>JAHSVA010000014.1:0-2400000 GCA_019915185.1 Eucalyptus camaldulensis
CTAAACCCTAAACCCTAAACCCTAAACCCTAAACCCTAAACCCTAAACCCTAAACCCTAAACCCTAAACCCTAAACCCTAAACCCTAAACCCTAAACCCTAAACCCTAAACCCTAAACCCTAAACCCTAAACCCTAAACCCTAAACCCTAAACCCTAAACCCTAAACCCTAAACCCTAAACCCTAAACCCTAAACCCTAAACCCTAAACCCTAAACCCTAAACCCTAAACCCTAAACCCTAAACCCTAAACCCTAAACCCTAAACCCTAAACCCTAAACCCTAAACCCTAAACCCTAAACCCTAAACCCTAAACCCTAAACCCTAAACCCTAAACCCTAAACCCTAAACCCTAAACCCTAAACCCTAAACCCTAAACCCTAAACCCTAAACCCTAAACCCTAAACCCTAAACCCTAAACCCTAAACCCTAAACCCTAAACCCTAAACCCTAAACCCTAAACCCTAAACCCTAAACCCTAAACCCTAAACCCTAAACCCTAAACCCTAAACCCTAAACCCTAAACCCTAAACCCTAAACCCTAAACCCTAAACCCTAAACCCTAAACCCTAAACCCTAAACCCTAAACCCTAAACCCTAAACCCTAAAACCCTAAACCCTAAACCCTAAACCCTAAACCCTAAACCCTAAACCCTAAACCCTAAACCCTAAACCCTAAACCCTAAACCCTAAACCCTAAACCCTAAACCCTAAACCCTAAACCCTAAACCCTAAACCCTAAACCCTAAACCCTAAACCCTAAACCCTAAACCCTAAACCCTAAACCCTAAACCCTAAACCCTAAACCCTAAACCCTAAACCCTAAACCCTAAACCCTAAACCCTAAACCCTAAACCCTAAACCCTAAACCCTAAACCCTAAACCCTAAACCCTAAACCCTAAACCCTAAACCCTAAACCCTAAACCCTAAACCCTAAACCCTAAACCCTAAACCCTAAACCCTAAACCCTAAACCCTAAACCCTAAACCCTAAACCCTAAACCCTAAACCCTAAACCCTAAACCCTAAACCCTAAACCCTAAACCCTAAACCCTAAACCCTAAACCCTAAACCCTAAACCCTAAACCCTAAACCCTAAACCCTAAACCCTAAACCCTAAACCCTAAACCCTAAACCCTAAACCCTAAACCCTAAACCCTAAACCCTAAACCCTAAACCCTAAACCCTAAACCCTAAACCCTAAACCCTAAACCCTAAACCCTAAACCCTAAACCCTAAACCCTAAACCCTAAACCCTAAACCCTAAACCCTAAACCCTAAACCCTAAACCCTAAACCCTAAACCCTAAACCCTAAACCCTAAACCCTAAACCCTAAACCCTAAACCCTAAACCCTAAACCCTAAACCCTAAACCCTAAACCCTAAACCCTAAACCCTAAACCCTAAACCCTAAACCCTAAACCCTAAACCCTAAACCCTAAACCCTAAACCCTAAACCCTAAACCCTAAACCCTAAACCCTAAACCCTAAACCCTAAACCCTAAACCCTAAACCCTAAACCCTAAACCCTAAACCCTAAACCCTAAACCCTAAACCCTAAACCCTAAACCCTAAACCCTAAACCCTAAACCCTAAACCCTAAACCCTAAACCCTAAACCCTAAACCCTAAACCCTAAACCCTAAACCCTAAACCCTAAACCCTAAACCCTAAACCCTAAACCCTAAACCCTAAACCCTAAACCCTAAACCCTAAACCCTAAACCCTAAACCCTAAACCCTAAACCCTAAACCCTAAACCCTAAACCCTAAACCCTAAACCCTAAACCCTAAACCCTAAACCCTAAACCCTAAACCCTAAACCCTAAACCCTAAACCCTAAACCCTAAACCCTAAACCCTAAACCCTAAACCCTAAACCCTAAACCCTAAACCCTAAACCCTAAACCCTAAACCCTAAACCCTAAACCCTAAACCCTAAACCCTAAACCCTAAACCCTAAACCCTAAACCCTAAACCCTAAACCCTAAACCCTAAACCCTAAACCCTAAACCCTAAACCCTAAACCCTAAACCCTAAACCCTAAACCCTAAACCCTAAACCCTAAACCCTAAACCCTAAACCCTAAACCCTAAACCCTAAACCCTAAACCCTAAACCCTAAACCCTAAACCCTAAACCCTAAACCCTAAACCCTAAACCCTAAACCCTAAACCCTAAACCCTAAACCCTAAACCCTAAACCCTAAACCCTAAACCCTAAACCCTAAACCCTAAACCCTAAACCCTAAACCCTAAACCCTAAACCCTAAACCCTAAACCCTAAACCCTAAACCCTAAACCCTAAACCCTAAACCCTAAACCCTAAACCCTAAACCCTAAACCCTAAACCCTAAACCCTAAACCCTAAACCCTAAACCCTAAACCCTAAACCCTAAACCCTAAACCCTAAACCCTAAACCCTAAACCCTAAACCCTAAACCCTAAACCCTAAACCCTAAACCCTAAACCCTAAACCCTAAACCCTAAACCCTAAACCCTAAACCCTAAACCCTAAACCCTAAACCCTAAACCCTAAACCCTAAACCCTAAACCCTAAACCCTAAACCCTAAACCCTAAACCCTAAACCCTAAACCCTAAACCCTAAACCCTAAACCCTAAACCCTAAACCCTAAACCCTAAACCCTAAACCCTAAACCCTAAACCCTAAACCCTAAACCCTAAACCCTAAACCCTAAACCCTAAACCCTAAACCCTAAACCCTAAACCCTAAACCCTAAACCCTAAACCCTAAACCCTAAACCCTAAACCCTAAACCCTAAACCCTAAACCCTAAACCCTAAACCCTAAACCCTAAACCCTAAACCCTAAACCCTAAACCCTAAACCCTAAACCCTAAACCCTAAACCCTAAACCCTAAACCCTAAACCCTAAACCCTAAACCCTAAACCCTAAACCCTAAACCCTAAACCCTAAACCCTAAACCCTAAACCCTAAACCCTAAACCCTAAACCCTAAACCCTAAACCCTAAACCCTAAACCCTAAACCCTAAACCCTAAACCCTAAACCCTAAACCCTAAACCCTAAACCCTAAACCCTAAACCCTAAACCCTAAACCCTAAACCCTAAACCCTAAACCCTAAACCCTAAACCCTAAACCCTAAACCCTAAACCCTAAACCCTAAACCCTAAACCCTAAACCCTAAACCCTAAACCCTAAACCCTAAACCCTAAACCCTAAACCCTAAACCCTAAACCCTAAACCCTAAACCCTAAACCCTAAACCCTAAACCCTAAACCCTAAACCCTAAACCCTAAACCCTAAACCCTAAACCCTAAACCCTAAACCCTAAACCCTAAACCCTAAACCCTAAACCCTAAACCCTAAACCCTAAACCCTAAACCCTAAACCCTAAACCCTAAACCCTAAACCCTAAACCCTAAACCCTAAACCCTAAACCCTAAACCCTAAACCCTAAACCCTAAACCCTAAACCCTAAACCCTAAACCCTAAACCCTAAACCCTAAACCCTAAACCCTAAACCCTAAACCCTAAACCCTAAACCCTAAACCCTAAACCCTAAACCCTAAACCCTAAACCCTAAACCCTAAACCCTAAACCCTAAACCCTAAACCCTAAACCCTAAACCCTAAACCCTAAACCCTAAACCCTAAACCCTAAACCCTAAACCCTAAACCCTAAACCCTAAACCCTAAACCCTAAACCCTAAACCCTAAACCCTAAACCCTAAACCCTAAACCCTAAACCCTAAACCCTAAACCCTAAACCCTAAACCCTAAACCCTAAACCCTAAACCCTAAACCCTAAACCCTAAACCCTAAACCCTAAACCCTAAACCCTAAACCCTAAACCCTAAACCCTAAACCCTAAACCCTAAACCCTAAACCCTAAACCCTAAACCCTAAACCCTAAACCCTAAACCCTAAACCCTAAACCCTAAACCCTAAACCCTAAACCCTAAACCCTAAACCCTAAACCCTAAACCCTAAACCCTAAACCCTAAACCCTAAACCCTAAACCCTAAACCCTAAACCCTAAACCCTAAACCCTAAACCCTAAACCCTAAACCCTAAACCCTAAACCCTAAACCCTAAACCCTAAACCCTAAACCCTAAACCCTAAACCCTAAACCCTAAACCCTAAACCCTAAACCCTAAACCCTAAACCCTAAACCCTAAACCCTAAACCCTAAACCCTAAACCCTAAACCCTAAACCCTAAACCCTAAACCCTAAACCCTAAACCCTAAACCCTAAACCCTAAACCCTAAACCCTAAACCCTAAACCCTAAACCCTAAACCCTAAACCCTAAACCCTAAACCCTAAACCCTAAACCCTAAACCCTAAACCCTAAACCCTAAACCCTAAACCCTAAACCCTAAACCCTAAACCCTAAACCCTAAACCCTAAACCCTAAACCCTAAACCCTAAACCCTAAACCCTAAACCCTAAACCCTAAACCCTAAACCCTAAACCCTAAACCCTAAACCCTAAACCCTAAACCCTAAACCCTAAACCCTAAACCCTAAACCCTAAACCCTAAACCCTAAACCCTAAACCCTAAACCCTAAACCCTAAACCCTAAACCCTAAACCCTAAACCCTAAACCCTAAACCCTAAACCCTAAACCCTAAACCCTAAACCCTAAACCCTAAACCCTAAACCCTAAACCCTAAACCCTAAACCCTAAACCCTAAACCCTAAACCCTAAACCCTAAACCCTAAACCCTAAACCCTAAACCCTAAACCCTA
Source organism: Eucalyptus camaldulensis (assembly GCA_019915185.1). NCBI lineage: Eukaryota > Viridiplantae > Streptophyta > Magnoliopsida > Myrtales > Myrtaceae > Eucalyptus > Eucalyptus camaldulensis. The sequence continues at coordinate 4,730 of JAHSVA010000014.1, forward strand.
AACCCTAAACCCTAAACCCTAAACCCTAAACCCTAAACCCTAAACCCTAAACCCTAAACCCTAAACCCTAAACCCTAAACCCTAAACCCTAAACCCTAAACCCTAAACCCTAAACCCTAAACCCTAAACCCTAAACCCTAAACCCTAAACCCTAAACCCTAAACCCTAAACCCTAAACCCTAAACCCTAAACCCTAAACCCTAAACCCTAAACCCTAAACCCTAAACCCTAAACCCTAAACCCTAAACCCTAAACCCTAAACCCTAAACCCTAAACCCTAAACCCTAAACCCTAAACCCTAAACCCTAAACCCTAAACCCTAAACCCTAAACCCTAAACCCTAAACCCTAAACCCTAAACCCTAAACCCTAAACCCTAAACCCTAAACCCTAAACCCTAAACCCTAAACCCTAAACCCTAAACCCTAAACCCTAAACCCTAAACCCTAAACCCTAAACCCTAAACCCTAAACCCTAAACCCTAAACCCTAAACCCTAAACCCTAAACCCTAAACCCTAAACCCTAAACCCTAAACCCTAAACCCTAAACCCTAAACCCTAAACCCTAAACCCTAAACCCTAAACCCTAAACCCTAAACCCTAAACCCTAAACCCTAAACCCTAAACCCTAAACCCTAAACCCTAAACCCTAAACCCTAAACCCTAAACCCTAAACCCTAAACCCTAAACCCTAAACCCTAAACCCTAAACCCTAAACCCTAAACCCTAAACCCTAAACCCTAAACCCTAAACCCTAAACCCTAAACCCTAAACCCTAAACCCTAAACCCTAAACCCTAAACCCTAAACCCTAAACCCTAAACCCTAAACCCTAAACCCTAAACCCTAAACCCTAAACCCTAAACCCTAAACCCTAAACCCTAAACCCTAAACCCTAAACCCTAAACCCTAAACCCTAAACCCTAAACCCTAAACCCTAAACCCTAAACCCTAAACCCTAAACCCTAAACCCTAAACCCTAAACCCTAAACCCTAAACCCTAAACCCTAAACCCTAAACCCTAAACCCTAAACCCTAAACCCTAAACCCTAAACCCTAAACCCTAAACCCTAAACCCTAAACCCTAAACCCTAAACCCTAAACCCTAAACCCTAAACCCTAAACCCTAAACCCTAAACCCTAAACCCTAAACCCTAAACCCTAAACCCTAAACCCTAAACCCTAAACCCTAAACCCTAAACCCTAAACCCTAAACCCTAAACCCTAAACCCTAAACCCTAAACCCTAAACCCTAAACCCTAACCCTAAACCCTAAACCCTAAACCCTAAACCCTAAACCCTAAACCCTAAACCCTAAACCCTAAACCCTAAACCCTAAACCCTAAACCCTAAACCCTAAACCCTAAACCCTAAACCCTAAACCCTAAACCCTAAACCCTAAACCCTAAACCCTAAACCCTAAACCCTAAACCCTAAACCCTAAACCCTAAACCCTAAACCCTAAACCCTAAACCCTAAACCCTAAACCCTAAACCCTAAACCCTAAACCCTAAACCCTAAACCCTAAACCCTAAACCCTAAACCCTAAACCCTAAACCCTAAACCCTAAACCCTAAACCCTAAACCCTAAACCCTAAACCCTAAACCCTAAACCCTAAACCCTAAACCCTAAACCCTAAACCCTAAACCCTAAACCCTAAACCCTAAACCCTAAACCCTAAACCCTAAACCCTAAACCCTAAACCCTAAACCCTAAACCCTAAACCCTAAACCCTAAACCCTAAACCCTAAACCCTAAACCCTAAACCCTAAACCCTAAACCCTAAACCCTAAACCCTAAACCCTAAACCCTAAACCCTAAACCCTAAACCCTAAACCCTAAACCCTAAACCCTAAACCCTAAACCCTAAACCCTAAACCCTAAACCCTAAACCCTAAACCCTAAACCCTAAACCCTAAACCCTAAACCCTAAACCCTAAACCCTAAACCCTAAACCCTAAACCCTAAACCCTAAACCCTAAACCCTAAACCCTAAACCCTAAACCCTAAACCCTAAACCCTAAACCCTAAACCCTAAACCCTAAACCCTAAACCCTAAACCCTAAACCCTAAACCCTAAACCCTAAACCCTAAACCCTAAACCCTAAACCCTAAACCCTAAACCCTAAACCCTAAACCCTAAACCCTAAACCCTAAACCCTAAACCCTAAACCCTAAACCCTAAACCCTAAACCCTAAACCCTAAACCCTAAACCCTAAACCCTAAACCCTAAACCCTAAACCCTAAACCCTAAACCCTAAACCCTAAACCCTAAACCCTAAACCCTAAACCCTAAACCCTAAACCCTAAACCCTAAACCCTAAACCCTAAACCCTAAACCCTAAACCCTAAACCCTAAACCCTAAACCCTAAACCCTAAACCCTAAACCCTAAACCCTAAACCCTAAACCCTAAACCCTAAACCCTAAACCCTAAACCCTAAACCCTAAACCCTAAACCCTAAACCCTAAACCCTAAACCCTAAACCCTAAACCCTAAACCCTAAACCCTAAACCCTAAACCCTAAACCCTAAACCCTAAACCCTAAACCCTAAACCCTAAACCCTAAACCCTAAACCCTAAACCCTAAACCCTAAACCCTAAACCCTAAACCCTAAACCCTAAACCCTAAACCCTAAACCCTAAACCCTAAACCCTAAACCCTAAACCCTAAACCCTAAACCCTAAACCCTAAACCCTAAACCCTAAACCCTAAACCCTAAACCCTAAACCCTAAACCCTAAACCCTAAACCCTAAACCCTAAACCCTAAACCCTAAACCCTAAACCCTAAACCCTAAACCCTAAACCCTAAACCCTAAACCCTAAACCCTAAACCCTAAACCCTAAACCCTAAACCCTAAACCCTAAACCCTAAACCCTAAACCCTAAACCCTAAACCCTAAACCCTAAACCCTAAACCCTAAACCCTAAACCCTAAACCCTAAACCCTAAACCCTAAACCCTAAACCCTAAACCCTAAACCCTAAACCCTAAACCCTAAACCCTAAACCCTAAACCCTAAACCCTAAACCCTAAACCCTAAACCCTAAACCCTAAACCCTAAACCCTAAACCCTAAACCCTAAACCCTAAACCCTAAACCCTAAACCCTAAACCCTAAACCCTAAACCCTAAACCCTAAACCCTAAACCCTAAACCCTAAACCCTAAACCCTAAACCCTAAACCCTAAACCCTAAACCCTAAACCCTAAACCCTAAACCCTAAACCCTAAACCCTAAACCCTAAACCCTAAACCCTAAACCCTAAACCCTAAACCCTAAACCCTAAACCCTAAACCCTAAACCCTAAACCCTAAACCCTAAACCCTAAACCCTAAACCCTAAACCCTAAACCCTAAACCCTAAACCCTAAACCCTAAACCCTAAACCCTAAACCCTAAACCCTAAACCCTAAACCCTAAACCCTAAACCCTAAACCCTAAACCCTAAACCCTAAACCCTAAACCCTAAACCCTAAACCCTAAACCCTAAACCCTAAACCCTAAACCCTAAACCCTAAACCCTAAACCCTAAACCCTAAACCCTAAACCCTAAACCCTAAACCCTAAACCCTAAACCCTAAACCCTAAACCCTAAACCCTAAACCCTAAACCCTAAACCCTAAACCCTAAACCCTAAACCCTAAACCCTAAACCCTAAACCCTAAACCCTAAACCCTAAACCCTAAACCCTAAACCCTAAACCCTAAACCCTAAACCCTAAACCCTAAACCCTAAACCCTAAACCCTAAACCCTAAACCCTAAACCCTAAACCCTAAACCCTAAACCCTAAACCCTAAACCCTAAACCCTAAACCCTAAACCCTAAACCCTAAACCCTAAACCCTAAACCCTAAACCCTAAACCCTAAACCCTAAACCCTAAACCCTAAACCCTAAACCCTAAACCCTAAACCCTAAACCCTAAACCCTAAACCCTAAACCCTAAACCCTAAACCCTAAACCCTAAACCCTAAACCCTAAACCCTAAACCCTAAACCCTAAACCCTAAACCCTAAACCCTAAACCCTAAACCCTAAACCCTAAACCCTAAACCCTAAACCCTAAACCCTAAACCCTAAACCCTAAACCCTAAACCCTAAACCCTAAACCCTAAACCCTAAACCCTAAACCCTAAACCCTAAACCCTAAACCCTAAACCCTAAACCCTAAACCCTAAACCCTAAACCCTAAACCCTAAACCCTAAACCCTAAACCCTAAACCCTAAACCCTAAACCCTAAACCCTAAACCCTAAACCCTAAACCCTAAACCCTAAACCCTAAACCCTAAACCCTAAACCCTAAACCCTAAACCCTAAACCCTAAACCCTAAACCCTAAACCCTAAACCCTAAACCCTAAACCCTAAACCCTAAACCCTAAACCCTAAACCCTAAACCCTAAACCCTAAACCCTAAACCCTAAACCCTAAACCCTAAACCCTAAACCCTAAACCCTAAACCCTAAACCCTAAACCCTAAACCCTAAACCCTAAACCCTAAACCCTAAACCCTAAACCCTAAACCCTAAACCCTAAACCCTAAACCCTAAACCCTAAACCCTAAACCCTAAACCCTAAACCCTAAACCCTAAACCCTAAACCCTAAACCCTAAACCCTAAACCCTAAACCCTAAACCCTAAACCCTAAACCCTAAACCCTAAACCCTAAACCCTAAACCCTAAACCCTAAACCCTAAACCCTAAACCCTAAACCCTAAACCCTAAACCCTAAACCCTAAACCCTAAACCCTAAACCCTAAACCCTAAACCCTAAACCCTAAACCCTAAACCCTAAACCCTAAACCCTAAACCCTAAACCCTAAACCCTAAACCCTAAACCCTAAACCCTAAACCCTAAACCCTAAACCCTAAACCCTAAACCCTAAACCCTAAACCCTAAACCCTAAACCCTAAACCCTAAACCCTAAACCCTAAACCCTAAACCCTAAACCCTAAACCCTAAACCCTAAACCCTAAACCCTAAACCCTAAACCCTAAACCCTAAACCCTAAACCCTAAACCCTAAACCCTAAACCCTAAACCCTAAACCCTAAACCCTAAACCCTAAACCCTAAACCCTAAACCCTAAACCCTAAACCCTAAACCCTAAACCCTAAACCCTAAACCCTAAACCCTAAACCCTAAACCCTAAACCCTAAACCCTAAACCCTAAACCCTAAACCCTAAACCCTAAACCCTAAACCCTAAACCCTAAACCCTAAACCCTAAACCCTAAACCCTAAACCCTAAACCCTAAACCCTAAACCCTAAACCCTAAACCCTAAACCCTAAACCCTAAACCCTAAACCCTAAACCCTAAACCCTAAACCCTAAACCCTAAACCCTAAACCCTAAACCCTAAACCCTAAACCCTAAACCCTAAACCCTAAACCCTAAACCCTAAACCCTAAACCCTAAACCCTAAACCCTAAACCCTAAACCCTAAACCCTAAACCCTAAACCCTAAACCCTAAACCCTAAACCCTAAACCCTAAACCCTAAACCCTAAACCCTAAACCCTAAACCCTAAACCCTAAACCCTAAACCCTAAACCCTAAACCCTAAACCCTAAACCCTAAACCCTAAACCCTAAACCCTAAACCCTAAACCCTAAACCCTAAACCCTAAACCCTAAACCCTAAACCCTAAACCCTAAACCCTAAACCCTAAACCCTAAACCCTAAACCCTAAACCCTAAACCCTAAACCCTAAACCCTAAACCCTAAACCCTAAACCCTAAACCCTAAACCCTAAACCCTAAACCCTAAACCCTAAACCCTAAACCCTAAACCCTAAACCCTAAACCCTAAACCCTAAACCCTAAACCCTAAACCCTAAACCCTAAACCCTAAACCCTAAACCCTAAACCCTAAACCCTAAACCCTAAACCCTAAACCCTAAACCCTAAACCCTAAACCCTAAACCCTAAACCCTAAACCCTAAACCCTAAACCCTAAACCCTAAACCCTAAACCCTAAACCCTAAACCCTAAACCCTAAACCCTAAACCCTAAACCCTAAACCCTAAACCCTAAACCCTAAACCCTAAACCCTAAACCCTAAACCCTAAACCCTAAACCCTAAACCCTAAACCCTAAACCCTAAACCCTAAACCCTAAACCCTAAACCCTAAACCCTAAACCCTAAACCCTAAACCCTAAACCCTAAACCCTAAACCCTAAACCCTAAACCCTAAACCCTAAACCCTAAACCCTAAACCCTAAACCCTAAACCCTAAACCCTAAACCCTAAACCCTAAACCCTAAACCCTAAACCCTAAACCCTAAACCCTAAACCCTAAACCCTAAACCCTAAACCCTAAACCCTAAACCCTAAACCCTAAACCCTAAACCCTAAACCCTAAACCCTAAACCCTAAACCCTAAACCCTAAACCCTAAACCCTAAACCCTAAACCCTAAACCCTAAACCCTAAACCCTAAACCCTAAACCCTAAACCCTAAACCCTAAACCCTAAACCCTGAACCCTAAACCCTAAACCCTAAACCCTAAACCCTAAACCCTAAACCCTAAACCCTAAACCCTAAACCCTAAACCCTAAACCCTAAACCCTAAACCCTAAACCCTAAACCCTAAACCCTAAACCCTAAACCCTAAACCCTAAACCCTAAAACCCTAAACCCTAAACCCTAAACCCTAAAACCCTAAACCCTAAAACCCTAAACCCTAAACCCTAAACCCTAAACCCTAAACCCTAAACCCTAAACCCTAAACCCTAAACCCTAAACCCTAAACCCTAAACCCTAAACCCTAAACCCTAAACCCTAAACCCTAAACCCTAAACCCTAAACCCTAAACCCTAAACCCTAAACCCTAAACCCTAAACCCTAAACCCTAAACCCTAAACCCTAAACCCTAAACCCTAAACCCTAAACCCTAAACCCTAAACCCTAAACCCTAAACCCTAAACCCTACATTTTAGGGTTTATGGTTTTTCTTTTGGGGTTTTGGGTTTGGGGTTTAGGTCTTTGGAGTTGTGTTTTATCCCCATGACTCAAGGCCCTAAGCCCCTAAGTCCCTGAGTGCTCAAACCCGAAAACCCCAGGCCCCTAAGCTCGAAGCCCCCAAAACTCCAAGGATCGAAGCGTCCATAGCTGAAGGGCTTCAAACACCAATGCCCCCAGGCGCCAAAAGTCCAAACCCCTTAGCCCCAAACCTGAGACCCCTATGCCCCCAACTTCTAGGCCCCAAGCCCTAAATCCCCAAGCCCCCACGCCCCCAAACCCCTTTAGCATAATCCTCAAACCCCAAACCCCTTACATGGGGGATTTACGAATTTTTTTCACTCGAAAGGTGTGATTTATCACGAATAAAATATTGTTAGTGAGTATTGATAACTAAGTAATTTCTCATGAAGCTTTGTAGGGGGCAGCATTTTTTTTTCAAAGTTGGATTATTTTGGCCCCAAGAGATATTGATTTTTAGATTTGGTCATAGAGGACTGGGTTGTGTGTTGATGCAGCATGACAGAGTTGTTGCATACTCGTCCCATCAGCTGAGACCTCATGAGTTGAACTACTCGATGCCTAACTTAGAACTCGCTGTGATTATTTTCACTCTAAAGATCTAGAGAGTTTATTTGTGTTGAGAAAGATTTCGAATCTTCACAGACCGTCAAAGCCTCAAGTATTTATTATCTAGAAGGAGTTGAATATGAGACAACATCGCTGAATGGAACTCCTGAAGGACTATAATTGTGATATTTTGTGCCACCCTGGAAAAGCAAACAAGGTCACTGATTCGCTGAGTCAGAAGTCTTCAGTAGTGCAAATGTTGATCAAAGGATGGGCTTTGCTTGAGAAGGCTCGAGATTCGATTTTTAAGTTTGAGGTAAGCCACATTTCAAGTCTTATGGCCACCCTCAGAATTGAGCCAGATGTTCAGATCAGAATCAAAGCACTTCAGCCAATAAATCCAGATATTCAGAAAATCCTGCAAGAGGATACCGAGAAGAGGAAGACTGACTTTTAGACTTTTGATGATGGAACAATGAGATTCCAAGGACAATTGTGTGTACCTGACGATGCAGCGCTTAAGAAAGAGATTTTGTTAGAAGCTCATCGTAGCAATTACAGCATTCATCCTGATAGCATGAAAATGTATCAGAATTTGCGTCAACACTATTGGTGGTTTGGTATGAAGGCGGACATCACCAAGATATCGTCAAGTGTCTGACATGTCAGCAAGTGAAGGCGCAACATTGTAAGCCAAGAGGATTTCCACAACCTCTCGAGATTCCCGAGTGGAAATGGGAATACATCACAATGGATTTTGTGACGGGCTTACCAATGAGTCATAAAGGTAATGATTCTATTTGGGTTGTGGTCGACAAATTGACGAAGTCGGCTCACTTCATTGCAGTATGAAAGGACCTTGATTTGCATAAGCACGCAGAGTTGTACGTGCGTCAAATAGTTCGTCTGCATGGAGTGCCAGTGACGGTTACATCAAACCAAGACCCGAGGCTCACAGCTTCCTTTTGGAAAAGTTTGAAGAGTGCCTTAGGAACAAAGCTGCAGTACGGTATGGCCTATCATCCTCAGAAGGATGGCCAGTCTAAGAGGACGATTCAAACCGTCAAAGACATGCTACGAGCTTACGTGTTGGATTTCAAGGGAAGCTGGGAGAAATAGCTTCATCTTGTCAAGTTCGCCTACAACGACAGCTACCTACAGAGCATTTAAATGGCTCCTTTTGAAGCGTTGTATGGCAGAGTGTGCAGAACTTCAGTATGTTGGGATGAAGTCAGAGAACGAAAGATCACAAGTCCAGAGTTAGTCTAGCAGTTACAGGATGCAGTTGCCATTATCATAAAAAGATTGAAAACCACTCAGAGCCGCTGGAAAAGCTACGCAGATAAGCATCGAAGGCCATTGAAATTCCAAATTGGTGATCATGTCTTTCTGAAGGTGTCACCAACGATGGGTACTTCACGCTTTGGCAAGAAAGGAAAGTTAAGTCCGAGGTATGTAGGTCCATTTGAGATTGTAGAAAAAAATCGGGATTCTAGCGTATCATCTTCCATTACCGCCAAAGTTGGTGCAAGTGCATGACATTTCTCACATGCTGATGTTGAGGACGTATGAGCCTAACTTGACCCACGTGCTAAATCTTGAAGATTTAGACATGGATGACAGAGTGTCGTATGTGGGAAGCCTGGTTCAGTTGGTGGATCGGAAGGAATAGGTTTTGCATGCCAAAATGGTCCCCTTGATCAAAGTGGTCTGACAACACCACGGAGCTGAAGAAGTAACTGGGGAAAGTTAAAACCGATGAGATGACTGTACCCTCACTTTTTGTTTAAAGAGTGTAATGGTTTAAATTTCGAGGACAAAATTTTTATAAGAGAGGAAGAGTTGTGACATCCTCAAAATTTCAGTTATGTTTTCAATTGAATGAATCAGGTATAAGAGGGGAAGAGTTATAGCATCCTCAAAATTTCAGTTCTGTTTTCAATTGAATGAATCGGGCCTTTTATCGACACGCATATAGTGCTATTTTCTGATCTAATCACTCATGAGATAGCTAGACTATTTGTGGAAGTCATTAAGGGATTTTAAACGCAATCGACTTTAGAATTCGACCAGGAATCGACTGATTGACCGTGCTGGTCTGCAAGGGTCATTATTGCACAGTTAAAAATCGATCAAAGATCGGAGATAGGTCAGGGTTTAGGGTTTAGGGTTTAGGGTTTTAGTGGCTGGGCTTGCCTCCGGCGAGCTTGCCGAACCTCGCCCTGGCCTAGCGAGCCTCTAGCGACCTCATCGGACCGGCGACTGACGGCGAACAGCGGCAGCCGGCGGCGGTGGGCGGCGGCGGATGGTGGCAGGTGGTGGCGGACGGTAATCGGGATGACGAAAGGGAAGAGAGAGGATTTCACCATTTTGATTCTTTTTCTGATTCTTAGATAGAGAATCAATTTTTTTTTATTCTCAAATCTTATCCAAAATTGTTCTCGAAAACAAATTTGTTCCCGGGAACAAAAATTTTACCAAACGCGATTCTCATCCCAAACTGATGATGGTAACAAAAAATAAGAATCCGGCACTGTTTGGCACGTTGCCAAACAGGCCCTAAGTAGATAAGCTTGAAGACTTTTGGACCAAGAGATACTGATTTTTAGATTTTGTTATATTGATTTTTTTCCTCTTCCCTACCGGTCTCTCTCTCTCTCTCTCATCGCTTTCTTCTCCCCCTCTTAGCCAACAAACCCCCCTGCTCCCTTATCTTTTGTTTTTCCCTCATCCGTTCACTCTCTCTCGTCCCCCTCTTCTCTTCTTCACGCGACCTTCACCGAAATCAACGGCTCCTGTTCCCCTTTCCTTTTTCTGCTCGGCCGAAGCACTACTCGAAGACCGTATGGAGCCCCTGCAGCCCACCAGCCGTTGTTCCCTCTTCCACCGAGCCTCTCTCTCTCCGCGTCTGCTCCCCTCACTGAATCGACGCCACCAGCTGCTTCTTTACCATCTGCATGTGCCACACATCCACGATTTCTCTCCTCTCGGTCAACCTGGCGAAGCCCCTTTCCCTCTCATTGACCGAAGCGGCTCCATCTCTCCTCCAGTTCAGCGCCACACGGCCATTCTCCTCTATCCTCTGCCGCCACAGCCCACTCACTCCACCGAGTCTTGTCTCCTTCGGTCAACTTCAGCCACCCCTCTCGAAGCCTCAAGCCCACACGAAGCCCGGTCAAATTCCAGCCCTCAACTCCGAGCCTTGCGGCCGATTTCGGCCCGGCCCAATCTCCATTTAGCATCACCGTTTTGGAATTTATCGCTCGCCATTGCGCCGCCATCACCGGTGACCAGAATTTTGTGATTTCATTATTAATTTGAATTAGCTATTTTGGTATTTAATTGAATTATTTAATTAATTTTGGTAATTATTTAATTATTAAATATTTTCTAAAAATTAAACCAAGATAACCGGTGACTAGAATTTCTTGTTGATTGCAATGGTATGTTCAGTTTATGCAACTGGATGTTAATTTGTGCAAATTGAGTGCTAATTGGATTTTTGGTAATTTATTCCAAAAATTGTGGAGTTCAATATTTATTCAGAAAATCCTAGGTGTTGCGTTTTAACACCGAAAATATTTTTATCTACTGTATAAAACAGTGAGATTTTAAATTGGAGGATATGAATTTTTCGGGTTTGATCTAACCGTGTACCCACACGATTATTTTCACCGGGTATTTTTTATATGAATAAAATAGGCAAGGATCACCATTTTAATGGAGAAATTTGAGTGCAATGCATAGTGTCCTAGGCCGATATTGATTGATCGTGTGTTGGTTAAAGAGAACCCATCTCAAGCTTTTAAGCCAAACATTACCCTATATGGGATATCCATTCTTTGGATCGCGGGTCGTAGTAGATTCTAGGCCTACGGCCCTTCGGGGAAGTCGTCCATTAAGATATAGACATTGCCGTGCTCAATGGTGGTGAGACAACGCCTGGTTACGCCAGAAGACATCGAACTTATGAATAGGTCGTACGCGGGTCATAATAGATTCTTGACCTACGCCCCTTTGGGGAAGCCGTCTATTAAGATATAGATGTCATCGTGCTCAATTGTGGTGAGACGATGCCTGGCTATGCCAGTAGACACCGAACTTATGAGTAGGTGGTACCCTTAAGGGTCAAATTAACACTTGGAACGCATGATTGATTAAGCTAATAGGACGTTTCAATTGTTGTGTGCATTAATTATATGTATTTGGGAAATAAACTGTGCTGACATGCAGGAAGGAACTGAGGTGAGGTAAGTTCCCTGTTCTCATTGAGTGATTGTGTGGCTAGAGCACCTTGAGGCGTATTTTCTTCCTAATAAAGGTTTAAGAGGTGGACTTGTTGAGACATTATTTCACTGGTTATTATATAATCATTTTCAAGTCTTTAAATGGTGGTTGTGGAGGACCGAAGCCTCGGAGTCTGTGGAGGTGAAGTCTGGAGGATCGGCATATGTGTCCTACTAGGATGTTGTAGGATGGCTTCTTTTGAGAGTCGATCATTTTGTAGACCTTTTTTTATATAAACCCAATTGTTTGTAAAAGTGTGCTTTGGTGAAATGTTGCCCTACTTTCCTATCTCATGTTGTTTGTTGTCAAGGGTTATTGTTTCGCTTCCGCATATACATTAAAAATGAAAGGGTCGGCGACTAGTCCTGGGAAGTCGCAATCGTATCGACCGTAGTGGGATGTGCGCACGCTCGAGAGTCAGGGCATGACAAATTATACCCGAGTGTTTTAGCTAGTTAAATTGTTGTTAGTAGAATTTGTTTAATTCCTTGAGTGAGGCTTCACTAGAAATTATGATGGGTTAAATACTGTGTGAGTTATTTAGGTGTAATTTGGGTCTAGGAAACACTGAGAGTATGTTTGAGTGCTCGAGTGATTGTAATCTTCGTTTATCGCTTGTTTCTATAGTGGAATTCTGTATCACTCTCCCCGTGGACGTATGTTTCGATATTTGAACCGAACCACGTAAATCTGGTATCTGATTCCCTTTCCTTCATTCCGACTATTTTATCCAATTCACTATTCCATATTCTGCAACAAATTCGGATTGTCATGTGGCTTCCATATCCATGATCAATTGCACATCTGATTAGAGATGCGCTTTTTTTGGCAAAAAATGAGTGATTTGAAAATTATTTTCCAAAAAAATGATCATTTATTACGTTTAGAAAGATAAATGAATGGAAATTTTTTCATCACTCACGAAAATAATTAGATATAAATTGTTATCGATGATAAAAAAATTTCCATTAACTAATTTTTCCAAATTATATAAATAATTATTTTTCTTAAAATATTTTCCGAATCACTCATTTTTTGTGAAACAAACACACCCTATATTTCATCACAGTGCGACAATTGGGTCTAAGAGGTCATCATCCAACCAATAATCATTTAAGGACTCACAAAGAAGTTGATAGAAGGATTCAAAAAAAAAAAAAAAAAGCTCGGATATCGATCGGGTAGTATATACTACTTTATAAATAACGTATGCCTCGTCACGTGATGAATCAGTTCATGATAGCTAATCACAGTGCGACGAAAGTTATCATCTTACCATTAGCGCAATGAGTGGGACTCAGTTTGTTTCCTATCTTTTTATTTTATTTTATTTTTTTCTTATATTGACTCTACGTCCAATTAGCATCTAGTGTCCAACGTGGTATGTTAACGTCAACAATTTTACTAGAATTGAACATCCTACATGAGCTGCCATGTTAGCAATTTCCAGTTGTAATTGATTCGGAAGAAATTTCATACAAATGCTTACAACTATATTGACAAAATTGGAAAGTGTAGGACTGTATTAGTATAATGTGTTTGGGGAGTTATTCAGTAATTTTCCCTGATTTTTCTTAATAAATGATGATGACGATAAGCGACACCACCTAAGTAGAAACTTTAGATTTGATCCATCACACATCCGTTGAAATGTACCTTTTTAGAAGGCTTTAATGGTTCCAATATTGTAAAGGGTTTTGCAAGCATAACAGTTCTTGGCATACTGTAAGAATTTATTCTTACGAAATATTAAAGACTATCAAGCAATCATTTCTCTATTGTAAATATCCTTACATGGAAATTTTGATCACGCAATCATTTCTCTATTGTAAATATCCTTACATGGAAATTTTGCACGAATCCATTGTTTTTCTGTTTTTCTTTTTTGGTCTTACTCCTCTTTTCTATGTATATGTTTGTACGTTACTCATGGGGATCGAAGCTTGGACCTGATACTCTGTGGCCACATCCCCCAATCCCTTTACCAGCAGGAACGCCTGTTGGCGTATAAGTCCATTGTCGAATCATTCCATTAAACGCCAAAATGAAAACCTTCGCCTTTTCATTTCCTTCCAACAAATAAGAAAAAAGCTGAATTGAGTTAAAAGGCAATGCATTGTTAGTCGTTTCCCATGAAGCTGAATGAATACTAGATTAATGCTGGCCTCACACCCAACTCGTTATAAATCTCATTATGTAAACCCAGATGCATTGCTAATCGTGTTTTATTTACATCCAATGACAACATGTTCATTAAAGAGATTACACAATAAAACATGTTACGCATCTTACTAATTCCAAAAGGATTCCTCATCGGTCTTTTGAAAATTAATGCAACTGATGAATAATAAATAAAGACACGTTCGATTGTCGAGGAACATGTTATAATTATGGTTAATGGATCCACGAAAGCCAATAAATTAATATATATCTTTTCTGTTCACGTATCTATTGAATTCATGAATTCCTAAATTTTTCTGTTCACGTATATATTGAATTCATGAATTTCCTATATTAATGTATCTTTTAGTTCATGTATTTATTGAGTTCACGAATTTATTGAATTCATGTGTCTTTGGATTCATGAATCTCTTAGATTCACATATCTCTTGATTCATGAATTTCGTCGATACATGAGTCTATTTAATTCATGTATCTCTTCAGTACATGAACCAAAAAATCTCTATAAATAAATGGAAGCATAGAGCTTCAATGGTTTTTTGATTGAGTTTTAGTTTTTCGAACTAGATTCCAAAAAGAGCTTTGATATACTTTTCTACTCTTCCAATTTTTATAGGTATGCTGATTCAATTGAACGGTTCAACTGAGCCCTGTTTGCATAGTGCTATGCTGATTCAATTGAACGGTTCAACTGAGCCTTGTTTGCATGGTGCTAATCCAAATAAGTTCGAGGTGTTGTATCTTGGGAGGCATAGTTCCCGAATCTACAAAGCACCATTGGCAGGAATTAATCACCTTAAGGAGATTCGAATATCTGTACCTCACCTCCAATTTTATTTTATTTTTCCAATGATAACTTATTTTATTCTTCTCCAAGATTTGTAAGTTTACATTAAAAAAAAAAAAAAAGGATATTATATAGCTGTTATCATCTTCTTTACTTTGACGTTCTGATTACAACAAACAGTTTGTCTTTGCTAGAATAATTTCCAACAATCATAAGGTGATTATATCACTCATTGTTAGTTGTTCTTGTCAGATTATTGAGATAGCTGAAAACAATCAAATGCCATTCAATGTCTATAATGTTTCAAGAGACGTTCCTATGGTCGATTCGACTGCTGCTATGGAAGATGTTCAACCTTCAGGGTCTGAATTTGTAGTAGCCAATGCTACGGGCCCTTGGGCCAACACCAATTTTGATGGTGCGGGTACAAGTCATATAACTGGTATGCTCATGACTGTTTTTCATAACAGTACAGGCCAAATGGCTTTTAGCTTCGTTTCTGAAGGGATAGTTCAACGAACATTGCCTACTATGATGGCAACACCTCCAGTTACAGCTATTGAGAGATTGTCTACTGTGGTAATGTCCGAATCATCTCTGGTGTCAAACACTAATGGCTAGTGGCTAGACACAGGTGCCACAAATCACATCTGTGCAAATAAACACATGTTCTCATCTTATGAGAAGGGTAAAGAAAATGAGAAGCTTTATATGGCTAACTATGCTTCAGCAAAGATTGCTGAAAGAGGAAAGGTGATCCTAAAGTTTACATCTGGCAAGGAGGTCGCCCTACTGAATGTGTTACATGTACCAAAGATTCGGAAAAGCTTAATCTATGGCACCATACTTGTCAAGAAGGGTTTCAAAATTGTATTTGAACTAACAAGTTTGTACTTTCAAAAGGAGGGATGTATGTGGGGAAAAGGTACTTGTGTAATGACCTGCTTAAAGCCAATGTGGCTGTCATTAATATAAACTCGAATTATGTGTACCCAAAGACTATTAATAAAGAAAAGTCTTCAGTTTACAATATTGTGTCTCCTTATCTATGGCATGGTAGATTAGGACGTGTAAACTATGGTACAATGAAGAGAATAGCAAAATTGGGGTTAATTCCAAGATTTGAGTTAAATGCTCGTTACAAGTGTGAGACTTGTGTTGAGGCCAAGTTTGCCAAGAAACCTTTCAAATCCATTAAAAGAACAAGTGAACCTCTACAATTAATCCATAGTGATCTATGTGATTTTAAGTTTATAGAAAGTAGAGGTGGAAAGAAGTACTTCATCACGTTTGTTGATGACTATACTAGATTTTGCTATATTTATATACTAACTAGCAAAGATGAAACTATGAGCATGTTTGTCAAGTATAAAAATGAAGTTGAAAACCAACTTGATAAATGAATCAAAGTGCTTAGGTCTGATAGAGGAGGAAAATAAAGTTAAATCAATTTCAAAGAGTTTTGTGCTAGTTTTGGAATAATTCTTCAAATGACTATACCTTCTACTCCACGACAAAATTGGAGTTGTTGAATGATTGAACAAGACATTGATTGAACAAGACATTAAAGGAGATGGCTAATGCCATGCTTTTGAGTTCAAGTTTACCACAGAACTTGTGGGGGGAGACAGTTTTAATTGCAAATTATATTCTTAATAAAATACCCCACAAAAAGACAGGTAAAACTTCATACAAGTTATGGAATGGAAAGTTGACATCCTACATTTTTCTAAAAGTGTGGGGCTACATAATGTGATTTATAACGGTAATTCTAGACACATTCATCGTAAACACAACACCGTAAGGCAATTGCTCTCACATAGAATCATTTCTTTAGACTTTGTAAAGTCAAAGGAAAATATTGCGGATCCACTGACAAAAGGTTTGTCAAAAGAGCAGATAAACTGCGCATCAAGGGGAATAGGTTTAAGAGCCTTAACCTAATAAAGAGATTCCAAAGGTGGAAACCTAACCTATGTGATTGGAGATCACATGGTCTAGGTTCAATAGGATAACGCAAATTTTGGAAACTCTAGTGTAAGCACTATCTCCCATTCCTGATGCAACAGAACTTTCCTACAACGTTATTAAGAGTACACTATGCGTTTAATGATTCCTATAACTTGGAATGTAACATCTAAGTAAGATATGGTATGATATTTTTAATAGGAATGCACCTATGGAGCTAGCCAACTCTATGAAAATCTTTAAAGGCTAGATTTTCTAAAACACGAATGAATCCCGAGAGGTTCAGGGCCGAAAGAATGAACACAATCAAGAACCAATCTTGAATTGGAAATACTCTGCGTGAAGTTTATTGTCTAGGCTTACACAAACAACTGGCGATTCAAGGCTTAGTCCATCGATTAGTTAAGTAAGTCCGATAGGCTTTCACTAAAGAAGATTCAAAGCAAAAGCTACCTATCTTGATGTGGTGTATTTCAACAGGCATGCTCAGATTCCTTCGAGTCAAAAATCTTTTGTTGATCCATTAATGTGGGGGATTGTTGTAATTATGGTTAATGGGTCAACGAAAGCCAATAAATTACCTTATGTCTTTTTTATTCACGTATCTATTGAATTCATGAATTTCCTAGATTCATGTATTTATTGAGTTCACAAATCTTTTGGATTCACGTGTCTTTGGATTCATGAATCTCTTGGATTCACGTATCTCTTTATTCATGAATTTCATGGATACATACATCTATTTAATTCATGTATCTCTTCGATACATGAACCAAAAAATCCCTATAAATAGATGGGAGCTAATGGTTTTTTGATTGAGTTTTGGTTTTTCCGACTAGATTCTAAAAGAGCTTTGATATACTTTTCTACTCTTCCGATTTTTCTGGGTATGCTGGTTCAATTGAACGGTTCGACTGAATCCTGTTTGCATAGTGCTAATCCAAACAGGTTCGAGGTGTTGTATCTTGGGAGGCATAGTACGTGAATCTGCGAAGCATCATTGGTAGAAACTAATCGCCTAAAGGAGATTCGGATATCCATACCTCACCTCCAATTTTATGTTATTTTTCCAGTGATATCTTATTTTATTATTCTCCAAGATTTGTAAGTTTACATTAAAAAAAAAAAAAAGAGGAAGTATATTATATAACTGTTATCGTATTCTTTAGATTGATGTTCTGATTACAACAAACAGCTTGTCTTCTCTGAAATAATTTCCAACAAAACATCCACTTGGAAAACTAGAATCAAGTTGCTAATTCTTCATCTATTCAAAAACCGAGTGGTTGCGAGTGGGACGATCATGTGATTGGGATTCTTCAACAACTCCACAACATCCTTGACGATCTGTTTTACAAGTTTCCCTTCATGCCTGCCAATTGTCAAATAAGTTGAAGTAAGCTTTGAGTAGTATAAGAATTTCCGAGTAATAGGATCTAGTTAAATTTTGGTGAGAATGATGAAAGTAAGTACCCATTGGCAATGCTCTCTGATTCCCATCCTTTGAACGACCCAACCTCCTTGAAAGCTTTCTCCCACCGATTATAATTACTTCGCTCCCTATGTCAAAGCATCTTCTCTTTAAAACAGCCCGATACATGTCGCACATCCCTGGGATTCACTTTATAGAAGACGGGCATTATCCTTTGCCCCCTTTTTTGCTTACATTCAACCATTTGAGCTAGCTCATCAAGGCACCAAGTAGAGGAGGCAAAATTTCTAGAGAGAATTGGAATGGATATTTTGCAGTGGTTGATGGCATACTGAATCTCCTGAGCAAATTCTCTACCTATGAGGGATGGATCATCAAAACTAAATACTTTGATTCCTGCATTTAGAAGGCTGACGTAGAGGTAAGCAGCCAAACCGTTTCCAGTATCACAGCAACGAAAGGCCAAGAACACTTCTGATCTTCTCTTATCCGTAAAGTGATCATACGCTGCGATCAAGCAAGACAAACCAAAGCGATAATATGTTATGCTTGTTTTTATAAAAATGATTCCCACGAAATGATTTTCCAAACTTTGGTGTATTTGGCTCGCTGAAAGTGGATAATCAACAAAAAAGACTTTATGGCCAATGAAGATAGCCGCTATTAAAATTAAGGAAAATTATTTCTCCATCTAAAGAAGAAGAAATTATTTTCCTAAGCTCCTTTTCTATGTGCACGCTCCCATAGAATGGTGAATCATTCTCACGTGAAAATTTTTATGAGCACTAAGAGATTAAATTTGTTAGTAATTTATTTGTCTTTATTTTTATCATCTAAGAAATTGAAATTTACACTTCATGTATCAGTAATATCTCAGACAATGATTTGAATATCATCGTAATATCTTATATTGGGAACAAAATCTAATTATAACGGAGAGAATAATTTTTGAAAGTCAGATCCGAACTTCCGACTGTTCTTCCGTCTCACTTTCATGTACATTAACAATGACCCCCCCCCCCCCAAAAAAAAAGTACACCACCAAACAAAAAAATAATTTCACAGAGAACATTTCCTGCATTAAGAAGTTTTTCACGTAATAAACTCACCCAAAATTTCAAAAAGACGAAGGTAACTATTAAAAGCCACGAAATCAGTCTAGGTCATGAATTACGCCAGCCTTACATGTCTTCTCCATGTGGGGATTAAGGGGAGGCCGAAGCCAAAGCTCACATGATGAACACAGAGAATACTAATAAAGGTTGGCGCTTGGCCCAGATGGAAATGGGAGATACCTGCTCTAACGTGGAAATTAGCCATCACCATAGGAAACTTGGAGAGCCATTCGATCCACGTAGTCCTCAATTCGCTCGAAACCTTTGCGACCACTACTTTCACCAGCTCTCCTTCATGCCTGCCCACAAATTATTTGTGTAAAACCAGAGTTAGGCGTACAGTTGGATTCCTTCCTTCCCTAACTGTGCGATTCCAGATCCGTCATTCCCATCCAAGTGCATAGTAGTTCGGGTTCAGATTCGTAAATAAATAAATAACATGCATACGCACATACCCATTAGCAATGGTCTGTGATATCCATCCTTTAATATTCGTTACAGACTTCAACGCGTCCTTCCATTTTTGCACTTCTTCTGGCCTGCACTGCGTCTCCAGTTTTCGAAAAGCCTCTCCAAACTTACCGCCTCGGTTACAGACATCAAGAACATCCACCTTATAAAATATAGGGAAGACTGACATGCCATGCTTTCTGTGGCAATCAATAATCTTGGTAAGTTCGCGGAGGCACCATTTACTCTCCGCATACTGTCTGGAGATGATGGGGATTGCAGTCTTACAACTCCTGATGGCCCGGGAAAGCTCTGAGTCTATCTGCTTGCCGACCGGGAGCTCCTCGTTATCCCGGAACACGCGGACACTAGCAGCCACCAGGCTGTTGTAGAGGAAATCGGCAAAGCCGGTGCGAGTGTCTAGGCCTCTAAAGCTCAAGAACACGTCGAAGTTCACCTCACTCATCTTCTTCTTTGTTCGTAACTACCCTTTTCTTTCGATGGGTTCTCTCAATGCTCCCTCAAGAGTATATACCCGGGGGCCACGGTGTGAAAACGTAGACTAACTTTAAGTCGTCTTCTTGACTATTCAAAGGGTGAATAGTATATTATTCTTCCCCTGAAAGAAGAATACGTCAAAGTCGGCTCGCAAGGGTGTGAGCACGCCATAGTCAGTGGTGGGCGGCGGCGATATATCCTATTTTATTTGACGTTGACGAAGACTTTTGGCTGAATTTTACTCATAATAATAATAATAATAATAATAATAATAATAATAATAGAATTTCTGATGAGTTGCGACGGGAAATGAATGTGTTCTTGACTTGTGAGACAATCTGGATTGTCAGTCAATTCGGATTTGCATGATAAGTCATTGACAGATTTTGTAGAAATGGTGCAGGTTGGACTTAAAAAGGAGATTTGTAAACTTCCTCGAAGAGAGATTTGTAAACTTCCTCGAAGGGATCATGTTCGGAAAACTTCAAATTAATAAAAATGAGATTTGTATACTTCCTCGAAGAGAGATTTGTAAACTTCCTCGAAGGGATCATGTCCGGAAAACTTCAAATTAATAAAAATTTGATTTGTAAACTTCCTCGAAGGGATCATGTTCAGAAAAATCTAAATCAAAATTCAGAGCAGAGACACCTGAGGAAGTACTGCACGGGGCAAAGGATCCTCACCTGGAATAATGCGGGTGTTTCGGATAAAAAAAATTCAGAGTGAATTTGTCATAAGAATTAAATTGAGTAATTTTTATTTTTTATTTAGAATTAAGAGTGTATCTGGACAAACAACGCACCGTTACTCGAGCTGATCGAGCTTTGAAATTTAGATGCCTCGTCCAAATTATCCGATTTTATCTTCGTGCCCATTAATTCGGATCGTCATGTGGCTTCCACATCCATGATCAATTGCACATCTGATTAGAGATGCGCTTATTTTACAGAAAATGAGTTATTTAAAAAATATTTTCTAAAAAATGATCATTTATAACATTCAAAAAGATAAATGAATGGAAATTTTTTTATCATTCACGAAAATAGTTAGATATAAATTGTTATCGATATTAAAAAAATTTCCGTTAACTAATTTTTTCAAATTATATAAATAATTATTTTTCTGAAAATATTTTCTGAATCACTCATTTTTTGTGAAACAAACACACCCTATATTTCATCACAGTGCGACAATTGGTTCTAAGAGGGTATCATCCAACCAATAATCATTTAAGGACTCACAGAGAAACTGTTGATAGAGGGATTCAAAAGAAAAAAAGCTCGGATATCGATCGGGCAGTATATTCTACTATATAAATACCGTAAGCCTCATCACGTGATGAATCAGTTCATGGTAGCTAATCACAGTGCGACAAAAGTTATCATCTTACCATGAGCGCAATGAGTGGGACTCAGTTTGTTTCCTATCTTTTTATTTTATTTTATTTTTTTCTTATAATGACTTGACGTCCAATTAGCATCTACTGTCCAACGTGGTATGTTGACGTCAATAATTTAACTAGAATTGAACGTCCTACGTGTGCTGCCATGTTGGCGATTTCCAGTCGTAATTGAGTCGGAAGAAATTTTATGCAAATGCTTAGACTACATTGACAAAATTAGAAAGTGTAGGACTGTATTAGCATAATATGTTTGAGGAGTTATTTAGCAGTTTTCCCTGATTTTTGTTAATAAATGATGATGATGATAAGCAACACCGCCTAAGTAAAACTTTAGATTTGATCCATCACACATCCGTTCAAATGTACCTTTTTAGAAGGCTTTAATGGTTTCAATATTGTAAAAGGTTCTGCTAGCATAACAATTTTTGGCATAATGTAAGAATTTATTCTTACGAACTATTAAAGAGTGTTACTCTATTGTAAAATCCTTATATGGAAATTTTGCACGAATCCATTGTTTTTCTGTTTTTCTTTTTTGGTCTTACTCCTCTTTTCTATGTATATGTTTGTACGTTACTCATGGGGATCAAACCCTGGACCTGATACTCTGTGGCCACATCCCCCAATCCCTTTACCAGCAGGACCGCATGCCTGTTGGCGTATGAGTCCATTGTTGAATCATTCCATTAAACGCCAAAATGAAAACCTTCGTCATTTCATTTCTTTCCAGCAAAAAAGAAAAAAGCTGAATTGAGTTATAAAGGCAATGCATTGTTAGTCGTTTCCCATGAAGCTGAATGAATACTAGATTAATGTTGGCCTCACACCCAACTCGTTATAAATCTTATTATGTAAAACCAAATGCATTGCTAACCGTGTTTTATTTAAATCCAATGACAACATGTTCATTAAAGAGATTACACAACATAACATGTTACGCATCTTACTTATTCCAAAAGGATTTGTCACACCCTCACCCCACCTCTGGCACGAGAACATGACCCAGCAGGTTAGCCAAGCAATTAAAAACAACATATTCATACACATATTCACATATCAAAAGATGTTTTGATTACATGTCCATCCTAGTCCTGGGTTACTTATTTTCGTTTCCATATATATAGTCAATCAAAAGGCTGGGGTAGCCTAACTCCTCTACTGAGCTGCTCCCAAAAGCGGCCCCCATACTATGTGCATTCCCCTCTTGGACCTTAGTTCACCCATCACACACCTAAAATGGTGGGAATAACAAGAGTGAATCGAAGACTTTGTAAGTAGAAATCCCTAATTCTCTTATAAAAGGACATCTCGCTGTCGATCGTCGGATACAAGGTCACCACCCACTTGTTGATGGCAAATCAATAGCAAGGTTCGTGCCTTGCCTGCTTATGCACATAAAAGGCGTTCAACCATCTATATGCTTTCAAGAATCAAAGATAAGGAGTTAGTGCATATGAACAAGCTTTCCCAAGAATCCGTGGCTTATGATCATTTCAATTATAAAAAGGAATGCTCACATCTCATGAAACACATTCAAGCACTAAGTGAACCCATTCAAACATATACTCAAGTTGATGCAAGGACTTAACAATACATATCAAACAAAAACCCAGCTTTTGCAAGCATCACACGTGTATTAGTCATGGACTTCACATGGACTTTCATTTTTCTTTTTTTCCATACCATATTAGCTAAACTTAACTGACTCTTCCGGTAACAACCGGGCATCCGTCCCCCCCCTTGGCAACTGGCATCGTCCCAATCTCATTATCAGGATGGCATAGAGGGTGACCCCCAGACATCGACCTCACCTGGGCCGGCATCGTCCATGATCTCAATATCAGGACAACATCCAAGGCTTTACCCCAGGCAACGACTCGACATCCCCTAGCGTTGACATATAGGTCCATCATGTGTCTATGCATTTCAAGCATCAACCGATTCATGTCATGTTTAAACTCTTAATAGAATGAAAGGCCTGAAGGCGTGCCATGCAAGGTTAACTAATGAACAACTCTTGTGTTTTATTTAAATCAAACTCATGCCGAGTGCAATTCGGGCTCGTGACCTTGACTTGGAACCATTTGCTCAAACTTTAGCATTGTCCATAGTCACCGAGACCTCGCCTCAACATCCAGGTGTGCTCGACACTCATGCGGAATCATGAACTTACTTAATGCAACAACAAGCAATAAAAACACAATAAGCATAACAATATAAAGCCAACACAAACAAACGATGATAGGATCCTAAAATCGATAAGCGTAGCACATCGCCCTATCGAAGAGTTAGGAAAATCTACTTTCTACTTTCTGGACCTAGCTCCAAGATGCTTCTTTGGTGGTCAATCGGCGTGTAAGGCAGCTTGGAAGAGAAGGCGTGAAAGAGAAGGGAGGAAGGGAGAGGAGAAAAGAGAAAGCCCAGGGCTTGAAATGTGAGGATGACTCATCCTATTTATAGGCCTCTTCCTCTTAGATTTTTATTGCAAACTCATGATAACTCCTAAATGACGAGTTGGCCTACCTATCTTCCCGAGTTGGCACTTAGGTCCTTTGGTGTTGGCTTTTTTTCTGATTTTTGGGGAAACATAGAATAGTTTTGGCTTTTTTCTGATTTTCGAGAAAACATAGGATTTTTTTTGGGTTTTTCTGATTTTCGGGAAAATATAGGATATTTTTGGGTTTTTCTGATTTTCGGGAAAACATAGAATATTTTTGGGTTTTTCTTTTTTTAAATAAATTTTTTTATTTTTTATTAAATATTTTTTTATAATAATGTATTATTATAAATGATCCGGGTCGAATCTCCGGGTTGGGCCCATTCAATAACCACAGGCTTGGAGCACGGGCTCGGCCTAGAACCCTTTTCTTTCTCTTCTTTTTTTTTTTTAATTGAAGCCCACAATTTTAAAGACTAAACGGGCCCGCGTCCTCCAGGCCCCCGCCAGATCAGCCCCACACGTAAACGGGCTCAGTTGGCCCTAGCCAATGGAGCCCTAGCCCGACCGGCGACCCACCCCCGACCCAAATCTTGACCCGGTGTCACGTTCGCAGACCCGATTTCAAACTTGCTCTCACGCGGCCGCCGTGGCTGAGAGGACGTCCGAGGTAGGTAGAGGCGACATACGGCCACTCGGGTTGAGATGCAGGGGGGAACGGCGGCGAATGGCGGCGACTCCGTGACGGAGACCTCGATTCGTGGCGGGCTGCGCGTTCCAGAACAACGGTGGACTTGTGTTGGGGGCGGCAGCAAGGGTTTTGATGGACGACGCTGGCAGAGACGACAGCGGACGATGGCAGACGGCGACGGGAGTGACACGGACAGGCAGCAACGTTAACTCCGGCGAGGATGGAAAACCCAGAACGCCGAACAAGGCGTAGGGGGAGGGAGGAGTGACCGGAGGTGCTCCCACCTAGCACAGCAGCGATGGAGGCAAGTAGCGGTAGAGGACGACGGCATTCGACGGCACGAGGCTCGGCCGAGGCTGGGGAACGGCTACGTCGTCGTGGGACAGAGCGGCAGCAACAACTGACGTCAGGCCAGAGAGCTTCAGGGCGGCCGAGCTTGTGGCTGGTCGTCAAGGCGGCAAGCGGCACCACGGCTGGTCGTCAGGGCGACGGCGGGCCACGCCGCAATGGCGACGGGGGCCGGGATGAGTCCCGAATCTCTCTGATCTCCCTCTCTCAACCCTAATTTCTCCTTCCCAAAACCTCGCTGACTTCCCGATCTCTCTCTCTCTCTCAGCCCCTCTCCCTCGGCTCCGATTCCTTCCTCTCCCTCAGATCTGGGTTTGCGAGCGTTTCCCGATCTCTCTCGCTCAGCCCCTCTCCCTCGGCTCTGGGTTTGCCCGTTCAGAGTCAACAAATCGTTGTCGGCCACTCCCCACGACTGACTGATTCAGATCGCATCATACAGCGAGCACTAAGCCTGGCTCATTTGGGGATAACAATGCCATGGATAATGCACTTTAGACTAGATTTCATTAGTGGAGATGATCTCGCCGAGAATGTGAGGAACCTGGAGAAGAATGCCGCGGAAGTCGAGGCGAGAGTGGAGAAGGAAAAAAGCGCGCTAGAGGAAGACGTGAAGAAGTTAAATACGATCATAGGGGAGATCATGGGGTGGATCCTGACATTGGAGAAGGAATTGGAAAAGAAGAAGGAGGAGTTGAGGGCCAAGGAGGAGAAGGAGGGGAGGCTTCGCGAGGAGAACCGGGAATTGAAGAAGTCGTTCCTGCTGCAGTCGAGGGACACGAAGAGAATGAAGAAGGATGTCGCGACCTAAATTTTCGGGTGCACCACCTAAAACTAGGTTAACGGATTGCTAAGTTTTTATACTTAGCTCGGGCTCTCCCAAGCCCATACCAAATCGCGACTTAAGTCTAAATTTTTAAATATGCAAAAGGCTATTATCTAGGAGTCGCCACTAATCGGTTTAGGGTAGGTCGATTAGACACCTAAGTAAAATAAAGGGAGATTTATTTTACTCCTACGAACCAGAGACCGAGGGTACGGGGACTTGATTACACTAGATTTCTCTAATGCCCTTTCGGTACCATTTCTTTTTAATTTTTCAAAATGTTTTTGCAAGCAGCTGATTTATTTTAACCTAAATTACTATCATGCAAATATGGTGACCACACGGGTGCTCATCCATTATTTAAAACATTCAAATAAATAAATTGCATCACACAAAGCAAGTAATCATTTTTTTTTGGATTTTCTTAAAAATTGGAGTTCTTTTATAAAAATGCATTTTTTTTTAACTAAATGACTTAATCCTATTGATATGCAAATTCTAATTAAATGGGTCTATTATGCAAATTAATTAACATGCACCTCATGACCTAATTTTACTAAACAAATTCTGATTAAATGCCTCTATTATGCGAACTAGTTAACATGCGCCTAGTATTTTTGCAATTTTTTATTGGAATTCAAAATTTATGAAAACCCTAATTAACCTATCTAAAAAGGGATAATTTTCTAATTTATTCTAAGGATTAATTTGACTTAAACCCTATCCTATCTTAGGAAACTATTGTTTAATTTTTTTATTTTATTTTATTTTAAAAAAGAGGATTAGAATATGAAAATGTGCCAATTATATCTAAGATTCTAAAAAAGCTATTTAAGTCTGATCCTAATTTATTATTTTTTTTAAATATCTAAAAATGCAGTCCTATAAATATAATCCTAAAAATTTGATTAATTAGACCTACGTGTCTAATTTATTAAACCTATATGTCCTATATGCTCGAGCAAGATTTTGATTTTTTTGATTTTTGATTTTTGATTTTTGATTTTTTTAGTTTTCTTTTTAAAGATCTAAACCATCAACAAAATCAAGTAAGGAATCATTAAAATAATCGAAAAAATAACCTGTTGTCTCACAGGTCAAGTTAACGGTTATTCTAACCCTAATTATCACAACAAAGAGATCAAAATAATTACAAATTTGACCCGAAGTCTTACGGACCAAATTAAATAATTATTGTGATTTAACAATTAAAATCTCACTAAAAAGCCCAATAATTAAAATAATTAAAAAATGATCCAATGTCTCTCGGACCAAATTAATAATTATTGTAATTCCGGACAAAATCCCTGCGGATAATGCATACTAAATTCACAAATATTAACATCAAATATTGCAATTTAGATAACTAAACTTAAAGATGCTATCAAATAAAATAAAAATAATATAAAAAAATAAACTAAACTACCTAAATGAGGGGAGGGGACTTGCAGCAACGTTGGTGAGCGGGATTCCGAGGCGGAGGCGAGCAACGGGCCGGACTTAGCGACGGGTGGGTCGCCGGTTGCAGAGGCGCGCGGCGTCGGACTCCGAGCGGTGGTGCGGCGAGTAAATGTCGCGGGTGTCGCTCGTGGCCTCAATTTGTAGGACGATGGGCCACCGTGGGTGTCGGGTGTTGGTTGTCGCAAGGCAGCGGTGTTCGAATGGAGCGGAGGTGGCGCGGGCGTCGGCAGAGGTGAGTTGCAGGTCGCTCAGGCTCGGGAGCAACGCGGTGGTGAACGGTGAGAGCTCGGCTACCGCGGAGTGGCGGTGGAGCGGAGCAGGCCTCGGGTCTTCGGCGTCGGGCTGGGCGGCAGCAGGTCGCTGGTGCAGAAGCGCAGCAGTGGGAGTCGATCCGGGTAGCAGGGATCAGCAAAAAGAACCCCTGGAGAAGATGAACAGTAGGGGTCTTGTCACTCGTTTTTTTTTTCTTTTTCCCTCCTCTCTCTCACGTACTTTCTCTACTGACTTTTGACTTTTCCCTTTTTTGGTCAGAGAAAGAAAGGAGAAATGCTTTCTCTGACCAAGATGGACGAAGGTCTTTTTTTTTTGCACGAATTTTCTTCTCAAATTTCTCTCTCCATTTTTCGAAAATCACCTCTCTGAAGATTTTTTTGAATTCGCTCCCCCCCTCTAGTTACGAAAAATGAAGCTCTCTTTTATACTAATTCCGAACGGCTGCTTTGTATGGTATTTTCCGAATTTCCATCTTCCGTCGCATTAAATCAAGGCTGCAAATCAAAGTAAAATTTCGTAATCAACTCGATTTTACTCCGATTTATTCCGTTTTATAAAAATTCTTGCCATTTGTTCACCTGATTTTTAATTGTTTCTGCATTTATCGAAATCTGAATGCTCATCAGAATTTCAAATTTCCTTACATACTTCAATCAAATCAATTTCCCCCAATTTCATTTTTTCCTTTTTATTTGTCCAAAAAATGCAATTTTTATTTTCCTTATTTTCCTAGATTTGCTAAAAATAGGTGTCAACAAAGGAGTTGCAGTCGGTGGAGGCAGAGATCGCTGATGCTGAAATCGAGAGGAACAAGTACGAGGAGAAGTGTTGGGATCTCAACAGGGCCCTTGCGCTCAAGTTCAAAGAGCTGGAGGAAGTTGCCAAGGAATGCAACTAGGCTGTCCGGAAGTAAGTTTCTAATTCTTGCAGTTGCTGCAATCTTGTTAATTGTTCTTCTTCGTTGGTTTCACCGTTTTCTATGTCATGTGCCTTTGGTGTTCAGATGCCATCTTGGATATCGTCTAGTACTTACAGGGTTCAATCTGGTATCTTGCTGCTTTGGTTATATACTAGACACTGGTTGATACATATCTCATGGAATTCTTCAACATCAGCAGACTAACATTCTCATGTATTTGTGTTTATATCTCTTCAGTGGTAGTTCTTGTGCCCGTTCCAATTCGGCACGTGATGAGTTTAATTGTTTTGATCTCATCGAGAAGTGCTGCCGTGGGTTTTTTTAATCTTTCTGTTCTAAGTTGTTCTGAGGTTAATAGCCATAAATTATGCGTTGAGTTAATCTAAGTGCCGTGCTTGAGGAATGGTCGAATTGCCATGTTATCATCCCATCGATTAATTTCTTTCTTTTTGAGTGATTTTCTGTAGTCCTTCTCCTTCAACTACTCTTTTTGGTTTTGTGATTCTAGGTTGAAGCTTGGTTCACATTACCAGTATGTGCTGAATGCAAAAGGGTCTACACCTGCTGAGGTGATGGGCATTGACTACAAAGCAACACTAAAGCCAGCACTCGACTCGCATGGCGATGACATTAACAAAAAGTCGGTGGAGAAGCTTGAAGAGTTAATCATCCTTCAGCAACAGTCCGAAGAAACTGCTGCTAGGATTGAGGAGAAGAAAGATCGTCTTGTGCAACTCTATTCATGTGTTGATCAGGTAAGTACTTAGATTAAGTACCAACGCACAATTTGTTCAGACTGTCTTTTCTCTTAGAACTGAAAGCTTTTGCCTTTCTGATGAAAACTATGATACCGATGAAATTACTGATCTGTTGGCAAAGTTGGAAAGAGAAACTGGCAATGACTTCCAGCTTACTTAGTGCGGGGTGTATCGACAGACTCAGCAAGAGTCGGCAATGTAGGCTTTTGGCTAGGGGGAATTGAGTAGCAATAGCTTGTTCTGGGTAGTCAACAGCAGTTGAAACAATTGTTCAATTTCAGTATCGAAGAGTTATGATATGGTGCTTGATATACTTTTAGAACAAAACAGTTCATTCTATTCATCATTGCACACACGAGTTAGGAATTCTATTAATGTTTTCAATTTTTTTTTCTCTGTCAATGCCAAACATAATTTAGGAGCTGTGGAAGCATATGTCATGGGTGTCTTCTGTGAACAAAACTAGCTAAAAGTTATTACTAATGTCAGGAAAAATACCATAGGCTAATGCATGCTTTATTTTGTTTCTGTAGAAGTACACGTAGAAGTGCTTCATCTGTAACATCTGAAGGACAATAGCGGTATATTGCATTATGAGAGTTAGCATAACACAAGAATTTGTGGTCTACTTTTTTGCTTTTTCCTTGTATTGGCAAAAACTCTAATACAAGAATTTTGCTCAGCTTGAGGGTCTAACAAATCTACTGAAGCAAGAAACGCGAGACTATATTGATAGATGTGCAGTGGAGGTGCAAAGGATTGGGGAGGACATCAAAGTAGCAGCTCATAAGTTGAACATTCAGGAAAGAGAAGCCGCAGAGGCCTTGAAGGTGTGTTATGGTCTAATCATTTGAATTTTAGCACTGAAATAGAATTTAAGTCATGTCATGCAATCAGTAGGATTCCTCTTTTAGGATTGTCATCGATTGATCTTCAATACTGAAATCAAACAATTGTTTCAACTGCTGTTGACTACCCAGAACAAGCTATTGCTACTCAATCCCCCTGGCCAAAAACCTACATTGCCAACCTCTTGCCGAGTCTGTCGATACACCCGGTACTAACTAAGCAACACGAGTTTTCAAAAAAATGACCAAGAATTTTTTCAACCAAGAATATGAGGATTTATGATGATATTGTATAGCTTTCTACTTTTGACAATTCACGTGCTTTAAATCACCGAGCTCAATTGTGTAGGCAAGGAGGCTCTATATAGTCTGGTGAGATAGCATTGGCAATCTCTGAGAGACTGATCTTTATGTCCGAAATTTTGCATTCCATATATTCTTTATGCTTTGACACCATATTAACGAGTGAATAGAACTTGAAGGCACATTTCTGGATTTCTTCTTTGCCTTCTCTATTGGCTTCCTGTAGCTTTATTTCAGATGTCTGCGAAACAAGTTGTATTTATACGATGTCGCATGAAACTATACATGCTTACTTTGCAAGAAATCTCTTGTGCTTATTCTTGCAGAGTAAGCAGGTATAGTTTCACGTGGCATGGTACATTTATACAACTTGATTTGCAGACATTTGAAATAAAGCTGCAGGAAGCCATTAGAGAAGGTGAAGAAGAAAATCCAGAAGTTTGCCTTCGAGCTCTATTCACCGGTGTCAAAGCATAAAGAGTATATGGAATGCAAAATCTCAGAGATGAAGACCAGTCTCTCAGAGATCGCCAATGCTATCTCGCTAGACTACAGAGCCTCCTTACCTACACAATTGAGCTCGGTGATTTGAAGCATGTGAATTGTCAAAAGCAGAAAATTATACAATATCATCATAAATCCTCATATTCTTAGTCGTTTTTTTGATCAAGCAAACTGCCGTTCCATTTCTTGCTTCTAAACTCCCTGGTCTCGCTGCGATTTGGGTACACAATTGTGTCATTATGTACATGGCATATTGTTCTTAAGCAAGCCAAAG
Organism: Eucalyptus camaldulensis; assembly: GCA_019915185.1. NCBI lineage: Eukaryota > Viridiplantae > Streptophyta > Magnoliopsida > Myrtales > Myrtaceae > Eucalyptus > Eucalyptus camaldulensis. The sequence continues at coordinate 36,024 of JAHSVA010000014.1, forward strand.
TGTCTTCTAGTCTTTTTCATTTGCCATTGTCCTCTTGCACTCGCTTGAAAATGAATGTCAATCCAGTCAAACTTTGTAGGGTTCTTTTTATTGCAATATTTGAGGTATTACAATGAAATACTTGAGCCAACAATTCCCTAAGGTTTAGGCGAGTCGGATATAATCACGAGAGGATATTTCTTCAAGTCGAAATGTTCACAAACCACTTGGTGGACACGCCTTTTATGTACAATAGAAGCTCAGGTAGCATATTTTGTACTCTTGGCAATTACTTTTAGACATGAATTGAGGAGAGTTCACGTTTGATTATCTGGTGGGGGAATTCCCAGCAGATTGAAGAAAATGAAGAGTTGATCTCATATGCTAAGAGCAATGGAAGCCTCAAAAGTCAGTATCCCAATTGCCAACTTAGGTATAAATTTTGTTATGTCAGCATGAATATTTGATCATTTACAAGCATAAATGGGATGAAAATGGATCGCCACTTTAAAGTCCAATTGATGTTTATTCAGTTGAAAATTTTGCCATTGGAAACAAACATTGAGAAAGGAAAGGAAAGGAAAAGCTTGCCACTTGTTGTGCATTTTTATGTAAAAAACATGCTAAATTTGATATACTGCTATCATATTGGATGCTTGAAATGATGAATCGTAGGGTGAATCGCATTTCCCTACAATGTGTTTGGAGAGAGAAACTTTCAAGAATATTTCTATTGCTCAATTCCTAGATTATTGGCGTGGGCAACCTATTTATATTTGAGCCCCTCACTTTACAGCCGTAGATTATTGATGTGTTTACAGGATGCATGAACCCAAGTTGAACCCAAATGCTTCGAAAACTTGACATATAAAATCCAAGTGTAGGCTAAACCAACCAAAACATAGACTTTGCAGAAGCGCAAGTAGAGCAATTAAACAATTGCGCAGTCTAAATGTCGATGGTGTGTACTAAAACAATTATTCATGGGACATTATAATTATTCAAACACTCCTATAGTCGTGATGCAAATATGTGAAATCACGTCCTAATATGCAAAGCATATGATTGAATTAAGCAAAGAAATTAGGCTGGGTTCATTCGTTTCATTGAAAATAAGTGATTTGGAAAATATTTTCCAAAAAAAAAAGCACTTATGCCATTTAAAAAAATTAGTTAGCAGAAATTGTTGTCATCATTGATGACAATCTATGCTCAATTATTTTTGTGAGTGATGAAAAATTTTCTATTCATTTATTTTTGTAAGCGAGGTAAGCGATTATTTTTTTGGAAAATATTTTTCAAATCACTTATTTTTTACAAAACAATAAAAAATTGCGAGCTATCAGGAAGCAATAGAGAAGAAAACCTGTGTTCTGGAGTCCCCATATGGTCATGATCCTCTGTCGATTAAATAATGCCAATCCTCAATTGCTATGTCTATCCGTCGATTTAATTCAATCACGTAAGAGTCGATTTGGAATTCAATCTGAATTTAGGCAGCCTTTTCATGCTCAGGGAACCTATATGAGGCAAGTCTATGAATATTAAGACCATCAAAGGCTGTGTTGAAAGTTTGACTAGATTGATGGGAAAGTGTTATGAAATCGCATGTTGATTCTTAAAAAATAACGCTCATAAACAATTCACTAAGCAAAATATAATAATAAAATAACATAATTAGAAGAATATGCTAGAAAATTTGTTAACGAAGTTCACTCAAACCTGGCCTATGTTTTTGCGCAGAGGCACTTTGCAAATCCACTAAATTTCGAAAAAAAAAATGGAATACAATAATGATCTTCTCACAAGATCAAGGAACAAAAAAATTAAGAACCTTCATAAAGAAAAAATTCACTTTTTATTTTTTTTTCTTATCTCTCTATTTTCTTTTTAGCATCTTGACAACTAACGTCTTGTCATCATTAATATAAAGGTGTAGCTTTTAACATAAAAGCAAATCTAATAAAAAAAGATAAAAAAAAAAAAAACTCCTCAAAATATTTGGCTTCATATATAACAATCTCCCGCTTGAAGATAAATATATTTGAGCACCAAGCAACTTTGTATTCATTTTTTTCAAAAACTAGTACTTGAAAAACTTGTGCCAGTACGATACTCCTCATCAATCAATATGAAGTAGTACCAATGGTAGTAGTACATAAAATATTCTTCTTTCTGTCTACTACTTTGGTCAATATGTCAACTGGATTCTTCGAGCCATCAATTTTCTATAACTTTAACTCATTATCTTTTAATGCTGATATGATAAAGTGATATTGCTTCTTGATATGTCCAGTCCTTGAGTGATAAGCTTCATCCTTTGCTAAGTGCACTGCACTTTGACTATTACTTCATAGTGTATTGACCGGTTGTTTTTTTATGTAAATCCTCCATGTAATCTTGTAACCACACGATTTCTTTGAAGGCTTTTGTAATCGCCACGTATCCTGCCTCTATTGTCGATATAGCTACTATTTTTTAAAGTTGAGATACTCAACTCACTGCTGTACTTACAACTGTAAAGACATATCCAGTGATACTCTTATCATTATCTTGATCACTCAAATAAGCTGCATCTACATAACCCTACAATTCTAGAGATGTATCACCATAACAAAGTAAGTAATTTGAAGTATCTGCTAGATATCTCAATATTCATTTCATTGCATTCTAATGCTCTTTGACTCACAACTCCTACCGCCTGTGCAATGTCTAGTCTTGTACTCCTCGTGGCATACATCAAACTCCCCACTACTAATGTCTATGGAACTATTGTCATCTCATCTTTCAAAACCCGAGTGCTCAGACACATACATTGGGAAAGTTTGAAGTGACTTGCTAGAGGAGTTGCAACCGGTTTTGTCTTCTCCATGTTAAATCTCTTTAAGACCTTGTTCACATAGTTTTCTTGTGACAGCCATAATTTCTTATTTTTCCTATCCCTAATGATTTTCATGACTAAAATATTATCGACTTTTCCCAAGTCTTTGGTAGCAAACTATGATGATAACATTTTCTTCACTTCTACTATTCTCTTCATATTGAAACTAGCTACCGGTATGACATCCACATATAAAAAGAGATGCATAATGTTACCATCATCATACTCGTGAAAATAAACACATTAATCAGACTTACAATGTGCAAATAATTTTTCTTTCATGAAACTATCAAATTTTGGGTATAATTGCCGTGGATCTTGTTTCAAGCCATACAAACATTTCTTCAGGCAACATATCATATGCTATTTACCTTTGACTTCAAAATTCTTAAGTTACGTCATATATAGTTCTTCATCTAAGTCACCGTGTAAAAACACTATTTTTACGTTTAATTACTCAAGATGAAAATCCTCCACTGCAACTATACTTAACATAACTCTAATTGATGTCATTTTTACTACGAGTGAAAATATCTTGAAGTAATTGATCCCTTATTTTTTAGAAAAGCCCTTGACTACAAGTTTCACCTTGTATGCTTCATTATTAATTTGGTACACCCGTCTTTCATAATACACTCCCACTACAAGTAAGATGTGTCTATCTTATCTCATCGTAAGTCTTCGGTTCCCCTAAATTAGTATATAAGACATGGCTCATAACAATATTAGCTAATGGATCAAAATTACCTTTGGCTTTCTCACACGTGTAAACCTCTTCAAGATAGGTACTTCAGGGTTGTTAGTTTGCTCCAAATCACTGTGTTCCTCTTAAATTACCTCCTCACTAATAATAGACTCATCTTGAACCTCTCTTTCAAGTGCACTTTAATCTACTAGAAACATTTTCATGGGCATTATGTTTAATTCAATATAGGGTCAATTTGGAAACTGCTTCTCAAATTCCTTTGAGGGCCCAAAGCCTATTTGCCCAAATATTAGGTGTTTGGGAACACCCAATGAAACTTGCCTGCAAGAAATGCTAGCATTCAAAAGCTGAAAGCCCAAGGCAGCCTAGGGGCTGCCTTGGGCTTTCAACATTTTGAGAATAGGAATGGCCGGCACTATTCATCTTCTTCGTCAGGGAGGCCGGCGAGGTGTTGTGGTGGGTCAACAATGGGCAAGAGAGGTCGGCGTAGTTGCGACACCCCGGCGACTGTCGCCGACCGGTCGCGCAACCCAGATCTAGGTTGCCGCGAGGTGGCGAAGGTCGCCAGTTGCGGAGGTGGAGGAGAGGTCGCGCGCCTGGGTCACAGAGGTGGCGGAGGTCGCCTGGGTCACAGCGCATGACCTCCACCACCTCCGCGACCGGCAACCTCCGCCACCTTGTCGCAACCCAGATCTAAGTTCTAGGTCGCGACCTCCGGCGACCCAAGATGTGGTCGCGAACCAGCGACCCAGATCTGGTTTGTGGAGGTCGCCAGGGTCGCGGTGGGCGATGACCTCCACCTCACCGCGATCGCCTAGGTCGCGGCGATCACAAAGGTCGACTGGGTCGCGGCGAGCTGTCGCCGCGACCTTCAGCGACCTGCGACCTTGCCGCGACTCAGACCTTGCCGCGACCTAGATCTGGGTCGTGGAGGTCGCCTGGGTCACGGTCCGCGACCTCCTCCACCTTACCGTGACCTCTGGCGACCCACAACCTCGTCATGGAGGTGGCCGGAGGTGGCTAGACCACCTGCTCCTCACCGGCGGCCGCTACCCTTGTCAATCAATTTTTTTAATTTTTCTTTTGATATTTTTTTTATCACAAAGATCATTTGTAAATGTAATTCCCCAATACAATTTTGCTCAAAGTACTTCACAAAGGGTTTTCAAAGCACAATTTACCAAACACAGTTGCATTTTGGAAAATACCTTTAAAGGTATTTGCATTTTTTTAAAGACTTTATTCAAAAGTAGTTCCCAAACCCACCCATAGTCTAATTCTACTACATTCCCATACTCTATCTAACGATCCTTGTACATCTTTTTTTCATGGAATACCACATTTTGACTACGAATGATTTTGTTATTCTCATAATCCCAAAACCTATAGCTATACCCATCGCCACCGTATCTGATAAAGATGCACTTCTGGGACTTAGTATCAAGTTTTTTTTTTTCTATCCTCCCTGTCAATCAAAGCATATACAATACAATCAAAGGCCTTTAGATGTGAATAATTAATCGTTTTACTTGATCACTACTCTTCTAATATTTCTCCATCCAACGCATAGATGGACTTCTATTGATAAGATAAACAACTACATCAACTGTGGCATCCCATAAGTGTAGCGAGAGATTCGCGTATAGCCTCATACATCTCGCACGTTCTAGAATAATTTTGTTCATTTTTTCAACTATACCGTTCTCTTAAAGAATTCTAAGAACGGTCTTTAACCCATCCATGCTTTCCCAACTCAAATATTCTACAAATTCCTTACTTGTGTATTCACCACTGTTATCAGACTTCAGAGTTTTAATCTAATAACCTGTCTCTTTTTTTATCATGGTCTTTCACATTTTGAACATCCCTAATACTTATTATTTTTCTCTAAGAGCATAGACCCAAGTCTTCCTTGTCAAATCATCAATGAATGTGACAAAATATTTCTTACCGCCATAAGAGAGTTTCTGAGCAGATCCCCATACATCAGTATGAACCAATTCTAACTTTTGACTTCTCTCTCCAGGAGTGTTATGGAGGAGGATTGTTAACGCCTAAATTTAGTTTTTTAATTAATTAGGTTTTTTTATATATATATTTTATTTTTTTTTGCCTTTTTCGGATAGTAAATAACAAAAAAAGAAAACACAAAAAAAAAAAAGCAAAGCAAAAGCCTAGCCCTTTTTTCTTTTCCCTTTCTCTTCCCCCTCCGTGTGGCCCATATGGCCCGTTTTCCTTCACCCTTAGCCCGGCCCCTTTCCTCTCTTCTTCTTCCTCCTGTCTTCTTCTTCCTCAGTCGCTTGCATCTCACGCGCGGTGGCCGGCGACGCACGCGAAGGACGGCCTACAGCCGAGGGGAGTAGGCCGACGTCGGCCGGAGAGGATAAGATCAGGCGCCATTAATGCTGAGCGAGCTTCGCTGGAAAGCTCGATGGGACACCGGTTCAGCCGAGCGAAACCGGTGGGCAAGCCGGAGGCCAGCGACCGAGCCCCTCCGTCGACCGGAGTTCCTTCGCCTATAAATAGGTGGCCGCAAGCATCGTCGGAGGGCGTGGCGAGCTCGGAAATCCTTCACTGAGAGACATCGGGAAGGGTTGAACGCCGTTCGCCTCGACCAAGTCCCGACGCCGTTGCCTCGACCAAGTCCCGATGCCGTTGCCTCGAAGGGTTTGTTGTCGTGTTTAACCCCCCCCGCGCGCGCGCGCGCGCGGGGAGCCATTGTCGTGATCGATCTGTCGAAGCCACGCCAGATCGGGAAGCTGAGTTGTCGCCGTTGTTGCCTAGTCTTGCTGTCACCGTCATTGTTCACCACGACCTCCACCATCGCGAACCGCTCTCTTGCCGTCGCCGTTCCCGTTCGAGAAAAGGTAAAAAAGGGCATCATTGTTCATCGTAGCCATTTTCCGTTGACCTAGCTATCATCGCCGTCGTTGTTGTCACCTCCGTTGTCACCGCCGTAATCGCCGCCGCCGTAGTCGTCGCCGCCGTAGTCGCCGTCGCCGCCAAGCACCTCGGTTCCCTCGGTTCCCCCCCTTCGGCGCCGCGAATTCGCAAACCCTAGGGTTTGCGATTTCCAGGTCGTCGAATCGGATCCAGGTCTCGGAATCGGGTAGGGTTTCACGAGATTCCGGGGCGGCGGGAAGCCGGGTCGCGAAGTCGGGTCGGACCCGGGTAGGGTTCGCTAGGGAGTCAGGTCGCGAGGTCAGATCGGATCCAAGTCGTCGGGCCGGGCTGGGCATCCCCAAACGCCCAGCCACAGCGTCGTTTTAATAAAAAATAAATAAATAAAATGAAAAAATCCGAGTCGGGCCCATCGTCGTTCGGGTCGCCGACCCGGGTCGAACCAACTCGTGGATCTGACTCGGGTCGGTTTTTATTTTAAAATAATATTTTAATAATAAATAAATAATTTATTTTCCAAGAAAAACAAAAAATATATTTTCTTTTCGAAATATATTTTAAAAAAAGCATTTTAATTTCCAAAAAAAGCAAAAACAAAAACAGAAACATCCAAAAGATATTTTATTTTCCAAAAATATTAAAAAATGTTTTAATTTCCAGAAAATCGAAAAATAGTAAAAAATGATAAAAATATTTTATTTTCCAAAAAAATATTCCATATTTTCCAAAAAATGCCAAAAATTCATGAAAAAGCCAAAAAAAATTAGAAAAAGCCAAAAAGACTTGTATTTTCCCAAAAATACCAAAAAATCCAAAAAAAAATCCCTTTTGTGTCCAAAAAATTAGAAAAAGACCTAGAAAATGTTTTTCCTCCCAAAAATGAGTGGAAAATCCCTCGAACATCCAAAAAACCTCAGGGTTTAAACAAGATTAGATACCGAAAGGGCATTAGTGATTAACTAGTGTAATGAAGTCCCCGATCCTAATTTCTCTGGTTGCGCAGGAGTGAGTATTTCTTCCGATACTTCACTTGGGTTTCTAATCAATCCACCCCAAATTGATTAGTGGCGACTCTAATTTAAAAATTGATTTACAGGTTAAAAACTCATACTATTAAAGTCGTGAATTGGTGGACTTGAGAGAGTCTAGGCTTAAGAAATTCAGTCGAGCCATTAGCCTCCTTAGGCGCCCGTACTCAATTCCAAAGCGCCGAAAGAAAGAGGTCGCGACAGCTTGGCGACTCCGCTGGGGATTTTGAGGACTTAGGCCTTTCTGTCTTGTTTAATATCTTTACTGACTTAGGTTTTTTTTATATATGCAGGTCAGTGGCTTAGATTTTTTAATCTTGCTTAAAACAAATTATCTTGTGATTACAAACTGTTGTGTATGCTTTACTGTTTTAAACACTACACATGGCACACATAACCCGGCCGCCGGACCTGGGCCGCCATAGGATTTCTAGGATGGTGTTAAGAGAGATACGACCTCGAACGCGAGACTGCGATGTAGAGGTTGCCTTTCTTTTCCTCGAATTTCTTAGCGAAGGTTAGGAGGGTATACTGCTAACGCAAGACTGCGACAGGCGGATATCCTTTTAATTTCAACAAACCTTCTCAGTTAGAAATCGAGCCACACGTCCCATCTACATGTCTCTGTGCTTGCCATTTTCTTTAAAAGCAAAGTAATTTATTTACTTTTACTCAGTCTTTCTAGCTCATGGCAAAATACGGTCAGGTTGTGTATTCCCCACTCTTATATGCGATGGGAAGAATTGATATCCAGTTCATTCCTACCCCCAAGGGAGAGCTTCTCAGATGGTGGAAGCAGTTAGATCAGCCTGGCCAAGAGTGCGTCAAAGCAATAATCGGTCATCTCCTCCCATTGCTCCAAATCAATATACACTCCGGAGTCATACAGGCACTACCACATTTTTGGTGTCCTAAAACATCTACCTTTGTGTTTGGAAAGTTTGAACTGACTCTAACATTGGAAGAATACAGTCTCGCCATAGGAATGCCCTTGGGAAGGGAGCTCGCTAAACCACCATTTGGCATCGACCCTGTGGTCAGTCTATCATGCTTTTTAAAAAATCATTCGGTAAGAGAAATTGTTGGAGCCAACAACAATGCTTTTCCACTATCATCCTTAACTGAATGTTTTGAAAAACAATCAATGACCCAAAAAACCAAGATTTTCCTATTGGCCTTCTTTGGACTTATCATCTTCCCATATAGAAAGAATGCCATAAATCCTTCAATCGCATGGGTAATAAATCAAGTTACTTTCGGAGCAGGATATGTAAACATGGTTTTGGCTTAAACCTTTTTATCCCTTAACCGTTTCAAGGACCAAAAAGAAAAAATCATGAGGGCCGCTCCAAAAATTTTACAAATGCGGTTCTTTTCCCATATCAAAAGATTTGGGCACCTCATGCAGATATTTGAAATCAACGAGTTTAAACACCCATTACAAAAGTTTCAAACCTTGGAAAAATATTCTCCCAATGAAGAGTATTCTCGGTGGATTAACTTGCTAAAAAACCCGGTCCCTGAGACATTCCTATGGCGAGCTAAATGGTTCACTGCAGGAGAGGCGCGCTTTGCACTTAATTATTACAATCCCATCCCATTGCTGGGCCTCTCCGGAGCTACCTCATATTATCCATATAGGGTGGCTCGTCAGTACAGGGTCCTCCAAGAAATCTCGCCACCGCTCAAATCAGGACTGTTCCGAATCTTTTTCACCCGTACAGACTACAACTACTTGGAGGAGATCTGCATAATTCAGAACGCATGGAGTAGATGTCACACTAAAAGGATTGTTGTGCCCAGAAGGTTAAAGGGACAAGAAAAAGTTCATCATGCATCAACATTCTACATCCTCAACCATATAATTCCCAAGGAGCTGCGACCAGTAATCCCCGATGTAGTTGATAAACTTACCCTGCATGGACGAATCAAAACTCTTGAAAAGAGCTTGGAGACAAGCAAGAGACACGTATCGAAGCTAGTACGAAGAAGCAAGCGGCTTCACAAGACTGGAGCTTCCCATCGCATATAAACTGGGCAGCGGGACTTTTGATGTGAATATTCCTAATGTTAATATCTAGGGTCGTTTTGACTTGTGTAAAAAGCCCTTTTGGCATTGTATAAATCTTCTGTTAATAAATAAAAATGACGTGACCCTTGCCATGGGCCAGTGTTCCATACGTTTTTTGGCTTACGTTCTCTCCATTTTTTATATGCAGGTAATCACATCATAGTCGTATTCGCCAAATCCAAAAGATAGAATGGCCGAAGAAAATGTACCAAGCCGTGTCGAGATTATGGAAAGTGAAATGAAACAAGTCTTCAATGTGCTTCAACAACTCTCAAAGCAGATAGATTCCATCCAAGGCAAATTGGCTCCCGCCCCAGCCTCAATCGAAGTATTGTTGCCGCAATCGTCTACCCGAGGTGATCAAGGAAGAGATACCGATGATAACATGCTCGAATTGGAGGATGATGCGCACCAAATCGTAGTCGAGAAAGCAAAGCCCAACAGTTTGTCTAAGACTGAGCATGACAAACGCCTTGAGAAACTTGAAGAGAGGCTAAAACAATTGCAGGGCCTTCAAGATCCTACTCCAACAGACCTCTCCATCTACTCTAAGGTCAAAATGCCGGAAAAATTCAAAATGCCTGAGTTCGAGAAATACGATGGCACGACCTACCCAAGAGCTCACTTGCAGATGTATTTGGTTCGGATGACCCAATAAGTTAATAACGAACCTTTAATGATCCAGTTGTTCTAGTCAAGCCTGGTAGGTCCCACCTTGAGGTGGTACATCAAAAAGAACATAAACCTCATCGAGACATGGTGTGAAGCAAGTGAAGCATTCCTCAAGCAGTACAAATTCATAATGGACATTACCCCTTCTTGTGAGGATCTCGATCACACGGAAAAAGAAAAAGCAAGAATCCTTCAAAGAATATGCTATTAGATGGAGGAATCTCGCCGCCCAGATCAGTTTTGAGCCAACTGACTTCGAATTGAGAAAAATGTTCATCAAAACCCTCCATTTCGAATACCGCAATCGGATGGTGACTACGATCGCTGAATCATTTAATCAACTCATTCCAGTGGGAGAGCAGATTGAAACAGGTTTAAGGGACGGCTGGTTTACTGAGCCTGCACCTGTCAGCAGAAGGCTCAACATGAAAAAAGATAAAGAATCCTTAATTGATGTCAATGCCACCTACACTGCAAACACTGGTCATCTCCCAACTGTTCAGATAAGCACAGGCCAACACCAGACTAATAGCCGTCCACCCCAACGCTACAACAACAGAAGACAATTCACTCCGCTTCGTGGATCTCTATCACAGGTTTTGGCAATCCTCCTGAACAAGAACCTCCTCTCAATTGAGCCAAAACGACCCAACGCTGAAAACTTATCCAGCTATCACCCGTCCAAAAAATGTGACTATCACATGGGAGAAGTAGGCCATTCAACTGACGAGTGTTTCATCCTTAAGCATCAGATCCAGAACTTGCTGGATACTAAGGCCTTCTCATTCCAAACTGCAAAGCCAAATGTCCAAGGCAATCCGCTCCCTGATCATGCTGACAAAGTAAACATGATATTCAGTTCTGAAGCCGATCAAATCAGAAATGTCAATGCACATATGGTCGACATCTATTGAGGGTTAGTAGAAACCGGGTATTATCCGGGCAATGAAATCCCACCTTTCGCAATAATGGAGGAAAGGGTATTAAGAATGATAGAGGCCGGAAAAATTGTGTACGCCGGCCACGCCAACATAGTTTCTAACATATCGCAAGTCCTCATCAACTGGGAGGAAGAATTTGCGGCGCTAAATGCGGAAAAGGAGAAGAATGATTCCACCTTACTCGAGAGCATCTTTGAAAGGAAGGGAGCCATTGTTCAAGCATCAACAGCAGAAATAGCTATAGTCATCGAGATTCCCCAACCTTACAAATACAAATACAACAATGCAGTGCCATGGTCTTATGACCTTGATGTTGGTTTGGTCACGAGATCTGGGCGAACCTATGCTCAAGCAAATACTCAGTCTGCTAAGCCCGTCACTGACGAAGAAGCCAAGGAGTTTTTGGCCGTAGTTAAGGCCAGTGAATATAATGTGGTGGAACAGTTACGAAAATCACCGGCACTGATCTCTCTACTGGAATTGCTTTAGACATCTGTCAAGCACCAGAAACCCCTCATGAAAGTATTAAGTGAAGGACATATCCCTGAAACTATTGAGCACGACAAACTCGAGGAATTTGTCAGTACCATCCTTCTAAAGGATCAAATGGCATTTTCTGATGAAGAGATTCCCGAGGAGGTTAGAGGACACACCAAGGGCCTTTACATATCAGTCAAGTGCAACGCATCTCACGTCGCTCGAGTGCTGATTGACAACGGATCTGCTCTTAACATATGTCCACTAGCGACACTCTGTCGCCTTAAAATAGAGAGATCATGGATCCAGGTACCCAAGACTTCTGTTCGAGCATTCGATGGAACAAAGAAGGAAACAGTGGGAGAGATCGAGCTCGACACTCAAATTGGCCCAACCGTATTCAAAATTTTATTCCAGGTGATGGATATCCCCACTGCATTCAATTTCCTCTTAGGGTGCCCATGGATACACGTCGCAGGAGCAGTACCTTCGAGCCTCCACCAAAGTGTGAAGTTTGTGGTTGGAGGAAAACTGATCACGGTCCGAGGAGAAGAAGATCACTGCATCTACCACGAGACGGCCATTCCTTATGTTGAACTTGGTGACAAGAGCGAAGCTAGCTATCAATCGTTCGAGCTCGTGTCTACTATACACGAAACTCGAGGGACTTTGCCCCTCGTCCCCGAGATATCAAGTGCTGCAATCATGGTAGGATAAAACATGGTAGGACACGGTTTTCTTCCAGGACAAGGGCTTGGTAGGAGAGGCCAGGGCATTCGTCAGCCTATTGAAGCTCGGAGAAGACCTTATACTATCGGTTTGGGATATTCCCCAGATAGAAAAGCAAAGAAAAAAGTCGGCCTTGTATATCCCCGTCTCGAGGAAACTTTCCCGAGCCCAGCTAAGATGATGCACGAGGAAGAGGAAGTGGATACTCCAAAATGGTTCAACCCCAAAAGCGTGAAATTGCCCATAATCCAGGAAGACACAACTTGGCCCTCACTTATGAAAAAGGAGGGGCCAGATGACATGACCACCATGTTCGAGGACATTTTCATAGGTGCCATTGAGGAAGAGCAATTAGAAGAGACAGGCGATAACTTCTCGTTCATCCAGCTTCGACACCAAGTCGAAGAATTACGTGAGACTGTACACCATTTGACAGAAAACTTTGCTCAAGCTACCCGTGCATTCCGTTCTCGTCACAATGAGGAGCTGGTAGTAAATGAAGAGGACCCTACTGACACGACCTGGCGAGGGGCACGGCTACCCTTATCCCTAAGAAGCACTCGGCCATATTCGCCCCTTCCTAAATCAATGTCCATTATTTTTCCCATCCTCCTAGAGCAAGGGATAATCGGCAGGGAACTGAGCCATCCTACTCCCGAGTACTTCATTGATTATGATCCATCCAAGCAATGTGATTATCATTCGGGAGAATTAGGACACTCGCTAAATGATTGCACCATCTTGAGAGATAAGGTTCAGGATCTTTTGGATGCTGGGGTATTCACGTTCCGCTCTCTGTGGCTGTGTTTCGGTAAAGATCACCTCCTCGTGGTACCCAGCACCCGTACCATGTTCCATGAGCATGCTAAGAAAGCGCATGCGGGAAAGGCAATCATGGACACTTTGGGCCAACCAAGTGGTAAATTTGACTACTATGTCAATTATTCAATCCCCTAAAGTTTCTATGATCATCATCACAACATTGTCCCTGATGGATGGGAAGGCATGGATGATCTGAAATCCGCAAAGCCAGGAGCACAGGGGGACGTGGTTGGCGACTGGTATGAAGACTTATTCGTGGGCGCTATTAACGAAGGACCGTCAGGGGAAATGGGTGCAGACCCGCTCGAGTAGAATCCTTTTAATCCCTCTGCATACTCCCCTACGTGGGAGCCTGTACATATTTTTTAATGTCTGGCTTGTTTTCAACATCAGTTCCACTCAAGGAACTATTTTTTGAAATCACCCTGTAAATCCGTCTACTAATAAATAAAGTTGAAAACATTTTGAGGGCATGAGGAGACACACCAAACTGGCCCGTTGATGATAGCTAGCCGTCAAATGAAAGAAGAAATCTAAGGTCCGGGTCTCCTCTTGTTTCCTTGTCCTAAATCTTCAAGCACAATTTATCACCATTTCAAAAGAAAGAAGCATGCATGCTACTAACCTTATTTGTTCCCTTAGCCTATCTACTCTATGACACAGGAATAATCTAGTGACAGGCGAGGGTATGGGAACGGTCCAGACCAACACCGTAAGTAGCCATGATAGCAATTCTGATGACTCAGATGATAATTTTGATGATTCCGACGAAATTCAATGGAATTGGAAGCGCCACGAAGAAACAGGGCCCCCTACTACTGAAGACACCATTATTGTCAATTTAGGCAGCACAGAAGATCCAAGGGAGATAAAGATTGGTGCAAACCTTCCTGAAGAAGAAGCTGCAAGCTTAATTGCCCTCCTAAAGAGATATCAAGATGTATTCGCATGGTCTTATGCCGTTATGCCAGGCCTTGATCCAATGATCATGGGGCATAGCTTCCAACCAACCCTGATGTAGCCCCCAAGAAGCAACGGCTAAGAAGAGTTAAGCCTGAATTGTCAAAAAAGATTGAAGAAGAAGTAATGAAGCTCTTGGCAGTAGGCTTCCTCGAAGTCTCGTAATATCCTAGTTGGGTGGCAAACATTGTACCAGTGAAGAAGAAAGATGGTCGAATCTGGATTTGTGTCGACTACCGCGATTTGAACAAAGCAAGCCCAAATGATGATTTCTCGCTACCTCACATAGACGTTCTTGTGGATAGTACTACTGGATTCAAACTTTTTTCTTTCATGGATGGGTTCTCAGGATACAACCAAATAAAAATGAAGGAGGAAGATAAGGAAAAGACGGCATTCATTACTCCATGGGGGACTTTTCACTATAAGGCCATGCCTTTTGGCCTGAAAAACGCTGGAGCAACTTACCAACGTGCCATGGTCACCATTTTCCATGACATGATGCATAAAGAAATTGAAGTATATGTCGATGACATGATCGCCAAAACCAGACGTGGAGAAGACCATGTGAAGACCCTGGAAAAATTATTCGATCGACTTCGCCAATTCAAGTTGCACTTGAACCCAGCAAAATGTGTGTTCGGGGCGACTTTTGGCAAATTACTTGGATTCATTGTGAGCTGTAAATGGATAGAAGTGGACCCATCAAAAACTAAAGCGATATTTGAGATGCCTCCTCCCTCGACTGTGAAAAAATTCCGGAGCCTCCTGGGAAGATTAAATTACATTGCGCAATTCATTTCCCAGCTTTTTGAAACTGCAAAACCTTTCTTTAAACTTCTCAAGAAAGATGCACAAATCGAATGGGATGATGACTGTCGACTGGCATTTGAAAATTTAAAGCAGTACCTGATGAAACCCCCAGTTTTAGTACCCCCGACTCCGGGACACCCTTTGACCCTCTACCTTACCATCAACAGTGAATCCCTAGGTGCAATGTTGGCACAAAAAGGACCCCATGATTGGAAGGAATGAGCCATTTACTATTTGAGTAAAAAGTTCACCATGTCAAAACAAAACTACCCCAAATCAGAAAAAACATGCGCTGCCTTAGTATGGGTGTTGCATAGACTCCGGCAGTATACCTTGTATTACCAGACATTCCTTGTAACTAAAAGTGACCCAATCAAGTATTTGCTCGGTTGCCCGGCCTTGGTGGGAAAATTGGCCAAATGGCAAATCCTGATCTCAGAGTTCAACATCCAAGTGATGTCGTAAAAATCAGTTAAAGGTCGGGTGATTGCTGATATGCTAGTAGATTGCCCTAAAGAAGTACGCGAGGATCATTTCCCAGTTGATCGAATTTCAATAGTAGAAGAGGACACATGGACTATGTTCTTTGACGAAGCTATAAATTTGTCAAGTTCAGGCACTTGGGCGGTCTTGATATCCCTAAATGGGCAACATTATCCTGTGGCTGCAAAATTGATGTTTCCATGCACCAACAATATAGCTGAATATGAAGCATGCATCCTCGGCCTACAAGCGGCTATTAGAATTGAAGTGTCAAAACTAAAAGTGTTCGGTGACTCCGCCTTAATCATCCTCCAGACTGTAGGCGAATGGAAGACAAGAGACGCCAAACTAGTGCCTTATCACGACTACTTGGAAGAATTGATAGGAGAATTCCAGGACATCTCATTTGAATATCTACCTAGAATTCATAACCAGTTTGCTGATGCATTAGCAACACTATCATCTATGTTACAAGTAACGAAGGGGTTAGAAGTAGAGCCTTTGAAGATTGAAGTCTTGACAAGACAGGCCCACTGCATGACTATAACTGAAGAACCCGATGGGAAACCCTGGTATTACGACATCATGAAATACATCCATAAACAAGAATTCCCTAAAGAAAGCACTCCCTCTGATCGAAAATACCTTATGAAAATGGCTTCGAAGTTTTTTGTCAGCGGTGAAAATTTGTACAAAAGATCATATAACTCAGTCCTGCTAAGGTGTGTGGATGCAAACGAAGCCACACAAATAATGCAAGAAATACATGGGGGAGTATGTGGTCCTCACATGAATGGACGTATGTTGGCCAAGAAAATAATGAGATTGGGTTATTACTGGTTCCCCTTAGAGAGCGATTGTGCTCACCATATGCGAAGCTGTCATCGTTGTCAGATCCACGGGGACAAGATAAATGTCCCTCCAACTGAATTGCATAAGTTATCTGAGCCGTGGCCATTTTCAATGTGGGGCATTGATGTGATTAGCCCAATCAATCCAAAGGCATCAAATGGACACCGGTTCATTTTGGTCGCAATCGACTACTTCTCAAAATGGATCGAGGCCGCATGCTATGCAAGCATAACTACACGAAACGTTATGAGATTCATCAGACGTGACATAATCGCCCGTTATGGCGTACCGGAAGCTATCATCACCGACAATGGGTCAAACCTGAATAACAAGTTGATTGATCAATTGTTTTCTAAGTTCAAAATCCAACATCTGAACTCGTCCCCTTATCGTCCACAAATGAATGGAGCCGTGGAAGCTGCCAACAAGAACATCAAGAAAATCCTATCCAAGACAGCTGAAAACTACCGCGACTGGCATGAGAGGTTACCCTTCGCACTAACAGCATATCGAACTTTGATTCAAACCTCCATTGGGGCAACGCCTTTTTCCCTGGTTTACGGCATGGAGGCGGTTTTGCTTGTGGAAGTAGAAATTCCTTCCCTACGAATTTTATCCCAGGCAAGATTGTCCAAGGAAGAATGGACGCAACAAAGGCTTGAACAACTGAATATGGTCGACAAAAAATGACTGAAAGCCCTTTGTCATGGTCAGTGTTACCATCAAAAGGTAGCTCGATTGTTTAATCAAAATGTACGACCCAAGCACTTCGAGGTAAATGAGCTAGTCTTGAGAAAGACGCTGCCAATCTTTCTAGAGCCCGGAGGCAAGTTTTCCCCTAATTACAAGGGTCCTTATGTAATAAAGAAGATACTCCTTGGAGGAGCCTTAATTCTGACTGAAATAGACGGGCGGGAATTCTCCAAACCAGTTAATTCCGATGTTGTAAAAAAGTACTACCCTTGAAAGATGTTTATTGTCTGGCATTGCCAAGCACTTCTCTATCATAATGAAAATGCCTATGCACCTTTATATATGAGTGATGTATTTACACCATCATAAAAAATGTGTGTTTGACTCAATGGAGAAAAATGAATGGTGATGACCAGTCTTTAAGGAAGTGTCATAAATCAAGAAGCAAACTCGATGGCATAACTTGAGCAAATCGACATTACCCAGGCAGACGCGTAAGAGTAATCCCTGTCAATTTTGCCTAGCTCGGTGTAAAGGATGCGTCATTCAGGAACCAGTCTGGTTAAAAGAAACCTTCTGTCCCAGTCAACAATCTTAGAATCTGGAAGCCTCACTTCTTGTTCCAGACATATGCTCTTGCAAGAAGCAGAAAGAAAAATTCCACAGAAGAAAAGCATTGAAAATCAATCAACGACTAGCAATCATGCATACGGGGCCACAAGTAGGAAAGGCTAGCAGAAGGAAAGCATTGAAATGTAAAAGTGGCCGTCAGCAACTTCCCTAAGAACCAGCACAAATAAACTCTGGGGAAAAGGTAATTTGGCATCATTTCTAACACTCACTCTCCGAACTCATATTGACAATAAGCATTGGAATTCAAGAGCCAGATCAAGTGGTTAAACAGGGCAAACCAAGTGATCCAAGCAAGGAAAAAGAAACAAAGATGCCCGATTAGATTCCCAACCCCGGCTGATCATTCATGTGTCATATTCCTAATCAATAGGGACAATCATCGACACCCCTTTGTGAATAGCCCTTTTGATATCCAAGATTTAACATATTTGGAAACACATATTCTATTGACCCTTAAAGCTGTCAACAAGGTCTTTTTGAGCAAAAGTCATTCATTTGTTTTGGGAATACAAACTCTCTCACATTTAAAATACTGCATGCCTTTTCCAAATGGATTTTTGCATGATGATTTTGCCTGTCTAAATCACTGATTCCATTGAGAATTATTAGAATAGATAGCTAAATGAAGAATACAATATTGATTGAGCATGCTAGATGAGGCGCATCAGAATGATGACAGGCAAGCTATATCCTGCACACAGTCCCCCCATCTATACACTTCTGAGATGAGTGCAGAAGATTCCATGGCTGCATGGTAAAGAGTTCTCTCGCAAATGGTACGATAACCAAAATAGTGAGAGTCATTTCATGCTCACCCCATTGAGCCCCATACACTGATGAAATTTATGTCCTATCCCCGTCAAGAACAACCCCTACACCGGGGCAGATTAGAAGCAAAGCAACATCACAAGGTGAGAAGAGGAATAGAAATTTTCTTGCTCGCACTTGCATCAATCTTCGGGTGTCTTTATTGCATATGAACACTCGCGTTAATTTAAGTGCCCTAGAATGACGAAGAGCAATTCTTTCTCTACGCACTTGTATTCATTGTACAACCCAAGTGAATTTGTAATTTTACCCTCACATTGAGACAAAACAGAAGTTACTGCCATTTAAGCAGCATAGCCCAGAGCGCTAGCTGAAGACGAAGACTTAAGAGTCTAACAACAGTGTTGTGATTGAACTTGCCTAGGGTAGTTCCTCTAACGACAAAGAATGAAAAAACAGGGGCATAAAAAAGCAGTGTACCTGGTAAGAGCAAGGTCAATGCCCATAAAAGAAGAACTGGAATAAAAATAAGGGCATGAAAAAAGCAGTGTGCCTGGTAAAAGCAAGGCCAATTCCCCCAGTCAAAAATGCAGCCAAGAAAATGTTGCTGTTGTGGTCCATAGAACCTCTATTTGACAGTGAGAAGAAAGACTGGTGACAAATGCCAAGTCAATCACCAGCTCTACCTTTTTACACATGAATCAAGCCTACGTTGCATCCCATCATAAAAGTCTCTTCAAACTAGGGGCACTTCAATTAACGTAGGATTTCATATGTCTATAAGCATCGCTCGAAGAAGTACAAGCAAGATTACTCTATCTCTTTTCGCAGGGTTCTTGACTTGTAAACCCGGAGATGATTGTGCAACATTTTCGTCCATCGGCTTCAACCTTGATGGTCCCCTTCGATGAGCCACTGACCAAGACTTCATCACAGTTTCAACAAAGACCTCTCACATTGGTAAAGTCGTACCGTTTGTGAGAATACTCAGACCCCTACTGACATGATGATAGTGAGATAATGTGGTCCTTATGAATCCTGCATCAATGGTCAGGATAGCCTTTTCCATGAGAGTGAGCGAAAAGTCCTTTCAGACTGAAAGTCCCTCATCTGGCATGCTCAAGACATCTACATTCTAAATGAAGGTTGTCTTTCAAAAATCTTCCCTAATGGAAATCAAAAGATGCAGAACTGACAAAATTATCATGTATAAATCTCATTTGAACTCATGAATTTACAACATATACAATCATGTGTGCATACTGTGCAAATAGCAGACATACTCTTAGAGATCAGAGATATTGCCAGGTAAGCATATCTCTATCCCCATTTTTCTTAAGGTACCTATTACTGTCCAGGTACTCTCCTCTTGACACTCGACCTATTCGAATTGTCTCTTGAGTTTCGATGCTTGTAACTGTCTTAGCATCCCATTGTCTTTGAGTACCGGCCACCGTCCGGATACTCTTTTTTCCTGACACTCGACCTATTCGAGTTGTCCTCAGAGTATTGATACTTGTGATTTACCAAGTATTCCTTTATTGTTGAATACCTACTGCTGTCTAGGTATCCCTGTTGTCTTTGAGTACCGGTCACTGTTCGGATACTCCATTTTCCTGACACTCGACATGTTCAAGTTATCCCCAGAGTATTGATACTTGTGACTGACCAAGTATCTCTTGGAATACCTACTGCTGTCTAGGTATCCCCATATCGTCAAGTACCCACCGTTGTCCAGGTACATCCTTTTCATGATACTTAACCTGTCTGAGTTGTCCCCAAATAAAATAGTAACTGTTCAAGCACTCCACTGCGTTGTGCACCTATGGTTACCCAGGTATGCTCTCTTATCATCATGATACTTGGACCAGCCTGAGTGGTCCCAGATCATATCAGTAAATACTTGTGTTTATCCAAGTATTCCAGTACTTTGTACACTTGTGGCTACCTAGGTGTTCTAGCCCTTTTAAGTGCTTACGGCCATTCAAGTAAGCCTCGTACCACATTCCCCTTTACCAGGAGGTGAGAGACCTTCATGAATATGCGAGGCACGTCCTCAATATTCTAACTATCGGGAGGTGAGAGACCTTCACAAAAATCTCAGGTATGCCCTCGATATTCCCACCACCAGGAGGTGAGAAACCTTCACGTATATGCAAGACCCATCCTCGATATTTCCACATGAATATTTCAGGTATGCCTTGTTTTTTTTTTTTTTTTGGTAAAGACAGGTATGCCTTGTTTCTTCCTTCAGAGTTTGTACCTGTGATCGTCCAGGTACCCCTTCGATGCTTGTGATCATCTAGGTATCCCCAAAGAGTTTGTACCTGTGATCGTCCAAGTATCCCTTCGATACTTGTGATCATCCAGGTATCCCCAAAGAGTTTGTACCTGTGATCGTCCAGGTACCCCTTTGATACTTGTGATCATCCAGGTATCCCCAGAGAGTTTGTACCTGTGATTGTCCAGGTACTCCTTTGATACTTGTGATCGTCCAGGTATCCCCTAAGAGTTTATACTTGTGATCATCCAAGTACTATCTCCCAACAAGCAGATGCCCTGAGAAAGGTCGGTGCATCTCCCGTCAAGGCGACCGAAGAAAGGTTCGGGTCCTAGACAAACAATTTATTGCTCTAACAGGCGATCGAAGAAAGGTTCGGGTCCTAGACAACCAACTTATTGCTCTAATAGGCGACCAAAGAAAGGTTCGGGTCCTGGAAAAGCAATTCCCCGTCAAGGCGACTGAAGAAAAGTTCGGGTCCTAGACAAACCACTTATTGCTCCAATAGGCGATCGAAGAATGGTTCGGGTCCTAGAGAAGCAATCTCCTCATGCAACAGGTAAGATGACGCCTTGATACTTGCCAAAACTTGGGGTTCACACCCTATCTCACTCATTCCCGGTAAGTAACTACAGGTATGTTCTTATCTGTCTTAGTATGTGTTATAGTGCTCATTTTCTGCATAGGACACTAGGTATCTTATTTGCTGCGCATGCATGGATAAAATTTAGGCATCAGTTTGTCTTTGAATGCAACCTCTACGAACTCACATTCAAAGAGGGGCAGTTGTTAACGCCTAAATTTCGTTTTTTAATTAATTAGGTTTTTATATATATATATTTTATTTTTTTGCCTTTTTCCTATAGTAAATAACAAAAAAAGAAAACACAAAAAAAAAAAGCAAAGCAAAAGCCTAGCCCTTTTTTCTTTTCCCTTTCTCTTCCCCCTTCGCGCGGCCCATATGGCCCCTTTTCCTTCACCCTTAGCCCGGCCCCTTTTCTCTCTTCTTCTTCCTCATGTCTTCTTCTTCCTCAGTCGCTTGCATCTCACGCGCGGTGGTCGGCGACGCGCGCGAAGGACGGCCTACAGCCGAGGGGAGTAGGCCGACGTCGGCCGGAGAGGATAAGATCAGGCGCCATTAATGCTGAGCGAGCTTCGCTGGAAAGCTCGATGGGACACCGGTTCAGCCGAGTGAAACCGGTGGGCAAGCAGGAGGCCGGCGACCGAGCCCCTCTGTCGACCGAAGTTCCTTCGCCTAAAAATAGGTGGCCGCAAGCATCGTCGGAGGGCGTGGCGAGCTCGAAAATCCTTCACTGAGAGACATCGGGAAGGGTTGAAGGGCGAGCGCAAGAGAGAGCTCGAGTCGCGAGCTCAGCCCACCTTCCACCGAGAGACTTCGAGGAAGGCAGGCGGTGAGCGACTTCGAGAAGGTCAGATCCGGCCGGTGGAGGCTTGGATCTGGCTTGAGTGAGAAGAAATCAAGGCCGAGGAAGGTCTGGCTGAGATCTACGCAGCAGATCTGGTTCTTTTTTTAGCTGCTATTGTTGCCCCACCGAACGCCGTTCGCCTCGACCAAGTCCCGACGCCGTTGCCTCGAAGCGTTTGTTGTCATGTCCCCCCCCCCCCCCGGCGAAGCCATTGTCGTGATCGATCCGCCGAAGCCGCGCTAGATCGGGAAGCTGAGTTGCCACCGTTGTTGCCTAGTCTTGCCGTCACCGTCATTGTTCACCGCGACCTCCACCATCACGAACCACTCTCCTGCCGTCGTCGTTCCCGTTCGAGAAAAGGTAAAAAAAGGGCATCATTTTTCATCGTAGCCATTTTCCGTTGACCTAGCTGTCGCTGTCATCGCCATCGCCGTTGTCACCTCCGTCATTGCCGCCGTAGTCGTCGCCGCCGTAGTCGCTGTCGCCGCCAAGCACCTCGGTTCCCCCCTTCGGCGCTGTGAATTCGCAAACCCTAGGGTTTGCGATTTCCGGGTCGTCGAATCAAATTCGGGTCTCGGAACCGGGTAGGGTTTCGCGAGATTCCGGGGCGGCGGGAAGCCGGGTCGTGAAGTCCGGTCGGACCCGGGTAGGGTTCGCCAGGGAGTCAGGTTGCGAGGTCGGATCGGATTAGGGTCGTCGGGCCGGCCCGGGTGTCCCCAAACGGTCGGCCACGGCGTCGTTTTAATAAAAAATAAATAAATAAAATGAAAAAATCCGAGTCGGGCCCGTCCTTGTTCGGGTCGCCGACCCGGGTCGAACCAACCCGTGGATCCGACCCGGGTCGGTTTTTATTTTAAAATAATATTTTAATAATAAATAAATAATTTATTTTCCAAAAAATAAAAAATATATTTTCTTTTCAAAATATATTTTAAAAAAAGCATTTTAATTTCCAAAAATAAAAAAACAGAAATATCCAAAAAATATTTTATTTTCCAAAAATATTAAAAAATGTTTTAATTTCCAGAAAATCGAAAAATAGTAAAAAATGATAAAAATATTTTATTTTCCAAAAAATAAAAAAAATATTCCATATTTTCCAAAAAATGCCAAAAATCCAAAAAAGGCCAAAAATTCATGAAAAAGCCAAAATAATTTACAAAAAGCCAAAAAGACTTGTATTTTCCCAAAAATACCCAAAAAAATCCCAAAAAAAAAATCCCTTTTGTGTCCAAAAAATTAGAAAAAGACCTAGAAAATGTTTTTCCTCCTAAAAATGCATGGAAAATCCCTCGAACATCCAAAAAACCTCAGGGTTTAAACAAGATTAGGTACCGAAAGGGCATTAGTGATTAACTAGTGTAATCAAGTCCCCGATCCTAATTTCTCTAGTTGTGCAGGAGTAAGTATTTCTCCCGATACTTCACTGGGGTTTCTAATCAACCCACCCCAAATCGATTAGTGATGACTCCAATTTAAAAATTGATTTACAGGTTAAAAAAACTCATACTATTAAAGTCGTGAATTGGTGGACTTGGGAGAGTCCAGGCTTAATAAATTCAGCCAAGCCATTAGCCTCCTTAGGCGCTCGTACTCGATTCTAGAGCGTCGAAAGAAAGAGGTCGCGACAAGGATGAAGTTTATTTGGTAGCACAACCACTCGGGGATCTTGTTACCTATCGTGTGTCAAGCACTGGCCACCTGGAACTTTTGGCAGGTTTGCAGATTGGTTTATTCAAATTTCTTGGTCAATGGAACAAATGAGCGAACCCTGATGTTCATGAAAAAGTTGACTTGCTTTGGGCCAGGAGTGTGATGGCCTAGTGGACCTAAAGTGGTTTAATTAGTGCCTTAGAAGTTCTTAGTCATGTTTATAATTGAGGATCTTGGAATAAAGTGGTTTAATTAGTGCCTAGTATTAGAGGTGGTCGAAATCTTTAGACTAGGAATAGGGTTAGCTTTATTTCATTTAGACTAAACTTTGTTAGGGCAGGTAAGCCAAGGGGAAAAGGACAAAATCAAGGATTTTATGCATTTGGCTTTAGCTTCCCCATGCAAGTTTCAGCTCTACCCTCTTCCCCCAGCCGAAAACCCCAACCCCTAAACCTCATGATAGCCCTAAAAACTTCCCCAGCCAATCTCCTCATATGCATGGCAGCAAGGGAAATTTCCCAAGAAAGCAATCATTTTCTCCCAACTTCTGCTTCTATTTATCATTTCCCATTTGTTCTTCTCATGCTTTCTTCCCCTCATGCACCAGACGCCTCCCTCTCTCATTTCCATCTTGTTTCCTTGTTGTTCTTTGAAGGACCAACGACCAGAGAAGCAGTTAGCCTTCAAGAGAGCCCGAGAAAATGATCTTTGAATCCTAAGCTAGGTAAGGGAATAAGCTAGGTATTAAACTTCGACATCCTCTCGACGCTTGAAGGTGGTTTAGCTCGATCTAGTGGATTTTTTAGTTATAGGAGCTAGATCTATGTAGGACTTTAGCTTGCATGTGTGCTGTGATGCGTGAGAAGTATTGCATGTGAGTTTCTTGAAGGTTTATGGTTACTAAGGGCACGCATGATAAAATTTTTACTTCTCTATTTCTCTATTTCTTTGTTCCCCGAAACAGATTTGGAACAGAAATCCGTTTGGTAATGCAATTTGAGTTTTCTATTTCTGAACAGATTTCTATTCTTGAAATAAATTTGAAAAAGAAATTAGAAGCTAAAATTTTTAACTTATTAATTTCTGAAACTAAAATTGAGAAATCAATTTCTGCTCAAAAATCAATTTCTATTATAGAAATTTTGTTACATGCACCCTAAGATTTCAAATGACGTGCTCAAAGGAGTTAAGTTTGGTTTTTCTTCAAATCTATTTATTGGACACCCGATGTTTGCTATATTCGTGGGCTGAAATGTGCTACGATTTTGAGGTTGTTTTCTTTTTGGAAAATGTTATTGTTGGAGAAATCTTTCTGGAATATTTTGAAGCTGACAAAACGTTTCTATCAGTCTAGTCTGAAGTTTTGCAAACTCTACTATTAATGTCTGAAGACATCCGGACTACCAGACTCAAGACTCAAAGTCTATTCTCATTAACAGTCTCTAATCCGTTGAAGAAAGGCTATCCAGATTTACTTCATTAAGGATTTGGCATTATCGACTGGAGAAGATCTCCTGGCTGGAAATGACATAACGGATTCCTTTATTTAAATCAAGAATGATTAAAGATCCGATGATTGGCAAAGTATTCTTGGAAGGTTCTACTTATGAAAACCAAGATCCTGATTGTATGGGTGAGCAGAATTGATGGGCTATCGATATGTTCCTTTAATAGCTCGAATAATCTCCCTAATTGATTCTGTCCAACGGGAGGATTGGAAGAATTCATTTGGTAAGTGCCAACGGGTATGATGGCACAAAGGAGTATAAAATGAAGACGTTCCAGGTGTTCGAGAAGAGTACGATAGAAGAATTCCAAAGTCTGAAGCTCTTTGATTCTTAGTCAATTCATTTGCTGAGCGAAATCTTGTACGCAAAAGAGAGTCTATATTTTGAGATACCTTGGGGAAGTGTGATAGATCATCTACACTGTGAATCAAGGGAAAGCATTGCTGTAACATCTCTTTTGTTCATAGTGAAATCCAGCTGGTGGGCTGTCAGTGCAGAAGAGTGGACGTAGGCTTGAAATAAGCCGAACCACTATAAACCTTGTGTTCAATTTTCTCTTCCCTACTCTCTGCTGTACTTTGTTAACTAAAGGAGAGCTTCATTTCTATTATTTGCCTAGTATTGCTTTCATATCTCAAGAAATTATTTAAACACCTATTCACCCCCCCTCTAGGTGCTATTACTAGCCATATCAATTGGTATCAGAGCTTGTGTACTCACTTTGTTTGAAGTGTTTTACTTTAGAGTTAAAGATCCATGACTTGTATGCTAGCTCCAGGGCTGGTGGAAGGGCAAAGCAATATCAGACCACCTTACTTTGATGGAAAGGATTACAACATCTGGAAAAACAAGATGAAAGCGTTCCTACGATCAAAGGATCCTCTGGAATGGGACGTTGTAGAAAAAGGAATCACTCCTAAAGTTGCATTTGTCTCAGAGAGAGGAAAAGAAACTGTTGAGTCAAGTGAAATGACTTAGGAAGATAATCAAGAGACAAGCTCTTGATGCAAAAGCAATTTATTCTTTATATTGTGCTTTGTCACCTACTGAATATAACAGAATATCTATGTGTGTTACAGCAAAAGAAGTCTGGGGTAGATTACATATCACCTATGAAGGAACTGATCGAGTGAAAAAGACCAGAATCAACATTCTCCTCGGTCAATATGAAGCCTTCAAAATGAAATCAGGAGAATCTATAACTAACATGTTTAGTCATTTTACAGAAATCGTGAATAGTCTTCAAAATCAAGGTCAACCAATTTCTGATCCCATGAAGGTAAACAAATTACTGTGTGGACTCTCCAATGATTGGAATCACATAAGACCTCAATAAGAGAGACACAAAGAATCATGCCACTATCTGTAGATGAGTTGGTTGGAACTCTTCAGTCTTATGAAGTGGAACGAATCAATGAAGATGAAGATCCTAAAGGTAAGAAATCCATTGCATTAAAATCCAATGATGATTCTGATGTCACAGATTCTGAAGACGATATGGATGATGAGGAGCTTGCTCTCATGATAAGAAGATTCAGGAAGTTGAACAGAAAATGAAGAAGATTCAATCCAAAGAAACAGAGTTTTCAAAAGCAACAGACCAAGTCTGTTGATGATGATGAATCAAACAAAGATGTAGTCTGCTTTGAATGTAAGAAAAATGGACACATCAGACCCAACTGTCCTCTTCTGAAAAAGAAGAAAGGAAAAGCTAAAAAGTATCGAAAGACTCTTAAAGCAAAAACCTGGAGTGATACAGAGTGTGAAGAAAGTGACGATGATTATGCCAATATACTAATGGCACAATCGGATTCAGATTCAAACTCCGAGACAGACTTAAGATTCAAACGATGAATTTGAGGTAAGTAATTTTAAAATCCCTGTCAAAGTTTCCAAATACATTGATGAGCTGTGTTTTAGTCTTAAGACTTCTCTTAAAAGGATTTTCGAACTTAAAAAGGAAAACTCTACACTAAAACAACAAGAAAATATTTTGAAAGAAAAGTTGAAACATTTAGACACGAATGTTTCTACTCTTAGAGAAAGCAAAGATAATCTCTTGAAAGAAAATGCATTTTTAAAAAATGACTTATCAAATATTTCAAAAAGATTCTCACTAGGATCTAAGAAACTTGAAAAAATTCTTTTAGCACAAAGACCTTATTTCAATAAATCTGGTTTAGGAATGACAGCAGAAACCATTCCTTTAATTGATTTTCCTAAAGTGAAGGAAAGAATTAAGCAGAGACCTTCAAAGACATTTTACAAAAATCATTTTCAAAAAGTATTTGTAAAACCAGTGGGTCGAAATGCTCTCGGATGTTCAAAATGTAATAGTGCAGATCATTTTGAAAAAGAGTGTCCTATGGTTTGGAAACCTGTTAAGAAAGTATGGGCAAAAACCGCATATCATACTAACACCAATGGACTCAAGAAAATATGGGTACCAAAGAAAGCTTAAGTCTTTTTAAATGCAGGTTACTATCAAGAAAAAGGTAAAATGGTATCTGGATAGTGGATGCTCAAGACATATGACAGGAGACTCAAATTGTTTCATTAAGCTCGTTCAAGTAAATGGTGGAAAAGTCTCATTCGGAGGAAACAACAAAGGAAGAATTGTGGGATTTGGAACTGTAAAGATTGGAAAGCCCACAATAAGCAATGTTTCCATAGTTGAAGGACTCAACTACAATCTGCTCAGTATTAGTCAGTTGTGTGACACTGGTTTTAAAATCAATTTTCAAGAAGGAATATGTTCAGGAACCAGTAAAGACTCTACTCAGTCATTCATGGGCCGAAGACATGGAAATATCTACCTCTTGGATGTGAAACTAGATGAATCACAATGTCTAGATGAATCACAATGTCTAATTTCAATACAAGATGAAGCATGTTTATGGCACAGAAAGCTTGGGCATATCAATATGAAGCAGATAGCCAAAATTTCAGCAAAGAAGCTTGTTCGAGGTCTACTGAAATTATCATACCAAAAGTTTGATCTATGTACACCATGCGTATTGGGAAAGCATGTAAGAAATTCATTTAAACTAATAAATCAAGTTTCCACTAATCATGTACTGCAGCTTCTGCATATGGATCTCTTTGGACCAACCAGAACTCAGAGCATTGGAGGTAAGAAATATTGCCTAGTAATTGTGGATGATTATTCACGATTTACTTAGGTATATTTCCTGACAAGTAAGTCTGAAACCTTCTCTTACTTTGAAAAATTTGCTAAAAAGGTTCAAAATGAAAAATGGTATGTTATCTCTAGTATAAGAACAGACCACGGAGGTGAATTTGAAAATTAAGGTTTTATAAAATTCTGTGATGAATCTGGTTTTCAGCATGTGTTCTCTTCTCCATATACTCCATAACAAAATGGAGTTGTGGAAAGAAAGAATAGATCACTTCAAGAAATGGCTAGAACTCTTTTAATTGAAAGTAACATCTTTTTACGATTTTTGGCTGAAGCAGTTTCAACAGCATGTTACATTATCAATAGAGTTTTTCTAAGGCCTATTCTTGAAAAAAAAAAAAACCCTATGAGTTATTCAAAGGAAAGAAGCCTATTGTTTCATATTTTCATGTGTTTGGATGCAAATGCTTTATATTGAAAAATGCAAATGATAGAGTTGGTAAGTTTGAAGAAAAATCAGACGAAGGCATCTTCCTTGGATATTCTACCTCAAGCAAAGCCTATAGAGTCTATAACAAGAAGAGTCAATCTGTGGAGGAATCAATGAATGTCAAATTCAAGGATTCTATGCAGAATGAATCTACTCAGACTCATCTTGAAGAATATGAACCTGCTCCAGACTTTACAAAGTCTAATTCTCAAGAAGCAACTCAAACTCTGAAAGTCCAGCAACAAATGGTTATTGAAGATTCAAATGAAGGAAGTGATCATCAACCTGACAAATCAACCAGTAACTGGAAGCATAAGTCCAGTCATCCCAAAGACCTCATTATTGGTGACATTAATGAAAGAATTCACACAAGATCCAAAAGGCGCGAAGAGTCTAGTGCTGTGGCTCTTAATTCTGAAATAGAACCAAAAAGCATAGACGGAGCTTTATCTGATGAAAGCTAGATTGAAGCTATGCAAGAAGAACTCAGATAATTTAGTATTAATGATGTCTGGGAGTTAACTCCTAAACCAAAAGGTAAATCTATTATTGGAGCTAAATGGGTTTTCAGGAACAAGATGAACGAAAAAGGTAAAGTCATAAGAAACAAAGCAAGACTCGTGGCCAAGGGATATACGCAAGAAGAAGGGATAGACTATGACGAAACTTACGCACCAGTAGCAAGGTTATAAGCAATTCGATTATTACTTGCTTTTGCTTGTTATAAGAATTTCAGGCTATTCCAAATAAACATCAAAAGTGCTTTCCTGAATGGATTTATCCATGAGGAAGTCTATGTGGAACAACCACCTGGGTTTGAAGACCCAAGGAAGCCAAACTCAGTATTCAGACTGAAAAAAGCCTTGTATGGATTAAAGCAAGCACCCCGAGCTTGGTACGACAGGCTGAGTAAGTTTTTAATTCAAAATGGCTTTGAAAAATGTAAAGTAGACACTATTCTGTTTATCAAAAGAGAAAGCAAAAGTTTTCTACTTGTTCAAATATATGTTGATGATATCATTTTTGGATCATCTAATGAAAGTTTGTGCAAGAAATTCTCTAAGTCCATGCAGGATGAATTTGAAATGAGCATGATGGGTGAACTAACCTTCTTTCTTGGACTTCAAGTGAAACAATTGAAGGAAAGGACTTTTTTTCATTAAGAAAAATATGCTAATAATCTTGTCAAAAAGTTTGGACTGGAAAACTGCAAAAAGACTGATATACCAATGTCAAGTTCATTGAAGATAGACAAAGATGAAGGAGGAAAGAAAGTTGACCAGAAACTATACAGGAGTATCATCGGTTCACTTCTTTATCTTACTGCTTCTAGACCTGACATTTTGTTTAGTGTTTACATTTGTGCCAGATTTCAAGCAGACCCTAAAGAATCTCATCTAAGTGCTGCAAAGCGTATTATCAAATACATTGCTTCAACTTCAAGCATCGGCCTTTGGTATCCTAAAAAGGGAGACTTTACTCTTCTTGGATATTCAGACGCAGATCTAACCAGTTGTAGAGTTGATAGAAAGAGCACCTCGGGTACCTGTCAGTTACTTGGAAGCTGGACAATGTCTTGATTTTCAAGGAAGCAAAATATAGTAGCTCTTTCTACAGCAGAAGCAGAGTATGTAGCTCTTGGAAGTTGTTCACAAATTATGTGGATAAAACAACAGCTAAGAGACTTTGGAATTGAAGATTTATGCACAGAGATTAACTGTGACAACACTAGTGCAATCAATCTTACCAAAAATCCAATTCTTCACTCAAGAGCAAAGCATATAGAGATTCAACGTCACTTCATTAGAGATCATGTTCAAAATGAAGAAGTTTCGATTCAGTTTGTTGACTCAAAAAAACCAACTGGCAGATATATTTACGAAGCCTTTGGAGAAAAATCAATTTGAAATCATCCGTTCCAGACTCAACATCTTGAAGCTTGAAGAAGTTAAAGTCTAGAGACTATCAGTCTCAAACAATCATGGTTCTTGACTGTAAGTTATTTTATTTTCTCTTATATTAAAACTCGTAAAGGTACGATCTTTTATCCATATATAAATGATTTATTCAATTGTCAATTTTCGTGAAAAGCGCAATTTTTCCTTTTTAAAAAGAGTTAATGGAAATTATCCATTTTTTGAAAAATGCAGTTATTTTTTTTTTAAATGTATCTTTTAACCTTCCTTTACGACGTTTGGCAATTCCCCTGTTTTGACTAAGCTATACACAGTCGGTTCCTCTTCACTTAACTCCAAAACCCTAAAAGGCATCGATCTTCCATTCCTGTCTTTCTCCCTTGTTTAATCTTCGAAAAAGTTGTCATCTTTCTTGGGAAAGTCAAGCAAGGAATCTCTCAAAAACTTAAAAGATGTCGTCTTCAAGAAAGTCTTCGAGGATTGCAAGAAGGGGACCACGACGAATGAGTAAGGGGCCTACTCACTTTGATCTTACCGAGGAAGAGGAGTCACCAAGTCAGCAGCAGCGCCCACAACATTCTCAGCAACGTCATTCTCCACCATCTAGTCCACAGAATGATGTTCATCAACAAGAGGAAGAAATCGTCGAAGACGCGGATCCTGTAAGAGTTCAAAAACCCTATTTTATTTATAAGCTTTACCGTGCTTTAAAGAGCATTGGTACTCCATTGAACTACATCGATGAGTTTCTTAAAGACAAGGGAATATGGGAATGAGTACATCTTTTTTGCGAAAAAATGGAGAGTTTGGAAATTGCTCCTAAGGGGTTGGCAGAAAAAACCCTTGCAAATATCCAAAGTGATCCGCGTGTTGAGGGATTTAATCTGATAGATGGAAATGATGATGACAGATTGTACAGAGAATTTCAACTGAGAATGGGTGTTGCGGCGAAAATTCGACGAAAAAGAACAAAGTTGTTTAGATCAAAGGAATAGAAGGATCTATAGTCCAAATTTTTGAAGCGTGGGGTGATAAACCCTAGGAGTGTGGATTTTGATTTCTTTGATGCTGTGAATGTAAATTTGAGAGAAAAGTTCAGTTTTCTTCAACTTAAACAGCTCTGTTCTAACATCACAGAAGCCTATGCTCAATTAACTGCATATTTCTATTCAAATCTTAGTTTCTTGGATGCGAATAAAATCTCCTTCCGTGTCTGTGATCAGGACTTTATAGCGGATGTGGATATGTTGGCAGATGTGATTGGGGTTGAGAGAGGGAGATATCAACCCATTAGTGTCTCTATAGCTCATGCCACATTGGAACTTGTTAAAGACAGAATGACAGAGGGAAGGATTTCCTACTCAAGGATGCATGTGTTCAACATTCTGCTTCACAAAAATTAATTGCCTTAGACCGAAATCAACTTCCAAGGCTGATGTT
This sequence comes from Eucalyptus camaldulensis, assembly GCA_019915185.1. NCBI lineage: Eukaryota > Viridiplantae > Streptophyta > Magnoliopsida > Myrtales > Myrtaceae > Eucalyptus > Eucalyptus camaldulensis. The sequence continues at coordinate 68,287 of JAHSVA010000014.1, forward strand.
TCTAATTCAGACGCAAAGATGATGTACGCCATCAATGCTGGAAAAAAGTTTTCTCTTCCTCACACTATTCTATTTCACATGTATAGAGCAGTGGTGAAGGACAAAGGCCAACTTCCTTATTTAGGTCTTGTGTCAAAGATATTCAGACATTTGAATAGTCAGCCTCCACAAATTCTCTACGTTCGATCTTGTGACAAAATGGTGGTAGGACTGAAAATGGTGTCCAAAATGCGTCTGAAAGAACTCGACAAGGAGTTGGAGAAATTTAAGGAGAAAACCCCCGTCAAATCTCATCAAGTCTCTTCTGCAATGAAAAGAAAAGGGAAGGAGCCCATGCTTGCTCCATCCAAAAAGAGAAAAGCTCTCATTACTGATGAAGATGATGAGGATGACCTCACAATTTCTGCTATAGCATTAAAGAAGCTGAGTCGTTCTGTTCCAGAATCAAAGGAACGACAGGAGAAAGAGGCAGAGGAGAGAGAAGAACAAAAGAAAGAAGAAGCAGAAGCAGAAACAGAGGAGCAAGAAGCAGAGGAAAAGGAAGAAGAGGAGAGAGAAGCTAAAGAAAGAGAAGCAGAGAAGGAAAGGTTTGAAGAAGAAGAAGACAAAGAAAATCAACAGGAAGAAGAGCATGAGGAACTTTCTTCTCCACCTGAAGCCATGGAAACAGGGGAAGTTGGTGAAAACAGAGGAATGTCCTCATATCCTGTCAATAGTGAAGGAGTCAGCCGATCTCCAGCAGATCCAGAAGACAGTCATGCCTCTCAATTTCTTGAGGAGGGACATGGCGCTTCATCGCCAAATCTGCATGATTATGCTGATATACCATCGTCTGCTTTTACTCCATCAGATCATGCCGAAACCAGTACACAGACTGATAACTCAGCAGATTTTCGCAGAATCATTGATGTTCTTTTGGAATTGCGGGGTCAGATATATGCTTTGGAAAGCGAAGTTCAGAACTTGAAGAATGCAGGACAAGCTTCTTCCATTTCATTATCTGATCAGATCCAAGCTCTTGCTCTTCAAATTCAAGCCAATGCTAAAGGTGAAGAGGTGGATCAACTGAAGGAAGAATTGAAAAAGCTGGAAGGCATCATCCAGCCATGGGAGATTTCCAGCTTGTTCGCATTCCCAAGCAAACTTGACTTCATTCTATTCCCATCTCAACCTTTTTTATGATGACAAAAAGGGGGAGAGATGCGAGATTTGAAATGTTTTGAACTTAAACTTGTTGAATTTTTAATGTGTGACTTATATGTCTGTGTCTGGATGAGGATTGATTGAACGTGGATTTGGATTGGATTTTACTGCTACTTATATTAAGTATTATTGATATCTTATGAATGGTTTTACCCTTATTCAAGACTAACCTATTTTCTGTGGTTGCAAATTCTAGTGTTATCATTAAGCCATTAATCTTTATAAGATATCGATATTTGCTTGAGTAATATTTTGCAGGTCAAAGTTATTCAAATCTGCAAGAAAGTTTTGTCACTATCAAAAATGGGGAGATTGTTGGAGAAATCTTTCTACAAAATTTTGAAGCTGACAAAACGTTTCTATCAGTCTAGTCTGAAGTTTTGCAGACTCCACTATTAAAGTCTGAAGAGCTCCGGACTACCAGACTCAATACTCAAAGTCTATTCTCATTGATAGTCTCTAATCTGTTGAAGAAATGCTATCCAAATTTACTTCATTAATGATTTGGCATTATCGACTGGAGAAGATCTCCTGGCTGGAAATGACATAATGGATTCCTTTATTCAAATCAAGAATGATTAAAGATCCGATGATTGGCAAAGTATTCTTGGAAGGTTCTACTTATGGAAACCAAGATCTTGATTGTATGAGGGAGCAGGGTTGATGAGCTATCGACATGTTCCTTTAATAGCTTGAATAATCTTCCTAATTGATTTTGTCCAATGGGAGGATCGGAAGAATTCCTTTGGTAAGTGCCAACGGGTTTGATGGCACAAAGGAGTATAAAAGGAAGACGTTCCAGGTGTTCGAGGAGAGTACGATAGAAGAGTTCCAAAGTCTGAAGCTTTTTTATTCTTAGTCAATTCATTTGCTGAGCGAAATCTTGTACGCAAAAGAGAGTCTATATTTTGAGATACCTTGAGGAAGTGTGATAAATCATCTACACTGTGAATCAAGGGAAAGCATTGATCTAACATCTCTTTTGTTCATAGTGAAATCCAGCCGGTGGGCTGTCAGTGCAGAAGAGTGGACGTAGACTTGAAATAAGCCGAACCACTATAAACCTCGTGTTCAATTTTCTCTTCCCTACTCTTTGATTTACTTTGTTAGCACCGCCACCAGTATATCTCGCCTCGCAAACCTCTTTTGCTTCAAAGAAGCTCGAGAGGCCAGTCGGCAGCCGGCGATTTCTAGAGCCGCGGCTAGAAAGTCGATGACGGCGACGAGGAGAGAGGCGAGGAGGGAAGCGCTTAGGGTGAGTGAGAGGGCTCGAGAAAGAGAGGAGGGGGGCGCTCGGGGTGAGTGAGAGGGCTCGAGACAGAGAGGAGAGGAGTGCTTGAGGAAGAGAGAGGCAGAAGCGGGAAGAAAAAGCGCGCTTCGTTGAAAAAAAGAGAGAGAAAATGCAGCAGGCTCTCCTTCTTCGCCGCGCCGTCGACCCCGCCAAAGTCCGCCAAGATCTCCCTCGCGACCGAGCGGGCCAACGTCAGGGACAGCGCCTGGTCAGCGGCAGGGAGCCTGGTGCCGCTTGGGAACGAGACCCAGATGCCAAAGGCGGATGACCAGCGAGGCTTTTGGGCAGGCGGAGGCCGAGGCAGAGACGTAGGCGGAGACGGAGGCAAAGCTGGAGACGGAGGCGGAGGAGGTGGGATGCGCGGAGGAGGAAAGTGGAAGGCTCTGAGCGTTCTTTTTTCTTTTACGAGGAGAGAGAACCCGCGTCCATTCAAGTGAAGAGAGAGAAAAATTTTGAGCGAGAGGAATACGCTCACCGTCCTTTCTTCTGCGCCGAGCCGAGCCGAGCCGAGCCGAGCAAAAACCAGCGCCTTCCCTTTTTCAGCGGGTCCTGCTCAGGGACACGTGCCGGCATTTCATTGATAAGTGCGCACCAGGTCAGCAGATGACGTGGCGCGCACGTACCACTGAATATTTTCTCAGCGGTAGGGGACGACGGCATTTGACGGCGCGAGACTCGGCCAAGGCTGGGGAACAGCTACGTCGTCATGGGACAGAGCGGTAGCTGCAACCGACGTCGGGCCAGAGAGCTTCAGGGCAACCGAGCTTGTGGCTAGTCGTCGAGGCGGCAGGCGGCACCACGGTTGGTCGTCGGGGCGACGGCGGGTGTGACATCCTGAAATTCGACCCTATTTCGATAAAATGAAATGTGCATTTCGTCGATGTGCCTATGGTCCTTTTTCTCTGAGCTGATCACTCACGAGTTAGCTAACCTATTGGGTGAAGCCGTTAAGGGATATATCCGCGGTAAAATCCCTAAAAGCTACCTAATTGGTTGGATTGGACTAAAATCGCGTCCGGTCGATTTTAATCATGAAATTTAATTCGATTTTGGGAATCGAATATTCGGACGTGTCACAATTCATTTTTTAGGACCGTCTCATCGTCTATCAATTTATTGCCGAGTCCGAAATTTCAAGAAAGAAATTATCGGAGGAAAAATCGAAGACCGGAAGAAAATAAAAAGGGAATGAGAAAAGGAAAATAATAGAAATAAGAAAATTGGATTTTCTTATTGAAGTATTATTTTCTTTCCCTTTTTCTTTTCTCCTTTTCTCTCTTTTTCTCTCTCTTCTCTCTCCTCTCCCCTCTCTCCTTCGTGCGTAGCCTCCCCACCCACCGAAGACCCCTTGCCAATTTTAAATTGTCTTCTCTCTCTCTCTCTTTTTCACTTTTGACTGGTCAAAATCCTATCTCCTCCCTTCTTCTTATCTCTTTCCTTTCTTCTTCTCTCTCCTCTTTCTTTCCCCCCAACCCCACGTGAACCAGCTTCTTCTTCTTCTTCTTTCTTTGTGTGCGAACCAGAAGCCGAAGAAGAACAGAAGCAGCGAGCATCACCGCCAGACGAAGACAGCAGCCGCTCGTCCCGCCGCCGCACCGCCGCCCACGCATCCTGCCGCTCGTCCCTCACGTCCCCGCCGCCTAGCAGCTCCGTCCAGCAGCTGTTTGGTCTCTGTCCAGCTTCGGGAGTAGCTGAAGAAGCCGCCGAACCGCCGACCAGCTCCATCTCCGGCCATCGTCCGGCCTCACCGGAGCTCCGCCCGCTCTCCCGACCTCTTGCCGCCCCCAACCCTCTCTCTTTCTCTCTGTTTTGCAGCTTAACCAGCAGACCCACGAAGTGGGTTTCCAGCACTTCGGGCCCGCTTTTGGACCGTTTCCCGGCCCCGAACTCGAGCCGTGCTTTGGGAACAATCGTTCCTCGCGTCGCCGCCGTCGGATTGATCCGATTTGCGCGCGATTTGGTGAGTAATCTCACTAATCTTGGATTAGTTGGCTAATTATGCTTAAGGTTGGTTTAGATTTAATTAATTATGTTTAGGTTGTTAGATTAGAATTAATTAGCAATTATTAGTTAATTGTGATGTGATTTAGATAAATTGATTGTGCAATTAGCAAGTAGACGTGGTCTACTAATTATTGGAAGTGTCTCGGGATTTTTCCCGACCCTTAGTGGGCTCCAATTAGGCTTTTCGGGCCTAAGTGGATTTTTTTTGTATTTAAATATTAATTTTCGGAATTAAATTAAATAATTATTTATTTTCCGAAAATTCAAGGGAGATGGCCCGGGACCGGAAAATTGTGCTGATGACTGTGGTGAAGTCCGTTTATCTAATCGGGCTTTAATTTGAGTTAAATGGGATTTTTAATGTTAATTATTTAATATTCGAAATTAATTAAATAATTATTTATTTTCTGAAAATTCAACTGAGATGGTCTGGAACCGGAAAATTATGCTGATGACCGTGGTGAAGTCCGTTTATGTAATCGGGCTTTATTTTGAGCTAAATTGAATTTTTAATAATAATTATTTAATTTTCGAAATTAATAAATAAATTAATTATTTTTCGGAAATTAAGATTTTGATGGCCGACGATCGAAATCTCGTGCTGATCGTCGTGGTGCAGTCCGTTTATTTATTTGAGCTCCACGTTGTATGGAATTGAGTAAACTGTGATATTTTAGGGATTTACCCTAAATTGATTGGAATCGATTGAGATTGAATTATCGATTGGTGAATGGCCAAGTATGTTTATTCAGCATTTATAATGCTTTGTTGAGTTAATTTAATTATTTGATTGAGTATTGATTGGTGAATGGCCAAGTGTGTTTATTCAGCATTTATAATGTTTTGTTGAGTTGATTTATTTATTTGATTGAGAAATCGTTAGGCATTGGTTGTCGATATTGAAAGTGAACTGGTAACCACTGCAAAGAGGACACGTGGCTCGGTGAATTGGAATGTCACCTGGAAAATGCACGTGAGTTCAGTGGTTGAATATGTCACCTTGTCGAAAAGGTCGCCTGAGAGAATGCACGTGGCTCGGAGACTCGGTATGTCGTCCTGGAGAATGCACGTGGCTCGGTGACAGGATTTGGCATCTAAAAGGACACGTGGCTCGGTGATCTGATGCGTCACTTTGGTAAGCGAGTACCTTAGAGAATGCACGTGGGTCCAACATTCCGGAATGGCATCTAAAAGGGCACGTGGCTCGGTGAATTGATGCATCACCTTGGTGAGATAGCACCTTAGAGAATGCACGTGGGCCCGGGCATCGTAAAAAGGACACGTGGCTCGGTGGCTTGATGTACCACCTTGGCGAAGAGGTCGCCTTAGAGAATGCACGTGGGTCCGAGGTTTGAGGCACGTGGACTCGGAGACTTGGAAGGTCATCCTGGAGAATGCACGTGGCCTAGCTTTTAAATATCCCACAGTGGGGATTGATTTGTTTGGCATGTAATCGACTAGGTCGATGCTTTGATTTGATGTTGTGAATTGATTGCCTGAATGGAAATGACCGTGAGTGGTCTTGTTGGAATATAATCGACTAGGTCGATTTGATCGATGCTTCGATCGGTGATATGATTGCTTGGGTGCCTATTATGAATTGTACTGACTTGCAGGTGGGATCAGAGGCCAAGGTAAGTCCTCTGCCCTGTGCGTGTTTAGGCAGCCTGTAGTATAATAGTTTATCTAATCGGGCTTAGTGGGGTAGAACTCGCTGAGACGTAGTCTCATCCCAGTTTGGGGAAAACCATTTCAGGACCCCGCTGAAGAGCTGAGAAGGAGGAATCCGAGAAGGAAGACTCGGAGGCGAATCTTAAGGAAAAAGATTTTGGAGGAAGAAGGCAATTCTGAGAGGGGCCTTAAGTACGGCCTAGTTTGTCTAAGTTTATGTCTTCTTTTGAAATCTCCGTTTTGATGTGATTAGTTTCGAAGTGGTTTATGGATTGTATAAAAGTTTGGTTATAAATTTTCAATATGAAAATTATGGCCCTGCTTTTCTATCCCATCGTTTTATTGTCTGGGGATTTTAACTGCTTCCGCATGTGCTTAATAAATGAAAGGGTCGGCGATACTAGTCCTGGGATATCGCATATTAAAATCGACCAAGGTAGAAGGATGTGTGCGTGCCTGAGGATCGGGGCGTGACAGCGGGCAACGCCGTTGTGGCGACGAGGGCTGGGATGAGTCCCGAATCTCTCAGATCTGCCTCTCTCAGCCCAAATTTCTCCTTCCCAAAACCTCGCTCACTTCCCGATCTCTTTCGCTCATCCCCTCTCCCTCGGCTCCGATTCCTTCCTCTCCCTCAGATCTGGGCTTGCGAGCGTTTGGGCCTTCCTTGAAGTCTCTCGAGGGAAGCTTGCGGTGCTCGCCCGCTTTCGATCTCTCTCCACTCGTGCCTTTTGGCCTTCCCCCAACGCCCTAGTTATAGGCGAGGGGGGTCGGCCGACGGAGGTGGGCCGGCGGTCCTTGGAACGCCGACCAGCCTCCCTTCGTCGGCCGAACCGGCATCAATTCCTGTTAGAGGAATTAAACAGGTATTAAAAGAACAGTTGAACACAGGAATTGGTGATAGTAGAAGAGCTAAACCTAATGAAGTAACTGAGGCAGAGGAGGCTGTAACAGAGGAAGCTGGAGCAAAGGAAGGTCGTGAGCTGGCGATCCAGGTGAATTGATGAGCTGGCAATCCTTGACAGCAAAACATAAAACATAGAAGTTGATCAAGCAAATCAAAGGAGCTACACAGATAGAAGAACTACTCATATGCTTCTATATTGGTTATTCTGTTATAACAAGTCTGTAACAGAAATAGCTAAACTAGTATAAAAGGATAAGAGAATGAGAGAAGGGTGTGCGAGAGTTTTACCTTCATCTTTTCCATCTCTGGTTGTTCTTGATTCATCTTGAGCTTTTTCTTTCATCTCTGTATTCCGAGAATGATGAAGTCCTGTAAAGCATGAACTAGAAGTTCTGAAGAAGAAATACATTTGAGCTGAGGTATTTTTTCATTGATTATTCAAGATCTAAATCTCTTTCATATACAAATCTTGTTCTATATTCGATTTCTTCTCAGTTCCTACCTCTTCCACGGAGGCCTGCTCGGCATCGATGGCGCGTCCCCTCAACCACCGGCCTATTCTCCTCTCTGTCCTAGCTCGTCCTTCGCGCGAGTCGCCGGCCACTGCGCGTGAGGCATAGAGGCACAGGGAAGAAGAAGGAAGAATAAGGAAAAATGAGGGGGAAGGGGGCCGGGCTTCGAAAAGGCTCGGCCATGGGCCCTTGGGAAAAAAAAAAAGAGAGGAGAAAATGGGCTGTTTTATCTTCTTCTTTTCTTTTTTTTTTTTTCCTTTTTTGTTGTTAAGGAAAATGGACGCAAATAAAAACTAAACATATGCGAAAATCATTTTTGTTAGGGCTAAATTGGTCCCTAATTTTCTTATGCAATTTAATTTAAAATACCTAACCAAAATTTATGTATTAACAACTTCACATTACAAAAACTTTAGACATTTCCAAACAAATGTAATATTGGCTACAATATGGAGACTCCCTCACTCCATTTTTTCATTTTTTTCATGTTATTAGATATCATTGTAATGCTGGGGATGCACACCTGTACGTCATCTTATAAATAGTACTTACATTTCAGACCAAAAAAATAAAAAATAAAAACGTTAAGGTAAACGAGTGCATCTGAAGGTTTTTATTGTAAAAGAGCGAAGGGGATGCTCCCTTTACCACACCAGCAAAGGGAGCAAGACAAAACTCTAGAAGACTGTCCATCTAATGTCTTGCTTCGGCTTGTTTATGTTGAATAGTTTATTCCACATGGGATGATGGGAGTATGATGTGAAGCATGTGATGGTTGTTTATGACAGAGATGACTGGTAAATGTATGTCAGGAAGACAAATAAGAGGAAACTTTTTTTCATTAGCGTGTCAAGCACACTTAAACAAGTGAAAGCAACGCCTCCACCATCTATGTGAACTTGGAGTCAAGGTAGATTGTTTTCTGAAATGGGTTTGGTGTTGGCTGAGTTGAATATTTATTAAGAACGAATGTATGGTTTTTGCTTTGCTGGGAACAAGAGTTCAAGTATAGATTACCTATGACTAAGAGGGCTGTTCAGTAGTTTTTGAACTATAAAAGCACCATGTTGCTACTTCAAAGTCTTCTGCTTAACAGCTCCCTCTCGGTGCGCATTGGGATGGGGACTAAGTAGTAGCACTTTGCGCATTGAAATGGGGACTATCATATGTGCCTGATCCATCTATAGATTGCAGTTGTGCTTCTCGCTGGAGAAACCAGTTCTCTAAAAATCCTGATGCGCAGATTTTGTTGTGGTTTTCCTTGTGTTTGGAACCCCTGGGTTATTTGTCTTGCAGGCAAGCTTTTTAGTTTCATATTACAAGAAGTGACATTCTTGATAATGTCAAATGTTAATTTTTAAGCACCTTCTAATCGGTCGGTTTTGTAGATACGATTGACTAAGTATAGTATTTTGAATTTTGCAATCAAAATGGTGAAGCCAGTTCCGCAGAGACATCTGACTCTGATGCACGGGGCAATATTGTTGGTGTTTGCGGAAGAGTGTGTGTGTGCAAGTGTCTATGTGTGAAGTATGGGTGGATATAAGTGGACTACAACGGCAAGGGAGTATGGGTAAAAAAAAAGAATTTTTATTATGATAGTTTGTATTACAAAGGAAGGAGTAATTCTACTTTTCTTCTACAACACAAGCATCCACTAACTCCTATTTATAGGCGTGAGTCATCGCCTTAGTACAACATTCTAGATTTCTATAGAATGTTGTCCATGTAGACTTCATCTAGGAAATTCTAGATAGTAGTTCTTCTAGAGAATTCTACATTTATGCTTCTACATTTTTCTTTGCCACCTAAACTAGATTTTCTTAAGGATTTTTCTTTACTTTTCTAGCTAATATCAATCTTGAAGTTTCTAGAAATTGGATCAACAATTCAACAAATATTCACCCGACAACTAGCATTCATTTCACTGCCGTTTCGTTTTTCCCGGTATCCTTCACTGCTAGTTTGACAAATACATATGACCTGGAGATTAGAATAACATATATGCAATGGGAGTCTCATATATGAGTGAGTTATTGAGTGACCTTTGAAAAAACCAAAAAACCAATCCAATCCGAACGAAATTGAACCGGGCTTTCGGTTTGGGTTTTGTTCGAACGTTGGAAGCTCCACGTCGAGCAAAGATGACGTGGACCCAAGCATTTAGTGGTATAGCATTGTTGAAGCTATTGAGAATCTTTAGCCTCCTGCCAATACAGGATCTGGTTCACAATATTTCACAAATTTGGTCCAATAAGAAGGCTACAAAAGCTCGATTAGGCGGCCCCTGGACCAGATCTAATACCCTCCTCAACAACGTCAATGCAGATCAGGCGAAGCTTGACATTGAAAGCCTGTTTTTTGACTTGAGATCTCAGAAGAAACTCTCATTAATTCACGCAGCTCTTAAACTAGATGTGTGCATCCCGCCTGATTTTACAATGCGCAAGGAACTCGCAAGATGAGCACTACACGGGGCAAAAGAAACACATTTGACTCCTTTACTTAGTGACTGATACAAAAACGACATCTTTTAACATCGACCTCTTGAACTCGAGTAAAGTTATGCCAAACATCCTTGCCTTTTGGGTTCTCTACTGGGGTTCCAATGTTAAAATTCGGATATATATTTGGCATTTCCAAAAGTAGAAGTATGTATATGATCATTGTATAAAAAGTGAGAATATATATTCCCAAACTTAAGAGACTTGATATTTTGTTTCTGAGATTAATCAAATAATAAATAGCATATTTACTACAAAATTTAGCCTTTGAGGTAGAAGTGATGAAGAAATGGTGAAAAAGACACTAATTTTAGTTATAGATTCAGATTTGAAGGAAATCAATGTAGGAAACATAACTAAATTGAAGGAAACTAAAATGCAAAAATGGAAACCATCTGGTCCAATTTTGTCTATGAAGTAAAAATAGGGTGGATGTAGTCATATGAGGGCCGATTTATCCCTACTAAAATTTATATGGTGATTTAACGAATTTTCTAGAATCTTTTTTAATCTCTTAAAGCAGTGTAAAGAACCAATCAATTTGATATAGAAATGTATGATTAAACCACTTTGCTTATACCTAGTGAGAAAATATAAATGCGCGAGGAGTGCACTTGCACCTTTTCTCGCTTCAAAAATCAAGCTGGAGCTTTGCTTGACAAAGTATTTGATAAGGCTGGGCTTGATCGTGTAATTGAACCAAGTAAGGTGCAATTTTGTGTGGCTACGGGCCAATGGGTCGGTTTCTTCGATATAAATTCACGTCTGAAATAGATAGAAAAAGATTGAGGATTTTGTTTTTTTTTAATGCGGTGAGACTATTTTCATACCCTATTTAACTGAACTCACATTTTTTTTTAGTGAGCCGAGCAATCTGACCTTCAATAACATAAATATCTTGCCAGATATTTATTGCACTTGCTTATCTAGTCTCCGCACTCAAGTTTTTAGAAACAATAGCTTCTTTTTTCTTTTTGGTGTATAATTTTCCCATGTTCAGTGGTACTTTGTATTTCTTTGTTTATTCTTTGCTGATAACCTGTTCTTCTCCTTTTTATTTTAGAAGCCAGGTGCACTTTGTCATGTACCACAAGTCATAATCGTGTAGGAACATGGATCCTAGTAAAGCAAGTTGTTAAGTCTCTTCTAGACTGCTGGATTGCTCGTTAGTTGTAGCTTTGGAATTTCAATATGAGAGATGCAAATCTATGAGTAATCTTTTGAGGCGTCTTGAAGTGCTGAAGAGTTCTTCTGGTGCAGACTGTGCATCTTGAAGCAATTCCCGGTGGGAAACCAATCTATATGGAGATCCCAAATGATCTCTCTGAAGAAATTAAGCATGCCCTTGATATATGGGAGACACTAAATTGTATAGCCATCAGGTAAGAATTTGATGCTGATATCCGTTGCTGATGTTTTTATTGAAAAGTTGGTTGTCTGATTTTGATTTTATTTGTTGTTACTCCAGGCGGAGTCAATACAAGCTTCTCTTGCTGGGAAGAATGTTGCTGTGGCAGCAATGACATCGAGGGGGAAATCCCTTTGCCACGATGTGCCAGTTCTTGAGGAGCTCTTGAAGGCTCATGTGTTCTTTTTCTGTTTCCAACGAAGGTTAATGTTTGCATGCGTAAAGACATAGATCATGAAACACACAAGTAAAGGGCTTTGTTTTTTTCCCGAGCATTGTGCATTGCTTAGGGTGACAACGTAAGCGGTTTGGTTTGGTTCCATTTGACACTGGTGGTTCTGCTTCATTTGCCACTGAATACAAAATTGGCCTAAGAAGGTTCAGCTCGAGGATATCCTAACCTGAAATCTGAAGGTCATAGGAATCAACAAGGCCTCCAGACATTGTTAAGACATGATTTACCATATGTCAGAGGTGGATAGCTTGTAGATCAGGAGGGAAGCCTGGTTTGTGGGCGAAAGAGGAAGCAGACTGTCGAGTCAGTTTTAGGGTTTCTGATCATTAGCCTGTTGGGTTTTGATTTTGTCTTTAGTTTTGGATGTTTCAAGGAAGAGGCATTTTCACCTAAAAAGGATTTAAAAATATGTGAAAGAATTAGATGCTGAGCTTTGATATTTTAGGCCTTGTTTGGTAACCATCCAAATATGGTCAAATTTTGATTTTTTGTTCCCAAAATCAGTTTGGGCCCAGAATCGTGTTTGGTAAAATTTTTGTTCCCAGGAACAGATTGTGAATAGAATGAAGAATAAAAAAAAAAAAATGTGATCCTTGTTCCAGAATCAGAATTGAGAATCAAAACTCTTCTTCTTTTCTTTTCTTCTTCTTCATCAACCGCCATCTCGCGACCGTCGCCCGCCGCCACCTGCTGCATGCCCCCCGCAGCCTACCACCATCCACCGCCGCCGGTCGCCGGCAACTGGTCTAGCGAGCTCGTTGGAGGCTCGCCAGGCCAAGGCGAGGTTCGGCGAGCTCGCTGGAGGCAAGCCCAGCCATTGGCGAGGCCGGCCTCACCGAGGTTGGGCGAGGTCCGCCTAACCCCGGTGAGGCTCGCCCAGCCCCACCAGTGACCAGGCGGGCCTCACCCAGCCCCGGCGAGGCCCGCCTGGCTACCAGCGAGCCTCGTGACACCCAGCCCCACCGGTGGCCAGGCAGGCCTCACCCAACCCCGGCGAGGTCGGCCTGGCCATCGGCAAGGCTCGGCTGACAAGGGCTGCCGATGCTCTGGTGCGATCACTGGCCCTCGTCTGGCCGGTCGCCAGTCTGGCGATCAGCCTGAACAAGAAGAATAGGAGAAAAAAGAAAAATATATATATAAAAATTATAAAAATTATTTAAAAATCATAAGAAATTGATTTGGAACAGAATCAATGAACACGGTACCAAACGCAATTCTATTCTCGAATCAGAAATTTTGTATAGTTACCAAACGCGTTCTTTTACTCAGAATCAGTTCCCGATAACAAAAAAAAAAATAATCATTTCTGATTAGAATTTGTTATCGGGAACAGAATCGTTACTAAACACGTCCTTAACTGACTTGTTAATTTGGTTTGGGTCTACCATGTTTCTCATACTGTATCTAGAGGTCAGTGGAACGGGCAATGCTCATTGATTAAGAAAAGCCGAAAAAACTGTACCAATATTGAAAAAAGAACCGGGTTTCTATTCAGCTTGGGTTTTCACCCTAGTTTTCTTTAATACTGCTATTCACATGGGTAGGAATTCGCTATTCGGGGGCTGAATTCTCATATGCTCTTATCAGGTAAGTTGCGATTGATGATGCTCATTAGTACAAAGGAGCATCTGATTGTCATAACGCTCTTATTCTTAGGAGGCTTTGGTGGCTCCTCTCAAATGGTACCTTCGCTAAACCAGTTGCTAAGAGATGACATCTCTTGATGTTTATGCTCTCTTCATGCACTTCGGAGTCCAAACAACTATTTGTTTCACGGATGGTCCGCGGCAGTGATCCTTCGTTCATTTTTACAACGGAAACTTCGGGAAACCCTCGTGAGCATTCCATAGTGAGATTTTGCACAACAATGTGACTTCTAAATGTGGAAGAAAGCTCGAAGTTGTCATTTTGTAATTATGTCCTATTAGTTCCTTCGTTCAGTAAGGCTTTTGATGGCGGACAGTTGGCACAGCCTAGTTTGAACTCAACTACCTATGTATAGTACATATATAGTTGTTCTTTTTTCCCAATCATCATTCGAATGTACAATTGCAAATGGTTGATCCTTTGATTTGGAAGCTGAAGAGTGATTCTTTAGGTTTCCACCCGGAAAGGTCGGATTCTATATGATGGTCCCTTCAGAAATTAGCACCCAAAGCGACACCATGTACTTGCGGCATTTTTAGTTTTGATATCTGTGATTAAATTAACAAATTTTACAACCATTGTACTCTTTGGTGCTGCTGGGTATTTCAGGTGAAATAGTAACGTGACTTCTTTGATGATTCAAGAACTTACAAATCTATCATCATTGAAGCTAATTCAAAAATGACGGGAGTCCCTCTGCTCAGAAGCTTTTTATTTTATGGAATTCTTTCTCGGTCTTGAGAACAGTACCCGATTTATTCTGTAACATTGAAGGTTGTCTGCCACATTCTTGCTCACTAGTGATTTTCGGATGCAGGGGCTGCATGGAGATGAGAAACGCGTGGAAGGTTAGATTCTCTACATTCTCTTCAAAATATGAGCATTCTTCCTCATATTTCACAAATTACCAACATATATCAAGCATTTTTGGGCAAGCCTTCGTCTTCTTTTGTTCATTTCATAACTTAATGACCTAGATTTTGTCCCTCTCAAGTGAATAGTATGAGCGTCTTTTCTTGATATTCATTCGTGAATCTGATATTTAATCCATTCACACGTACGATTTTATACATAATTATTTCCAAAAGTCATGCATGTATATGATGTACAAGAGATCAGCTCATTTTATACTTATGCGCTCAAGTTCCACTTGCAATCCAATATGATTTAGCATGGACTAAGATGTATAGCCTTTTGTAGTTTTATCCTAGACATTAGGTACATCACAAAAGCATTAACTATTAGCATCTTCGTGGCCTTATCTAATCCGGCATTTTATGGCTGTTGTAAGAATTCATCATCAAGTTAAAGCACGGTGGACTAATGGGCATTCAAAATACGTTTTTCGCGTTCCTTCCATCTACAGGAAAGAAATTCATGATGAGACAGATCCAAAGGAGTTCAGTTTAACACAAATCTTATTATTATTGTTGACATACTATATGCTTGGTACGTTTTCTTGTTTTCTCATTTTTTTTTTATTTGTATTTATGTGACACATTTACATAAAAAAAATTTGGTGTCATGGAAAAAAGTTTGTGGTGTTTTTGATTTAAAAAAAAAATGTTTGAGAGAAATGTGTCACACAAGTAAAAGTTTAGGATATTTAGTGTCATAGGAAAAGTTTGAAAATAAATATATTATAGTGGCCAAATTTAAATTTTTATATGTCACAAAAAATAGTTTGAACCCCTCTTTTAGCTGCCTGTTTTTCTGTTTCCTATATCTTTCTCTACAGCTCGGGTTGGCACCCTTCCACTCGAGTGGTACTCTGACATTCTGAGTGCAAGTTTTTTTATGCCAGCTCTTCCCTGCGGTTCTTTGTATGGCCTCTTGGTTCTATAGTTTATCTATAATACTTACCTTTTACCAAAATATATATATATATATATATATATATATATATATATATATATAGTTTGAACCACCGCCTGCGGTAGCCCAGTTGGATAAGGCTCCCATGACCTTTTGCGAAAAGGGTAGGAGTTCGAATCCTGTTGGCCGCACGGGATCTTAAGCGTGACGTCGGGGTGGTGGGTTCTCCGCTAGCGTCACTCCTGGTTTACCTCGCCGGTTGCCGGCTGTACGGGAGTTCCTGGGTTACAAAAAAAAAAAATAGTTTCAGGTAAATATGCAAAGTTTGGGCTTATTTTGCTCTATTGGGCAAAAAATTATTCTGCTCCCCGGAACACAAATTTTTATTCTTTTGTTCTAGGAAATTAAAAAAAAAACAGAAATGTGTTTAGTAAAACTTTTGTTCTGGAGAACAGATTTGGAATAGAAATAAGAAGTAGAAAAAAGTTACTTCTTGTTTCCGAGAACAATTCCAAAAAACAATTTCTCTCTCTTCTTTTTTCTTTCCTTCTTCTTCCTTTTGGCCAATCGCCGGTCTCAACCATGGCCAAGAACCAGTCAACAAGGGCCAACGACCTCGCTGAAGCGTCGCTGGCTGTCACGACTTCTTTTTTTTCTGTCTGAGGGAAAAGGAAGAAGGTTTAGGGGTATTTGTCTAAAGAGGCGGACCAATGGCCCTAAATTAGACACAGGCTCTCCCAAGCCCATACCTCACGCGACGTTGGATTTTGTTTTTTAGTTCTTAACAACCTATTTATTTTTAGGAGTCACCACTAGTTTATTGGGGTTGGCTAGAAACCAATCGAGACACGGGAGTGTTGTCTCGATTCCTACGCAACCAGAGATTTCTAGGAATGGGGACTTGTTTACGCTAATATTTCTATTAGCACCCTTGCAGTACCACTAACTTGAAAGGTTGTTCATCTAAATGGCCAGACAATCTTGATTACCAATTATAATCTTTATGAAACCACTAAGTGTCCATGTAAATGTTTTCGTAGTTTTTTTTTTAATGTCTAGACTAATCCTAACATAATTTAGAAGAGAAATTTACACTCAAATTAATGAAAAGCGGTGCGTAAGTAAACATCCAAGAAATTGAAATGACTTGAAAATAAACGCGGAAAAAGTAAACCCAATACAAGTTGGGCAAATAATATTACATGGCCTTGTTATCACGCCTCGAGACAGGACCCCCATGAGCAAAATGAGAATTCAAATATGCATGAAATTGCTCTATATAGTTTTAATCTATGCAAAATGGATTATTTACAAAAATGGTTATAAAATACCAAAATAGCATTAAATTAGGAAAATGACCTTTAAAAATTAGGAAAATTTCATATATGTCATTTCTATCCTAATTTGATGCTATCTAACATTTTTTTTATATTTTTGAAATTTTCATATTTTTCTCTTTTTTTAATTATTTTTTTAAAAAAATTAATAATAATTCCTTAAACCGATCTATGCTAACATGGAGTAACACAGTACATGAATATCACAATAATCAAGCTTAAATCGACCGTTTCAAGATCGAAACTTAGTTTGGGCATTTTGTCGAACACTTGATGTGCATTAAACTAGCCCCAATAGCCTCCTCGAGCCATGTTTGCAGCCTTCAATCTCCACTCATAAGCAATCTCATGTGGAACTAAAGTATCAAGATTATACTACCACAGGCAAAGAACAAGATTGGATAGAAATCATAGCTAAAAACACACTAGAACCAAGCTAAAATCGTCCTCAAATGCACGGGTTTGAGCTGATTTGCAAATCTGGGTTTGAACCCAAGTCAAGCAAACAGATTACATGCCCATATTCAAGCCCCGACATTCATTGCATACGAGATCTACGGGACACATTACTTGATCCGAGTAAAAGTATGTAGCATGGGCTTTCAAATGTAACAAACATCATAGAGAATGACCAATTGAACACATCAAAACGACCTCTACAAGAAGCATACATGCAAAACTCTTGAAGAGATTTCAACACTTCTTGGAAAAATTTCAACCTCAAAATCAGTTTCTTGGACTAGTTTTCCTCTTGATTTTTCACTATTAAAGCATGTTCAAAATCGAACAAAAATACATCTAGGATATTTACCTTGCTTCATAGTATCTTTTGCAAGTGGTTCTTGGCCAAGGAAACCGAGAAATTGTCCTCTGGAATCACGTAGAAGTTGGCTTCTTCAACTGGAAATGAGATCTGCAGAAAAAAAGAACTAACAACGAAGGTTTTCGTTGACCTCTAAAATTAGACTTCAAGACGTCTTTTGTTGGAAAAATTGACACCAAGCCAAACTATATTTATTATAGTTTGGGGTAAAAGTCAATATTTTCCTCATTTATCTCTCAAATTTTTCAAAAACACTGGCTTTCCCTCACTTGTGACCAACTAGTCTCAACACCTAGAAAAATTTTCTAACTTTCTTGGCCCGCTAGGAGGGCACTGTTTCGGGGGACTTTAGGAGGCTTTCCCGATCTCCATTTGGGACGTGCGACCCATGGTTGGAAAGATCTTTGAATGAAGTTTCACTCTCTAGTTGAAGGTTTTGGCTAATTTTGAGCCCATGTGTGTGAAAATCTCACTTTTCTCCCTCCACCTTGGTCTGGAATTTCTGGGTTTCTCTTTTCTGGAGTTACTTCTGAGGGCTTCTTTGGGGATCGATTCTGAGCTCTCTCCTCTCCCTCTCGTCTCCTTTCTCTCATGCCCGAAAATAGCTCATTTCGTAGATCTTATACCTTGAATTAGAGAATTTTTGGTCAGCTTTTTGTCCACCTACCAAGCCTGTCAATAGGGCTACTTCACCCATTCTCTGACTTAGCCAATTTTTTTCAATTCTGCAGCCATTGAGTGTGCAGATTTTGCTGCGATTTTCCAGTGCTGTCAGCAGCTTATCCCTGGCAAATTTTCGTCCACTTGCACTAATATATATGGTCTTCCATCACGTGCAAAGAGCGGGCTAGTTGGGCAGCTGAGGAGGATATGGTGGGGCCACCAAATTGCTTACTCAGCAACTCCGAATTAAGACCAACTCGTGGACTGAGTTTTGGCTGCTGATTTGAGTGCTTTAAGCCACTAATTTGGCTGCATTTTTTGATCAATTAGAAAGCTCATGTATAGTAGTTTAAGATCTTGATTGTTTTTCGCAATTGTCTCCACCCAATTTTGCAAGAAAGTCCCTCAAAGTTGGCCATTTTCTTGCTCGAAAATGCCAAATTCAATGCAATTAGGTCCTTTTTGCCCAATTCGATTAATTAGACCTGAACCAAGTTCAATTTCAACTCAATTGGGGGGCCAAGATAATGATTTAAGGGTTCGGGCAAACTTTTGCAAATTTTGCAAATTGGTCCCTCAACTTTTGGAAATTGCATTTGGCCCCAACTTGTCGTTTTAATTACAATCTGATCTCCTAGGCTTGGCTAGTCACATTCAGATCATCGCCCCCAACTTGCTTTTTTTTTTTTTTAGGAAAAACATATTCCATTAAAAAAAACTATATTAAACACCTAGATAATCTACATGTAATAATTTTTTTTTTTTAGGTGTTAACACCGGCCCCAAGCAACGCCAAGCCTCGCCAGCAGGCAGGAGGCTTGGCCTCGCCAGGCCAGGGTGAGGCGAACCTCACACCACCGACGACATTCCTAAAGGAGGGATCCTACTGATTGCATGACATGACTTAAATTCCGTTTATCTACAGCACAATAGATTTCTAGCCATCTATTTCAGTGCTAAAATTCAAATGATTAGACCATAACACACCTTTAGGGCCTCTGCAGCTTCTCTTTCCTGAATGTTCAACTTATGAGCTGCTACTTTGATGTCCTCCCCAATCCTTTGCACCTCCACTGCACATCTATCAATATAGTCTTGCGTTTCTTGCTTCAGTAGATTTGTTTGACCCTCAAGCTGAGCAAAATTCTTGTATTAGAGCTTTTGCCAATACGAGGAAAGAACAGAAAAGTAGACCACAAGTTCTTGTGTCATGCTAACTCTCATGATGCAGTATACCGCTATTGTCCTTCAGATGTTACAGATGAAGCACTTTCACGTGTCTTCTACAGAAACAAAATAAAGCATGCATTAGCCTATGGTATTTTTCCTGACATTAGTAATAACTTTTAGCTAGTTTTGTTCACAAAAGACACCCACGACATATGCTTCCACGGCTCCTAAATTATGTTTGGCATTGACAGAGAAAAAAAAAATTGAAAACATTAATAGAATTACTAACTCGTGTCTGCAATGATGAATTGAATGAACTGTTTTGTTCTGAAAGTATATCAAGCACTGTATCATAACTCTTCGATACTGAAATCGAATAATTGTTTCAACTGTTGTTGACTACCCAAAACAAGCTATTGCTACTCAATCCCCCCGGCTAAAAGCCTACATTACCAACCTCTTATTCTTGCAGAGCAAGCATCTATAGTTTCACGTAGCATGGTATATTTATACAACTTGTTTTGCAGACATCTAAAATAAAGCTGTAGGAAGCCATTAGAGAAGGTGAAGAAGAAATCCAGAAGTGTGCCTTCGAGCTCTATTCACTCATTGATATGGTGTCAAAGCATAAAGAGTATATAGAATGCAAAATCTCGGAGATGAAGACCAGTCTCTCAGAGATTGCCAATGCTATCTCACCTGACTAGAGAGCCTCCTTGCCTACACAATTGAGCTCGGTGATTTGAAGCATGTGAATTGTCAAAAGCAGAGAGCTATACAATATCATCATAAATCCTCATATTCTCGGTCATTTTTTCGATCAAGCAAACTACCGTTCCATTGCTTGCTTCTAAACTCCCTGGTCTCTCTACGATTTGGGTTCACAATTGCGTCATTATGTACGTGGCATATTGTTCTTAAGCAAGCCAAAGTGTCTTCTAGTCTTTTTCATTTGCCATTGTCCCCTTGCACTCTCTTGAAAATGAAATTTTCAATCCAGTCAAACTTTGCAAGGTTCTTTTTATTGCAATATTTGAGGTATTACAATGAAATACTTGAGCCAACAATTCCCTAAGGTTTAGGCGAGTCGGATGTAATCACGAAGGGATATTTCTTCAAGTCAAAATGTTCACAACCCACTTGGCGGACACGCCTTTTATGTACAATAGAAGCTCCGGTAGCATATTTTGTACTCTTGGCAATTACTTTTAGACATGAAATGAGGAGAGTTCACGTTTGATTATCTCATGGTGGGGGAATTTCCAGCAGATAGAAGAAAATGAAGAGTTGATCTCATATGCTAAGAGAAATGATAGCCTCAAAAGTCAGTATCCCAATTGCCAACTTAGGTATAAATTTTGTTATGTCAGCATGAATATTTGATCATTTACAAGCATAAATGGGATGAAAATGGATCGTCACTTTAAAGTCCAATTGATGTTTATGCAGTTGAAAATTTTGCCATTGGAAACAAACATTGAGAAAGGAAAGGAAAGGAAAAGCTTGCCACTTGTTTGTGCATTTTTATGTAAAAAAACATGCTAAATTTGATATGCTGCTATTATAGTGGATACTTGAAATGATGAATCGTAGGGTGAATCGCATTTCCTACAATGTGTTTGGAGAGAGAAACTCTCAAGAATATTTCTATTGCTCAATTCCTAGATTATTGGGGTGGGCAACCTAGTTATATTTGAGCCCCTCGCTTTACAGCCGTTGGATCCCTTTTGACATACCACTGTTGTTATTTGATGTGTTTACAGGATGCGTGAACCCCAAGTTGAACCCAGATGCTTCGAAAACTTGACATATGTAATAATCCAAGTGTAGGCTAAACCAACCAAAAAATAGGCTTTGCAGAAGCGCAAGTAGAGCAATTAAACAATTGTGCAGTCTATATGTCAATGATGTGTACTAAAACAATTATTCATGGGACATTATAATTATTCAAACACGCCTATAGTCGTGATGCGAACATGTCAAATCACGTCCTAATATGCAAAGCATATGATTGAATTAAGCAAAGAAATTAGGCTGGGTGCGTTTGTTTCACCCAAAAAAAAAAGTGATTTGGAAAAAATTTTCCGAAAAATAAGTACTTATATCATTTAAAGAAATTAGTTAGTGGAAATTGTTGTCATCATTGATGACAATCTATGCCTAATTATTTTCATGAGTGATGAAAAATTTTCTATTCATTTATTTTTGTAAGTGAGGTAAGCGATTATTTTTTGGAAAATATTTTTCAAATCACTCATTTTTCATGAAACGAATGGAAAGTAAACCCATGTTATAAACATGACACCCAATGATTTTTTACTAAATAACAATCATCAAGAAAATTGCGAGCTATCAGGAAGCAATAGAGAAGAAAACCTGGTGTTCTGGAGTTCCCATATGGTCATGATCCTCTGTCGATTAGATAATGCCAATCCACAATTGCAGTGTCTATCCTTCGATTTAATTCAATCACGTAGCAGTCGGTTCGGAATTCAATATGAATTTAGGCAGCCCTTTCATGCTCAAGGAACCTACATGAGGCAAGTCTATGAATACTAAGACCATCAAAGGCTATGTTGAAAGTTTGATTAGATTGATGGGAAATTGTTATGAAATCGCATCTTGATTCTAGAATAATAACGCTCACAAAAAAATTCACCAAGCAAAATATAATAATAAAATAATGGAATCCGAATAATACGCTAGAAAGTTTGTTAACGAAGTTCACTCAAACCTGGGTTATGTCTCCATGCAGAGGCACTTTGCGAATCCACTAGACTTCGAAAAAAAAATGGAATACAATGATGATCTTCTCTCAAGATTATGGCATAAAAAGATTAAAAACCCTCATAAAGAAAAAAATTCACTTTTTTTTTTAATCTTTTTCTTGCCTCTCTATTTTCTTTCTCAGTATCTTGACAACTAGTGTCTTGTCATCATTAATATAAAAGTGTAGCTTTTAACCTGAAAGTAAATCTAATAAAAAAGACAAAAAAAAAAAACTCCTAAAAATATTTGACTTCATATATAACAATCTCCCACTTAAAGATAAATATATCCGAGCACCAAGCAACATTACATTCATTTTCTTCAAAAACTAGTACTTGAAAAACTTGTGCATCTGTGATACTCCTCATCAATCAATATGAAGTAGTACCAATGGTAGTAGTACATAAAATATGCTTCTCTCTTTCTACTACCTTGGTCAACATGTCAGTTGAATTCTTGGAGCCATCAATTTTCTATAACTTTAATTCATTATATTTCAATGCTAACATGATAAAGTGATAATACTTCTTGATATGTCTAGTTCTTGAGTGATAAGCTTCATTCTTTGCTAAGTGCACTACACTTTGACTATCACTTTATAGTGTACTGACTGGTTGTTTTTGATGTAGTCCCTCCATGTAATCTTGTAATCACATGATTTCCTTCGAGGCTTCTGTGATTGCCACATATAATGCCTCTGTTGTCGATATAACCACTACTTTTTGTAGTTGAGATACTTAACTCACTGTTGTACTTGCAACTGTAAAGACATATCCAGTAGTACTCTTACCATTATCTTGATCACCCGAATGATCTGCATCTACATAACCCTATAATTCTAGAGATGTATCACCATAACAAAGTGAGTAGTTTGAAGTATCTACTAGATATCTCAATATTCATTTCACTACATTCCAATGTTCTTTGCTTAAATTCTACATATATCGACTCACAACTTCTACTGCCTGTGCAATGTCTAGTCTCATGCTCATCATGTCATACATCAAACTCCCCACTGCTAATGCATATGGAACTATTGCCATCTCATCTTTCAAAACTTCACTTCTACTATTCTCTTCATATTAGAACTAGCTACCAGCATGTCATCCACATATAAAGAGAGATACACAATGTCACGATCATCATACTTGTGAAAATAAACACATTGATCAAACTTACAGTGTGCAAATCCTTTTCCTTTCATGAAACCATCAAATTTTAGGTACCATTGCCGCAGAGCTTGTTTCAAGCCATACAAATTTTTCTTTAAGCGACATACCATATGCTCCTTACCTTTGACTTCAAAACCCTTAGGTTGTGCCATATATAGTTCTTCATCTAAGTCACCATGTAAAAACACTATTTTAACGTCTAACTACTCAAGATGAAGATCCTCAACTGCAACTATACTCAACATAACTCTAATTGATTTCATTTTCACTACGGGTGAAAATATTTCGGAGTAGTTGATCCCTTATTTTTAAGAAAAGCCCTTGACTACAAGTCTCACCTTGTATCTAATACTATCATCTGCTTCATTATTAATTTGGTACACCCATTTGTTTAACAAAGCTTTTTCACCCGTGGGCAACTTAGTCAACTCTCAAGTTTTGTTATGAAATAACCAACTCATCTTGTCTTTCATAGCACACTCCCATTGCAAGTGAGACGTGTCTATCTTTGTCTCATCATAAGTCTCCGATTCCCCTGAATTAGTATATAAGACATGACTCAGAACAATATTAACTGATAGATCAAAAATTACTTTTGGCTTTCTCACACATGTAGACCTCCTCAAGACAAGTACTTCAGGGTTGTTAGTTTGCTCCAAATCACTGCATTCCTCTTAAACTACCTCCTCACCGATAATAGGTTCATCTTGAACCTCTCTTTCAAGTGCACTTTGATCTATTGGAAACATTTTCACGAGCATTGAGTTTAATTCAACATATTCTAGTTCTACTACATTCTCATGCTCTATCTAATGATCCTTGTACATCTTTTCTTCATGGAATACCACATTTCAACTGCGAATAACTTTGTTATTCTCATAATCCCAAAACCTATAGTTATACTCATCGCCACAGTATTTGATAAAGACGCACTTTTGGAACTTAGCATCAAGTTTTTTCCTATCCTCCCTATCAATCAAAGCATATGCAATACAACCAAATACCTTTAGATGTGAATAATTAATCGTTTTACTTGACCACTACTCTTGTGATATTTCTCCATCCAACGCACTAGATGGACTTCTATTGATAAGATAAACAGCTACATCAACTGTAGCAGCCCATAAGTGTAGCGGGAGATCCACGTGTAGCCTCATACATCTCGCACGTTCTAGAATAATTTTGTTCATCCTTTCAGCTACACTGTTCTCTTGAAGAGTTCTAAGAAAGTTTTTAACCCGTGCATGCCTTCCCGACTCAAATATCCTGCAAATTCCTTATTTGTGTATTCACCACCATTATCAGACTTCGGAGTTTTAATCTGATAATCTGTCTCTTTTTTTACCATGGTCTTTCACATTCTGAACATCCCCAATACTTCTTATTTTTCTCTAAGAGCATAGACCCAAGTCTTCCTTGTCGCATCATCAATGAAGATGACAAAATATCCCTTACCGCCATAAGAGAGTTCTTGAGCAGGTCCCCATACATCAGTATGAACCAACTCTAACTTTTGGCCTATATTTTTTCGTCCATTCAATTGAAAACTAACAACCTTCTGTTTTTCATAAAATGCAACTCTTACAAAAATCTAACTCAACTTTTTGTAAACTCGGAAGTAATTTATTCGAGTGTACCTACTTTACATATTTTTCACTAAGATGTTCCAAATGATAATGCCAAAGAGTAGACAAATTACCTGTAGCTATTGTAGTTGCAACCATATCACTGATATTGTCTCATTCGAGAAGATAAAGTGCACCCGTACATTTTCCATTTGCTACTACTCTTACCCCTAAGGTTATCTTCCACTATCCACATCCAAACGCTATTACCAAACCTTCTTAATCAAGTTTACTGGTTAAAATAAGGTTTTTCTTTAATTCTAGAATATGCATAGTTTTATGCAAAACTAGACGTTCTCCACTTAAGATGTTCACAGTCACAGTTCATTTTTCAACAATGGGACACATGTGGCCGTTTCCCACAACCACTTGTCCGAAATCTCTACTAGCATAATTATCAAATATGTCTCTTTACGAGGTGCAATAAAAAGAAGAACCGGAATCAATAAACCATTTATCTGTCGTCAAGTTAAACCCTACAAACAAACATAAGTTATTTAGCAAAGATTCATCGCTAACCACATTAACTCCTTGATTCTCATCTTGCTGCTTCTTTTTGTAGGCTTCACACTGAAATCTTCGGTATTCGATTTGGTGACAAAACTAACACTCATATTTTGTAACCTGTCTCTTACCCCTTAATTGTGATATGCCACACTCGCTGAATTTTCCTCTATTTTTACTTCTTTCACGGTTTTCCACTGCGAGTATCGTTGAAGATGTAGATGCCAAAAAATTATCTCCACCTGAGACTTTTTTTCGCATCTCTCTATCCATGATACTACTCACAGCATCATCAAGGGTTAAATCATCTTTCATGATGCTCAAAATTCCTTGCACTGCAGTATTGTAGCTTTCTGGAAGAGAACATAAAAATAATAAAGCTTGAAGCTTCATATCTAAATTCATGTCTGCGGATTCCGATTAATCCGTGATCTGCGTGAAACTATTAATATGCTTTACCACAGAACCTCTGTCAAATAACTTCATATTAACTAATTTCTTTAGCAAATATACCTGATTTGATGTGGACAGCTTCTCATAATATTTGTTAGAATATCCATGGCTTCTTTTCTAGTTTTTGCTTTCGTAATGTGGTACCTTGTCTTTTTC
Source organism: Eucalyptus camaldulensis (assembly GCA_019915185.1). NCBI lineage: Eukaryota > Viridiplantae > Streptophyta > Magnoliopsida > Myrtales > Myrtaceae > Eucalyptus > Eucalyptus camaldulensis. The sequence continues at coordinate 94,153 of JAHSVA010000014.1, forward strand.
GTCAACCCTAGACGAATTGCACCTAATGTCTTTCGATCAAGAATTTTCCATCCGACTTCTGCTATCAGATCCACTTCCGCCATCTCGAGTTTCCTACCCCATAGAGATCTTTTTGATAAAAATAATCCTCAATTTGTAGTTTCCACCATCCAAAATCCTGCCCATTGAACTTATCAATTCTGATTTTATCTTTTGCTATATTGTTTGCTTTCAATCGAACATCACCGAAAAACCTTCAATATTCTCGATTAGCCAACCCAGGCTCTGATACCAATTATTGCAAAATTGCATGTCGATTTCAAAAAAATAACACTCACAAATAATTCACCAAACAGAATATAATAATAAAAGAACATAATCAGAAGAACACGCTAGAAAATTTATTAACGAAGTTCACTCAAACCTGGGTCATGCCTCCGCGTAGAGGCACTGTGTGAATCCATTATATTTCGAAAAAAGTTGGAATACAGTGATAATCTTTTCTCAAGATCAAGGCACAAAGAGATTAAGAACCTTCATTAAAAAAAAAAAAAAAAAACCTCCTTTTTTCTTCTCTATTTTTCTTAACTCTCTATTTTCTTTTTTAGTGTCTCGACAGCTAGCATCTTGCCATCGTTAACATAAAGGTGTAGCTTTTAACCTAAAAGCAAATCTAATTGAAAAGACAAAAAAGCTCCTAAAAATTTTTCGTTTCATCTATAACAAGAAGTAATTGGAATTATCTGATCAAAAAAAAGTAATTGGGATTAGACTTTCAACAATTACTAAAATCATGAAATTGAACGAAGGTTCTATTCATTCACTCAGTACAAAGCAAAGCAAAAAGATAAAGGAAAAAGAAGAAGAAATTAATGCAAAAGAGTCGGTACCGCATGATTTTGATGGACCATATGAAAAAAAAACAGCAAGTTATAGTCGGATGTATCTCATTGTATCGTGCATGGTAGTCGGGAAGCACGCGTAGTGATGAGGGGAAAAAAGCAATTGTCATAATATCTGGGTTTGCAAAAAGCTTTCAATTTCTTGTCCCCTTTATGTTCTCTAACCTCTTAACATAGTGATGAAGAGATATTGTTCTCTATTATTTATCGCAAAAAAAAAAAATTGTCTATGCCATTTATTTAGTCTTCAATTCTGCACGTTCTTATTACCTTAAGCCACGTATATGGGTGGGACTAGGGCTAGAAGTCACGAATTCGTAAGTATCGATTAGCTCTCGCCTAGTTTACTGATGATCGAGCCAAAAATGCATATGGTTTTGAGATCTCTTGACGTAAGTCCAAATTCACGTTCTCTAATTTCATGTCAAATTAACTTAATGTGCTGTGCACCTATTATACTTTTCTTGCAGTCTATGGCGTCTTTAACGCATTATACGTACAAACTAACAATATAATAAGTTTTGGACACACCCCAAACCCTCATCATAACAATCATACTATTTGCATGCGATCTTGATGATGCAAAGATTTGATGCCATCATACTATTTCACCGATCAATGCATAGAGTATTTCTAAAAAGAATTATTTGCATTTTAAAATTTAAATGTAGATCACTCCTTTTATGCATAAGTAGTCACTTATTGCCACGTCATAGGCTAACGCGGTATGTATTTTCCACTAAAGCCCAATCACAACTAGACACATATGGATGACCTGGACAAATATAAATGGAGATTGGCGTATTATGGTTTTCAATGTATTAAAACATGAATGCGCTTAATTTACAAGTTGAAGAAGAGACCGAGTGGAGAGAAAAAGAAAAGAATATAATAAAATAATAATTAAAAGAAGATCGATAAGATCAAAAAGTAAAATAAAGTAGGAATAGCAATAATGAGCATTATACTAAAGAAGAGAGAAAAGAGAGGATAATAGTAAATGGGTTCAACGTAGTAATAGTTGAAAATGGGTTTATTGCATACTTACGGTGTGGCCTCGACCAAAAAAGTCCTAAACCTATTGCAATTGTGTCAATTCAGTCCTAAACATTTTTTTTGAGTCCAATTTAGTCCTAAACCTTTTATAATTGTGTCAATTCAGTCCATCCGGCCAAAATTGGCCGGCCGGTGCTGACGTGGACACCGGCGGGGGACAGCCGACAGGCGAGGCAATTTTTTAATATTTTTAATTATTTTTTTCTTTTTATTTTTTCTCACCTTCCCCTTCCTTTGGCCGGTCGGCGCCGGCCAGAGATGAGGGCCAGCGAGGCTCGCCCCCTGCCGGCCGAAGGCAAGGGCCGGCGAGCTCGGCCCTCGCCAAGGCTGGGTGAGGCCGAGCCTCGCTAGATCCGGCAGGGCCTCGCCTAGCCACGGCGAGGGTCGACCTCACTAGTGGCCGGCAAGGCTACCGTCACAACGGAAAGAACCTGGAGCTACCCGTCCGAGACATTCTCCAAGTAAATGTCGCGGCCCTACACCTGACCTCTGCCCTCCCCGATCGAATTCACCCTCTCGAGGGCCACGATCCCAAGCACCGAGGAGTGGGGGCAGTTCACGGCGCGCTTGACAACAAGAGGGAAGTCGCAGATACGGCAGCCTCGCCATGGCCACTGGCGAGGTCAGCCCTCGCCAATAGCCGGCAAGGCTGACCTCGCCAGATCTGGCGGGGCCTCACCCTCAATAGTGGCCGGCGAGGTTGACCTCGCCGACCCTGGCCTCCGGCCGGCGAGGTCAACCTTGCCAATCATCGCCTCTGGCCGGCGCTGGTCGACCAGAGGAAGGGGAAGGTGGGAAAAAATAAAATGAAAAAAAGAATTAAAGAATTAAAAAATATTAAAAAATTCGAAAAATTTCAAAAAAAATAAAATATATATATATATTCAAAAATTGCCTCGCCGGCCAGCTGTGCCCCACCGGCGTCCACGTCAGTGCCAGCCAGCCAATTTTGGCCGGATGGATTGAACTAACACAATTATAAAAGGTTTAGAACTAAATTGGACAAAAAAAAAAGGTTTAGGATTAAATTGCCACAATTGCAATAGGTTTAGAACTTTTTTGGTAATTCTCCCCATAGTTGTATTTGAAATTGGGCTCGTGAAGCTTTTAATAGAAAGAGACTTGATTAATGAGCCCATCATCGTCGCTGTGAAGTCCAAATCTGATCGATACACGGACGGTGCCCATGAACTTGGCCCGTGCCCTCTTTTGTAAATAACAAAATAACAATAACAAAAAATAATAAAAACAAAAGCAAAAAGTGATAACCTGATCATATAGGCAACTTCTAGGCGTTGAAGAAAGGCATAATAAAAAAAAAAATTCAGAAAACGAAAAGTAAAAATAAAAATTGGAAAATGGTTAAAGGGAGGCCTTGATTAGATAGTTATATCTTAGTATTAGATTTAACTTAGTTTCATCTACTTACCATACATATGGTTTAAGGAATTTCATTTCTTGGTTTAAGATAAAAAGTGATATAAACAAACCATAAAGAATGAAAAAAACATAAAAAAATCTAAAATTGACATTTAAATAATTACATCTTAAGGATAATTACTTAGAATAGTGACTTTTAATGGTGATACTTAAATTATTACATAGGTGGAAGTCATGTGCCCTGTAGCAGAATCCCGCAAGAAATAACTAAATCACAAGGAGGCTGGACAGCATAGCAAGGATGGGAAGGACACCAGAATTTGTTTTAAGCTTGCCCGGATTACAATAGGGACAATTGAAATTGGGAAAAATATAAATGATTTATGAACTTTGGCCAATGTGAAATGTGATCCTCAAACTTTGATTTGTTCAATGTGGTCCTTGAAATTTAGACCAAGGTGTAATGTCATTCATAAACATTTAATTTATTCAATTTAATTCCTGAACTTTTGATATATGTTTAATACAATCCATACACTATATGAAAATGTTTAATGTTATACCTATATTGAATATGTATCAAAATTTCATAAATCACAATGAACAAATTAAAAATTTAGGGTTGACGTTGCATATTATATTAAAATTTGGGGAATATTTGTGTTGTTATCCCTCTAAAGTTGAAGTAGTGTGAGTTGAACATTAGGATTAAGACTGAGAACGGCATGACTGATGGCAAGGGTGGGGTGTGAGCATGGTAGCATGCGGTGGATCTGGTCTAGACCTGCGGGATCCGCTTCACCACCGGGTTCTTCCGGTTGTACTTGTCCTCCGCCATGTGGCTCGCCGCCGCCGACGATGGTCCCAATCGATTCAAATCGCGCACGCGGTGGGGGAGGAGCGGTGGCGATCGACCAATCAATGTTCTTCTGCGGGTTCTGCTTTTCGGTTGGGGGATTTTTTTTTTTAGCTGCGAGCTTGCAGTAGAACACATGCATGTAAAGGTTGAGGCAGAAGAATAGCCCAAGTGCCATAACTTGGCACGGGATGATACTTAAGTGCCATAACTTCAAAATGGTATACTTGAGTGCCAGTTTCGAAGTTAAATGGAACACTTAAGTGCCACTCTGGTAAAAATCCAGCCAAATGGCTGACGTGGCAATTTTCCGACGAGTTTGGTTCAAAACGACGTCGTTTTGCACGCTGACGTGGCGAGAAAATGCAAAAACGACGCCGTTTCGTGTCTAACATGTAAATAATAATATAAAAATTAATTAAATTAGATTTAAACTTAAGTTTATTTCAAATATTCTAAAAATTTTTTAAAAAAATTAAGAAAAATTAAAAACAAAAAAAAGGGGGAGGTCGAAGGAAGCGGCTGAGGGTTGAGCCCTCGCCGCCGCCGCCTCCCCGCTGTCGCCGAGAAGGGCCGGCAACGAAGGGGGGAGGGTCGGCCGGGGTCGCCGGCCCTCGACCGACCGGCGGTGAGGGTCGCGAGCCCTTGCCGGATCGCAGGCCCTCGCGGCCAGTCGGCTAGCCTCGTCGGCCCCTGGCTAGGGCCCGACGACCCCGGCCGACCCTCCCCACTCCATCACCGGCCCTTCCCGACAGCGGCGGGGAGGTGGCGAGGGCCGCGACCCTCGCCCTAGATATGGACGCGGGCCGCGACCCTCACCCCAAATCTGGGGGAGGGCTCGAGTGGGGCAAGGGTCGCAGGCCCTCGTTGCCTCCCCACTGTCGCCAGGAAGGGCCGACGACAGAGTGGGGAGGGTCAGCCGAGGTCGCCGAGCCCTGGCCAAGGGCTAGCGAGGCCGATCGATCGGCGGCAAGGGCCCGTGAGCCTTTGCCCAAATCTGGGGTGAGGGCCAAGAGCCCTCGCCGCCGGTCGGCCGGGGGCCAGCGACCCCGACTGACCCTCCCCCCTCCATCATTGGCCCTTCCCGGCGACGACGAGGAGGCGGCGGCAGCGGCGATGGCTCAGCCCTTAGCCGCCCCCTTCGACCTCCCCCCTTTTTTTTTAATCTTTCTTATATTTTTTTAAATTTTTAGAATATTTTAATAAAATTAAGTTTAAATCTAATTTAATTAATTTTTATATTATTATTTACACGTCAGACACGAAACGTTGTCGTTTTTGTATTTTCTCGCCACGTCAGCGTACAAAACGACGCCGTTTTGGACCAAACTCACGGAAAAATTGCCACGTCAACCATTTGGCCAGATTTTCGCCGAAGTGGCACTTAAGTTTTCTATTTAACTTCAAAACTGGCACTCAAGTGTACCATTTTGAAGTTATGGCACTTAAGTGTCCTCCCGTGCCAAGTTATGGCACTCTAGGTGTCCCAAACTCGGTTTTTGCTCTACTGCTTCCTAATAGCTTGCAATTTTCTTGATGATGGTTATTTAGCAAAAAATCATTGGGCATCATGTTTATAACATGGATTTACTTTCCATTCGTTTCGCGAAAAATGAGTTTATCTAAAAAATATTTTCCAAAAAATAATCGTTTATATCGCTTATAAAAATAAATAAATGAAAAAATTTTCATCATCCACAAAAATAATTAGGTATAGATTGTTATCGATAATGAATACATTTTCTGCTAATTAATTTTTCTAAATGATATAAGTAATTATTTTTCAGAAAATGTTTTCCAAATCACTCATTTTCGGTGTGACACGAATGCACCCAACCTAATTTCTTTGCTTAATTCGATCATATGCTTTGCATATTAGGACGTGATTCCACACATTCGCATCATGACTATAGGCGTGTTCAAATAATTATAATTTCCCATGAATAATTGTTTTAGTACACACCATTGACATTTAGACTACATTTGTTTAATTGCTCTACTTGCGCTTATGCAAAGCCTATGTTTTGGTTGGTTTAGCCTACATTTGGATTATTACATATGTCAAGTTTTCGAAGCATCTAGGTTCAACTTGGGGTTCATGCATCATGTAAAGTGTAAACACATCAGATAACAATATGTGGTATGTCAAAAGAGAATCAACAGCTATAAAGTGAGGGACTCAACTATAAATAGGTTGCCCATCCTTGATAATCCAGAAATTGAGCAATAGAAATATTCTTGAGAGTTTCTTTCTGCAGTCTTCCTCTAGCACGCTCTTTTCCTTCTCCACTCTCGCCTCGACTTCCGCAGCATTCTTCTCTAGGCTCTTCACATTCTCGGCGAGATCATTCCTCTCCTGCTCCAACTTCTCCATGAACTCCCTATCCAACCCATCGACAGTATCATCATCACCACTGATGAAATATCCAGATAGATCTGAAGTGCATACCTATCCATGGCGTTGTTATCCCCAAGTGAGCCAGACTTAGAAGGTAAGGGCTCACCGTATGATGTGATCTGAATCATGCAAGATCGCCATGAACTTGGGCCTGTCGTGGGGAGTGGCCGGTGTGTGGAGAGATGATTTGTTGACTCTGAACGGGCAATTGAGCCATCCAAGAAGCACGGGGAGGTCGGCGCAAACGGCAGACCGATCGTTGACGAGGTCGGCAGCGGCGGAGGTCCAGCAGCGGCGGAGGAGGGACTCCACTCTTCATTGTGCTTTCCCCAACTTTGATTTCCCACCAAGGGGACGAGAAGGTGCTTCCGCATCAATCTGGGGAAATGGAACTTCTTTTTCCTCTCTCTTTTCCCATATAAATATGACAAATTAACGGCAAAAAGCCACCAAAATAAACCCAAAATTTACATATTTACCTCAAATTATTTTTTGTGACAAATAAAAATTTAAATTTTTCCCACTGTCATATATTTATTTTCAAACTTTTCCTATGATACTAAATATCATAAACTTTTACTTGTGTGACACATTTCTCTCAAACATTTTTTTTAATATAAAAAATGCCACAAACTTTTTTCCATGACACCAAATTTTTTATGTAAATGTGTTACATAAATACAAATAAAAAAAATGAGAAAACAAGAAAAGATACCAAGCATATAGTATGTCAACAATAATAATAAGGTTTGTGTTAAACTGAACTCCTTTGGATCTGTCTCATCATGAATTTCTTTCCTGTAGATGGAAGGAACGAGAAAAACATATTTTGAATGCCCGTTAGTCCACCGTGCTTTAACATGATGATGAATTCTTACAACAGCCATAAAATGCCGGATTAGATAAGGCCACGAAGATGCTAATAGTTAATGCTTTTGTGATGAAACGTCTAGGACAAAACTACAAAAGGCTATACATCTTAGTCCATGCTAAATCATATCGGATTGTAAGTGGAACTTGAGCGCATAAGGATAAAATGAGCTGATCTCTTGTACATCATATACATGTATGACTTTTGGAAATAATTATGTATAAAATTGTACATCTGAATGGATTACAAATCAGATTCACAAATGAATATCAAGAAAAGACGCTCATACTATTCACTTGAGCGGGACAAAATCTAGGTCATTAAGTTATGAAATGAACAAAAGAAGATGAAGGCTTGCCCAGAAATGCTTGATATATGTTGGTAATTTGTGAAATATGAGGAAGAATGCTCATATTTTGAAGAGGATGTAGAGAATCTAACCTTCCACACGTTTCTCATCTCCATGCAGCCCCTGCATCCGAAAATCACTGGTGAGCAAGAATGTGGCAGACGACCTTCAATGTTACAGAATAAATCGGGTACTGTTCTCAAGACCGAGAAAGAATTCCATAAAATAAAAACCTTCTGAGCAGAGGGACTCCCGTCATTTTTGAATTAGCTTCAATGATGATAGATTTGTAAGTTCTTGAATCATCAAAGAAGTCACGTTACTATTTCACCTGAAATACCCAGCAGCACCAAAGAGTACAATGGTTGTAAAATTTGTTAATTTAATCACAGATATCAAAACTAAAAATGCCGCAAGTACATGGTGTTGCTTTGGGGGCTAATTTTTGAAGGGACCATCATATAGAATCCGATCTTTTCGGGTGGAAACCTAAAGAATCACTCTTCAGCTTCCAAATCAAAGGATCAACCACTTGCAATTGTACACTCGAATGATGATTGGGAAAAAGAACAACTATATATGTACTATACATAGGAGAGTTCAAACTGGGCTGTGCCAACTGTCCGTCATCAAAAGCCTTACTGAACGAAGGAACTAATAGGACATAATTACAAAATGACAACTTCGAGCATTCTTCCACATGTAGAAGTCACATTGTTGTGCAAAATCTCACTATGGAATGCTCGCGAGGGTTTCCCGAAGTTTCCGTTGGAAAAATGAACGAAGGATCACTGCCGCGGACCATCCGTGAAACAAATAGTTGTTTGGACTCCGAAGTGCATGAAGAGAGCATAAACATCAAGAGATGTCATCTCTTAGCAACTGGTTTAGCGAAGGTACCATTTGAGAGGAGCCACCAAAGCCTCCTAAGAATAAGAGCGTTATGACAATCAGATGCTCCTTTGTACTAACGAGCATCATCAATCACAACTTACCTGATAAGAGGATATGAGAATTCAGCCCCCAAATAGCGAATTCCTACCCACGTGAGTAGCAGTATTAAAGAAAATTAAGGTGAAAACCCAAACTGAATAGATACGCAAGATTTCTCCAGATCTCATTGAATATTTCTCAGATCAATCAATATCAATCAAGATCAATTAATATCGGATCTAGTTTGTAAATTATTGAGTTGCCTTTTTCTTTGTACATGTCTTGTAATATAACATTGATCTTGTACGTAGAATGAAAGTGAGACAATACAGAAAACTAATTTCCACACATTCTCTCTTTTGTCTTCCTTTGCTTTGGTTTCTTTCATGGTATCAGAGCAGGTCATGCGCCTGATTCATTTCATCCTTCTTTCTTAATCTCCTTGTTTGTTTCTTCCTGTTCGTGCACCTGGTCCTCTTGTCTTGGACCTTGTTTGCTCTTCTGTTCTTCTTCTTTATTCTCCTGTTTGCTGATTGCCTGCTGGAAGAAACATCTAACCTGCAAAAAGCGTTAGCAGTCCGGTGTAGGAATTAGTACCCTGAAGAATATTTTGCAACAGACGAAAGGAAGGTAAAGGGATCTTACTGCCATGGCCGATGATCAACTTCCTGCGGATACACCTACCTTAGGAGCACAAGATGCAACCGCTCGAGTAGATCAGCCCACTTTAGGGCATTTTCCTCCATGGCAAACCAACCTAGGGCAGCCCATCACAGGGCCACCTTACCAGTGGGTGCCCGTGTACTATGGGCCAAGCCCAAATTTTTATTTTTCAGGAATCCAGCAAAGCCACGACAACCCACCAGCCATAAGCGAAGGGGGCCATCCACAGAACGTCAGATCATCAAATGTGGGTGAAAACTCTAACGGGTTAGGCGAAGGCGGGTACATTCTGAGTCAAACAGCGAATCCCTACCTGGGATTTCCACCCGGGTTTATGCCGTATCCCATGGTGGCCACCATGGGTCGCCCAAAACCCAACAACGCGCTGTACATTTCCACCGCCGACGGACCGAAGTTGCGGCTCATCAGCCACCCTCTCATAGGATTCGAGAACTACTAAAGTTGGGCGCAGGATTTCCGGTGAGCCCTCGTCACAAAAGACAAAGAAGGATTTATCAACGGGACTTGTAGCACCCCTTGACGCGGCCCCTGATCCGCTAGGGTCACCATAGCTTGCTCACCCTTCACTTGACCTAATAATGTGCCACTTTGATACCATTTCAATTATAGTGGGTCCATGCAACCTGGGGGTTTACATCCTCTAGATCAGTCCCAGCGTAGTTCAAATTAACGGAAGCATACTCAACTTCTCCCTAACTTATACACAAACTAAATAATACGATGCAATACACACCAACTACAACCTTTCATATATATATATATATATATAAAAGCTAAAGCCGAACCACTTTTATTTACATACTAAGATGGGTTTCACAAGTCGTCAGTGCTACAAAAAGGCCAAGACTTTAAGTAAGCTCGGCTAAACCCAAAAAGAACCCGACTATACATCAGACATGAACATCTATCCATCAGCTAGTGTCGGCCATCCCAAAAAGTGTCAACCTCCACCGGTCACACGCTCCTATTATACCCATCCCGGTGCATCGGTCGGTGGTGGCGGCAGCATCCCCATCATCCTCCCATCTCGACGAACATGGATAGATAAGAACTCCTGGACTATGGGGCCATCAGGTAAGCCCACATCGTACATAACCAAAACACGGACGCAAATAAACACCAGACCATGAACACCAACGTAGGGGTGCTCCGAGCACTCGACCTCAACATCAGACAGTAATCCATAAAACGTACCACGCATGACAGGTGCTAGAGGCATCTCTCAATCTGAAATGTTAGTCCCCAAAGGGGTGAGTATAACCACTCAGCAGTAAAGATCCACTAAACTACACAATGCAACAAGCAAGACAATCCAGATGTCATGAGTAAAGCACATATCGTCCATGCTATCAAGCATACATCACCATGCGGTTGTGCTTATATCACCATGCAGTTATGCATATCTCACCATGCCATCGTGCATATACCACCATGCAGTCATGCTTGTATTTCCATGAGGTTCGTCCCATGCCATATGCACATACATACGCATGATTCATGTCATCCATACAACCATGTATACATCCCCATGAGATCCATTCAAGCATTCATGATCGCATTCTCAATGTCAAGTAGCATCAATTTACTTTCATAAACAAATCATGCACCATGCCATATGCACACACCCATGCGCATGATTTAATTTCCCGTTTTATCTTTCAAGAGGATCTCATCATTTTCCCAGGGACCAATGTTTGCATCCCTCAATTTATCGCTCGCACCCAACCTAGCATCGCGAGGAGCCTCCGGCACAAACCTCAGGGCATCAGGCACAAACCTCCAAGCATCTCGCATCCCAACTGGCATCATGAGGAATCCCCCTGACACAAACCTCCAGGGCTTCCGGAATTACGTACCGCCATACCACTAGGCATTGCCCCTGGACATTACGTACCATATACTACCGGGCATCTCGAAACTCTCGAGGACCTCCGGCACAAACCTCTGGGCATCCGGCACAAACCTCCAGGCATCCCGACACTCCTGAGGCATCGTCGACTCACACCTCCGACAGTATCACTATTATCACCATTTATGATCACATATATGTCTCATTTCCAACATGGCATTTGATGTAACAATATCAAAGGTCTAAACTAGCTTTTTGATGTCATGTACTATGCCAAATGTCACCATATATAGTGCACATAGCACCCACGATATCACATTTCATAAAGCAATTCATTGGTTTTTGAAAATAGAACCAATTTTTGGGTAAAACAGAAGGCACCTCTTTAGTAAAAACTCTTGGAAAATTAGTAAAAAATCTCAATAAATTCTGAAAATTTAACATGATGTAAAAACGATCCAGAGGAAGATATTTTGTGAAGAACACCATGTCAATAAAGTTTCACATCAATCACATAGATCTACACATCACAGCAAAAGAAATTCAGCACCACTTTTGCACAGTTTCGGAAATAATTTCGATTAAGCCCTTAAATGAACTTCGAAAATTCTGAGATTTTAATATGTTATAGCTGAGATCTAGTGGTAAAAGTATCATGATGAAATAGAAGTTAAATTCCTTCTTTATTAAAAGATATAATTTTTGTAATTCTCCCTAACTCTTGGTTCACTGTCAAGATTCATCCTTTTCAAAGAAAAATGGTTTCACTGAACTATACTTGTTTGTTTCCTCTTAAATTTTGATATGTTATTCTCCAAGAAATCCTCTACAACTTTCATCAAGAAGTCGAAGTCAGATTCCAACTTGAACATCGCATGCAACTCACGAAATCACCAAAGGTCGGACCGTTTTTCTAGAAACAGAATACTAGGCTAGAACACAACTCCTATAACTTTGAAATTTCTCACTTCAACCACATCCGAAATTCACCTTTCATCACACACAAACACAGCAAGCAAAGGGTGGATCAATGGACTCTACTTGCCTCTAATCCAAGCAAAACACAGCAAGCACACAGCGGGGCAAGGCGGCTCGACGGCGGGACTCAGCGCACGCACGACAGCAACGGTCCTCCTTCTTCCTTTCTCTCTTCCTCTCTTTCTCTCCTTCTCGCACACGACAGCTCTCTCTCTCTCTCTCTCTCTCTCTCTCTCTCTCTCTCTCTCTCTCTCTCTCTCTCTCTCTCTCTCTCTCTCTCTCTCTCTCTCTCTCTCTCTCTCTCTCTCTGAATCCGCCTCTCCTCTTTTCTTTCCCCTTCATCATTGGCAATCATTTGATTTTGCATGGCATCTTACACTTGGCTACAATGGACTAACACTTGGCAAGCTTCTCTTGCCATTTGGAGATTTGCATGCAAGTTGATGGGCCTCCCTTGAGCCGGGCCTCTCCCTCCATCCGGTCAATGGCAGCCCTCTCCCTTTGGGCTTCACAAGCTAGGCCTTAGTGGCCGAACGGTGGGGCTCTTGTGGGCTGGTCTTGGCCTTATAATTTCAGCCCACTCCTTCTCTTAATAATCTACTCTAAATCCCCACTTATATAAATACCTAATTGCAATTTATAAAACCATAAAACTTGCCACATAAATTAATAAATTCCAACTTATAAAACACATGGCCAAGAATAGATTTTTATTTCCTATCAAATAATTATCCATTGAAAAGCTTGGCCTTAATCTTATTGCAAATCATGGGTCAAATGGCTACAATATAAATTGATGGTGCTTCCATCACCTATCTATGGTTCATAGCACATCTAAGGATTGTCATGAAATTTTAGGATGCCACAAGACTGTTCCTGTTCCAACTGATGAAAAATTAGGGCGACAATGGAAAAAATGTAACCAGCTGGTTAGGACATGGATAGGGAATTGTATTAGCCCAGAAACAGCTGCCGGTTTACCTCCCACAAAGAACTAAAAAAATAATTTGGGACAACATAAGAGAGATGTATGGGAAATTAGATTGGGGAAGGATTTTCTCGTTGCATCAAGCCCTTTCCGAACTGAAGCAAGGAAACATGTCCGTGATGGCATGCTTCGACAAGCCCTCAGCTCTCTGGAACGAGCTGGAAGCCATTGAAGAAAAACTTATTGAACTCGAAGAAACTCTCCAACAATACAAAGGGATGAAGGACAGGGAGAAAGCGACAAGATTTTTGCTAATCCTTAATGATTCTTACCTGACTTTTAGGTCACAAATTTTGGCCATGGAGCCTTCGCCTTCAAGTGGCCGGATCTTCCAGCTTGCCATGCAAGAAGAGAGCCAAAGGCTCACCTTGACAGAAAGCAAGGTGACTGAGGGTTTGGCTCTGGCGGCAAAGAGTGAGAGGGCACAAAAAACCCTAGAAAAGAAGTGGAACCCGTCGCTAGGGTTCGCTAAGCAGAGACCTTTTAAAGGTCCTGTGATCAACGGCCAAGATCTCGCGCAACGATTTGACGGTTCTAAGGAGGCGCGCTACACAAATGATCTGGACGGCGGAGATGGCTCCAGATCAAAAGGATCCAATGGTCCTCATTTTTCGAAGAATTATGGGCCGAATTATGGGCCGAATTATGGGTCAAATTTGAAGACTAAAGGAAAGTTATTTTGTGATTATTGCAAACGACCCCACCACACAATTGAAAATTGTTGGAAATTGCATGGCCGACCTAGAGAAAAAAAAAGGGGGAAGGAAATATCAGCAGCAGCGGTAGCTTATCAGCTCACGGGATCAATTGATCAATCTATCACACATGCTGAGTATCAACAATTAATGCAAGCACTGCAACAATTAAATATTCCAAAAAGGGGAGCAGCTTTACAAGTATTTCTCATTGTTTAATAAATACTATATCGAGAAATACTTGGGTTATTGATTATGGATCTAGTGACCATATTGCATGTGACAAGAAGCTATTTACTGTTGTTAATGAAGAACTGGATAGTCCCATTATTGTGCAATTGCCAAATGAAAATATTGCTCATGTGACTACAACAGGGACAGTCAATCTTAGCTCTCAGATCACTCTCACAAGTGTTCTTTATGTTCCAGAATTTCAATTTAACTTTATTTCTGTGTCTAGAGCCTGTAAGAAAAATTCATGTAAAGTTTCCTTCAATGCTGATAGTTGTCTCTTTCAGGCCCTTTCGACTGGGAAACCAATGGGCTGGGGTAATCTATCTAAAGGACTGTTTTTCTGGAGAAGTTCATCAAAAAATCTTAATCAATTTCCTTGTAATAAAAAATCATTGTGTAATTTGACTACCAATGATAAAAAAATTCCTTTTGCATTCCAGAGTGGGTCATAGTTCTTCATTTCCTTATCCTTAATGTCATATTTGTCCACTTGCAAAACAATCCCGTACTCCTTTTCCATTGAGCACAAATCATGCAGATGATTCTTTTTCTTTGCTTCATATTGATGTCTAGAGACCCTATCATATACCGAACCATGATAGGTCTCAATTTTTTCTCACGATTGTGGATGATCATTCAAGGGCCATATGGATTTTTTTCATGTAGTCTAAGGGTCAAGTCATATCCCATTTAAGGACCTTCCTTTCTCTATCAAAAACCCAATTTGGGAAAACAATCCGAAGAATACGGACAGGTAATGGGAAAGAATTTTTCAACCATGAATGTACTGATTTACTCTCATCTCTAGGGATATTACATGAGAGCTCATGTATATATACTCCACAGCAAAATGGAGTAGTGGAACGAAAACACCATCATCTATTGGAAGTTGCTCGTGCCTTGAAGTTTCAAGTTTCCATCCCCGACAATTTTTTGGGAGACTGTGTATTGATAGCAGCTTATTTAATCAATCGAATGCCGACCAAGGTTCTTGACAGACGAAGTCCTTTCGAATTGCTTTTTGGTAAGAAGCCCAATATGAGTCATCTGAAGATTTTTGGGTGTCAATGCTATGCCACGATAGTAGGACCTAGAGATAAGATGGGTCCCCGTGCTCGCTGTTGCATATTTATGGGATATCCCAACTTACAAAAAGGATACCGGATATTTGATTCATCTATAGGCAAATTTTTTGTTAGTAGAGATGTTCTGTTCCAGGAGGATATTTTTCATTTTGCTTCCTAGGGATCAAGCATAGAAAGTAGAGGACATCATTATTCGTCCCATGTTGAGGAAACCACCAACGATCCAGGATATATTATATTTCCTACCTTAGTAGATACAAGGAACACCCCTGCATCAACCATGGAATTGACACCTTTGCTGGAAGTCACGGACCAAAACTTGGATGGTGAAGTTGCGCTCGAATCAACTCTTGTTGATATCGGAACAAATGATTTATCCCCTGCGAATAATCCACCAAGACGTTCCCAACAAGCCACGCATCCACCAACTTGGACAAAAGACTATGTCTGTGGTGTCAGGAACTCGCCAAGTATTCTTTTTCCTATTTCATCTTATGTTTCATTTGATCGATTGTCGGCGGAGCATCATTGTTGCATTTCTCGCATTTTTGAAGAGCGAGAGCCATCCAACTATGATGAGGCGAGCACTAATCCGCAATGGCAGAAAGCTATGCAAGCAGAATTGCAGGCTTTAGTGGACAATCAGACATGGGAACTTGTTACTCTCCCTCCAAACCGCAAGGCAATTGGACGCAAATGGGTATACAAGATCAAATCAAGCAGATGGATTGATTGAAAGGTACAAGGCTCGATTAGTGGCTAAGGGTTTCACACAACGGGAAGGTTTTGACTATCATGAAACCTTTTCCCCGATAGCCAAAGATGTTACGGTACCCTCATTTCTCTCAGTAGCAGCATTTCAAGACTGGTCGTTGCATCAGATGGATGTTCACAATGCATTCCTACATGGAGATTTAGACTAAGAGATTTATATGGATGTGCCACAAGGTTTACGGAGATAGAGGGAGAATAGAGTATGTCGTCTCCACAAATCCCTGTATGGACTTAAGCAGGCTTCCAGATAGTGGTATGCAAAATTTGCTTAGTCCTTGATAACTGCTGGTTTCCAACAATCCAGATTTGATTATGTTGTTTTTACACGGACTAAAGGTACGTCGTCTATATACTTGATGATATATGTAGATGATATACTTATTATGGGAAATGATAAAGTAGCTATCAAAAGTTTCAAGGAAAACTTGCACTCTACCTTCCACATAAAAGATTTGAGTACACCCAAGTATTTTCTTGAAATAGAAATTGCACGATCAAACCAAGGAATCTTCTCTCAGCTAGAGAAAATTCGTATTAGAAATCATATCAGAAGCAGGTTTATCAAGATGTAAGCCAACTGTGATTCCAATCGAGCAAAATGTTAACCTGACTACGGCAGATTATGATGCTGAAGTATCTCAACAAGCCGATCCAGTACTCAGAGATCCATTGGGTTATCAGAAACTTGTTAGGAAACTCATATATTTGACTATGACCAAGCCAAACATTAGTTATGCCGTACAAACACTCAATCAATTCATGCACAAGCAAAGCAGTCTCACACGAATGCTGCACTGAAAGTTGTGAAGTATTTGAAGAAATGTCCTGGACTTGGGGTTCTTCTTTCCAGGAAATGTGATATGAGAATGACTGCATATTGTGATGCAGATTATGCGACGTGTCCGATGAGCAAAAGATCCATAACCGATTTCTGTATTAAATTGGGGGATTCTTTACTTTCATGGAAAACAAAGAAGAAACCAACCATTTCTTTATCCTTGGTAGAGGCAAAATACCGAGCTATGGCAAAAATGACATGTGAGGTAATATGGCTACAAGGATTACTTCGGGATCTTGGAGTATGAGTTGAGAGACCAACCAGATTATTTTGTGACAACGATGCAGCCCTCAAACTTGCATCAAATCCCATTGTGTACAAAAGAACAAAACATATAGAAGTGGACTGTCATTTCACTCGAGAGAAAATTCAGGAAGGAATAATCAAGACACTGGGGATTGGAACAGAAGAACAACCAGCGGATGTCTTCACCGAGCCTTTATGTCAGAGTCAGCATGCGTATCTCTTAAGCAAGCTTGGCGTCCTGGATATTTACAAGCCACCAGCTTGAGGGGGAGTGTTGGAAGATATGCAAGATTTCTCCAAATCTCATTGAATATTTCTCATATCAATCAAGATCAATTAATATCGGATCTAGTTTGTAAATTATTTAGTTGCCTTTTTCTCTGTACATGTCTTGTAATATAACATTGATCTTGTACGTATAATGAAAGTGAGACAATACAGAAAACTAATTTCCACACATTCTCTCTTTCGTCTTCCTTTGCTTCGGTTTCTTTCAATACTGGTACAGTTTTTTCGGCTTTTCTTTATCAATGAGCATTGCCCGTTCCACCGACCTCTAGATACAGTATGAGAAACATGGCAGACCCAAACCGAATTAACAAGTCAGCTAAAATATCAAAGCTCAGCATCTGATTCTTTCACATATTTTTAAATCCTTTTTAGGTGACATGCCTCTTCCTTGAAACATCCAAAACTAAAGACAAAATCAAAACCCAACAGGCTAATGATCAGAAACCCTAAAACTGACTCGGCAGTCTGCTTCCTCTTTCGCCCACAAACCAGGCTTCCCTCCTGATCTACAAGCTATCCACCTCTGACATATGGTAAATCATGTCTTAACAATGTCTGGAGGCATTGTTGATTGCTATGACCTTCAGATTTCAGGTTAGGATATCCTCGAGCTGAACCTTCTGAGGCCAATTTTGTATTCAGTGGCAAATGAAGCAGAACCACCAGTGTCAAATGGAACCAAACCAAACCGCTTACGTCGTCACCCTAAGCAATGCACAATGCTCGGGAAAAAAACAAAGCCCTTTACTTGTGTGTTCCAAGATCTACGTCCTTACGCATGCAAACGTTAACCTTCGTTGGAAACAGAAAAAGAACAATGAGCCTTCAAGAGCTCCTCAAGAACTGGCACATTGTGGCAAAGGGATTTTCCCCTCGATGTAATTGCCGCCACAGCAACATTCTTCCCAGCAAGAGAAGCTTGTATTGACTCCGCCTGGAGTAACAACAAATAAAATCAAAATCAGACAAGCAACTTTTCAATAAAAACATCAGCAACAGATATCAGCATCAAATTCTTACCTGATGGCTGTACAATTTAGTGTCTCCCATATATCAAGTGCATGCTTAGTGTCTTCAGAGAGATCATTTGGGATCTCCATATAGATTGGTTTCCCACCGGGAATTGCTTCAAGATGCACAGTCTGCACCAGAAGAACTCTTCAGCACTTCAAGAAGCCTCAAAAGATTACTCATAGATTTGCATCTCTCATATTGAAATTCCAAAGCTATAACTAACGAGCAATCCAGCAGTCTAGAAGAGACTTCAGAACTTGCTTTACTAGGATCGATGTTCCTACACGATTACGACTTGTGGTACATGATAAAGTGCACCTAGCTTCTAAAATAAAAAGGAGAGGAACAGGTTATCAGCAAAGAATAAACAAAGAAATACAAAGTACCACTGAACATGGGAAAATTATACACACAAAAAAAATAAAATAAATAAATAAATAAATAAAAGCTATTGTTTCTAAAAACTTGAGTGCGGAGACTAGATAAGCAAGTGCAATAAATATCTGGCTAGATATTTATGTTATTGAGGGTCAGATTGCTAGGCTCACTAAAAAAAATGTGAGTTCAGTTAAATAGGATATGAAAATAGTCTCCTCACCACATAAAAAACAAAAACAAAATCCTCAATCTTTTTCTATATATTTCAGACGTGAATTTGTATCGAAGAAACCGATCCATTGGTCCGTAGCCACATAAAATTGCACCTTACTTGGTTCAATTACACGATCAAGCCCAACCTTATCAAATACTTTCTCAAGCAAAGCTCCAGCTTGATTTTTGAAGCGAGAAAAGGTGCAAGTGCACTCCTCGCGCTTTTATATTTTCTCACTGGGTTTATGCAAGACCTTGCATCATCACCATCCCTTGATCACTCACTCCGCATTGCACGTGGATAAATATTTAAATAGATTCATTAATTAAATTGAACTGTAGAGAAAGATATTGTCCTTTGTTCGTCCGTGTATGAGATGGCTGGTGGCCTTGTGCGCTTTTGAATGACATGAACCAGTGACCATGTCGATCTTCTATCATAGTAAACTATTAGTTCGAAAATTCAAACTTCGCTAAACTATCATTGTGAAATTAACAATAAAGCTGCATAATTGATGATGCTCATTACAAACTCGAAAATGGGAAAAAGCAAGATGAAGAAGGTTATTATAATGGATAACTTTTGAACCGTTGAATCGAAAGATACATGTTGAGGTTGAAACTGGCGTGGCGCACTAAGAAAAAATGTATGACACCACAAAAGATCAATGTGTATTACTTTAATGGCATTGATTTCGAGCATACCCAGATAAAGCCTCGCAGCGTCCACGTACCGGGGTCGAGCCCTCTGCGTTTTAGAACGAAGGAATTCGGTGTTTTCTCAAATAGCATTTCTCGGATGATCTGTCGTAGCCATTTTGGTTTTCTTCCTTCGAGGAGGTCAACAATGTCACTAACGCAAATATTGCTAGGCACGAAATAGTTAACCAGTTTACCTATCCAAGGTCATCACAAAAGGCAAAGAATTGTAGCGATTAAAAATTTTGTATTTGGCAACAGCATATCTTCTTTCTTCAAATCTATAGGTTGGCTGCCAATGTTATGGCCCATTAGAAAGAACAACTGAGCTCGCCCCCAGGGCAAACCTAAAGCGGTAATCCCGTTCTTCAAGTAATCATCTGCCTTGGGCAATTTCCCAGAAGCAGTCCACCGGAATTCCAAAGGAAAAAAAAAAAAAAAAGCACCGCATAAATTCGCCACTGTGACATCAAATGTTATGCTAATGATTAGGGATATATAGAGAATGTAATCAGTTGACGTGGTCTTTGAGCTTCGTGGTTTGTTTAATCTTGCTGCTGCACCCATCTATCACAAGAGAAAAAGAAACGGTGAATGCCGTTTAGGCCGGAGAATAGACATGACGATCCTCAGACATATGAGTTCCAACTAACTGAACTTGAAGTCCTAGGGACTTAGTTACAAGATAATGCAAGTTTAAAGAATTAATAGACAGCACGTGAGAGTACAAGGATTTGAACGTAGAGACCAAAAATGGATTTAAATCATTTCTAAACGTGCGGTCCATTTATTTATTATGTAACTTCCGATGATTGAGACGTGCGAACCCCTGGAGTGCCACAACTTTGCACAAAGGGACACTTAAGTGCCATAACTTATGAAAGGTACACTTAAGTGCCAAAATCGGAGCAAAATGGATCACTTGAGTGCCAATCTGGCCAAAATCCGGCCAAATTGCATACGTGGCATTTTCCGGCAATTTCCGGCTACTTCTTTTACTAATGTGGCAAATTTTTTTTTATAAAAAAAAAAAAAAAAAAAAAAAAAAAAAAAAAAAAAGCCGACGTGGACGACAAAAACGACGTCGTCCATCCACATTGAGTGCGCTGACCTAAACGACGTCGTTTAGGTCATTGTGCGCTGACCTAAACGCCGTTCCTCCCCGTCCGCCTTCACAATAGATCTCAGGCCCTTCTCTCCATCGCCGTTCACGCCCAAAATTGGTCATCGGTCGCCGTCGTCAGTCGCCGTTGTTGGTCGCCGTAGCCGCTCATCACTCACCATCGTTGGTTGTCGTCACCACTCACCATCGTCGCTCGTCCAAGTTCGGCCCCTTCTCCCCCTCCCCTGTGATGAAATTAGGGCTCGATTATTTTATTAGGGCTCGTTATTTTATTACAGCTTCGATGGAATTTGTGTTGATACACTTCAACTGAAACTTGCTAACATTACACAAAGAGACCAAATTTCTCAGTATTTTGGTGAATTCAAGCCAATGTCAGAGTATGCTTTGATTGTTGAGTCACTGGCTATGCATCTCCTTAAGAGCATCCTAATAAAGCAGGTGACTAATGCATCTCCAAGAAGAAAATTAAGTCCTTGAACCACCTTGCTTGTGAGGCTGTATAGGGTATGTCCTTGAACCACCCTGCTTGTGAGGCTGTATAGGGTACGTTTATCAATCCAAAATCCTAAATGAGAACATAACAACTGTGGCTAGAATTTTATTGGTAAAGTTACAAACTAAGAAAAAGTTTTCAAGCAGGAAGAATAAGAACTTGAAAGAAGCATGTTGTGGTGAAGCTATTTCCTGGAATTGGCTCTGCAACTTGCGTCAGTCTTCTTTGAGAAAGGTATTGCCTACTTGTCCAAATTTGTTATGGGTTATGATAGTCTAAGACTTTGGAGTGATCTGTCTGTGCTTCATTTTCTCTTTGTTTTTATTAAGCTTTAGCGACATAAAATGCTTCCAACTTTAGTTGTTCTAATTTTAGTTTAAACTTCTAAAGGAATTTGTAGGAGTCAGCGGCTGTGATTTGATTAAGTTGATGTCAGAGTATGCTTTGATTTGCTTAAGTTGATGTACATTCTCTCACATCGCAAGTTTAGTGCAATAGACAAAATTGCTTGAGCTGTGATTGCTGTGGGGACCTGTGCTTGTTGTGGAGACCTCTGTTTTTGGTTAATATTTTAAGGGAAGGGAAGGCAAATAATTAAAGTGCCGACCTCTTTTTTGGCTGTCATGTAGAGGCATATTGTCAGTGTGGAGACCTCTATTTACTAAAGTCCATGAGAGTGGGGGGACTCCCATGTGCAATTGTCTAGTGGTCCCAAAAACTAATGATTCTTTTTCTTGTTCTTGGTGCAGTAATGGCTCATGACAAGGATTATGTTGCTGTCATAGTTTGCTACGATGGGGAATTTGTGATTGGGGAGGATGAGTGGGAGTATGAGGGTGGAAATGAGGGCACCATCTTTGTGGATATAAAGAAGGCATCTTATATAAGATTTCTTAGGGATATAAAGACTTATTTGCCTTGTAAAGTTCAGAAGCTGCTATATTGTATTCCTGGGAAAGACTTAAGAGATTATTTGAGCTGCTTAGAAAATGATAATGGTCTTAGGGATGTTATATACCATTATCTTCATGGTGAAGAGGTAAAAAAATTTCTTGAGTACAATAGTGAAAGTGAGGATGAAGATGATGATGGAGAGAAAGCCGAAGTAGGACAAGAAGGAGATGGTATTCAAGGTAGTACTGACGTTAGGGTCAAAGGAGGGTAGGATAGATGTGATATGACATGTGAGAAGCGCAAATACAGTTCACCAAAGTGATGATGACATAGGTGATGTCACAATCTCTGGATTAGATTAGGAAGTAGCTGAATCAACTGATGATGATGATGGAGGATTGCTTGCTGAAAATTTTATAAGTGATGACGACGACAAGGAGCTTGTACAGTCAAGAATACAGCGAAGGGATTTTTTGACAGCTAAGTTTGCAGCTTTGCAAGTAGCCGATGAAGTTCCAAACAGACTCGAAGGCCCTACAGATGCTGGTGCTGCTGGCGAGGAGACTGACTATGAAGAAAGTGTCGAGAATGCTACTTCCCAAGATGAGCGTGAAGAAGATGAAGGACCTGTGCATAAAAGGAAAAGGAAAAGTAAGTTTCCTTCTTATGATCCATCCGTTGCCTCTCCTACTTTGTCGGTAGGCGTGAAATTTCATGATGCGAAATAATTTAGAGAAGCTATACTGAAGAACTCCATTGCTGCACAAAGGAACATTGACTTCATTAGAAACACTATGACCTTTGTAAGAGCTAGGTGTTCACAACAAAATTGTCCATGGAAGATCTATGGCACATTTGTTAGGAGAAGTGGATCTTTCCATATTAGAGCCTACCAAGAGGAACATACTTGTTCCATTAATTTTGAGAATAAAAGGGTAACAAGTGCATAGTTGTCGAAGCACTTCTTTGAATTGATTAAGCTTATGCCTTAGATGAATACTACTAAGTTCAGGATGTTGGTGAAGGAGCAGGTAGGCATCAATATATCCAGGAATCAATGTAAAAGATCAAAGCAAAAGGTGATGAAGATACTCATTGGTCAGTACAACGGTGAATATGGACAGTTGTGGGACTATGCTTGGGAGTGTAGGCTGCAAAATCCTGGAAGTAGAGTGTATATAGAGGTCATGGAGAGATCACTTCCTAATATTGGGATGAAGTTCGATAAATTCTATGTTTGCTTCGATGCATGCAAACGAGGATTTTTATCTGGTTGTAAACGGATTATAGGATTGGATGGGTGTTTTTTGAAGGGCTTGTGCAAGGGAGAATTGATGGCCGCAATTGGAAGAAATGCAAATAACCAAATGTTTCCCCTGGCTTAGGCTATTGTGAAGGTAGAGAACAATGACAATTGGTTCTGGTTCCTCAAAAATTTGATGACTGATTTGGAGATAACAAATGGAGCAGGGTGGGCGTTCATGAGCTACCAACAAAAAGTAATGTTTGCTTTTTAAAAAATTTGGTCACTTGTTTGCTTTTTGATATCAACATGTCATTTACTTACATTTTTTATATTTTGAATTATTGCAAGGACTGGTTCCAGCAATAGCTGAGTTGTTGCCTTATGCTGAACATCAAATGTGTGCGCGGCACATATACGCAAATTGGGCAAAGACCTATAGAGGGGACAAGTTGCAGTGGCAATTTTGGTAGCTAGCAAAGAGCACAAATATGTCTGACTTTAGAATGGCCAAAGAAGAGATGCTTCAATTGACAAAGGATGGTTATGATGCACTGTTCCAAACAGACCCGAAGCATTGGTGTAGGGCATTCTTCAGCAAGGAATTCAAGTGCGATAACATTGATAACAACATTTGCGAAGCATTCAATGGGAGGATAATAGATGCCAGATGTAAACCAATTATCTCGATGCTTGAAGACATACGGGTTTTGGTCATGACTCGGCTGCACAGACAAAGAGATGACACTGCAAAGTGGACTAAGCAATATGGTCTTAAGATTGCTAAGAAATTGGATGACAACTTGGCTGCAAGTAAATATTGTCATCCCATTTGGAATGGGGATGAAAGATATAAGACAATGAAAGGTTCCGATAAGTATGTTGTCTATTTAGGTATGATGAAGTGTTCATATAAAGCATGGCAACTAAGTGGAATTTCTTGTGCACATGCCATATGTGCAATTCAATTGAAGGGCCATAACACAGAAGACTACCTTGATGATTGGTACAAGAAACCGAAATATCGTACTTCGTATCAATTCATGTTGCAGCCAATTAGAAGTAGCAAGTTTTGGGAGCCAACAGATCGCGAAGCACCTCAACCTTTACCACTAAAGAAGAGAATGGGAAGACCAAAGAAAAAAAGAAGAATGACGAAAGGAGAGGACTCATGTCACCGTAGAATGAATAGGACAAGTGTACCGATAAAGTGCTCTTTTTGCCACATAGCAGGACACAATATTAAGGGTTGTCAATTAAAGAAGCAACAGGAACAATTGAGGCCAGCCGAAGGACCTAGTGAAAGGACAGTTGGAGAAGGAGAAACAGAAAGGCGAAGTGAGTCGACTGTTCTTCAGTCGATGACAATAAACCTAGTAAGTCATGACAATTGTGTTTATGTTGCTTTATGGTTTGTTATGAATATATACATAGATATCAGTGACATGTATGTAATGTTTTTGTCTTTGTCAGGTCACCGTGACACGTGAAGAATTGGCCGAAGCCCCTGCTATACCTGAAAATGAATGGCCTATTCAAAGAAGGGAAGGTGGAAAACAACCAGCTACAAGATTGGCTAAAGCAATTAGAGGGCCAGTTAAGTCGATTGTTCTTCAGCAGCAACAGAGAAAAAAATACCCGATTAGGTAAATGATTTGAGTTTACTTTTCATTTACGTTCTAATACAGTCTGATGTTATATTTATGATGTCCTTTGCCTTTTTCTCAAGTTCGAAAAAGGCAAGCTAGAGCTCAGCTGCTAATAGAGGGCCCAACTGAAGGGCAACCACAAGATCCATCACCAAGGCATCACAAAGGCCACTAGAAGGGTCATCACAAGGGCCACCACCAAAGCCAACCGAAGGTGTCACTGAAGCTGAAGGCATCACTAGAAAAACAACCAGAAGAAAGCCAAATCAAGAGCCACCTACAAGAAGGCCATCTATAAGACCTAGCTGAAGAATTGGCCGAAGAAGCCCCTGCTATAGCTGAATAGCCACAAGAGCCGAAGAAATCACATGCGAGAAGAAGAGGCAACCAATCACAAGTACCTGAAAGTGACGCTCCCCTTCGAACAAGAGGTGCTCTTAGGAAGAAGCTAAAACAATATGGTCATGGCTTTTATACAGATGACCGTTCTGGAACAGTTATTCTTAATGTAAGTTTTATAAGCTGCATTTAATTTAATTTATAGTGTAAACTTTTGTTAATAATTGAGTTTTCTTTTTGAAGCCTGGGAGAAGTTCAGAGGTTCTTATCTCTCAAGGCCGAACTCAAGAATCAACGGCTGCACCAACAAAGAAGAAGACATTGCCTGCACCAACAAGAAAGAAGAATAAGAAGAACCCAGTTGCAGGTCCATCTGAATCAGTTCAGCCTACAACAGTTGCAACTCCTTCTGAATTAGTTCAGCCGAGGACAATTGCAGCTCCATCATAATCAACGCATCCCAAGACAGTTGAAGAAGAAGTCTCACGTCTAGTTAGAAAAAGTGCAAAGATTATGAATCAAGTACGAGATCCATCAAAACAAGCACGAACAGGAGGCACTGTGCATATTGATTGATGAAATGGGATGTGATATGGTTTGTGGGGCTAAGGAGTCAGTTGTAAACATCTATGGGTGTTTTTTTTTTTTATAATAGTTTGTCATTGAGTTAGTTGAGTTTGTGAGACTTCATTTGTCATTGAGTTTGTGAGACAGATGTTCAAAATCAATGAAACGGTTGTTGCTTGTCATTTTTGGCATGCCTTTTTCATTTTTTTTAATTTTTTTTTTTACTTTTACTTACTGCTGCTTCTGGTGGTGAATATGTGGTGGTGACTGGGGTGCTCGTGTGGCTGGTGGTGGCGGTTGGTGAAACCTGGTGGTGGATATGTGGTGGTGACTAGGGTGCTCGTGTGGCTGGTGGTGGCGGCTAGTGAAGCCTAGTGGTGATGGGTTAGGTTGGAGGTTTTTGCTGCACCTGGTGCAAGATGTAAGTGTGCAATATGCACAGCTTGCACTAGGTAGTGCTAGTGCAAGCTAGTGTAAGACACCTTACACTTGCAACTTATGCAACAACATACCACCAGCATAGTGGTGGCTGGTGGTGGCTCAAGTGGATGCCTGGGATGCTTGGTGCGGCTGGTGATGATGATGGCTGGAGGCCGATGGTAGCTAGTGGTGGGCGGTGGTGGTGGCTGGTAATAGCCGATGTGTACAAAAAAAATGGCACTTAACTGATCACATTCTAAAAAATCTAGCACTTAAGTGTTCACTTTTAATAACAAGTGGCACTTAAGTGATCCTTTTAATAATAACTTGACACTTAAATGACTCTTTTTCTATCACGATTGGTACTTAAGTGATCACTAGATACAACTTATAACAATCGAGTAATCACTCGTGTCTATTCTATGTATATGGTGATTTGTAGCAAAACAAAAAAGCTGTTGGTTTATATATTTGCTGCTAGTTTATATTCAATTCAAGTGAAATAGTCACCACAACACATCAACCTAATATACATTCCATCATCACTAATTTATATTTGAGAATAAGTAAAAACATTGTACAAACAGTATTTGTCGAAATCATTCATTCATTCATTCAAAATAAGTATATTTCTCCACACATTTACAATTATGGTAGTTGGAGAAACTTCTTCTCATCTTCCAATACTTTACATTTCATCATAAAGTAGGATAGACAAAAAACAACAACACAATAAACGCTTGGTAATACTTCCGTTCAATTTTCATTTTTGAAACTTCGTTCTTCAAATGGTTAACAGAAGATGCTTGAGCTTGAGCTTATATTGAGTCAACATTGTCCAAGTCGTCCACAAGCGTACATGGACGTTGATGACATTCATCAAGTAGGTCCAATATCACCTCTGTGGCTCGGTGAGAGAATTTCGCATCGACCCATTTGAAGTATTTGCACTTCGAGCCTTCTCTGTATCGGGCACATCCATAGAATCTTCTCCCTGGATTCATTCGAGTCCACAATGTTCTTCTTGGACTTGGTAACCCACAAAAACATAAACGCTCGCCTTCTCCTTCGCTTCGGCGAGAGAAATTTGAGCTGCTGCTAAAAGTCCTGCTCTCCATTTCCAATATTCGATGGTAGAATTTGGGGCAAATCGAATTAGGGTGCGAGATTAGGGCTCCAGCGCTTCAATGGCATTTTGTCCGATTTAGGGTTTTAGATTTAGGGCAAATGGGGAAGACGACGGCGTTTTCGCTAATTTAAGGGCTCTATTTTGGGCCAACACCCGAAACGACGTTGTTTGGGGTGAATTCGAGCTGACTCAGCTCTCCGGCGAGACACATCAACAAGAAATATTAATATTTTAATGTCACGTATGATTTACGGCCAGCTTCACCGGAGATGGCACTCAGGTGTCCCACTTTTCTTAAAATGTGATACTTAAGTATACATTTCGTAAGTTATGGCACTTAAGTATCCCTTTAGGCAAAATTATGGCACTTGAAGCGTTCTTTTGCCTATGATTAATGACAACAGAAATTCCCCCTCTACCGAGAGAGAGGGCTTGCGGCTTCACCCTATCAAAGGAAAAGGAAAGGTCCCCGTACATGGTGGTATGAGGAGTTAAGATCGACTAAGACTCGACCATGATGAGGGCAATGGCGTTTTGGTGGCTTCAATCTGGAGAAGTGACCACGGTTTCCAAAATGATGAAAACGACGTTGTAAACAGAAATCGAAGGATCGGGATCATCAGAAAAAGGAAAAAAAATTGGTCACTGAATGGCTGTTTTACATATAGATGATATTAACGAGACCTGAATCTCACAAGAAAAGGACTCTACTCGACGCAGCACGGCATCGTGTAGAAGTTCTCGAGTTATCTCTCTCTCGTGGGTGGAGCTCCTTCCTACCCAAAATCCTAGAACCCCTTGAACCCCAAACCTTTACCGAGCCTTCTCTTCCCTGTTCACATGTCTTCTTCTCCTCTCATTCCCCTTTACAGAAAACCTATCCCCAAGCCGGGTTTTATCAACCCCGCACTTCATCACATTCCCACGTTGTCACATGATCACCGGGGTTGTTGATGCTCCTCGTGACTTCTCGCACGTCTCCCCAGCTATAGATTGGGACTCAGCAGTAATATCGTAAGTACTCGGGCATATGGTGGCTGGGATGTTGGAAAAATGGCTGTAGCTCCTCCTGCGACTTTGATGTTCTCGCTATCTCGTCCCTGAATGGTCTTCTTGTACCTGTAAGAAGAACGAGCAACAATGGCAGGAACAGAAGCTGAGAAGTGGGCATTGACGGCGCAGGCCAGAGTATCGATGTATTGTCCCTATGGAGCTCTCTTCTCTAACTCTTTGGTACTTAGAAAACCCCAATTTTAGCTATGAAGGTGGTCCAAGAAATGAGCTTTGGTGGCTACGAAGCTTCTTAGCTGGAGGGTTGGGCGCACCACTGACCGGTCCAGGCATTATGAGTCATTGCGACTCAGGAAAGGCCTAAAGTCATGAAACGAAATAAAATAGAATAAAAAAATGGAAGAAGAAGCCGTTATCAAGAAAAAACAAGAGACGGCTTAAACTCCAGAATTGTTGTGTCATATATCTGATTGGCACGGCGACGGAATTTATGAGGAAGGATACTATGGATCTTTTCTATGAGGAATTTTGGGAGTGGAAAGAAGATGAGGATCACTTTGTCCATGCCTCTTATCTCTTTAGGGAGGAGATCCAACAGCTATGTTCAGGTACTAAAACCCCATGGGTTTGTCTTGAGGATTTCAATGAAATTCTATATCATTGGGAGAAAGTACGAAAGCAAATGGCTGAACACTATAGTGTTAATGCTTTTGTGGATTTCTTGAATACTCGTGCATTCATGGGAATCAAGTGCAAGGGTTGTACATTTACTCGGACTAATGACTGAGAAAGAGATGCCTTGGTGAAAGAAAAGCTGGATAGAGCTGTTAGCACCATCGAATGCAGATTTTTCTTCCTGGAGACAAAGGCTTACGACAAATTTTCTCGTGGCCATCATAGAATTAATTTTCTTAAAAAGGAGTTAGAATGCTGCGCCAATGAACTGAATCATGACAAGGCGAGAATACTGAGCTTGAAAGAGGAAATTAAAAAATATTTCCATGTCACAACTATCGAGAGATGAGAGAGGAACACAATATCAATGCTTAAGGATAGGGATGGAAATTGGATTAGAGGGCAGCCGCAACTCAAACAGAAAAATGTAGATTTCTTTAAAGACCTCTACCAATCTGCGGGACCCAGGAACTTTGATCCTGCTCTATCTATTGTTCCCTGCTTAGTCTCGGAAGAAATTAAGCAGAATCTGGAGACAATACTAGTGTGGGCATTTAATGATATCTCCATGTGCAGATCGATATCAGGAAGCTGCGCAAGCAATTTGCAAAGAGACGGACATTTTGGTCAAGAAGTGTGGGAAGCCCAAGATGCTTGACGCAATTAAATTACGCCCTCCTGAGCTATTTAAGCTTGTTGAGGTAATTTTACTTTAGACCTCTTCAACTGCACTAGAGCTCTACTTGATTTACTGTCATTTTCCCGGATGTTGGAATTCACATGTTCATGTTGTATGATGAGTTTTCTGATGGATTTGAATCTAGTTGTTGACATTGTGTTCTCCTTGCTATGATTCAATTAAAGAGTCGAGGCAAACTCATTTTACTAGAGAACACTACAAATGCTGTCTGATTATTGACTACTTACAACTAAAAAAAGAAAATTGTGTTTTGCCAGAGAGAATGCCTTATGAAGAAATATTGTAAACGAGATTCTCAGATATCCTGCCACGTTTGAGTTCCTTTTTGCCATTGTGGACCCACTTCATGATTTCGGGATATATTAGATATGCAAGCGCCTTGCTATCTCATTTTACTGGAAAACGCTACAAACTTTGTTTGATGTACTGACTACTTAAAACTGAAAAAGAAATTGTGCTTGCTAGAGAGAAAGACTTTTGAAGAAATATTGTAAAAAAGTTTGTCTGAGACCTTTTTTTCCATTATTGACCAACTTGACGATTTCAGGATATGTTGGATATGCAAGCACCTCACTATCTCAGATGTTTGCTTTATCCCAAAAAGTGGTCTTAGAGCTCTTGTTCATCTCCTATCTCCTCAACTATAGACTAGTGGATTCACTTAGCAAACAGTTATACTCAATGACATATTTGTGAAGTCCAACTTGGTCCTTCACGCGTGGTCATGATAATCTTACTCTGAAAGAGTGCATTGAAACATAGATTACCTACTAGAGATAGGGAAGGAATGTATTTTGTTTTATATAAATACTTTTCTTTGAAATTCATGCTCTGCCTTGATTTCTATTACCACTTCTCTTTTCAATAGGATTAGTGCAAATTCATTTGCTGCTTTTGGAGGATTTAGATAATCATGAGATGTGACTTGTCTGTATTATGAATACTCAGGATACTGCTAGGGATGCATTGTTGAATGTGCTGCAGATAAAGGGTAAAGCACATAGAAGGAAGTCCCTAGCATCTTTAGAGGACAAGGTTCGGACTACACTTGCAGACAAGAAATATATCAGTAGAGATGCAAGTTTTATTGCTGCTGAAACGATTCCAGACATAGTAGTAGATGAAGATGAGCAGGAAGAAGTGTTGTCGATAGAGAAATTGATGAAGGGGATGTCCACATAAAGCCAGTCTCACAAAAATCCACTCCTTTGGTGAAAATCCGGTCAAAATCTGGTCAATTTGTGCTCTGCTGTCCCTTTGGTTTCGCAGTACCACTGGAATACAGATGATCTTCTGTTACTTGTTACGTTTTCATTGGGTCCTTTGTTATTTCTCTCCATAGAACAGAGTCTGGCTTTTAAGGCTTAGTCATCGTCATTATAGGGCAGAGTGCAGCTTTTCTGGATGATCATGTCAGGGTCGGTTGGTTATGCAATATTAGCAACCAATGCCATTGAATCCAAACAATTCAAAATTTTCAGCAATTTTCTTATCTCTTCCAAAGTATTGAGGTTTGAAAACATGTTGACGCAAGGTGACTAGATGCTGTAATTACTGTCTACAAGACTGGATGTAGGAGAGCAAACTTGGTTTTTGTCAAAATTTTCAAACAGGCAAGCTACTTTAGTCTCAGCAATCAAATTTTGGTTAGTTTTATCTCTTCTGCTGTCATATGCAACAAGAATGGAGTGAATTAGAGCAATTCAATTTGTTTGTCCCTCCAATCTTTATGTGTGGTCGAAAGTTATGAAAGTTTGCATGTTTTCCAATTTAAAAGGAATTTAGTAGATCTATCGTCTGGAAGATGGTGGGATACATGAAATTTAAAACTTGATAACAGAAAATAGTTACATCGAATTGGATTCTGTCCACAAAACAGAAGTAAAAAGCTTGGCTTGAACTCTCATGCTATATTCTTTTGCAACTTCTGCACAAGATCAGACAAGTTGCTCCTATCAACTTCACAAATTAACTTTCAATTTGAGCTGCTGCTGGAGTTCTTGGTAGAGCTTAGTGCGCTCTCTTTGGGAGCCTCTGAAGGCACTAGTCTTGACTAGTATTATAGTTAATTTCTTGGAGAGATCTGCTCTATTTTCTATCAGCGAAAGAAAAGACCCCGGGGCCCGGGGGGTGGAGGGGGATGGGATGATGTGTTCATGGTCGATGTATCATTATGATGTTGACTTTAAAAAATCTAGTTGTGAGATGTCTGCCTTTTCTTGAGAACATTCTTTTGTTAAGAACCAAGATTCGTTGGCTAACAGAAGCAGATTTTTTTTTTTTTTTGGGGTCAGATAACAGAAACAGATTGACATAAGTGGAATTGGTAGTTTTCTCCTCATTTTTTTTTTAAATCTTAATGGGGGAAAATGCTTGAGCTGAAGAATGAAAATGGGTATCCTCTGATAGAGATGTCAATCACTCATAACTTGCTTGTGGTCTTTGCCTAATAATGATCTTCAGTTTATTAAAAGAAGATTGCCGGAAGCACATTAGCAAAGAAGCCCAAAAGCTGGTCTTGTCAGCTAGCGCTGGTGAAGGCAAAATTCTCCAAATGGGGAAACTAAGGAGGAGCGACGCTTTGAGAAAGTTCTCGCTGTCAATTTCTGTGGACACAATGGGCCTGTTTGTTAATGTTCTTCTTCTTTTGTTTTTCGAAATAAATTAAAATTAAAAATAAAAATCCATTTGGTAAGGTCAATTAATTTTTCTATTTTCCGGAATAAAATAGTAGCAAGTGAATAGATTAGAAACAAAAATAAGAAATAGAAAAAAGTAAATTCTTATTGACAGGAATAATTTATAAAAATAATTTTTTTTCTTTTTTCTTTTCTTTTCCTTGCTGCTCACCGCCCTCTGCCGCCACCCCTTGTTGTTTGACCATCACCAGCCACTCGCACCACTCGTCAACCACCGAAAAGAACAAAAAGGAAAAAAATCTTTAAAAATTATTAAAAATTAAAAGAAATTATACGTTACAAAAAAATAAATTGTGAATTGTTCTGTTCTTTTTCCATTCCAAGAGTAGAAAATTTGTATAGTTACCAAACACGTTCTTTTACTTAGAAATTATTCAAATGAATAAAAAATAAAAATAAAAAGACTATTTCTGAAAAGAAATTACTACTTGAAATAGAAGTGTTTATCAAACAGACCCTATGTAATCTCACTGTGATCAACGAAATAGCTCAATGATATATATATATATCCCTTGAGAACTCCCATCTTGAAATTTTTATTGAAGGGGAATAGTTACTTTAAGTTATACAAAAGATAATTAATATTTCAATATTCTAAATATTATATGGATCGTGAGGAGAAAACATGAGAATTGTTTTGATATTCTTAAAGTATCTATAATATTATGAGATTTGATTTTTCCATCGATATGATTTAGTAACTAAGTTGTTATCAACTGTGTGGAATAAATTAGCATTATTCAATAAAGCGGGATTTAGAGGGGTGGTTAACATTATTAGATAGTGTTACGATATTGTGATTGTTAATAAATAAAAGAAAGAAATTATAAATGTTTGATTGGGAATTCTTAAATCCAAATTACAATTGGTCAGGTTGAAGGAGAAGTATGGACCACATTACTCATATTGATAATATTTTTTGGGTGATTTAGATGTATTAAGGATTTCACATGGAATGAAGCAATTGAATGACTACTAGAAATATATAAGTTGAGATATCACATAAGTTGATGTTGATCTAAATTGAGCATCGCTAGCTGTAGGTTTGTCTATATATATATATATATATCAAATCTATGGTTTGGATTTGCAGGTTTTTGCCCCGTTGCCTTTTTTTTATTTGTTCACTAGCTACGGAAAATTAATGTTCAATTCTTATTTATTTTTTAATCAATACATAGAGCAATTGCACAAATTGTGAGTCGAATAATTAAATATAGAGAAAGAAATAGTTGCAAAAACATTTTCCAACAGGGTTCATTCGTAAAACGAAAGAAACACAAAATATGGGTGGAGGAATAATCGTGCCATATCTATGTCTGTAGACACTAGGATTGGATATAGTAAAGAATAGTCATCTCCCTACTGCAACGGAAGATTATGGTACTACTCTCAATCATTTGAGAAAAATTGCCATGGAGTTATTAAAACTTTTATGAAGTTATTTAATTCAATTTAAGTTCTTTATTACAAGACTCTAGACTCAAATGGCATGGTTCGATGGTTGAATTTAAAGCAATTATTTAAATTATGAATAGATTTCTTTTTTATGTTCAATCTAATTTTTTTTATTTAATTCAATATTCTCTTAGAATGTTAAATTTTTCATTTTAGCCAACTTCAAGGTCAAGTGAAGGTTATCAACAAAATAGTTGTCATTAACATATGCATTTTCTTTGTACATGTAACAATAAGGAAATTTAAGGACAAATTCGTACTATCTCAAAATTCAAGAAATTACAGATAATCTCCCCTAATAAAAGCCCGTTTGGTTAAGATTTTGGGGAATGCATTTGCAAGAATGCAAATACCTTTGGATGAATGAGGTTTTTTGAAATGCAAATATCGTTTGGTAAAATTTGCATTAAGATATAACTTTGGCTAAAATACCGTTTGGTAAAATTTGCATTTGTAAATAACTTTTATTAAATTTAAAAAAATATTTGTATTTTTTTTTTTGAAGTCCAGCCACCGGACTATCAGATTCAACAACCGGATGGCCAGATCTAGCCCTCGGATGGTCGCTCAACCTCAAGCGGCCATCACCTGGGGTCGCTCGACCCCGGTGACCATTGCCTCAAGTCGCCTGACCTTCGGCGGCCACCTAGGTCACGCGATTCAAGCCATTAGTCGCCTGGGTCGCGCGACCCAAGCGTCACCTGAGGTCTGGCAACAATTGCCGGGGTCGGGCGACCCTCAAGCAGAGGTTGCCGACGCACGCAACTCCTTGGTCAGCATTCGTCAGCCTCCATGCAGTGGTTTTCCTCACAGATGAATAATGACCTTGAAATGAACAGTAACTGGAACTTACATTCTAGAAATGTAAGTTCCCAAAGGACCTTCGGACCTACTTTGGACTAAGAGCCTTTAGGGCCCTTTGGAGATGCAATTGCATCTTGTCAAAGTCGCCCAAAAAATCAAACTAAACACATTTGTATTTGGCCAAGGGTCCAAAGCCAATTCCCAAAGCTGAACCAAATAGGGCCTAAGTAGTAAGTTTTGTATGTCACCTTACAACATAGGCAAAGTAGAGAATAAAGGATGAGAAAATATTAAGAGCGCGCATGACAAAATTTCTAGAATAGAAATCAATTTCTGACTAGAAATTGATTTTTTAATTTCTATTCCATGGACGAGTTTTTTAGTAAAGAAACGTGTTTGATAACAACTTAACATTTTATTTCTGAAATAAAAATTCGTTTAATAACATAACAAAATTTCTATTTCTAGAAGCGGCAACAACCGACATCCGATGGTCGGAGTCCGACGTTCAGTGATCGGCGTTCGGCATCTGGTGACCAACGACAGGCAGCCGAAGTCCGAAGTCCGACATTTGGCGTCCGGTGACAGGTGGCAACCGACAACCAACGTCCAACGTTCGGAGTTCAACATTTGATGTTCGATATCTAGAGTCCAGCAACAGGAGGCCGACGGCGGGTATCTAGTGGCTGAAATTCGATGGCGGGTGGTGGGTGGCTAACATTCGGCGACTGGTGGTGAGCGGCGGACGGTCGTCGGCGAATATCTAGTGGTTGGTGATGAGCCTCCAACATCCAATGATTGGCGATGATCAACCAACAACCAATGGGCGTTCGGCATCTAATGATTGACGGTTGGTGACAAGCAGTCGGAGTGTGGTGGCCGACGACGGACGTCCAGTGGCCAGCAGTCGACGACTAGTGGCTGGGGCCTATGGCGGGCGTCCAGCATTCCACAAGCAACAAGTAGGTAATAACGAGAGTGAACGATGAAAAAAATTTTAATTTCTCATTTCTATTTCAGAAATAGAAAAGCTAAAAATTTTAATTTCTGATTTCTGTTCTAAATCTATTTATAGAATAGAAATATGTTCCAGAATTAAAAAAATGAAATTACGTTACTAAACGGATTTCTATTCAAAATCTATTTTGAGAACAAAAAAATAGACAAATAAAAAAATAAAA
Source organism: Eucalyptus camaldulensis (assembly GCA_019915185.1). NCBI lineage: Eukaryota > Viridiplantae > Streptophyta > Magnoliopsida > Myrtales > Myrtaceae > Eucalyptus > Eucalyptus camaldulensis. The sequence goes on from JAHSVA010000014.1 coordinate 130,231, forward strand.
ATTTTGTCATGGGCGTTCTAGGTGTGTTTAATATGTCAAATATGATGATACATTAAACCATAGCAAATCCGGGCCCACAAACAGCAAAATTTCTGCCCCCCTCTCTCCGTTAACGCTCCCTCTCTCTCTCTCTCTCCTCCCCTCCGTTTCTGCCCTTGACACTCTCTCCCCCCCTTCTCTCTCTACTCTTCTTTTCTTTCCCCTTACGTGTGCCATGGCTTGAGCTCGAGTCGGCTCATGGCCACTTCAGGTCGAGGAGGGTTGGCATGCCGCTGGACGCGAAACTCGAGAGCTACCCAAAGCTCCGGGTTTGAGGTCGAGTTCATGGCCAAAGCAGCCATGTATGAGTGTCGTCCATAGCTGGCCCCGAGCGTCGTCCATGGTGGATGGGAAAAAACGGTACCCAGAGATCAGTAGCATAGCATTACCCCAACGAACGAACGAACACAACAGAGCAAGATGGACGAGGACGACCCAGGTGATGAAATCACATTAAATAAGCAAACCGAAGCCGACCCGATAAGCCTACGCGTCCGTTTACAAAACCCATCTGCCCATTTCCCCCTCCCAGCTCCGCATCCGACCTCGCCTGCTGAGATTCTTCAAAAAAGTTTGGGTTTTTGTTTTTCTTTTCATCTCTCCTCGTCATCCCGGAGACCTTTTGGGAGATGGGTTTCATCTTCTCAAGCGAGTCTTTGCGTTCCGCGCCCCCCGCGCCGGCGGCGACGGCCATGGACGCGCGTCGGCATGCTTGTGAGCAGGTCGACCATGAGCCGACTCGAGCTCGAGCCATGGCAAACGCAAGAGGAAAGAAAAAAGAAGTAGAGAGAGACGGGCAGAAACGGAGGGGAGGAGAGAGAGTGAAGGGGAGAGAGACGGAGCGCTAACGGAAAGGGTGGGGGCAGAAATTTGTCAAAACAAGACTCTGATAATAGTTCTAATAATGCTAACGTCAAATGATAAGAGAATTGCCATATAAAGTGATTGAAGCAATAAATAAAAAGGAACGGATTCTTCCCCAAAATCAAGTGCGAAATTGATCGAATGCTATTTATTCTAACAAGTTGTTACGAATTAGGAAAATAATAGACAATATCATCGAGGCTTTTCTATGGAAGCGTTGGAATCCCATTCGTCAGGCTCCATGAGACTTGCAAAATTTGAATTAAAAGAAGTGGAGATTTTAGTATCGATCAAATCAAAAGTCGCTTAAAGGAAAAATGAAATAAGAGAAATTCAGGAATGGCTACTTTACTTTACTTTACTTGATCCAAGCCGAGCCAAGTCGACCGTAGGAAGTTCGTAATGTAAAATGATTATGATGAGTTCAAAAAAGACCAGTTTTACTGGGTGGGCCCCCCCTCACCGTTATTCTCTACGCCAGCCTTACAGCCTAGAGAAAGGCTCTCTCGATCCATCATCGTCTCGCCGTCCAACTTTCCTTCTCCATTGCTCCTTCGATCGTTCCATCCTGGAGGAAGCGACGTTGCCGATCGAAGCTGCTGGAGGAGGAGGAGGAGGAGGAGCAATGGGATGGCGGTGGGGCGTGAAGAGCCTGAGGTACTCGACGATGGTGCTGGGCGTGTCCAACACGGCGGTGGTGATCCTGGGCGGGTGCTTCCTGCTCCTGTCTTTCCCCCCCTGCGGCCCCCGCCGGACGCTTCCTTTGGCGGTGGTCACCTTGGCCGCCGCCGTCAGGATCGTCGCCATGGTTCATACGGGGATCGCCCAGCAAGCCACGGCCACGACCGTTGTTGAGTCTTCCGAGAGCGCCGTCGTCGACGCCGTCATTCGCCATCAGAGACGGGTACTCCTTCCTTCCTTTCTTTCTTGTGTCTTTAACCTCAGCCCGCAATTTTATCGTTATCGGGTGCTCGAATACAGGTTCATTTGCTCGGAATTCTTTCAATTTATTTACCTCGTAGGCTTCTTTCTATCTTTCCTTTTCTGTTTTCTCCTTTTGAAAATAGAAGAGTATTATGGAAGATTGTTGGACGAATTGCGTTTTGGGTTGACGTTCTTCTTCAGTGGAGAGATATCTAGGATGACATGTGCTGACTTGTTTTTGGAGGTCTTCCCTGGTCTCAATTTAATTACGTAGATAGAATTTCAAGGAATGCTGTCAAATTCCGTTTAGCATGCTTGAATCTCGTGGACTTGCTTCTGGGAGCCTGTTGTAAAGCAAGGGAAATTAAACTTGATTTACAGGAGTGTGCCAGACCCTGTTATAAGCAAGGACCACTGTACTTTAATCTTCAGTAGAGACACGAAATAAATTTTGGTCTCTAAAAGAACTTCTTTCTTTTGGAATGGCTTGTGAGATGCAATATGAGTACGTGGAAACTTGTTGAAATGAGTTCTTTAAGACTATAGGTCCAGATGTTCTTGCAGATTTCTTCCAACTGTCCTGGTTGCGTATATTTGGATCTCCATTATGAAGATGATTTATTTGAAGATATCCAGTATCCCATTCCATGAGTGTCTGACTTTGTGTCTTTCGCAATTCAAGTTAGAACCCACCTGTGTTGCCTTCATGTTTGGGCATGCCAATCTTGATAAGAAACTAAAGTATGCTATATTTTTTTTTTTTACATTATCCAGCCAGTGTGACAAAGATTTTAAGCAGCCTGCAATTTGAAGAGATCAACTTCACCCAACTGTGGGCACATTCCATGCAATTCTAAATCTTTCCTTTCTCTTCTGCATGGACAGATGAGGTATAAAAAATGGATTTGGTGGAACCGGTTCGCAACAGTTGTCATGGTGGTGCAATTTGTGGGCGCAACTTATCTTCTGCTCAAGATAATTAAGTCTGCTACCCACGACGAAACTACGGGTGACTGTGTCTTAGGTGAGGGAATATCTTGCTTAAATCTCCGACGATTGAGTTTTCTTTTTTCACAATTCAATTTTTTAAAGTGTCTTTGAGTGCTGTTGCTCGCTAGACTGACGAAATATTGTTTGGTTGAAGATAAAATGCTTATTTCCTTTGTTTGACCTCTTGGTATTAGTTTTTGTCTATGAATCAACTTGTGCAGTATAATCGCATATTGCTTTTTGCCATTATGATCATGAGAAAAAAGAAGTAAAATCTAGATGGAACCTTTCTGTGTTTGATTCTTGATTGAAGTACGACTTAGAAAGGGTATCTAGGGCATCCTTTTGTTTGTGTTCATCTGACTATTTTCTACTAGTAGTTATTTAAAGATTTCCGCTTTGCATATCCACAAATCTTCACTCAATTTTTAAGGCTATTAAAATGTAGGGATTGTCTCCAAAGCAAGCACGTGGAAGCGGAATATGCTGGTTTTATTCATTGTCATGGTGTGTTTTGTTGCACTACTTCAGTGTTTTACGGGCTCCGATGTTCTAAGGTGGAGATCATTTTATTCAACTGAGGACAATGCATGGAAGGCCCATTATAGGGAGGTATTTGATCATGGCATGCGCGAGGCTTTATGCTGTCTTGGACGTGTAAAATACTTGTAGGCTTTTCTCCAATTTATTTGCCATCCTCTAGTTCATGCATGATTGGTTTCGTATTTCACTATGCTTCTCTCTCCAGGAGTGTTATGGAGGAGGATGAAGTTTATTCGGTAGCCCGACTACTCGGGGATCTTGTTGCCTATCGTGCGTCAGGCACTGGCCACCTGGAACTTTTGGCAGGTTTGCAGATTAGTTTATTAAAATTTCTTGGTCAATGGAACGAATGAGCGAACCCTGATGTTCATGAAAAAGTAGACTTGCTTTGGGCAATCCTTTTTCATACGATGTCAAAATTTGTTGGTTTTGTGGAGCTCTAATACTTCGCAATTTAAATTATGTGCTTTGGTGTTGATTCTGGAATATATATGACACTGTGCTTCTAGAATACTTAGGTTAGGAAATTTGCTCCTGCAATCCTTGACCATTGCCAACAGAGCTGAAAGCTTAAACTGTGATGCCCACAGTTTCATTTACGTATGATAGAAGTCCCGGCAACAGAGCAAAGGGTGGAAGTAGCATAATAGGGAACTGGCACAATCAGATGGAGACTGAAGATGACCTGAATTTTGAGATTAGCTCTTCCAAAATTGTAAAAAATAACTCTTTTAATGGTTTAGCTCTTGTCTAGGATTACTTCAAATATGTTGAGGACTTCAAAGGGTTTATATATAGAGAATTTAAGATTATAGGCAACGCCTACAGTTGCTTTGGGGCATGCAATTGTGAACTTGCATACTTCTACTCTTTGATGATTATATGAGGGTTCATCCACTGTCCCAACCTGTATTTCGTCAAGTCTGGTTTTAAAATAATTTAAAAGGTCTTTGGGCATTTCATATAGCTCTTGTCAGTAACATTTTGTGCATATACTTATATGCTTATTCCACTGGTGGGAAATTTTCTCATTTTAGTTATGAACTTGCATACTTCTACTCTTTGATGATTATATGTGGGTTCATCCACTGTCCCAACCCATCTTTCGTCAATTCTGGTTTTTAAGTAATTTAAGAGGTCTTTGGGCATTGCATATTGTAGCTCTTGTCAGTACCTTTTTTGTGCATATACTTATATGCTTATTCCACTAGTGGGAAACTTTCCTGTTTTAGTTATGCTGCATTTTCTATAATCTTGTATGGAGAATAAAAGATGCTTGATATACTTCATCCCCACTCTGCATTTCTGATGGTTATTTCTTTCACGCGTATTTTTCTGATTGTCATTTTTTTTTCTTACAATTTTTCTGATTGTCAGTTTTTTTACTTATACTTTTGTGATTGTCTTTGTGTTTCTCTTTTAGTTTACATTTGCATTGTATGAATGATATCATTTTGCATGACAATATTCAGGCCTAGCTTTGTTTCAGAGGAACAGTCTTCCATCAAAACGTCATGAAGAGCTAATGGATGCACCTAGAGGACAAATCGAGGAGGCCGCCATTCTTCATAAGTTTGCTGAAGCTGCCTACACAGTATTTGATCTTCTGGTTTATTAAATCATCTCTCTATCAATATTGCTATGTCCACTTCAATTCTAATCACCATACTATGCAGGGTCCTTTGCTCGATTTTGGAAGAAATCCCTTCATCTTTCCATGTGCATGGCTCTACAGGCAGGGGATCTTCACTCCCTGGTCCTGCAACAGGTTCTTATTTCATTTGTCTTTTAATGCCTAAGGATATAGTGCCTCTTACCTCCAAGGCTAATGTTGACTCGTTTCACCTGTTCATCTCTTTAACTTAATTCTTGCCAGGAGGCCAAAACTTCATGGCGATAATTGGTGGCGTGGTCATGCAGCTGCCTTCTTGAAGTATGTTGGTCTGCCTCCTGGCGCACTTCGCCAAGGCCGTGTCTGTCAGGTATGTGTAATTTGTCTGAATGATGTAGTATTCCTCTCCATGGGTTCTATTTGGTCTAAAAGAAGATCAACATGGCATGGGCACAAGTCACAACCCCGGCAAAACACAAAATCTTGGCTGCTTTCACACATTTCCAGTTCAAGGTGGCTACATTAAGTATGGACACGAAAGCAAGAACAATGGAAACACCAAAAAGTGAAGTTAGTTTGACAGGCCTCTGATTTTTTTGCACCAAATATGTTCATAAAAACTTTCTTTTGTTATCTACTACCTTTTATGGATGTACATCGTCATGTATTTTGACATCCAGAGATTACAAGACATGGTCAAATTATTTGGGCGAAAGATTACAAGATCCCACCTGGTGTCTTCACCAAGATAGCCAGGAACTATGAAGAAATCTAACCCAAGACACTTACCAGCCTTTACCTTTTGCTTTGATGAAACCTGAAAGATGAGATTTAATGCCTAATGCCAAGTGAATTCTATCTATCAATCGTTTCCTATGCTTTAAAATTCAGTGAACCAAGTAGTGATCTAGATAACTTTGGCAAGATGCTAGTGAAAAGAAAGCAGCTTATATCTCCATTATTGGAATTGTACATTTGTGATTGCCCAACTACCATTGAATGTCTAGATATATGTGACCATTATAGGTGAGTTGAAGTTTGGATTTTCTCTAGACACTTGTCGATATGCAACACAGCATTTTGCTTCAGTTATGGCAGATTTGGATGGCAACTGATCCTTACCTGCTGCCATTTATAGTAGGATAATGCTTTATTTCACCAACTTCAATTTATTGGGCTTGGCAAAATTGAGCTGGGTTGCCAAGGTAAAACAGTTGGTTTAAACTGCTTAGCTACTTTGGAATTGTCAGGTCTGCAGCGACAAGGAAGATGTATTTCAATTTGAAATCTGTACTTAATGAGGTTAATAATTTGTGGACAATTAGCACCTGCATGGTATGTCATAGAGGGAGCAGGGTTTTTATTGTGGTATGCATGTTATTGGAAAATCGCTCGGGTAACATGGTGATCATGTGGATCTGCCATTTTTCCCAGGGAATTGCTTATTGAACGGAGGATGGAACATTCTCTTGGAAGGAGGAAAGCATCCCTGTAATTCATAAGTCAAATAACTGTAATTGAGCAGTCTAATCTCATTATTACTCAAAACAAAGTTTAGCTACATTCATGTTAAAGTGGAATCTTCAAATACATCGGTAAGTTTAACTGATAAACATTTAGCAACTGGGAAGTTTGAGTTTTCTGAAAGGAATTCCCTAATATGTATTTGTGATGAGTTCAAAAGTTATTTTTTGTCCTTGAAAATAAATTACAACTATACCATTTCACTCATGCAAATCTATTGCATCTTTGATACCTCATTTGCTTAGGATAAATCTCTCAAGTTTGTAACTAAGGGAAGAAGACCACACAGTTCCCTGTGTTATTTTTACGTCTACTGTTGCAGTGATTGATCGAGTTCTGTCACCATTTGATAATGAGGAAGTACACGAAGCACAAACTCAAGTCTTATTTGTCAATACCAAGTCTATTATACTTAGTGAGACTGTTACATTCTGAGGATTTGTACCAATTATGAATTAAAATGCATGAATAAGGAACTTGGATATGTTGCATGATGTCATCACATAGCTGAATTATTCTCTGCAGTATTAAATTTTCTTGCTTCTACGCCCGGGTCTGCCTTTTCTTTTAAAATTTGGTTTCCACCACCAGCTAAAGTCCATTTAGAGGCTCATTATCATGCTTATGAAGTAATACAAGTGAGGATTTCCTCCAAAACTTGACAGTGAGGGATGGGCATGGCTCAGGCTGGGACTGCAACTGGAGTCCTCACCTTGTGGAGAAAATCATGCCACATCACTGTCCCATAGGGTGGGGAACCACTCTCCATCTCTGTGGGCATTGCTTCCCAAGCTTAAAGTTGAGTTTCCGAATCAAAGGCAGAGGGAGAGCTCAATACCAATTCGAGGCACTATGGGGATAGTGGCACTGTGTTGATGAGTGGCCTTAGAGAGAGAGAGAGAGAGAGAGAGAGAGAGAGAGAGAGAGAGAGAGAGCTCAATACCAATTCGCTGCCCCATGGGGATGGTGGTGATGAGTGGACTTACACAACTGGTGGTGATGGAGATAATTGCAATATTAAAAAAGTTACTAGCAATTCTGAGGATGTAATCCAGTTGCAAATTAAAACGTGTGAGAAAGGAACTTGGATGACAGCAAAGGAGAGAGAATGAGGGGGCAGCGCATGCAGATTTAAATTTAGGCATTCTTGTAGAAGTGAGGGTGAGGGAGCTACTAGCTTAGAATTTGCCTAAACCCAACGTAGGGTGTAGAGGGAGAGAGAGAGAGAGAGAGAGAGAGAGAGAGAGAGAGAGGAGTCAAAGAGATGGCTATGAGCAGAGCTGGGCGCAGCTTGCCCATGGATTTTACTTTCTTATCCCGCAGGGCACAGGGCGGGTTTGGGCATTCCCTGTGCTCATACCTAGACAGTATTTCCCTTGATGGTCTCAGTAATGGTGATGCCAACTCTAGTCAAGATGTTGGTGGCAGAGGTTGCTGGGACAGGAAGGGGTGCGGTTGGCCAGTCAATGATTTTGGTGGACGCATTTGTTCTTTTGCTATGTGTGGTAGTGGCCAAAATTGTTGGGATTGTTTGGTTGACCTCAGTGGGAAGGGGGACCTGACCGACTGGTTAATTGTTTGGTTGACCTCCGTGGGAAGGGGGACCTGACCGACTGGTTAATTGTTTGGTTGACCTCAGCGGGAAGGGGGACCTGACCGACTGGTTAAGTGCTCACTGGTGCCAATGGTTATAACATCCACTCTTGGAATAACAGAGGTGATGGCAGCCAGTGGGAGCACTTGGATAAATGATTAGGGTTTTGGTAACCTACAATGAGGGGAAACACAGGTTGATAAATAATAAACCTGGTGTGACAATCTTGGCTGGACCTAATTCTGGCAGCATTTGGTCAATTGTTCTTGTGAAAGCTGTTTAAGCTGGTTGTGGTGGTAATAGTGATTAGTTGATAGTTGAGAGTACCAAATGCCAGCAGCCAGACCACATTGTGTGGAGACAATGACATGATGGCGAAAGTCGTGGTGGCAGTCACCTACCAATCGTGGGAGCAACAAGTGTCATCTGGTGTTGGACTGACATCAGGCTATTTAACAGCTGAGTTGCTTCCATTCGTTATATTCCCAATTCATTCTCACCCCCAACAAAGTATTTTACTTCCACGATAACATTAAAATGAACACCGTCTGCTCCATATATGGGAAGCAGCATATGTTTTTCATGTCTCATAGTAAAATTAACAGAATGGGGTCTGGTTATGCTAATGCTAGTGCGACAAGAACATCTAAGCCTGTGGTCATTAAGTAGGGCTCGTTTGATGGATTCTTATATCCTGTTCTAGCTGTCTGATTTGATAGTCTCTGAAAGACGAACATTGTCAACTTCTAGTGCATAGTGTGTTTATGCTAGACAAGATAAATGTGCTTAGTCCATTGGTTATATGACTTCACCTAGCCTCCCTCTAGTCGTATCAGCTCATTACCATCTTAAAGAAACTTTGGCTGCTTGCTCTGTGGGCAATACTCAAAAGAACAATTTATGAGCATGGAAAAGGGTATGGGTTGCCTTGCATTAATCCCCTTAACATATGGTATGCTGTGCTCTTGACTTCTGGCACTTTTAGTACTTGGATACTCAAAGTCTAACCAAGGAAATCACATTATTGTGGTATTTTAACATAACTAGGTGCCTTTGATTTATTTGGTGTGTTATGTTAGTGTTGGCATTTTGATTGCATGTTTAAAGAAAAAATTCCAGTCTTCGGAGAAAAGCGGTGTTCCTCTTTTTTCTTATGCTTGGTGTTTAGCTCAATTGTTTTGCCTAACTGTTGTATATCATGTTCACAGTGTCCTACCATCAAGTGATTTATTCTTCTTTTCTTAAATCTTCCAGGCAAAATGTGAGGCTGCATATTTCATTGTTGTTCTCCATCATGCAAGGACGGTTGTAATTGCTGTTCGTGGAACTGAGACACCTGAAGACCTCATAACAGATGGTTTATGCAGAGAATGCACCCTCTCTGCAGAAGATTTGGATGGATTGATGAGGCAAGCACAACCACCCCCACCCCTCCTCCCAATGCATGTGACTGAATAACTTGCATTTCTCATGTGAGGAGTGCAATTACCATTGTAAAAAGAATGGAAAAGATTGGGGGCGATGAAGAAGAATGTCCATTATCTCTTGTGAAGATTTTAGGGTCACAATAGGAGGCAAGGAAAATACCCAAAACAACTATGTTACTACTCAAACGGCTTGCATTGTGATGCAGCAAATTGCTTACTTCAGAATTGCATGAGAGAGCTCTAATTATGGAGCAGACAGAGACACCCACAAAACCTTAATTACTTTAACCAATAACCACTTGACAGCTAATTCCTAAATTGCTAAGGTCTGTTTATCTGATGAAGATTCTCTAAAATTCTGTTTTCCTTTTCTTTTGGACTAAACACGAGGGATATACTTTTGAGATTCGAAATTGAAAACATGGGTTTTGGAATTTAGGCTTGCAGACTTATCACTTTTTTCAGTGTTTTCAATTCATTTGAAAACACGGGGCCTCCAATTGTCATTGCAATTATTAATTTACTGCACATCTTTAGTTCTGCACAGATCTACTTTTGTCAGTCACCATTCTCCTTTGCATTTGCTCACTCGGTCTTCACCTTCAGCTGGGTGCTCTGTCTCTGTAAAAAGTTGGAGCTTAAAATATGCTGCTCTGAAGCCTAAAGATTAATTAGTCCTTTTAGGTGACTGAAGCACAAAACCATCTGATCATGGTGTCCAGATGGGCACGCAAATAAAAGGGGAGTTATTAGCCTTAGGAGTATGCTTTGAAGCTTTTGCTTCCTTCATCATGAGGGTGAAATGGTTTTAGCTCTCTGGAATATTGGAGAAAGTTTCCTCGTTAAAATCTTTATGTTTGCTTTTGGTTTTTACTATATAAAATTAATTTTTACACTTCCCTTTTTCTATCATCTGAATCATTGGTGTGGGAATAATAAGTTAACACTTCTCAGCTCCAATATTCCAGAGAGCTAAAACCATTAATCTTTAGGCGTGTATGATGAATATATTAGTGTAAGAAGAATTAACACTAAGTTAATTAGTACATCATACTGATATCGGGATGATTCAAAAATTTACCAAACACGTTTTAATAATGTTAGCTTTTAGAATATAATGCTTTTCCTATATCAAATACGTTTAGATAACACAAAATAGAAATGAAAATTGTTGTCATTCTCACTTTCTGTGCAGACGAAAATGGAAATTGTTTTCATGAACCAAATATGCCCAAAATATACTAAAAGTAATGAATAATATCTAGTAGTGTTGGATAAATTTAGTAGTATAACAATATTGCCAAAACTATTAAGTACTACTTCTGAACTTATTTAGCAGCATTGGATGTATTTAGCGGTCTACCCAATCCTACTAATGCTACTACTACTATTGGGTTTTTAGTAGTAAAGTACCGCTACTATGTATATCCAATTCTACTAATACTTGTCAAAACATGAAATAGATTTAGTAATTCAGGAATTAGTTGGTAGTGGATTTCAATAAGGTGGTTAGGAGTTTGGGAGTCACTCCACGATCTATACATAAAGCTCTCTTGTGTAATTTCAAAGTCAGCCATTTATGTCATGCAGTAACCTTCTAAGCCCTGTAGAATGCCTCATCTGATGAAAATCCATGCATCTGAACAAAAACCCCAAACCTCATCACATCTCCACGTGACCTGTCACTTGGCTCTCTGTCACCATGTCCTGAGTTCCCATGATCTACTCTGCTGAATTTGATATCACATTACTTTATGGACAAGGTGGGAAGGATACACCATTTTCCTTTGAGAATTTGGACAGTGAGCTTCACTTGGTGATGGTTTGCGTAACTGGAGAGATAACTGTGGAATTACCCTCACGATATTACCCATGCAGACACATTATCATGTGACAATAAAGCATATCTCTATGTCGTGCATTTTTCTTTTCTTCCAATTGATTTAGTGTTCATGTCTACCCTCCCTCCTCACCAAACCACCCCCCCCCCCCAACAACACAAAATGAAACGTGGTTTTTCGTTATTCAGACTAACAGCATACTCCTGGTTGTCCTTGGCCCCATAGTAATATTATTCAATCTATTAGGGTCCAAAATCTCTGCCTGTAATGGAAAATGTTGATTGCTCTAAACCTATCTTGGTTTCTTTCTCTCATTCTTGTGAAACAAGCTGACGCTGAACTGAAACTGCAGTCATCCTTGCTCTGACATAAGGCAAAACATCAAGACCTCTTTCCCTCATTATGGGCACTCTGGGATCGCTGTGGCTGCACGAGAACTTTTTCTGCAAATTGAAGGAAATCGTGGAAACAGTGGTTAGTTTACTTTCTTTTTCTGCTAATATTCTGCACTGGATGGTTAGCTGTGTTACTGCTACTAAGAGCTATTTGTGGGCAGGCATCTGCATGTATGTCTGTGTAGATGTACAGTGTCCAGACACCCCCACTGGAAGGGGGGGAGGGGGGGGGGGGTGTGGGGGGTGTGTGGGGTGGGGGAGTTGTGGCTATCTGATATGCAGCAACAGAACAATAAATAGTTTCATAATTGTACCGTATCATCCACAGTGACTGTATTTCCATAGTGACAAACTGTTGTGTTTCATGAGCTATGTCCTGACATAGACTCAATGAGGTATTTCTTAAAAATCTGACCAAATGCTCTGAAAGTAAGCCAAGTCTTTTTCTTTGTTTTATGTACTTGGTCATCTGCAACTCCTACCACGAGAAAGCTCCTTTGCCTATAATTCTGTGACAGATTTCCAAAGTTTCCTACAAAAGATTAGGTTGAGTTTGTCAGTCAACTTTTTTATTCGAGACAGGAAATTTTTTTTAATGTTTTCTGAGTACTCATTATGTATAAAGTCATTGAAGATGGATGGATTTCATGGAAAACAAGATGTTGGCCATAGATTAGCCAAGGGGTTTTCCTGCAATTCATTTCTCATAAAGAAGTGTGACGGTATTTCATACTTGTTTGTGCTGAATAATAATTTCTTCTATCCTAAAGATGACTCAAAATTTTGTCTGGTTCTTTTTTTCCATTGAAGAATCATATGAAAATAAATTTAACTTGTCCTTTCTTTCATGCATTATTTGTGAACCAGGAGATGAGGAGCCCGCATTGAGGAGCTATCTGTCCTCATTGATGAGTCCAGGATGCGAGTGTGATGGTTACAAATTACGGATAGTGGGGCACTCACTTGGAGGTGCCATCGCTGCAATGCTAGGCCTTCGAGTAAGACATTCCACTAAGTTATTTGTTTGGCTCTCATACTGCTTTACCCATTCTGTTTCCAATCATGCTGAAGAGATTGCATATGAAAGTAGATGGCTCATACATATTATATTGATAGAGTATAGAATTACGAAGGATTAACCATGTGTACTATGTTAGAATATTTAAATAATAAACCACGCCTTCATCTAATAACTCAAGCTTTTAGAATAGTTAGCAATGGTCCCACAAAATCTCACATAATATCAAAGCTAGAGGTCTTGAATTCAAATCTTTTTAGGCCCCATTTTGTCTTCCCGATTAAATTTCCACGCTTAGTACTAGGCAGAAGACCAAATTAAGCATGAGGGGAAGTGCTAGAATATTTAAATAATAAATCACGCCTTTATGTAACAGCTTAAACTTTTAAAATATTTAGCAATGGACCCACAAAATCTCTTATACTACATTATATTTACACATTGCAATTATAGAATATTACATAATCTGTATATATCATATTCATGAGTTACCTTCAAGCTATGTCCTATTTCTCATACTACCCCTTGAGCTGTAGGGCACATATTTCATTTATGTCAGCTTGTTAAGTACTTGCTCTACTCAGGGACCATTAAGCACGTTAGTGAACATATCTGCTATTTGACCACCAGACCTAACTAATGTTATTATAACTTCCCGAGATTGTAACTTTTCAAACAAAGTGGTTCCCTCTTTTTCTTGGTCCTTCTATGTAAAACAGGATTTGAAGCAATGTACATAGCTGCCTAAGTAGTAATTATCACAGAATAGCTTCATCAGTTGAGTTTGTGTCATGCCCAACTAATTCGAAAAATGTTTCGACCAATTTAATTCACAAGTGGTTATAGCCATAGCTCTATACTCAGCATCTTCATTGAAATGAGTTACAACATTCTGTTTCTTGCTCTTCCAAGAGATCAAATTTCCTCCAGATAACACACTAACCAATGGTAGATCTATGATCAGACATTGAATCAACCCTGTCAGCATCAATGTGACCAATCACTTGAGCATGGCCTATATCTTAATATAACAATTCTCTGGCAGCCTCTCTCGATTGCACATTTAACATACAACAATTCAGCTCTCTACATTCCAAAGAGTTTTACTTGGTGAGTCCAAGACTTGACTCAAAACTTACAACAAAAGATATGTCTGATCTTGTAACACTGATATATTTCAGCTAATCGACCAGCCTGTGGTACTACCCAGATTAGAGAAAGGCTTCCCCTCTCCTGGTAATAACCTAACATTTGGAGCCATTGGAGCAGCAACAGGCTTCAATTTAAGTAGTCCAGTCTCCCGTAAAATATCTAGTACATGTATTTTCTGAGATATATAGATACCACATTCAGATTCATCAATCTCAACATATACTTTAGAGGCACCAAATCTTTGGTTTGGAATTTTGAATCTAGATGGCTTTAAGCTGAGTGATTCCAACTATATCATGCGATGGAAATTTCCTTAAAACATGCTACTAGAGGCATGTGTTGCATGTCATAATGTTAGAAGAATAGAGAATGGTTAGAATGACTGCACTTAGACAAAATCCTGAACAACTTCCCATAACCTGCCGGTTGTGGGATCAGAACCTCATTTTGATACCATGTGACCATAGAGAGTAGGAATTAGACAGAAAATTATGTGTGTCGACATGAGTGCACATATCATATATATGACAAACAAGGAAACACACATTTATAGAAGTTATATGATCGGTATATACCATATTGACAAATGTCCCCTTATGCTGTCTTATTGCTAAAACGCATGAATCAACTTATGTAAAGAGGGCTAAATTAAATGATTGACCTATATACTTACCTCTAGATAGATCAGATCAACATACACGAGCCATATTTTATAAATGCATGGCCTACATCACTTTTGCTTTCAATGGTACTTGAAAATGAAAGTTTGTGTCAGTTAGCATATCATTTTGGAGTGATGTGATGCCTCTTGACAAAGCATAGACTATTTATTGAATAGGGTTAATACTCTAAAAAACCCCAAAGCAGTATACTTGTAACAAATTTATCCTATACTAATTTTTAAACCATCAAAAATCCTAAACCGGTACACTTTTGATAAATTTACTCCAAACTGATACACTTGTAACAAATTTACCCTATGTTAATTTTAATTAAATTTTACCATCAAATTACTAAGTGGAATAACACATGACAGTTGACCGGTATATCAATTTGCGATTTTACTCTCCATTTGTTACAGTTATACAATTTTTGTGATTTTGTGTGATATTAATTCAATTTAATGGAGGATATATTTGTCACAAATGTACCAATTTAGGGTTTTTGATGATTAGATAAATTAGTTTAGGATAAATTTGTCACAAGTATACCGGTTTGGAGTTTTTCGTGGTCAAAAAATTAGTTTGAGATAAATTTGTTACATGTATACCAGTTTGGAGTTTTTTAGGGTATTAACCCTATTGAATAATGAGGTGCTTGGCTCAGTTTTGTGGAATTTAACACGTGTGGATGTTTTGATATAGTTGATTACTTATACAAGACATTGATGAAATGAAATTAAAAATTAGGAAATCCTAGGACTTAAAAAGCATTCATAGTATTTGGTGATTTGTTTGGTGCAATTTCCTTGACTAATGAGTGAGGGGGACACACTGTTTTATGTGGCAAAGTGCAAGTATTTAATGTGTTATAGGGGTGTCTTTCCCATGAGAAGATGATACTTGTTTTTTTCACATATTTGTGATGGGTCTTCACTATCACCTGATTTGTCTCCCCTTTTATCTAGGCTTGGAGCCAAAGAAAATATAAATATGGGTTGGTTAGAATACATATTGTGTAGTGTTTTAAAAAGAGACGAGTCATCAGATTTTGCTGATAACTCCTGTTCATACTGCAGCTGTATAATCGCTATCCAAATCTCCATGTGTATGCATATGGAAGCCTTCCATGTGTTGATTCAGTGGTGGCAGAAGCCTGTTCAGATTTTGTGACAAGGTAATCTCATAATCTGCAAAACATGTTTCTTTGTTTTCCTTTGACTTTTTGTTTTGAGGGTTTGAGCTTTTTACAGCATTGTATACAACAATGAGTTTTCTGCGCGCCTTTCAGTGGGATCGATCCTCCGACTTCGTGCAGCTGCCATTATGACACTTTCTCAAGATTCAAAAACTGATACAGCATTGATCTATAGACTTGCCCGTCGATTTTTATATCTTGGCCAGTATCAATCATGGGGAATTAAAAAACTGGCTCCTGGCTCAGTATTTAACTCTGATCCAGTCTCATCTGGAGAATATGGTCAAAATGTTGGTGGGGACCAATATTCTAATAAGGATAAAGGTATGGTTCTTTCATCCTTCAAAACTATGTGGTGTCAACATGAATAGGACATGGCACTGTTTCTTATTACCCTTAATTTGGTTTTAAAATCCGTGAATTTATAGTTCTGGGAGAGATCCTTAAGGTAATTGGTTTATTTCTTTGAGAAGGAGTGAGAACTATGTGTTGAGAGGGTCTAAGGGGAGACTGTTCTATAGAGGATTGTCTTAGGACTCCGCTAAATTCAACATGAGGAGCATGAAGATTTGGTGCTATGGTGCAAAAAAGAAAATGAACTGTAATTGTCTCTTAACACTGTCTTTACTTCCCCTTTCTCGAAATCCTGAAGTTCCTACTAGTAAGAAATTGTTGGAGGATAGGAATAAAGCAAAAGCTGTTCTTTTGTTTCTGTGAACTCTAATAGTAGCCCAGCTGAACTATTCATCCTTAACCCCGATGCTTGTAATATGCCATATTCATTCAAGAATTGCTGATTCAAAGGAAACAAATGAGCAGCAAACATGATTACTCAAGATTAGCATATGTTGTTCGCCAAAAAATATGTGATAATTGACAGAAAAATAATTGAAACTGATTGTTAAAGTTTTACTACATTGCAGAGTTACATGTGTGAACTCCAATCTAAACCAGATGTTCTTAGTTCATGGTATATCCTTTGTGCATTCCTTGTTGAGCTTGAAGTGGAGCACTGATTACTTATTTTAGACATAAATCCGAAAACTGAGGTGGTTCCTGTTAACAATAGCATAACTAATCAGTGCAGTTTGAATTCAGTATAAATATCAATTCTTTTTGTTTTATTTTTTTCAATCATACATGATCAGTTTGTTGCAGGAAAGGAGGAACGTTTCAGTGATTTGTTCCTCTTAGGCAGGCCAGTTGTGGAGGAAATGGTTGTTGATGTTGAGCAGGACAATCTCACCAGCCCTTTTAAAGATGAGATTTCAATTGCAAATTCCTTGGATGATCCTGTGACTGAATTCATGGAGACCGTCCCAAATTCTAACCATGTTTCAGCTGATGATCCAAAAGAGATGTTTCTACCAGGTCTCATTGTCCATATAGTGCCTGACAAGAGGAGCTTGCTCTCTCCCATTTGGAAAGCTTTGACAATCAACGAGATGCCACAGAAATTTAAAGCATATATAGCAGACAGAGAGACTTTCAAAGATTTTGTGGTCTCCCCTTCAATGTTTCTTGACCATCTTCCTTGGAGGTACTTGCATGCGTTTTTTCCTTCTCAATGGGATTGTGGTATGTTGCTATCATTTTGACTGAGTATATGTATACCAGATGCCGCAATGCTCTGCAAAACATATTGGCTGCTCAAGACTCTAATTTATGAATTGGCAAATCTTGTGGGGAACGTTTGTCAGACCAACGAAGACATGGGTTTTTATGTCCATAGGCCGCAGTGTTTGCTTTCAAGACCTCTGGACGAAGCCATGTCATTCCTGGTAAGTACACAAGTTGACCTAGAGGATTTCTGGAAGTAAGCTTCACACACTTAAAAAGAATTATCCGTGCAGATTCCAGTCATCTGATTTCTTCTATATGGAACTAAGAAAATTGCCTCTCCTCGATGAATTATTTGAATTAGGAAATTTGCTATCTGGTGAATGTGCTAGTGAAGTGTCAGTTGCCAGTTGCTTTCATAGAAGAAAAACAGTGACCTGAAGTATGATGTGTGCTGCTAAAATTCCTTTGCTCTCAACTTCAATTGCTATCAGCAGTTTACGAGTTATGGATATTACCAATATATAAACTTGACAAAATATAAATATGGGTGACGTCGATATTTACGATCTGCTAATCAAAAGAAGTTGGAGGAAGTTTCCACAAGGTAGTTACTTGACCCTCAACAAATAGGTTGTAGGCTAATGCCTCACTTATGTATTGTGGCATTAAGAAAATTATAATCAAATTGATTTATTAAAGCATATATTATATGTGAGGCGTGTATGTCGTATTAACTAGCTATGGGTAAATGATATAGCATGATTTCGAAACATACGAAAGAGGTAACTCTTTTTCTGTCAACGTGCAATGATAAAGCATACTCTTTTTTCTTAGATATTAAAAAAAAAAAAAAACGAAGATTGTTTTTGAAATAACTTTTTATGAGTAAAGCATTTTGAATTTAATGTGTGAAGTTTCATCTTTTTTGAAGACAACAAAAGTAAAGTATTTCATTACCGTTTCACTTAAGTTGAACTTACGCGGTGAGTTATTCCTTGTGTAAATCAGAATTGATCGTATTATAAAAATGACAGTTACCATTTATCATTAAAATGACAAAAAAGTGTATAAATTGACGTTTGATTGACATATGCATCATAAAAGGAATATAGAACAAAAATAGTTGAAAAAGCTAAAGAGAATGGCCTCGCCTTAACATGTAATTATGGGGGGTTTGGTCGTATTTCCAACCCTAAAGAATTTAAAATAAGTGGTCCTTTCGGCCTCTATAATAAGTTTTAGAGGCTCCACAACGGGTGACAATCTGTGTTTGTCAATTGTTTAGGCCTTTCCTTTTTATAAGCAATTGTTAGAAGTTCAAGTCAAGTTTAACAATCGAAGTTTCTTCTTTTGGACGGGATTTTGCCATTTGGAAAGCTATTGAAGGTGCAAATGTATCAACAAGAAGTATCTTGTCAGCGATCACGATAGGAAGCATGAAGTGGATGGTGAACATTGCGGATCCCATGACCAGAAGATCGCTGGCTATAAATATTAGGGTCATGTGGAGCATATGGAAATTGTTAGATCATTCTGTTATTGTCATTCTTTTTGTCGTCGCATAAACGTTATTTTCATGTTCTTCCAATAAGAAAGCATATTCCCTTCAAGTTCATTATGCTAAATTCTTAATATAATGGACAAAAATGTGAAATGAGTACTGTTACAAACTAATAGAAGATAGAACATTGGTGGTATAAATAAAGGCCGTCCTATACGTACGATTCCCATCTCTCTCTTCCCGCCTCTTCCTCTTCTTGTCTACTTCTTTGACTGTTTTTTTCCCCTCTTCATTGCACGCTCAAGCTGAAAAAAATATGAACAGTTAACCATGGTATTAAGTTATTATAAGTCAACCTACTCACTCCCTCCAAATTGCATGGTGAGCCACAACAGTCGTTTGGTGGGTTTGGCCGACGGACCAGGCCCATTTTCATAACCCAGGTCAATTGGATTGTGCATACTCATATCATCCACGATATTTCTTTGACTTTTGAGGGCACTAGGCCAAACCGTTTTGCCTTTTTTGGATGGGGGTCTTTTGTCTCCCAGGGTTTCTCATGAGGTTGAGACAGTCTCAAACTTATGTGAACAATCCCTTAGAATAAAAATTAACAACTTTACCTTTATTTTTATCTTTGTTTCTAACGGTGTTTTCCTCCTTCAAAATATGTATCTCTTGCCAAGAAGGATCATTCAAATCTTTACGGATGTTTGCTTGAGGCAGCACTGATGATGGGGACCCTAGTGCAACAATATCTCCTCATTCTTTTCGACTATCAGTTGGCATTTCTTTCACTTGTTGTCTTCGGCCCCTTCGAGTTTGTGCACAACCATCCACAGGCCAAAATTATCTTGGGGCTCCTTTTGAACTTTGTTGTTTTCCTATTATTAATTTAAATGAAATGCTCGTTCTTCTGTTTGATCTTTCAGCTATATTAGTAGTCAAGGTTTGATTGTGTCCTTCAAGCCCTTGATATCCTCCTTCAGTTCGGCAATTTCATACATGCTTTCCTCTACATTGATTCTTCTCGAAGGCTCCCCCTGAACCATTGCCGCCTCAGCTCTTTTCTTCCTCCTCCTTTTTCTTCTTATCAGCAGTTGATATAGGCACAGGTGCCTTCCTTTTCGTGCCTATACTCATCTCTTGCGACTTTTATCTCTAAATTAATTGAAATTTTCATTGTCTGCGTCTCCAATCTTTACAACCTATAGATGCATTTTGTGCGTAGTATCTCTTTAATTTTTAGGCTGATCATCTTCTCCTCGATGTCATCAGGAATATGAATGCCTTTGAAGATTTGTGTGATCAGTGCACCATAAGTCAATTTCCGAAAGCGTCTTTTAGAAGTGCAATTCATGTGTAGGACAATCTAATTTTCTAAAAAAGTTAGTATAAGACATTGATAAATACCATAAGTAAATGTTAGTGAATTATTAAAATAGTCGATAATTTCAAACAATCTAGTAATCATTTGTATTTGCCAACATGTTAAGAACTAAACAAGTTATAAAACCTCAATACAATTATCTAATCTTAGTGTCCATTTGATAGTGCTTCTATTTCGGAAAACAATTTGTATTTCTGATCTTTGCGGTTCCCCTTTTTCCTACCACTCTTAGCTCCCTTAATCTGATCTGGGAGCATTTTGTTGTTTTCGTCCTTTTTTTTTTTTTGGTTTTCTTTGCTCATTGGTAAATGCTCTTCTTCGCTTGTTAGGAGTATTTTCTACTCCTATCATTAGGAATCAACCTACTACTTCAGATTCTCCAAACCAAAAAGTTCAACAGAATCGACAAGATATACAGTGAGTTCATGTTGCACTGGAAGCGTTTCTACAACTTCTCCAAGTTTGGAAACTCTCATCTCCCAAACTAGATCTAGATGTAGAAACTCTTTTCTTTTAATCTAGATGTAGATTTGGAAGTTACTTGAGATGTTTCTATGCTCGTCCAACCTCATCCGATCTAGATCTAGATTTGTAACCCTATTTAACCTATTTTTTGGTGTTTCTGTGTGGTGATGGTATTGGGATACTGAATGTAGGCTAACATGGCCCATTGGGTAAGTTGTAGCTATTGGAGAATGAGATGGCGGAGTATGCTTATCATTGATGATGGAGCAAAATTCAGTGATCAACTGTCATTTGTTCTCTTTTGATACTAGGACAAATATGTTCTTATAAGATGAAATAATCCTTATCACAACAATTTGTGCTTTGTTGTACTACTTTGTTGTTCAGCATATAATTTATTTTGACTTCTCATGCATAATAAGATATAAATGAGATATTTATTTTCAAACCAAAAAAAAAAAAAAGGAATAAGTGCATAGGAAATTTTAAAACTTGTCAAAAAAAGTGCAATTGAGTCTTAAATTTTTTTTTAAGTACAATCAAATCCTAAAATTTATTAAATTAGTGCAATTAAATCATTCTTTTGACTTTATCCAATTTAACTTATTTGTTTATTATTAAATCAGTGTTCTAATTTTTGCCTTGCGAAGTATCAGAATCGTTCATCCTAGACAATAAATATTTTTTCCTAGAAACTCGACTCAGAACTCTTTGACATAAAAGTGGGTTGATCCTGTCGGCTCTCAAAAAAGGGTACCTATAATATTTATTATTGCAGTGCCTACTCTCGTAAAGGACACTCAAAGTACCAAAACTTGACACAAATGAACACTTAAGTGTTAAAAGTTAGAAAAGTGATAATTAAATGCCAAAATCAGAACAAAATGAATTAATTAAGTGCCAATGACGAGAAAATCTAATCAAACGCTAACGTGGCCAAACACTAACCTGGCTTTTTTGGTGACCCAAGTGCAAAATGATGTCGTTTTGCCCACTAACATGGCTAGACAAGTGCCAAAATGACGTCATTTTGCTACTAACTTGAGTAAATAATTAATATAAAAATTAATTAAATTAAATTTAAAACCAAATTTATAATTTAAAAAGAAAAATGGAAGATGAAAATGAATAGCAACCGGCGATTGAGGGCTCAGCACTCACCTCCGCCGCCGCCCCACCGTCGCCAGGAAGGTGGGGGGAGGATCGGCCAGGCCCCAACTAATGATGGCCCTTGGCTTGGTTGGGTGAGGGTCGGCAGCCCTTGTCGGATTTATGGGAAGACCGCGACTCTCGCCCCAGATCTAGACGAAGGCTTGTAGGCCCTCACTGCCAGTTGGCTAGGTTCGCTGGCTCCTAGCCAAGGCTCGGCGGCCTCAGTCAACCCTCCCCCCACCTTCCCGACGGCGAGGCGGCGATGGTGAGGGCTGAGCCCTTAGCCACCAGCTACTATTCATCTTCCTCCTCCATTTTTTTAAATAATTAATTAATTTTTATATCAAAATTCGAATTGTGCCACATTTTTGTGTTTCTTTACTGAGTCAGCCTTTCGATAAGCCACGTAAATGAACAAAATTAATAAAAAATTGTCACGTAGGATTTCAACTAAAGTTCGCCAAATGTGTCATTCAAATGTCTCATTTATATATATAAAGTAGTACTTAAGTATCACTTTCCTGATTTTTTGCGCTTAAGTGTCTCATTATGTCAAGTTTTGACACTTGGGATGTTATTTTACCAAACAATTTCAATCCCTTTTGTAATTGTTCGATCAAGTTCCTCCTTGAAAATGGACAGGGGACGTGGGAAGAATCTTCATAAGCTTGTGGCATATGCCGTGGACGGAGGAGGAAAATGAAATGGATTTCTTTATGTACATGAGGGACACGTATGCAATAATCACAGCACAACTTTAGCAACATGTGTGCAAAATCACTACTTTATTAATGAGAAATCTCCTCCGGCCTAGGGCTAAGACTCCAGGTTCCCCCTCCCCCACAATCGACTATATATAATTTCTCTGTTTTGGATAAAACGAGATGGTGAGCCGGCTATTAATGGATTTGGGTTTTAAAAAAATGTTGTATTTTCTCGTCTTAGGAAGTTTATCTAATATTTATCTTCATTACATAGCAAGTGAAATGATAAAATATATTCTTATGTTTTATCTAGATTAAAAAAAAATTGTTATTGAAATAAACTTCTTTAAGTGGAGCATATAAATTTAATTGTGGAGTTTCATCTTTTCAAAGACATCAAAGCTTAATTACATCATTACTATTTCACATAAGATAAGAACTTAATTTAACAAGAGGTGGTGAGTTTTTACTTTGTGTAAATCAGAATCGGTCATGTTAAGAACCAAATAGTTCCCATTCATTATTAAAATCACAAAAGAGCGAGCAAAATGATGTTTGATTTAGATGTATATCATAAAAGGATAAATAATAAAAATGGTTAAAGTATAGAAAGGTAGGCACGCTAGAAGCCTACATTGGAACTGAAGCTAGCTAGCATGTATGATGATGCACAAAAACATATTGAGACGAGCCATCCAAATTGAATGTGTTTGGAATGTCCAACCGTCACATGTTTGGCAAACATGCAAGATTCCACTCAGCTACTTTTCTTAGAAAAAAAAATCCTAAGTGCGTTCACAACGTTAAGCACACAAACATATCGAGACAAAGACAAAGAGCCATCCAAATTGAATGTGTTTAGAATGTCCAACTGCCTTAATGAGCGGAGAAAGTAACAAAACCCTACTCTAAAAAGACCATTCTATAGGTCAAGTGGTATGAATATAAAAGATTTTAAGCAATAAGGAACTGAAAACTGCGTACGGTCTTATTAGTTACATATTCTCCACCACGAACAAGAATGCTTTTGTCATTTCCCTCCGCTACGTCTGCATCCTCATGCGCATATAGACTATAGATTGCACGACCAAAGAGAATGCCTATGCTGTCCACTGCATGGAAGGCA
This sequence comes from Eucalyptus camaldulensis, assembly GCA_019915185.1. NCBI lineage: Eukaryota > Viridiplantae > Streptophyta > Magnoliopsida > Myrtales > Myrtaceae > Eucalyptus > Eucalyptus camaldulensis. The sequence goes on from JAHSVA010000014.1 coordinate 153,912, forward strand.
ACAGACATCTCAAAAGTATCCTCGTGGCGTTCTTTTCAGCATCATGTCTTCGTTTAAACACTCAGAAGGGGCCCGCAAGAATGGTCCTTACCCAACCGACCACATAAATAACCCCTTCCAACTTTGAAAGCTCCGTCAATTCCTCGCCGAACTTGTCCAACCTAAGATTTGTCTAGAGGGTGTATGTAATATTAGCATCGCACTTGTCCCTCATACTTCTAGATTGTTATGCAGTTTTCTTTCTCTCTTCTTGATCAGTTCTTCATAGATCCAAGAAGACATTGATAAAGTAACACAATTGCTTGGTCTCATGAAAGAACACAGAATCCACACTCTGATTCAATCATCTGGCGCTGATCCCGTAAGTTTGCTCCCGGGTTTGATACCTTCTTCAATCGTGGGGTCACTTTGCTAACATTTTGTGCCTCAAATAATGAACTAATTCGGTCCATTTCCAGCTCCAGTGAAGGGCTGTAGTCTCAGTACATAATATATTTTCTTTTCTCTTCTTTTTGACAAGGCTTCGATTGATTTTTATAATCAAGAAACTTCCACCGAGAGGCAGCGTTACCTTTGCCTCGAGTCCATTTGCTATTGGTCTAACCAAAATCCTCAACTTCTTATTTAAAGTGGCTTCATATATAAAAGCATGCATCCGTGATCTGGATCTATCCAACAGATCTCTCTCTCTCTCTCTCTCTCTCTCTCTCTCTCTCTCTCTCAAGTCTCAACCCAGGTATGAATCTTGGTGCATTCTCATGGGACATTATAATGGCCAGATGTCAGTCATTGGGCAATAAATCTCCAATCATGAAACTTTCTCGGGCTCCTCCTACGCCATATTCTCCTATAGCTTCTGCTTCTTCACCTAAATTGAATGCAGTTGCAGACCCCTTGATCTTATCCCAACATGCATGCACCTGGAGAGATTTGCAAGGCTCCACCCACTGGGAGAACCTCCTGAATCCCTTACACCCTCTTCTCCGTCACGAGATACTCCGCTACGCCGATTTTGTCAACGCCTGTTACAAGGCTTTTGATCTCGACCCCACCTCCAAACGCCACTTGAACTGCAAATATGGGAAGGCGAACATGCTTGGACAGGTTGGCTTGGAGGATTCTGGCTACCAAGTTACCAAGTACATCTACGCCACCCCAGACATAAACTTCCCCATCCAAAATGGGGTTCCTCGCGGCCGTTGGGTTGGATACGTCGCGATATCATCCGACGATGAAGTGGTCAAGAAGCATGGAAGGAGAGATTTGCTGATAGCCTTTCGTGGAACCGTGACGAACTATGAGTGGATTGCAAACTTGATGAGCTCGCTTACACCAGCACGACTCGACCCTCGTAACTGTCGGCCAGAAGTGAAGGTGGAGTCCGGGTTCCTCAGTATGTACACATCGAAAGAGAGAAATGGTAAGTTCGGATTGGGGAGTTGTCGTGAACAGCTCCTATCCGAGGTATCCCGACTTGTTAACAAGCACAAAGAGGACGAGATAAGCATAACATTGGCCGGTCACAGCTTGGGGGGTGCACTTGCTCTTCTTCTCGCATACGATATCGCCGAGCTTGGAATTGTGGGTACACGGGATCATCGAGATATACCACTGACGGTCTTCTCGTTTGGAGGCCCAAGAGTTGGCAACTTGGGCTTCAAGAAACGTTGTGAAGAGTTGGGGCTCAAAGTGCTGAGGATCGCGAATGGTAATGACCCGGTGACAAAACTACCTGGCGTATTGTTGAATGAGAATTTCAGGCTTTTGGGCAAGACATGTGCTGAATCCCCATGGAGCTGCTCGTTTTATGCTCATGTGGGTGTTGAGTTAGCTCTTGAACACAGGCAGCGCTCGTTCTTGGACATGCGAAACCCTTCGTGGGTTCATGACATGGAGACCTACATCAGCTTGCTCACGTATCCTGACGCAACACAACATGAAGAGGATATCGAATTAGCTGCCCTCATTAATAGATTCAGAAGCTTCGCAAGTAACTTGATGAAGGGACTAAGATTGGGGAGGAGTCCCAAACAACATGACTCTTGAATCCTAGACCTTGAACTGTACTGTCATATGGAAATTCTAATTTAAAAATTTGGTACTCGAAGGCGCGTATTCAAGTCACTTACGCGTCTCTGCATTACGTGCAAGGACCTAACAAGACTATGTGGTAGCATGCCAAAAGGTCCTGCTGTTACAGTAGTGTTCTCTTAGAGCTGTTCTATATCTTCCAACGTAATACATATGTTGGATTTTAGGTCCATTCCGCATAAATGTGGTTTAGAAATTTCCCTTTCTTTTTTATTATTTTCCTTTCTTTGTTGATCATCCATTTGCGTCATTAAAAGAAGGATTTTGCGTCACCTTGCATCCTCTCTTGTGGAGGTCTTGAGCTTTCTCACTCAAGTGAAATTCTTCACATTTGTGAGCTCACGCTCGGTCCTTTTTGGGTTTAGAATGTGGCCGGGCCAGCAGTTTGGGCCAAGAGACCTCCCGTGATTACTGGACCGGGCCCTTTTTTCAAAAAGGCCCGTCTCTCGGCCCAAATTTTCTAAGGCTGTCTTTGATTGCGATCTCCAAATGTGGTGAATGGACCCAATTGTGAGGCCTACTCCTGGTCCAAAGACTGGAGTTGTTGCCGGCAATGCGTTGTCGCTTTCCGAACAGCAATCTCAGATGTCCTAATCCTACCCATGAGTGAATAAGGATTCAGTTCATTAGTTCCTTGCAGATATTACTTAATTGACTCTTTTTCTATGCCAAATGATATAACAGTTGAAAATCACAGTGGACGTAGGATCAAATGGTTCAACCTAATATCAAGTCGAAAAAGAAAATGAAATGCCAAGTGATATTTAACTATTCTTTCCCGATGAATAGACTACTTTGGATGAACACCCTTTTAAAAGGGATCTTCCGATGTATAGCAATAATTGGTACATGGTCCCGCAAGTGCATATACTTACACATATTCATGGACGAAACCCTTTGGCACTTCAATTGACTTCAATTTTATCAAGTTCAGGAAAAAAGCATGCACACAGACCTTTAATTAAGTACACAATTCCTTAGGATAGTAGTAATTTCAATACTAAAGTGATGGGCGATGTCTTTTTACCTAAAGTGACTTACTGCATATTTCCGATTAACTCGATTCATCTTTGAGAGGAAACTTTTCATGAAATGTTGTCCTTGTCATTACAAATATGGAATGAAGATATACCAATCAAAGCAAATAGCCAACAAATGGAAGAACAAGCAATGGACAGAGAAACGACCTACTTGACGCATCTCATTTTTTTTCTTTTTCAATTTTGATGGATTTTATGCAAGATACGTATGATCAACGCAAGAGACGTAAGATCGATGAGCTCAGGAAGAATACCAAGCAGATATAGTAATTAAAGAAACTAGTGCTGGAGTCTCATGGGTGTGGGTGGGTCACTCTTCCCGGTGGGTCAATGACATTATTAAAGCAGATCACATCCCACAGTGTTCCCAACCCAATACATTGAACCTTTTGCGACAAACCTTTTGGCCAAGGCAAAATTCAGCTAACCTCGAACCCTCCAATATATAATATACATATAACGAATATTATAATGCTAACCCATCACTCTTATTGGTTGGAGACAGTGACGGATCAGAAAGATTCACGGGAATGACTATTACATTACTTTTCTTTTTGGGCATACACTTGAATGATTGGTGTGTCACCGGTTGGGAAGCTGACAGACCAATCAGATCTCTTCATCCTTTGTCTCTCACTGTCCAATCAGAACCGAGGGACATGTCCACGAGACGAGCGAGGTCATTGGCTGGGGTCTAGTGAACGGTGGGTCCTCCGGTAATCCATCGCTTTGATTTTAGATGGTGGCCGTGGATATTGATGGAGAGCGAGAGTGCTGCGCTGCGCTCCTGAATCTGAGTTGAGGTGGAGTCACTTGGAGTTGCTGACCAATCAAGGAGGGGGGAGGCATACTTGCTCCTCCTCCTCCTCTCTCCTCTCTTCTCTCCAATGACGACAGCAGATCACACTGTGGAGCCACATGTCTTGAGTGTTGTTCTCGGATTCGTGGGTTACACATTCCCCTAAGAAGAGAAGAATACTATTCTCTGACTAAAACCCTCTCGAGGGACGAGACCAATCCCCCATAGAGTTCACTTTTACATACATAGCAGAACGGCAAAGGAGAGGAGGGCTCAAAGGAAGAGGCATGCGAGACTTGATTCCCCTCTATCGTCCCAACTAAAATGCCACGAAAAACGAATTTTTGGCACCATGTGCGGTCCCAATTTGTGAATTTAATTTAGTTTTCGATTTGTTTATACCTATTTCTACTACATTACGCTGAACAACATGTAATATCTTAAGGTCTCCACCACTCAATAGTTGCCAACTTGTGAGGTTATTTAGGGTTGTCCTTTGGGAGGTTCGGCTTGTGTGGAACTAGCTGTCTCGTTAGTCGTTATATAATGATATCGGAGTAAGACTCCTCTAGTATATGCTTGGTTTGTGGATGGACAAGGCCTACACCTGAAAGGACGATGGCGAAAAAATGACCGTTGAGATGAGAAAATTCAAAAAATATATGACTCCTAACAAACTTCCAAGCGTGGCGGAGGAGATGGAAATACTTTAGATCACACATTAAATAGATAGAGAGTATTGTTGACGGCATGATGAAAAGCAATGAGAATGTTAAATCTCACCTTATCAAGACTAAGGTCTCGAATCAAATGAGAGAGGTCCCATAATTGAATCACAATGAAACATCCACTCCAAAATGGTAATCATATTGTGTAGTTTGTCAATGTTAATCTAGATTCACAACATATGGATAATAAATACTTAAATCTCAAACATGATTACCTGTGATACAATATCACAAGTATATTTTTAAGCCATGACCCGAGTATACTAGGACAAAAGGAAAAATTTTTGAAGTTTTATTGTAAAATAAAAAAAAAAATTAATTTGTTTAAAACAATAATGCTAAACCTCCTCATTGTTGATTGGTTAATTTCTTACTCTCTCAACAACAGAAAGCTTTAAACCGCAAATTTTTGCATCTTTGTATCATTGCGGAATAAAGTGAAGAGGAATAGCCACATTCATTTCAAGCCACGGAGAGAGAGGTAACCGATAAAAGTCAAAATTATCGTGCCTTTGCCCACTAAAAGATGGAATATTGTATTCAACACAAAATTATTTCAAAGAGAATCTCAGAGCACGATTAATAAAAACTATTTCACCGACTAGTGGTTGGCTTGGCTTGTCATGTCCCTTTCTCGACCACACGACCCCCACAAGCTGAGATTAAAAAGATGATTTTCTGACAAAGCACATCCCAAACCCTAATTTTTCATTCATTCTCACCGGCGCCGACAGGACTCGCTCCCAGCTCAAGAGTACGTACACCACCCATACAATTTAGGGAGAACGAGGGGGTCTCTTTATTTCCATCACCTAACGAATTTTAACATGGAGACAAGTTAATTTTTCGCCCTTATGCTTTCACCCTTTTCTGACCAAGTTCGCTAATCTTAAATTCGCCTAATAAAGTCATACTTTCGGAAATTTTCATATTAGTTCCCCTCCAATCAAATTTTGAGGTGACTTTGTCTTGGCAAACCACGAAAGAACTCTCTGTCTCGGCAATCATTTAATTATAACGAGACCAATAAAGTATTTGTATTGTGTAATGAATAGATTGGAACACTCGATATTTTTTATAGGTGGAGAAATTATTGGCTAAGAAGTATTAACTCTCTCCGAAAACTTTCACGTCATGTCCAATACTTTAACACGTATCTGATATGCTTTGACACGATGTCAACGAGTGTTGGTAAATCCAACACATAATTAACTCCCCTAAAAACACGAGTTCAGAATTCCGACTTGTAATTCTAACATACACATGATCAATTTTAAAAAATTTCAATACTTGAAGAGTTAAAATATAAACATATGAAGAAAAAAGATAGAAAAAAAAAAGGGGTAGGGATTATGGTTGGGGGCCACTATTGCCGTCGTTGCCATTGCTGAAGGGGGCTCGACAAGGCGAGGTCATAGGTGCTGGAGGGAGGCGGCCCTTGCTGGCTTGGGTGAGGCCATCGCTAGTCGAGTAAGGGTCAGCGAGGCTCGCCTAGATCTAGGTGACACCGCATCCTCACTCGAGCCTAGCAAGGGTCACCGACCCTTGCCTAGTTCCGGGGAGGCTCGTTGACCACAGGTGAGGATCAATGTCGCACAAATCTAGGTGATGCCTCAACTCCAAGGTGAGCGTTGCCCAACGACCTCAACTGGGCCAGCAAGGGTCGTAGCTGCCACCTAGAGCCAATGACCTTGCTGGCCCCTTCCAATGGTGATAGTGGCAGCGGCATGCTAAGCAACTACCACAACCTAGCCTTAATTTTTTTTTGTCTTTTTCCTAGTTTTTTTTATAGAATTATTTTAGCTTTTTCTAGTTTTGTTTCTTTAAATCTTATTTAAAGAAAAAAGTAATAAAAATTCCTTGTAGGATAAATAAATTAATTTTAAAATACCACAATATTTGTGGTGCACATATCTCTAAGTTTAATAGTGAAATGTTGATTTTTTTTCCCTCTAAATTTTATGAATTATTGTAAATGAATGTAGTTGAATTAGTGAAATCAACGTTGAATTAATTTTTTTAATATAAATTAATTTTAGGGGAGTCCATGCCTAGTACAGGAGGGGGAGGGGGGGTGACGTAATAAAAGTCACCAACGGGTGAGGCTATAACCACTCCTAAGACTTTTTCCGCATTCAGGCATCCGTGTATCTCTATCTTCACGACAAAAGAACAAAGAAAGGAAAGAGAGAGGCCAAGGACAGTGAACTTCCCCTGTTAAGTGTTATCCTCTCTCTCTCTCTCTTCCCCTGTTATCCTCTCTCTCTCACATCAGCCGCCACAAGAACGACAACGTCCGTTTTCAGAGATCTTGCTCTTAGCAAGTAGCTGCTGCTTCCTGCTTCCTGCTTCAGCTGCAGCCGCCGGTGTTCTTTTCTTCTTTATTGATTGGAGCACAGAGGGAGAGAAGGGAAAAGCAACGGAGATTGGTTGGTTGGTTGGTTAAAGTATGTATCATCATCACCCATCGTCCTCGTCTTCCTCCTCCCACTCCCAGAAATCTATGGGCTCGAGCGGCGGCGGCGGCGGCGGCGGTAGTAGCGGTGGGGGTGGTGGTCTAACCCGCTACAGCTCAGCTCCAGGGTCTCTCTTGGCCAACGCCGTCGATTCCGTCATTGGCAACCCCAACGGCGGCCACGGCGACTTCTCCGCCCCCGGATCCTCCTCCTCCTCCGTCCAGCCGCCGCGCCGCCACCACCCACATCCACCTCCCCCGCCTTCCTTCTTGGGCCACTACTTCTCCGCGGACTCTTCTTCTCTGACCTCCGAGTCAACCTGCAAAGTCAACCCCTCCAACGGCGACCACCAGCACCCTCCAAAGGACAACAAAACCACAGGGTTGCAGAGGGCCTTCGGGTTGAACGACTTTGGGGTTGGGATTGGGTCTTCCTCCGCGTCTCCTCGTCCTTCCTCTTCCTCTCTGCTGAGGCAGAGAAGCTCCCCTGCTGGCTTCCTGTCCCACCACACTCCTGATACAGGTCCCTACTCTTTCCTGCTTCTCAATCTCTCTTACTTTCAAGGGGTCCGATGTGTGGTACTTTTAGCGGGCTGCTCGTACTTTTTTGAGGTTCACTTTCTGTTTTCCTGATACCGGCAATTTGTTCTGTCAGATGTTGCTGCGTGGGTTTCTTTAGTAACATGACACTTGTTATGCTTCTTGTTTAGCTATCTATGGTTTCCACCGTTGACCCGTTTCATTATGTCGTCGATGGAACGTGTTCAGGTTTTCTTATAGCATTTGGATTTGATAGGGACAACACCCGTTACGTGTTGGATAGACTATCTCCAGCCATCCAGCGAATCTCTTGTAAAGACAAGAGATGGTAAATTGGCTCCCTCCATTCCCCTGTTCTCTCAACTTGTTCGCCTCTTCTCAACCCACGGGTTTCTTCTACTTCTCGGCAAAACCACTGTGGAAGCTTTCGGTTTTCAAAGTTAACAAGGAAAAGTTTCATCTTTGGGCTAGCTGGAACCTCTGCAACTTGTGGCTGAGTCACATGTACATATATGGAGGCATAGCTAATCTATTCTATGAACAACATGGGATGGGATCGTCCTTTAATCAATTTATAATTCCTTTTGTTTTTCTCTTTTATTAGTTAAGTAGTGTTTAATAAATGATGCAACCAGTGGTGGCCAGAACAAGTCCTGAGCTTGCTGTCCTGTCCTGTGAATGCTGGAGGGATCGTGTTCTGGGGTGTTATATGTCGTCCCTTCTTTTGCTACTTGTTGCCTACCCAGTCTTTTCTATTTTCCCTCCCTCCTTTCCCTGCAATCCTGGGGAGAGAGCTTATGGAATAGAGTCCAGTTTATAATGAAATGAAAAATCAAAGGACTCATAAGGGTAAACTTGCAGCTGGATATTGTTGAAGTTGATCATTACATTTACTTACGTGATAAAGGGCGATATGACTGAACAGTTGACCAACGTGTATCTTCATTGTCTTGTCAATAAACCTTAGTTCGCTCCATGTTCTGCTCCTGGATTACCTTACACTGATTTATCCGTTCAGTTTTCTAGAGCATCACCTCATTTCTCAAGCTTACATATTTCTCAATATGCTTCCAAGGGATTATATTTAATTTTAGGGCAGTCCAAGATACTTATCTGTGATTTGGTACTAGATGACTTTCACGATTACCCCGGTCCTCTAGGACCAGAATAATTTGGTGTGCTCTTGTGTGTCTTCATGCTCTTTTCAATTTTTTATCCTTACTTTGCTGTGTTAAGAGTATATTTCGCTCTTGTAAAAGTTGGGCTGAATCATGTGTTCATCCGAGAACTTCTCTTCCCACTATTCTGATGATAGGTATTTATGACTTGGCTATGCTATTGCTGATTTTGATATTATACTAAATAACTTTATGAAATTGAACAGCAGGATTTTCACTTACCCAAGGGGCTGGAAGCTCAAATGGTGGTCATGGATTTTCCAGGTTGAAGCCTCAATTGAGCTTCACTAGACAAGAGTCACTTTCTCATATTTCTGAAGTAAGTGAAAATGCCGCCGAAGGTGTAAGCCCAGACAATGGCCACCAAGGCACTACACATTCCTATGCCACTACAAGCTTTGGCATAGACTGGGAGAACAGTAACTCCATCGTTTTTTCTCCGCCCTCAGGAAAACGTGCCAAGAATGTCGATGGAGATATGTACAGCTTTAACCCCTTAGAAACTCAGGTACTCATTTTTCATTACTTTCTGTTTCTTCGTTTACATCCTGTTCCACCTTTACGTATGCATCCATATCCAGCAATTCATTGAATGAGAATAAAGTCTCAAGCAAAAATTTTCTCATTTAAAAAGAAAAAAGAAAAAAGATGTCTCAAACAAGTCTTCACACTTTCTTGTGGCAACATTTATCATTTTGGTTTGCATTTTGATTCCTTTATCTCCCTCCCTAACTCATTTTGTTCATGACCTAGTATATCTTTTTGGGGGGCTTAAAGCCTTATGAGGGGTTTGGCAAACACATCCAGATGCAGCACCTTAGAGCAACCCAACTGCTTCACCCAGTTTCAGTGGGTTTTATCTTCAGAAAATGAGTTTTCAAACACACGTTTAGTTGCTTTAATCATGACATACGTGCAAATCTGCATCAGAAATATTGACCTATTAGCTCATCTGATTTTGTTTCCCTGATTTGATGTTTATTCAGTTTAGCTTGCCCCAGACAACTCTTGAGATGGCCACTGTAGAGAATCTCCTCCATATTCCTGAAGACTCAGTTCCCTGCAAAATTCGTGCAAAGCGTGGCTGTGCAACTCACCCCCGAAGTATCGCTGAACGGGTGAGTAGCCTTACTAAAATTAGCCAGGCCTTTTATCACCACATCATTGTAAGGACTGCATTAGGCATTCTTTGCATTCTAAGGTCTTCCATTAGTCTGAAATAGCATCTGAGATGTGGCTTGGAATAATGGTAGTTAATTCTCCAATAATAAGAGATATTATCCTCTCCTAAGTAGACTGTAAGAGACATCCTTCCCTTTGGCAAATATGTAATATACCAAGTACTTAGTATGTACTAAAATTCAGCTTTGTTTATGGTATATCTGTAGGCCCTTCTCTATTAGTGAAAGATCTACTTTATATGATCAACAAAACTTGTTGAAATTACTCCCAGGGATGGACATATTGTTGCAACCGCTTAGTATAATTCTCATTTATGCTATGAAGGAGGAGTTTTTCCCCCCTATTTGATGATTAGTAGCATGGTGATTTAGGGCTTATTTGGTAATTGACCAATTCTTTGCTATATCTGTCCTTTTGTTCCCAGAACAAAAAAAGAACAAAAATCCATTCGGTAACATTAGTTAATTTTCTATTCCTGATAATAGACTTAGAACATAATCAAGTAATAGAGAAAAGTCACTTCTTTTTTCCTAGGAACAATCTAGAACAAGTTTTTTTCTTTTTCCTTTTTTTTTTCCTGTCTTTTTCTTCTTCCTCCTCTAGTCGGTCGCCAAGCTCGGCAATGGTCGGTGACCTCACCGGAGCCTCACCAACCCTCGGTGAGGCTTGACCTCGCCTAGATTTGGCAATTTCGAGCCTCGCCTAGTCACAACGAGGTCGCCAGCATTCATCTTTGGCCAGTCGCCTGCCATTGCCAAGCCTCAAGAGGAAGAAGAAAAGAAAAGAAAAAATCTAAGAAATCTTTTAAAAAATTAAAAGATTTTCTTCATCACAAAAAATTTTTAAGAGTCGTACCAAATGCATCCCCATTCTTTTTTTATTTTGGAATAGAACTTTTATATAATTACCAAACGCATATAGATGCTCAGAAACTCGTCCAGGGAATAGAATCGGAAAAACATTGTTTCTAAGCAAAAATTGTTCCCAAGAACAAAATGATTACCACACAGGCTTTTAAAAACTAACACCGAAGGACATACAAACCACATATGCAACCAACAGAAGCTTTTCACTTGAAGTGGAGTCAGCTAACCCCAATACTGCAAAATTATATATCATCTCTGGTCTTCCTGAATCAGTACTGGTAGCAGCCTGGAAGTGGTTATTTGGATTAGTCACCCTAAATCCCTATGAAACTGATTTTGGTTTGAGATGAATGAGTGAAACCATCTTTATTTCTTCAAATCTTCAATCGTTTTAGGTAAAGTTCCACGTTCATGGATGGCAAGACTGTGCTATTGAGATTTGGCATTATGTTGTAGCCCCTATTAACCAGACCAAGTAGCATAAAATGGATTGTAGTCAAGCTGTTAGGATCTCAATCGTTTTGTAACATAGGCCTAGTTAATGGGCAAAACCGAGCACTTTGCTCTAGTGTCTTTATATTTCCAATCTTCTGCATCTTTGAGGAAGTGTATGCTAGTGTGAGTTAACCTGGCCAGAATTGTTGGCCTACAAGAATCAAGAGGAAGAACCTGACGTGCACCCATAGAACAAGTTTGGTAGAAGTAGGGGAACAGGTTGCAACGGATTGGGAGAAGAAATGGAATACAAAGAGGAATATTGGTTGTTGAGATCATTGTGACTTTTGACATCTCTTCTTTCTAACTCTTTTATCATCTACATATTAACCTACTTTTGCAACTAGAATATTCAATTGTTTTTAGATTTTCAATATATCTATTTATTTTATAGCTAGATCTAGTCTCCACTACAAGGCACCAAGCTCATGTCATTCCGTATTATTTGTGTCAGAATTAAGGGTTATACTTGATGGATTTGCATTTTGAGGATGAAAAGATGAGGCTTTAGTTGTTAGAATAAAAAGTCAGTTTTAAGATAATGACTGTCATTGAAATGATTCCTTACACACAATGGAGAAAACTGATGTTATGGTGTTATAATCTTCTCACACTTCTACGATTTCAATGGTGTGCCATCAGAGTAGTTTGACAACATGCAAATTAATAGTTTTGCCATATTGCTGCAGATGTAGTGAATATTATCTTTGCTACATCATTTCTTTGTGCTGATTGTATTTCTTATGCCAATTCATGGCTCTGCATGTGACAGGAAAGAAGAACAAGAATAAGTGGGAGGCTGAAGAAACTGCAGGAGCTTGTCCCAAACATGGATAAGGTGATCATCAGTTTATTTCTGATGCAGTCATGCATTAAATTTAAGCACCTATGTACTTCAGTTTGGTACGCATGAATTGCTGAAAGAGTTGCTTGGCATAACTACATTAGGCAAACGCATGCAATCTGGATTCCTGCCCGGAATATGTCGGCTAATGTCTTGATGTTTGGAGTTGTACTTGATTCATCATCTCTTTAAGTCCTAATACCGCATGATGCTGCTATTTGTTATTTGGCTCATCAAAGTTCACAAAGCATAATTGTGTTTGCATTTGAACCCCTCTGCAGCAAACAAGCTATTCAGACATGCTTGATTTGGCTGTTCAGCATATCAAAACCCTTCAGAATCAGGTTCAGGTGTGTGAATCTCATCCATTCTTTGTTGACTGGTGAATATGCCCAGGAATGACCGTTAAAGGTCATTCAAAGTTTAAGTGAAAGGGGATGCATCATATCTGCCTGCTTACATGGAAAATCTCCACCAGATGAAATAAATATTCACTCCTCATAAATATGACTTAACAGTCCAGATGAAATGAATTTTTTTTTATCATAAAGATAAAATGAATTAAGGATACATGTTTCTTGTCAAGAAATTTGCCCCCATGTAATCTAAGTTGAGATACTGTCATACTACAAAGTTAAATGTCTTCTTAATTGTTAGAGCGAGAGGAACTGTTTACTTCTAACTATGATCAGACAAGGATTGTTTGATGGTCTTCATAATCAACAAAGCCCAGTAGTCTGCCTGCCGGTTTACTACTTAGACCAAAAAGGCTACCTTTTACTTTTGCATCACCAGTTATTAAATTGCGCATAGTGAACTCTATTGTAATGGATTTCTCCTATGTTGTGCAAATAAATTGCGTAGAATTTAGATTTAAGTGACGTACTAGGACAGGCTTGCATAAGAGACGAGGAAGAGGATAATAATTAGAAAAAGTTAAGTTGGTCTCCAATTACAAGTTGTAACTCGTGAGTAAATCAGAAGTGTTATATTCAGTTTCACATGCCTACTTGAAGTTATGAGGTAGGTGGCTGTAGCCTACTCTTACCCAGTGGTAATCAAGAAAATAATTTTATGTCAATCTGAATTGTGAAATGAATCTACTTAATAGTCATTTTCAAATAATACTGTATTCAAGGCTGGGTACTGATAAACCTCGTCTTATGGTTATTCCAAGTCTTCTGTGTTTCTGATGTTCCTCTAATTTGGCGTGGTGTCTGCATCTTCAGAAGCTTCACCATGATCTTGATAACTGCACATGCGGGTGCAAGCCAAGCTCATAGCATTTGCAGATGGAAGATGATGATGCAAGGTTTCAAAGCAAAAGGCGGCGGTGTTGCTGGAACCTAGCAGAACTAATTTTTGTCATGCTGTCGAGTTAGGCAGAATAATGCAGATTTTAGTGAGCTCAGACATGTACATAAATTACAGCTCGCGTGTTTAAAGGTAGTCGATTGGGAAACTAAGTTGATCTATTTTAATTTCCTTCTCCTAGCGGATCGTGTAAAATAGAGTTTATTTCATCTTTGGCCTTCGGTGAAAGCATCCTTTTCCTAAAATAAAATTCTGTGAAGTTTTGTCGCAGGGTATATATAGATGTCACAATGTATTTCTGTGTTGAAATCACATTAACTTTCCTTGCCTGATTGTTAGAATTTGACGTAGGATGACGATGTTACAGGGATGTATGGGAGAACCAATGAGCTGAGAAGCGTAGAATTCTTATTGCTTTACAAGACCAAGCTAGAAGTAGACAAGAAATCGAATGCATTTCAGTGTAATTTGAGTCATAAATCTACGAGGAATAACCCAAGAGGTTGCTCTAGTGATGAAGGGGTCTTCTCGCAAGTCTGGGTTGGAATTCATTGCACTAACCCTTCCCAGCTGAATGCTAATTCCGCACGCATGAATCCATGTGCTTCAGTTCATGCCTGCTTGAGATTGGCTAGACGCTTGAAGATTTCATATTATTCTATTGTGAACCCAAAAAACCGAGGAGTAGAAGTAGAAGTTAAGCACTAATCTGGATTTTCATCCTCCAGCAAAAATCGAAAGGAGCTGAAGAAACTCTTAGCCTCAATGCAAGCAAAAATTCATCCGCTCTGAACTGCAAGCATGTCCATTGATCCGGCACACCAAAATTGGAATACAAACACCTAAAGAGTTTTCTAACCCATCCTCTCCCTTTCCAGTCCATAGGAAGATTTCGGTTTTGAGAAGGCATATGATGATTAGAAAGCGAGTCGCAATTTGCATTTAGCTGCAAAATGAAAGATTCTGATTACTTGACGTTCAATAACAGTTTAGGGTAGAATGCTCATGATCTGAGAGAAACATTAAGGTGTCCCATTCACACTCTCAATGATGGTCAAAGAGACTAGCGAAGTACGACAATTGTTTTTGAAGGCAATATGCTAAAACAAGCTTGTCATTATATTAAGCAGGCGCAACACACAGCGAAAATTGGTCAAGGACAGGACAAACATATCCCGAAGCGCAGCATAGCACCATTGTAAAATAAGGATCGGTCTTGACCGATGGTAAACTTGCTGTGATTGGAAGGATTCTCAGTTTGACTGTCAACTTTATTAACGTAGAAGATATCATACATCTAAAATAGATGGTGCTGCTGTGCAACATAAATTACTAGTCAAAACAATAGAAGGCAAGAATACACTTGTATTTTATTATAAATAAGGAGAAAACCAAACCAGTTCACAATTAAAAGAAAAGGGCAAAAATCCGGTTTTATAGCACATGTGAATTGGCCATCCCAATGCCTGACCTAAGTAAATACTCTTCTCTGCCTTGACGCCATCCTCCACAAATATAATGAAGTCAGCTCAGCTCTTTTCAGGGGAAAAAGAAAATCCAACCATGCAAAGTGCTGGATAAAATACCGGACTCCGCGGACCATCAAGTTCAACCATTCACTCTATAGTAGCCCGTGATGATTTCCATGCGCTCTAAAGATGTTAAAAGACTTAGCTCATGCTTCACACATCTTTGGTCATTGCCCAGGTATCCTTTCCAGAAGCAACACGTAGGGGCTACCACCACAAGTGTGCTCTTCAAAGGTACAAAGAATGCTATCTTATAACATTCAGGGTGCTGGGTTCCTCTGCTACCTCCGCTTGTACCTGGAGAAGGGGCGGAGTGAGAATTCTACTAAAAGAAATGATTTCATCCATTGAAAACTCAAGATTGAATCTTAAACATGGTTCTAATTTACTGTTAAACCCACAAAACGGGAATCATTCTAAAATATCAGGTGCTCTCAAGCTCCACAGATAGCAATTATTCACACAACAGTTCCTCCATATCTTATTAAATGTGACAGTCCATACACTCCACCAATACTAGCATATAGTTTTCCTCCTCTTAAATCTGAACTCCAATAATTCCCAAGCAGTAGAGCACCAGAGAGTTTGTAAAGGTCATAAGTGACAGTATACAAGCACATGTAAGGAATTAAGCATATAAATGAAATATGGCAAACAAATCATCTACACATCAGCAGTTTTAGGAAAGTCAAAAGACATGAAAGTACTAGGATATGAGGTGATAACACAAATTTTAAGCATTCAAGCCCCACTCTAACCACCAAAAGGCAAAAGAAGATTCTTGGTTTGTCAACAAATTTAAACAGTTGCACTACCAAACCAAGTCCAGATAAAACAATATAAAGCATAATCATTATTGCAAAAATAGAAAAAAGAAAAGGAGGAGGAGAATTGTCATGCCATTTAACAAGTGAAACAGAAACGTAGGGAATGAACTACCGGATATCTACAAAATCAAATGGGACCTGTGCATATGTTGCTACATCACCTACATCATAAGTAGCTAAACCAACATTTGTTAGAGATTCAGTCTTACGCCACACAGGAAACATTTGCGATTGCATAAAGGAAAATAATAAAGGATATCGAGTACAATGAGTGATGAAAAGGAATACACTCATCCCGGGGAAAAATAAGATTAAATTATTTCAGTGCTTTACTGGACCAGCTAAGACCATATCCTCAACATCCACTAACATAGATTGAAAATAACAGAAGGGACAGGCATTCCAATTTGGTGACTACATAGATGTGCAGCAAACCTCAAGGACATATGAGCCAGCCATGTTGAAGCTGAGAAAAATCATGTATCACAACATTAACTTGTCACATGCTGTCCAAGGAGACAGCTCCCAAAATAAGATTGCCAATGAAAATGAATATGTAGGAGAAAGACCGTAAAAAAATAACAAGGCCAGCCTATCATGAATTTAGTTATGCTAGTATGCTTTTATACTGAATCTCAACTCATAGGTAAAAAATAAATGACTATAGCGCACTGAGGTGGTGCAAAGCTTCCAAAAAGAGCTCAAAACCAAGTGAAAGCATACACAACATCAACCAAAGCATTAACATCCACAAGAAAGTTTCCACTAAACTAGACTTATCAAAAACTTTATCACAATGCACTTCCGAAGTCCTACAAAAAATCTTAGCTTATTCAATTAGATTATACATCAAGGTGGGTAAACTCTGGAGTTATCATACCTTGACTTGCTTTTAAATTTGGACTTCTTTCCAGCTACAGCACCTCTCTTTTTGAGTTTTCGCTCACTCATATCACTCTGAAAAAGTTCCTTCATCTCTTCTGCTCTTGATGGAGTTCTTTCAGAAATTCGTTTTGCCTTTTTGCTGGGTTCTCTGACAATCTTACCAGCATCCAGAGCCTTCTTCACTGACTTTGCTGCTTTTGCCCGACGGTATGCCACTTCGACAAGCGATAATCCAGATTTCTCCTTTTTACCACTTCCATCACCCTATAGAGAAGTCAGTGTTTTAAAGAACACTTGCATTTATGGTAGCGCATAAGAATATAAAATTGATATAAATGAACAACATTGCAGTGTGGGTCCCCATATGCAAACATCTTTCACAAGCATGTGACAGTTACAACAGATATTCATACAGGACTACCCAAACGGGAGGCTCATACTCAATGAAAAACATTAACAGAGGCTATTCATTCCGGTTCTCTTCTACATGTTTAGACTGTATTGACCGGCAGAATACAATATTGCACCAAATGAAATTTCATGTCATGATCATTTGATAAATTCAAGCACAAGCTGGTCAGGAGCCCAAACAACTGAGCCTTTGTGAGCTCTATTAAATTCCAATTGGAACCTAAACTTTGCAAGCAGGGAAGAGATAACAAGAGATGTACCTCCACCTTGTCAGTCTGATTCTCATCCTCCAACATCTCTCTAGCTGCCTCCAATCTTCGACGCTTTTTACGAGGTAGATTTTTCTGTTCGAAGATTAGACAAAAGGCTCACACAAAGCACAAATCAGCAAACTTATCCTAACGTGAAATGAGGAAAAAATTAGCGCGTACCTCGCGTTCTCGCTTTCTTTTCTCTTTCATTTTAAGGTCTTCAGCTTGTTGGGCACTGATTACCGCATCTGCAGAACTCTTTCCTTTCTCCGAAGAGGCCTACCATATCAGTTTCAACATGCCAGAAGATCAACTTTAAGGTGAATTAAAAGTATAAAATCCATTATAAGAATGTCAACACTGTAAATCGATGATAGACCAAAAGAAATTCAAGTATCAAAAACTTAACATGAATCAAATAGAAGAATACGAGCATAGATAATAAATAGCGCCAGTATTCTATCTGACAGAAAACCTTCTAACATTTGGGTAAAAGAATAATTGCTCCCTGGTTAGTACAGCTGGCTGGATACCAATCAACAGAAATAATACTTCTGACATAAGATGTCAGTAAAGGCGATCTGTGAGGAAACTGTATATAGCTACCCCAGATGGACTTGAATATTTAAATAGTCTAGGGAGAAGTGGCATATAATTGTTGGAGAGCAGGCAATGAAGATAGTTCTCAGTCACTTCAGCGAGGCATCAGAGGGATGTGATACCTGTCTAAAGTAATACAGATTGTCCAAAAAAAGTCATGCTGATACTTGCTCACTATGCAAGAGATAAGAGGAAATGAACCAATCTAAAATACAGAAATTGTTTAATACAGACAAAACACTTCATAGACAAAGGAGCAAGTGGCTAAATCACTTACTCACTATTCACCAAGAAACATATAGGTTATCTTTCTTCATTAAATAGTATCATTGCTGCCAAAAGGACAAACAATAGCAGCAACTTTTAAAATGACCATTACACTGCCTCCTCTGCCACTCTTAATCAATACATCCTATATGCCATGAAGTTGACCATTCAATCACCATCAAGAGAAGCATTATAACATGCTTCACTAAATTCCGAGAAGGTTGACCAAGAGGTGAGAATTCAGTTAAAAATAAAAGAACAAAGTGATGAACTTTTAACTTCAGGTCAATCTGGGAAACTATTTTGACCTTTCCAAGTTAATTTTGTCAAATACCACAAGAAGCTTGTCTATGTGCACAACAGCATCGAGTTTGTTCATACAGCAATAGATTAGGTCAGCAATTTCTCTCATCCCATCTCCTCAAGTAATCAGCTCATCAATTTTGCAGTACAATTGCATCCAGTCGTTTAATAGTAATTAACTGAAAAAATGAATTCAGTTATTGGATGCTATCATGTTCAAGGACAACATGTACAAATGAGAAAACCTTAACAAGCAGGTCAGATAAATATATAACCTTAGCTGCCTTTGCTGCAAGTTTCTTCTCCTTTTCTGTCACAAACCATGTTCTTTTAGGACGTGAGAATATATCATCTTTATGAGCAATCAAATTCTCCGCCTGCATGGAATAATAAAAAGCTATATAACATTACCAACCAGATGTGTAGCCCCAGCAAAATGTGATTCCATTTTAAGTTCACATGAAAACATGGTTCAGCAACAACACAGAACCCCCCATTAAACTGATTCGTTCAATGGAAGATCCAACATATAGAAGTTCAAAACGATCCACAAAACAGAAGGTATAGTTGCTAGGATATCCCAACATCCCTTGATCCCATTTTTTTGGGCAATCACAGTTGAATAATTCAGAAAAAAGAGGTACCAGACACATGTGGAGAGTGATTATTTACCTTGGTGGCCACCATTTCAGCTTTTCTCAAGGCCCTTTCTTCCCTGCACATACGTTATATCAGCAATTCCACTAGAGACACTAATATGTCAGAGTTGACATACAGTTCATACCTCTCTTCTCTTAAAATGGCAGCTACCTGACGTTCCATCCCCTCAATGAGTTTAGACCATTTAATTATTGATTGCTCTGCAACTATTCGGCTCTTCAGCTTGGAGCCAGCTCTCTTAGCCTATTAAAATAGAAAGATGAACTTGAGATTAGTCAATTCTCCAAACGACCAGTATATTTTCACAATTTCATCGACCATTTTTATTTAGGTTTTGCAGTTCTGCACTTGACAAATCACATGCGATAAATCATAACCAGAAAATACTAGCTTGCAGACAAACAAGAGGAAAAAAATCACAATAAAAACAAAACAAAATGAGACCACTACCCATTGAGCAACAGATCAGTAGATAAACTCATTCTTCTTTCATAAAAGGGCAAAAATATGTCAAAGACTATATTCAGCAAATGAGAAGTTGCATTTGTTACAATGACATCACTGCTCTTTTAACAACTCTAATCCAATTTCCCAAGTACTATTAGGGCAGAAGACTCATTAAAAAGGCTGAAATCAAATCTTGTTAAATCCTATAATAAGTCGAAGTACTAGAATTGATGACTCTAATGTGGGCCATGGGCTTTGAGCACAAAAAAAGGGCATGGACAAATCTTTTCACCCGTCTTGATAATAATATAATACCTTGGGCATTTCCAGCTTATTTGATTAATAGACTACATTGGTAACATCCCATGCAATTAATGGACCAGAGTGTAAAAGTTTCTTTGCTCTGTCAAGGTCAAAATTCATACTTACAGAACATAGAATATTTATCAAGTACTAAAAATATCTGCAGTCAATGCAATCTGAATGGACCATTCATTAGTTCTTTAGAACTTTTTATTTCTTTCTTTGCCCCATTCAAGATCATTGATAAATCTCAAGCAATTAATCACCAACTCTACAGGTGACAAAATGGCTGGTTACCAATGACAACCAATCTGTAAAGCTCATGAAACCACCATCAAGAAGGAAGTATGATGCTCACAATTGCTTTCAGTAAGGACCGGTCATTGTCAGTAACAAAAGTGACAGCACATCCTTCCCTACCCGCTCTGGCTGTTCGACCAACCCGATGAACATAACTGAGAATATAAAGGATATAGTCTTAAGAGTAGTTTCATCAAGGAAGAATGCAGCAGAGATAGAAGAGAGAGATATTTGTACATATGCAAATTTACAGACTTGGTCATTACCTGGTAAGATCACGGGGACAAGCATAGTTTATAACCGTCTGGACACCAATTATATCAAGTCCCTGCATGATTGCCCAGTACATAACATCATACCAAATAATTACTCCTAGTATAGGAGAACGTGTTGTAGAGGTCAGATGAAGGGACCTCAAAACTAAAACCTCATTAAAATATATGATTGATGAATCCTAAGCATAAATTTATTCTAATTATTAGGCTAGAGAGGAATGATTTACATGAATGCATGTGCATGACTTTTTTAAGGAGACCCTCATAAGGCAACCCTGTAGGAATACTTACACGGGCAGCTACATCCGTTGCAATCAGAAAATCAACTTCTTGCCTCCTGAATAGCTCTAATGCCTACATATGTGAGAGAGAGAGAGAGAGAGAGAGAGAGAGAGCAAGTCAGTTGAGACATCCTGATAATGAACGGACAAAATTCAGTACAGCAATCTATATGCAATACTTTGCTCTAACAAATGAGGTTCATGGAAACGTAAGGATTGATGACATTAAAGGACAAGCTTTTCTGACTAAACCATATCAAAGAGCTTTCCACAGAATGTGAATGAAATTTTTAGGGTAATAACCAACTCACATCAAGGCGTTGCACTTGAGTCAGATTTCCATGAAGTTCCGCAGCTTTATAACCAGCTAAACCAAATATGATCTTCAACCTATGTGCAGCGTCCTTTGTTCCACTGAAATTGAAATACAATAATTATATTGAAATAGTGACTGTAACCTATAGAAAAATGAGGAAACACACCCAAGAGAATCAATAACAAAGTGCAGAGAAGCTACCTTACAAGTTCAGTAATAGACTGCGTAACATTTGATGTTTTTCACCCAATTTTGTACACAGAATTAGACACTGATCAAACGTTCAATCACCTCTAACAGTATCAAGACCGAATTTGCCAACTCAATCTCCTTGTACATCCTTACCCCCATTCAACCCGTGTGCCCGCGCAATAGAGAGAGAATCATTTTTCGAGTTCCAGGTTAATAGAACATATCCTAAACTCCTATGAATGATACTAGAACATATCTCTATACCAATCTATCAAAGATATTGTTATGTGACTATCACAGACCGTAATGATCTGCAGCCTTAAATACATACAAGCATCAACATAAAACCACTGAAATGTAGGAGAAGTACAGAACAGAAAAGGCCATTGTTATCTAAGTACAATCTCAGAGTGTAACCTGAAGATTATAACTTTGGAGGTGAAAGTTTTCGAACACAAGGCCAGCAGAACCGCGTCCTGATTCGACTCACGCATCCGGCGTATTCTGACCACCCTATATAAGATAAAAGCACCAATACTAAGTACAAAACACAAAATCAATCTATAACCATGGAGAGCAAAGGATTGATGGGGATGATCAGAATGTCCCTTGCTTTATAATCAAGGGTAACGTTTATATTTCCACGTAATGAAACCCCTGCTGTCCATATAATCTTAGGCACAGTTAGAGAAGCATCAAAGGTTATGGGGAGTGAAACACATATCATGGTTTACAGGCCAATTCAACAAGAACTGGAGAGCTGCAAATATGAAAAAAGTCGAGAAAGAGTGGATTAAAGCTCATTCAATTAAGAGGGGGCATTCAGAACAGTACCATTGACTGAAGATCATGTTTCACAAAATGGAAGGGTAGGAAGACCAATTGAGCATTGGCCAAAAAATTGCTATAGGTCCCCCCAGTTCAAGAGCCTAGTGAATAATTTTAACATATACAATCATTCGAGTTCCATGGCTATCCAAACCTTCCTTCATGAAGAGACCAAGATTCTTCGAGAAGCAATTTGATTTTATGCATGGTCTACTAGTTAGCACAAGGACAAATATAAGAAAGGACTTCCAGACTTCCATGTGATTTCATCGACATGGAGAAAGCTTACAACAGTTACCTAGAGAAGTGCTTTGGAGGTTTTTAGAGAAGAAAGGAGTTTGTATTACATATAAGCAAGTAAAAACAACGTGTTTGATGGGGGTGGTGACTTTTTTAAGGACCCGTGGAGGCATAACAAAGCATCTTTCAACAGCAACAGAGATGCGTCAAGGTTGGGCTTTATGCCCTTGTCTTTTTTTGCCCTAGGTATGCGCGAGGTTACCAGAAAATCCATTTTGCTCTCAACATTGTGCCAGAAACTCAAACTGACACAAAAGTAAAATAAGGGGAAATATTGTGATGTGTGAGCTTATAAAAGCGAATGAGTATATTCAGCAAAAATAATGGCATGGTGCCAATTTAAGATTGACAAAAATTGTACTAAGGTGGTCTGAAAACATGAAAAGGCAAACTTCAGATGCTCCTGTAAGAGTTCTCACCTAAAACGAAAATAAAGGGGAAAAATAAGGGAAAGACTCGCCAGCAAATAACAATAATGGACAGCTAAAAAACCTTGGATACTTGGATATCATGTCGGTTCTAGTGTAGTCAACATTGCTTGCAGGAGAAAATGTTTGGTTGGGGCTTTTCAATAAAATCTTAGTGTAATATGACCGATAAATTGCAATCACTATTGGCAAGTTTCCATTCATGAGTCTCTATTCACTTTGTCAACATCAGCCCATGAATGGCAATAAACCTAGTAACAAAAGAAGTTAAAACCTAGTCCTCTTACGGGATAGACCATAACATGCAGCACAGTTTCAAAATTCTTGAAGCCATCACTGTAAGTGATAATTAAGATTCTAAATAAAGTACTTAGGAAGAAGCTAAACAAAGTAAGCAAGTCAATGCATTTAAAGAAGCTTAAGCCCTGTGCCCCAATCCATCAGTAATCCAGCAAAGATCGAAAAAACTGGAGGAAAAAGAAACATAATATAGCACGATTCATGTGTGGTCCAAATAATTTTTTTCAGAACAAGCTGCTATCGTGCAACGGAAATACAATGGTACTAGCTAATCTATATTAGACAAACTAACCAACAGATAACTGAAATTCCACTTACTCCTCAGTTAATGTGGCAGGACGTTTTGCTGATGGGTCAGCTGAAAGGCGCAAAGGTTTGACCAGAGAAAGCTGGATAAGCTCATCCACTTCTTCAGTCATTGTAGCTGAAAATAACATAGTCTGCCTCCTTTTAGGACATAGACGGACCTGAAAAATCCACAGACATGAGTAGGTCTAAAGTCATTGAACGGATGGCCATAATAACATAAAAAGTGAGCCGATACAATAATCATATGCCTTTATGTGTTCCGCTTCCTGCAGCAAAATCTAACCATTCCAATGAGATCTCATGGGAAAGAGTAATTGTAAAAGATTATACCAGCTCATGAATTTCAGCACTAAAGCCAAGCTCCAGCAGACGATCTGCCTCATCAAGAATAAGAACTGCAAGATCTTCAAAGTCCACTGACATAGAATTGCGCAAGTGATCTATCATGCGCCCTGGAGTTGCTACAACAATATCTGGCATTGATCTCAAGGCCACTTCTTGAACCTATGTGGAAGAAGCATTACTGTTAAATGTTTCCCCAGACAGAAATTCCATACTACGACCAAAAATTCATCAGCATTTTTAAAGCAATAGCAGAAAAAGAACTACTTTCAACTGAAAAAAAATGTAGATGCACTGCACACATCGATCTATACATGCTGTCTACCTATGAGGAGTTTTACTCCATTCTTGATTTTAATTAACATTTCAACTTCCAGATTGAGAATCACAGTCCCAAGACATGATATGACTCCGAACGTCACGAAACTCACAACGTCATATCCATTCTATGCATGAAAAGATGCTACTTTTTAACCCAAAATCTTCTTTGACATGTCAGAGCTTGCATGTCAAGATGTGCTTCAATGTTTTACAGAAAAGGAAAAACAAAAACTTCAAAGCATAAATAGTAAGGACAGAAAATGAAATCAACCTTTGTAGATAGCCCACCAACAATAAGGCAACATCTGATATCGGTAAATTGAGCAATTTTTTCTATCATGCTATGAACCCTGCAAAAATGTAAGTAAACAAATTGAACCAGACACATCAGATGTTAGCGGCCTAGCATCACTGGAATAAAATTTTAGGTAATAGAGAAACGAGGACAAGTAATCAGTTTTAACATCAATCACCAAACAAAAGAACCATTCAGGAGAAATTAACAACTTCATTTTGAGACTGACTTCTTGGACCAAAAGAATTGAAATTAAAAAGCTTCTTACCAATTCTCTTATACAAAATTCTACTAAGAAGCATAGATAAAAATTCTCAATGCTTCTCTTAAAAAAGATTAAAAAATAAAAAATATAAATGACACTACTAGGTTAGGCCCATGAACAAACTACGTCAGTAAGACATGCCAACAAGTGGAACATGCAATCATGCACAATGGGAATTCCTGCTTTGTCAAATCTCTCTCAACATGCTAGGGCAGCTTCAGGAGTATTTGACAGGAATGAGAGGCATGGCAACTTCTCTGTGTTTAGTGGTAATACTAGTGTTCCATATGATATTAACCTTTCATTATTCTGTTTAACTCACTTTCCTTACTGAAAAGAGGAACTACAGAGGTCGACCATTGAAATACAAAGTGAGCAAAAGAAATTGATTTCCCAAGCTGTGATAAGATGAAGTTCCAATAAGTTTTCTATGAACCGTTACGGGCATATAAGTTATAGGTGGACACGAGAAAAAGGTATCGGTAACTTACTGAACTGCCAACTCCCTGGTAGGAGTAAGTATAAGAACCCTTACGGCTTTCACTCTCTTGGGTCGGAACAGCAACCTCTCCAAAGCAGGCAAAGCGAATGCAGCCGTCTGCACAAACCAACATTGAAATCGAAATACTAACTCCCACCGCACAAACGTAGTTGTGTTCCAAGTATTAAAAACTCGTGTACACAAACACTAAAGAGGTTTGTCAATACCTTCCCAGAACCAGTGATGGCGCTTGCACAAATATCACGGCCAGTCAGTGCTAAGGGAATGCATGCGGCCTGCAAATAGAAGGGGCCCCAACATACAGACGTGAAAAGAAGTCGCGTTTGCCAAGTAGTGCAATCTAAACAAGGCGACAATCACGGGCGCACAAACGATAAGTTTATGGAAGGGACCTGAATAGGAGTGGGCTTGGTGTACCCTAAAGCCTCGCAAGCCCTGAGAAGGGGGCGAGAGAGATTGAGCTCCATGAAGGAATTGGCGTGAAAGGAGGTTCCTTCAGTCTTGTCGAAGAAGGGCTTGGTTTCGACAGCATTGCTGCCGCCGTCGCCGTCATCGTCCGGCCTGTAATCTTCCTACCAACGGATGACGGAACAGGGCCATAAGTGATGGGGAGAGAGAGAGAGAGAGAGAGAGAGTTTTGAAGGTATAAAAAGGGGACGATGATTAGAAAAGTTGGCCAACCTGGATGTCAGGTTCGGAATCGGAATCGAGGTCGTCGGGGAGGACCGGGAGGGAGCGATTGGCGAGGACCTTGGCGATCTTGTGGTCGACGGAGGTGGTGCTGTGACGGGCGTGCTCCTCGGCCACGGACTCCGAGTAGGCGGCGAAGTCCCAGGGGGACTGCCTCTTCTCACCTCCACCTCCGCCGCCTTCCTCCTGCTCCTGCTCATCCTCATCCTCCTCCTCCTCCTCCTCCTCCTCCGGGTCCTCCGGACGATCTTCGTCGCTGGGGGGTTCGAACACGAAGCTCGGCGACATGGGGGGCCGGCCGGGGACGATCGGACGAGCTGCGGCGACGAGAGATGGGAGGTTGGGGAAGTTACTAGGGTTTTAGGCGTCGTCTCGGCGGGGTTTTTGGGGATTTGCTGAGCTGCGAGCGAGCAGAGAAGTGGCGCTAACCGTAACTAAACGGGGACGGTGGCCCGATTAGCCCGTCCGACCCGACCCCGGTCCTTACTTGGTGGGCCGGACCCAACTTCCACTTGCGAAGGAGTACATAAAAATAGGAACAAACTTTTTTTTTTTTTTATAAGATACAAGCTATAATTGGTGAACATGATTTTTGATCGCGTAGCTTTGAAGAGGGCATGCATTGAAACGCTAATCCTAACACGAGGGATGTGGGGGAAGTAAAATTCTTTCAATATCTCGCTTTTCATGACTTAATGTCGAAAAAATATTGGTTGTACTTATTATGCCAACGCAACGCATTGAAATGACATTGAAATTGCGACACATGTTATAAGTGGGGCCAAATATCTCACCAATTATTGTGCTTATCTCTTTAGATCAATTAAATGCTATCTCTCTCTCTCTCTTTGCCCGCCTCTCTCAATGGAGACGGCGGTTGCGAAGTGGTAAAAATTGTATTCGTTAGTTTCCGTTAAATTTGATTATTATCTTGAAAAATTAGAAAACTAGTAAAGGAGGAGAAAGCCCAAAATTAGTCAATCAATTAGTTGTGGGATGTCATGTAATTGGGTAATTTGACGATAGAATTAAACAAAAGCTACTAAATTGTAAATTTGTCATACATTTAACTTTTGGGGGTTCGGCTTTTCAAGGTACTAATTCAAACAAAAGGGGAAACGATTATTCAGGGGACAAGAGACAAATGATGGGAGGAAGAGGAGAGACCGCGGTCAATTAGGCAAAAGGCAAAGATGCTTCTGTCCATGTGTAATCAGTCGTGCGTTATGGCAGCCCCGTCTTTTGACCGGCCCATAAAAAGTTAAAATGAACCAAATAAAGAGAACATTACGTTACCCCCCCCCCCCCCCCCAAGTAAAACGTGCATTTCGTTTCATCCAAGGACTGGGCACGGGCATCGGGGACCGCCCTTAAAGTGGGGGCCCAAGTTTCCTCCATGAAAATTGCTCGGCAGGTCATTCGACAAAGGCATGGGGCAGGGCGGGTCGGTATCATCCTCGACCCCGTTTATAATCGAACCATATGCATCATTAGTCACGCAACATCCATTTTAGATAGTGTCCGTCTACTTTGGCGGACGGAGAGAGAGAGAGAGAGTAAATTTGGGAATGTAAGATGGTACTTGGTAAAAGTGAGATTCTATTACATTATAAAAGTACTTTTTTCGTGGGGAGAGCAAATTTCGCAAAATTTCATGGATCTCCGGGGGGGGGGGGGGGGGGGGGGGGGGTATCTCGTATTTATGGGATCCGAAGGGTAGGAGGAGTAGTGGGACGTGGATGGCGATGGGGAAGGCATGATTTGCCAGCTAAGATCTGTACCATGCCATCCCAGCAAAGCTAGTAGTAGCCGCACACCATCTCTCTCTCTTTTCTCGCACGAGCACAGTCGGTGGTCAGACCACTTTCCCACGTCTTTTTCTCTTTCCTCCTCCTCCTCCTCTTCTCCTTCAATCTCCTCCGCATTCCAAGCTTCCGCTGCATTGGATCGACCTCTGAAGGAACCAGCAGAAGAAGCGAGAGACAGAAGAGCGAGAAAGCAGAGAGAGAACACAGAGAGAGAGAGAGAGAGAGAGAGAGATGTCGTCGTCGGACGAGGAGGGAGGGGAGGAGTACCTGTTCAAGATCGTCATCATCGGGGACTCGGCGGTGGGGAAGTCGAACCTCCTGTCTCGGTACGCCCGGAACGAGTTCAACCCCCACTCCAAGGCCACCATCGGGGTGGAGTTCCAGACCCAGTCCATGGACATCGACGGCAAGGAGGTCAAGGCCCAGATTTGGGACACCGCCGGCCAGGAACGCTTCCGCGCCGTCACCTCCGCCTACTACCGCGGCGCCGTCGGTGCCCTCGTCGTCTACGACATCACCCGCCGCTCCACCTTCGACAGCGTCTCCCGCTGGCTCGACGAGCTCAAGAGTCAGTACTCTTCTTCTTCATTTCTTTGCTTCCCCCGTTCCCCCCAATGCCGTCCTCGCTTCGTCATTTGCGCTTTCCATGTTTGCGGCGGTGGATATTTAGTGTAGATCTGTGGGTTTTCGCCTCGAGAGATCGCGCAAATCTAATCCTGCCTGCCTTGAGCTCACTCTTTTGGCACCCGAATGAGAATTGGCTATATGCTTTAGGGGAATTAGGACGCCCACCGCTTAGGTACATGCCCCTCACACCAATCCAACATTGCCTATGAGCAAATAAGAAGCTAATTGAGTCCCTGAATCACCGCTATTTTCACAAATTTCCCCTGCTCGCTCTGTTTTTATATGGACACTTTAGCTAATGGTGTCCTAGGAAGCCAAAGAAATCCGCCCGAACGGATGTCTAGTTAACAATTCGAGTAGCACACAGTATGTGTTCAGCTACGGCAGAACGAAAATTCCATTTAGCGGCTGTTATGGGTCACATCGATTAGAATCGGAGAGAAGTCCAGAGAAGTCAATGATTGAACTAAATGAAGGGTGATTGCAGTTGATGTCAAGGCAGGTAGGGCAGCATCATCATTGTGAAAGAAACTGCAGAGCAATTGAACAGAGAGAGACGGATAGGGAGAGAGCCGTTTCGATCTGCCAGGCAGTTTCATGCTAAAGTGTAGCGCATGCAATGTAGAAAGTAGTTAACAAGCCCAAAGGAGTGATTCGAAGTTCCCATACACGAATGTCGCAGTTGTCTTTTTTGCCACGATGTTTGTCGACCGTATTAGGCCTCCCTTGTTGCTAAACTACTTGAATTCTAGGACAGCAAAACCTACACTTCACTCCAAATTTGCATCGGCCAGAACTGTGTTGTTTCTGCTTCTCCCTTATTATGACAATTGGCAATGAATGATATAATAGATATACCAGTCACCCCCTCTTTCAAAGTTACCAAATAAAGTCTACTTTGAGTTGGTTATTTACTAATCTTCTTAGTGCATCTCTTTGAATAAAAGTAAACCAAAAAATTGGGCAAGTAGGGTTCAGGCCACCCGGGGGGACAGGGGTGTGATTTGCGAGATGCTTTGGGTAAGCAAAAATTTGTTTAGCAGATTAATGACAACTTCGGTAGTCCTATGATCATCTTTGTTTGAACTGGTAGTTAGAGCCTTTTTTTTTTTTGGGGGGGCCTGAATTCTTGGTTTTATCTGTTGCCATATCTTGAAATTCTTGTATTTGCTTGTAAGTCTCCCCTGGGTATTAACTGGAGTGAAAACCATTTGCAGCTCACTCAGACACAACAGTTGCAAGGATGCTTGTTGGGAACAAATGTGACCTGGAGAGTATTAGGGATGTGACAGTTGAGGAGGGGAAGAGTTTAGCGGAATCAGAAGGGTTGTTCTTTATGGAGACTTCCGCTTTGGATGCCACAAATGTGAAGACAGCCTTCGAGATCGTGATAAAAGAAATATATAACAATGTGAGCAGGAAGGTTCTAAATTCAGATGCATATAAAGCAGAGCTCTCTGTTAACAGGGTAACCTTGGCTGGTAATGGGGCCGATGGATCAAAGCGGAGTCAGAGCTTTTCTTGCTGTTCCAGGTGATACTGTAGAGGTGTAATTCTTTCAAGTCCGATGATGAAAACTTCATTGTCGATTCTATTGGTTGAGCTGTCTGTTTGTTTGGTTTTTGCTTGTTTTTTCTTATCAGGGGTTTTTAAAATGCTGTTATAGCAAATTTTATTCAAGAATATTAACCTATCGATTTCTTTTAGTTCTAGATATATGTAATAGCAAAGAATTATGTGGACCTGGGTTCCGTTTGTGTGATTGGGAATTATGTCTACATATTTTGGCTGAGAGGTTTGCATATTTTGTTCATGGCAGAGGCAAGATAAATGTAAGTTAAATTTTTATGTCCGATTCCTTCTTTCCTTTTTCGTTTGCGCAAATATTGGAATCACAGGACTAGTAATTTGTCGATGGCACGAATTGGCACATGATTTGTTACGGGAAACTACCGCATGGCATTTTTATGGGGGTATAGTTTGTGTTTGGTGGATTGTTGGGGAAACTCGTCCAAAGGAGAAAGTACACACGACGCGATCCATTGGCTGCCCGTATTAAATTTCCTCTCAAAATGACAGACCCCACTATACATCAACATTAACCAGAATTATGAGCGTAAATTTGTTGATACCCGAGCCGATGTTACACCAGTTCTTGCCAAGTCATTCGAACAACTTTTTTTTCCTTATTTATAGTGGTTCGAGCAATTTAGTTTTTGGTGGAGGGTCAACTGTGGTTGTGGGATTGATATTGATGATTACTAACCCAATCTCACTAGAAGAGGAAAACCAACCCTACCAACAACAATTTTCTCAACCATCAACACTAAAGAGGGGGGAAAAGCAAAGAAAAGTAGTATATGCGTAGCCGCAAGGGGAGGCAAAAAGAAAACATTGTCAAGCACTAGTGACTGCAAATTGACCACCAAAAGGATCAGGTGTCGTGCAGAGAGAGAGAGAGAGAGAGAGAGAAATATCTTGGTGGTAGGAAGCAATAGAAGTAATTTAACCAAAATGAGCTTTGATCATCATGACTCAAATGATCGCTAGATTTGCTGTATCACCTGCACTTCAAATCTTCTAGAAGCCTTTTGCTTCAATCGGCAACACATCTTTCTTTTCAACTCCCGCTCTTTGTGGGCACAGACAGTGACACTTTCAGAGAAGAAGGGGAGAGAGAGAGAGTGCTGTTTTTATTTCCTCCTTATTTTGTTTTGCCTAGCGTGATTTTGGGACTTTTTCAACCCACGGATCGAGACCTCCAGTACCTGGCCATTTCAAACCCGTTCTTGCCATATTGATAGTCTTCAATGGCTTGATCGATTTGAGCGGGCGTGTTCATCACAAAAGGCCCGTGTTGCGCCACCGGCTCATTCAGCGGCTGCCCGCCTATCAGCACGAACCTCAACGGCTTCGAAGACTCGTTCCACACGCTCACCCCATCCCCTGGACCTAGAACCAGTAAGTTGTGCGCTGGCACAGGAGTCGAATCCGCGGAGCCAAAAACACCTTCTCCTTCTATGACGTACACAAAAGCGGTCCATGATTCGTGAATGCTTTGGTTCAATCTTGCTCCTGGCTTGAGAGTAAAATCAAGGTACATAGTTGGAGTTCTTGTGTAGACCGGAGACCTCACTCCCATCGCTTCTCCTGCGATCACCCGGACTTCGACCCCATCATCCTCTGCTGTGCCTATGTCCTCACTAAGCAATTCCTGATACCGTGGCTCAATCCTGCAGTCGAACAAAAATATAGACAACAAGAAAAAGGTTTAATGCCAAAGTCATCGTCTCACTTGTATAGTTTCACTAACCAGCCAACAAAAGACAAGAGAGAAGTCGTTGTTTTTCCAGTGTAGCAGAGACTAAACGTGAACATCTACAGGAGCGGGCAACAGCCGCTACCATAGGATATACTGGAATCCAACCTACCAACACATGAACTAGTAACTCCTTCCCACTGTCATCATATATTCAAGAACTAAACCCCAACTTCCAAATTAAAAGAGGAGATAATTTCACTCTTTTTCTTTCCTTCTTTCTTCTCTTTTTCAGAGCAAGAAATCCGAAAATATATGCCCCAACTTTATAGCATCACCATGTAAATTTGGGCGATAAGTCGTTAGAAAATTCAATGAGCGATCTATATGGCGAGTCCCTCTTCAAAGTTTTAAGGACAATATAGGCACACATAAACACACGTTTTGGTAGTTGTCATTGGGAGTGAAGAGAAGTTGGAGAAGAGTGATGGATGCTCATACATTTTGTCTCTGGAGGAGAGATTTATCCAGAGCTGGAGCCCCTTGTTCACTCCTTCTCCCGCCGGCATCTCGGAGTGGATGATTCCTCTTCCTGCCGTCATCCACTGCAGAAAGGTGGAAAAAAAAATCAGATTCTCAATCCCCTTCATTTCATGGGACCAGCTTGGTGGGATTAACAAAGGAAACGATGACAAAAGCAAAAGAAAAAGAGAGAGAGACACAGAGAAGTTCGTTGACCTGCACATCGCCGGTTCGTATGGTTCCCCTGTTCCCAGCGAAATCTTGATGGGTGAAGGCACCCTGAACACCCAAAAGAGAGAGAGAGAAAAAAAGATTCAGCACTCTTCACGTCGCGAAATTCGACCCATCTCGTCAGATAATCTGCACTCAATTAGACGGACTCACCTGGAGCATGTAAGTGACAGTTTCGAACCCTGTAGAGATGGGATAACAGCAAGAACCGGGTCAACAACATTGAACATTCTCGTATCAATCCAAGAGAGTAGTAACAAAACGAACGAAAAAGGTGCGAACCTCTGTGCGGATGGTCAGGAAATCCAGCCGGAGGAGACACTGCAAAATTCGACAAGCCAACCGGAATTAATTGGAGAGCACTAGTAATCACCAGCAGCGCACTAGACAACCACCCAATAAAGAAAAACGAGAAAAAAAAAAAAGGGCGTCTTTGGGTAACAAACCTGAGAACTCATCGAGCATGAGAAAGGGGTCCAAGCTCCTCAATTCATTCCTGAAAACCCAAACCACCCAACAGAGTTTACAACCGTTCGGATCTCGCGAACGAAAGAGAAGGACAAGGGAAGAAAAGAAAACCGCCCCGTGAACCCCACCAAGAACCGGATCAAATGCGGGAAGCGGGAACAGAGGAGGAGGAGGAGGAGGAGAGGAAAAGTCAAAGACCTGCCAATGCTTCTGCGGACGACGGCGCCCTGGCCCTCGTGCTGCTGCTTGGCCAGGACCCGCTTGACAACGGCGCGGGGGGTGCTGAAATGGGGCTGGGACATGGCGCTCCTGATGAGGGAAGGGGAGGGGCTAGGGAGGCGACGATGGAACAGTGGAAGAAGCCTGTGGGTGAAGCCGAGAAACAGGACCATCAGCAGTAGCCGCCCATCACACCTCGCTCTCATAAAAAGACAAAAAAGGATTTCACTTTGCCAAATTCCTCTGTGTCGGGTGGGCGTGACTCGTGAGAAGCTTTGAATCTTCGAAAGCCTTTATTTATAAGGGGGGGGGGGGGGGCATCTGGAAGGAAAGCGAAGAAGAAGAAGAAGAAGAAGAAGGGAGAGCGGGCAAGTAATGGGAAAACGGCCGAAGGAGAGAGAAAGCAGAGAGAGAGATGGCTTGGGCTGAAGCGGGTCGGTTGGTCCGACGCACAAGGAAGTTCGTGGGTGGGGCCCGGCGCATTCTCGTCCGTGGCCGTCACCCACTCGTCACCGTGACGTCATGCTCCCGTTGCCCTTGCGGGCCTTTATTTGCCCTCTGCCCCATGATGGGCGATCCAACCCCATTTGGTTTCCTTTCTTTCTTTTTTTTGGCTCGGTGGGTATCAATAATAATTGCCCCTTTTCAGAAAGTCAATATATATGCACGTGGTGGAATTTGGGTGTTGTTCTTCATTCGTGGATTATATCTTTGTATCCGATCTCCAATGTGGAGATTTGATTTCCAACACATGGATTAAAAATCTTCTGGGCTACCCAATTAGCTCAGCTTAGTTTCAGTTTTGAGTGAACACACGATGATTAAGTTTCAATTGAGTCTTTAGAAGTGCTTGTTGAGTGCTGAGGAAGCTAGAGAGAGAGAGAGAGGTCTCAAGCCGTGCTCCTCACTGACGGTGTGAGACTTGGCGATGGGTTGCTAATTTTGATTCGAAGTAGTCACGGATATGCTCCCATGAATGTGTGTCGCCCACCCCCATCAAGCTCCAATGATTTCTCTTCATCTCTGGAACTCGTTTTGTTTTGTTGCTTGCTCGGCTTTGTGATGATTTGCAATTTCTTTCAAATAAAAGTTCGAAATGAACATTATTTTTAAAAAAATTTATGAAGTAGCCAAATCGTATCGAATGAGGAATTGAAAATGCCAAATCGTCTCGAATAAAAGTTTTGGGACGGTCGGTGACTATTTTAACAGTCGAAAAATGGATATTTTGGTAAAAATAATTTGTAACCACATTTTTCAAAAAATTTCTTTCCTTTTTTCCTTTTTTTCTTGTCCCTCCTCTAACCATCACCACATCTTGTCGATGGCCGACGAAGGTTGCCAACCTTGGGCTAGGGCCACCCTCACCAACATTGAGTGTCTGATACTAGCGGGGGTGACCCTCACCAGATTCGGTGAGGGCAACCCAAGCTTAAGTCTGGTGACCTCCACCTTAGCAAGCTAAGGGAAAACAAAAAAGAAATAGGAAATAAAAGAAAAATTAAAAGATGAAAATGCCCTTTGGCCAAACATGTTATGCCTTTTTTGAAATTAAGATAATCACTTCAATCTCTTATTTGAAATAAGTTCTACTCGAGATCCTTATTTAAGATAATTTGGCAACTTCATATTCATATTTGAAAGGGAAAATTTCAAATAAAGACCTAAAGTGAATCTATTTTCTCAAATAAGAACCTAAAGTGAACTTTGTGTCAAATAAAGATTTGAAATTGACTCATTGCTTCAAATAAGGACCCGAAGTGAATTTTGTGTCAAATAAGGACCTGAAGTGATCAAGTTAATCTCTATTGAGGATCTTAACTCGCCAACATACATCTTTCGGTGATTAAAATGGGGGCAATTTTGTCAGGAACGTGTGATTGGAAAAGAAGGGAAAATTCTAAATTAATTAAGTTTATTTTATTCATTGAGACAATGAGTCCACTTTAGGTCTTTAT
Organism: Eucalyptus camaldulensis; assembly: GCA_019915185.1. Taxonomy (NCBI): domain Eukaryota; kingdom Viridiplantae; phylum Streptophyta; class Magnoliopsida; order Myrtales; family Myrtaceae; genus Eucalyptus; species Eucalyptus camaldulensis. The sequence goes on from JAHSVA010000014.1 coordinate 188,963, forward strand.
CTGACACAAAATTCATTTCGAGTCTTTATTTGAAAAAACTGATTCACTTCGGGTCCTTACTTGGAATTTTCCCTATTTAAAACAATATTTATTTTGATCCTTTATTTGAGATAATTAAAATACTTCAAGTTCTTATTCCTAATAATAATACATTTTTTTTTTCGAGATTGCGTCGTATCTCTTTGGGCATCATTTTGGAAAATGAGTGAAATCTTCTCTTTCCCAAATTGGATGTGAAGTGAGGATGGGGGATGAGGAGTTGATGACAAGTAGGTGATGCTCTCCCATGGTCATGAACGACTCCTGCGTTCACATCCATTTGGGTTTTTATCATTAAGACAAGAAGATAACAAGGAAGGAAGAGGAAAGAAGGGGAGAACGAAGGGACCCTTTTTGGCGTCGAATCCAAAACGGTGTGGAGACGTTGACCCCTTGTGGAGATGCAGGGGGTTGCGTGTCGAATCTTTACTATTCCGATCGTAGCTGTCCCCCGAATCTGACGGTTGCCTTTGCTGTAACTCGTTAGTGCATCATCGTTGACCATTTACAGGGTCTTCTCAACAATACCACCCCCAAAAAATAAAAATAAAAATGGGGCAGAAGATTATTATCCACTACCCATATAAATATGTATGCGTGGGCATGTATGTATGACACGTTATATAAGTAAAATATTATAAGAAAATGACTGTTTTTTGCACCATGGGCCGCCTTTCTTTTTCCTCTTTCGATGGCAGAAAATGGGGATAGCCATCACGAAATATATTTTTGTTTGGCCGGTTCCGCTTCCTTAATTTCTTTTCCTTGACCAAGTTATGACAGTAAACGCCACAAAACAATCCATTTTTAAGGGGCTCCGTTCGTTCATATTCTCCTTCTTTTAAAAAAAGAAGAAGAAGAAAAAAAAAAAAAAAAGCAGCATTGACCCTGGCGATCCACGTGTTTACAGATGCGTTCCACGTTTCTATAATAGTCAAATTCTAAACACGAATTGCATACGGCCCAAAAAAAAAAAATGGAAAATGAATTTCATCAATCAATGTATAAAGGAGACGACTGGCCGCAAATAAATGTCGTGGTCCAGCTGAGGCGTGCATGCTTGCCAACTGCCAACTGTCTCTCTTTCCAAGCGATTTCCATAAAAATTTCCAGAAAGAAGATGACATCGAGTCTTATCTAAGCGTGGCGTTCGGGCCTTTTAATTCCCCCCACAAGACTTTTTGGTAAAACCCCCTCACTTGCATTTCACACCAGTTTTATTAAAAACAAAAAACTCGTTTTTGAAATGGTTAATAACTTTGGGAAGATCAAGATGATGATTCTTAGTTGTCCTCCCTCCTAAACAAGGATAAGGATAAAGATGAACTGAAGAAGAAGAAGGAGGAGGAGGAGGTAATGATGAGGTATGAAATCTCATCTTAGAATGCAATCATCAATTCTTGTGCTCACTTATCAACTTTTACCAATTTAACTCGGTAACCCAAATTAGAACGACTCACCAACTTTTGTGGAATTAGGTTACAAAAAAGTTATGGGATACTAATTCTCGACTTTGATTACTTACCGATTTTCTCAAAATTATATTTTATCAAACTTACATTTTCATCGAGCTACCAACTTTTATTATCTTGATGTGCAACCTCTTCTAGAACCCCTGATGTCCACGACTCTCGAGTGAACTCGGAAGCTCTATTAAACCGCTTAATCTGCAAAAGTTGAATGTGCGATCCCTTAAACCTCACGCGAGAATTCTTCTTTCGCACCCAAAGTCTACAAATATCAACTCCTTCAAAATTCAATTCGCTGGAATTATAATCACGAAATGACAATGCATGTCCCGTGAAAATTAGGAAAAAAAAAATAAGAAAATCCATGCTTCCATTGCGTAAGCGGATCACTAACGGAGTAATTAGCATGCATCAAACTATCGTATCCAATCTCGATGCTCATAGATCAACCCTTTGCAAGGTGACGGGCCTAAAAACTATATCGCCCATGGTTAAGCCCCAAAAATAAGTCAAATAAAATTTAGTCCGTGTACCCTTTTCTATTTCAATTTTAGTTTTTGACTAACTTGTGATTATCTCCCCATAATCCAAAAAAGATGATGGTTCTAATAATATTCTTCTCAATAATAATAATCCATATACTATGTTGAGTTCCCCTCGGTCGACAATGAAACCTTTTCTCCTCTCTTCTTTTATTTTTTTCGCCCTCCCTTGAACGGAGAACAAATAGCCTTGAATTATATATATACAAGCACCTTCAAGATGACTCAAAGTCAGGCAATAGTACGATGCCAAAATCAGATAAACCCCAGACTCCATCTGTGCAATAAAAAACAACAGTAATCATCCATTAATATCCTTTTATCCACTGACAGAGTACTTCAATTAAGAGAGGAAGATGTCGTTTACGGCTATAAAGATCCTTTTCTAGTGTTTTCATGGATGTAAAGGAATGGTGCCCGTTTTTACATTAGATTTAATGACGGCAGCTCGATCTCATTCTGAGTCAGGCAGCAATTTAGCTTGCTGAATCAGCGGCCTGGGGGGGAATCCGATCGTAGATATTCCATCTTGACCGCGTTTTTGTCAAGCAAGAATGTTGTTTACACACCGTGTTTGTATTTGCAGTAACAGCTGCAAACCATTTCCTGTCTTTTTACGATCAATTAAGCGTTCTTTGAGATGCCATCCACGTTGAACCTGCAAGGCTAATTATTGGTAACTTGGTATTGCTACATGCTATGACCTGCTTGATTGCGAATGAAATTGCTCTTTGGTCAAAAGTTTTTTGAATAGGGGCACTAGGTGAAGTATTGTGCGACATCCGACCCATGTTGGATTTGGTTTTCTAGGTGTCCCTTGGACAGAGGAGGAACGCCGACTTTTTTTGACTGGTCTGCAGAAACTAGGAAAAGGTGACTGGCGTGGGAGTAGCGCGCAATTATGTTACGTCGAGAACTCCTACTCAAGTGGCTAGCCAATGCTCAGAAGTACTTCATTCGGCAGACCGTCATAAGAAGCTAAATTCTTATCATTTGAAATTGCTGATGCGGTGGTTCATTCATCTCTTTAAGCCATGTGACCCACACCGCACACACTCTTGGTACGTCTTAAGACCCATGCCACCTCCTGCTCTCTTTTTATTTGTTTCATAAAAAATAAATGTTTTGAAAAACATTTATCCAAAAAATAATATGTTGTATCACTTAAAATAATTAGTCAAATGAAATTGCTTTCATCATCAACAAAAATTTATGTCTACACATTTTCATAAATGATGTAAATTCTTTTCATTCATTTTTACATGTGATACAAATCATCATTTTTAATTTTTGGTCGTAATGACAAAGCCAATCACGTTGCGAGAAATGGCGAGATTCCCACCGAGCAATGCAAATTCCTATGCAGTTTCCGAATTTAGATGGACCATCTTTGCACTTCGTGCCTGCCCGGGGCCACCTGATATTTTCTCTGCTCAGCCGCAACAGCGGTAATAGCACAACGAAAGCATGGCCGCGCGTATGTTCACGTCTTCCCGTTCTAGGCATGTCCAAGAGTGACCTCCCTTTCGCCCGCATCCATATCAAAATTCAGTTCGACATCTGCATTAAAAACCGACCCTTGAGGGTCCTTTTCCAGGTTGTTTTTGTAGTACTGAGATCTAACATATATTAGCTGAGTTAGCCGGCCAGATTTTACGTGCTCTTGCGTATTCATGCATGCACAATTACATCCATATCTAATATATATTCATGAATGAACGTAAGGTCAATCAAAACTCCAAAGATAATGTTCAATTATCAAAAAAAAAAAAAAAAAGAGATAAAACTCGAATTCAAATAACACAAAGTTAAAAAAAAAAAAAAAAAAAAAGTGGGAGAAGTGGAAGGTGATAAAGTAGTATCCCGCATTATCTAGGATTTGACTGAGCTACATAAATATATATACATATACAGTTTTCCTTAAATATTTGGGTTGGATTTCAAGTACTCACGTATTATGGGATTATCAAAAGAGAGGTAAACATGCGACGAGTCGAGCCTAGATTTGAAGTGAGAAAAACCAATGTACTGCTTGATTGTTTCCACTTGGTTTTCCTTTGTTTGGTTCTTCTTGTCTATTTTTTGGGGTCCTTTGTATGAAAAGGCAAATAAAACTAGTGCACTGGAAAGTTATCCTAAACTCCATGGTGTTAAAACTTCTTAAAGGATTGTACTCATCTTCATCACTGAACGATGAGGATTTTAGGTTTCCTAAAGGGCAAATCAAAACGCACGAATTCTTTCATGGAGGGAGGGAAAAGAAGTTCACCTACCTGCACATCATCTTCGTTCAACCTCCACGGCGCTCCACATAAATCTTACAGTTCGCAGACCGCTTCCACCGCTGCCTCTCCGCGAGACGTTTCAGCAGACGATTATTATCGTCCTGGCAATGGCCACTTCGATTGCAACAGCCCCCTCCACACTCGTTGATAATCATCTCCCTGCAGCCCAAGTTCGGACAGAAACCCTTCGCGAACCCTAGAACGGTCGATTAGCACAGAAGGTCCCACCATCGGGTGAACCATACCCTCGGGACAAGTTGGTTTGCAGGTAAGAGGATCAAGCATCACCTCGCAGTTCAACCCGGGACATCGCACGTTCACCACTCCACTGTCGATTTTCTCCACAATGTATGAGGACATGCAATGACTGCAGAAGGAGTGATCGCACCGCTCCGAGGTCCAGAAGATTGAGATCGATGGAACATCTTCCATGCATATTCCGCAACGTACGGTTGTCCTCAGAGGCGGTGCTTTCAAGGTGAAACTCAACCGTAGATCGCTCATGGTGGTGACTTTCGACTTCTTAATGCTGTGCATAGTATAAGTTGAGTGCGTGCGTGCGTTTGTGTGTACTGCAAATTTACATCCGACTTCTGCAAGGATTCTGTTACTAATAGTATTCAACGAAGATGAAGCCCTTCGGCCCAGCAAATCCATACCCTGTTTATTACATGAGTGTCCTTACTACTAATAACCTTTTGGAAGACACAAATTATCATTCCAAGTCTTCTTAATAGAGGTGTGCAAAAAAATTGGGACCCACCCAGACCGCCTGGAATTGGTGGTTGTTGAGGGAACCGCTCGGTTCCCGATTCCAATTTATGATAACCGGTGGGTACTGGTCCGGTTCCCGATTATATTAAAATAATATATTAATTTTTAATATTAAAAATGAAATTACATATTAACAAACCCAAATCAAATAATTAAAAAAATTAATTAAAGTGGGAAAAAAGTTCAAAGTGCACTAAATGGAGAGGCACTGATCTCTAGTCAAACCAAATGGAGAGGTGTTGAAGCTAAAAAGTCCAAAGTGCACCTTGACAAAACGTCGAGCAATTGATGAGCAAAAAGCAAGCACGTGAAGAAGTAGGGCTGCAAGAGGAGGAGAAGAAGAATAGGTTAGGCGGTGAAGAACCAACAATTTTGGTCAAAAACCAAAGTTGTTTCCCGTCAAGATCGAAATTTTCAAAAAAATGATATTATTATTATTGTGAGACCGATTCCATGGATCCACCCAAGAATTAGACCGGACCGGCGGTCCAGTTCCTTGGTAGATCCATGCAACTAATGGGTGGATCACAGTTCCAATTTTTTGGAATCGGTCCTTAACGGGTGGTTCTCGGTTCTAGGTCAGGAACCTGCGTGGATCATGCACACCCTTACTTCTTAATGAGTTCTATAACTATATTAGCTAAAGAAAAGTCATGAAAAGATATTTTGCAGGCAAATTACTATTAATGAGGTCAATTACGCAGGCTAAAGAAAAGTTGCGACCGATTTGGTAATCTGCTAAAATTAGGACAGCAGAAATTTACTATTAACCTAAGCGAATTACTTTTTTTTATGAACAGAATGAAGTTACAACGACAAAAGGGAACTTACATCCTGTATAGAATAGTTACAGAGAGGCATGTTACAGTTAAATTACTACCGATGAGGAAAATTACAAGGTCAAAGGAAAGTTACAATTGATTCTGTTATTTACTAATAGCATGAGAAAGAAATTTACTATTAACTTAAGTAGATTACTGGTTTTTATGGTGTATTATGAACCCAATGAAATTGTGACGATAAAAGGGGAAATTACTTGCCGCAAAAAAAAAAAAAAAAATCAAAGATGTGCGAACATTAATATTAGTGAGGACAACCGTGTAAAGAAAAGGAAAGTCGCTTTCAATTAGGTAGTTTACTCACAGTAAAAGAAAAGAAATTTAGTATTAATTTAGGTAGACTACTATTTTTTGTGGAATATAACGAACCACGGGACGGATCAATTTATGAAAACAAAAGAGGAACTCACCATCTTAAAATTTAAAAGAGTTACGAAAGGACATGTATAATAGGTAAATTACTACTACTGAAGACAACTATGTGAGCAAAAGGAAAGTCACCATCATTTAGGTAATTACTAGCAATAGAAGAAAAGAAGCTTACTGTTAACTTAGATAGACTAACAGTTTTAAAGAAAATTTATGAACCAAAGAACCACAAACACGTCCGCTTGGGAAAAGTTACAAAAAGATATGTAACAGGATAGAGGTACAAACATTGCAAATTAAAAAAACAAAAGTTGTATAATAAAACTTGAAAAAGTTCATGTGCTTTGTCTTTATCCATAATTTTGAAATGGTAAATCAAATGCATATATTCAGTTCCTTTGAGCAGCAAAATCAAACAATTCAAACCTTTCATGCAATTAATTACCTGTTTCATGGCATGAACTACTACATTGGTTCGAGGATTTTTCTCCTGAAATCTTTCAGCAACAACATGAAAGGGAAGGTCTAGAACCTACCTCCCAACATGTGGATAAATGTGGAAAATATTATTATTCCAGTCCTAGACTTAAGTTATTATTTAGATTCAAAATCTATCGTGCGAATTTCAATGTAATGCTAATACTCTCAATGGTTTCAATGTAATTTTTAACATTTGCATTATATTTCAATTAGTTTTTTCAACTAATTATTACTTGGAATTATTAATGTGGTGTTTCAATTATCATCTACTGTCCTATATAAAGGCAATTTGACGTGGAAATTTACTCAAAACTTATCTTTTTAAGTAATTTTATGAATTCTATGAGTTTTCTTATCTTTTCTCCTTTTTCGTTTCTTTTCTTTTGTTTTTCCCTTTTCTTTCCCTCTTTTCTGCGCAACTGATGAATTTGACTGAAATCCACAAAAATTTAAAGGATAACTTTGATGATGGATGTTATACTCCCCATTTACAAGTCTGGTAAATTATCCTCGTTGCTATAATACAAAGGAAAGCTGAACAAGAAACTCGACGACACTTTTTATGAAGGAAGAGGGTAAATCGAAGGTTGCAACGTGCACTTTGTTTTGATTGCCTAAAAAGAGCCTAGAGGCACTCACGAACAAAAATTTTCTTTCTTTATAGGAAAGAACTCTTAAAATCCCTTGAAAGGGAGTAGATGATAACGGCAGCCAGCCACCACTAGCAAAGGGTGGCCGGTGTTGGCAAGCGCTGCCACGATTGGCCGAGTCGAGACTTGAGGTCCCATCACGACGCTCATTCTAGTGCTTGAGCTGCTCACCACTCAAGCAAAGGGTTCAACTACGTAATCTAGCAGCACGAAAGGGGCAAGGACTGAGTTTTTGACTTGGGAGCTCAACCCGGCCTCTTTGCGAGCTCCGCGACAACTCGGGCTGGGGGTCCTTCCATTTATAGCACCCAAGATTTCATAGAGAAAAAGCTGTTTATGGCTTCCAGAGATTGTACTTCAACCCCCCCTCGTATCTGCTGACAAGGTTTCATGCTACTAGGATCTCATGCAAGGTAGACCCAAATGTTATCGTACTCGGGAAAGAGGACCATACCAGAAGAGAGCATTCACAAACTGAACTTAAAAAAATTTAGATAGCAAAGAGATGGCATACAATGTTTACACTTTGCTGCTTTACAAGTAGTTGCCTATTCATCATGGACTCTACTTTTACCCTTTATTTCATTCTTGATATTTATCGGACCAAAGAGGCAGATTCGCAGATTTCCTTCAACTATCCGTTCATGAAAGTAGTTCTTATACAAATCCCAGAATTCATCTCTGCAACACAAAATCCATATGAATGAGAACTACACTCAAGAATGCATGAGAATGGAGGTTCAAGGGCACGCAGTCAAGCAAAACATGTACCTGATTTGTGGAAGTGTTAAAAGGGAATAGCCCTTCACATCAGTGTGCATGTCAAGCAATATTACTGATAAGCGAGAAAGCCCCAATGCTTCAATGTCAATTAGTTTCTTTATTCTGCAATCAGATCAGTGTCATCATCAAGAAAGCAGGTCGTGAATCATAAATAAGGAATGATAATGCTTTGTCAAAGGATCCCAGAAACTTTGAACTAATGTGTTATCTGAGGTAACAAATTATTTACTCAAGAACATCAACTGGAGAACTATATTTTGACGGGCTTCAGACTGATTGAGGTTATTGGTTACATAAATGAGCTAGGTTTGACATTCCATTTCATAACCTAACTCAAGTCTTGGCATTGTTGGGGGTTGACTGTACAACTTCAGCCAAACCCAAATCTGCCTCACTGACGTTAATTAGCATTTCTTTTCAACCTAATACTAAAAGAGAGAAATTATTGGCCTTGCCACTCCATCATTCAGATTAGTCAATTAGGAGCCAAAATCAGACAGAGCCACTGATCATCTTCAAAAGTACCTGAACAATTAATATAAACAGACTAGTGTTGGAACCTTCGTATTTGGTTAAACTTCAATCTACTATCAATATCTAATAGTATCAAACAGTATCTTCAAAGATGAGGAAAAAACTCAGCTGTTCAGGGTGGGGCACACTCCTTTGAGCATGAGGCATGCTTGTTGGCATCACAGGCATGTGCTCTTCAGGGCCATGGGTGACCCCCTTACGGACATGCCCCTCAAGATCACGGGCATGCTCCCTAAGGTCATAAGCATGCTCTTCACAATGAGAGGCAAGCTCCCTAAGGTCATGAGCATGCTCTTCACGGTGAGAGGCAAGCTCTCTAAGGTCATGAGCATGCTCTTCACAATGAGAGGCATGCTCCTAATGTTCAGGGGTGCACTCTCCACAACAGTTCTGATTTCAGGACTCATGTGGGTCCAGTGGCAATCAATTACCAGGTTTGAGGCATGGACAATACTAATGCCAGAGGTGCACCATCAAGCCTTATCGAACTGAAGGCATTGAACTAATTTTGACTTCACAATGGGAGTTCAACTGTATTCAATGTAATCTCATGCATGTCCCAATGCATTCAGAGAAGGACCTAGATTGCTAAATTGAGCAAGCAATTCTTCATGGAATCAATGGACAAACCTGTGCTCCCACTTCTAGCCTCTGTCAAAATCTTTTAGACATTTTGATTACTCATTGACAAGGAATGGGACCAACTTTGCTTTTAAGATGAGAACTTTTTCCAGTATTTTCACACTCCCCTTGGAATTTCCAGTTATACGAATATTCAATTTAAAGAAACACAAACCTGTTTGGAGTACCACATGCAATATTGACACGGTTCTTTAACATGGCGACCTGCAGGGACCAAATATCCAAAATATGCTTAGATAATCCCAGAGTTAAAGTTAAACGGGTAGAATTTACAGATACAATTCCACCCTAGAAGCAACGAGATAGGATAAAGAAAGACAACTCGATAGTTCTCACTAATAAAAAACCGCCCAAATGAAATAAATATATTTATGTATGTACATATGCAAAAAGAAACTGCTCCTCATATTAAAGGAACTAGGAAAGACATGTGGAGGAAATAAATCATCCCGTTCTCCCTGACTAGGAGTCAATATAACAGAACCAACCGAGCATCCCATGTTGTGCCAATGATCAAGATGTGCAGAGTGACATCCCAAAAGTATCGAAGTAAAAAAGCACATACAATTTGTGCTCAGTGCATCTGAAACTAATAAGCATCTGATTGAAGAAATGATGATGATAAGCAAAAAGAGACGAAATTAATATTTTATCCCAAGTACAACTTATCCAACTCTGATTGAGAGCAAACAAGAACAATTACAATACCTAACCAAAAAACAAATCATGTGTGCATGTTGTCTGTTGCAGTTGCTTTTCAGTAACAAGGAGTTATAGCCATTACATTAGTACATATAGGAATATATATATATATATATATATATATATATATATATATATATATATAGAGAGAGAGAGAGAGAGAGAGAGAGAGAGAGAGAGAGAGAGAGAGAGAGAGAGAGAGAGAGAGAGAGATGAATTTCGAGGTCCAGTTTGAGGTTTAAAATTTGCTCCTTGGGCAAGCAGAGGGACAAATCTAATTATAGCCAAAGCAATAACCTGCCGCTAATGTCAGCAACTAGGCTGATGATGATTAGGCATAGTTCACCATTTAGAACTGTATATATGTCATATGAGCATAATAAAAGCAAATCTGTCCTCACGGTTATCGCCAACATCTAAATGATGGGTTTATCATGAAGTATTTTGATATATCCTGACTTTAATAGAGCTATGACGTGCAACTATTGGACTTCTATTCACACACTTATTCCATCTTTGGAATTCAAAACAATGAAGCCCAACTCAAATAGAATCTGATACAATAAGTAAACCCATAGCATCGACAAGCCGGTGATGATGAGGAATTATTGATCCCAAGAATGGATGGGCATGAGGAACATAAATAGACAATAAAGAAGTATCAGGAAGTTGGGATCAGACTGACGTGCAAAAAATGTACTCAGCAACGCTGCTGCCTTAGATAATTACATTGTGGTGGCATCATATCCCAGACTTTGAACTGGTACAAAACAAGAAAGCCAGAAAAATCCAGAGGGAAGATAATGTGGGTGATCAAAATAATATTTCAGAATAACGGAAACAACTTAAGATCAGGTAGATCAAAAGAAGTTCACAAGCATATCCCAAGAACAGGGAGAAAGAAGAAAAATGGATGGGCATGGGGAGAATAAATGGTAAACAAAGAAGCACCAGGAAGTTGCGATCAGACTGACGTGCAAAAAATGTACTCAGCAATGCTGCTGCCTTAGATAATTACATTATGGTGGCATCATATCCCAAAGTTTGAACTGGCACAAAATAAGAAAACCACAAAAACCAGAGGGAAGATAATGCGGGTGCTTGAAAAAATATTTCGGAATAAAAGAAACAACTTAAGATCAGGTAGATCAAAAAAGTTCACAAGCATATCCCAAGAATGGGGAGAAAGAAGAAAAATGAATGGGCATGAGGAGCGTAAATAGAAAACTAAAAAGTACCAGGAAGTTGCGATCAGACTGACGTGCAAAAAATGTACTCAGCAACGCTGCTGCCTTAGATAATTACATTGTGGTGGCATCATATCCCAGACTTTGAACTGGTACAAAACAAGAAAGCCAGAAAAATCCAGAGGGAAGATAATGTGGGTGCTCAAAAAGATATTTTGGAATAACGGAAACAACTTAAGATCAGGTAGATCAAAAGAAGTTCACAAGCATATCCCAAGAACAGGGAGAAAGAAGAAAAATGGATGGGCATGAGGAGAATAAATGGTAAACAAAGAAGCACCAGGAAGTTGTGATCAGACTGACGTGCAAAAAATGTACTCAGCAATGCTGCTGCCTTAGATAATTACATTATGGTGGCATCATATCCCAAAGTTTGAACTGGCACAAAATAAGAAAACCACAAAAACCAGAGGGAAGATAATGCGGGTGCTTGAAAAAATATTTCGGAATAAAACGAACAACTTAAGATCAGGTAGATCAAAAGAAGTTCACAAGCTCTTAACCAAAAAAAAAAAAAAAGAAGTTCACAAGCATATCCCAAGAATGGGGAGAAAGAAGAAAAATGAATAGGCATGAGGAGCGTAAATAGAAAACTAAAAAGTACCAGAAAGTTGCGATCAGACTGACGTGCAAAAAATGTACTCAGCAACGCTGCTGCCTTAGATAATTACATTGTGGTGGCATCATATCCCAGACTTTGAACTGGTACAAAACAAGAAAGCCAGAAAAATCCAGAGGGAAGATAATGTGGGTGATCAAAATAATATTTCGGAATAATGGAAACAACTTAAGATCAGGTAGATCAAAAGAAGTTCACAAGCATATCCCGAGAACAAGGAGAAAGAAGAAAAATGGATGGGCACGAGGAGAACAAATGGTAAACAAAGAAGCACTAGGAAGTTGCGATCAAACTGACGTGCAAAAAATGTACTCAGCAATGCTGCTGCCTTAGATAATTACATTATGGTGGCATCATATCCCAAAGTTTGAACTGGCACAAGATAAGAAAACCACAAAAACCAGAGGGAAGATAATGCGGGTGCTTGAAAAAATATTTCGGAATAAAAGAAACAACTTAAGATCAGAGGTAGATCAAAAGAAGTTCACAAGCATATCCCAAGAATGGGGAGAAAGAAGAAAAATGAATAGGCATGAGGAGCGTAAATAGAAAACTAAAAAGTACCAGGAAGTTGCGATCAGACTGACGTGCAAAAAATGTACTCAGCAACGCTGCTGCCTTAGATAATTACATTGTGGTGGCATCATATCCCAGACTTTGAACTGGTACAAAACAAGAAAGCAAGAAAAATCCAGAGGGAAGATAATGTGGGTGCTCAAAAAGATATTTTGGAATAACAGAAACAACTTAAGATCAGGTAGATCAAAAGAAGTTCACAAGCATATCCCAAGAATGTTGAGAAAGAAGAAAAATGGATGGGCATGAGGAACATAAATAGAAAAAAGAAGCACCAGGAAGTTGGGATCAGACTGACGTGCAAAAAATTTACTCAGCAATGCTGCTGCTTTAGATAATTACATTGTGGTGACATCATATTCCAAACTTTAAACTGGCACAAAACAAGAAAATCAGAAAAAACCCAGAGGGATAATAATGTGGGTGCTCAAAAAAATATTTCCGAATAACGGAAACAACCTAAGATCAGGTAGATCAAAAGAAGTTCACAAGGATATCCCAAGAATGGGGTGAAAGAAGAAAAACAGATAGGCATGAGGAACATAAATAGAAAACAAAGCACTAGGAAGTTGGGATCAGACTGACGTGCAAAAAATGTACTCAGCAATGCTGCTGCCTTAGATTATAATATTGTGGTGGCATCATATCCCAAACTTTGAACTGGCACAAAAACAAGAAAACCAGGAAAAACCAGAGGGAAGATAATGCGGGTGCTCAAAAAGATATTTTGGAATAACAGAAACAACTGATCTTCAGGTAGATCAAAAGAAGTTCACATGCATATCCAATGAGAATGGGCACATCCCATGAGGACTCTGCATTGAAGTCCTCAACATATAAAGGTACATCTCCCTCAATGTACTAAACCTATCTGGAAAAGAAGAAAGAGAATTCAGAGAACAGGGCTAGTTTTTTATGATCATTAAGGTGCATTACTTGGGGCAAATGGCTGAACTTGGAAGTACAAAATACGAGAATAGATCACATCAAAATCATAATTGCACCAATGACCCCCAATGTATCCACACCATGGAAAGAATTGAAACAGAGAACTCAAATCAAATGCAGAAACAATTACTTTCCCATATGCTTTCTTAGGAAATCTGCAGGATGTAACACTCACAAACTTGAAGGCAATAATCATGAACACTCAAAAACCCACATGATACTATCAATAACCAAGTAATGCAGGAACACTCACATGCATTCAGGGCAGCTGAACAGACCTAACTATGGACTATGGATAACATACCTGTTCCTCTATTTTTATATGCTTTGAGAACAATTTGGCTGCATGGCATTCCCTAGTTAGTGACCTAAAGCCCCTAAAGAAACAAAATGAAAGTGTTAGCGTCCAATAAAAGCATTAAATAGTCATGCTATATTATTGGTAGAGGTTGGAAGTTCATTGTCAGCTTAAAAATCGCATCATGCCAAATTCTATGTATAACACAGATTGCCCAACAATGATGAAAAAGAAAAGAAATACAGAGCACATACGTGCAACATGTTTAAGAAATGACTTTGCATACAAAACACGTAAAAATATGGTTAATGCGGATAGTCGTATATCCAACACCATTAACCACTTGGATAAATGGTTCATATCGCAAATTGACGGACCTAATACTGCTCCAATTCCATCTCACAGTTTAGAAGCCATGAAGTTCTCAGGTCTCGGAGAAGGTATTAGTTCCTTGTAAGAAGGGGAAAGGAGAGAAGTAACCAGACCTTAGAATCTCTATCGTTCTGATGGCGGATGCCGTGATGGCAATGACAGCTGGACTTCCCGGATCGATTTTCCCTTGATCAAGAGCTCCCTCATAGAGCACTCCCTTCCATGATGGGCCAAAAGCCGCCTTTATCTGTTTCCCCAAAGCATTAACATCCGGTTCGGGGCCCTGAGATAACTCCAGAATGCACGTGTCTGCGTGAAGCACGTCATCGTTAGATAAATCTTGAAGAGTCTAAAAGAAAAATGAGTATTCAGCACGATTCAATCATTCGTTTGGGATGCGCGACCCGAATAAACCCTCCGACACGACAGAAACAGCGACGAATTCCCTCTTTCCTAAAATCTAAAATGTTATCTGATTCGGGTCTCCATCTCATTGCAGTCTTGACATCCAGCAAAGCAACATGAGAATCGAACAGCATCATAAATCTTCCCAAATGCGCGGAAGGGAAATGTACTCGCAGACCGCGAGCGAGAGAGACCGGTTAGAAACGACGACGAGACGACGCGGGAGCAAAAGGCACGGACCTCTGATGGAATCGAGCTCGAGAGATGAGAGGTGGATGCCGTTGGCCGACTGGTACCGAGCGAGGAAGAAGCCGAGCTGCTCCGAAGCCGACGCCGGCGGCCGCCCCGCCGTGTCCTCGCTGCTCGGCGTCGGTTCTTCGCGGCCGGCGTCGACGTTCCGGTCGGCCTTCTTCTTCTTCTTCGGCTGCTTCTGCTTCTTGAAGGGAGGCTTTTGGGGAGAGAGTCTCGAGGATTTGCGACCTCCTCTTCCGGCTGCGCTCCTGCTACTTCCCATGGCGGACGCTAGGGTTTTAGGACCATCCCCATCGCTCGCTTCGCTTTTAAAACCCTGGCGCCAACTCCCATGGCCAGTTAGGACCGGGCTCGGGCCGGGTCAGGACCCGGTTGGCCCGGTTTTTCTTCCTCTTTTTTTTTTTTTTTTTCTTTTTTAACTAATCAAGAAAATTTTCTGGCACAAAAAAAAATAATAATCAAAAATATTTTTTGGTAAAAGATATTCAAAAGTAATTAAAATTATAACAAAGTAATTCATTGAGGAAAATTAAGTGGCCTCAACTAAATGACCTCGGGTTTTCTTTTTAGACTTTTTTATTTCACGAATAATAAATGATTTGAAAAACATTTTCCAAAAAATAATCGTTTATTTCGTTTTGAAATAATCAATCAATAAAAGAATGTTCATTTTTGGCAGTGATTTATATCTAAATAAGTTCGTTAATGGTGAAAATATTTTTTAAAATTATTTTTGTAAATAAAGGAAAATATTTTATAAATCACTTATTTTTGCAAAACAAACGCACTCTTAAATTAGGGTTCAAAGGGCGGCCATTGCCATAGTATAGTACTCACAATTGTGCACGTATGCTATTAGCGACATAATCAACTTAGAGCCCCATAACATAGCTCAAAAAAGCCCTTAGAAAATCAGAAAAAGGTATAACTCAATTAACAACCACATGTAAAAATCCTAATCCACCACCATCAACAAACGCACACGCAGAGATAGAGATAATGACATTGCATAATCACAACACAAGATCTAGAAGAACCTAGATCGAAAAACTGACCACGGAGGTCGACCACATCCATGCAAATCACTAGAATCCGTCTTGTAGATGGCTAAGGAGCGAGGGTCAAATCATATGCAACCTAGAGGTGTGCAATCGGACTAGGTCTACGCAAGAATCAAATCGGCCAACCCAGAAAACAAATCCGACAATCGATTCCCATTGAAATCGATTCAGGAACCGATTCCCAAAATTTAGAACCGGTATGATTCCCGATTTCAAGTGAATACCCACTCAGGAATTGATTGATCGGATCAATTTTGTTAGCCCAAAAGTCTAAAACTTTATCTTTTTTCCCTTGATTACCAATATTAGAATTGTGTTTTTCCTCTCACACGGTGATCCTCCTTCATCATTACTCTTCCTCACTCACTTCCCTCCCCCATCGGCTCACGATTGCATCATCCATCGCATAGAATTTTTGCTTTGCCTTATGATATTTGTTTATTATAATTAGCCTTGTGAATCTTTAATTTTCGTTTAGTCAAAAAGTTTATGCATTTTTTGATTACATGTACTTGTGTTTAATGTTTCAATATAAATTAGGAAGTTTACGTTATTTTCTCGCATATTAATGTAAAATTTGAAGCCATATAGGATGTTGGACGATTGCAAAATAAATTATAGTAAAAACTGGGTTGACTCTAAAACCAAACCGAAAATCAAGGTGGTTCAAAAAACAAGGTACAATACAAATATGATCGGATACATGGTCCAAAAAAGAGAAATCGATTGTAATCGAGTTAGGTATAGGGCTCAGGTTTGGAACTTACCTACCCCAGATCCAATCACCCCTAATACGACCTAGGAAACCAAGACGGCAGAGGTAGAGATTGGGTGTCGAACATCAAAGGGCTAGAAGTGAGACCCGAGAGTGTGTGTTCGAATTGAGACAACAAGTTAAAGTGACATGTTTGGGCCGAGTAATACCAAGAGCCTAACCTTACCCAAAACAAGTACTTACCTTTTTTTTTAATTTTATTTAATTGTTTACTGGAATAACAATAAGACTTGATCCTAAAATACCACATTTTTGGGGTTCAGGTTGGGCTTTTTTGACAGCCCTAATTGCTTGGACGCGTGTCCTCTCTCCACTGCTTCACTGACCTTGCGCCTTTTCGTCCGTGTTGTCGTCGTTGCTCTCCTTTCGGGAGCGAAGAACAGTGCGTGGGAGCGTCCGTCTGTGTGCGTGTACTCATGAGAGAAGAAGAAAGGGGTCGGGTTGAAGATCGGGGCCGGCCATGCTCTGCTTTCCATGATGAAGAAACTCTTTCACGAGTCATGGTCCGATGGGCCTTCGGTTAATTAGTGAGCCACATTGGATCAAGTGTTGAATTATTGTCACTTCTGGACAATAATGTCAGTAATCAATTTACATATCAAATGAGATCCATTTAAAATAATTCAAGTGTTATTAGAAAGCTCGAAATGTGAACTCCAAATGTCATGAAGACCATTTTGAGTGATTCGGGCCCTATTGACCCAAAATTGAATGAAATAACGTGACGGTCCAAAATTGGACCTAGTTTCAACACAAATTTAATCACATGTGGGGAAAATATCAAACAAACTTGGAATTACATGAAATCTTATAGATGGATAGATCAACAAATCCTTAACAAGTTTCGCGCAACATTTTGCTAAAAAACCCTTGCTTTCAACCAGTAAATAGATTTAGCCCCAGGAGTCGGTGAAAAAACAATTTTGAAGGCCAAAATGACGCACACAAAGGCCAGTCTTGCTATTTAACCCTCAAATTATGTGGTTTTCCAAATAAGACTTCGATGAACAATTTTGTAGCTTTGAATTTTCGCAAAAGAACAAGCCCAGTCCAAGTCTAACCATGTTAAGTCAAGCCCAAAAGGCCTCACTAGAGTTAAGCCCAAACTCATATATACTAAGTCATAATCCAAACTTTCAAAAAGAAACGAGCCACAAACTAGAACCTAAAATATTAAATAAAACAATTCAAGCCCAACAGTCTAAATAGACCCTAATCCAACAAACTTAATCTAAGCTCCCACTTGCCATCTCTTCTTCCATGCACTGCCCACCATCGTCTTTTCACGACGCAAATCGAGGGCACACAAAGATGATACACCGGAACATGAACCCCTTATATCACCATAAATCTACATATGTCTGTCACCGGACCTTCAGTGCCGACCACTTCTGATAATCGGACTGTTAGACGCAAATTGCGCAACCCCCAAGATCTCCATAACCAGAACAAGAACATGCATAATTGAGTAGAAAGATTAACGCATTTGGATCCATAGAACATAGAGCGGAAGCAGAAAAAGGGATTACCCACATATAAAGGGGATCCACGCATCAAGTCCTTCTCCTCTATTGCCTTCCGTATCACTGGCTCAATGAGGCGGCCCCCTCACGTGTAGCGTTAGGTAAACGCCCCTTAGGTGATGATACATGTGAGAATTAGGGTTAGATGAGAGACTTGAGCACTATTTATAGAGTTTCAAGCCAGTCCCTCTCATTACGGGTCAGGCTCAACTCGGCCCACACTAGCCAGCCCATATTAGACTAATTAAGAAACATTCTATCTCACCTTAGACCAACACTGTTTTAGGGTAGCCATAAAAACAGTAAATTACAATATCAATTAATTTAGTCCACATTAGGAAAAACTTTTACATTCTCCCACTTGGACTATATTAATTGAAATCGTACTGTATGTGCGCACATTTGGTCCAGAGATAATTCTTAATAGTCAATCCTATCCCATAAAGTCTTAAACACCGAATCATGGCGGTAACTGCGTGTATACACACAGAGCCTTCCATGGTCACGAATATTCTCAACTTTATTGATATGGATTCAATATGGTAGTGTGTCCGATGGATAACATCTCTCATAGAGAGATCCCATTTGTCAGTCACCATTCTCTTACCTTAGGTGTCACAAAAACTTGTGCCACAAGAGAATGCTTTATGGTTCCAATGAACCCACATATGTCTTGTCCTCATGGTTAACCTTTCTTTATGTATCACAAGACATACGCACAAGGCTAATAACTGGATGCCCGGATGCCCCTAGCCTTCACTCAAGGTCTATACAATCCCTTGAGACTTTATCAATATGTATTCAACATAATAACAATACATTCAAAATATTTTATTGAATGCAAAAGTTGATACATATCAAACCGTTACTAAGTGTAACGAACCACAGATGTGAACTTTATCAAAGTAAAGCCAAAATAGCTCCCACTAAACAACAATATCCGAAGATACTCCTAGGCCCATGTTAACAATATGTTACTAAAATATACATGGGCGTAGGCCTTTAGTTTGTGGATCTGCAACCACATCATCTGTGAAAATATGTTATATCACAAGTCACCTTTCTGTACCGTTTCTTTATGGTCAAAAATATCTGACCACCATATATTTAGACACCTTGAGACCTCTGTAGTAAATAATAATTCTACAAATTTTTTATCTCAATACAACCATATGGGTCTATCCATCAAGTTAAAACGATCAATTCCGTCATGAGGTTTTGGAGCCTAATAGCTCAAGTAACAACCTAAAAGAATGTTACTAACACTGCATACATAGTAGAAGATAACAAAAAACTTTATTTACTGCACTTCCTACTAACATAAATATGTATTCCGTTATTGATTGCATGTCATCAAAACAGCCAGCAAAGTTTACATCTATATACTCTACTAACTGCAAGAATTGAACATGTCTATAAATTAGCATATAATCTCTTGTCTTCTTTAAGTACCTTAAAACTTTCTTGACAGCAACCCAGTGATCATGTCCTGGATTTGACCGATATCTGCCTAGAAGTCCCGTCACAAAGACAACATTTAGTCTAGTGCAAATTCGAGCATACATTATACTTTTAAGTGCACTGACACAAGGTACACCATTTAATTAGATTTTCTCAATATCTAAATAAGGACAATGTGATAGATTTAGTCCATCACCCTTAACAACAGGAGCAATTCCTAGCTTGCAATGATGTATATTGAATATTTCCAATATACAATCAGCAAATGTCCTCAGAGAAAATCTAATATAATATGGCAAAAACAATCATTACAGACCTCAGTATTTGTCTCAAGGTCACAACTTGTAAGCAAAATATCATGTACATAAAATATGAGAAAAAATAAATTTCCTCCCACTGACCTTGCAGTATATTGAATTGCTTTGTTTCCAATTGAACAAAATAACAACACTATGAAACTTTAATAATATTGTCTGGAAACTTGCTTAAGACCATGAATTAGAATTTTTCAGTCTACACACAAGTTTACTTGAATCTGTTGCAAAATCATCCAGTTGCACAATATAGATTTTGTATCTATTTGGCGTAACTTTATATCAAAATAAATTATTAATGTCACGTTCACTCTGAAAGAACATTTAAAGAAATAATTATTTCTTCACTATAAACAATCCATCACTCTTTCAGAGTTAAACGTTAGTTACAAATTTGGCTTTAAATTCCACAATCTTTGTTTGAAATTCTTTTAGTTTTGTACGCCAATTTGCAACTAATAAACTTGTGATCTTTAGACAAGTCAGTAAGTTTCCAAACATGTTTCATAGATTGTATATCGCCTTTTATGGCATCTAATCACATACTTAATTGAAAATAAGAAACGACATTTATAAATATGTCATTATATCAACCATATAGTGGATATTGTAATCATGCTCTCACAAATAGACTATATAGTCTGATGGTATAACTGATCGTCTTTCCTTAGCAAATCTCCTTAATAAAGCTGTAACCACTTCATTCTGCACTTGAGAGGTTTAAGAAATTTCATTATAAACTATATCAAGAATAGTATCTTGAACCTCAACA
Source organism: Eucalyptus camaldulensis (assembly GCA_019915185.1). NCBI lineage: Eukaryota > Viridiplantae > Streptophyta > Magnoliopsida > Myrtales > Myrtaceae > Eucalyptus > Eucalyptus camaldulensis. Next base: position 209,694 of record JAHSVA010000014.1, read on the forward strand.
AGTTTAGTCTATGGTACAGGAGATTCCATAACTATCTGTATAGGTAAAGACAAAAACATAGTAACCTCCATCATACTATTATCTTTAATAATCTGAGAGCAGCTATCCTCTACAGTTACGTCAATATTTAGAAACTTTAGAGTATGTGATTCCATAATTCTTGTACCTTCTTTAGGGTCATAAAATCAATACCCCTTTTGTATATAGAAAAATTGCTTTCATAATATCAGCCCACAAAAGACCAGATAAATTAGTCTTACTAATCATACTCATCACCATGTTCAATATGGCGCATTTATGCATTTCGACCAAATCTTTTTGTCAGAATTTTCAGGTATAGTAATTAAATTACCACCCTAGAATCTACCAAGTATTTGACAAATGACCCTTTAAGCTATTTCGCATTGTCATACTTGCCAAAATACTAACGGCCACTGTTAAACCTGACAACTTTTTAAGACATTTATCTCAGTCATTTTCCTTAAATAAAAAAACTTTTGGAAACAACCTTTTAATCATATATGAGATGAATATATCATTAGGACTTAAACACAATCTTTACAGATGTGTCCTAATTTTAATATCAGACAAGACATAATTTCAAACAACTAAGGCTTCCATCATCTTATAGCAGTGCAGTCCGCAGGCAAATCTCTTTTCAAGTGTTCCAGAATGGAACGCTTCATGGACAGTAAGCAAATTCAATTGCTCTTTTCTCAAGCAACAAATTATATGTCCACAACTTAAAATTTGAAGCAGTAAAAACCTCAATGATGACAGAATTACTATTTACAGAAAAGGTGACTGAAAAACAAGCAGTATATAATTAGCATCATGTGAGCATTGTGTAACTTGACGTACAAATACACATCCAGAGAGTTACATGCAAAGTCACATATTCACATTTGGGCAGAATACATGACATGCAATTATACACTCCCCACATGATAAGGGTTATGAGAACATGTTCCAATTCTTCATGAATTCATCACCTTTGGGCATATGAATCACTAGAATCAGTCACTCCTCCACCACACTATCATGTATCCCTCCATAAACTAATACACAATCACCTCCTTTGGGAGTATGATTACGCATTAGATCAAGAGACATCCCAATCATCATACGAGACCGAAATTTCTCAAACCCAATCAAGCGTGCCACTTTGGCTGTCACTACTCAATTGAATCATTGAAATTCTCTCATACCAGGGATATAAGCTTTATTCCTCACATACACCATATATATATATATATATATATATATATATATTAAACCAGTAAAGAGAGAATCTCTGGATGGTAAAGGGAATTTGTCATCTTGGAGAAAGAGGTTGAGAGGTTGATAGTTGATTACCAATCTCATTTTTCCCCTATTTTGCTCAGCACGTTTATTGACATAAAAAGCTTCACAAGCCCATTGAGAATTTGAGATTTCAATAAGGCCTTGCTGTAATAATTCTGAGCATTCCCTTTGAGCTAAAGCCAAGTGTTCTGGCTTCATTCCCATATGACTTGCCTTGTTTGGATTTATGTCTTCATTCTTTTTGAAGGGAAGGCGGACAAAGAACTCAGGGTTTTCCCATAAAGGATGAGAACATTTCTGGGCAAATTCTGAATGGGATTCTGAACAAGATTCAAGCAACTTTTGCATGATTGGATCTAGTAAACTCATCTCAATGGAAAAGAGTCTTTGAATATTGACGAACTCAGAGAATTGGTCTTTAAATCTAAGACATTTTCCAGGAATGATTCGAAGTTGAGAGATTTGAGTCATGATATCCCACCCAATTATCAAATCTTTATTGGGAAGGCTTGATCCAAAAATTTTTGTGGTTATGGAACACTGCTGAAAAAACTGGACAGTGACTGGTGTGGCTCTGACATTCGTGGAGAAAGTATCTCCTGAAGCAGAATTGAAGTATCGGATGTAAGGAGTCCAGAATTCTTCAGGTAGAACTTTTGTGTCTAGAATGGAACAACTTGCTCCTGTGTCAATAAGAGCAATGACGTTGATAGGTTTGGCATACTTTGAGGTGAGGATTCTAACAGGGAAATGGGGACAGTGAGTATGACTTGAGAATATGTCAGGATTTGGCTCTGAAGATGTGGAAGATATGTGAAAAATATCTTCAGATTCTGAGTCAGACTCAGTGTCACTAGAAGTTTGGTAAAAAGGAATGACACAAAGAGTTTGTTCAGTTGGTTCATCATCAGCAGAGAATAATGATTAAATATCATCATTTTCAAGTGAAAAACCCGTTTCATTCTCTATTAGATGATTCTGACCTTTTTTTGCCTGAGGACAATTTTTGGCAAAATGTCCTTTTTTGTTGCAAATGTAGCAACGACTTGACTTCGTATGGCCTGTGCGATCCTTCCTTTTACGTAGGTATCTCCATTTCTTCTTTTTCCGGAAATGTTTGGAGCCATGTTTGGATTTCTTAATTGAGTATTTCTTGTAGTGCTTCTTCTTTTGGGAATACTAGCCACAAGTACCATCACAATCTTGTTTGGAGCATTTGATCTTTAACTTCCGAGAGGAACAAGCTCCTTCAAGACGCTTGTCATCTGTGATGTATGTCCGGACCATCCGACGCTTTAAGCATAATTCTTCAAGACATAGATGGACTTCTTGCTGAATTTCTCCCAGCAGAACGTCTTGTATTCTTCTTTGCTTTCCAAAGAAAGATCTTTCAACCATCTGTGATAGCTCTTTGGGGATAGAAGTAAGAAAGACATGCTTTAAATTTGGATCTGCTCCAATTTGGTAGAAGAGCTGAAGCATTAGTCGATAATGCTTATCAAGATGCTTTTTCTGAAGAGAGCAGCATCTTCTTTCGAAGAATTCTCTTCTTTTTAGCTCTTTAAGATCTCCCGGGGTTCCCACAAAGACATGATATAAATAAGTAAGAGCATGGCTGAAATTGGGTGACATTAGGAATGTGATTTGGTCTTGTTTCGTGAGTGACTGCCACCAGAATTTAAGGCTCCCTGTGAATCTTGTAACAAAATTGTAAAGGACATCATTCATATCATGGTTGGTAATGGATTGTGCACTCAACCAAGTATGAAACTCTTCAAGTCTTTCTGGCCATTTTGGATAAGGAATATCATCAATGGAGAAGAATTGTTTTGATGCCATAGACACATGTCTAGTGGAATCGTTTCTGGTGGGATTACTTGTCTGTCCAAATTCTGGATCAGCATAGTTTGATTCCATTTCATAGTCATAGTCTGGAGGAGTGTCTGCCATAAATATTTGTGAGGTTGGTGGAACAATAGGGAGAGAATTAGTGGTATGATCTGAGGAGGATGAATAAGAGGAAAGGGATGATGAGTCTGATGTAGTAGAAGAAGTTTGCTCAGCTAGCATAATCTGTTTTTCTGGGATATCAGGCTCAGGTTGTTGGGTAACAGGATCAATTTCTTGCTTACCCAAATCCTTCAAAAAGGATTCTAATGGATTTGATAACATCATCTGGTTTGGCTTTTCTCTTATAACAATTGAGCTTGATTCTGTAGGTGGTGTCTTTTGTTTCCCTTTTTCCTTCTGTAGGGCTTTGAGACGATTTCGTATTTCTGCCATATCTGGTTCTCTTCTGGAGGTATCTTCTGGAATACTGGCAAAAACAGATACTTGTGGTGCTGGAGGTACGTACCCAGTTTGAACAGGAGGTGCTAATGGATCAAAAGGTCTAAACCTTCCTTCTTCAAGAAATTGGATTTGCTTCTTGAGCTTCTCTATCTCTGGTTTCGGACTTTCAAGGTAGTGGTACCCAAGATGTTGTCCTGATTCCAGGGCATGAAGCCTCTTCTGGAATTCAGAAAGTATCTTCTTGGTACTCTCATCATATCTTCGGAGATCTTGTTGCACATTTCCGATCTTGGAATCAATAGTCTTGAAGGCATTGTTTTGTGCTAACAGAGTCTCTGATTGCCAGTTTAGAACAGCTTCAGCAGCAGGAGTTTTCTTTTGCCTCCCATGTTCATCTATATCAGTAGGGGTAGGGATTTTAGGAACATGGCGGTATCTGCCATGTGGGTCAATAAACTCTTCTGCAGTAGGGAACGAGAGTTTAGAGCTTTCCTTGATAAGAGGAGGAAAGTCAGTCTCGTGGAACATGGCTATTGAAGAAGTGGATGGTGCTTTTTCTGGAACTTCAAGCGGCTAAGAATGTTTCTTAGCCCATTTGAGGATTGGCTTATAAAATGGAGAGAGAGCTTGCTTTTTCTGAGGAGGAGATGGTGGTGGTGTTTTTGGTGGATCTAGTGAGACTTGAGATGTGGTACTAGACTCTGGTGGTGGAGGCGGTGCATAGGAAACCATGAATTGGTATTTGTCACATTCACCAAGAGTATCAACGGAGGGATCTCCGTCTAAGTACCTTTGAAATACCTTATCCTTTGGTTTTTTTCGACGGGGTGGAGATCTTGCAAAAGGATCTACTTCGTCAGGGGAATTTATACAGTGAGAACATTGACAAAAGGGGTCCCAAAAACAATATCCATAATTGTCTTTATAGTAATGAACAGGATGTCCATTACCATCAAAGTGTCGAACATGCTTTTTTGGGTCTGGCTCGGAAATGGATTGTGGAACACATGGTTCAATCATGAGGAGGGTTTGGAAGATAGAAGGATTTTCTTCCTTTTCCTTGCCAAATTTGATGGAAACAGTTCCATCTTTTTTCCTTACGAACTCTGAGTCTGTAGACTGGAAAGACTTGTTGTGCTGGTGTAGCTTTTCGTAGTTGGTAATCCAAGTTTCCGGAAGAAGCTTGGCCAACGTATCCTTTGGAATCTGCCTAGGAACATGGATACATGATGCCTGGTCATTTTGCATAGAGATGAACAAGGCATCTTCATTACCATTGTTGAAGTTGAGATCAAGCGCATGGTTTTGCACCCGATAAACCATCTGGTAATGTAGTGTTGCAGTTACAGAGTCAATAGTTTGAGGGGCTCCGGTAAGTTGGACTTGGACTTTCATAAAAGAAAGTAACTGAGGATCTGAAAGGGCGATGTTGAAGTTGGGGTACAGAGTGACAAAGACTGTTCCTGCATTCAAAGTAGTTTGAACAGTACCAATGCAAGCATGCTGGTATTGTAAAAACCTGGTGTCTAGCAACGCTATTCTTACCACAACCGGCAAGCCTTTTCGACCATGGAAGGTTAGAGCAAGACGAACAGCTCCATAATGAACATGAGTGTATCCCTGCTGAGCCCATTGTCGGGGGAATTCTGGAGGGATCTGGAGAGTAACAAAGTATTCCTTTTCAGTAGTAGGAATAGGATGTTGGTCGAATTTGGAGGACTGAACATACTCCTTTACTTGCTTTGGAGTTTGGTGAATAAGCTGTCTTATGGAACGGATGGGTGAAAATGATGAGTTTGGTTTTGCAAAAGCAGAATAAAGGTTCATGAGGGGAAGCTAGGTTTCAAAAATCTTAGTTTCATCACTAAGAGAGACTTCATAAAGATAGTCTATCTTAGAGGCATTAGAAACGCGAAACTCAGGAGGTGTCGAGGACGAGGGTGAAGGTGTAAGAGAAACTGGTGCTTCGAGGATTTCTGATTCTGTAGACATAATGTGAAGAGATCTTCTCAGCTCTGGTTTCACCTGTCAAGCGCATGGAATGGATAATATTAAAAACGAAACCATGGCTCTAATACCATGAATGGACCTAGACTTAGAACCAGGGAAGGAGAGTAAATTTCCAGCAGGTATGCATCCCACAGTGGGCGAACATCCTTGTTCAAGCCCTTCAGGGACAGCTTTTTAGCAGGAAACCACTCAGCCCTTTAGTTCAGAGCCTAGAGACACTCAGAGATGCCAGGATGGAAACGTTTCTAACCTACCCAAGCTGCATTTCTTGAAGGATCCTACTAGGCTGGAGAAGAAGGGGAGATTTAGAAAGCCATGGAGAGATTTTGATTTCCACAAGGCATACACTTTACTTCAAGGGACTCTGCCCTAAAACATTACACCCTCCATGCCTTATATAGGCAATAAGAGGTCACAAAGAAACACTGGGACCAGGCTCATTGGTCCGGGAACAAACAGGGCACCGAAAGGGAATTATTCGCACACTATGAACAGTAACTGTACTGTGAACAGTACATTCCCTCGCCTAGTGCTACAGTAAAAGTGAACAGTGATCTGCCACAGTGAAAAATGTACGGACTTAACGGTCTCTTCCGTCACGAGCATTGTAGCTACAAACTGAGTCATCCGAGCTATCTTCTAGGAGATGTGCCTCGTACTTCTGTTCAAGGGCTTCAAGGTCTTCTAGTGAGAGGATCTTATCCAGCCTTCGTGATGAGGATGCTTGTTCATGAGCCCAATGTGATGCTTCTTCTTTAGCCCAGTTTGTATTTTCATCTTCTTGCAGGTCAGGAATTCTTGGCTGAGGCCAATTGGATGGTTCTGCATAGAAAGATGTGTCCATGCTTTGGAATTGTTCATAGGGATCCTGGGACAGCGGTCCTCCAAAGCGTGCATAGGGGTCCTGGGTGGATTGGACAATGTCATCTTCACTTGTCATTTCAGGCTCTTGGGTCGATGAGGCTTGTCTGTATTGTCCAAGTGCTTCCTTAGCTTTTGGTGCTAGGTCATAATGATCTCACGTAGTGGGTGCATTATTCCAAATATCTTCGGGAATGGTCTTATTTTCTTGGCAAAGAATTCTCTGGAGTTCTCGATATTCATGTTCACAGAGTCGAACAGATCTAGGATAAGATTTGTAAATCCGGGCTTCTCGGCTGTTCAAGTTAGGTTTATAGGATGTGGTTCCTATTTCTAGTGGTGCATCGAGAATGCTTCCATTATTTCTGCAAAAATTCCAAGGACGTCGGAAAAACAGAATGGTATGGACCTCAGGATTTGGCATCATAGATCTCAGTTCTTTTTCCAAGTCTTGCTTCCAGCATGTAGGATGATAGAACCAATTTAGAAATTCTAAAAGATTTCTATCGCATTCTTTTTCAACATTTCTTCCGAGCAGGAATATCCTTGTGAGGTTAGCAATGAATCTCCGGGTTGGAATTTCAAAAGCTATCAGATACTTATTGGTTAAGTACCATAATAACGTTTTGAGCTGTTCAGGGAAATCATCTTCCTTCCAGATAAGAGGATGAATAAATGAATAATTAATATTTAACCCAAAAGGATAAAGAATCGAACCTCCATTAAATCTGAATAGGTCTGTGTGGCTTTGCCACATGAGGTTCTCCAGGTTCTCAGCAAGGCTGTCATTCTGAATCTGCTGAATAATCTCCTGGGGATATTTCCTGCTTTGTAGATCTCTGATGTTCTCAATTTTGTATTTTACTCCATGGTTAAGCATATGAAAAGCAAGCCTTTTGATATACATGTTGATCTCGGCTGGTGCTTTTGGCCTTGATAAGAAGTCAGCAAGTACATTCTTATTTCCAGGAATATGCTTTGTTTCAAAGGAGTATTTTGAAAACCATTCAGCCCATCTAAGCAGTTGAGAATTTGGAATCTGTTTTTGTTTAAACTTGGTCATCTGAGGGAAAGATGCCATGTCTAATTCCACCAGGAAGTGGTGGCCGATGAGATGAAACTCAAATTTTTTGATTCCATTTTTGACTGCTAGGATTTCTTTGAAGGTGGAATGGTAATGCATTTCAGCTTGAGAAAACTTTCCACTTTTATGGGCGCAAAGGAGCCTCTTACCATCAATTTCTTCGAATAGAACGGCTGCCCAGTATTCATCACTGGCGTCAGTTTGAAGAATTCTTTTACCTGTTGATGGTATTTGCAGTGGCGGGAGATTCTGCATAATCTCCTTAAGCTCAGCGACTGCTTTGGTCGGAGTTTTTCCCCAAGGTGGGGAGTTCTTTTTTAGCATGGATTGCAAGGGGATCAGAAGCTTTGCAATATTGGGGACAAAGTCTCTGAGATAATTAATTATCCCAAGAAATTGCTGGACTTGTTTTGTCGTGAAGTTATCTTCAGGAAATTTCAATAATTCTTGAGCAATATGTGGCCCAGGGTAGTATGTACCTTTGTTGAGGTGCATACCAAGAAATTCGATTTCTGTTTGGGCAATGTTCATCTTTCTTTGAGAGAGCATAATGCCATGCTTTCTCACTATTTTTGCAAACTGTTCAAGTAGTTGGCAGTGTGACTGTTCATCAGGGCTGTAGAGCAGAATGTCGTCGATATATACAGCTGCACTTGATAATATTGGTTGGAAAATACGACACATTGCCTTTTGGAAAAGGGATGGTGCTACCTTTAAACCAAAAGGAAGAACTTTCCACTGGAAGTGCTGGTTTGGGATACAGAATCCTGTTTTGGATCTGTCTTGAGGATGGATGCCTAATATGGGCATCATATCACCAAAATCACATATCATGCTAATTACATTACTTTATTCATTAATAAAAAAATTGATATATATATATATATATATATATATATTGATCACAGTAACACAAGAAACTTCTCATAACAGAGAATAAAACATCTCTTATGCACCCCTATTACACATTACCAGAACAACATAAAAAGAATGCTGATCTATAATATCTCTCACAAATTAACATAAATAGTAATACAGGGTGCACCAAATCGACAAGCTTGACAGCTGATCCATTATCACTCATGAATTCATAAGGCAAAAATGACTCCAAGGCCAACAACTGATTTATTAATCAATTTTAGGTAACAAATATCATTACTTCAACCAGTGACCTATTAATTGAGTCAAACCAGAGAACCAAATATCTAAAATTTAAAAGTAGATACTATTGCTCTGCATAAATGTTATCATACTCCTTAACCATAAAAAATATTCAACTTGATAGACATTAACAAGTGACCAGATGAGTTAATGTACAATATGCAGTAACTTAATTGACATGCATTACCCACATTCAGCAGATGTGTTAATCGGTACAATTAGTTTGGTCACGAGTTCTTAATATGTCCATCATTCAAAAATTACCAGCGTGTCAAGGAGTATGCTTGAGTAACAAAAGTTTCATAACATTTACTATTTCTCATTAGATCAATACATAGCTCAAATACTATCACATACTGATTGTATCTCATTAAGCCAGCTTCAGTTCACAACAAAGTTTGATTTTTATTGATGAATCACACCTTTATAATGATTATATGTGATAACATACTAGTAGGCCATTACCTGTATTTCCAAAATCACAGAAAATACAAAAAAATACGCAAAAATACACTAAAAATACACGTATTCAGGGTTCCGCATGTATTTTCACATCCATAAAACATCAAACATATAAAATAAATATACCACAAGATAGGAAATCACCATACGAGTTCAACGCTGCCAGCCACGCGCCGATCCGACGCTCCACGTGGCCTCACGGCCTCCTGAGTGCAAGACGCGTGGAGCTCACACGCGGCGTGCGTTCGACGCCCAGGCGGCGCGTGGCCGTGCGTGAGGGCGCGTGCGGCCTCCTCCGGCGACGTGCCGCCGACCGTCTTGCTCGTCTCGTCGAGCCCAGTCCAAATTTGTGATTTAATTTAATTTTTATTGAGCAAAAAGTCTCGAAAATCACAAATTAGGGCAAGATCCGTACTAATTAGGGCTAATCCGTACAAATTAGGGCAAAAACTTTATGCAATCAAGTTCTAGGGTTATGGTTGCTCTGATACCACATGTTAGACGCAAATTGCGCAACCCCCAAGATCTCCATAACCAGAACAAGAACATGCATAATTGAGTAGAAAGATTAACGCACCTGGATCCATAGAACATAGAGCGGAAGCAGAAAAAAGGGATTACCCACATATAAAGGGGATCCACGCATCAAGTCTTTCTCCTCTATTGCCCTCCGTATCACTGGCTCAATGAGGCAGCCCCTTCATGTGTAGCGTTAGGTAAACGCCCCTTAGGTGAGGATACATGTGAGAATTAGGGTTAGAGAAGAGACTTGAGCACTATTTATAGAGTTTCCAGCTAGTCCCTCTCATTACGAGTCAGGCTCAACTCGGCCCACACTAGCCAGCCCATATTAGACTAATTAAAAAACCTTCTATCTCACCTTAGACCAACCCTGTTTTACGGTAGCCATAAAAACAGTAAATTACAATATCAATTAATTTAGTCCACATTAGGAAAAATTCTTACACGGACCACCATCCACCGACCTCCATTGTTGACCACCCCCCGCCCCCACCCCCCACATTAATGGCTGCCACCGGCCACACATCCCAATGCCGATCACTCACCGTTCAAGACCGTGATATTACAAGAACACACAGGAACTAAGCAAGAGATCTTGCGAGATTGAGGGGGCTATTCTCGAACATAAACTTCTAGAAACTGAGCATGGCATTCCACACAAATAAACGCCAAAGAGTCGATATCACAGCCAGCAAATCAACAAACGAGAACGAGAAGCATATATAAAAGGGAATATGCACGTTCGATTTCATTAACCCATTGATTCTAAAGGGAGACATGTTTTGCTAATCAACTGAAGGTCTCTTTTCATGAAAAGATAAAAAAGTTTTATGAGATTTCAGAGTAGCTTAGAGTCGAAAGGCTACACTAGCTTTTGGTTTAGACCTTTTGATGCACGTGTAGTGTGTCGCAGGTTGAAAAAGAAACATTAGAGACATGCTTGATAACTATTCTACTCATGCTCCTCATCGACTCTCACTTCACACAGCCCTCATCGACCCTCCTCCTCCTCGTACTGTCCTCTTCAGCCTTCGAGAGACAAGCCTACCTCGTCTCCTCTTGGTTGACAACGATGAATTTCTTTAATTGCTCTCTCTTTCTCAATCATTGTTTTGCAATTGTCCAAAGGCCCTGAAGTTCAATTTTGCATTTGTGTTGTAGGTTCCGCATTGGAATCTCCTTGACACTTCCGTCCTCGCCTCAAGCCCTTTGCGCTTCTTTGCGGCGATCCTCTATCGTTGATGCCTCCGGGTAACTGATTGTTACAAATGCGAGAGTCGCTAATGGTTCAGTGGTTGATTGTAGTCTATGCCAATTTAATCTGGTTTTTTCCCACCTATATGAAGGAGTTCTTTTCGAAAGCAGGTTTAATTTGCTTTATAGATTGTGCCCTTTTCTTTGTCTTTTCTTTTTCCAATCTTCTTCTGTGCTATTTCTTTTGAATTGTCCAACTCCTAATTACAATCACCAAAACATCTTAAAAACTATTGTGGAAAGAGAAATCAGAGATGGCTTTTATATGCTTTAATAAAAACCAGAGAAACATATGTTGGTTCCAGAAGTTCCAAGATAACCATAATTAATATAGTAGTGCTACTCATATGTGCACTTCATAATTCTACTACAACATTGCTTTTTTCATTCCATTCCTCGTAAATTCTCAACATGCTAATTCTTAATCTCTCTCCAAATGTATTGTTGAAGAGAAGTGCTCTGGAGGCACATTTGCCTATGAGCCATCTTCTTGAAAGTAAAAAAAATTGGATTTCTTTTTGTTCCAAGAGAGGGAGATGGAGTAGGACATTTGCTTTTGTTGGGCCTTTAGGGCTTTTGTTCTATTGATATTTATATCTAGAAAACCTCCTAGTGCTGTTGAGGACGAGTTGTCCTTATGATTTATTCTCGTTAAGCTCTAGCTTCAATGGGATGCATTCGTGTAACTTCATTACATTTTAGTTGATTAGATAAGTCTCCTTTTCCGGCCTTGATTAGCAATCAATCAATCAATCAGTGAGGCACATTAGATCACTTATTCAATTATTGTTAGTTCTGGGCAATTATGTCATTAATCAATTAACATATCGAATGAATTCCATTTCAGATTATTCAAGTGTCACTAGAAAGCTTGAAATGTGAACTTTAAACATCATGAAGACCATTTTGAGTGATTCGGACCCTGTTGACCCGAAAATGAGTGAAATAACCTGACTGTCCTGAATAGGACCCGGTTTGGACCCAAGTTTAATAAAATGGGAGCAACATATCAAACGAACTCGGAATTGCATGAAATTTTATAGAAAGGCCAGCAAATCCTTAACAACTTTCGTGTTTTAACATATTGCCAGAAAAGCCCTTGATTTGGACCAGTAAATTGACTTAGCACCAGGAGTTAGTGAAAAACAGTTTAGAAGGCCAAAATGACCTTGTATGGTTTGTTGAACATGAAGGTCTTTAAATCTCGCTATTTAATCCTTAAACTTTGTGGTTTCCACAATGAGGTCTCAATGAACAATTTCGTAGTTTTGAATTTTTGCAAAGAAGACTTCAAGTTCATTGGAATTATAGAATACGCGTGGGTGCTCAGGGAAGCAATATCCCAGATTTGAGTGCGGAAATCAATCGGCATATCGATCATCATTGAGGGTTTTCTCTTAGTGGAAAGTAACAATTTTTCATCTACATGTGTCACGGCCAGATGCAAATACATAAAATATAATACTCAAAATCGTGCAAGTATGCTATTAGTGGCATAAACTGTAAGAGTTTTTTTAATTGTGGACTACATTAATTGATATTGTAATTTACCGTTTAACGTTTACCATTTTACAGGTTTGGTCTAAGGTAAGATAGAAGGTTTCTTAATTAGTCTAATATGGGCTGGCTAGTGTGGGCCGAGTTGAGCTTGGCCCGTAATGAGGGGGACTGGTTAGAAACTCTATAAATAGTGCTCAAATCTCTCCTTTAACCCTAATTCTCACATGTATCCTCACCTAAGGGGCGTTTACCTAACGCTGCACGTGAGTGGGCCGCCTCATTGAGCCAGTGATACGGAGGCAATAGAGGAGAAGGACTTGATGCGTTGATCTCTTGATATATGTGGGTAATCCTTTTATGCTTCCATTTTATGTTCGATGGATCCCAAAACAGGTGCGTTAATTTTTCTACTCAATTATGCATGTTCTTGTTCTGGTTATGGAGATCTTGGGGTTGCGCAATTTGCGTCCAACATGTGGTATCAGAGCAACCATAACCCTAGAACTCGAACGCAATTGGTTTTGCCCTAATTTGTACGGATTTACCATAATTTGTACGGATCTACCTTAATTTGTATGGATTAGCCATAATTAGTGCGGATCTTGCCATAATTTGCGATTTTTGAGACTTTTCGTTCAATAAAAATTAAATTAAATTATATATTTGGACTGGGCTCGACGAGACGAAGAAAACCATGGGCGGTGCGTCGCCGGAGGAGGCTGCATGCTCCCCCACGCGCGTCCACGCGCCTCCTGCGCGTCGAACACGCGCCGTGCGTGTGCTCCACGCGCCTCGCACTCAGGCGGCGCGTGCGGGCGTGTGGAGGCTCCGTTTAGCGCGTGGCTAGCGGCGTTGGACTCGTATGGTGATTTCCTATCTCATGGTATATTTATTTTATATTTTTGATGATTTTATGGATGTGAAAATACACACGGAACCCTAAATACGTGTATTTTTGTGTATTTTTTCTTTATTTTCTGTGTTTTTGGAAATATAAGTGTTTGGTTATAGGTATATTATCACATAATTCATTATAAAAGGTGTGTTTCATCAATAAAAATCAAACTTTATTGTGAACTGAAGCTGGCTTAATGAGATTCAATCTTTATGAGATAGTAATTGAATATACCTTGAGATAATGAGAAACAGTAAAAGTCATGAAATTTTTATTGCTCATGTATACTCTTTTACACGCTGGTAATCTTTGAATGATAGACGTCTTAAGAACTCGTGACCAAATTGATTGTACTGATTAACATATCTGCTGTATGTAGGTAATACATGTCAATTAAATTACTATATATTGTACATGAACTCATCTGGTTACTTAGAGTATGGCAATATTTACGCAGAGCAATAGTATCTACTGTTAAATTTTAGATATTTGGTTCTCTGGTTTGACTCAATTAATAGGCCACTGGTTGATTATAATGATATTTGTTACCTAAAATTGATTAATAAATCAGTAGTTGGCCTTGGAGTCATGTTTTGCCGTATGAAACTTATGAGCAATAGTTGATTAGTTATCAAGCTTATCAATCTGAAGTACCCTGTATTGCTATTGATGTTAACACGTGAGGGATCCTTTGGATCGGCATTCTTTTAATGTTGTTTTAGTAACCAGTAATCGGGGTGCACAAGATGCTTGCTTCTATGAGAATTCTCTTGTGTTATTGTAATCAGTGATCTCATTGGAATCTATTTTTCAGGTTCGCTACATATATATATATATATATATATATATATATATATATGATTTAATTTTTTATTAATTAATAAAGCAATGTAATTAGCATGATATGTGATTTTGGTGATATGCTGCCCCTATCACTAAAGTTAAAATCACATGTATATGGTGTATGTGAGGAGTAAAATTTATATCCTTGGTATGAGAGAATTTCAATGATTCAATTGAGTAGTGACGCCAAAGTGGCACGCTTGATTGGGTTTGAGAAATTTCGGTCTCATATGATGATTGTGATGTCTCATGGTCTAATGCGTAATCATACTCCCAAAGGAGGTGATTGTGTATTAGTTCATGGAGGGATACATGATAGTGTGGTGGAGGAGTGACTGATTCTAGTGATTCATATGCCCAAAGGTGATGAATTCATGAAAAATTGGAATATATTCTCATAATTGCTATCATGTGGGGAGTGTATAACTGTATGTCATGTATTCTGCCCAAAGGTGATTATATGATTATACATGTAACTCTCTGGATGTGTACTTGTATGTCAAGTTACACAATGTTCACATGATGCTAATTATATACATTGCTTGATTTTCAGTCACATTTTCTGTAATTAATAATTTCATTATTATTGAGGTTTTTACTGCTTCAAATTTTAAGTTATGGACATATGATTTGCTGCTTGAAAAAAGAGCAATAGAATTTGTTTACTGTCCATGAGAATACTTGAAAAGAGGTTTGCTTGCAGATTGCACTGCTATAAGACGATGGAAGCCTTAGTTGCTTGAAATTATGTCTTGTCTGATATTGAAATTAGGACACATCTGCAAAGATTATGTTTAAGTCTTAATGACATATACATCTTGTATATAATTAAAAGGTTGTCAGGTTTAACAGTGGCTATGAGTATTTTGGCAAGTATGACAATGCGAAATAACTTAAAGGGTCATTTGTCAAATACTTGGTAGATTCTAGGGTGGTAACTTAATTACTATGCCTGAAAATCTTGACAAAAGATTCACTCAAAATTATTTGGTATCTTACCTAGATTGTTCAAAAGGGTATTGATTTTATGACCCTAAAGAAGGTACAAGAATTGTGGAATCACATACTCTAAAGTTTCTAAATATTGACGTAATTGTAGAGGATAGCTGCTCTCAGATTATTAAAGATAATAGTATGATGGAGGTTACTATGTTTTTGTCTTTACCTATACAGATAATTATGGAATCTCCTGTACCATAGACTAAACTTGTTGAGGTTCAATGTACTATTCTTGATATAGTTTATAATAAAATTTCTTAAACCTCTCAAGTGCGGAATGAAGTGGTTGCAGCTTTATTAAGGAGATTTGTTAAGGAAAGACGATCAGTTATACCATTAGACTATATAGTCTATTTATGAGAGCATGATTACAATATCCACTATATGGTTGATGTAATGACATATTTATAAATGTCGTTTCTTATTCTCAATCAAGTATGTGATTAGATGCCATAAAAGACGATATACAATCTATGAAACATCATAGTGTTTGGAAACTAACTTACTTGCCTTAAGATTACAAGTTCATTAGTTGCAAATTGGCGTACAAAATTAAAAGAATTTCAAAGAAAGATTGTGAAATTTAAAGCCAAATTGGTAACTAAAGTTTTCACTCTGAAAGAGGAGTGGATTGTTTATAGTGAAGAAATAAATATTTATTTCTTCACTATAAACATAAACAACTTAGAGCCCTGTAGTATAGCTCAGAAAGGCCCTCACAAAATTAGAAAAAGTATAACTCAATTAGCAACCGCATATAAAAATCCTAATCCACTATTGTGAACAGACGCAAACATAGAGATGTGAACAGACGCAAACATAGAGATAGAGATAACCACATCGCATAACCACAACACAAAATCTAGATGAACCTAGATTGGAAAATTGACCTTGGAGCTCAACCACACCCGTATAGATCGCTCGAATCCGTCTTGCAGATGGGCTAGGGAGCAAGGGTCAAACCATATACAACTTGGAAAACCAAGATGGCGGAGTTGTGAGGGCGCGACAATGACACTTGCTTGAGGCAAAGACTAGGTGTCCAACGTTGAAGGATTGAGAAGTGAGACCTGATGGTATGTGTTTGAACTGAGACGACAAGTTAAAGTGACGTGTTTTGGGTCCAACAATATCAAGACCATAATCCAACTGCACTATTTAAAAATTTTAAGACTCAATTATGCTTTTTCGACAAGTTTTATGACTTCAACTGCATATATCCTTTCTCAATATTAGATTTAGATTCCATTAAGTGGTTAAAAGTTCAAATTTTATGAACCTATTTTATTGCTGCCTCAACTTTATTGTGTCGTCCGTCAGTCAAGGTTAGCGGCATTTTCCACCGTTACTTTTCTTTAAGATGACCATCTTTTCATTCTGACGCCGTTCTTTTTTTTCCTGTGCCAAAGTTTCAAAATAAATGATGTTCCGGGCTAATGAAATGTTCTGGGTAAGCATAACATATACGAGAAACAAATGACGTTGAATATGTACAAGATGGAGTGGAAAGATGGAAAAGACTACAAATCTTGGTCATTCTTATATTCTTCTTTTCGATATTAAATATGATTTTATTTCCAAGAAGCGAGAGATCGCGTACAAATGACAGCAAAAGATTGAGACTTGGCCACAAAGGGCAGTCAATATTGACCGTGAACATCACCTCATTCATTGGGATTTTGCTCCAGTGGCCTATTTTGCCGGCAGGCTCTTCCGATCACCAAGTATGATCAAGCAGGGATCGCATGCGACTAGGCTCAAGACTTCACTTGTGGTAGTGATGGTTATTCTTGCAGCTGTTTTGCACGAGAAGCCTTAATGCCAAATTTGTTCCTGTTTTCTTTCTGTTTTGTTCTCAGTTTTATTTTATACAGAATTGGCCACTAAAATATATAGAAACTGCTCCGTTTGGCTAAATAAGCACAAAATATTAACCTACAAATTATCTGTATCACTCATGATTTATCCGTTTACGATATATAGATATACATATATTTTGTTATTTATATTGTGAGTAGTTGATGTTAAATCTAAACAACTGCCATTTTTTTTTAATCACACTGAAGTTGGTGGTGGTGGGGCGTTTGTGGGGCTTATTTCCATTTAAAAGGGATTTTTTTTATCACACTGAAGTTGCATGTTGATGTAACAAAGCCCAAAGACTTTTTTTTTTTTTTTATTGGGGGAGGGGGGAGGGGGGGCGGGCGCGGACAGGGTCCCTTAGAAAAGAATCAATTGGTAAATAATGGAGAACAATGTCAACTTTGGATCCATTGGTATTTTCCCAATGAAATGATATCGAAAGAGAACTGATTCTTTTTTGGGTCTTTTTGTCCATTCAATCCTTTGATTTAATCACATATCCAAACAAAAAAAGAAAAGAAAATAGCCAATGAAAGAGTATGGTATTGTGTTAGTTACTGTAGACACATCAAAAGGTTCCTCATGTTTTTCTTTTCAAATTATAGTTTTCACATAATGGATGCAGAGTTTTGGGTTATGTGCAGGCAAAACGTTGACTGTCTAAACCGGTACCTGGCGCACATTTGGATGGGGGATATTAGATATATATATATATACGCACGTTATATTTGACTTTACATGGCGGTGGCAAAAGATAACATCAATTGGATAAAAAATGCCTAGACCACTTTCACGACAACAGCATTACACTCCTGGGAGAATATAAATTCGATGTTGCAATAATGTGCCTTGAAAATGTCTAAATAAGCCCCATTTTCCGAGAATAGCCGGATCTTGATTTGGCTATATAATTGCAATCTTAGGAGACTTAATAATAATAAAAAATTTAAACCTGATTTTGATCCGTGTGATGCGGTGCGCTGATGACGGATGACGGGACATTGCAACAGACATATGAGCATGATCCAATCAAGAGGAGGAAAGATCAGCTCCCTGCCACTGCATTTCTAAGAGGACTTAGAAATGTTTTAATAATCACCAATAAGGCTTACTTGCAGCCTATTTGATTTATTAATTCGTGTCATAAATTCTTACTTGGTAGTGAATATGATCTACTTATTTATAAATTCACTTGTTATTTGAAATATCATTATGTATATCTATTTGGGACAATATCTTAAAAAGCCTCAAATTAGTAAATCTGTGACAAATTTACCTCAAACTAATTTTTTTTTAACTACCAAAAACCTCAAATTGATATATTAATAATGAATTTACCTTCAATTAATTTTCGAATTAATCCATAAAATAGTATACATGTGACAAACAGAAGGCAAAATCCCAAAACTGGTACACTCGTCAATTGTTATGTGTGATCCAACTCAGTAATTTGATGATAAAATTTAACGTAAACTAATAGTAGGTAAATTTGTCACATGTATATTAGTTTGAGATTTTTGGTGGCAGAAAATTTGTTTGGAGTAAATTTGCCATAGGTATATTGATTTGAAATTTTTGTGATAATAACCCTATCCGTTCTACTCATAATATTGAGTCCAAAATGATGAATCAAAATGATAAAAGACCATTTTTTTGACTATGGAGTATCAAGTCTTTTCTTTTAAAATTTGAAACGAGTTGGTTGAAATTTCATTTTTGCTTAAGGATTGCTATAGCATGTAATTTACTTTGTATCGTGTATTTCTCTCCAATTTATATTGTTAAAATATATAAATATTAACTTACACTTTCATTTAATGATTTAAGTTTTCGCCATCTATCCCACTACCATCACTTCCATCATGGCAGCCGCAACCGCTAAAGCACCACCCCCTGCCTCCCCATCTCAAGGTTAGGGATTTTGTTGTGTTGTAATGAGATTGACCGGAGGTCACGACCTTCCCAATATCGTTGAAGCGACACATGCACGTGTACAGAGAGAGAGAGGGGGGGAGGGGCAGGCCAAGGGGCGGCACCACCCCAGGAAACGAAGGGGGAGGCAGTGTCCTAGGATGGCACTTCCCATGGAGGAGACAGATCATGGTTTGTGTAAAACGATCGGGGAAATAGGGTGCTCTTTATTTTATTTTATTTTGAAAGGAGGGTAGCAGAAGACTCTCCTCATGACATTTTATCTCTAAGGATATAAGAAGTCATTATTCTAGAAATAGAGGAGGCAAACAGGATCATATCTGCAAATCGCGAGGGCTTTTCGGACTTCCCATAGAGATCCATTCAGAGGATATAAATCAAGGAGATACATCAAGAGTGCTTGTGCTTATTATATCATATTTTTGGTAAACTTCAGTAGGTGGAAGTGAACGGTCCCGGAAGAACAGAATAACGTGCCGCTTCATCTAAGTCCCTCAAGACTGTTCTAATTCTGCGCAGTAGTCATTTGCTACCATGTCAGACACGATTATTAAACCTTTGGGTATGGTTGACTTCGGTGCAGGCCTTCTGGGCATGCCTCTGCGAAATCCTTAGAATCGTTCCGACTTCGATTAAGATAATGGGCTCTCTTTAACCTACCGAATGTTAATGTCGCATTCAAATCAAATGAGTTCAATCTTCCACATGGCCAATTCGATTACCGGTCTCTTCCCATCTTTCATCCCAACTGTCTCCCCATGTGCATGTCCGTCTTAATAGCAAATGATGCTCCAGCTTAAGATAAGGGAAGATGCTATGATATAGGTTAAGGGGTTTTATATGATATAGAGACATAAATCAACACTGCATAGAGAAATTTGTAATCTTTAGGGTTTTGTTCTGTCATGCAATCGTATTGGGGGAGGCATGAAAATTTGTTGTTCGTATGTACTAGATACCAATTTTGAGAAATTGGCCAAATCTCACTTATTAGATAAAACAAAAGATAGGAAATTAGTGGGATGATTTTTTTTTTTCCATTTCAGTAAATCTTCAATGGAGTTGTTAAGTGTTAAAAAAAATATTGGTAAAATAAAAGTTACTAGTCGCCTAATTTCTCGATAACTTATAGCTCACTTACATTTTAGTGCAATTACTAACTCTTTTTCACTGTATGCAAATTGCAAACACATTTTATATTTCAACAACTTTCATGGTTTTGTTATCAATATCTTAAATTTACCAATTGATAACTTAATTTTAGAAAGTTGATGAGCCAATTTAAATACAATTAGTAATTTCGTGTGTTATTGAATTTAAGGCCTGTTTGAGAATGGTAAATAGAAGTCGGTATAAGATAAGAAAGTTAGAAACAGAAATAAACTTGATGAATAACTCAAATGAGAGTTGATAATTCACAATTAATTGGTAACTTCATCGAAGAAAATTTGATAAGTCACTTTGATTATGGTCGATAAGTATAAAAAAGACTTGGTACATTTAAGGAATTGCTGAGAAATATAAATAAGAACTTTGTGAATGATAAGAGTCGTTGACAAATTACAAGTAAATAAATTGATATGGATATATTATTTAAGTGAGAGTTGGTAACCCAATGCTAAGCAATATTTCAAAGGGAGAAAAAGTTGTTGAGTCACACTAATTTTAATTGGTGATCTCTACAAAGCGCTAGTAAATATAACGGGTTGCTCAAGAAGGTAAACAAAAGTTGAGAAGTCCATAGAAAGGCTGGTAAAAACAATCAACCATTAATAAGTAATTTAAATGAGAATTGACAACCAGAAAAAAAGCTAGTAAATCTAATCCGTACAAAGTTGGTGAATCACCCTAATTTAGGTCAGTAATTATTTGGTAAAAACAAAATGTAATTAAGTTATGGAAGTAAAAGTTAGTTTATTATTAGCTAGTCACCGAACTACGAAGAAATGTAGGTAATTTCAGAAAATCGATGGTAAGTTAGCAATGAGTTATCTCCAAAAATCATCAGTCAATTTTTTTATCAATAATTTCTGGACACCTACTGATACTTAATGATAATTCTTAATACGAAAAAAGGAAATACGTATTTTGAGTGTGGGTTAATAGAATTCTGCATGTTCAGCTTCAAAAACCAGCCAGTGATTATAGTCTCCCAAAACGCAAACTCAGCTGAAAATAGATGGGTTCTGTCTCTCTCTCCCTCTCCCTCTCGTTTACTTTCTTATAAAATGGAATACTATGGAGAGCTTGAGGGAGAGGCCAATCATGGATGCCACATGCACCTCTCGCAACTGGGAACATGTAAGATTGACAGAAGCACATGAATTGCAGAACGCACAAAAGCGAAGTGCAGGTTAGTGATGAACGTGCATCGTTTCTATATACTGACGACGTGCATTAAGATAATAGCGATCGAACCCAAGTGCCGTGCAGGCCATGAGCTCTCTGATTCCTTCAATGGCTTCTTGACTTGGGAAGCTTCGATTCCTCTCCTATTTTTGTATGATGTCAAGGCCATGGTCGACTCGTTCCACACGCTGAACCGGCACAACTTAGATAATCCGATCGGTGGTTTTTAAAAAGGATTTTGAGGCCAGCTAGGGAAGCCAATTTACTTGGTTAATTTTTGTCAAGGCCATTGAATTATTCCTCTTCTTGACAGCTATTTCCCACTCGCTGCTTCCCACTATAAATACTCTCTGCCGTCCCCATATCTTCCCCAACCGAAAAGCCACTTCTCCTCTTTTCGAGTTTCTCTTATCTATATTCTTGAAAGATAAATCCGGTTTCAAGCTACTCCCGAGAAGACAACTGGGCTTTTCGGCCATGACCAATTTGGGAGGCGGCCCCGGCAGGGGCCGTCTTTGGCAGGCGCTAGCTTTGGCGCTGGCCATATTGGTAGTTTCGAGCAATGTAGGGTCTGCTTTTGGCGATGATTACTACACTTACTCTTCTCCCCCTCCACCTTCTCCTTCACCGCCGCCACCTTATGTCTACAGGTCGCCGCCCCCACCCTCGCCATCTCCCCCTCCACCCTATGTGTACAAGTCTCCACCCCCGCCTTCCCCTTCTCCGCCACCTCCTTATGTTTACAAGTCACCGCCTCCACCCTCACCGTCTCCCCCCCCACCCTACATGTACAAGTCTCCCCCTCCACCATCACCTTCTCCCCCACCTCCTTATGTTTACAAGTCACCACCTCCGCCATCGCCATCTCCACCTCCTTCATACATCTACAAGTCCCCGCCTCCACCTTCACCATCCCCGCCGCCACCATACTATTATAAGTCTCCCCCTCCGCCTTCACCATCACCTCCACCTCCTTACTATTACACATCTCCACCGCCGCCTAAGAAGTCTCCACCACCGCCATACTACTACAAGTCTCCTCCTCCGCCTTCACCATCACCTCCACCACCATATTACTACACTTCTCCGCCTCCCCCTAAGAAGTCTCCTCCCCCGCCTTACTACTACACCTCCCCACCGCCACCGAAGAAGTCTCCTCCACCGCCTTATTACTACAAGTCTCCTCCTCCACCTATGCCATCGCCTCCACCACCATATTACTACACATCTCCGCCTCCCCCTAAGAAATCTCCTCCCCCACCTTACTACTACACTTCCCCACCACCACCTAAGAAATCGCCTCCACCACCATACTACTATACATCTCCACCACCACCCAAGAAGTCGCCCCCACCACCTTACTACTACACCTCTCCACCACCACCAAAGAAGTCTCCTCCACCGCCTTACTACTACAAGTCCCCTCCTCCTCCTAAACATGTTCCTGCACCTTATTACTACACATCTCCTCCTCCGCCGGTCCACCATCATCACCCTCACTTGGTCGTTAAGGTTGTTGGGAAAGTTTATTGCTACAAGTGCTATGATTGGGGACACCCTATCAAATCCCATGACAAGAAACACCTCAAAGGTTGGTAGACATGTGTAAATTCTATCATCGCTAATTTTGTTTGAGTAAATTAAGGTACTATTACAATAAGGTATAAATATAAAATATATCATCCCTTGGCTGACTTTTGAATTAGGATTATGTATATTTTTTAATGATTACTTTTTAATAAATGGAGCAGGTGCCATAGTGGAGGTGACATGCAAGGCCAGCAAAAAGCTGATCAAGGCCTATGGAACCACCAAGATCAACGGCAAATACAGCGTCACCATCCCGGGCTTCGACTACACCAAGTATGGCTCCAAGGCATGCACTGCCAAGCTCCACGCGGCACCTGAGCATTCTCTCTGCTCCATCCCCACCGACTTGCACGGTGGCATGAAGGGTGCCAAGCTCTCTGTCAAGTCCAAGACTTACCATGAAGTCGTGCTTTCCGCTGACTACTTTGCTTTTGCTCCCAAGACCCCCTATCCTGAGTGCAAGAAGCTCAAGCCAACTCCCGCCCCTTACGTCTACAAGTCCCCGCCTCCACCTCCATCCACCTATGTGTACAAGTCACCTCCTCCGCCACCGTACGTCTACAAGTCTCCCCCACCTCCACCACCCAAATACATTTATAAGTCTCCTCCCCCGCCACCATACGTCTACAAGTCTCCACCACCCCCACCTCCCACTTATGTCTACAAGTCACTTCCTCCGCCTCCTTACATCTACAAGTCTCCACCCCCACCACCATCCCCGTATGTTTATAAGTCCCCTCCGCCACCACCTTATGTCTACAAGTCTCCTCCTCCTCCGCCCTACATTTACAAATCTCCTCCCCCACCCCCACCATCCCCATATGTCTACAAGTCTCCTCCGCCACCACCTTACCTCTACAAATCTCCACCGCCTCCTCCCTATGTGTACAAGTCTCCCCCACCTCCGCCTTACATCTACAAGTCTCCACCACCACCTCCGCCCTCACCTTATGTCTACATGTCTCCTCCCCCACCACCTTACATTTACAAGTCTCCCCCACCGCCACCTTATGTCTACCAGTCTCCACCGCCACCCCCATATGTCTACAAATCACCGCCTCCACCACCTTACATTTACAAATCACCTCCACCACCATCTCCATCACCACCACCTCCTTACATCTACAAATCACCTCCACCACCATCTCCATCGCCGCCTCCTCCCTATGTATACAAATCACCTCCACCACCATCTCCATCGCCGCCACCTCCTTACATCTACAAATCACCCCCACCACCATCTCCGTCGCCGCCTCCTCCCTATGTATACAAATCACCTCCACCGCCGTCTCCATCGCCGCCTCCTCCCTATGTATACAAATCTCCACCACCCCCTTCACCCTCACCTCCTCCTCCCTACCTTTACACCTCGCCTCCACCACCTGTGAAATCACCTCCTCCCCCGGCCTACATCTACTCATCGCCTCCACCACCAACATACTACTAAGCTCAAGAAGCCTAGTCATGAGCCAGTTCCAATTAAGTAAGTAGTGTCTAAACACTGATATTTGCTCACAAATGTATCCAAAAAGCCATATTTCAAGCGTTCCTTTACTGAAATGTAAAACTTAATCTCACTGATCGCATTCGAATGCAGGTTCTAGTTTCAAGAGTGTAATAAGGAGAGTGATAAGGGTGCAAGAATCAATCATCAATTTCATCAAGTTTCATCGAATAAGGGTCTCAAAGATCCATCGGCCAAGAGCCAACGAGGGGAAATGGGTCGCCAGATTGCTTCTGCCTCTTTGATTGTCGTCTTCCAACTTCTGCTCACATTACTTTCAGATGGGACAGGCTCAAAATGCTTATCTCAACAAAGAAAATGGTCGGAGCATGCCTTGATAAAATAAGGGTGCAGGATTTGCCCATCTAGCTTTGCTTATATTTTTCCTTTCCCTTACTAATACTCGTCGCCTTCTTAGGATGTAATCTCATTTATTTTGCCATGTCCTTGTACTACTTCATGTTGATTTGGATTCCTCCCTTCATTTGTTTGTTGGATCCTCTTGTTATTGAATAAAATTCCATCTAACAATAAGCATAAATTGATTAATTTAATGAGTGCTTTTTTTTTTTTTTGCTTCTTCTCTATCACATTTGACCAATACTTATGATTTATCAATTAAATTCACAAATAATTTATTGAGATTTGGTTTCCAAGCCTGAATTATATAAAGTGGGGGGCGATTAAATTGTTTGGTTCTGAAAAAAGATTTTGATTTCGTGCCGGTAGATTTCTAAAACCGGATATGTTAAAAGATCGTCAGTAAGAAAGATTTATTAATCACTCGTTTTTTGACAGTTTGTGAAAATTAATAATCTTCTTTGCAGTTTGCAAGTTACCAAACTTCATTTGTCCTTTTTTTTTCTTTTATCAATGCCTTAAAATCACCAACCTTTATATGGATTTATCAATATTTTTTATTGAGTGACTCACCAACCCTTTTTAGATTAAATTACTAACGAATTTTGGATTATAAACTTCCATTTGAATTACTTACCGAATTTAGTTAAGTCCTTTTTTCAAATATATCTAAACAATAAAAAAGGAATCGTAGGGCATATGCTGTATCGACATTTATTTTTTCTTAATCTAAATTTTGCTGCTCCGCTTTGACTTTATTTTACATTTGAAACTTCTCAAAATTTGAACACTCAATTATTGAGACGTACATTTTGGTAATTTAATATTTTTGTTTGCTCAAGTATCAACTGAGGACAGCCTAGATAGAATCAGGAGCCAATAGGCTCAGCCCAAACCCAATGCAACTATACCCAGCAGACCCAAAACCCAACGCAGAAGCTAACCCTATGCCCCTCGATTCCTCTGCATCTATGAACAAGAGTACTACGAAATTTATCGAAGCCTAAAGTCATGGAACTATACGCCACCCTTACAACTGGAAATTCATCATCAACCTATCAACTGAGGTTCCATTACAAACTCAGAAGTACGACTTTTAACATCTAATTCTCCAAATTGCTACATACAGCCTTGATATATGCGGGTACTCGAATCCTTCTACCATATATCATGCTTTCAAAAATAGTTCAAACATAGAGAAGGGTATCTCGTCCATAACTCTGCCAATTTGGGAATCACATTGATCATAAACTACCCTATTTCTTTCCTTCCCAATGTAATAGACGGAGAAACTCCAAGCTAGATTCATTAGCCCCACCTTCAAACTCTTTTCCTTTAAAGGAAGTAAGGGGCCAAGATAATTCCCGATTCCTAGCCAAAGCTTTTCTAAGGTACACAAAGCAGAAATGTTACTCTCTCCCGAATCTGCTTCGCAAAAGAGCATTGAAAGAACAGACGCTATCTTGTTTTAGGTCCCTGCTCGCATAATAAGCACTCTTCCTCAAGGGACCATCACCTCCTCATTCTATCTCTGGTCTGCAATCGGTTTAGGATAGCAAGCCAAGCATTAAACCCATGAGTTGGGACATATGGCCTAAACTAGATGAGCTTGTGACGTTGGACCTTAACATGTTGAGGGCTAAGTAACTTTCATGCTTCTTTTTTGTTGAACTTCCCAGTCGATCTAAGAATATATAGCTCCACGTCCAACTGTTTGAATAATTAGCAAATCCTCAAATCTAGAAGAAGGCCGGCTGCAATCATTACCATCAATCACTGCAGCCACCTTAGCATTCTTTTGAATATTTGAGTAATAATAGAATCCAAAAGGGAAGCCCGTCCAAAAAAATTTCCAAAGTGTAGCAGTCATCAAACCACAATGATATAGCTTTCCCATTCCCCACAATCTATCGGACACAAGGTTTCAAAATATGCCTCAGCTTTAGTAATTTTCGCCAAGCCCTAATGCAATCCTGTTTAGCCTCAACCTGCTAGGTACTACGGTCTTTCAGCAGATGGCAATGAATCCAGGGCATAAATAGGGAGCCAGATAGAAGCAGCAAGTTCCAGAGCTTCTTCGGAACGCCTACTCGTTTCCACAATTGCACATTTCTCAATCCCAAGCTGTCCAAACAACCAGGTGAGCCCCTTTTCCCAAACTTGATCCGCGATTCAAATATGGCTTTTTCATAGCTGAACAATGTGTACATTTTTGACAGAAAAGTAAGATGTACTTTTTGCTTTTATTTACACTTTGTTTGTTTTGTGAAAAATGAATAATTTGAAAAATATTTTGTTTCAAATGAATCGCTTCTATCACTTGAGATTTCAATAAAAAATATTTTTATAGGCAATAAAAAATATTTTCATATATAAAAAATATTTTCATATTTTTCGTTTATTCATTTTTATAGGCAATATGATGGATAATTTTTAGGAAAATATTTTTAAAAATGTTTATTTTTTGTGAAACAAATGTACCCTTAATTGTAGTCAAATTCAAAGTTGCTAGCTGAATCTTTTTTCTATCTCAAAACAGCAATGTAATTAACCTTCCCCACGCTTGCTGTAGAAGAAATGGAGCCACATGCTTACCTCGTATTTCACCATCTTCGATTATTACTAAGAATTACTTATACTAGTTAATATGTATAATGAGGTTAATCATATTAATTGAATTTAATTAAATAGTTGACAACCTAAAAATAAATTGATAAATTAATTTGTGAAGAGTTGGCAAGTCATTATAATTTATTATAAGAGTTAAAATATTCAAAATGTTAGTAATTATGTAGATAAAAGTCGACCGATTAGTATGGTGAGACATCAACAAGTTAATGGAAAAAAGTCACTGGCCAGTTTTCTATCAATATTTTCTTGATAGGTACCAACACTTATTGAAATCTTACAATTTGGAGAAAGAATAAGTACTTCTAAGTGCTAAATAATATAATTATGGAAGGAAAATTACTCAATCAATCATAAATCTATTGTCTGAGTGCCAATTTAATACTAAATATTTTAATTTTACTAATTTAATCTTAAAAATTTACACAAAATTTCAATATAGTCTTTCAGACTAATTTTTGCTAGAAATCGCTAGCGTGTTGATATGCAATGTAAGAGGATCAATGATAATGGCATTGCCACGTAATC
The DNA here is from genome assembly GCA_019915185.1 of Eucalyptus camaldulensis. Taxonomy (NCBI): domain Eukaryota; kingdom Viridiplantae; phylum Streptophyta; class Magnoliopsida; order Myrtales; family Myrtaceae; genus Eucalyptus; species Eucalyptus camaldulensis. The sequence continues at coordinate 237,636 of JAHSVA010000014.1, forward strand.
GATTTCTGATAAAAATTGGGTAGAAGGATTATATTGGAATTTCTCATAAATGTTTAGGATCGAATTAGTAAATTAAAAAGTTTTGGGATCAAATTTACATCCGTATAAGTTTAAGATTAATTGAGCAACGATCCATGTTCACCTTCAAAACCAGCGTGTTATTATGGCCTCACAAAACGCGAATTCAGCTTAGAAGAGATGTGATCTCTGTCTCTATCCCTCCCTCTCTCTCGTGTACCTTCCCATCAAACTAAATTTTTATTTCCTGGAGAGCCCGTAGGCCAATCATGGATGCCACATGCACCTCTCGCGACCGAGAACTATTCCGATTGACAAAAGCACGTGAATTTCTGAATGCACAAAATTGATGTCCCGCGTGGTGGCTCGACCCAGAAAGTGATGAACGTGCATCGTTAAATCTGCCCACCCCGTGCATTAAGATAATAGCAATCAAACCCAAGAGCCGTACAACTCCAGAGATCTCTGATTGCTTCAACGGTTTCTCTTCTTGACTTGGAAATGGTCGACTCCGCTCCTCTTTCCGTATGACGTCAAGGCCATGGGGGACTCGTTCTATAAGCTGAACAGGAACTACTTTTGACCCTCCCACGATTGGCTTTTAAAAAAGGATTTTGAGGCTTGATTAATCTATGATGCTTATTGAATTATTCCTCTTCTTGACAGCTATTGCCCCCTGGCGGCTTCCCACTATAAATACTCTCTCGTCACCATGCCGTCCTCAACTGTAAAGCCACTTCTCCCTCTTCTCCGAGTTTCTCTTACCCAAATTCTTAAATATTAACCTAGTTTCAAGATATTTTTAAGAATACAATTGGGCTTTCCAGTCATGACGAATCTGGGCGGCAGCCTAGGCACGGATTGTCCTTTGAGTGCGTTTGGTTGGACTTTTGGGAGAAGTCATTGGAAAAATGCAAAGGACTTTAGGTTGAAGGGACTTTTTAGAATGCAAATTGTGTTTGTTAAAATACAATTTAGATGTCCATTATGAAGTACCTTTAAGCAACATGGTGTTTGGAGGAATTATATTTACAAAAGACTTTTGTGATAAAAAAATTATCAAAAGAAAAAAAAATAGATTGGCAAGTGTAGGCGATTGCTGGCGATTGAAATTTGCCTCCAGCAGCCAACATTTGACTTAGGCAACCTTAGGATCCCCTTGCCTTCTTAAGCTTTCATGTCTCCAACTTAGTTCATCGACAACTAAGGAGGGCCGCTTGAGGTTGAGCGACCCCTGAAGACCCCCAGATGAGGGTTGCCCGGGGTCGGGTGGCCCTTGGCAGGGCCATCGGACGTCGGGCGACCCCGTTGCGACCTAGATTTGGGGTGGCGAGGTCGCGAGAGAACCTTGCTGCCCTCGAATCTGGGTCGTGGCGGGGTTGCGCAACCTTGCCACCCCCGAATCTAGGTCGGTGAGGTCATGCGACCTCCTACGACCTCGCCACCCCAGATTGGGTCGCGGTGAGGTTGGTGACCCAAACCTTGCTGCGACCCATGGCGATCGTCGCGACCTAGACAGGGCGGCGGTCGCACCACTCCTCGGTGATAGTCGCCTAGGCTACCGCGACCGTGCCGAGTTGTCGACGATTGCTCACAGCTTCGAGCAATACATCGGCCAACCTCAACGGAGAAGAAGATGAACAATACAATGACGAGGGCAAAATTGAAAAAATAGAGAGTAAGTGAGGATAATTTTGGAAGAAAATAAGAAAGTGAACAATGCCTCTTGTATGCCGAGAAAGCTGAAAGCCCAAGGCAGCCTGCCTTGGGCTTTTAGCCTTGAGAAGGCCAACTTTGGCCTAATGGGGCCTAATAGGAATTTCAAAGTTGTTTCCAAACACCAAATATTTAGCTTAAGTATGCTTGGAATCCCAAACATCTTTTGCAAAGCCAATTCCAAACGCACCCTTTGTCGGCGTTGGCTTTGGCGTTGGCTATATTGGTAGTTTCAAGCAATGTAGGGTTTGCTTTTGCTGAAGATTACTACACTTACTCTTCTCCTCCTCCATTGTCACCTTCATTGCTGCCACCTTATGTTTATAAGTGCCCACCCCCTTCATCACCATCTCCTCCTCCTCCTCCTCCTTCTCTATAAGTCTCCCCCCCCCCCCCCCCCACCCTCTTCGTCTCCCCCACCACCCTAAACATGCAAGTCTCGACCACCTCCTTCCGTTTACAAGTCATTGCCCCCACCATCACTATCTCCACCTCCTCCATACATCTATAAGTCCCCATCTCCGCCTACACCATTCCCTCCATGGCCTTACATGTACAAGTCCCCTCCACCTCCTTCTCCTTCCCCACCACCACCATATTACTACAAATCTCCACCACCACTGTCTTCGTCCTCGTCACGACCATACTATTATAAGTCTTTCCCTCTGCCTTCACCATCACCTCCACCTCCTCACTACTACACATTTCCACTGTTGCCTAAGAAGTCCCCACCGCCACCATATCACTACAAGTCTCCTCCTCCACCTTCACCATCGCCTCCACCACCATATTACTACACATCTCCGCCTTCCCCTAAGAAGTCTCCTCCCCCACCTTACTATTACACCTCCCCATTGCCACCTAATAAATTATCTCTGCCACCTTACTACTACATCTCTCCACTACCCTTAAAGAAGTCTCCTCCACCACCTCACTACCACAAGTCCTCTCCTCCTCTTAAACATGTTCTTGCACCTTATTATTGTACTTCTTCTCCACCATCGGTCCACCATCATCACCCTCACTTGGTCGTTAAGGTTGTCGGGAAAGTGTATTGCTACAAGTGCCATGATTGTGGATACTCTATCAAATCCCACGAAAAGAAACACCTCGAAGGTTGCTTAACATTTATATATATATATATAGTAAGCAAACATATATAACTTAATTATATTGTTGCTAATTTTAGTTTGAGTATATCAAAGTACTATTACAATATGGTGTTATTATAGAAAATATCACCCTTGGCTGATTTTTGAATTAAGATAATGTATATATTTTTGAAGTATTTTTTAATAAATGGAGTAGGTACCATTGTGGAGGTGACATGCAATGCTAGTGCGAAGTAGACCAAGGCCTACGGAGCCACCAAGATCAATGGTAAATGCAACATCACTGTACTGGGCTTCAACTATGCCAAGTACGACTCCAAGGTGTGCACTGTCGAGCTCCACGCTACACCTGAGCAATCTCTTTGCTCCATCCCAATTGACTTGCTTGATGGCATTAAGGGTGCAAAGGTCTCTGTCAAGTCCAAGACTTACTATGAAGTCGTGCTATTTGCCGACTCCTTCGCTTTTGCTCCTAAGACCCTTTATGCCGAGTGCAAGAAGCCCAAGCCAACCCTTGTCCCTTACATCTACAAGTCCTTGCCTCCACCTCCATCCATCTATGTGTATAAGCCGCCTCCTCCACCACCATATGTCTACAAGTCTCCCCCACCTCCATCCCCCAAATATATCTACAAGTATCCTCCTCTGCCACCTTATGTCTCCAAGTCTCCACCACCACCACCTCCCACTTATGTTTGCAAGTCACCCCCTTCGCCTCCTTACATTTACAAGTTATTGCTGCATCCCCACCAACTTACATCTACAACTCTCCACCCCTGTCGCCACATTTACAAGTCCCCTTCGCCACCCTACATTTAGAAATCTCCTCCCGCACCCCCTGCATCCCAATATGTCTCCAAGTCTCCTCCACCATCACCTCCTTGATATGTCTACAAATCTCCCCCACCGCTACTTTATGTCTACAGTCTCTGCCACTATTGCCCCCATATATCTACAAATCACCACCTCCATCACCTTACATTTACAAATTACCTCCACCACCATCTCCATTGCCGCCATCTCCTTACATCTACAAATTGCTTGCCCCATATGTGAAATCGCCTCCTCCCCTGTCTTACATCTACGCTTCGCATCTGCCACCAACACACTACTAAGCTCAAGAAGCTTAGCCACGAGCCAGTCTTAATTAAGTAGCATCCAAACCGTTTAATATGCGCTCATAACCAGAAAGCAATATTTCAAGCATTCATTTACTGAATCCTAAAACTTAGTTCCACTAATCACATTCAAATACGGATTCTAGTTTTAAGAGTGCAATAGACTAGGGTGATAAGGGTGCAAGAATCAATCCTCATTTTCATCAAGTTTCGTCAAGTAACGGTCTCAAGGATCCATCATCCAAGAACCACCAAGTGGAAATGGCTCGCCAGATTGCTTCTGCCTCTTGGAGTGTCATCTTCCAACTTCTGCTCACAATCCGGACAAGACTGGCACCAAATGCTTATCTCGACGGACAAAATGGTCGGAGCATGCCAGCATAAGATAGGGTGCACGATTTGCGGACTCCGCCTTGCTTGTCTTTTTCATTGTCCAGACTAACATTCGTGACCTTGTAAGGATGTAATCTCAATCATTTGCCATGTGCTTGTACAACCACATTTTGATTTGGACTCCACTTGTTCTTTGTGCAACAAAATTTGGTGTTGCAATAAACTTAACTTGGATTGATTAGCCTACTACTTTCTTTTCATTGCTTCCCCTCTACGGTCAGGCTGGGCTAGCACTTAGATCTATCATTGTATACGCAGCGGTTACCGAGATCTTATTTCTGAGTCTGAATTATATGATGGGGAATGATTTAAATATTCTATTCTAAAAAATAAACAATTCTATTTTCGTGCCGGTAAATTTCTAAAAAAGTATATATTAAAAAAAATTCAGTAAATTATTAATCACTTGATGTTCCGGTAATTTTTCGGTAACTCACTGACAATTTTAGGAAGTTATTGATCTTGTAGACAGGTTGCAAGTTACCAAAATATCTTATCTTTTACCAACCTTCATTTATCAATAGTGACTTATCAATCATTTTAGGATTATATTATCAATACTATCCTTTACTTACCAATATCTAGTTGAATTTAAAAAAAAAAATTTATCCAAACAAAAGAAAAGGAATCATTGGGCTTGTGTACATCGACTTTTAAATTCTTTTTCTTTTTTTGCTTAATCAAAATTTTGCGGCTCAAACACTTTAATATATGTATATATTTTTTATTGGTAAAGATCAAACACTTTAATATTTACTAAATCTGAAACTCCTCAAATTTTGAGCACTTAAATGTTAACACGTAGATATTTTGCTTTTGGTAAGTAAATAGTTTTATTTGCATAATACCGAAAGAAGGGAGGGCCACTTCCCATAGTGGCCCAGATATCAACTTTACATATCCTAGATAGACCCAAAGAGCCAATAGGCTTAGCCCAAAACCTAATGCAACCCAGTAGCCCAAAACCCAATACCTTATCAATTAGACAGAGAACCACGAAATTTATCGCAGGAAGAAGTCATGAAACTACTCGCCAGCCTTCACACATGGAAATTCATCCTCAGCCCATTGATCGAGAGGTTCCATTACAAACCCCAAAGTACAACTTTTAACATGTAATCCTTCAATTGCTGCATATTGCCTTGATATCTGCAGGTAGCACCACCGTCAAAAACTTTTAAAGGGAGTGAAGGACCAAGAGAATCGAGGATTCCAAGCCCGAGCTCGTCTGGGTAAGCAAAGCAGAAACATCATTCTCTCCCATATCTGCTTTGAAAAAGTGCATCAAAAGAACATATGCTTTCTTGTGTCAGCTTCCTGCTTGCATAATGAGCACTTATCCTCCAGGGAACCCCACCTCCTCATTCTATCTTTGGAACATTTGGCCTAAACCAATAAACCAGATAAGCTTGTGCCATTGGACCTGAACACGCTGAGGGCTAAGTTCTATGCCTCTTTTTATTTATTGAACTTCCCATGTTAAGCCCCCAGAGAATTCACCTTATCCTCAGTATCAGATATGGGGGAATATAACTCCGCGTACATCCACTTGAATAGCTAGCAAATCCTCGATTCTTGGAGAAGGCCAGCACCAATCATCACCATCTATCAAAGCAGCCACCTGCATTCTTTTGAACAATTGAGTTATAAAGAAAGCTAGAGGGAAACCTGTCTAAAAGAATTTCCGAAGGGGTACCAGTTATGAATCCACAAAGATATAGCTATCACATTCCCCACAATGTAATGCATACTAGGTTTCAAGATAGAACTCAGCTTTAGCAATTTCCTGCAAGCAGACTGCAATTCTGTCTAGCTCAACCGCAAGGTTCTACAATCCTTCAGCAGATAGCAAGGAATCTATGCTACCCATAGAAAGCCAACCTCGACATGCGATTCAAATATCATAACTTTTTGAAATTTAAATGATATTTGGGTTTCATTTATTTCTCGAAAAAAGAATACTTTAGAAAATGTATATTTTAAAATGATCACTTGTATCTTTTAAAAGAACTAGTTAATGGGAAATCTTATTATCATCAAGAAAAAAGTTATATTTAAATATTTTCGTGAACAATGAAAATATATTTTGTTTGTTCATTTTTACGAGGGTTACAAATGATCATTTTTAAAAAAATATTTTCAAATATCTTATTTTTCACGAAATAAAAGAGGCATTTATTTTGATAGAAAAGTAGGGAAAGCACAAATGGTAAATGAACAGGCCTTATTTTAATAAAACGGCGAGAAGAAATCTCTCGTAGATCTCAAAGTAGCTACGCGCTTACTTTCTATTTTACAATCTTCAATAATTACTAAAGAGTACTCATACTAATAAACACACGTACGATGCGATAGTAATGAACTTAATTAACTAGTTGGGTGTCAATTGACATATTGACTCACTAATCATATAATTCCCGTGTTCTTTTCATTTTTAATTATCGCGGGGAAATTCCAAGTTTTCTTTTGGACCAAAATAGGGAAAACATACGTGTTGCCCCTTGGTATTATGCTGTCTGTTTCTTGTCTCGAGGAAGAAAAGGACCGTAACGCCCTTGGGAGTTCCCTTTCGTTCGCCCCTCTCTCTATTTGAGGAGTCTCCTCCATTCCACGCCGTAACCTTCTCTCTCAGTGGCCGGTCCGGACGGTGCAGAATTTGTCGGTGCAAAGCGAGGCCCCTGATTCATCCCGGCGAGAGGAGTGGCTTCCTTGCCCGTTGTTGCGGCCCATCATGGTACGTATCGCGTCGATCGTCTTCTTCGGTGGTTCCGGCGGATGTCCGTTACGACCGTCCCCAGCCTGGGTGGTTCTCCCCTGTAATTGCATCTTTATGCTCATGGGGGGAGCTGCAATATCCCCGCAAAGTTCGCATTTTTCGTTTTGCCCGACCCGCTTCACGCCCTTGCATTCGCCCGATGGCATTGGCCCTCCAAGAATTCATGCGCTCCTTGCGTGGTTAGGGTTTCGCCGATGTGATTGTTAGGATTGTGCCCCGTCTGTTTTAATCGGAGTTTGGGTGGATTATCCGAGTGCGAATTTTAAGGGTGCGTTTGGTTTTTATGACCTATCCGATTGGGTGGGACGTGAAACTGGGTTTCGAGGGAGGATATTGCTGGGCGGGTTTGCGCTCGTGTTATTTCTATGTTGTACTCTCGGTGGTAATTTATTTTTTGTGGGTTATATGACAGACGAATTATTTTTCTAATGGATGCTTGGTTAATGCATCCATTTTTAAGTTGGGTCCAAGAGGAAAACCTTTGTTTGCCAGCTTTTCTTTGAGGAGAAATTAGCTGCATACAATTTTCTTTTCTTTCAAAAAGATGAAGCATGGCGACTAGCTGGTCAGTTGGCAATGTTTGAGAGAACTGATAATTTGGCGGTATGGAGCCAAATAGGCTTGTGGTGTGGCTGTTGTATGAGTAGATGCTAGCTGTAGTAAATTGTCCTTCGGCACAGAAGAGCATGCGCATGAATGAGGGAGAGAGAGCAGGGAACATGCAGAAGGTGGGGAATGCTGAGTACTTAAAGGCTCATGTGAATGGGCAATTGACGTTTGGCTGATTGCTTGCTCTTTAAATGGACATAACTTCTACATACCCTTTGCTATTATTGATCCATAGTTGTTTCTGCAGGCAGCGAAGATTCTTGCCAACTTGGTTGTGATGGGCGGTGGTATTTTAGCCAGGGCTTTTGTGCAGGCATATCGTCAGGCACTCGCTAGTAAGTCTTTCCAGCTTTTCTGTGGGCATATTTTTCCTATTTATTTGTATCATTAATATCTTTGTCCTTTTGAACGCTTATTAAAAGTTAAAAATCAAGAAAATATGTTTAAGATTTTGAAGGCATTAAGTTGCTGCCAATTTTTGCTAAGAATATAGGGAATTTGAGTAAAACGTTCTTGTTGAAGATATGGTTGAAAGTGAAGCGATATATAGTAAAAGGACTGGTTTGCCCTTCCCACCTTAGTTAGAAATGGTCCATGCAATCGGTAGTAATCTTCTAATGCTCAACTAGAAAGCTGAAATGTAACTGTTCACAGACCGATCAACTACCTTTCCCATCAGACAATGGAGTTTCTTTTCATGCTGAATGTACCTTGTGACAAAAAGGAGTCATTTTGAGCATTATCCCAGTCAGCAATGACAGAATTTCGGTCTGGCATCAGTCAACCTATATTTCTAGGTTGGATGCTGCTGTTTACAAATTTTTGTTTGAAAGCTCCAACTTCTACTAGTTCAGAATGTCGAAAAATTAAATATGACAATTTTTTTTTTCTTTCCTGAGCTGAAACTGTATGGTGAAGTACAACAATTGTGGGGAGCAGGTGATGGAGGATAGTTTATTGGTATCGTGCCAAATGGTGCCTGATTTTATCTATTTGTTCCTAGAACAAAAAATGAACAGAAATCCGTTTGGTAAAGTTTTTGTTCTTTGGAATAGATTTGGAATAAAATCAAGAAGTAAAAGAAAGTTGCTTCTTTGCTCCCGGGAAAAACTCCTGAATCAAGCCTAGACCATTTTTTTTTTCTTTCTTTTTCTCTTCCTCTTCTTCTTCCTCTAGCTGGTTGCTTGCCATGGTGAGAGCTGATGACCGGCCAAAAGATGTCTGGTCACAAAAAAAAGAAGATGCAAATGAAAAAAAAAAAAGAAAAAAGAAAAAAGAAAATAGAAAACAAAAAAAAAAGAGAAATATGTAATAAAATTATTAAAAAAAATTAAAAAGAATTCTAAGTCACAAAAAAAAAAAATTGAGGGTCTTATTAAACACATTTTTATTATGTGAATAGAAATTTTGTGCAGTTACTAAACAGCTTCGAATGCTTAAAAAATTGTTTAGGGAACAAATTAAAGGAAAAAAAAAGCCATTTGAGAGCAAAAATTGTTCCCGGGAGCATAATGGTTCCCAAATGCACTCTTACTTGTCATCTTCTCTTCCTTATATGTGTGGCTTTTTTCAAATAAAGAAAAAAGATTCCTTGGTTGAGTCTATTCTGACTGGGGTTAGTTGCTATGGTGTGAGAAAGACAATGGTGTGCTGCCTTTCTGTCTCAGTGGTTATGGTTCTTGTCCTTGAATCCTTTTAAGCGTCCATATATTCTATAGTTGCGGCCCCTTGGGATTGGGGCCTCTCTGTGAATATGAGTCCTTCACTGTCTTTGTCCGTCTCTCACCCTTGCATCTCAACCGTTTTTCTTTGTAATTATCAAATGCCCTATTAGCTTCTGTCCTAGCCCCCCAAAAGAAAAAAAAACACATGTTTACTTTTCTTCTTCTTTTGTTGGATTGATCCTTTTGAGGATTGTTTGATCAAAATCATTTATCATAAATGAATTCGCGGCAATTTAAGCAATTTTTCTAACGAATTTTGTTTAGTCTCCGATACAGTCTTAGTACATATTACTCTTGGTATATTTGGTGTGCGAAAAGAAATACAGACTGTATTAGTCAAAGAAAAGGTGTAGCATCAATAATTCTCTTATTAAGTTACCTGTGCTGTGTAAATGGAAGGCAGCCCCTGGCACCACTTTGTGAAATTGAGAATGAATAAGTGGAGCAGAGAATAGGAAAGTGTGAATGGTGGAGCAGGAGCTTTCTCTCCAAATGAAACAGATTTGGTGACATTAGACTTTTCTCTGATGCTGAAAAAGGGTGTATCTTCCATCGCAGATGCTTCAAAAACTGGTGTTGCCCAGGAAACGGTACAGAATGCTGTCCGTAGAACAAGTAAGGCCATGACGGAACAAGAGGCGAGACAGATTCTTGGTGTCTCTGAAGAAACCGCATGGGAAGAGATATTGAAGGTCTCCAATAATTTTATTTGTTTCTTTTGCTTTGATTCTTTGCTGTTGCTTGCTTCTCAATAGCTCAAGCCTGTTCTGTTTGTGCAGAAATATGACGTATTATTTGAGCAGAATGCCAAGAATGGTAGCTTTTACATTCAGTCGAAGGTTCACCGAGCTAAGGAGTGTTTGGAGACTGTAAATCGCGGCAAAGCGGATGCTTCTCCAAGTTGATGAAGTAGCCTTTTCTTCTTTTACCTTCTTCTTCCATGCAGTGATGTTCTCTGATGACACTTAAATCATTCAGCTAGTTGTCAGTGCAACAACTGCCTTGTTGACATAAGATTAGCTCATTTTGTATACGTAAGAATATAGTCGTAGTTAGCACTTCGCCATCACTGATGAATTAGTGAGGTCGCAATTTTGGAAAAAGAAACGTTTTTGAAGGAATTTGCGGTTACTTTTTATGAACTTATCCCCTTGTTTTGCCTTTTATCAGGACCTTTCACATCCCGTTCCATGTTTTTGGATGGATACGACTTACCTCTTCGTTTTGTTTCAGGATATCTTTAAGGGAGGGCTAGATAATAGACTTTTTAAGTGATGTTGCGTTATATTTGGGGATAGTACTTCAGACGTTGGAGTCTTATTTGGAAGCTTATAAACTCTGGATAAAACCAAGGCCGTATGATTCCATGATCAAAATTGACTCGAGGCCCAGAGCACAATGAACAGAGATTTTTTGCAATATCAACGACAAAGGTTTCTTGAAATGACAGAGAACAACCATCTAGAAAAGCCTAGCTAGTTTCTTGTTTTCAACAACTCCACAAGTTCAATTCCTTCAAATAAGCACTAGCGACAATAAAAGTTAGAGATCCAACCCGGTTGTTATCCAATTTGAGGTCACCAATCTCATCTTATAATGTCCTAGCTGGCAAGAAGCTAAAATTTGAAGGGAGCAAAAGGATCAAAGCCCGCCAAATTGGCCTGTGAAGGCGAATTAGCCGAGGAAGAACCACTCCCTGTTGATGGCCCAACCCCGTAATAAGTGCCCATGGCCGCAGCCGCCGCTGGATCCATATACCCCATTGCTTGGTAGTGAGGCGGCCCATAAGGAGGAAGCATCCCCGACGTCGGCGGTGGCGGCGGTCCATAATAATAATCCATCCCACCAGTATTACTAGTGGTACCACGCTTGTTCAGATAGAAAGCCTCGCCGCGCAAACCATTGCTAGGGCGGTCCCCCTCGATCTCACGGTAGCGGTTCAGATATATAGTGAGCGGCTCGATGTAGTTGTCGAACCCTAGCTTCCCCATGGCCCAGAGGACGTCCTCAGCGGTGATGGTCTTGCGCTGCTCCTGCTGGCAACGGTCGTTGGCCTCCCCTGTGATGAAGCTTATGTACTCTGACACGCACTCCTGGATGGTCTCCTTGGCGTCGTCGGAGATCTTGGCGTGCGGGGGGAGGATGCGGCGCATGATCCGTATGACGTTGGCTATCGGCATGTACCGATCCTGCTCCCTGACCCCACCGCCACCGTGGCCACCACCGGGGCGCTCCGTGGTTTTGCGGTCGTTATTGTCGATTGGTTCATCCGCCGGTGGCAACGAGTTATCTGTTCGAGGGAGGCGACCATTAATTCAGTCACTGCAATCCCTCATATCGTTATCCAATGCTAATGCAAGTATTAGTCAACGGAGTAACCAGAATGACTCATTAATGGGCAGGTGCTCATAATTAAAAGACGAAGATTCGTGTCCACCAATCCTGAATGTCTTTTGACATGCAAAAAGATGATCCTACTCTCCAGAGGCAGAAGGGCATCTTCTTACCTCGTCCCATTTCAAAACCAAGGCGTACCAAGAAGAGGGAATGGGGAAGATTACTGCATGAATGATAAGCCGAGCGATATGACAAAACTCAAACTGAAGAGCCAATGAATCGACCGGAAAACACGCTGGCAAAAGAGTGGAAAGTGAAGGAGGCGATACTTAACGGGCCGAGAAATGTCATTTGTCCATGCAAAAATGAAAAAGAAAGCAATAAAACGAAAGAGAGAGAGAGAGAGAGAGGGAGGGAGAGAAACCGAAGAGGAAAAGATGCCATTGAATATCGAGATCAGGAGCATGGGTCAAAAAGAATAGGCTTCTTTATTTCGTTCTTTCATTGTTTTCTTGGTCTGTAACAGTCCAATTGGGCATTTACTGGTCCAAACAAAGGCACGTAGTAAAGTAAGAGCGGGCAAACATCCCACCACGGAAGAAGAAGAAGAATAAAGAGAAGAGGGGGGGCTCTCTACCGTTCAGATTTTCTTTTTCGTTTCGTTTTTTTTTGTTTTTGAGTGGAGGAGTTAATGAGGAGGGGTCAAAGGGACGGGGGGAGGGAGTCTCTTTTCCACTTCTCAAGGCATTTCTCATGTGTCCGAGTTGTTGGCATTAATGCTCCTGTCTAGCTCCCCCGCATGCAAGGCTTCTCTCTGTTTCTCCTCACCAAACACCCCCAGGAGAAAACCCAGATGGAATCGAAATGGATCTTGCTATCCCATCTCGTATGTGCGTGCGCGTGCGAGAGAGAGAGAGAAGAGAGAGAGAGAGAGAGAGAGAGAGAGAGAGAGAGAGAGAGAGATTCACAAAGGAAATGTTAAGGAAAAGGATGGCTTCGGTTTGGGCGTTGAGATTACCTATAGGGTTTAACGTATTTTGAGAGACTTCCATTGCTTGCATGCAAGCCACGCCATAGAAATCAGGACCCCCAACACCCCCAAAACCATCAATCCCAGCTACCATGGACTGTCATACATACCAACGTTGGTTGAATGCGGTAATGCCGCGCACGACCCATTTTTCACAAGAACTTAAAACTATCTGTCACTCGAAGTGGAGATACATCGTTCCTACGGAAACAAGACATACAGATGGACGTCGACCAAACGTCACAACAGCCGCTAAAGGTCCTGCAGAAGAATACGATCATGGCAAAAAGAACAGACAACTCCATAGCTCATGCCGGTCACGACATTACGCTCGCTTAACAACTGGAAGTGTTTTTGCAGATCATGAGGAAAAGGGCGGAAATTTCATATAAAGAAATGATACGAATAAAAGAACCTCAAGAAGGGGAATCTAAGAGGGACCCCTTTTCAATATTTCCTAAAGCAAAAGCAAGACGCATGCAAGTGATGGAGGAAATTGAGAAGGGACAAATATACGTCGACATGGGGAGAGTGAAATGGGTATTACCCGGGCCAGATTTTGCATGTCCGCGATTCCCATGGACGCTGCTTCTGTCTTCACCTTCCATCTCTCTCTCTCTCTCTCTCTCTCTCTCTCTCTCTCTCTCAGAGACAGACTAACACACTTGTACAGAAACATGCCCGGAGGACGACTTATATATACGGAGAATTATTAGATAAACTTGGTCTACGAAAGCTACCATCATTCTAGTCATCGAATATATAGACTTTATAATAGGGCCTGCATATTCAATGATTATGATGATATTGGTTTATAGAAAGAAATCGCCCTCAAGGTCTCGTGTATATAACGTCGTACAGGTGTTAGGTCAGTATGCTTCACTGCCAAAATCAAACCATTCGACTTTTGACAAGTTATGCAATAGGTTGACGAAATATAGAATATGCAACTGCTATTAAGACTTGTCTACTAAATTCGTGTACTGAGAAACGTGGTACATCCGTACGGGAAGCTCCAATGGAGCACTTCTCGTGCGGATGTGCTTGAAATTCGGCTGCGTGCAATTGTGGTAATGCTGTGAAGCGGTGCAAGTCATGTATTTGCTAGTATATGTTTTAATTTTGCAATCCCTTAAAGTTGGGCGAGGCAAGCTTTCAAAAATCTATCCTAATTTGATGTAAATTCTGAAGTGCCGCAGCTGTTAAGGTATTTTCCAAGTATATTTAAAAGTTGTAGCACTGGTTAACACGATCAAAGTGTTCAAATATTCACGAATCCATCTCTGTCTAATAACATGCTTTACAAAATACACGTTTTACATATATTACCCAAAAAGGAAAAAAATTGTATGTACTTTAGAAATATAATCAATTTAGTTATCTCCTGGAGGAGGAGTAATTAAGCTCTAATAATGATGAAAGGGAATTTACGTAAATCTAACCTGATTTGTGAAAATCAAGTTTAGTGTCATTGTTGTTTTTGGAGTTTTTTTTTTTGGTCGGCTTGTTTTTGGAGTTGAAGAGCCAACGATGTTTTAAATTTCAATCCCAGAATATCAACCTGATGAAAGGATACAATCTGGACATTAATGCATTCGCAAATGTTTTAGATGGTAATAAATGCTACTTTTTATTAACTAAAGGAGACTCAGAAGCCAGGTATTTAATCAATAGGGTTAACTCAATTCAGAATTTGAATTGTGATTTGTAATTAAGTGCAAAATGTACATTTAATCTAAATATCAAACCGCTTATTTAATGGCCACGCTGACTCCTTTTTTTGTTTGTTTGTTTGCGTGTCTATTTTTCTCTTTTTACTGTATACATTTTAATCTATCTATAAAAGTCAGTGAAAAATTATTTTAATTACTTTTACAGGATTAGTGGCTTGATATACACAGATGGTTTATTTATTCCTAGAGTCATATTGCGTCCACAAAGTAAGAACATTTGATCTCTCGTTGAAACCCAACTCTTCGTTCTAAACGAAATTAATAAGTTGTTTTAGGCATCTTAAAGAAAAAGAGAAAACTCAAATAAGAATAGATCTAACCCACTAACTAAATTTATCTTAACAATAGTCTTGAGTATTTCTAATTCAACAAAAAAATCATTTAATTCTTTTGATGTGGGGCTGTCTACTATTGACACAACCCAAAAGTATGGCATGATTTTGCTCCGCAATATAAACGGAATTTGATATAAGCGTTGGGCTAAAACTGACACGATTTAAGATCCACTGGTTCGTTTTTTAACAGTAGAATAATTTGTCATCATATTAAAAGACTTTGCTTTTTATAGGAAATAACATGATTAGTTGACATATCTATAGTGGCATAACACGAATTGATAGTCCTATATTTATAAGTCTATGTTGATATCAATTTGTTGGAATTGTTCCCATTTCACACACACATATTTATAGCAAAAGCTAATAAAATATTAAGTGAAGTATGTTAAAATTTTTGGCTTCCTTAAATTATTTTCTCTATACTTTATCGCGTATTCAAATTTGAGAACTTGAGCTCAAGCTTGAGTTTAGACTAAAAATGGGAAAATGATACCATGAATGCTATGTTACATCGGGTTTCTAACACTTGGGTGAGTTTTTTTTTTTTTTTTAAGTTATGACACTAGAGTGATCGGTTGAAAGTTATGACCCTTAGATAAACATTTTTTAGAAGTCATGGTACTAAATTGAACAAAAAAAAAAAATTGAGGGCATTCAGGTGAACGCTATATGAAAATTATGGCACTTTTAATATTCTTATCCCAACTAACAATTTATCTGTGCAACCAAGTCGAGCTCGACCCCTTGAAAATCTAAGGGAGTCAAGCTCCATTGAGCCCAAATTTAGTACTGGGACATGAACTACCTTGATTTAGTTGGGTTCTGAGATAGCTAGTATAAACACCTAGAGGGGGGGTGAATAGGCGCACAAACAATTTGTCGAAATACGGAAGCAATTCTTAACAAAATGAAATACGATCGAGGTAGAGAGAAAGAAAATTGAACACAGGATTTATAGTGGTTCGGCTTATTCCAAGCCTATGTCCACTCTTCCGCACTGACAACCCACCGGCTGGATTTCACTATGATCAAAAGAGAAGTTACAGCACAGCTTTGCCTTGATTCCACAGTGTAGATGTTCTACCACACCTTCTCAAGGTTTCTCACAAATATAGACTCTCTTTTGTATACAAGTATTCACTCAAAGGAATTGTCTAAACAAAAAGGAGCTTCAGACTTTGGAATTCGTCTATCGCGCACCCCACAAACAACTAAGAACGTCTTTCTTATATACTCCTTTATGCCATCATACCCGTTGGCACTTACCAAAGGAATTCCTCCAATCTACCCATTGGACGGAATCAATTAGGAAGATTGTTCGAGCTATTAAAGGAACGTGTTGATAGCCCATCAATGCTGTTCGCCCATACAATCAGGATCTCGGTTTCCATAAGTAGAACCTTCCAATAATATTTAGACAATCATCGAATCTTCAATTATTGAATCAATCTTGATCAATCAAAGGATTCTGTTACGTCTTCTCTAGCCATGAGATCTTCTCCAGATGATAAGGATAAATCGTGAACAAAACATCCAGTTCTGGATAACCTTTCTTCAACGGATTAGAGACTGTCAATGAGGATAGACTTTGAGTCTTGAGTTTGGCTGTCGGGAAGTCTTCAGACTTTAAATTACAGAGTCTGCAGACCTTCAGACTAGACTGAGAGAAACGTTTTGTCAACTTCAAAACACTTCACGAGGCTTTCTCCAACAATCTCCCCCTTTTTGATGGTGACAAAACCTTCCTGCAGATTTGGATAACTTTGACTTGCAAAACATTTCTTAAACACATATGCATATCTTATAGAGATGAATGGCTAAAAGATTAACACTAGAATCTGCAACCACAGAAAATAGGTTAGTCTAGTATATAATAAAACCATCCATAAGATATCAATACTTGTTAATAGAAGCAGTCAAGTCCAAGTCTAGTTCAGTTCTCATCTAGACATAAAACAAAGTCAAAGTCTGTCAAAAACAGTTAAACAACAACACAATCCAACAAACAGTTAAAAGTTTAATAAAAGTTTAATGATTGAAAGTTTGATCAAATCATGCATCTCTCCCCCTTTTTGTCATCATTAAAAAGGATGAGATGAAGTCAAGATTGCTTGGGAACTCGGACAAGCTGGAAATCTTCCATAGACTGAATTATGCCTTCCAGCCTTTTAAAGTCTTCCTTTAGCTGTGCAACCTCCTCACTCTTGGCATTAGCCTGATTCTGAATAGAAAGGGCTTGTATCTTTTCATTCAATGAACGAAAGAAGCTTGACTTTCATTCTTCAAACTTTGAACTTCGCATCCCAAGGCATAAATTTGACCTCACATTTCGAAGAGAATATCCAAGATTCTGCGAAAATCTGCTCCATTATCAGTTTGAGTACTTGCTTCGGCTCGATCTGATGGAGTAAAAGCAGGCGATGGTAGATCAGCATAATTTCACAGGTTTGGCGATGAAGCTTCATGACCTTCGTCTAGAAATTGAGATGCATAAACATCTTCTGGGCCTGCAGGCGAGCGACTGACTCCTTCACTTGCATCAGGATATGAAGACGTCACTCCTTTCTCCTGATCTCCCCTTGTTTCCAGGCCTATAGGTGGAGAAGAGTTTTCCTCAGGTTCTCCTTCTTCTCTTCTATCTTCTTCAGGTCTTTCTTCCTCTGCTTCTTGCTCTGCTTCTCTTTCTTCTTCTTCCTTCTCCTCTGCTTCTTTCTCTGCTTCTCTTTCTTCTTCTTCCTTCTCCTCTGCTTCTTTCGTTATTTGTTCCGATTCTTTCTGTGGAACAGGATGACTCAAATTCTTCAAAGCCATTGCAGATATGGTGATGTCTTCGTCATCATCTTCATCCTCAACGAGGAGAGCTCTTCTTCTCTTTGATGGAGCAGCCATGGGCTCCTTCCCTTTTCTCTTAGCAGCAGAAGAGAGTTGATGAGATTTGGCAGGAGTCTTCTCCTTGAATTTCTCCAATTCCTTGCTTAGTTCCTTCAGACGCATTTTGGTCACCATTTTCAATCCTACCACCATATGATCGCATGATCGAACACAAAAGATTTGCGGAGGCTGAATATTCAGATGTCTGAATAACTTCGTGACAAGGCTTGGGTAAGGGAGTTGACCTCTGTCCTTCATCACTGCTCTATACATGTGAAACATAACAGTATGAGGGAGAGAAAACTTCTTTCCACAGAGGATGGCATACATCAACTTTGCCTCAGAGCTTGAAATGTCAGTTTTGGAAGTTGATTTCGGCCGAAGGCAATTAATCACAATCTTGTGAAGCAAGATGTTGAATGCATTCATCCTTGAGTAGGTGATCTTCTCATCTGTTCTCCTGTCCTTCACCAGTTCAAGTGTGGCCCGAGCAATGGAAACTTTGATTGGTTGATATCTGCCTTTCTCAACTTCTAACACATCTGCCAGCATATTCATATCCACAACATAGTCTTATTCTTTAACGCTGAAGGAGAATCTATTCGCATCCAAAAAGCTAAGATTTGAATAGAAATATGCAGTCAATTCAGCATAAGCCTCAGTTGAGTCAGAGCAGAACTTTTCAAGTTGAAGATAACTGAACTTTTCCCTCAAGTTCACTTTCACAGCATCCAGAAAATCAAAGTCCACACTCCTAGGGTTTATTACCCCACGCTTCAGCAATTTCGAGTACAGATCATTTTGTTCCTTTGATCTGAATAAATCTCCCATTTTTCCTTGAATTTCAGCCGCAATACCCATTTTCGGTTGAAATAGACTGAAAATATTCTCATCGTCATTCCCATCTACAGGATTCGGCCCCCAGTCACGAGGATCACTTGGGATATTCGCAAGGGTTTCCTCAGCCACCCCTTTACGAGCGATTCCCAAACTTTCCATTTTTCGCAGAAAGATATATTCGTTCTTATATCCTTTGTCTTTAAGAAAATCATCAACATAGTTCAAAGGAGTATGAATTCCTTTTAAGGCACGATATAGCTTGTAAATAAAAGCGGGCTTTTGAACTCTTACGGGGTCTGCATCCTCGATGATTTCTTCCTGATGCTGATGAACAACGCCTTGAGGACTAGATGGTGGAGAATGACGCTGCTGAGAATGTTGTGGGCTCGCTTGCTGTTCTGGATTTACTTCTTCCTCAGTAAGATCGAAGTGCGTAGGCCCCTCACTCATTCGTTGTGGTCCCCTGCTTGCGATTCTCGAAGACTTCCATGAAGATGACATCTTTATCAGTTTTTGGATGATTTCCTTGCTCGACTTTTCCAGGAAAGATGACAACTTTTTGAAGATTAAACACAGAAGACAAACGGAAATGGAGGATCGATGCTTTCTAGGGTTTTTGAGAGTAAAATGAAGAGGAATTGACAGTGCACGATCGGTTAAAAAGAGGAATAAACGAACCGTCACAAAGGAAATAATAAAAAATGCCTTTTCAAAATAATTGTCTTCTTCCGCAAAAATAGCTATTTCAAAAATAACTTCCTTTTTGAAAATGAAACGATGCAATATTTACGTCGATTAAATATAGCAACAATTAAAACACAGTCTGACGATCGTACCTTTTCAAGATAATATTGGAGAGAGAAAGACTTACAGTCTGATGGTCGAGCCTCTTGTAAGCCTGAGTCTGAAAGTCTTTAGACTTTGATATCCTCATACCTCAAAATGTTGAGTCTGGAACGGATACACTCAAATTGATTTTTCCTCCAAAGGCTTTGTGAATATATCCGCCAGTTGATCCTTTGAGTCAATAAACTGAATTGAAACATCTCCATTTTGAACATGGTCTCTAATAAAGTGATGTCGAATTTCTATATGCTTTGCTCTTGAATGGAGAATTGAATTTTTGGTGATGTTGATAGCGCTGGTGTTGTCGTAATTAATCTCCATGCATGAGTCTTTAATTTCAAAGTCTCTTAGCTGTTGTTTTATCCATAGAATTTGCGAACAGCAGCTTCCAAGAGCTACATACTCTGCTTCTGTTGTTGAAAGAGACACAGTGCTTTGTTTCCTTGAAAACCAAGACACTGTCCTACTTCCAAGCAACTGGCAGGTTCCTGAAGTGCTCTTTCTATCAACTTTGCAACCGGCCAGATTTGCGTCTGAATATCCCAGAAGATTAAAGTCTCCCTTCTTAGGATACCAAAGACCGATACTTGATGATGAAGCAACGTATTTAATGATGCGTTTCGCAGCACTGAGATGAGATTCTCTAGGATCTGATTGAAACCTAGCATAGATGCAAACACTCAACAAAATATCAGGTCTAGAGGCAGTAAGATAAAGAAGTGATCCAATAATGCTCCTGTATAGCTTTTGATCAATTTTCTTCCCTTCTTCATCTTTGTCTATCTTTAAAGAACTTGACATTGGTATGTCAGTCTTTTTGCACTTTTCCAGTCCAAACCTTTTGACAAGATCATTAACATATTTTTCTTGATAAATAAAAGTTCCTTCCTTCAATTGTTTTACTTGAAGACCTAGAAAGAATGTTAATTCTCCAATCATACTCATTTCAAACTCATCCTGCATAGACTTTGAAAATTTCTTGCACAGACTTTCATTAGAGGATCCAAAAATAATATCATCCACATATATTTGAACAAGTAAGAAACTTTTGTTTTCCTTCTTGATAAATAAAGTCGTATCTACTTTACCTTTGACAAAACCATTTTGTATTAGGAACTTACTTAATCTGTCGTACCAAGCCTGAGGTGCTTGCTTTAAACCATACAAAGCCTTTTTCAGTCTGAAGATTGAGTCTGGCTTCTTTGGGTCTTCAAACCGTGGTGGTTGTTCCACATAAACTTCCTCATGGATAAATCCATTTAGGAAGGCGCTTTTGACGTCCATTTGGAATAACCTGAAATTCTTATAACAAGCAAATGCAAGTAATAGTCGAATTGCTTCTAACCTTGCCACTGGAGCGTAAGTCTCATCATAGTTTATTCTTTCTTCTTGCGTATATCCCTTGGCCACGAGTCTTGCTTTATTTCGTACGACTTTTCTTTTCTTGTTCATCTTATTTCTGAACACCCATTTAGCTCCAATAACAGCTTTACCTTTTGGTTTGGATGTCAATTCCCAGACATCATTAATGCTGAACTGTCTGAGCTCTTCTTGCATAGCTTCAATCTAGCTTTCATCAGATAAAGCTTCTTCTATGCTCTTTGGTTCAATTTCAGAAACGAGTGCCACAGCACTAGACTCTTCTCGCCTTTTGGATCTGGTGCGAATTCCTACATTAATTTCGCCAATTATAAGATCTTTGGGATGACTGGACTTATGCTTCCAGTTACTTGTTGATTTGTCTGGTTGATGATCTCTTTCTTTATTTGGATCTTCACTAACAACCTGATCCTGGTTTTCCAGAGTCTGAGATGCTTCTTGAGTTGTAGACTTTTGAGGGTCTGGAGCAGGTTCAGACTCTTCTTGATGAGTCTGACTTGATTCATCTTGCGTTGAGTCTTGAAATTTGATATTCATTGACTCCTCCACAGACTGGCTCTTCTTGTTATAGACTCTGTAGGCTTTGCTTGATGTAGAATATCCAAGGAAGATACCTTCATCTGATCTTTCTTCAAACTTACCAACTCGATCTTTTGCATTTTTCAATATAAAACATTTGCAACCAAATACATGAAAGTATGAAACAATAGGCTTCTTATCTTTGAATAACTCATAAGGGGTTTTCTGTAGAATATGTCTTAAGAAAACTCTATTGATGATATAGCAAGCTGTTGAAACAGCTTCAGCCCAAAATCGTGAAGAAATCTTACTTTCAATTAAAAGAGTTCTAGCCATTTCTTGAAGAGATCTGTTCTTTCTTTCCACAACTCCATTTTGCTGAGGAGTATATGGAGAGGAGAACACATGCTTAAAGCCAGATTCATCACAGAATTTTGTAAAATCTTGATTTTCAAATTCACCTCCATGATCTGTTCTTATACTAGAGATAACACATCCTTTTTCATTTTGAACATTTTTAACAAATTTTTCAAAATATGAAAAGGTTTCGGACTTACTTGCAAGGAAATATACCAAAGTAAAACGAGAGTAATCATCAACAATTACTAGGTAATACTTCTTACCCCCAATACTCTGAGTTCTGGTTGGTCCGAAGAGATCCATATGCAGCAACTGTAATACATGATTAGTAGAGATATGATTTATTGGCTTAAATGAATTTCTTACCTGCTTTCTCAGAATACATGGAGTGCATGAATCAGTCTTTTGGTATGGCAATTTGGGTAGACCTCGAACAAGCTGCTTTGATGAGACTTTGGCTAATTGCTTCATGTTGACATGACCAAGCTTTTTGTGCCATAAGCTTGCTTCGTCTTGAATTGAGATAAGGCATTGCGATTCATTTGGTTTCACATCCAGAAGATAGATATTTCCATGTCTTCGACCCATGAAAGACTGAGTAGAGTCTTTACTGATTCCAGACATGTTTCTTCTTGAAAGAAGATCTTGAAACCAGTATTACATAATTGACTAATGCTGAGAAGATTGTAATTGAGTCCTTCTACCAAGGAAACATTACTTATTGTGAGAGTTCCAATTTTCACGGTTCCAAATCCCACAATACTTCCTTTGCTGTTTCCTCCAAATGAAACTTTTCCACCATTTACTTGAGCAAGCTTTATAAAGCAATTTGAGTCTCCTGTCATGTGTCTTGAGCATCCGTTGTCAAGATACCACTTTACCTGTTTCTTGACGGAGACCTGTATTTAAAATAAAGTCTCAAACTTTCTTTGGTACCCAAATTTTCTTAGATCCTTTGGTGTTAGTAATATAAACAGTATTAGCCCATACTTTCTTAACAGGTTTCCATACCATAGGGCACTCTTTTTCAAAGTGATCCGGACTGTTGCACTTTGAACATCTGAGAGCATTTATACCTACAGGTTTTACAAAAACTTTCTTGAAATGATTTTTGTAAGCCTCTTTCAAGGGTCTTTTCTTAATTCTTTCTTTTACTTTAGGAAAATCAATCAAGGGAATTGTTTCTGATGACATACCTAGACCAGACTTATTGAAATAAGGTCTTTGAGCTGAAAGAATTTTTTCAAGTTTCTCAGACCCTATTGAAAATTTCTTTGAAATATTTGATAAGTCTGTTTTTAAAAGAGCATTTTCTTTTAAAAGATTATCTTCATTTTCTTTAAGAGTGGAAACAGTCAAGTCTAGACTTTTAACTCTTTCTACTAAAACATTTTCCTTTTGTTTTAGAGCTGAGTTTTTCTTTTTCAGTTCGGAAATTCTTTTGAGAGAAGACTTAAGACTAAAACACAGTTCATCAATGTATTTAGAAACTTTGACAGTAATTTTAAAATTACTTGCCTCAAATTCACTATCTGAGTCTGATCCAAAGTCTGATCTAGAGTCTGAGTCTAATTGTGCCATTAGACATAGATTGGCATATTCATTATCATTTTCTTCACACTTAGTATCACTCCAGGTTTCAGCTTTGAGAGCTTTTCGGAATTTTTCAGCTTTTCCTCTCTTTTTCTTTAGAAGAGGACAGTTGGGTCTGATGTGTCCCTTCTTCTTGCATTCAAAGTAGACTACATCTTTATTTGGTTCCTCATCATCAACAGACTTGGTTTGCTATCTTTGAAAGCTTTGTTTCTTTGAGTTGAACCTTCTTCCTTTTTCTATTCAGTTTTCTGAATCTTCTTATCATGAGAGCAAGCTCCTCATCGTTCATATCATCTTTAGAATATGTATCATCAGAATCATCATTTGATTTTAATGCAATGGATTTCTTACCTTTTGGATCTTCATCTTCATTGATCCTTTCCACTTCATAAGACTGAAGAGTTCCAATCAGCTCGTCGACAGATAGTGACATAATTCTCTGCGTCTCTCTTATCGAAGTCTTTATGTGATTCCATTCCTTGGAGAGTCCACGCAGTAGCTTGTTTACCTTCATGGGATCAGAAATTTTTTGTCATTGATTCTCAAGGCCATTGACAATATCTGTAAAACGGCTAAACATGTCAGTTATAGATTCTCCTGGTTTCATTTTAAAGGCTTCATATTGACCGAGAAGAATGTTAATTCTGGTTTCCTTCACTCGATCTGTTCCTTCATAGGTGATATGTAATTTGTCCCAGACTTCTTTTGCTGTAACACAAGAAGATATTCTATTATATTCAGTTGGTGACAAAGCATAATATAAAGAGTAAATTGCTTTTGCATCGAGTGCTTGTCTCTTGTTTATCTCTTCCTGAGTCATTCCGCTAGTTTCAACAGTTTCTTTCCCTCTTTCAAAGACTGATGTAGCTGTAGGTGTAATTCCTTTTTCTACAACGTCCCATTCCAGAGGATCCTTTGATCGTAGGAAAGCTTTCATCTTGTTTTTCCAGATGTTGTAATCCTTTCCATCAAAGTAGGGTGGTCTGGTATTGCTTTGCCCTTCCATCAGCCCTGGTGCTAGCATACTAGCCATGGATCTTTAACTCTGAAGTAAAACACTTCAAACAAAGTGAGTACACGGGCTCTGATACCAATTGAGATAGTTAGTATAAACACCTAGAGGGGGGGTGAATAGGTGCACAAACAATTTGTCGAAATACGGAAGCAATTCTTAACAAAATGAAATATGATCGAGGTAGAGAGAGAGAAAATTGAATATAGGATTTATAGTGGTTCGGTTTATTCCAAGCCTACGTCTACTCTTCCGCACTGACAGCCCATCGGCTGGATTTCACTATGATCAAAAGAGAAGTTACAGCACAGCTTTGCCTTGATTCCACAGTGTAGATGTTCTACCACACCTTCTCAAGGTTTCTCACAAATATAGACTCTCTTTTGTATACAAGTATTCGCTCAAAGGAATTGTCTAAACAAAAAGGAGCTTCAGACTTTGGAATTCGTCTATCGCGCACCCCACGAACAACTAAGAACGTCTTCCTTATATACTCCTTTATGCCATCATACCCGTTGGCACTTACCAAAGGAATTCCTCCAATCTACCCGTTGGACGGAATCAATTAGGAAGATTGTTCGAGCTATTAAAGGAACGTGTTGATAGCCCATCAATCCTGTTCGCCCATACAATCAGGATCTCGGTTTTCATAAGTAGAACCTTCCAATAATATTTAGACAATCATCGAATCTTCAATCATTGAATCAATCTTGATCAATCAAAAGATTCTGTTACGTCTTCTCCAGCCACGAGATCTTCTCCAGATGATAAGGATAAATCGTGAACAAAACATCCAGTTCTGGATAACCTTTCTTCAACGGATTAGAGACTGTCAATGAGGATAGACTTTAAGTCTTGAGTCTGGCTGTCCGGAAGTCTTCAGACTTTAAATAACAGAGTCTGCAGACCTTCAGACTAGACTGATGGAAACGTTTTGTCAACTTCAAAACACTTCACGAGGCTTTCTCCAACAGGTTCCAAGCTTAAGCATTAGAAGGTGTTGACTTGACTTGGTTATATGACGACCATGAGAGAGTGAAGGGAAATAAAGGAGCAAAATGAGGGAGTACATAATAGGAACGAGTGTGATTTCCCCTCTATCTTGTTTTTGAGACTAATATTGCTGCATTGCTACTACCTTTATTGTACCACATTTTCTCGTGCCATGAAAGCAATCAACCTAATTGATTATTAGCTTGTGTAAGCCCAAAATGGATATCTTGGGATAGTGACGCTAGCAAAAAGAGTAGTGTCACACTTTACTACATTGATAAAAGGAACAAGCATCTTTTTTTTAATAAAAAGGGGTTGGGGCTCCTAGGAACTTTCCCTTTTTAGATGCCAATGCTCTTTGGCGTCTCCAAATTATATACAATTATAAATGATTTGATTAGTGTGAGAGCATACATCTAATTTAAATTCTAATACATGAAATTTGATTGCTTGACCAAGCCTTGACTTCAAGATTAGTGGGAGTGTCCTTATGAGAGTAGGAAAAGTTACAACCCATAGATTCCCAAAGGCTCACCTCACCGGAGAAACCCTAAAACACCAAATCCCCAACCCTAATTAATGCACCCTATTAATATATAATCTAATCAAATGTCTACTATGCATATAAAGTTAGAAACTCCTAATCGATGCATCCTATTTATAATCAACAACTTTACCTAATTACATTTCTTTGGAAGTCTGATAGCTGATTGCAATCAGTGCGATTCTATTCACATCGACTAAGCAAGTCCACCAAGATCTCTTAGTCATACTAGCACTATAGAGTATTTCATAGGCAATCTCCAATAATGTTATTTTCTTCAACTTAGCAATTTGTTGTGGTTCACTAGAACTAGTGCGATGTTTCACTATACTTTCCTTTATGCATAATTCATTTAATAACTCCGAACAGAACTCCATACTACTGTAAGTCTACATATGCTCGATCATTTTACTTATCTCCATTTCGGTCAAAGCTCTCAATTGCTTGACAATAGCATCAAATTTGCGTGAGTTAACACAAACATCAAAGTCTTCCTGGAGTAGTCATCCACAATTGTTAACATATTTGTAACACTCTTTCTTGAAGGAAACCACGATAACCTACGAATATCTAAGTGAATTAACTTTGTAGTTACCATTGTTTTTCTAACATCCATAGTAAAATGCACTTTCCATCATTAATTTAATTCACAACACTTTTATATATTCAATTCGTTGGCAACATGACCACACGAGAGATCCCTTTCACTAAGAAAATTTAGGCTTCTCTCGCTGACATGTCACAAACACATATTCTACAATTCACACTCTCAATTAGATGTATCCAATGTCTTCACAAAAAAATCTGTCATTATCTCACCTTAAAGCTTATATAGATCACTGTGTTTGGTTCATCTCATTATCTCCAAGGCACCTCAAAGGACCTTCAAAATTCCACATTTTGAGTTATATTGACGCCTAGTTGAATCCAGATAACTTGAGAAAATCAAGTTCTTCTTCAACTCTAGAACAAACGTTACTCCAACATTATCCTTACAATGCGATTGTCTATTCTAATTCTAACATCACTAACACTTACAATATCACACCCAGCATTATTTCTTAACCACACTTCACTATTATTTATACACTGACAAGTTGTAATTGATTCTTAGTTGGTGTGACGTGAAACGAATAGTCAAAATCCATAATTTATCCATTAGACAACGAATCCTCAATGACAAACATGACATAATCAACACTATCCGAATTATCATCAATTACAATTGTAACATCATCTATGGACTAAATACTAATTCCACTACTATTCTCGTTCTTTAGCTTAAGGCAACTCCTTCTAAAATATCCCCTCTTGCCACAACTCTAATAGACAACACCACCAATCCTATATTCACCATGCCCATCCATATTTGAGTTACTTTTGCTAACACAAGTACTAGTTCTTTCTTTATTTCACCTATTAAAGCACTAGGCACAGGCACAGGTTTATAAGATTCTTTTCTACGGATATCCTCACTTATAATCAAATCTCGGACCTATCAAATGGTGAACTTATTGACCCAGAGGAATCAGTAACAATAGGAACAATTTTATTCCAACTATTAGGTAATGGAGTAATGGTATCAAAACACATGCCTCATCTTTATGTCAATCTCAACTAAACTCAATTAACTAACAATCACAATAAATTCATTGATATGCTCAGTAACTAATGCACCTTCGCCCATCTTCAAGCTAAACAAATGTTGTATTAAATAGACATTATTGATCACAAATGGCTTCTTCTACATGTCCATGAGGCTTTCATCAAACCCGCGGTAGTCTTTTCTTTTCGCAATGCTAAACACGACATTACGAGACAATATCAGCCAACGAACACCTCATGCTTGTGTCACGGGTTGATAGTTCCTTGGCCACGAAACAACCCGTGAGGAACTGGCAAGCGGAATTCACCAAGTCAACCCTTGTTCCATAGTTGCTCTAGAGAACAAAGAGTGAATAGTTGCCTTATACGAGATTGAACCACACTTAGCTTAGCTTGGACATCTAGTCTATCAAGTGGGACATTAGATTTCTTTAGACTTAACAATTGGTTTCGGCCTGCCATGGCATCATCAGGAGAGCGACATCAGCTTTTGACCAATTTGTACAAAGGAGGCCAATCTAGCCTTTAGAACTCCTAAGTAATATAACTCTTTAATCCTAGAACTCCTAGCACCAACTTTCCTAATGCCACTCCAAGTATCACTCACAAGTGTCACGAGTACGGGAGGATTCATAGACTATGACATTCTTCTCCACTTAATTCCATAATGCCCTCGTTGCAGTATGCTCTTTTGCTTCCTTGCATCCCTTAACCATTGATGCGCCATTTCTTAAATCATACATCGAATGGTCATGCTCGGCCAACAAAACAAGTTTTGCTCCATTGGTGGCCTCTTTTGATCTTAGATGTTCAAGCCCCTTTTCAGTCACTTGTACTTTCCCTGGCAAGTGTGGCATTTTTCGCCAACTGCATCTTTTGGCAGCACCATTTTTCCCTACTAAGCATCTTGACCCTAGCAGACTAATGGAGGTTCTTTCCTTGTCGAAAAAATGGCAGTAGACCTTTTTCATTGAATTCACTTATTTATCCAAGAATGTTATCCCCATTGAGTGAGGAATCGCTTCTTCTCCATCTCAACTCACTCGGTAAGGAATCAATTCTTCCTCGTGCCCCCATTGTCATCCTAGAAGCTAGTTGAGAGCCGCGCTTTGTTTGAGCACTTTTTGCCCCGACGATTCACTCTATGCCCTTGTAGGATTGGGTAGACCACTGGTACTTTCTAGTTCAACCTATAGTGGAGCGAAAAATTGGATCTCTCTCTTACTCACCCACTTACTAGAGGGATCTTGTTCTAATACCAAATTGTCATAGGCTGGCAGTTTCTTGGCCGTGGAATAACCCGTGAGGCACCTGGCGAGCGAGATTCACTAGGTCAGTCTTTGTTCCATAGTTGTTCTAGAGAACAAACCGTGAATAGATTCCTTATATGAGATTGTACCATGCCTAGCTTAGCTCGGATGTTTAGTCCATCGAGCGGGACATCAAATCTTTTTAAGCTCAACAACTGGTTTTGACCTACCATAGCTTCATTAGGAGATCGGCATAAGCTGTCGACCAGTTTATGCAGGGTGGCCAACCCCGTCTTCATAGCTCCTAAGTAATATAATCTTTTAATCCTATAACTCCTAGCACCAACCGTCCCAATGCCACTCCCACAGACTAGTTGTATTTATCCTTGCTGCATCCCCACTCGTCACTCAATAACCTCAAGCACCACTCACAAGTGTTACAAGTACGGGAGGATTCACAGACCGTGACACTTGACTATCCAACAATTCACATTTAACTTCCTTCATTGAGTCAGGCTTCTCCCCAGTAAGGGCAAGTGCAGATTCCTCTTATACAAAAAAACCTTAATTTGCATCTCTAGACACCAAAATCCTTCTCATCAAATCTGTTGATATTCACTTTCCTTCTTTTGTCACCATTGATTCACTTCAAATCAACCAAGTCTAACTTTGATATCAATTGTCATAGAAACAATCTATCAAATAATAAAATAGATTGAACAAGAAAATAAATCGATCACTAAATTTACATGCTTTTGTTGAGTGACCAACATCTATGGAAAAAGTAGCAAATAATTCTACTATAGATCAAGTGATATAACGGATATTACAACCATACTCAAGTTATTCTAACACTTAGTGTTTTCTATCCCTTAGTTATACTTGATAGCTCACACAGTGTTTAACCTCATATTTACACCCAATAGCTCATACTCGAGTCATTCTAACATTCTCAGGTTGCGTTTGGTAGTCGGGATAAAATTCGGGATAGGATATGATTTATCATATCCTACGTTTGGTGCTCACTCAGGATAGGATAAAATTGGATATAACAGGGATATTAACAGGATAAAATTATCAAATGGGAGAGGTGGAATAAATGTGGATATGATTTCTAATATCCATAATAAGAAAGTTATTTTTCTCGGATAATAAACTTATTAAATTAACAAAATTGAAATTATATTTCAAAATAAATAATAGTTGAATTCTAATTTAAGAAATAAAAAATAAAAAAAATTATTTTTAGTTAATCCTATTTTAATTTATATATTCAACTTTAATTTTATCTTATAATAAAAATTCAATCTATAAATTAAATATTTATATTTATTATATAGTTTAGGCATTTTTGTATTTTAGGTATGTTAGTATAGTTTACTATTTAATAAAATTTTATTAAAGAATGATGAAAGGGGAAAAAAGAAATAATAAAGAAAATAATATAGAAGAGGAAAAATAAAATAAATATAAATTAAGGAATAGTGTTATGAGAGATTTTTGCCATCTCCGTTTATGAACATTTAGGTTCATTTATAATGATATGCCGTTTATATCAAAAATATGTAAATGATATGATGTGAACATATCTAACTTTAATACTGCGATTCACCAAACAATGGATATGATATAAAAAAATCTCAAGATTTCATATCCTATCCTATCCAGTCCTATCCTGATTAAAAATCTAGACGACCAAACATAGCCTAAGTGTTTTCCACTCCTTAGTTACACCCAATAGCTCACACAGTGTTTATAGCCCCATATTTTCTCATGAAATAATCTTTTAATCTCATGAATGAATTACACTACAGGATTTGTGTAAGTTTGTCTTTTATATTCCCCACAACGAAGACATTTCTTACATATAAACAACAATTGGATCCAAAATAAGAAAGATTCTCCAATTAGGAAACCTATTAAAAAATAATAAATTTACTTGAATTAGGAAAGTTTCTTCTTCATGCTCAAATTCAAGATATATTTTCAACAGCCTCACTAAAAGTCTAGATTTTTCAAGATGGAGTTGGATTAGATCGAACTTGTGTAACCTACTTGTAGTCAACTCTAAAAAAGAGAAAGTTGGAGTAGAACAATTATTCTTCAAGAAACACAGAACCATCTGCAATCACATGGAGTCATAGGACAACAGATTTTAGGTTTATTGTGTTATTCTTTCTTATGTTTATGCAGAAGAGATCTAATTAAGTCTTGGAATAATTGTGTAAACCCCATTTCTTCCATTGTCTCAAAAGTCTGCAATTGCTACAAATTTTTTTTTTTGCAAATGACATGTATTGGTTTAAGTCACTAGGTTTTGATTAGGGGTGACCGATTCCTCATTTCATCGGTTCAAAGAACTATTAATTCTGCTTTTCAAACATAAAGACTTCAGCACTCAATATTTGATACTCAAATTTTTAGCACTCGGTTTTGCAGTATTAATAAATAAGCCCTAAAGAGTATCAACACGTGTGGCCATTTTTGAAATTATTTAGATTTGCCCATCCAATATGAGAGATTCGGTAAATTATATACGTATATCTTAGCTAAAAGATCGAACAATGTCTAATTCTGAATATTGCATAATTCTAACTATAATGTAAGCACAAAAAGAAAAGTCCAGGCCAAGGAGGGTTAAACAAGGTTGAACCGACCCAACCCAAAAATTCTGAGCACGAGACAGGCTGACCCGGTTATTTAAAAAATTGAAGAAAGGTCCATCCGTACCCCATTTCTCAAAACGGGTTTGAGCGGGTTATCGGGTCCAAATTCCTTTTTGCCAGCTACATGCAAACGTAATCTCAAAGAATTTTGGAGGAGTTCTAAGAGGGTTTGATCTCCTCTTTTTGGTACTCCAGCTACTTGGATAAAATGAATTTCTACCCTTCCCTCGACGGCAGATGCTTGCAGGTGGTAGAACCACAACAAGAATCATCGTAGTCTCTCTCTAATTGTTCTTGTCTTGC
Organism: Eucalyptus camaldulensis; assembly: GCA_019915185.1. NCBI lineage: Eukaryota > Viridiplantae > Streptophyta > Magnoliopsida > Myrtales > Myrtaceae > Eucalyptus > Eucalyptus camaldulensis. The sequence goes on from JAHSVA010000014.1 coordinate 269,325, forward strand.
CACTTTTTGTTAGCTTGCTTGCTTCTTTTTTGCATGTTAAACAATAAGCTTCAAACGTGAAACACCGAAAGAGAACAGAATATCAATCATATTGTTGTCTTTATTCCATTCTCGCTTTACCTCTTTCACGAGTGATGCTTGCAAAGCTGGCTAAGCATAATTTCTTCTTCTCTATAAAAACCCTCCGTCCGTAAGATTGGTAATTAAGAATACAAGACAAAGAAATTATGGCAGATCGAGGGAGCAAATCTCAACCATCCAAGGACGAGGAAAAGATCTGTATCAAGTTGGTCCATCTTCTCTCTTTTATAGTGAACGGAACTAATCACTGTACAAATTTTTTTATTATCCAATATAAGTTTCGTTTTTATCTTTCCATGATTTGATATGAGATTCTACATTTTGTTCTTTAAAATAACGGTACTTTTGTTGTTGTTGTTGCTGCTGCTGCTGCTGTTATTTTGGTGGTGGTTTGTCATGTTTGCATCTCTAGCCGAACAAAGCTGTTTGAGGCAGTGAAGGTCCATCAAAAAGCACTGGACGATCTGGTGAGAGTGAACTCGCTCTTCACCGTTGCGGTCTTTGTGGGCTTGGCGTTCGCGAGCCCTGAACAACATAACATAGAGCGCAAAAAGGAGTGTGACGCTGGAGTTCATGTGGCGAAGAGGCTTGTCGAGTACGAAGTGATTTCGTTCGCCTTTTATCTCTTTTCCAGCCTCGTGGCCAAATCCCTCAAGACCCACCTCTTCAGCTACCTCCTCTCCCCGGTCACTTACGATGAAATCAATGGCGCATCGAGCAAGGTGCTGAGAGGGTCCTTGTTCGTTCTCTCCGCATCGACCTCCATCATTGGCACTGTGTTCCTCTTGTGCTCCATGATCGACACCATTCAGCTCCAGCTCGGGAAGGTCACTTGCAAAGGTATCCAGACATTAAATTCTGTGGCTGTCCTGATCGGGGTCAACATCTTCGCGTTGCTCATCTACATACCATATGTTGTACATGCCATCGTCAAATCCACAACGATCTTTGATATCCTACTTCCAGACAATTGTCCCAAATGCCATCGTCTTCTCCGCAAAACTACTTGCTGTCGAAAATGATCTTCGAGAACCTACTTCCCGGAACCCTTTGTCCTACATGCCATCGTCACATACACAATGATCTTCGAGAACATACTTCCAGGGATCAAACATCCCCCTTCTGAAGCATCGAGCAAAAGATCTTCAGGTGCAAAGATCTAAGTATGATGCTGTTTCAGTACTCATTTAAGTTCTTACATAGAACTGGGAGATGAGTGTCGGCTTCTCTTTGCTTTCTGGGATGTGAATCAATATATGTATGTGTTTATTAGTCAGCTTCTCTGCGTCTACAGTTTCTGCAATAATAAGAAGGAGATGCAGATCCACTCTTGTCAGCACTATGCATATTCTTATCCACCTATCAATGGTTGCTTTCTACGATTAACAATCTGGCATTAACACCCTGAAATCGCATCAGGAAAAAAAATTACGAGTCAACCATCAAATGACGACTTAGTAGAAGGAAGATTCTGTGAATATTGAAGAGGCAAACGAAATAAACAAAATTCTCCCACATTTACAATTGAGTAGCACTTGCGATGGACATGAGCCGAGAGTCGTTATTGAGGCCAAACTCCTGGGAATACTTAACAGAGAAAAGACCGGTCACACCTCCCCTCATATCTTTACCTGCCACTAGGCAATTTCGGTATTGCACTGAATCTTTCCACCTGAGTTGCTGCCACTAGTAATTTCGTTCTTTCTTATGACCTCTGTTTTTGTGCCGCAATTTCAATCCTGCCTGACTGAGCAGGCCTCCTCATCAAATCTCTTGCTCCTCTTGACATTCTCATCAGCAACATTGGCCCCTTTTTTGTGGCCTTCTTTGTCTTCTCCACACAAAAGCCAGACTTGCTATAATCAGTTTTACACAATAAACCATTTATGGACACATTTATGGACCACTCGTCACTACACTTGAAGATATCGTCTTTTATCAGAATTAAATTAGATATTCTCTATTTTTAATAGCAGACACCACAGAACCTAAAAGTCCTGGAAAGACGCCGAATTGCCCAACATCTTGAAAATAAGGTTTAAAAGAGTTTAGAAACCTGCCAAAAGTACCCAGGAAACTCAGAGAGAAGAATGGGACATTCCTTAAAGTTATAAAGCAATCTCTACCGGTCTAATTGATTTCCAAGGGAGACGAGACAGATTTACTTTACTTTTGTGAGGCGAGGTTAGTGATGTGATTCCTGAAGTTGAACTGCTTGAACAAGCTTCTGGAGGCAGACTGACTAAAGTGGGTCTTTCAAAGAGCAAATGTGAGTGAAACCAACTAATAGATCTGAAAATCCATTAGCTGCTCACCCTCAATAAATGACCAGACCGACTGCAACAGCAGCAAAGGCCCCCAAAGTACATCCAATTAACCTGTAAATGGATTAACATCAACACAAAGCGGCGTAGATGAGGTCTAAATCCCAATCATGCCAAATATCCTGCGAATAAACCTTCTCATGGTAAGCAAAGACGCAAATAAAGACAGCCCATGTCTGAGGTCAATAGAGACAGGTCGAGCATTGTAGACCCATTTATCTGCAAACGAAAATTTTGATGGATCTCATGTTGCAAACAAGCGAACAACTGCACAACCAGAAAATCTAATGTCTTGAAATCAAACCTTCAGCAAAATCGGGACAAATGAGTAGAACAGGAGTATAGCCAGTGCAAATCCCTAGAAAGGTAGTGCCCGCACCAGTTAAAATAAAGATTCCTTTCCAAATTTCCAAGCTCTTACTCTCGTTCTTTGATTGGGATAAACGAAAAACATTTGCAATGAGATTTGCATACGTGAAAACCATACATCTGAACAAAATATAACAGACATTTGGCACTTAAATGCTTGATTCTTAATGAAGGGCAACAACCATCGTATCAAGCCTTTTCTGTCTCCAAATTTCTGTAAACAGCGCAAGAATAAAATTAAGTGGTTATTGAGAAGCCCACTGATTTACTTTCACGTGATTCATCATTTCCTGCTTCTTGCATTGAGCGGTTCTGAAGATCTCTGAGTCAATCAAGTGTATTAAAGGATGATATAGTTCGAAGCTAGTTACATTTCAGATAGGCAGCTTCTAAACTTTTTTACAAGTACGGATAAATTTAAAAGGCCAAAAGAGATTGCATGCGCAGATGGCAATTCTGTACAGGTGTTTGTGCTTGTGCACATGGAAATCCATTCGCATTCATTAGAAACGTAGTGGACGCCTTTGTCTGATACATATGCTTATAGGTACACATGGGGGGAGGGAGAGAGAGAGAGAGAGACTTGCTGCTCCGGCTGACCAATGAATAGATTTGAGCTCATTGTGCTCAAGAAAGCTTTTGTATGAACATTAAGGACAATTTCATGAACAGGTCGACTCCAAAAACATTGTCTACCACACACGGAGATGAAACTACTTTGAATGATTGCAAAAGCAAAGGTAACATTAGTGCAAGTCCCATCAGGAATGAGAACGATCGGAACAGAAGGCTAAATTCAACCAAATGCGAGACATTTGCCCGTGAAACAACACAGGAAATAAGACCAGTGAAAATGATGGATCTTTTGACGCCATAATATCAGCCTCGTATCCGTACATTAGTTAATCAAGACCTAAAAGGATACATTTGTATAGCGCTAATAATTGCACCAAAAAAGTCCAACATCGACATTAGTTCCATTCCGTTAGCATTCTTCACTAGATATTCCTGTCCACAGAGAGAAAATCAACTTATAAGATCAACCATCTATTGAGAAAGGCAAAAAAAATCTCTTGCGACAAACACCTCAGACTCCCAGTACAGCCAACTTGATTAGTTGGGGAAACCTATCACTGACGGAGCTTCTCTACACTGACGTGACCTTTCTTCTGACTAACAGTACCATTAAGTATGGTATTCGATAAGATGAAATAAATGATGTCATGTGTTTTGTAGTCCTAGACTCAATGGAAACTTGAAAATACTTGCTCAACATAGAGAGAAGGCGAGTGGTAATGACATAAAATCCCACAAAGTATTTTCCTTCAGCATTATGTTTGTCCTTCCTCTACTGAAGGTAAAATAAGGTTTTACCATTCTGTTTCTTTCTAATTTTACACCTAGTTTAACAACATAAAAGTATGCAACAAAAGGGTTCTACAGCACGTAGCACCTGATAGCACGAGCTTGCTTCATGCACAAGACAATTCAAAAAGGAAGAGAGGCAAAACTTTCAAGAACAGAAACCAAAAGAACATATGACTTTGCGTACCTCACTCACATTACTGACAGCATGGAGTGTTGCCCCAGCAAGAACCAGTGCTTCCCTTTCGCTGGGGTTACAAAGATATGCATAACCTAATAGATTCGCTCAATTGGAGGGCATAAATTTGAATTATGACCCTCTTATAGAAGGAATTCAAGTACAGGATAAAGAGAACAGTGCAAAATAATTTGTATTTGCTTTTATAGCCATAACTCTTACAGAAGATAACGTGAACAGTCGACATAATTATAGTGGCATAACATCAATAGGTAGTCCTATCGATTTCACACTTATTTATAGCAAGAGCTAATAAAATATTAAGTGAAGTATGTTAAAAATTTTGCTTCCCTAAATGAATCTCTTTCTACCTTATTGCATTTTCAAATTTGAGAACTTGAGCTCGGGCTCGGAGTTTCGAGTAAAAATGAGAAAATAACACCACAAGTGTCATGCCATGTTGGGTTTATGGCACTTGGGTGAATGTTTTTAAAAAGTTATATTTTTTAAATGATCAATTGAAAGTTATACCACTTAACTAATCATTTTTTTTAAAGTTATAGTATTGAAGTAATCAAAAAAGAAGTTATAATATTCAAGTAAGCACCATATGAAATTTATGGCACTTTTGGCATCCTTATCCCTACTAAAATTTTCCCTACCAACCAAGTCGAACTCAACCCCTTGAAAATTTAAGCGAGTTAGGCTCAATTGAGGCCAAATTGAGTACGGGGTCATGAATGACCTTGATTGTGTCAGGTGCGAGCCCAGGCATTAGAAGGTGCTGACTCTGACTCAGTTAAACGACGACCGTGAGAGAGAAGGGGAAAAAAAGGATTCACTTAGGGACTACATAATAGGGGCCAATGTGAATTCCTCTCTGTCCTGTTCTTCAAGGAGACGACTTTCCTTACATCCCTACGACCGTCATTGTACCACATTTTCTATGCGGCATAAGGATAACCTAATTGATTAGAAGCTTGTCTAAGCCCAAAACAGATATCCTGGGACTATGACGCTATGGAAAAGAGTTGGGACACTCTATTACGTTGATAGAAGGAACAAGTATTTCTCTTTATAAAAAAGGTTGGGGATCTTAGCAACTTTCCCTTTATATGTATATATATGGCAATGCTCTCCGTCATCCCTAAATTATATATAACCAGAAACAATTTGATAACTTGAGTGTGTACATATAATCTAGTCTCAATACAAGAAATTTCATCAGTCGACCAGGTCTTGACCTCGAGATTAGAGGGAGTGTTCTTGGGTGAGTAGGTGAAATTGTAAATTTGTAACCCATAGCTGGGGTAATTAAGTATAAGATCATGACCTTTGAATTCCCCCAAGGCTCACCTTATTGGAGAAAGAAAATATCTTAATGAAAAATCTCTGTCTAATACAATCTAGTATATAATCTAATCTCAATACTTATCTAATCTAATATATTGTGCTAAAATTGACTTCCGCACATCAATGCATTAGTTGATGGAATGTTTCCTTTTTTTTTCCATGTAAAAATTGAAGAGTTTTGGGAGGAGAAAAGTGAATGTATAGTAGGAAAATCTCTTGATGATATACTTTTAATAAATGTGAATTGGCAAAATTGACTTTTCTCACATTTAACACATTCAACTTAATGAAGTGATTCTTTTATTTTCCAAAATATCTTTGTCAAGAGAAGAGTAAAGGATAACCTCTTGATAATAAATTATAGTAAAGTGGATCCCAAATGCGTGCAAATATATATATATATATATATATATATATATATTGTGCAATATTTCCTTTTCTTTTACAAAGTTATGATTATTGTCGCTATTATAACTTGAAATGTATTATACTTTTGAAAGTACAAGAGTAAATGAAGAATTTTCACTTTTTAAATCCATTATATAATATTTACCTATCTGTTCTGCATATAGTGTATGTCTAGTAATGCAAATGAATTAATCGAATTAACACTTTTTTCATTCAAAGAAGAAGACGGAAACTGTGGAAGCAATATCACCATATGAAACTTGAAGGTCACATTTGCCAATCCTCAATTTTCCATATATTAAATACTTTGGACCCCTGAGTAAATAAGACGCATTGCTTCTTTCCGCATATCAGATGAGCTTTCCGCTTTTTGCTTTCTACTTTCCACTTTGCTTAAATAGCATAGCGAATTGACACTAAAAAGATTGAGGACAGGATTGTTAGCGAAGAGACTTTTGTGGGATCAATCACTTTTTTTTTCCATCTTCATGAAAACTCCCCCATGACGTTATAGGATTGCTCTTATCGACAGTTGATTATCCTAGGAATTATGGGAAATTGCCAAAGCATCTCTCCACATTTGTAATACCTTGCCTCACTACGAGTCGGGATTTCTCAAGATGAAGCAGGATAAGATCGAACTCGTGTAACATACTTATAATGAACAGTACAAAAGAGAGTGGGAGAGGAATAGCTATTCTTCAAGAAACTTAGAACCCATATGCAGCCACATGGAGTCATACGACAATGGATTAGAGGTTTATTGTCCTATTCTTTCTTATTTTTATGCAGAAAAGATCTGATTATCGTATGCAATGTTATTTTGCGAAAGAGATGTATAGGTTTTTCGTCACTAGGTTTGGACAATTTTATGATCGGTTCCGTTTCTGTTGGCAAGTTGATACAAAAAAAAGTAGAAGGCTGTTAATTACACTTGGTTATTGAAGGAAGAATCTGGTCACCCAATGTGGTTCACGAAAATGCAGCCAAAGCAGCTGAACAGGGTTCCGTCGCATCCTCTTTTCTTTTTTTCCTTAACCTATTGATGTTTTCTATCTTTTTCCCCCCTTTTTCTCATAATCTCGCTTGTAACCTCTGGCAAGGAATATCTCACAGTGGCACCAACTACATAACAAGTTCAAACCCCTCCTACCTCCTCCATTCCATCCCTTGATCCCATTGAAATCGTTGAATCATGGCGCCTACTGATCAAGCGAAGTCTCTCTCTCTCTCTCTCTCTCTCTCTCTCTCTCTCTCTCTCTCCCCATTCCCATGCAATATTACTAACGTATGATTATCTGCATGCGTGCGTCTCTGACATTTGATTTATTATCCGTCACGAATCTGTAGCAGTAGGAACGAGGAACACAAGCGTCAGAAGATAGAGCATCTCCAAATGGTGCTAGACGATCTGGTGAGTGTGAACTCCCTCTTCACCTTCGCGATGTTCGTCGGGATATCCATTGCGGGCGCCAACCCCCAGAGTCTCCAGCCGCGGAAAGAGTGCCAAGCCAGCCACGAGACGAAAATGGTGCTTCTGTTCGATGAGGTGGTTTCCTTCGTGTGCTTCCTGCTCTCGAGCCTCGTCGCCACAGCCCTCAAGATGAACCTCTCCACATACCTCATGTCCGATCACAAAGACCCGAAGCCCTCCGCTTTGGACGTGGTCGGCGCGGTGAGGAACTTGATGATCCTGCTGTCGATTGCAGGTTCGGTCCTCGGGTGCGTCTACTTGACCATCTCCATGGCCAACGTGGTCCGCGTGCTCCTCGGGAACATCACTTGTGGAGAGAGCGACACACTTCAGGCCACAGGGACCTTGATTGCCGTCAACGTCCTGGCACTCCTCATCTATACGCCCTCCATGATGCGTGCCGTCCATCTATCTCAGGCCAAGCTTGAGCTCAATTAATACTCGAGCAACCGCACACAGTCTTAGCAAAACATCCCTCGAATCTAGTAATTCTAATTCGCCGCTAGTATCATCGCGTGTGGATGCGATGGTATTGATCATGGCCATCTTCTTCTCTTTCGTTCATTACTTTACCCCCGTTGCAATCATACTCGTGTATCATCGGCCTATATAAAAATGGTTCTAATAATATGTTGAGTGGATTTGATTTGGCACAAAGAAATGCATTTAACGTCTCCCAATCGTTTAAGTACAAAAGGTTAAATTGATTGATCACTTGGAATGATGCCGGTACTCACCATTTATAGACCACGTAACATATAACCTGTCCGTTCACAAGGTCTGATATGGAAGCGATGCGTGCCAAACCATTAAGTAGAAAATCGCCATACTAATCTAATGGCTAATTTGTGATATCTTCTAAATAAATGCAAAAGTCTTTTGCTCAACTCCTTAGAATAACAAATACTCAGTTTAAATTTGACAACTTTCACAATCTCTATAATCATTGGAGCTAGCAACATCTGGCAAATGAATGTCTAGGGACCGTGAGAAAGCTGGTCTCGTTAAAGAGTACCATCGAAAGAAAACATTGTACCGATTTCATTAGTCTTTAACCAACAAAGATAATAGAAATAAAATGGGAAAATTGTCTACTAAACCTATTGTACTTTTGTTAATTCAGTCATAATTTTTTTAGTTTTGCTGATTAAGTTATAAACTTTTTTACTTTTCGTCAATTGAAAACATCCTATCAATTTTGGCAAAAAATTGCTGATATGGATGCTGACTGTCCCATATGGCATGGCGGAGCTAATGTGGACAATTTTTTTTTTTAATTATCTCATTTTTTTATTTTTCCTTTTTTATCTTTTCCTTTACTTTTTTTTCTTTCCTTTTCTCTTCTTTTCTTTTTCCCTTTTCCTGTCGCTAGCCACCAGACCTTCGCCATGGTCGGCGAAGGTCGCTAGCCAATTGCCCTCACCAGAGTGGAGGGCAACCCTTGCTCGATTTGGTGAGGGTGATGCTTAGGTGAGCATTAGCTGCCTCCGCCTGGGTGAGCATCAGATGCCTAGGCCTTGCTAGCCCAGGCCCAAGCATCCCTCACCTAAGGCTGGTAAGGGCGGCCCTTGCTTGAGGCCGGCTAGCGGAGGGAAGAAGAAAAAAAAAGAAGGAAAAAGAAAAAGATGAATATAAATTTGAAAAATTATTTAACATTTTATTAAGTATATCCACGTTAACACAAGTCATCTTATGTGGCATGCCCATTGTCCACATCAACAACTTCCAGCCAAAATTGGTCAGATGGATTCAACTAGCAAAAAGTAAAAAGGTTTAGGACTCAATTTGCAAAATTGAAAGGTTTATGACTAAATTAGTAAAATGCAATAGGTTTAGAACTTTTTGAATAATTTTTCCATATAAAAACACTCAAGAAATAAAACTCTAACATTTAATATGAAGCCATCTAACCTCATTGTCTAGCAAAAATAGGGACAAGTCCAAGAAATCATATGAATTTTACATTTATTTAAGATATTACGCATATGTTGGCTGACAAGCCTGAATATTTTGTAACTTTGACGGTTCTAAATTTTAAACTACAGTTCAAATAAAAGAAGAAAAGATTCCTCTCATTTCACGGGTTAAACATGGTCGACCTAACCTATCTGGCAAATTATTTAAGCAATGTTAGAGACCCTATATTGGCTTATTACTTAGTGATGTACTAATCCCAATAGTTATTTAAACTATTAGGCAATTTAAGGACACAACAAAAATCTATCACAACACTTAATAAGTAGATTCAGCATCTGCTTGATAACCACATTAAGTCCTGAAAATTAAGCTTTTAACCAATCAATGTTATTAAATGCGTTTGATAATTTCCAATTACACCCAAAACTTATTGAGTATTTTATGTCAAAAGCCATTGGATGTAGTAAGTAACGAATGACTTAGTTGATTGACTTATCAAAATATCCAATGGAAGTTAATAACCTTACAAATATATTGTCAAAACCTTCCAACAATTTTCACTCTCCCATGTCTTTTAATAAGCTAATCAAATTTATTATCCAATTTCATCGGTTCAAACAACTATTATTTTGGCTTTCAAACGTAAAGAATTCAGTACTCAATATTAGGGATTCAAATTTTCAGCACTTGTTTTTCAGTATTAATAAACGAGCCCTGAAAAGTGTTAATATGCAGGAGAAAGACATAAGAGTGCCAAAACTTGCGTATCATGCTCACTTTAGTACCAAAACTTTTCACTGGCTCATTTAAGTGCCAAATCAAAGATAAAACGATCACTTAAGTGCCAATGGAGAGAAATTTTGGTCAAATTGATTATGTGTCAATTGTAAATAAAATTTTTAAGTGACATATCTTATATTTCTAAAAACCCAATCCACGTAGACATGCAAAAAGATATAGTTCAGTCCAACGTGGCTGGGTAATTAATGAAACAACGTCACACACCGTTCGAGGCAAAAGCGACGTCATTTGAACTTGAGTAAAAAGGCTGGCCTTGTCGCATCTCTCCCTATCAATTGCTCACCGTCGCTTGCTTGTTGTCGCATGCCCGCCCTCTCTCACCATCCGCTTTCCATCGCTTGCTCGTTGCCCATGGTAAAGATGTGTTTCTCTCTCTATGTCGTTCGATTGGAGGGAAAAACAAGGGCTTGTCAGGGAAAATTAGGGTTTGTGGGAGAAAATTAGGGCCCATGAGGAGAGAAATATGGATTGTGAGTTGCTACCGAAGCTCCTGCTCTCTATTTGCAAGATTGAGCTGTTAATTTTGGGGGCAAATTGAAATAGGGAGTGAATTTAGGTTCAATGGCTAATTAGGGTTTGAAATTGTAGAGTTCTCTTTCAATTTGGGGATTTAAGGTCCTTATTTGATGGAAAGGTACTAGATGGCATCGTTTTAGGATTTACATGCTGACTAAACTCTTTGGCAAGTCGCGTCGACTTAAGCAACTAATAGAAAATGGCTACGTTGGATTTCCATACAAACATATTGGAGTTGGCATCGAAAAAAATCATTTTTAAAAAAACTTTTAATACTAAAATGAGTACTGTACACAAGTCTTGGCACGTCTAGTGTCCTTCAATATGTATAGCCATTTTCCAAACTATTTAGATTTGCCCATTCAATACAAGAGATTAGATATATCATATACGTATTTAGTATGTGTAACACATAAATCTTAGCTAACAAGATTGAACATTGTCTAATTTTGAATATTGCATAATTCTAACTTTAATTTAAGTACAAAAAGAAAATTCCAAGCTAAGTAGGGTTAAACAAGGTTGACCCAACCCGACCCAACCCAAAAATTATGGGCACGAGAGAGGTTGACCTGGTTATTTAAAGACTTGAAGAAGGGTCCATTGGTCCCCTATTTCTCAAAACGGGTTTGAGCGGGTTATTGGGTCCAAATTCCTTTTCGCCACCTACATTCAAAGAATATTAGAGGGATTCTAAGAGGGTTTGATTTCCTCCTTTTGGTACTCCATCTATGTGGATAAAATGAGTTTCTACCCTTCCCTCAGACAGCAACGTTGCAACCTCCCTTTTAAGGCACCCTTATGCGCGTAGACATGCAGAGGTTAATGGCTCACTAACTATTAGGCTTAGCCGAACTCTCCCAAAATAGAAATCGTCACTAATTGATTTGGGATGAATTCATTAGAAATTCAAGTAAAATATCGAGAGAAAATTTCACTCCTACATAATTAATACCCTCTCGGTACTTTTTTTTTTTGGTGCATTAAAAAAATACTCAAAGAAAAAATTTTTAGACCTTTTCCTAAAAAAGATTTTTCATTCATTTTTAAGAGAAAAAAAATTTCAAAATCAATTTTAGGCCTTTCCCTTAAAAAATAATTTATATATTTTTATTTTTTTATTTGTTAATAAAAATATCTAAAAATTATAATAATAAAAGAACTTGCACTAAACGTTTCTCCCTCTCTCCCTCTCTTTTGTAATTTTCTTGGGATATTTTCAGCAGAAGTCCTAAAACTTGTCAAGAAAGTGCAATTGAGTCCTAAAACTTACAAAAAGTGTAATCAAGTCCTAAAACTTGTTAAGTTGGTTCAATTCAGTCCTAAAGTTAACACTGTCAAAAAAGTTAACAGAATTGCTGACGTGGCGCTGATGTGGCGCTGACATAATATTTTAAATGAATTTTGTATTATATATGGATTTTTAAAATTATTTTTATTCAAAATCTTTAAAAATAAGATAAAAAATTAAAAAGGAAAAGCTAAATTTATTTAAAAAAACAAAACTATTAAAAATAAAAACAAAAAAGGTTGACGGTGGAGCTTTTGCCGCTGCCCATCGCCGGAGGGGTCGGCGACGGCCGCTGGACGGGCCGGTGACGGTCGCCAGCCCTGGGCGGGTGGCCGGTCTTCGCCCAGGGCGGGCGATGGTTACCGGCCCCCCGCGAGGGCCAGCGAGACCTCGCGGGGGCCGGCGACCATTGCTCGCCGGCCCTCACCTAGGGTCGGCGATGCTCGCCCAGATCTGGGCGCCGAGCACCGAACCTCATGGTCCTCCTCCTCCTTGGCCTTGCCATTCTTGTCGTCGTCGGCGGCAGGGGCGGCGTCATCCTCGTCGACGGAGCTGGTGGAGCGGGCGACGACCTCGAGCTCCTCCTCGTCCTCCTTGTTGGTCGGCTCGTCGAGTTGCGGCTGCTCCTCCCCCTCAGACCCGTCCGACAGGGCCTCGTCAGACGACGCTTGCTCGCCCAGATTTGGGCGAGCATCGCCGACCCCAGGCCGATGGTCACCAGCCCCCCGCGAGGCTTGGCCGACCCTCACCGGGGGCGGCGTGCTCAGATTTGGGCGTCCTTGCCCGACCTGGAGGGGGTGGCCGGCCCTCACCTTGGGCCGACGAGACCTCGCTTGGGCGAGGGCCGGCCACCCCGCCCAGGGCTGGCGACCATCGCCGTCCCCTTCGACGGCTGTCGCTGGCCCCTACGGCGATGGGCGGCCGTGGAAGCTCCACTGGCCTTTTTTATTTTTATTTTTAATATTTTTGTTTTTTTAAATAAATTTAGCTTTTCCTTTTTAATTTTTTTATCTTATTTTAAAAGATTTTGAATAAAAATAATTTAAAAAGCCATATATATAATAAAAAATTCATTTAAAATATTATGTCAACGCCACGTTAGCAATTTCGTTATTTTTTTGACGGTGTTAACTTTAGGACTGAATTGAACCAACTTGACAAGTTTTAGGACTTGATTGCATTATTGTAAGTTGTAGGACTCAATTGCACTTTCTTGACAAGTTTGAGGATTTTTGCTGAACATATCCCAATTTTCTTTTACTTGTCCTTTTCACTTTGGTTTTTATCTTCTCTCCCTTGTCTTGTCCCACCGTCCCCTCCCCTCTGCACGCGCAAGAATAGCAGAAGAGAGAGGGAGACCCATTCTGTTCTTTGCTTTTTTTTTTTTCCCTCCACACGATCGTCTCGTTCACGCGTGGTCTTTGCCAAAGACCATTCCGGAACAAATTCCAAGGCGGGAATCCCCCCTCGCCGCGGTCGCACGCATTCACGGACCTCCACCAGTTGTCGGACTGAGACTGACGCTACCGCCGCCACACTTCAGTGTCGCATGCCAAGAATCGGTCACTAGCGAAGCACGTCACGTACAAGAAAACATTGAAACAAGATCATACGAAGCGGAGGGGTGATGGTATGGTCTTGTCAAAATTCACTCAACATGCAACGGCGACAGAAAAATTAATAGCAGCCGTGCTAGTCCCGCTCGCGCATTTCGTCGAACTGGTACGGTGCATCGGCGGATGGGGGTTAGAATCGAGAACAACAAGCTCGCATTCAAGCAGGGATCCGAGGCCATCAACACATTAAACCCCAAAAATGCAGCGCACACATAAATGGAAAGAAAGGAGGGGGGGGGGGGGGGGGGGGTGGGGCGGTCGACGGCGTTCCCTACCTAGCTCGAAGACGTCGGACGGCGGACGAGCTAGATAGATCGGGCTGCGTCCGTCCGCCTCGCTCATTCCTGAGCCGGGATCCTCGGCAAACCGACCCCAACTCAACAAAAGCGGGAGCTACCACAGCTTCGACGGCAACAAGGCGTGCCGGCCACCGATGGCTTCACCTCACCACTCACTTTCAGTCTTTTGCTCGAGCTCCCTCTCTCTCAGATCTCAAGCTTCTCTCGCTCGCTCAGATCTCTCGGGCTTCTTGGATGTCTCTCCGAAGAAGCCCCTCAGATCTCTCTCTTCGTGTGTCCTTCGGCCTCCGCCCGAAGCCCCATTTATAGGCCGAGGGGGCCGCTGGTCCTCGGCGTGCCGACCGGCCTTGGGGCGGCCGAACCGGCGTCCCCTTAGCCGCCCACCTGCTTTGCTTGGCTCCTTAGCTCAGAGGCACTGAAGGCGCGTCCCGTCCATCGTTGGTCTACTACCCTGCTCTGCTTCGGCAGGGTGTCCTGCGCGCGTGAGTTGCAGGGAAAAGGAAGGAAAGAGGAAGGTGGGGAATAGAGGGGCCGGGCCGGGCCCAAAAAAAAAAAAAGGCCAGGCCTTAGGTCCGCGTGGGGAAAACAGAAGAAGAAGGGGCTACACGTGAAAGCCCAGACCCCGTGGGGCCTTTTTTTTTTAAATATTAATTTATCCGAATATAGGGTAAAAAAAGGAAAATAAAATAGGAAACAAAACTTAGTGCATGCAAATAAAAACTAAGATCTAGGTGATGCGAAAATCATTTTTATTAGGGCTAAATTAGTCATTAATTTTTATGCAATTTTTATTATAAAATACTTAATTAAAATTTAAATGTCAACACTTGCAGATGTAGAATCTCAAAGGGAATCATAGTATTTTTTTCTCTAATTGTTCTTTACTTGCCACTTTTCCATAGCTTGCTTGCTTTCTTTTTAGCATGTTGAGTGATAAGCTTCAAATGTGAAACACCAAAAGAGAAGAGAATATCAATAATATTGTTGTCTTTATTCCGTTCTCGCTTTACCTCTTTCACGAGGGATGCTTGCAAAGCTGGCTAAGCATATTTTCTTCATATCTATAAAAGCCCTCCATCCGTAAGATTGGTAATTAAGAATACAAGACTGAAGAAATTATGAGAGATCAAGATAACGAAATGCCATCTCAACCGTCCAAGGGTTGCAAAGAAATCACAGCATCATCTGAATCGTCCAAGGATGGGACTCCCATCGAGTCAGTCCCTTTTCTCTCTCTTTTATAGTAAACGGAACTAATCACAGTACAAAATTTTTTATTATCCGATATAAGTTCGTTTTTATCTTTCCATGATTTGATATAAGATTCTACATTTTGCTCTTTGAAATAACGGTTCTTGTTATTGTTGTTGTTGTTTTGGTGGTGGCTTGTCATGTTGCATCACTAGCTATGGTGAGCTGCAGAAGAGAGTGGATATCTATCAGAGAGCACTGGAAGCTCTGGTGAGCGTGAACTCGCTCTTCACCGTTGCGGTCTTCGTGGGCCTGGCGTTCGCGAGCGCTGAGCAACAGAACTTAGCGGGCAACAGGGAGTGTGAAGCTGGAGTTCGCGTGGGGAGGAGGCTTGTCAAGAATGAAGTCATTTCGTTCGCCTTTTATCTCTTTTCCAGCCTCGCGGCCAAATCCCTCAAGACCTACCTCTTCACCTACCTCATCACCCAGCCCAGTTGCAGAGATCTCACGCACTGGTCGGCCAAGGTCCTGAGGGGGTCCTTGTTCTTTCTCTCCACGGCCACCTCCATCATTGGCGGCGTGTTGCTTTTGTACTCCATGGTCGACATGATTCAGCTGCGGCTCGGCAAGGTCACTTGCAAAGGTATTGAGACTTTAAATGCCGTCGGTGTTCTGATCGGGGTCAACATCTTCGCATTGCTCATCTACATACCCTTTGTCGCACAAGCCGTCGTCAAATCCACAACGATCTTTGATAGCCTATGTCCCCATTGTACCACATGCCATCATCTAATCTCCGAGGGTACAGTCTCGTGTCCCCCATGACAACGTCCACTATCATCTGCTTCCCAGAACCCTTAGTCGCACATGCCATCGTCAAATCCACAACGTTCTTCGACAAACTTTAGTACACACCCAAAAAATCCCTATTCGGAACCATCAGCCGGATCATTGGCGCGTGCAAAGTGATAATTTTGATGCTGTGTGATTTCTTTTATCTAACTACCTACATAGAATTGGGAGATGGGTGTCGAATAAATGGGGCTTTCTTTGCTGTCCGGAATATGAATCAATACATGTAGTTGTATTTATTACTGTGCTTCTCTGCGTTTACAGTTTATGCATGCATATTGTTATCCACCTGTCAATGGTTGTTCGCCAAAATTAACAATCTGGCATTAAAACCTGAAATCGCACGCGGAAAGAAATCCCGATTCAACTGTCAAATGACGACTTATCAGAAGGCAGCTTCTGTGAATATTGAAGAGGCAAATGAAATAAACAGCATTTCTCCCACAATTTACAATTGAGTAGCGCTTGCGATGGACATGAGCCGAGAGTTGTTATTGAGGCCAAACTCCTGGGGATACTGGACAGAGAAAAGACCAATCACGCCTCCCTCCAGATCTTTACCAGCTGTAAGGCAATTTCTGTGTTGCACTGATTCTTCCCAGCTGAGTTGCTGCCACTAGTAATTGCATTCTTTATCACGACTTCTGTTTTTGTGCTGGAATTTCGCTCTCGACTGACGGAGCAGGCCTCCTCATCAAGTCTCTTGCTCCTCTCGACATTCTCATCCGCAACATCGGCCCGTTTTTTATGGTCGTCTTTATCGCCTCTGCACAGAAGCCAGACACGCATGCCATATTCAATTTTACACAATAAACCAATTCTATGAAGGGTTATCAAAACACATCGACGGACCACTCTCCCTACACTTGAAAATATCTTCTTTTATCGAAATTAAAGTAGATCCAATCTATTTTTAATAGCAGATAGCACAGAACCAAAAAAGTCCCCCGGTGAAACGCCGTATTGCCCAACATCTTGAAAATTAGGTTTAAAAGATTTTAGAAACTTGCCAAAAGTACCCAGAAAAAAACAGAGGGAATAACGGGACATTACTTAAAGTTGTAAAGCAATCTCTAACGCTCTCACTGATTTCCAATGGTGAGGAAACAGATTTACTTTACTTTTGTGAGGTGAGGTTACCAAGAGATGTGATTCCTAAAGTTGAACTGCTTGAACAAGCTACTGAAGGCAGACTGACTAAAGTGGGTCTTTTAGAAAGCAAATGTGAGCGAAACCCCATAGATAGCTATGAAAATCCGTTAGTTGCTCACCCTGAATATGTAACCAGACCGATTGCAACAGCAGACAAGGCCACCAAAGTACATCCAATCAACCTGTAAATGGTCTAAAATCAAACAACAATCAACACTAAGAAGCGTGGACAAGGTCTTAAATCTCATGGTAAGAAAAGATGCGAATGAAGACAGCCCATTTGTCTGAGGCCAATAGAGACAGGTCGAGCATTGCACACCCGTTTATCTGCAAACAAATAAAAGTTTTTATTGCATACATTGTTTTTCATTTATTATGAAAATTATTATAATTACTTTTACAGGATTAGTGGCTTGATTATAGAAACGGTTTATTTATACCTAGAGTCAATAGATGATGACCCCAAAGTAAGAACATTTGATCTCTCATTGAAACCAAACTCTTCGTTTCAAATAGAAGTAATAAATTGTTTTAGGTGTCCTAATGAAAAACTCCAAACTAGCATCTTATCACGTTTATCCTAGACTAATTTTTGTATTGCAAAAGCTCCCAAAATGGTACACCCCTACCACATGTATCTCAAACTGATGTGATGATGCCACTAGAGGTGTCAAAATGGGTTATGGACCCAATTTTGGACTCATATTTTATTTATATGGGTTGTATATGGGTCTGAGGCTTTTAAAAACCTAACTAAATATAGGTCACAAAGTAAGTATAATTTAAATGGGTCAAAAATGGGTCACAAGTTCTGACTCATTTTCGACCCATTTAAAATATCAAGTGGGTTAGAACTTTAGAAACCCATTTCTAAATTTCCAACTCAAGCCCCACACAATCTTTCCCTATTTAACATTATAAAAATGTTTTTTAATAAAAAAATCGAAATTGTAATTATTTTTCATATTTCAATTTTCTTTTTTCTTTCTTTTTCCTCCTTCCTAGCTGGTAGCTAGCACGGCGACGGTTGGCGATAGGCCAGGCGAGACTTGAGCTTGCTGGCACGCGAGCTTGTGGTCGCCAACACCTGGTGAGGCTCGAGCCTCAAGCTCGCTAGCATTGGGCGAGCTCGAGCTTGCCTGTGGCTAGTCGTTGATTGTTGGTTGTCATCGTGGCCAGCAGCTAGTCGAAGAAGAAGAAAAGAGAAAAGAGAAAAAGAAAAAATAATAATTAAAAATTATATACTTTTAAAAATAAAAATAATTAAAAATTATATATATTTTTAAAAATAAAAATAATTAAAAATTTCGATTTTTTAAAATTATTTTAAAAAGAGTTATAAAAATTTCCATTAAATTTGTATTGCATAAAAGTGTTTTAGCAATACTTGTTTTTTTATATAAAAATATAATAAAAATGAGTTCTCTTAGGTTCAGTTAAAAAAATTTCATGTTACAGTTTTCAATCACCCATAGGATGTTCACTTCAAACAAGAAAAGCATATGCATGGTCTAATTCTTTATAAATATTTCAATTTATAGGTTTTTTAAACCTTTATTTTATTTTATTTACTATTTTTAATTAATTTGAAGTTTTAATCCAATTAACATATAGTAAATGTGGGTTTTCCTAGAATATTAATAGATTTTAGCAATACGGGTCGGGTTGGGTATGGGTTGAGTATGAGTCGGGTCGGGTATGTATAACTAGATTTACACTACATGAATATGGATCAAAACAGGTTAAATGGGTCAAATATGGATCAACCCATCTTCGACTCGACCCAAACCCAACTTGACTCATCCATTTGACGAGTCTAGATGCTACATTTATCCCAAACTAATTTTTTCTTTTTTGCCATAAAAATGTCAAAACAGCACACCTGTACTACATCTACTCCAAGTTAGTGCATCCATGCCACATTTATCCTAAAACTAAAATTTACCTCAATTTAGGCTAAATATAGCAATGGGTGTATCAGTTTAAGGTAAATGCAAAACTAATATATCAATTTAGGGTAAATTTGATAAAAAAAAATTAGTTTGGTATAAATGTGGTACTCATGTACCAATTTAAGAGTTTTTGTGACACAAAAACTAGTTTGGCTAAATGGGGCACAAATGTATCAATTTATGATTTTTTATGAAATTAGTCATAATAAAAAAAAAAACCTTCACAAAAATAGATCTAATCCACTAACTGAAATTATCTCTATAATAGTCTTGAGTATTTCCAATTCAACAAAAGTAATATTCTATTCTTTTGATTTAGGGATGTCCCTTACTTTATGCCACGCAAAAATACAACATAAATTTGCCCAAAAAAATAATAATAAAACAACCGAAGTCAATATGCCATATGAGCGTGCGGCCAAAACTGACACGAGTTGAAATGCATGATTGGTACAGTGGCATAACACGAATTGATAGTCCTATTTCTGGAAGTCTATTTTCATACTAGTTTGTTTTCAATTTCACACACATATATGTGGCAAAAGCTAATAAAATATTAAATGAAGTATGTTAAAAATTTTGCTTCCCCAAATGAATCTCTCCAACTTTATTGCATTTTCAAATTTGAGAACTCGAGCTCGGACTTGAGTTTAGACTTAAAAATAGGAAAAAAAATACTACAAGTGTTGTAATTTATATACGACTTTCATTGGAATGCCATTTTTTTTTTATCACCTGAAGATTACACAAATTTTCAATCAATCACTAGGGTATCATAACTTTTTAAAATTATTCACTATAGCTGCTATGGCACATTGGATTTTTGGCACTTGAATGAATGTTTTTAAAAAGTTACGGCACTTAAGTGATCTATTAAAAGTTATGGTATGTAAATGAATGCTTTTTCGAAGTCATTGTACTAAAGTGGTTAAGAAAAAGAGCTATAACATTCAAGTAAGTGTTATATGAAAATTATATCATTTATTCTCTTCAAATTTTAACGGTACGACCAAGTCGAGCTGACCCCTTAAAAATTGGGAAAAGTGTCTAAAAAGCCCTAAACTTATTATATTTGTACAAATTTAGTCATAAACATGTAGATGTAATGTAATTCAATCTTTTTTGCTAATTTTGGTCCAATATTGCTGACGTAGATGTCATTTGGCTTACATGACACGACTGACATTGACGTGGATAACTTTTAATAATATTTTAACATTTTTCGATTTTTATTTTTATTTATTTATTTCATTTTTCCTTTTATTCCTTCTAGCTAGTCTTTGAACCTTAACGATCAGCTAGTGGCGAGTATTGCTAGAAGTTGATGAGGTCTTGCTGGCCTTGCCTCTAACCAGTCGCTGAGGTCCAACGATTAGTTGGAGGAAGAAGGAATGGAAGGAAAACAAAAAACAAGGAAAGAGAAAGAAAAAAAAAGGAAAAAAAGAAATAAAAAAGAAATAAATAATTACAAAAGTAAAATATTATAAAAAAATTCACATGTCAGCAACATCCGATTAAAATTAGCTAGGAAGACTTAATTGATACTAGATCAAAATGTTTAGGACCAAATTAGCATTAGATAAAAAAATTTAGGCTTAAATTTGTGCCATTAAAAGATTTAGGTCTAAATTAACATCAATACAATAGGATTATGACATTCTAAGTGAGTCAAGATGATCGAGCTGAAATTGAGTATTGAATCATGGATGACCTCGATTAAGTCGTGTCCAAGCTCAAGCATTAGAGGGTGCTGAGTCGACTTGTTTCTACGGTAACAATGAGAGTGAGAAGGCCCAAACGAAAAGGAGCAATTGGGGGTATACAAAATGGGGGCCAATGTGATTTCCTCTCTATCCTATTTTTCCAAAGAGACCAATTTCCTTGCATTCCTACTACCATTATTGTACCACATTTTCTCGTACCGTATGAAGAATAAACCTAATTGATTATTAACTTGTCTAAGAAATTCTTGGCTTTTGCTATATAGAATGTGAATTTCCAAAGAGACCAATTTCCTTGCATTTCTACTACCATTATTGTACCACATTTTCTTGCACTGTATAGGGAATTAACCTAATTGTTTATTAGCTTGTGTAAGGAATTCTTGGCTTCTGCTGTGTACAATGTGAATTTCAATTTGCATCCTCTCTGTGCCCAAAGACCAAGTCTTGTCTGGAAAAGGCCAGCTATGTGTGGTACATTGTATCGTCCACTTCTCCCATTGTCCCGAGGGCAACTTTAACCTTGACTGTGATTGCTTTCACTTACCACAAACTATAAAAGGTAAGCATGGCATTGATATATTAAATCTCTATAAGGTCTCCAACGAAAATGATTTGGGCAAATACTAATGCGTCATTTCTGAACTGAAAAGAAACCGGGACAGGTGGGTGTACTATTGTGGCGAATGCCAGTTAGTTTCTCACTTCAAATCTGTTGTATCTCCTGTAAGCCACCATCATATGGCTACTTTCTGTCTAAGACAACCTCGAATGAGCTTTAAACATGAAGTTTGGATGAATGAGTTATAGAGAGATTAGGTTCTTCGTATGAACAAGAATTCAGATTTAAAGGTAATGCAAATTTTAAGAAAATGAATCCTTTCAGTCCTCCAATGATCATAACTGATGTAGCAAACATTGTAAATGCCATCTTCAACACAAAGGTCAAAAGGTCCTTTCATGAGGAACCTTTAGACTTCTCTCGCTGATATGCCTCAAACACATATGCTATAATTTAGACTCTCGAATAGACACATTTGACGTTTTCACGGAGTAATATGCTATTGTTTCACCATAAAACTTATATAGGTCACTATGCTTGATTCTTTTCATTATCTCCAAAGCATCTCAAAGAACCTTCAGAATTCCATATTCCGAGTTATACTAACACCTAGTCGAATTCACACCCCTAAAGGAAAATGGGTTCTTCTTCAACTTTGGGGCATACCTCACTCCAATCAATGTGTTCACAATATTATTATGCATTCCAATTCTAATATCACCAATACCTATAACATCTCACACAATGTTGTTCCCCAATTGCACTTCATCACTATTAATGTATTGATAAGTAGTAAACTGATTTCTATTTGGTGTAGTGTGAAACAAACAACCATAATACATCATTCATTTGTTAAACAATGAATCCTCAATGACAAACATGATATAATCAGCACTATTCGAATTACCATAAGTTATAGTTGCAACATCATTTGTGGACTTAAAATTAATCCACCTATCATTTTCGTTCTTTTATCTTAAGGCAATTCCTTTTATGATATCTCCTCTTGCCACAACTCTAATAGACAATACCATCAATCCTTGACTCATCACACCCGTTTAGATTTATACTACTCCTACTACTACAAGTAGTAGTTCTTTTTCTATTTTCACCTACTAAAGTAGTGAACACAAGTTCACTAGATTCTCTTTTACGAATATTGTGACAGCCTGATTTTCTGATACTATTTTTAATTAAATAAGTTGGGCTTTTCATCGACGCGCCTATAGTTCTTTTCTCTGAGCTGATCACTCACGAGATAACTAATCTATTATGTTAAGCCGTTAAGGAATATAAATACAATAGACTTGAGAATTCGACCAGAAATCGATTGCTTGACTGTGCTAATCTGTAATAGTCAATACTGCACTATCATTATTGATGAGAGACTGGAGATATGTCATTTTGACAGAGGCATATAATTAAAGTATGGGTGATTACATCTAATTGCAAAATTCTCGTCAAACGATATTAAACCGATTTTTCTGTCATTTCTGTACCTTGTGTCTGTATTTGAAACCTCGAGATTTTAACGACAACCGAGAGTCATCAATAAGTCGAAGATGTATAATGTTGCTTGAAAATAATCGACCACGGGTCAAATGTGCTAAAAATTCCTAAAAGCTACCAAGTAGGTTAGGTCACGCTAAAATCGCGTTCAGTTAAAATTAACCACGAAATTGAACCTGATTTCAGAAATTGAAAGTTCTGGCATATCACGATTTATTTTAGAAACGTCGACTCATTCTCTGAAGAATTTTCGGTGAGTCCGGATTTTCGGCGAAAAATCAAAGTTGGGCTATTTTGGACCGGGAAAATTAGAGGGCCACTTTCGTGTGAAATTTTGGCATTCAAGTTGGTTCAATTGGCGAGGGAAAATGTGGAATTGAGTGTGGGCACTTACCTTGGCATTGTGGCACATGAATTGGATTAATTTGGAGGGGAATTGAAGTGAAATTGAAGAGGAATGTTCAAAATTCGTAGCTATGGTGGTGTGCAACATTTGGACCCCCTTGGGTGGCTTCTTGAGGAAGCTTTGGAGTGGAAAAATGGCTGAGGATGAGGCCATGGACTTTGGGGGTCATCCAATGAGTGTTTTGGGATATTTTAGAAGACTTTTGAGGCTTGTGATCCCCCTTCAACTGTTGCCATTGCTTCTTCCTCTTCCTTTCTCCATTGTTATTGCTAGTTGAGAGCTCAAAAAACCAGAGGAAGCCGTGCCACTCCCCCTGTCGTCGATTGCCACCCGTCAAAAGTCGTTGCAGTTGCCCTTGCTCATGCGTTCATCCACTCGTCGCATGCCAGCCCGCACGCCCACGAGCCTGAGCCTGCGCATCCCCACGCATCCTAGCTGCTTGTCGTCCACGCCTTGGCTGCCACCATCGTCGTTCTAGCCGCTTGAAGCCATCTCCTGGACCTGCTGCAGCTGCCACCGTCCTGTTGTGGCCATTTCCAGCCAAAGCCGCCCCTTCGATCGGTTCTTTTCAGGTCTCAATAGAAGCGAAATCTCAGCCCACAACTGAGACTTCGTGGCCCGTTTTAGGCCCCTTCCGAACCTCCCTTGGCATAGCCATTGACTCGAGTCTCGCTCGCCATCGCGCCGCCGTCGCCGTGAACTCACCGGCTTGCTAATTCGGTGAGTTTACTCACTAAACCTTGCCTAGGAGGTTAATGAAGCTTAAGAGGTGATTAGTTTAATTTAATATTAGATTAGTATAATTATTAGCTTGTTTAGTTAAATTAGATTAGTTAAATTAGTTAATTAGGTGGTTAGTGATTGTAGTTAGTTAGTTTAATATGTTGTCTTGTAGTTAGGATGGTTAGAATAATTTAATTAGTTAATTAGGTGGTTAGATTAACATTATTTGGCTTAAGTAGGTATTTATCTATTTAATTTCATTTAATTAATTAATTTGATCTTTTATTTAATTATTTAATATTTTCCCAAAATTATACAGGGATAGCCGGTTTTCAGAATTTTGTGCTGATTGCTGTGATATAATCAGTTTATGCAATTGAGTACTAATTTATGCAATTGAGTGGTGATTGTGATTTTTGATTAATTATTTCATACTTGTGAAATTTTGTATTTAATTAGAAAATACCGGGTGTTGAGTTTTAACACGAAAATTTTTTTAAGTATTATATCAAATAGTGGGATTTTTAAAAGGAAGTATATCAATTTTTAAGGTTTGATCTGACTGTGTACCCACATACGATTATTTTACCAGGGTTTTTTTAATATGAAGAAAATGGACCAAGTTCATTATTTTAATTGAGACATTTGAGTGCAATGCACGATGTCCTTGGCCGGGATTGAATGATCGTGTGATGGCTATGAGAATCCGTCACGATGCTTTTGAGTCGGACGATGCTCCTTTGAGAATGCCCCAAGTTAATGGATGCGGGTCGCAGTGGAGGCTGGACTGATGCTCTCATGTGGAATGCCGTCTAAATATAGATGTTGCCGTACTCGATGATGCGAGACGACGCTCGATTACGCCGGAAGACCGCTGACTGTTGAGTCGGTCGTGATCGTTGGGTCGTAATCAATTAGGACACATGAATGATTGAACTGACGCGCTAAATTATGAGACAAAATTGTGTGGCATAATATGAGACGTGTCATAACGATTTGGCTTTATAATCAGGACCTTTGTATTTGTTTGAAGTATAAGTTGAGGCGCTCCAATAGATTGAGTTTTATTACTGCTTATGTTTGTGATATGAATTGTATTGACATGCAGGAAGGAATTGAGACGAGATGAGTCTTCTGTGGTATGTGATTAGACTGCCTCTAGGTGTATTTCATTCCTAATCGAGGTTTAGGGCGTAGACTTGCTGAGACATTGTCTCACCCTATCGTAGGCTTAACTTTTCAGGTCTGTAGATGGAGGCTCCTCCAGTTTGTTTTGGACATCTGCGGAGGTATACAGAGTAGAGTACCGACATCCCCGTCCCTAGAAGTCCCTAGCTTCATGAGCTCACAGTGACCACTATCTTGGTCGATGAGGGCCGACCTCAGTTGGTACCTCATCGGTTCAGGGCGTGGTTCCGTCATGGGCCTAATGGGGTCTGGGAAGGTCCCTTGGAGAGTTTTGATATCCCCGCCGTTGCGGTCAACGCCGCTTTGGGCGAAGGGGTAGCTGACCCACCTAATGGTGTTGTGATAGACTCGGAACCCCTGGAGGTCTCTGAGGTTTTGGTTGAGGAGTCTTATGCTTAGATGGCTTAGTGACTCTTCTTTTTGGAGTTGACCCTTGTTTATAGACTAGTATTGTATATAAACCAGTTTGTTTATAAAAATATGTTGTGAAAATTGTTGTGCTGCTTTTCTATCCCATGTTTGTGTTGTTTGGGGATTGTTTATTATACGCTTTCGCATGTGTATTAAAATGAACGGATCGGCGACGCGTCCTAGGACGTCGCAATTTTTATCGACCACTGAGGGATGTGTGCACGCTCGAGGTTCGGGGTGTGACAAACATCCTTATTTAGAATGAATATGTGACTCTATCAAATGTCAAACTTGTTGATTTGAAAGAATTACTAACAATGGTAATAGTAATATTCCAGCTATTAAGTAATAATATAATCAAAGCATGTACCTCATCTTCAAGTCAATTCTAACTTAACTCAATTGACTAATGACCACATTAAGTTCATTGATATGATCAGTAACCGACACATCTTTGTGCATATTAAAGTTAAACATATGTTGTATCAAATAAGTCTTGTTAATCATAAAGAGCTTCTTGTACATGTACACCAAACCCATAGTGGTTTTTTCTCTCACAATGTTAAATGTGAAGTTAAAAGCCAACATCATTTGAATAACACATAACACTTGTCTATCTAGCAATTCCCATTTAGCTTGTTGCATCGATTAGGATTCTTCTTAGATAGGGACAAGTGCAGATTCCTCTAATATAGATAAACCTTAGTTTGCATCTTCCAAAAAGTAAAATCTTTTCCATCAAATCTGTTGATGTTCACTTTTCCTTCTTATGTCACCGTCTTTTCATTCTAGCTCAATTAAGCCTAGCCTTGATAAAATTTGTTCCAAAAACAAGCAATCGAACAATGAAATAGGCAGGACAAAAGGAAAAAATAGAGCATCAAATTTATGTGGGTCAATTAGGTGAGCTATGTCCACGGGAGAGTAGCAAAGAATTTAACTATAAATCAATAATACAATGAAAAATAACAACGACACTCGAGTCACTCTAATACCCTTAGTATTTTCCCAACCCCTAATTTCACCCAATAGCTCATATAGTGTTTAGGTCCATAATTTTTATGAAATAATCTTTTAATCTCACAAAGGAATTACACAAATCTTACCACAAGATTTGTGTAATTCACAAACTAAAGCTTCTCTTTTATATACCTCACAATGAAGACATTGCTTGTATATAGACAAGAGTTGGATCCAAAATCGAAAGCATTGTCCAACTAAGAAAAGCTACTTGAATTAGGAAAGTTACTCATTCATGCTCAAAATCAAGACATATTTTCAACAGTCTCACTAAGAGTCAAGATTTCTCAAGATGAAGCTGAATAAGATCGAACTTGTGTGATCATCTATAGCCATATTGTGTCATAGGACAATGGGTTAGAGGTTTATTGTCTTATTCTTTCTTATATTTATGCATAAGAGATTTGATTAAGTCTTAGAGTAATTGTGTATCCTCCATTCCTTCCATTGTCTTGAAAGTAAATAATTTAGTCCGCAATTGTATACCAAAGTTATTTTGCAAATGACATGTCTAGGTTTTCATTTCTAGGTTTCAATTATGGATGATTGGTTCCCCATTTCATTGGTTCAAACAACTGTTTATTTTGGATTTCAAACTTAAAGACTTCAGCACTCAATATTCAATACTCAAATTTTCAACACTTGTTTTTCAGTATTAATAAACGAGCCCTAAAGAGTGTTAATGTGTGTAGCCATTTTTGAAATTATTTAGTTTTGCACATTCAATATGAAAGATTAGATAAATTATAAACGTATATCTTAACGAACAAGGGTGAGGTCCGGCGAGCTCGACGGTGGCTCGACCTCTTTCAAGCGGCGCAAGGTCAGCCTCCCCCTGACTCGGCCTTGCCATGGCCAAAGGAGCTACCGGCAACTCCTACATGACCTATGAGCAAAAATGGTCAAAAAGGTTAGGGTTGACTTTAACTTCACTAACTCCAAGCACTGGCTCTAATGTCTTGGCGGAGAGTTGGGCTCGTAGTTAGAGGGGAACTCCTTCCACGGGCTCATGGTCTGGATCGGATTCTAGGTTTGAAATGACACCATCGGGGATATCGATATCCATGAGATCCCACACTTGCCTTCCTACGTTTTCGGAAGACGGTCCATCAAAACCATGAAGTGGACCGATTCGATCGCCATTCACCTTCCTAATAAACCACGCCTTGAACCTGTGGAGCACCCAATCAGCTAGCCCCTCATTTACTAGGATTTTTAAGTGTGAAAAATTGCCTTGAAGACGAACTATTTTGTTATGGGTTAATTAATGACAATAAGAATTGGCTTGATTATTGGTGTGCTTGAGTAGTCATTTATGGGTTTGTTTTCAAATAATCAATTTTGGCAATTTTTCACACCTAAAAATCTCAGTAAAATATTCGTATGTGATTACGTATTTGAAATCAACCCATCAAACTTTGCACACTTTCATTTTAAAACCCCAATGTTTTATTTAGTAAGTAAAATTTGGCATCCAAACCTGACACCTCAAAATTCTCTATTTTCTTGCCCATAAACCCTTCTTTTCTTTTTGAAATAATAAATAAAATTTATAATTGGGCAATCAATAACATGGCATCATTAGCTCAAACGATTGGAATTAGACACGATCTCATCTAGAAAAACGAACATAAAATTCTACTTAACGGCTAATTCATCATTAATTACACTAATCACGATTAATTATGCTAAGCATGATTAATTAGGCTAATTACAATTAATTAGGCTAACTCGATTTATTAACCTAACTATAATTAATTAAAAACTAGCCGCCGTTAATTAAAATAATCATGATTAATTTAAAAAATTATGATTAAATAAAAATAAATCACGATTAATTTTTAAAAAAACTCAATTAATTAATCTAACCATGATTAATTAATATAATTGTACTTACTTTGTGACATCCTGAATTTTCGACCCGTCTCGATAAAATGAAATAGGCATTTCGTTGGCGCGTCTATAGTCTTTTTTCTTTGAATTGATCACTCACAAGTTAACCAATCTATTGGGTGAAGTTGTTAAGGGGTAAAATCGCGGTAAAATCCCTAAAAGCTACTCGGTAGGTCGGATTTAACAAAAATCACATTCAGTCGATTTTAACCACATAATTAAATTCGGTTTCGGGAATCGGATGTTCAAGCATATCACGATTCATTTATAGGTTGTTGTCTTGTCTTTCAGAGAAATTCCGTCAAATTCGGAATTTTTACGGAAAATCAATTCGGACAATTCGGAATTGAACGGAAATTCGGATTGACTAAATTAAAGGGATTTTTGACCTCCCTATCGAGTTATTTGGTGATGGAGATTTTTTTAGGACCAAATGTGATTGAATAGAAGTTTGTAAGACCCATAGGACCAAATTTGATTGAATAGAAGTTTGTGAGACCCATATTGGATAAAAATGAGATATTTATTTAGTCTTTCCCCCCCCCCCCCCCCCCCCCTTCTCCCCCAACACAATCCGACAGTCCCTCTGCCACTTTCTCCCCTTCCTTCTTATCTTTGACCGTGTGGGCCCCTCCCTACGTTTCCTCCTTCTCTCGCACGTTCTCCCTTCTGCCGACCATCCTCTGCCATTTCTTTTATTTTGCTTTTTCCCCTTTGACTTTTAACTCCCTCTTATCTCTTCGTTGCCAGCTGCTCCCCTCTCCGTTGCTAGCTGCACTTGATCCTTTGAGTTTCTGCTTTGCTTTTTGATTTCATTTCTGTTGAAGAAGCCAACCCTCCGTTTCTCTTCCTCACGCGGCCACGTCCTCAGCGCCATCTTCGCTGCTCCACTTCCCATTTTATGCTGCAGCTGCCTCGAAGACCATCTTCCCTCTCCAGTTAACCGAACGGCAGCCCTTCCCCCGAAGTTGACTCGCAAGCAGCCCCCATCCCATCGAAGTTGCAGCTCCAACATTGCCCCATCTTCCCACGCCAGCACCCCTCTGTTGACCGCCCATCTCACGCCACCACAACAGCCACTAACAGTCGATTAACAGAAGCCTCCGTCTTCCTCTTGTTCGGTCAACACCAACAGTCGATTGACCGCTTGCCTCCAAGCCAACGAAGCCAACGAAGCTAGCTGCTGTCGCGCGTTCATCATCTCGTCCACCAGCAAACCGAAGCAACCGCTCAGTCCACGCAATTTTCCCTCGCCATTCCTCAGCTCGCGGCCAGCGCGACCGAAGCAATTTCTCGGTCCATTTCCACCGAGCCCAACCGCAGCCCATCTTCAGCCTTCGATCCAGCTCAATTCAAGAGCAAACCTCAGCTTGGGCTGAGATTTGTTGGGCCATTTTTGGGCCCACCCGAGGTTCCGTTGGCGTCGCCGTAGGCCCGAGTTTCGGCCGCTGTCGTGGTGAACCGGTTTTCGCGCTAAATCAGTGAGTTTATGCACTAAACTCTTATTAGTATGCTAACGACGTTTAAGTGGTATTTATATTAAATTAAGTAGGGATTAGGTGGTTAGTTATATTAGATTAGTGATTTAATTACTCAATTATGCATGTTAGGTGGCTAGATTAGACTAATTAAGATCTAGACAGGATGTGCTATTTATCTAGAGTGGTTTGAAAATTTTCTGGGCCCGTTTCGGTATTTTAGGCTTTACGGGCCTAAGTGAGCATTTTTGGTAATTAGTAATTAATTTCCATAATTAATTAATTAATTATTTTTCGGAAATTAGATTGGGATAACTGGTGACTGGAATTTCGTATTGATTTCAATGGTGCATTCAATTTATTTAATTGAATGCTACTTGTGCAAATTGAGTGGAAATTATAATTTTGGGTATTTATCCTAAAATTAAGTAATTTCAATAATTAATTAGAAAATACCATGCGTCGATATACGACGCCAAAAATGATTTTATGGACTATATTAAATAGTGGGATTTTCCAAAAGAAAGAAATGATATTTTTGGCTCAGGTCGACCGTGTACTCGCACACGATTATTTTTATTAAATATTTTTAATATGAAGAAAATATGCTAGGAAATTATTTTAATTGAGGAATTTAAGTGCGAAGCACAATGTCCTTGGTCGGGATTCGATAATTGTGTGCTGGTTAAGAGAATTCGTCACCCACTATGTGTCGGGTGAACGATGCTTTCATGTGGAAAGCCGTCTTGATGTAGACGTTGTTGTGCTCGATGGGATGAGATGACGCCTAGCGATGTGACGGATAAATCCGTTGCATGTCAATTAGATCCGCTATGTGACGGATAGATTCGTTGTATGTCAGTTAGGTCCACTATGTGACGGATAAATCCGCTAGGTGACGGATAGATCCGTTGTATGTCAATTAGATTCGCCGTGTGACAATTAGGTTGTGCTTGTGGGACTGTAATCACTTGAAATGCATGATTGACTGAGGTGTGGTGATTGGTGGAGATGTAATTTGAGACGTTCCAATTGAGTTGTGAAATTACTATATGCATATGGCTATGATATGAACTGTGTTGACTTGTAGGGAGGAGCTGAGACGAGGTAAGTCTCTGTGATTGTGTGGTTGTGTAAATGGAGCGCTTTAGGTGTATTACCATCCTAACCGAGATTTAGAGCGTGAACTCCCTGATATTTATATCTCATTCCGTCGTGGGCTTTAACTTTTAAGGACTGTAGGGTGTAGGATTTGGAGCCGAGCTGAGGTGATTTGACGTGTAGGTCAGATATGACAGTTTCTTACTGAGAGTCAATCTTTTGAAGTCTTTGGTTGTTGACTTTTGTACTTGACTCAGTGTGTATTTAAAAGCATGTTTTGTTTGAGAATCTGTTGTCTTGCTTTTTTATTCCGAGATGGTTACTATCAAGAGATTTGTTATTCGCTTTCACATGTGCAATAAAATGAAAAGGGTCGGCGACTCGTATTGGAAAGTTGCAAGATTTAATTGACCACCGAGGAATGGGCACGCGCTCGAGGATTGGGGTGTGACATACTTAAACTAATCACACTTAAATTTAATCTAAACTGTCCTTAATTTTAATTAAGGCTAAACTAAAATTAACTAATTCTAACCTCCATTGTTCTTAAACTAACATACACCCTAAACATAATTGACACCCTAATCAATGATTAGGAGTTAACTCATGGATTTTTCGGCGATGGCAAGCTCACGACGACGGTGGTGCAATGGCGTCGAGAACGTAATGCTCACAGCTCAAATGGAAACTCGACGGCAGCGGTGGCTCCTCAAGCTCATGGCCAAGGGGGCTTGGCTTGGTGGTGGCTTGGCTTGCAACGGTGATTATGGCTTGTGGATAGTGACGGTGATGTGGGTGGCTTTGATGGATGAGCGGCTCAAGCAGCGGCGATTCGGGAGCTCGGCGGTGGAGATGGTGATGATGGAGGTGTGGCCAAGCTCAATGGGGCTTGGCTTGGTGGTGGCTTATGGCAGTGAGGAGTGGTGTGGGTGCTGGTGAGTGATGGTGGCAATGGCGGTGCAAATGGTGGGTGAGAAAATGGCGTTGAAGAAGAAAAATGAAAGATGAAGGAGAAGAAGCCAAAGAAAAAATGTGGGGTGAGAGGAAAATGAAGGAGGAAGTGGGGGAAATGGGGGGCTAAGGGGACATCGGCAAAATGGAGGTGACTGTGGGGGAGGAGAGAGAGAGAGATTTAGAAATTTTTAACCAAAAACTCATAATTCTTTACACCAACTATTCCGTAAGGGGCTATTTGGTAATCATCTAAACAATATCCGATTTTGATTTTTTGTTTCCGAGAGTACTTTTGAAACAGAATCGTATTTGATAAAATTTTTGTTCTAGAGAACAAATTTCTATATTTTTGCTCCTAGAAGTAATTTTTGGAATAGAATCAAGAACAAAAAAAATTAATTCTTGTTCTGGGAACAAATTTAAAAATCAAAACCAACTATTTTTCTTTCATTTTCTCTTCTTCTTCTTCTTCTTCTCTTTTCTTTTTCTTCATCGACCGCCATCTCGCGGTTGCTATTTGCTGCCGTCCGCCGCCGATAGCCGATAACCGGTTTGATGTTTGACGAGCTTGTCAAAGGCAAGCCCAACGACCGTCCATTATACATACATACATATATATATATATATATATATATATATATATATTTCGTTTTTAATTAAAAATATCTACAAATTATAATAATAAAAGAAACTGACCCGGGTCTTGCGCAGGCCCCTCCTTTGTTTTAAACGTCTCTCCCTCTCTCGTCCCACCGTCCCCTCTGGACACGCAAGAATAGCAGAAGAGAGAGGGAGACCCATTCTGCTCTCTTCTCTCTCCTTTTTGTTTTTCTTTTATATCACCGGTTTTTTTTTTTTTTTTAATTATCTTTTCCTTTTCCCCTCTCCACGTGATCGTCTCCTTCACGCGTGGTCTTCGCCGAAGACCATTCCGGAACAAATTCCAAGGCCGGAATCCCCCCTCGCCGCGGTCGCACGCATTCACGGACCTCCACCAGTTGTCGGACTGACGCCATCGGCGCTAAGCCAATGGCCACCGCCGCCACACTTCATTATCGCATGCCAAGAATCGGGTCACTAGCGAAGCACGTCACGTACAAGAAAACATCGAAACAAGATCATACGAAGCGGAGGGGTGATGGTATGGTCTTGTCAAAATTCACTCAACATGCAACGGCGACAGAAAAATTAATAGCAGCCGTGCGAGTCCCGCTCGGGCATTTCGTCGAACAGGTATGGTGCATCGGCGGATGGGGGTTAGAATCGAGAACAACAAGCTCGCATTCAAGCAGGCATTCGAGGCCATCAACACATTAAACCCCAAAAATGCAGCACACACATAAATGAGGTCGGAGCTCACTCGAACGGGGCAGGGCCAGCTCGGTCCGGCGAGCCCGAAACAGAGAACAAAAGGAAAGAAAGGGGGGGGGGGGGGGCGGGGCGGTCGACGGCGTTCCTACCTAGCTCGAAGACGTCGGACGGCGGACGAGCTCGATAGATCGGGCTGCATCCGTCCGCCTCGTTCATTCCTGAGCCGGGATCCTCGGGAAACCGACCCCATCTCAACAAAAGCGGGACCTTTCACCGCTTCGACGGGAACAAGGCGTGCCGGCGACCGATGGCTTCACCTCACCACTCACTTTCAGTCTCTGCTCGAGCTCCCTCTCTCTCAGATCTCTTGGGCTTCTTGGATGTCTCTCCGAAGAAGCCCTCAGATCTCTCTCTTCGTGTGTCCTTCGGCCTCCGCCCGAAGCCCCATTTATAGGCCGAGGGGGCCGCTGGTCCTCGGCGTGCCGGCCGGCCTTGGTGCGGCCGAACCGGCGTCCCCTTAGCCGCCCACGTGCTCTGCTTGGCTCCTTAGCTCAGCGGCATTGAAGGCGCGTCCCGTCCATCGTTGGTCTACCCTGCTCTGCTTCGGCAGGGTGTCCTGCGCGCGTGAGTTGCAGGGAAGAGGAAGGAAGGAGAAAGGAGAGAGAGGCCGGGCCGGGCCAGGCCGGGCCCAAAAATAAAAAGGCCAGGCCTTAGGTCCGCGTGGGGGAAACAGAAGAAGATGGGGCTACACGTGAAAGCCCAGCCCCTGTGGGGCTTTTTTTTTTTTAAATATTAATTTATCCGAAAATACGGTAAAAAATCTAGGTGATGCGAAAATCATTTTTATTAGGGCTAAATTAGTCATTAATTTTTTATGCAATTTTTATTATAAATACTTAATTAAAATTTAGATGTCAACACTTGGAGGTGTAGAACCTCAAAGGGAATTATCGTATTTTTTTCTCTAATTGTTCTTGACTTGCCACTTTTCCATAGCTTGCTTGCTTTCTTTTTAGCATGTTGAGTAATAAGCTTCAAACGTGAAACACCAAAAGAGAAGAGAATATCAATCATATTGTTGTCTTTATTCCGTTCTCGCTTTACCTCTTTCACGAGGGATGCTTGCAAAGCTGGCTAAGCATATTTTCTTCATATCTATAAAAGTCCTCCATCCGTAAGATTGGTAATTAAGAATACAAGACAGAAGAAATTATGAGAGATCAAGATATCGAAACGCCATCTCAACCGTCCAAGGGTTGCAAAGAAATTACAGCGTCATTTGAATCGTCCAAGGATGGGACTCTCATCGAGTCAGTCCCTTTTCTCTCTCTTTTATAGTAAACGGAACTAATCACAGTACAAAAAATTTTATTATCCGATATAAGTTCGTTTTTATCTTTCCATGATTTGATATAAGATTCTACATTTTGCTCTTTGAAATAACGGTTCTTGTTATTGTTGTTGTTGTTTTGGTGGTGGCTTGTCATGTTGCGTCACTAGCTATGATGAGCTGCAGGAGAGAGTGGATATCTATCTGAAACCACTGGATGATCTGGTGAGCGTGAACTCGCTCTTCACCGTTGCGGTCTTCGTGGGCCTGGCGTTCGCGAGCGCTGAGCAACAGAACTTAGCGGGCAACAGGGAGTGTGAAGCTGGAGTTCGCGTGGGGAGGAGGCTTGTCAAGAATGAAGTCATTTCGTTCGCCTTTTATCTCTTTTCCAGCCTCGTGGCCAAATCCCTCAAGGCCTACCTCTTCACCTACCTCATCATCAACCCCAGTTACGACAAAATCACGGACTGGTCGAGCAAGGTCCTGAGGGGGTCCTTGTTCTTTCTCTCCACGGCCACCTCCATCATTGGCGGCGTGTTGCTCTTGTACTCCATGGTCGACATGATTCAGCTGCGGCTCGGCAAGGTCACTTGCAAAGGTATCGAGACTTTACATGCTGTCGGTGTCCTGATCGCGGTCAACGCCTTCGGATTGCTCATCTACATACCCTTTGTCGCACATGCCATCGTCAAATCCACAATGATCTTCGATAGCCTATGTCCCCATTGTACCACATGCCATCGTCCAAATTGCGAGGGTTGAGCCTTTTGTCCCACATGCCGATGTCCACTAGACATGCCATCATCTACTTCCCAGAACCCTTAGTCGCACATGCCGTCGTCAAATCCACAACGTTCTTCGACAAACTTTAGTACACACCCAAAAAAATCCCTATTCGGAACCATCAGCAGGATCATTGGCGCGTGCAAAGTAATGATTTTGATGCTGTGTGATTTCTTTTATATAACTACCTTACATAGAATTGAAAGATGGGTGTCGAATAAATGGGGCTTTCTTTGCTGTCCGGGATATGAATCGATACATGTATTTGTGTTTATTAGTGTGCTTCTCTGCGTTTACAGTTTATGCATGCATATTGTTATCCACCTATCAATGGTTGTTCGCCAAAATTAACAATCTGGCATTAACACCTGAAATCGCACGCGGGAAGAAATCCCGATTCAACTATCAAATGACGACTTATCAGAAGGCAGCTTCTGTGAATATTGAAGAGGCAAATGAAATAAACAGCATTTCTCCCACAATTTACAATTGAGTAGCGCTTGCGATGGACATGAGCCGAGAGTTGTTATTAAGGCCAAACTCCTGGGGACACTTGACAGAGAAAAGACCCATCACGCCTCCCTCCAGATCTGAGTTGCTGCCACTAGTAATTGCATTCTTTATCACGACTTCTGTTTTTGTGCTGGAATTTTGTTCTCGACTGACGGAGCAGGCCTCCTCATCAAGTCTCTTGCTCCTCTCGACATTCTCATCCGCAACATCGGCCTGTTCTTTATAATCGTCTTTATCGCCTCTGCACAAAAGCCAGACACGCATGCCGTAATCAATTTTACACAATAAACCAATTCTTTGAAGGGATATCAAAACACATCGACGGACCACTCTCCCTACACTTGAAAATATTTTATTTTATCGAAATTAAAGTAGATCCAATCTATTTTTAATAGCAGATAGCACAGAACCAAAAAAATCCCCGGAAAAACGCCGTATTGCCCAACATCTTGAAAATTAGGTTTAAAAGATTTTAGAAACTTGCCAAAAGTACCAGGAAAAAACAGAGGGAATAACGGGACATTACTTAAAGTTGTAAAGCTATCTCTATCGCTCTAACTGATTTCCAATGGTGAGTTTGGTTGGACTTTCCCAAGGGGCTTTCGGCCCCGAAAGCCCATTGGGGAAAATATTTGGTGTTTGGCAACTATTTTCGAAAGCTACTTAGCCAAATGTCAGCATTCCCAATGCTGGGGAGGACCAGCTTTGAGCATTGAGCATTTCGGAAATGCCCGTTCACTGTTCATCGACTATTGTTCATCTTCTTCCTCCTCCTTCTTTGTTCATCGACTACTGTTCTTCGTCTTCCCCATCGACCGAGAGTTCGGCTTCCCCGACAGCCGCCACTGCTGCGTGGGGGTCCGTGTCCCCGGTGACCACTGCCCGGGGTGGCGGGACCCGCGACCCAGGCGGCGTCGCTTGGGTCGTGCGAACCCAGGCGACGCCTGCCTGGGTCACGCGGACCCAGATCTGGCCGCCGGCGAGGCCCAGGCGGCGCCGCCTGAGGTCGCGTGACCTCAGGCAGCCTAGCTGGCGGCCAGATCTAGGTTCCCCAAACCTTGGCCAGCCTTGCTGGCGGCCAGATCTGGTCGTCGGCGATTGGCCCGCTGTTGATTGGAGTTTCGATGGATTTTTTTTTTAAATAATAATAATAATAAAAGTCCTTTGAAATGTTAGGTTTACCAAACGGTATTTACACCAAAGTCACTTTCCAATGCTCAATTTGCCAAACGTCCAAGCATTCCTGAAAACTCATTTACTCCAAAGATATTTGCATTTGGCCAAAGGCATTCCTCCAAAGTCGAACCAAACGGGGCCTTACTTTACTTTTGTGAGGTGAGGTTACCCAAAGATGTGATTCCTAAAGTTGAACTGCTTGAACAAGCTACTGAAGGCAGACTGACTAAAGTGGGTCTTTTAAAAAGCGAATGTGAGCGAAACCCATAGATAGCTATGAAAATCCGTTAGTTGCTCACCCTGAATATGTAACCAGACCGATTGCAACAGCAGACAAGGCCACCAAAGTACACCCAATCAACCTGTAAATGGTCTAAAATCAAACAAAAATGAACACAAAGAAGCGTGGACAAGGTCTTAAATCCCATGGTAAGAAACGATGCGCATGAAGACAGCCCATTTGTCTGAGGTCAATAGACACAGGTTGAGCATTGCATACCCATTTATCTGCAAACGAATAAAATTTTTTATTGTATACGTTGTTTTTCATTTATTATGAAACTTATTATAATTACTTTTACAGGATTAGTGGCTTGATTATAGAAACGGTTTATTTATACCTAGAGTCAATAGATGATGACCCCAAAGTAAGAACATTTGATCTCTCATTGAAACCAAACTCATCGTTTGAAATATAAGTAATAAATTGTTTTAGGTGTTTTTATGAAAATGGTTAATATCACCAAAAACTCCAAACTAGAATCTTATTACATTTATCCTAGACTAATTTTTGTATTGCAAAGGCTCCCAAAATGATCACGTGTATCTCAAACCGGTTTAATGATGTCACTAGAGGTATCAAAATGGGTCATGGACCCAATTTTGGACTCATATCTTATTTATATGGGTTGTATATGGGTCAGAGGTTTTTAAAAACCTAATTAAAAATAGGTAAAAAAAGTGGATTTAATTTAAATGGGTCAAAACTTGTGACCTATTTAAAATATCAAGCGGATTAGAATCTTAGAACCCATTTCTAAATTTCCAACCCAAGCCCCACACAATCTTTCCTTATTTAACTTTATAAAAATGTTTTTTAATAAAAAAGAAATTGTAATTATTTTTCATATTTCAATTTTCTTTTTTCTTTCTTTTTCCTCTGTCTTAGTCGATGGCCGACACGGCGACGGTCGGTGACAGGCCAAGCGAGGCTCAAGCTTGTGGTTGCCGACGACTGGTGAGGCTCAAGCCTCGCTGGATTTGGCGAGACGAGAGCTCACCGGCGTCAAGCGGGGCCTCGGCCTTGCTAGATCGGCGAGATCGAGCCTCGCTCGACACCGACGAGGCTTCGACCTTGACAAGTTGGCGAGATCAAGCCTCGCTCGACGTTTGGCAAGGCTTAATCTCATCGATTTGGCATGGCCGAGGCCCCACTTGAAGCCTGGCGAGGCTTGATCTCACCGATCTAGTGAGGTCAAGGCCTTGTCGGCGTTGAGTGAGACTCGAACCTTAAGCCTCGAGCCTCTTGCTCGCCAACGTCAGGCGAGCTCGAGCTCGCCTGTGCTCAATTGCTGGTCGTCATTGTGGCCGGCAGTTGGTCGAAGAAGAAGAAAAGAGAAAAGAGAAAAGATAAAAGAGAAAAAGAAAAAATAATAATTAAAATTATATTTTAAAAAATAAAATTAATAAAAAGTATTTTTCTAAAAATAAAACAATTATATTTTTACAAAAATAAAAAATCATATTTAAAAAAATAAAAAAATCATATTTTTTAAAAAATAAAAGATCATATTTAAAAAAAATAAAAAAATCAATTTAAAAAAGTATATATTTTTTAAATCTAAAAAAATTATATATATTTTAAAACTAAAAAAAATTATATTTTTTAAAAGTAAAAAATTGTATTTTTCTAAAAGTAAAAAATTGTATTTTTTTAAATTAAAAATTTTTATATTTTTTTAAATTAAAAATTTTTATATTTTTTTAAAATAAAAAAAATTATATTTTTTTAAAATAAAAAATTTTTATATTTTTTTAAAATAAAAAATTTTTATATTTTTTTTAAAAATAAAAAATTTTATATTCTTTTAAAAATAAAATTTTTATATTTTATAAAAATAATAAAAACATATATTTTAAAAATAATAAATGTATTTTTTAAAGTAAAAAATTATATATTTTTAAAAAGTGAAAAATTATATATTTTTTAAAAGTAAAAAATTATATATATTTTAAAAATAAAATATATAATTTTTTACTTTAAAAATACATTTATTATTTTTAAAATAAAAATATTTTTTAAAATAAAAAATTATATATATTTTTAAAAATAAAAATTATATATTTTTAAGAATATAAAAAATTATACGTTTTAAAAAAGAAAAATAATTAAAAATTATATGTTTAAAAAAATAAAAATAATTAAAAATTATATGTTTTAAAAAATAATTAAAAATATATATTTTAAAAAATAATTAGAAATTACATTTTGTAAAAATAAAAAGAATTAAAAATCCGATTTTTGTAAAATATTTTAAAAAAGTTATAAAAATTTCATTAAATTTGTAGCGCATAAAAGTGTTTTAGCAATACTTTTTAAAAAAAACTAAAAATATAATAAAAATGAGGTTTCTTAGGTTTAGTTAAAGATTTTTCATATTACAGTTTTCAGTTACTTAATAGTATGTTTATTTCAAACAAGAGAAGCATATGCATGATCTATTTCTTTATAAATATTTCAATCTATAGGCTTTTGTTTTAATCCAATTAGCATATAGTAAGTGTGGGCTTTCCTAGAATATTTATAGATTTTAGCAATACGGGTTAGGTCCAGTATGGGTTGGGTATGGGTCGGGTCGGGTATGGATTATTAAATTTACATTATATGAATATGGATCAAAACGGGTTAAATGGGTCAAATATGAATTGACCCATTTTCGACCCGACCCGACCCATCTATTTGACGGGTTTAGATGCCACATTTATCTCAAACTAATTTTTTTTTTTACCATAAAAATGTCAAAACGGTACACTTGTACTACATCTACTCCAAGTTAGTGTATCCATGCCACATTTATCCTAAAACTAAAATTTACCTCAATTTAGGGTAAAAAAGCCATGAGTGTATCGATTTAAGGTATATGCAAAACTAATATATCAGTTTAGGGTAAATGTGACACATAAATTAGTTTGGTATAAGTGTGGTACTCATGTACCAATTTAAGAGTTTTTGTGACACAAAAACTAGTTTGGCTAAATGGGCCACAAATGTATCAATTTATGATTTTTTTTATGATATTAATCATAATGAAAAAAAAAAACTTCACAAAAATAGATCTAATCCACTAACTGAAATTATCTCTATAATAGTCTTGAGTATTTCCAATTCAACAAAAATAATATTCTATTCTTTTGATTTAGGGATGTCCCTTACTTTACGCCATGCAAAAATACAACATAAATTTGCCAAAAATAAAAAAAAAACCGAAATTAATAAGCCATATGAGCATGCGGCCAAACTGACACGAGTTGAGATGCATGATTGGTGCAGCGGCATAACACGAATTGATAGTCCTATTTCTGGAAGTCTATTTTCATACTAGTTTGTTTTCAATTTCACACACATATATGTGGCAAAAGCTAATAAAATATTAAATGAAGTATGTTACAAATTTCGCTTCCCTAAATGAATCTATCCAACTTTATTGCATTTTCAAATTTGAGAACTCGAGCTCGGATTTGAGTTTAGACTTAAAAATAATAAAAAAATACCACAAGTGTCATAACTTATATACAACTCTCATTGGAATGCCATATATATATTATCACTTGAGGATTACATAAATTTTCAATCAATCACTAGGGTGTCATAACTTTTTAAAATTATTCACTGTAGCTGCTATTGCACGTTGGATTTTTGGCACTTGAATGAACGTTTTTAAAAAGTTACAGCACTTAAGTGATATATTAAAAGTTATGGTATGTAAATGAATGCTTTTTCGAAGTCATTGTACTAAAATGGTTAAGACAAAGAGCTATAATATTCAAGTAAGTGTTGTATGAAAATTATATCATTTATTCTATTCAAATTTTAATGGCACAACCAAGTTGAGCCTAACCTCTTAAAAATTGAGAAAAGTGTCTAAAAAGTCCTAAACATGTTATATTTGTACAAATTTAATCCTAAACATGTAGACGTAATGCTAATTCAATCATTTTTGCTAATTTTGGCCCAATATTGCTGACGTGGATGTCAGTCGACTTACATGACACGACTACCATTGACGCAGACAATTTATAATAATATTTTAATATTTTTTTCCTTTCGCTTTCCTTTTTTTTTTTTTTTCCTTTTATTCCTTCTAGCTAGTCATCAAACCTTATGATTAGCTAGTGAGGTCTTGCCGGCCTTGCCTCTGGCTAGTCGCTGAGGTCCAATGATTAGTTGGAGGAAGAAGGAATGGAAGGAAAACAAAAAACAAGGGCAGAGAAAGAAAAAAGGCAAAAAAGAAAAAGAAAAAGAAAAAGAAAAGAAAAATAAATAAATAATTCAGAAAAAATAAAATATTATAAAAAGATTTCTCGTGTCAGCAATATTTGATTAAAATTAGCTAGGAAGACTATTCGATACTAGATCAAAAGATTTAGGACCGAATTAGCATTAGATAAAAATATTTAGAAGTAAATTTGTGCCACTAAAAGATTTAGGTCTAAATTAACATCAATACAATAGGATTATGACATTTCTAACATTTTCCTCTTGAAAATCTAGGTGCGTCAATAAGATCGAGCCCAAATTGAGTATTGAATCATGGATGACCTCGATTAAGTCGTGTGCAAGCTCAAGCATTGGAGGGTGCTAAGTCGACTTGTTTCTACGGCAACCATGAGAGAGAGAAGGACTAAATGAAAAGGAGCAACTGGGTGTATACAAAATAAGGGCCAATGCGATTTCCTCTCTATCCTAGTTTTTCAAAGAGACCAATTTCCTTGCATTCCTACTACCATTATTGTACCACATTTTCTCGTACCGTATGAAGAATTAACCTAATTGATCATTAACTTGTCTAAGAAATTCTTGGCTTTTGCTATGTAGAATGTGAATTTCCAAAGAGACCAATTTCCTTGCATTTCTACTACCATTATTGTACCACATTTTCTCGCATTGTATAGGGAATTAACCTAATTGTTTATTAGCTTGTGTAAGGAATTCTTGGCTTCTGCTGTGTACAATGTGAATTTTGATTTGCATCCTCTCTGTGCCCAAGGACCAAGTCTTGTCTGGAAAAGGCTAGCTATGTGCAGTACATTGTATCGTCCACTTCTCCCATTGTCCCGAGGGCAACTTTAGCCTTGACCGTGATTGCTTTCACTTACCACAAACTATAAAA
The DNA here is from genome assembly GCA_019915185.1 of Eucalyptus camaldulensis. NCBI lineage: Eukaryota > Viridiplantae > Streptophyta > Magnoliopsida > Myrtales > Myrtaceae > Eucalyptus > Eucalyptus camaldulensis. The sequence continues at coordinate 311,933 of JAHSVA010000014.1, forward strand.
AAGTAAGCATGGCATTGATCTATTAAATCTCTACAAGGCCTCCGGTGAAAATGATTCGGGCAAATACTAATGCGTCATTTCTGAACTGAAAAGAAACCGGGACAGGTGGGTGTACTATTGTGGCGAATGCCAGTTACTTTCTCACTTCAAATGTGCTGTATCTCCTGTAAGCCACCATCATATGGCTACTTTCTTTCTAAGACAACCTCAAATGAGCTTTAAACATGAAGTTTGGATGAATGAGTTATAGAGAGATTAGGTTCTTCGTATGAACAAGAATTCAAATTTAAGGGTAATGCGAATTTTAAGAAAATGAATCTTTTTAGTGCACCAATGATCATAACTGATGTAGCAAACATTGTAAATGTCATCTTCAACACAAAGGTCAAAAGGTCCTTTCATGAGGAACCTTTAGACTTCTCTTGCTGATATGCCTCAAATGCATATGCTATAATTTAGACTCTCGAACAGACACATTTGACGTTTTCACAGAGTAATCTCTTATTGTTTCACCTTAAAACTTATACAGGTCACTGTGCTTGATTCTTTTCATTGTCTCTAAAGCATCTCAAAGAACCTTCAGAATTCCATATTCTGGGTTATACTAACACCTAGTCGAATTCATAGCCCTAAAGGAAAATGGGTTCTTCTTCAACTTTGGGGCATACCTCACTCCAATCAATGTGTTCACAATATTATTATGCATTCCAATTCTAATATCACCAATACCTATAACATCTCACACAATGTTGTTCCCCAATTGCACTTCACTACTATTCAGTATTGATAAGTAGTAAACTGATTTCTATTTGGTGTAGTGTGAAACAAACAATTAGAATACATCATTCATTTGTTAAACAATGAATCCTCAATGACAAACATGATATAATAAGCACTATTCGAATTACCATCAGTTATAGTTGCAACATCATTTGTGGACTCAACATTAATCCACCTATCCTTTTCGTTCTTTTATCTTAAGGCAATCCCTTGTATGATGTCTCCTCTTGCTACAACTCTAACAGACAACACCATCAATCCTTGACTCACCACACCCGTTTAGATTTATACTACTCCTGCTAATACAAGTAGTAGTTCTTATTTTATTTTCACCTACTAAAGCAGTGAACATAAGTTCACTAGATTCTCTTTTACGAACATCCTTACTTAGAATGAATATGTGACCCTATCAAATGTCAAACTTGTTTATTTGAAAGAATTACTAACAATGGTAATAGTAATATTCCAACTATTAAGTAATAATAAAATCAAAGCATGTACCTCATCTTCAAGTCAATTCTAACTTAACTCAATTGACTAATGACTACATTAAGTTCATTGATATGATTAGTAACCGACACATCTTTGTGGATATTAAAGTTAAACAGATGTTGTATCAAATAGGTCTTGTTGATCGTAAAGAGCTTCTTGTACATGTCCATCAAACCCATAGTGGTTTTTTCTCTCACGATGTTAAATGTGAAGTTAAAAGCCAACATCATCCGACGAACACATAACACTTGTCTATCTAGCGATTCCCATTTAGCTTGTTGCATCGATTAGGATTCTCCTTAGATAGGGATAAGTGTAGATTCCTCTAATATAGATAAACCTTAATTTGCATCTTCCAAAAAGTGAAATCCTTCCCGTCAAATCTATTGATGTTCACTTTTCCTTCTTCTGTCACCGTCTTTTCATTTTAGCTCAATTAAGCCTAGCCTTGATAAAATTTGTTCCAAAAACAAGCAATCGAACAATGAAATAGGTAGGACAAAAAAAATAAATAAATAAATAAATTGAGCATCAAATTTATGTGGGTTGATTAGGTGAGTGATGTCCACAGGAGAGTAGCAAAGAATTTAACTATAAATCAAATAATACAATGAAAAATAACAACGACATTCGAGTTACTCTAATACTCTTACTATTTTCCCAACCCCTAATTTCATCCAGTAGCTCATATAGTGTTTAGGCCCATAATTTTCATGAAATAATCTTTTAATCTCATGAAGGAATTACACAAATCTTACCACAAGATTTGTGTAATTCACAAACTAAAGCTTCTCTTTTATATACCTCACAATGAAGACACTTCTTATATATAGACAAGAGTTGGATCCAAATTCGGAAGCATTGTCCAACTAAGAAAAGCTACTTGAATTAGGAAAGTTACTCATTCATGCTCAAACTCAAGACATATTTTCAACAGTCTCACTAAGAGTCAGGATTTCTCAAGATGAAGCTGAATAACATCGAACTTGTGTGACCATCTGTAGCCATATTGTGTCATAGGACAATGGGTTAGAGGTTTATTGTCTTATTCTTTCTTATATTTATGCATAAGAGATTTGATTACGTCTTAGAGTAATTGTGTATCCTCCATTCCTTCCATTGTCTCGAAAGTAAATAATTCAGTCCGCAATTGTATACCAAAGTCATTTTGCAAATGACATGTCTAGGTTTTCGTTTCTAGGTTTCAATTATGGATGATCGGTTCCCCATTTCATCGGTTCAAATAACTGTTTATTTTGGATTTCAAACATAAAGACTTCAGCACTCAATATTCAATACTCAAATTTTCAACGCTTGTTTTTCAATATTAATAAATGAGCCCTAAAGAGTGTTAATGTGTGTAGCCATTTTTGAAATTATTTAGTTTTTCCCATTCAATATGAAAGATTAGATAAATTATGAACGTATATCTTAATGAACAAGGGTGAGGTCCGGCGAGCTCGGCGGTGGCTCGACTTCTTCCAAGCGGTGCGAGGTTAGCCTTGCCATGGCCAGAGGAGCTTCCGACAACTCCTTTACGGCCTATGAGCAAAAATGATAAAAAATGTTAGGGTTAACTTTAACTTCACTAACTCCAAGCACTGGCTCTAATGTCCTGATGGAGAGGTGGGCTTGTAGTCAGAGGGAAACTCCTTCCACGGGCTCATGGTCTGGATTGAATTCTAGGTTGGAAATGACACCATTAGGGATATCAATGTCCATGGGATCCCACACTTGCCTTTCTACGTTCCTGGAGGGCGGTCCATCAAAATCATGAAGTGGGCCGGTTCGATTGCCATTCGCCTCCCTAATAAACTATGCCTTGAACCTGTGGAGCACCCAATCGGTTGATTATTTGAAGATGAACTATTTTGTTCTGGGTTAATTAATGGGAGTAAGAATTGGCTTGATTGTTGGTGCGCTCGAGTAGTCATTTATGGGTTCGTTTTCAAATAATCAATTTTGGCAATTTTTCACACTTAAAAATCTCAGTAAAATATTCGTACGTGATCACATATTTGAAATCAACCCGTCAAACTTTGCACACTTCCATTTTAAAACCCCAATGTCTTATTTAGTACGTAAAATTTGGCATCCAAACCCGACACCTCAAAATTCTCTATTTTCTTGCCCATAAACCTTTCTTTTCTTTTTTGAAATAATAAATAAAATTTATAATTGGACAATCAATAACATAGCATCATTAGCTCAAATGATTGGAATTAGACACAATCTCATCTAGAAAAACGAACATAAAATTCTACTTAGTGGCTAATTCATCATTAATTACACTAATTGCGATTAATTATGCTAAGCACGATTAATTAGGCTAATTACAATTAATTAGGCTAACTCGATTTATTAACCTAACTATAATCATTTAAAAACTAACTGTCGTTAATTAAAATAATCATGATTAATTTAAAAAATTACAATTAAATAAAAATAAATCATGATTAATTAATCTAACCATGATTAATTAATATAATCGTACTTACTTAAACTAATCACACTTAAATTTAATCTAAACCGTCCTTAATTACAATTAAGGCTAAACTAAAATTAACTAATACTAACCTCCATTGTTCTTAAACTAACATACACCCTAAACATAATTGACACCCTAATCAAGGATTAGGAGTTAACTCATGGGTATTTCAGCAACGGCGAGCTCATGATGACGACGGCGCGATGGTGTTGAGAACGTAATGCTCGCAGCTTGAATAGAAACTCGACGGCAGCGACGGCTCCTCAAGCTCATGGCCAAGGGGGCTTGGCTTGGTGGTGGCTTGGCTTGCGACGGTGATGTGGGTGGCTTGATGGATGACCGGCTCAAGCGGCGGCGACTCAGGAGCTCGGCGGTGGAGATGGTGATGATGGAGGTGCGGCCAAGCTCGATGGGGCTTGGCTTGGTGGTGGCTTATGGCAGTGAGGAGTGGTGTGGGCGGTGGTGAGTGATGGTGGCAATGGCGGTGCAAATGGTGGGTGCAAAAATGGCGTTGAAGAAGAAAAATGAAAGATGAAGGAGAAGAAGCCGAAGAAAAAATGTGGGGTGAGAGGAAAATGAAGGAGGAAGTGGGGGAAATGGGGGGCTAAGGGGACTTCGGCAGAATGGGGGTGAACGTGGGGGAGGAGAGAGAGAGAGAGAGAGAGATTTAGCTTAAATTTTTATCCAAAAACTCATCATTCTTCACACCAACTATTCCCTAAAATTCACCTAGCCAAGTTCTTTGTCTCCTTTTATTTTCTTCTTGTTTCGTTTTTCTTTAAAACCAAAATTTTGGCCAACAATTCACAACTTTGCCACCGGGTCGATTTTTCCTTTCCGACTTTCAATTTTTTGTCCGATAATTCCTTTTTCAAGAATTTCAAACTCGCCGATAATTCAACGGAAAATGAGGCGACATCCAATAAATTAGTCTTGCGACTCTCAAAGTTCGATACTCAAAATCAAATTAAATTTTATGGTTAAAAATTGATTGAATACGATTTTAGTACAACCTAAACTATTATGTAGTTTTTAAAGGTTCTTGCGTTGTTGACCTGAGATCAATAATTTTTTATCCATGTTTGTGCCTTTTCGAATTATGGACGTCCTTCGGTTGTCATGTAATCACGAGGGTTCAATTACGTACCATGAATATAAGATCAATAGAAAAATCGGTTTATTATCGTTCGACGCGAATATCGTAATCGTGTGGAATCACTCACGAACCGATAACGTGTGTCGAATCAATTTATATCTGTTCACTAATTGACTTATAACAGTGTAGTATTAATCTCTGTCGATTTGTATGATCGAGTTGTCGATCCCTGATCGAATTTGCTGGTCTTTCGCATTTTAACCCTTTATGGCTTCACCCAATGAATTAGTTAATTTGTGAGTAATTAGTTCAAAGTAAAATAACCATAAGTGTGTCGATGAAATAATCATTTCATATATTTTGAAATAGAGCCAAATTTCGGGATATCACATCGATGACCAGTTGGTATTGGAAGGAATAAAAAGAAGTAGAGAGAAGGAGAAAAGAAGAAAAAAAAAAGTTAGACTTGATTCTTGAAATTGTTCTTGGGAATAAAAGGTAACTTTTTTCTATTTCTTGATTCTATTTCAAATCTATTCTCGAGAACAAAAAAAATAGATTTTTGTCCCCAAAAACAAAAATTTTATCAAACGGATTTCTATTCTTTTTTTGTTCTAGAGAACAAAAGACTAGAAACAGTTGTTCCGGGGATGGTTACCAAATAGGGCCTAAGTAGTGCTAAACAAGATTGACCCGACCGAATCCGAAAATTTTGACCACAAGACAAGTTGACCCGATTATTTATAAAATTGAAGAAAGGTGCACCCGTACCCTATTTCTCAAAACCGGTTTGAACGGATTGATCTCAAAGAATATTGGAGGGGTTTTAAGAGGGTTTGATCCCCTCTTTTTGGTACTCCAGCTACTTGGATAAAATGAATTTCTACCCTTCACTCGAGGACAGATGCTTGCAGGTGTTAGAAGGACGACGTGAATCATCGTATTCTCTCTCTAATTGTTCTTGACTACCCACTTTTTGATAGCTTGCTTGCTTCTTTTTTTGCATGTTAAGTAATAAGTTTCAAACGCGAAACAACAAAGTAGAGAGAATATCAATCATATTGTTGTCTTTATTCCATTCTCGCTTTACCTCTATCACGAGCGATGCTTGCAAAGCTGGCTAAGCATATTTTCTTCATCTCTATAAATGCGCTCGACCCCTAAGATTCGTAATCAAGAATACAAGACAGAGAAATCATGGGAGATCGGGGGAGCAAAGCGCCGTCTCAACAAAAGCCACCTATAGAGTCAGTCTCTCTCTCTCTCTCAATGAACAGAATTAATCACGATACAGAACGAGTCTCAAGAAGGTTTACTCGGTATTCTACACTTTGTTCTTCGAATAATGGAATTTTTTTTGGCGTTGATTTGTCATGTTGCATTACTAGCGATAAAAAGCTGCGGGAGGCAGTGTATGTCTATCAGAAATCACTGGACGATCTGGTGAGCGTGAACTCGCTCGTCACCGTTGCGGTCTTTGTGGGCCTGGCGTTCGCGAGCGATAAACAACAGAACATAGAGGGCAACAAGGAGTGTGAAGCTGGAGTTCATGTGGCGAGGAGGCTTGTCAGGAACGAAGTGATTTCGTTCGCCTTTTATCTCTTTTCCAGCCTTGTGGCCAAATCCTTTAAGACCCACCTCTTCACCTACCTCATCTACCCGATCACTTACGATGAAATCAATGACACGTATAGAAAGGTGCTAAGAGGGTCCTTGTTCGTTCTCTCCACGTCGACCTCCATCATTGGCGGCCTGTTCCTCTTGTTCTCCATCATCGACATCATTCAGCTCCGGCTCGGCAAGGTCTCCTGCAAAGGTACCGAGACATTACACACCGTGGGTGTCCTGATCGGGGTCAACATCTTCGCGTTGCTTATCTACTTACCCTTTGTCATACTCGCTATCATCAAATCCACAGTGATCTTCAAGGACCTGCATCCACGAAACGAAGCTCCCTTTTCCAAAGCATGGGGCATAAGATCCATCTTCGGAACCATCTTCAGGTGCAAAGGTCTAATTGTGAAGTTGTTTCAGTACTTACTTAAGTTCCTACGTAGAACTTAAAGATGAGCGTCGGCTCCTCTTTGCTTTGCGGGATGTCAATCAATGTATGTATTTGTGTTTATTAGTCAGCTTCTCTGCGTTTACAGTTTCTGCAATAATAAGAGGGAGATGCATAACCCTCTTGTCTTGTCAGCACCAATGCATATTCTTATCTACCTTTCAATGGTTTTTCGCCATGATTAGCAATCTGGCGTTTACTCCTGAAATAGCATCCGGAAAGATATCCCGAGTCAACCATGACATGACGACTTAGTAGAAGGAAGATTCTGCGAATATTGAAGAGGCAAACGAAATGAACAGCATTTCTCCCACATTTACAATTGAGTAGCACTTGCGATGGACATGAGCCGAGAATCGTTATTGAGGCCGAATTCCTGGGGATGACAGAGAAAAGACCGATCACCCCTCCCTTCAGATCGTTACCAGCTATCAGGCAAACTGGGTGTGCACTGAATCTTTCCAGTTGAGTTGCTGCCACTAGTAATTTCATTCTTTCTCCTGACCTCTGTTTTTGTGCCGTAACTTCAATCCCACCTGACCGAGCAGGCCTCCTCATCAAATCTCTTGCTCTTCTTGACATTATCATCAGCAACATCGGCCAGTTTTTGGTGGTCTTCTTTATCTCCTCTGCACAAAAGCCAGACTCGCATTCTGTAATCAGTTTTACACACTAAACACTTCTACACAGGGATATCAAAACACATTTATGGACCACTCCTCACTACACTTGTAAGATGTCGTCTTTAATCAAAATTAAAGTAGATCTAATCTATTATTTAATAGCAGATACCACACAACCAAAAAATCCCGGAAAAAGGCCATATTGCCCAACATCTTGAAAATTAGGCTTGAAAGTTTAGAAACCAGCCAAAAGTACCCAGAAAAATCAGAGAGAAGAATGGGACATTACTTACAGTTATAAAGCAATCTCTACCGCTTTAATTGATTTTCAAGGGAGACGAAACAGATTTACTTTTCTTTTGTGAGGTGAGGTTAGCAAGAGATATGATTCCTAAAATCGAACTGGTTGAACAAACTACTGAAAGCAGACTGACTAAAGTGGGTCTTTCAAAGAGAAAATGTGAATAAAACCAACCAATAGCTATGAAAATCCATTAGCGGATCACCCTGAATAATTAACCACACTAACTGCAACAGCAGCAAAAGCTACAAAGTACATCCAATCAACCTGTAAATGGATTAAAATCAACACAGAGGCGTGGACAAGGTCTAAATCCCAATCATGCCAAATATCCTGCGTATAAACCTTCTCAAGGTAAGCAAAGACACAAATGAAGACAGCCCATGTGTCTGAGGTCAATAGAGACAGGTCGAGCATGGTAGACCCATTTATCTGCGGATGAAAATTTTGACGGAACTCGTGTTTCAAACAAGGAACAACTGCACGAGCAGAAAATCTACTGTCTTGAAATCAAACCTTCAGCAAAATCAGAACAAATGAGTAGATCAGGAACATAGCCAATGCAAATCCCGCGAAAGGTAGTGCCTCACCAACTAAACTAAAGATTCCTTCAAAAAGAGAGTATCTTTTCAAGGTTGAGTCAGCAAATAGCATATATAAGCGTATCGGTGAAGTCTCAAGCATGTTCATCTTAGTCAAATCCCATCAACAAAATAACTCTGATACTCAATAATAGGCCCAATACAAAGGCAACTCCAGAAAACTGATGAAGTGAATATAATTTCCACTTTTTACATAGCTAAAGTACATGGCAAGTGCCAAAACTTGGCACAGATGGACATTTAAGTGCTAAAAGTTCTAAAATTAGGAAGCTACACTCATGGAAACCTAGATTCTGTTTGTATGGGTGGCCACAAGATCTGTTTGAATCATTCTATCCAATGGGTAGATTGGAAGAAAATCCTTCGATGATTGGCTATCGACCAGTGCAAAATGGAAGAGTATTTAAGGAGATTAACCGGTCAAGAAGAGAAGGACATGAATCTAAAATTCCAAAATCTGAAGCTGATCTCAATATTACTTGTCTTTTTCTGTGAGTTTTACAAGTTGTGATCGAGAGAGAAAAATACAAAGAAAGTGGCTTAGTGAGTTAGTGTGATCGATTACTAAGTATTTGCACTTATAGTTATAATCTCTTATTGATCTTTTAATGTAATCTAGCTAGTAGGTTGCCAACGTAGGAGAGTTGACATAGGCATAATCTAAGCTGAACTATCATAAATTTTGTGTGTAATATTCTCTTCCCTTAACTCTATTTCCTTAAGTCTATTGCATACTTATAGGTTATCTCAACAGTCTGATGACTTGCATAGCAAACTTTGATCTTTATTTAGATTTTGCTAGCAACTTATTTTATTATGCATTTATTTATCAAGATTTTATTTAAACATCTATTCACCCCCTTTAGGTGTTCGTATTGGTATCAAAGTTTAGTACTCATCTTATTGAAATGTTTTTACTTTTGAGCTAAATATTTTATATGGCTAGTATCTTGGTACTAGGAGTTATCGAAGGACAAAACAACACTAGACTACCCTATTTCGATGAAAATGAATACAATGTTCAGAAGAACAAAATGAAGGCATTCCTAAGATTTGGAGATTCTCTAGAATGGGATGTAGTGAAAAAAAGGTTTAATCCAAAAGTTGCATTTGCTTTAGACAAGAAGAAGGACGTCATAGACAAAGATGCTGAAGCATCTGATCTAGCATAAACAACCAAGAGAGAAGCTCATATTATGCTTTATCTCCTATTAAGTATAGATGAAGATGGACATATTGCTTGGCCAATATGAGTCTTTCAAGATGAAGTTTGGAGAATCCATTGGAGACATGTTTAGCCGATTTACAGAAATTGTAAATGGTTTGACATATTAAGGATAACCAATTTCTGACCTTGAAAACCATTAGGTGAATAAATAGAAAGTTCGAAAAGTTGAAATGGGTCGAATTAGGCCATGGTTTGAGCCGACTTATAAATTGGGCCTTGAGATTTTATTAGTGGGCCACTTGGTGAAAGAAAGACAAGCTAGGCTCACGAGTCAAGTTTGGGCCACGAGAACGAGCCAATTAATGTTAGGGGCTTGAATTGAGTTCATTGAGCCGTGAAAGTCCAGTTTTGTTAACAAGAGATCAGGGCCGCTTGAGATGACGTGGGCTTTCTTTTAGCGGCATTTAGGCCCACCTGAGGTCATAGGGTACTTTAATTAATTTATTAGTTTAAAAGAAACCCCTTTTTAGCCTTACGGATATGGTTAGGTACCGGATTTTAGACCGTGAGAGGTCTCGTGTATTACGAATGTAGTAAGGTGTCTTGTGTCTATTAGGAGTTGTAGTAATATATCGATGTAAATGTTTGCGTAACTACTTTGAAGACTTTGGGAACATGCATGGGAGGACACATGCACGTTGGTCTTATCCCCTTTAAAGCTAGTTCTAATGAACGTTTTATTTAATTAGTATAAGTTATTAAGTTTAAGAGGGGAAAGAAGCCCACCCTTGTTCTCTCTGCAACTCTCCTCGATCACAGCCACCATGGGGATTAAGAAAACCCATCATTTGCGTGAAAATTCCTCCCAAAGACCCCGAGGACCCATTTTCCCTTCATCTTCTTCATTCTCCTCGTATTTTCTCTCCCGAATCCACTCTTCTCTCTCTCTCTCTCTCTCTCTCATTTTCCCTCGGCAGCAAGCACACTTCATCTCCTTGCCATTTACCATTCGTGTGAAGCCAAGAGATCCCAGGAAATTTTGGTGACGCCGAGCTAAGGAGGGAGGGCATTCCGCGCCCTCAAGGTAGGGGAAATTGTCACGTTTTAGGATGCTCGAAATCTTTTGGAGCTCGGGACGTCTGGTCGGCTTAGGCATAGCGTAGGAGGGGTTGTGGTGGATGGATGGTGCTTGAAACGCTTGTGCATGTTGTGACTAGTGGCTGAGCTAGGTTCGAGGGGATGAGAGGGGTGGTTTAAGTTAAGTTTTAGAGTCATAAGTTGCTGGAATGTCACTTTTGCTATTCTGTGTTGCTGGTTGTTCACGTGTAATGTGGTTATGGACGGTTTCAAGTGTGATTGACGAGCTACGAATGGGTGACCTGCTATGTTAGGCGAACGAAAGGCCTGGTAGTTGCTGCTTGAGTGTATATTGGTGCAATGCTATCTTTTGTGGCTTGAGGATTAATTCGCTCGACCAAAAGGCTTGTAGACAGCCACTTCATGTAAGAGAAACAGTGTGTCTCTTGGCTAGCTAACATGTGAATGTATGTACAGATTGGTTAAGCCACAGCAAGGGGAGAATTCGTGGGTTTGAGCGAGGCAATGTATAGTGTATGGTTCGAGAAGGTTCTGAATTAAGGAAAATTATCATTGGTGGATAGTAATGACTATTGTAAATTGGCAAGTGCGAAGACAAAGATATCATTGAAGTCATGGGTTAAAAAGCAAGGGGTCATCAAGGGATGTTCGTAATTTGGAAGCAAAGGTATACGGTCTAATAGTTGATGAAATAGTTGTAAAATTTCCTTATATATGGTTACACATATATGTAGTAATTAGTCAATACTTATAGGAAGATATATATATATATATATATATATATATATATATATATATATATATAATATGTCGGGTTTCAAGTACTTGTGAATGAATTCTCCTTGCTGATTTTATATGATCGTTAAGTGCTATTTCTACTGAATGGGTGCTGGAAGGTACATGTAAAATAATGATCATGTTAGTGCTTTGTGTTGTGATGACATTCAGGTGGTGGACAAATGAGCTATGAATGAATCGATTGCGCTTCTTATGTTTGAATTGTGTTACTATTTGAGCATGTATCTTGTGCCAAGTGATTCTATAAGTTGTTCTGAATTGTAGCTAAAGTTGCGATTGTAATATATAGGAATTGAGAAAGAGTTATGAGAGAATGAATGGGAAAAGACTATCCTAAAGAAATTTCATTGTCCAGCGGTAAACAATACCCTCGAGGAGTGGGGATGGCCCTGTTGTATATCTGGGATGCCTCGATTTAAAATCTCAAGGGCAGCAACCGTTGGATTCAGGATGCCTTGGAGTGAAATGCACATGGCCAGCATCCCATGGAAGACCGGCCAGCATCTCAGTGTTATCTTATAAGCTTGCGAATGGAACTGAAAAACTGAAAAACTGAAAAACTGAAAAAACTGAAAATAGGTGAGTTGAACTTTGGCCATGAAGGTGGTGCCCGATGGAACAAAGATGATTTTTCATTTATGCATCGAAATGCCTGTTGGTTCCTGGATGGGTTGCTACAAATATGTTGTACCGCATCATTCATCTATTGAGATTAGTGTAGTAAGTTCATACATGCTCATCTTATGAAACGATAGGCCCCATGAATTAAATTGAATGTGTCTTTGGTTATGGATTGGGTAGCCTTTTGAGTAATTGATAAATTTTGCATTCTAATACACGGTTTATATCCTCTACTAGGCTCAACTCACTCCTTATTATCTTTTCAAATTATTGGCAATGGATGTACCCCTAGTAGCTACTTATGGTGCTCTAGAATATGTGGAGATCTCCTTCCATGATGTATATGATGTCGACCAAGGCTGCACTTTCACTCGTTATGAAGCCACACTATGGATTGACGATGGCTGCCCTTCATGGATTACCATGTGGTTCGTGTCCTACTTTCTGAACCATGAACCAAGATGGGGACCTGAGAGGCCTGCTTTGTGTAGAAACAGACGGGCCTGGGGCTTGGACGGCTGGGGCTTATGTAGTTAGGCTAGTGAAGGGTGGCTTTTGTATCAACTTTGGGACGACCTTCAGTAGAGGAGCTAGGATACTTTTTGAACCCTCTCTCCCAGACATTTCACAGCATTTTTGTGTGTGTGTGTGTGTGTGTGTGTGTGTTTTGATGGAATGTAGATGTTGTACATGTGCGTGCAAGTGAAAGCAAAGCTTGTATGTAATATGTAACCCAAATAGATATCTCATCGAAAAATATAGAAGCACCCTTTTCTCTATCGTGTAGTCTTTACGTTATGTGATAGTAAGTGGATTTTGAGATCATTATTCTACAGGTGTGCATAGTTAAAGCATATGAAAGAATGGAATCAAATGGATTTTGTGAGAATGGCCATGGCCGCTAGTTTTGAGTAGGCCATGCGTGGCTTGTGTCTTATCCATTCTTGGGGCACATCAATTAGTTAAAGTTTGTATCATGTTTCATTTGAACGTAGAAAGTGGTGCTACTAGGACGCCATAGCTCTTATGGTATTAGAGTTTAGGATTACTTGGAGTGATAAGGTGAGCTAGCAGTTTATATGAATAGGATAGATGCAAATGAATATGCATGTACCACTTGTTTGATGCTGTTGTTGTGAAACTAAGTAGCTTTGGTTACTCATAAGATGTCAAGTAACGTTTGTTATTCATTAGTTCTATAGGCATGTTCGGTCAACTAATGGTTACTGATCAATGTGCAGAAACCTAGACAGGCAAGGATGAGGGGATCATGGAGGAGAATGGCCACGGGTGAATATTCTTCAGGAGTGAATCCTTGCCTGGAAGTGATCTTGTAGGCCCTTGCAAAAAGTGGGAGCCTTATTGGAAAGGCAAGCCCATCAACAAGCCAGTAGTGAGCAACGGATACAAGGGTTGATGGAGCAATTCCTTAAACTAAAGCCATCCAGGTTTACAGAACTCGGGGACCCTTCAAAGGCAGAATCTTGGATAAATGAGATGGAGAAGATATTCGCTCTGTTGAACTGCACAGACGTAGAGAAAGTGTCACTAGCGGAAATCAACTTCAGGGAAACGTCGAGTATTGGTGGAGGGCGACGAAAGGAACAGTATTTCCGAAAGGAACTAAAGTCACTTGGATCGAATTTATTAGAGCCTTCTTTGGGAAACATTTCTCTAATTGCGTGCGGGATAAGAAGGCGATAGAATTCATATAGCTAAACTAGAATCACCTAACAATAGACTAGTATAAGGCTAAATTCTCTGAGCTTTCCAGATTTGCACCAAGATTGGTCGAGGATTGAGAAGATAAAGCGAAGAGGCTCTTTAAGGATTTAAGGCTTGATATCAGGGGACAATTGGTGCCTTGAATCTAAAAAGATTGTAATGAGATATATGAACGGGCCTAGCTGGTGGAGCAAGACTTGATAACTAAGGGAAAGACAGGTATGTCATTATTGGGAAAATCCCTATGCTGCTTTGAAAATGACAGACAATCAAAGCTACTACTGTGCACATTGGTTGAGTAGTACCAAGCGATATATGCACAGGTCGAAATGTTGATGTTATCATAAACATCACCAGAAGATTCTAATATGAGGAGTGCACTATAATTGTCTTGAGTGTTTTGCCGATATTTGAGGTGAACATTATATTAGGTGATTAAAAATGTCCACAAGCTAGAAGGATCTTTAGATAAGGTGAACATATGGAAGGACCTTGACTAAGGGTAAACAAGCCGAGAAGAACGAATATGTTTGTGATGGCTTGGAGGTACAAAGATCATGTGAATAGTTGGATGGACTTGGTGAGGTGAACAAACCTAGAATGGGGATATTCAATAAAGTTTGGAAGGACCATGAAGATGAATAGCTTGGTAAAGTCAGAATTGACCAAAAAGATTAGGTGTAGCAGATTGTTGGCATAGGAATAGCTACCGACATTGGATATGTGGAAGACTATGACAATACCAGTGATCCTTGTAAGTTCAGTGAAGATGAGGAACTATCATGTGTATGTGGTATCCTTGAAGATCTTTGGAAGCTGATTTAGTCAAATCAGTGAAGATGAGGAATCGGCGGGGGTGCTGATGTCCTTGGAGATCTTTGGAAATTGACATGGTTAATCACCAAGGATGCTGATGTCCTTGGAAGTCTTTGTATGTTGAAGAAGTCAAGAGGATCATTGGATGATTGATCGCAAATTGCGCACATGGTTCGTCGATGGACAGCATCAATAGACTAGTAAAGATCTACATGTCGTCCTAATTAAGGGTAAGGGATCGTGAAAGATGTTTAGTCCTGGAAGGTGTTGGTCACTTGACCACTTGCCTAGAACATTGAAAAGAATAGGATAGCCATAACAAAGGCTTGAGATTCACAAAAAGATCACCAGAGTTGATCAGGAGTAGTTTTGGCATTAATGAGCAAATCTAACAAAAGTACACCGACATTATTTGGAAATAGCTGCTGTCAAAGAGCTGTTCTGACAATCTTAGCAAAAGTCTACTGCTGGCAACAGCTAGAACCAACGACTACTTAAGGATTTTGATGGGCAACGGTCATTTGAGAATAAATGACTATATATTGTGTCCAAGAGATATAGTTGGGTTAAAGAAACCGAACATGATGAGTTATGTGCTTTGAGTCTTGTTCTTTGCTTTATTTTTATTGTTAGTTGTTGTCTATATTTGGGCGATGTTACTATTCACAATAAGTGATAAGAGCAAGTGTACAAGAGTGATAGCAATACATGAGTCTTGGTAGTGTGATCTATTGGAAAGGTGGTACTTGTTGATTGAAACTTATCCTGAAGATTCCTAGTAAATTCCAGCCTTGTATTGGGAGTTAACATAGGCTGGGGGATAAAGTTGAACCACTATATATTTACTTATGAATCTTTTATCTCTTCATTACTTGCATTACCTGATATTTACTATCACGTTTTGTTAAACAATAGCAACCACACCTGATTTCTGCACTCCGTTTCTACCAATGTTTGAAGTTGAACTTGTTATCTTCCGTAAAGGTTTTTCATAGTTCTCAAAACAACCTATTTGCCCCCTCCAAGTTATATTGTTAGCCCCAATAATTGGCATTAGAGCGTCATTGCTTATTAATTGCAGCGTTGTGTTTTAGAGCATAAAGATCTTTTATGGCTAAATTTACAAGAGGTGATTTTGTTATTACAAAATTCTATTTGTTGATGATTTATTCTTTCAACTCAAGATTTTTGGAGTCACTTCATTACTCTTAAAATTTTCTTTGTTTTGAATCAAAGACTTCTAGATTTGCTTTTTACCAAGAAATCGTCAACATTTTCAAAATTTTACAAATTCTCCTTCTTGGTTTTGAAAATTTTTTATTGATTACTTTGATTAAGTTCTTTGGACAAAAGATTATCCTAATCCAAATAAGTAGTCTTACTTTATAGTATTGCTTCTTATATGGATTCTTCTGAACAAATAAATTTATTTAATCTCAAAATCTAAAGATTGTCTTGTTTGATTCTTACCCCACACAATCTCACTACAAGCATGAGGAAAGACAACCGAATTCTAGCTCGTCATTGTGTTCATCCAAAACAATCAGCACATCTTCTAGTGGAATGAAAAGGTGCAACGAAAGCAAATGGTTGACAGTGAGAATCTCCAATATGGTCAAAATCCGTTTATATACGGTGAGACTCTCTCATCTCGGTCGATGATCATCTTTACAATGCAAGGCCATTCTTTCTAGCCTGCTAGCCATTGAATTCCAGAGATGAAATTTAGGTATCTTGTCTTTGAAAAGAATATCTTCGAAGTCCCATTCAAAGAGAGGCAGCTATTGATAAATTTTGCATGCTCATTTAGGTGTCCAAAACGCTTTTTTTGGATCCCCTTCAGTCACGCCCATCTCGCGCTCGATGAAATGACCCTGACGTGCGTTTGTGATTTCAAAGCTAGTTTAGCCAAATCCAAAGGTGTACTTGTGTGCCAGCACGTTATTAATCGACTCGCTAGCCTTGGAGTGTGGTTTTCTCGAGTTTACAGCCATAGTTTTCCTTTTCTAGTCCGTCTTTTTGCTTGTTGTCACCAATGGGCGGTCCGAGATGTTAGCTTGAAGCAGTTGATGGAGTTGGCCTAGTGATGGTGATTGGGGGTTGTTGATGTCGCAATTATCATTCTCGGTGTGTACACAATTTGTTGTTGAAAGTTGGGGTGTTTGTGATGAATTGTTCTATGCACTGGGAAAAGGTTGCAAGCATTGCAAAGAAAGAGAGAGCTGTTGGGTAGAAAAAAGGAAAACTAATAAGAAAAGAGAATGAAAAAAGAAAATAAGAAAAAAGGAAAATAAGAAGAAGAGAGAAAACAGGTTGGGTTTTCTTCATGTAAGCTTCAGGCTATTGTGGGCTAATCGAGTAAATGAGGTAATTGTGAGTTGGCCTTAGGGCAGCACTTTTTCCTTTATTCAACCCGAATCGATAGGGTCTAGGTCGGTTTAGTCGGACCAGATCTCCTAGCCCAATCTAAATTTCTTTTTTATATAATACCAAAATTAAAGTTTATATTAAAAATATTTAAAAATATTAAAAAGTGTAAAAAAGGGAAATATATTAAAAGTTGGAATTTTTTTAAAAACAAAAAAAATTCATAAATTCATAATTTTTTTTGAAAATTCCGCAAATAAAACTCCAAATTTCTAAAAAAAACAAAAAAGAAAAATAGAAATCCTTGAAAAGCTTAAAAATAGTTTTTGGATAATTTTCTCTTAAAAAGGGGGAAACCTTGCAATCTAGAATTGTGCTCAATTTGGAGAAACCCCTTAGGGCTTCACCTTAGGATTTTAATTTTCCTTAAAGACGAATACCCTTTGCCATGCATTTTCATTGTGTTGACTTTGGCCTCCCTTTAGTTTAGCTAGAGATGGCATGCTCCCTAGTTGGTAATGTTAAACCTATACTCTCCTATGTAATTTGTTTAACACTTTCCTTAATTCCTGATTGTTATTTTAACAATTTCGCACTGCATGGTCACTTCACATGTTAGTAGATAGTCCAAAATCAATCCAAACTGCTTGAAAAAAAATCTTTACAAAATGAACAAGATTAGATACCGAAATGATACTAATTATTTTATTAGTGTAATCAAGTTCTCAATTCTAAATTTTATAATTGCGTAGGAAGTAAAGTATGCTCCCACACTACTTGGTTTTTAGCAGACCCTAATAGGCTAGTAGTGGCTTCTCCTTCAAAAAATTTTCATACTGTCAATTTGAATACCTGACGTCGCACGAGGCATGGTTTTGGAAAGGCCCGCATCTAAATCATAGGCCGTAGGCCTGTCCTTTAAGCAATACCCTTAAAATTATGCTCTCCTATCTACCGAGGCGTAGGTCATGACACTATTGGACGCTTCTCTGTTCATTTAATCAAATTAACTTTAAGACAACACATTTTTTCACAAGGTGAATTTGATATGGGTCACTTCCATGTGTTTGTTTGGCTAGTATTGATTTCGTAATATCCTCGATTTCAACTCCCATTTTAGCCTAGCCAGTAGGCCAAAAGCTCAGTATGCCAATGGTGAGACTTGGGTTTCGAAATGGGTTCTTTTTTGCGGACATTGGATATGCTAGATGGACAGGTTTTTAGGGAATTTTTTTATTTGTTGCTTTTTCTACGATACGAATTTGAGTTAGATTCCTTCATGAAAAATGTTAACTAAGGCATTCTTTACAACATGCTAAAATTTCATAATTTTTCGATTTCATTTGGCAAGCAATGATGTTAATTTCGGAAGCCGATCAATACTTATTTTTCTTACTCAGAAGGTGTGAATCATGCCCAGCTTGGCCTCTAGTCCTTAATTGCCCTCTTGAGGTGTCTTAAGCTACCTAGCTATAGTCTTACCCTATCTTAAGGCTTGATGACCAAGTAATACCTCTCATAAATGCCTCTTGACCGATTTGTTTGAGGACAATAATGCAAGCCTATTAGGAGACCTATAACATCTATTAAGGGGTGGATAGACAAGTGTGACAATTTATTAATTACGAAACTAGGTGGGCCAATCGGAAAGCAACCACATCAATCCCTCACTTTCCAACTATATCACCTTTATTTATGATTGTTTGGACCGTTCTTGAGGAAGATTCCTATAATAGGAGTAGAACCCATTCACCCCACTACACACCTCACCAAAGCCATTCTCCTCTCTTTACTCTACACTTATAATCATCCCTTTCTTTTTCTCTCATCGTTTGGCCCTCTCTTCTTGCTACCACCCTTGCCACCTTTCTTGTCGTCATCAATTCAAAGCCGCCGGCTTAGATAATAGTAAGTATACTTATTAACATTTGATTAGGACGCTAGTCCAAGCTTGTAACAAATCCATGTTTGATTTATTGTTTTTGATTATGGCTTATGTGTGCTTGCTTAAGTTGGTTTTGGATTGGTGTTGGGCTTTGGTTTGGCATTTAGCCTTTGAAGTTGAAGTGGCCTAGTTTGGATGCTTGATTGTTGTGTTTCAGCTTGAACTTTGAAATGGTTAGGTTCCATGCCTATTTAACTATGCTCTCATTTTACTTTGATTCCAAAAGTTTTGAAAAGATGTTTTAAAGAAGGCTTGATGTTGTTCTATGAACTACTTTAAACCACTTTTGAAAGTGTCTATTCACGTCTCAAGTTCCAAGTAGAGGCTTCATCAGCCTTGGACAAACATAAGATCACGACGGATTGGTCCTTTCTTGGTTTTGGGGCGATATTGAGGTGTATCACTCTTTCAAGCCAAGTTTGGTACTAAATCAGTTTATCATATGGATCGGACCAAGCCATAAACCTCCATTTGAACTCAGCATGTTCAATGTTTCAAAATCGGTAAGGCATTTCACACACTTACGTGTGGCATGCCTTTGGGCTTTGAACTAAAAGCGAAGATAAAAACTGGCTTGTGATGCTTGATGCTGGGACATACAAGGGACTAAATTGTGCCATTGACCGATGGATTTTGGCGACGATGCCTGATGGATTTTGGAAGGACCAATGGATTTCGGTTATATCGTCAACCAATGGATTTCAGTGATGATACCTGATGAATTTCAAATGCTCGGTGGATTCCAAAAGGGTTGATGGCTTTCGATCATTAATAAATGAACGCCGTGTGTATGTGTTCCTCATATGTGTGATGAATCCTTGATGTATGCTTGTATTTAGTCGCTTTGAGGATCTCTCCTATTTTTACTAAGTCATGGCTTTTATTTTTGCTATTAATATGTCATCAACAACTGTTTGGATAAAGTTATTTGCTTATTAAAGGGCTAGGCATCATCCTACCTAGATTTTAGTAGATTTACTTACTGAGTTATACTCACTTGTCGTTTTCTTCAGACTTGTAGGATGACTGTACCTCCCGAAAGGTTCAGCGTTCCTATGGATATGACGGTGTCAAAAACTACTATTTATTTTGTGAGTATTAATAAGACCACTACAATCATCTGGGTAGATGAAGGAGTGGACGAACTCATCCCTCACAAATTACCACGCTTGGTATGAGTAGGTCGAAGGCAGTTTTGTAGTTGGTCCCCTTCAAGGCTTTGACGGTCCACCAAGGCCTAAGAGTGATACTCCACTCGATAGCGTTGTAGAAGACTAATTTGCTAATTTGGTAATTAGTTCTTAGGGGTACTAATTTTGGTAGAATCTCATTAGAGGAGATCAGGATATATGGAGATGTTGTGTATGTATTAGTTAATGTGAAACCTAGCTTGAGTAAATGGGCTTGTAAGATAAATAAGGCATGTATATAAAATTACCAATAGTTGTCATGTATGTGTAAATATATGTTTTGTGATCGGGTGTTGATCGTTTCCACATGTATATATCTCGAATATCAATGAAAAAAAAAAAGAAAAAGAAATACAGGTTAGCAACACCCCTAGGATGTTGCGAAAAATAACACTCACAACTCATGACCCTAGAGATGGAGTTAGGGTCGTTATAGATTTCCTCAAATTAACCCATTGAATTTGTTCCTCGAATCCTTATGCTTCTTGTCAAATAAGGAAATTATGTCAAAAACGAAGTTAGAGATGGGATATTGGAAAGATACCATATTACTCTTCCCTAGAGTTTGTATTCAATAACTTCTTAGAATATCTCGAATATTGGTGGTAACCTTTTTGCCTTGTCATGGTTTAGCATCCCATTTTAATTCGTCCTTTTATGGAACCTTTTCTTTTTTCACCTTTGATCACAGGGACCCTCACCCCAAGTCTAGGCAAGGGCTTGCAAGCCCCCACCACTAGTCGACTAGGGTCACTAGCCCTTACCTAGGGCCAAACGACCCTGGCTAACCCTCTCCCCATCGTTGTTGACCCTTCTTGACAATGGTGAGGTGGCTAGGGTTTGCACAACCCTAGCCAATCAAGTGCTGCTACTTTTTTTTTAATAATAAATTTAGTTTTAAATACATTAAATTAATATTTATATTAGAATTCAAATAAGAAGCAAAACAATGTCATTTTAGCTCTTCTTTGCTGACTTAACTTTTGGACTAGCCATGTAAGCGACTTATATTATTAAAAATAAGCCACGTTAGATTTCCGACACTCTTCAATGGAGTTAGAACTTAAATATCCATTAAAAAAAAAGTGACGCTTAAGTGTACCTTTTGGAACTTTTAGTACTTAAGTGTCTTTTTGTGCCAAATTTTGGCACTTGCGCTGTATTTTTGCTGACATTTTACTAATAAATCTTGGCACATATTGTGAAACTTAAAATAAATATGAAACGCATAATTTTACGTCGACTTTTGTTCTCTACATGTGTTTAATATTTTGCTAAATGATGAGGTTCTGATTTTTATTATTCTTTTAAACGGTGCTTTTGTGATTTTGCAACATAAGGGCAATTTTTTTCAATATATTTTGGAAATTTTGTATTCTGATTGCCCAAATGAGTCGACTCAGCATAATGTAAATTTTGTGGCTATAAAAATACCGTTACAAATTCAATGTAGAGATACTGTTAGCCTAGTTGGACCCATCCATATATGATTTAATCTAATACTTAACATGCATATAAAGTTGGCTCCTCCTAATTATGCACCCTACTTATCATGGGGAAAGAAAAATTTTCAATAGAAAAATTTCTATCTAATGTAATCTACTATATAATCTTATAACTATACTAATCTAATCTAATATATTGTACTGAAATTGACTTTTTTCACATTAATGCATTATTTAATGGAATGTTTGTTTTCTTTTCCATGTAAAATTTGATGACTTTTGTGAGAAGTGAAAGTATAGTAGGTACATCACTTGATAATATACTTACAATTAATGTGAATTGACAAATTTGACTTTTCACTCTGAACGCATTCAACTTAATGAAGTGATTCTTTCCTTTTTCAAAAGAGCTTTGTCAAGAGAAGAGTAAAGGGGAATCTCTAGATAATATATTATAGTAATAATGAATTTTGCACATTAAATCCATTCGAATTTAATGAGTTTAAAGAAAGGGAACACACACACACACACATATATATATATATATATTTGTGATATTTCCTTCCATTTATAAATTTTATGATTATTATCACTATTATAACTTGAAATGTATTATACAATTGAATATGCAAGAGTAGAAGAAGAATTTTCACTTTCGAAATCCATCATATTATTATTCGAGTTTCTGTTTTCCAAATATGCATATGAATTAATTGAATTAACACATTTTTCATTCAACCAAAAGGAGAAAGAAAGAAGAAGAAGCAAACTACGGAAGGAGGAGTTTCGCCATATGAAACTTTAGAAGGTCACCGATAACAGTCCGTCATTTTCTATCTATTAAACACTCTCGACCTCTAAGTAAATAAGATACGTTGCTTTCTGCTTTCTGCTCTACTTAGATAGCATAGCAAATTAACTCTAAAAAGATTGTCGACAGGATTGTCTGCGAAGAGACTTTTGCGGGATCCATCACTTATTCTCCATCTTCATGAAGCTCCCTCATAGTGTCATAGGTTGCTTTTATTGAAAGTTGATTATCTTAGGAACTATGCGTGCTTTAAAAGCATTCGGCTGCTAAAGCATCTCTCATTATTATAATATTAATGCGAAAAAGCACTAACGAATCCTACAATTAAATTGACGCGAGATCACCATAAAAATAAGCGAGGAATAATCAATAGTGTTTTCTATATCTAGATTAAGCTCAAGTAAAATCTACTAAAATTATCTCATAACCGCTCCCGGGAAAATCATTTAGAAAATCCACACGGAGAAAATAATACGACCCTTTTCTTGTTTGCCCTACGTACAGCTGAACCAAGAACTTTCTCTTTGGGGCTTCGTACGGCGGATCTTTTCTCCCTGTGCGGCTGTTTAGGAAGGGAGACCCACAAATTGTGCGTTTGGAAAGACTTTTGGGAAAAGTTATTGAGAAAATGTAAAGGCCTTTGAGTTAAAGGAATTTTTCAAAATGTAAAGTGTGTTTGATGAATTTATTTGTGAAAGTCTATTGTGAAATATTTTGTGCAAAATAGTGTTTGGGTAAATTAAATTTGTAAAAAAAAATTGGTATTAAATAAAAAAGGAAATGAGAGTTGGCCAGTCAAGGCTTCGCCGGTTACCGCCGGCCAAGGGCTAATAGCCTCCGGCGAAGGGTAGGCGGTCCAGCGAGGGGGAGGCGGCGTGGTGAAGGGCAGCGTCCAGCTAGGGTCACCGTGCGGAGGACACGGCGACCCTCGCCGCGCTGTCGCATGACCCATTGCACTGCGGAGGTCGCCGGCAACCAAGGCAACTTCCACAACCTCCGCGACCCAGATCTGGGTCACGGCGAGGTCATGGGTCGCTTGGGTTGCCACGACCTCCGGTGACCTCTACGACCCAGATCTGGGTTGCGGTGAGGTCGTGGGTCATTGGTGGTCGCGACGACAAACCTTGCCGCGACCCAGGCAACCTCCGCGACCCATATCTGGGTCGTGGCGAGGTCGTGGGTTGCTGGAGGTCGCGGTGACTGACCTCGCCGTGACCTAGGCGATCGGCGCGATTGGTCGGCGACGGTCACCGGGGTGCCGCAACCGCGCTGGCCTCTCTCCAGCCCGTCGCTGACCCATCGCAACCTCGTCGGCCGACCCTTCTGAAAATGTGACGAAGAGGAAGATGAACAGTGCGACCGACCCTTCCCAAAATGCTGAAAGCCTTAGGTTGCCTTGGGTTTTCAGCCTTTGGAAGGCCAACATTTCTTCAAGGCAAGTTTCAGAAATGTTCCCAAACACCCAATACTTGAGCAAATGGGCTTTGGACACCCAAAGGTACTTGGCAAAGCTGGTGCCAAACGCATCCAAAGTCTTCTTTTTCCCTTGCATGCATGCGGCTACTCAGTCAGAAAACAAATGATAAACGAAACCCTTCGCCCATTGTTTCTTCCTCTTATAATGACCTTTTTGCCCTCACAAGCGAAATATATATCATAAAAAGTATAATTGTGCCCCTGTTTGGCCTTTTTAGTGATTTTGGTCTTCACGATCAAAATTGATGACTTAATCAAGAATCGGGTGTTAACGCCTCAAACTTGAAACACTAATGTAACAGTTTGCGAGACACCAGTTAAATTCATGTCTTCTTCACCAAGATTCGGGATTCTTAAGATAAAGCTGTGATGGGCTTTTATTCTACTATACATCGAGTTCGATCAAACTTGTTTGACCTACTTATATACTGCACGATATAGAAGAGAAAGGGAGAGTAGAACAGCTCTTCTTCATGAAACACGGAACCCATATGCATAATGGATTATAGGTTTGTTGCCTTATTCTTTCTTATGTTTGTGTATAACGGATTTGAATAAGTCTTAGAGTAATTTTATATTCCCCATATCTTTCATCGTCTCGAAGGTGTCAAATTCTGACCGCAAATGTATACAACATTATTTTGCGAATGACATGTATGAATTTTGGTTACTAAGTTTGGATAATCTTGTGATCAGTTCGGTTTCTGTTCATAAGTTAATATATAAAAGGTAGAAGGTTCTTAATTACACTCGGCGTTGCATGGTTATTAAAGGAAGAACAAAGAATGTGGTCACTCAACGTGCTTCACGAAAATGCAGCCAAAGCAGCAGAATAGGATTCAGTCGCATCCTCTCTGTTTTTTCTTTTTTCTTTTTTCTTTTAAACATATTTATCTTTTCTATCTTTTTCCCCCTTTTTCCTCATTAATCTCGCTTGTGACCTCAGGCAAGGAATATCTCACAGTGGCACCTACAATATAACAAGTTCGAAACCCTCCTGCCTCCTCCATCCATCCCTTAATCCCATGGAAATCGTTGAATAATGCGGCCTTCTCCTAATCAAGGAACTGCTTATGCACTAATTAATTTTATCTTAACAATAGTCTTGAGTATTTCTAATTCAACAAAAAATAATTTAATTCTTTTGATGTAGGGCTGTCTACTATTGACACAACGCAAAAGTATGGCATGATTTTGCTCCAAAAAAAAAAAAAAAAAAAAACAAATTTGATATAACATATAAGCATGCAGTTAAACCTAACACAATTTAAGATACATCAGTTCATTTTTTGAAAGTAAAATAATTTGTCTATCTTATCAAAACACTTTGCTTTTATAGGAAATAACACGAATAGTCGACATATATATCGTGGTATAACACGGATTGATAGTCCTATTTTTATAAGTCTACGTTGATATTAGTTTGTTGGAATTGTTTCCAGTTCAAACACATTTATAGCAAAAGCTAATAAAATATTAAGTGGAGTATGTTAAAAATTTTATTTCCATAAATTATTTATTTTTTATACTTTATCGCAGTTTCAAATTCGAGAACTTGAGCTCAAGCTTGAGTTTAGACTAGAAATGGGGAAAAGACACCACAAGTGCTATGTCACATCGGGTTTCTCACACTTGGGTGAATTTTTCAAAAAAATTATGGCACTAGGGTGAACGGTTGAAAGTGATAGCACTTAAGTAAATGTTTTTTAGAAGTTATGGTACTAAAGTGGACCGGAAAAAAAGTGATAGCATTCAGGTAGGTAAGTGGTGTACAAAAGTTATGATACTTTTTGCGTTCTTGTCCCAACTAAAAATTTATCTACACAGCCAAGTCAAGCTCAACCCCTTGAAAATCTGAGCGAGTCAAGCTTGATTGAGCCCAAATTGAGGACCGGGCCATGAATGACCTTGATTTAGTCGGAGTCCAAGCTCAAGCATTAGAAGGTATTGACTCGACTTAGTTATACGATGACCATGAGAGAGTGAAGGGAAATAAAGGAGCAAATGAGGGAATAAATAATAGGGGACAATGTGATTTCCTTTCTATCTTGTTTTTCAGAGCGTTGCATTCCTACTACCATTATTGAACCACATTTTCTCTTACTGCAAAAGGAATCAACCTGATTGATTATTAGCTCATCTAAGCCCAAAATAGATACCTTGGGATAGTGATGCTAGCAAAAAAGGTAGTGTCACACTTTACTACATTGATAGAAGGAACGAGCATCTTTCTTTATAAAAAGGGATTGGGGATCCTAGGAACTTTCCCTTTTTAAATGCCAATGCTCTTTGTCATCTCCAAATTATATATAATTAGAAATAAATTGATTGGTGCAAGAGCATACATCTAATCCAAATTCTAATACATAAAATTTGATTGGTTGACCAAGTCTTAACCTCAAGATTAGTAGGAGTGCCCTTGTGAGAGCGGGTAAAATTATAACCTATAGATTGCCAAGGCTCACCTCAATGGAGAAACCCAAAAGACCAAATCCCCAACCTAATTAATGCACCCTATTAATATATAATCTAATCAAATATCTAATATGCATAAAAAAGTTTGAACCTCCTAATTGACGCACCCTATTTATAATCAGCATTTTTACTTGACTACATTTTTTCGGGAGTCGGACATGCAATCGCAATTGACAAGAATCTATTCACATCGACTAAGTGGATTTGCCAAACTCTTATTCATACTAACACTATAGAGTATTTCATGGGTAGTCTCTAATAATGTTCTGCTCTTCAACTCTGCAACTTGTTATGGTTCACTGGCACTAGTGTAGTGTTTCATTATGCATTCCTTTATGTAGAATTCATTTAATAGCTCCAAGAAAAACTCCATTATACTATAAGTCCACATATGCTTGACCATTTTACCAATCTCCTTTTTGATCAAAGCTCTCAACTGCTTAACAACAGCATCAAACTTATGCGAGTTAACACAAGCACCAAAGTCTTCCTTGAGTAGTCGTCACAACTGTTAGCACATTTTTAGCACTTTTTCTTGAAAAAAACCGCGATAACCTACAAACATCTAAGTGAATTAACTCTGTAGTTTCCATTGTTTTTCTGACATCCATAGTGAAATGCATTTTCCATTGTTATTCTAGTTCATAACACCTTTATACATTCAATTCATCAGCAACATAACCACACAAGAGTTCCCTTTCACTAAGAACTTCTCTTGCTGACATGCCATAAATGCATATTCTACAATTCACACTCTCAAATAGATGTATTAAACGTCTTCACGGAAAAACCCGTCATTATTTTATCTTGAAGCTCATATAGACCATTGTGCTTGATTCTTTTCATTATCTCCGAGACACCTTGAAGGACCTTCACAATTCCACATTCTAAGCTATACTGACACCCAGTTGAATCTAGAGAACTCAATAAAGTTAGGTTCTTCTTCAACATTGGAATATACCTCACTCTAACATTATTCTCACAATACAATTATGCATTATAATTCTAACATCACTAACACCTACGATATTGCACCCAACATTATTTCCTAACCACACTTCACTATTATTTATAAATTGATATGTAGTAATTGATTCATAGTTGGTGTGACATGAAATGAACAACCAAAATTCATAATTCATCTATTAGACGAATAATCCTCAATAAAAAACATGACATAATCAACACTATCCTAATTATTGTCAATTATAGTTGTAGCATTCTCTGCGGACTCAATACTAATTCCATTACCCTTCTCTTTCTTTAGCTTATGGAAATTCTTTATAAGATGTCCCATCTTACCACAACTCTAATAAACAAAACTGCCAATCCTAAACTCACTACGTCTGTTCATATTTATGTTACTTCTGTTAACACAAGTACTAGTTCTTTCTTTTTTTCACCTACTAAAGTAGTAGACACGGGTTAACTAGATTCTCTTCTACGGCTATCCTTACTTAGAATCAAATCTCAAACCCATCAAATGTCAAACTTGTTGATGCTGAGGAATTACTAAAAATAGTAACAATAGTATTCCAACTATAAGATAATGAGGATAATAGAATTAAAGCACATACCTCATCTTTATGTCAATCTCAACTAAACTCAATTGACTAACGATCACCTTAAATTCATTGATATGATTAGTAACTAATATAACTTCACCCATCTTCAAGTTAAACAAATGTTGTACCAAATAAACATTGTTGATTGCAAATGGCTTCTCGTACATGTCCACGAGCTTTTATCAAACCCATAGTGGTCTTTTCTTTCATGATGCTAAATACGACATTATGAGACAACGTTAGCCAAATAACACCTTACGCTTGCCTATCTAGCAATTCCTATTCAACTTACTTCATCGAGCCAGGCTTCTTCCCATATAGGGGCAAGTGCAAATTCCTCTATTACAAATAAACCTTAATTTCCATCTTCTAGAAACCAAAATCCTTCTTATCAAATATGTTGATATTCACTTTTCCTTCTTTTGTTGCCATCAATTCACTTCAAATCAGTCGCCTAGCTTTTGATATCAATTGCCATAGAAACAATCAATTGAACAGTAAAATAGATTTTGACCAAAAACATAAATTAGATTAAATAAGAAAATAAATCAAGCGCTAGATTTGCGTGGTCATATTGAGTGACCAACATCTACAGGGAAAGTAGCAAAGAATTCCACTATAGATTAAGTGATACAATGTAGATTACAACCACACTAGAGTCATTATAACACTTTCAATGTTTCCCACCCCTCCCCCCTAATTATACCCAATATTGCTCACATAGTGTTTAGTGTCATGTTTTCTCATGAAATAATCTTTCAATCTCACAAAAGAATTACGCAACAAGATTTGTGTAATTCACAAACTAGAGTTCCTCTTTTACAATCTCCGCAGTGAAGACACTTATTATATATAGACAACAGTTGGATCCATAATAGGAAAACTTCTCCAAGTAGGAAACCTATTCAAAATAAGAAACTTACTTAAATTAGAAAAGTTACTTCTCCATACTCAAACTTGAGCCATATTTTCAATAGCCTCACTAAGAGTCGGGATTTTTCAAGATGAAGCTAAATTAGATCGAACTCATGTAATCTACTTATAGTGAACACTATAAAAGAGAAAGGTGTGGAGTAGAACATATATTCTTCAAGAAACACAAAACCCATCTTCAATCACATAGAGTCATAGGACAATAGATTAGAGGTTTATTGTCTTATTCTTTCTTATGTTTATGCCAAAGAGATTTGATTAAATCTTGGAGAAAGTCTGCAACTGTCTACAAAGTTTTTTTGCAAATGACATATATAGGTTTTCATTACTAGGTTTTGATTCGGGGTGAGCCATTCCCCATTTCACCGGTTCAAAGAATTTTGGTCTTCAAACATAAAGACTTCAGCACTCGATATTCGATACTCAAATTTTCAGGACTCAGTTTTTCAGTAATAATAAACGAGCCCTACAAAGTGTTAACACGTGTGGCCATTTTTTAAATTATTTAGATTTGCCCATTCAATATGAGAGTTTAGATCAATAATATACGTATTTAGTACATGTAATACCTATATTTTAGCTAACAAGATTGAACATTGTCTATTACTGAATATTGCATAATTCTAACTATGATTTAAGCAAAAAGGAAAACTCCAAGCTAAGCAGGGCTGAAAAAGATTGACCTGACCCGACCCCAAATTTTGAGCACGAGTAAGGTGGGCCCGGTTATTTAAAGAATTGGAGAAAGGTCCACCCGTGCCCTATTTCTCAAAACAGTTTTGAGAGGATTAACTCGGAGAATTTGGGAGGGGTTCCAAGAGGATTTGATTTCCTCCTTTTGGTATTGCAGCTTGGATAAAATGAATTTCTACCCGCCCTCGACGGCAGATGCTTGCAGTGGTTGAACCACGACGAGAATCATTGTATTTTCTTTCTAATTGTTCTTGACTTGCTACTTTTTAGATAGCTTGCTTGCTTCTCTTTTGCATGTTAAGTAATAAGCTTCAAAAGGGAAACAACAAAAAAGAAGAGTATCAATCATATTATTGTCTTTATTCCATTCTCGCTTCACCTCTTTCACGAGCGATGCTTGCAAAGCTGGCTAAGCATAATTTCTTCATATCTATAAAAACCCTCCATCCGTAAGATTGGTAACTAAGAATAGAAGACAGAAATCATGCGAGGTCAAGGGAGCAAAGCGCGATCTCAACAGAAGACGCCTATAGAGTCAGTCTCTCTCTCTCTCTCTCTCTCTCTCTCTCTCTCTCTCTCTCTCTCTCTCTCTCTCTCTCTGTGTCTCTGTGAACAGAATAAATCACGTTACAGAACGAGTCTCAAGAACGTTTACTCGGGATTATACACGTTCTCTTTAAAATAACGCTACTTTCTTTCGTTGTTGTTTTGGTGGCGGTTTGTCATGTTTGCATCACTAGCCCCGCACTCCTGCGGGAGGCAGTGTATGACTATCAGAAAGCACTGGACGATCTGGTGAGCGTGAACGCGCTCTTCACCGTTGCAGTCTTTGTGGGCCTGGTGTTCGAGAGCGGTGAACAACAGAACATAGCGGGCGACAAGAAGTGTGAAGCTGGAGTTCATGTGGCGAGGAGGCTTGTCAGGAACGAAGTGATTTCATTTGCCTTTTATCTCTTTTCCAGCCTCGTGGCCAAATCCCTCAAGACCCACCTCTTCACCTACCTCATCGGCCAGCCCGGTATCGAAAAAATCAATAACTTGCCGAGCCAGGTGCTGAGAGGGTCCTTGTTTGCTCTCTCCACGTCCACCTCCATCATGGGCTGCGTGTTGCTCTTGTACTCCATGATCGACATGATTCAGCTGCAGCTCGGCAAGGTCTCTTGCAAAGGTATCGAGACGTTAAATGCCGTTGGGGCCCTGATTGGGGTCAACACCTTCGCGTTGCTCATCTACATACCCTTTGTCGGACATGCCATTGTGAAATCCACAAAGATCAAAGTAGAAGGTTCCTCTTCCAAAAAATAGATTGATGCTGGGTCATTACTTACATAAATACCTACATAGAATTGAGAGATGAGTGTCGAGTAAAGCGCTTGGCCGGGAGAGAGGGGGGGGAGGTGGGGGTGGGTGGGTGCGGGGGTGGTGTGGGGGTGGCGCTGCTTTCTTTGCTTTCCTAGGATATGAATCAATAAATGTATTTGTGTTTATTGGCGAGCTCCTCTGCGTTCACAGTTTCTGCAATAGTAAGAGGGAGATGAAGAAACACTCTTGTCACTACACCTGAAGATATCGTCTTTTATCAAAATTAAGTAGATCTAATCTTTTATAGCAGATACCACAGAACTAAAAAGTCCAGGAAAAACGCCATATTGCCCAACATCTTGAAAATAAGGTTTAAAAGAGTTTAGAAACCTGCCACAAGTACCCAGAAAAATCAGAGCGAATAATGGGACATTATTTACAGTTATAACACAATCCCTACCGCTCTAATTGATTTCCAAGGTGGACGAAACAGATTTACTTTTCTTTTGTGAGGTGAGGTTTGCAAGAGATGTGATTCCTAAAATTGAACTGGCTGAACAAGCTACTGAAGGCAGAGAAACTGAAGTGGGTCTTTCAAAGAGAAAATGTGAGTGAAATCAACTAATAGCTATGAAAATCCATTAGCTGCTCACCCTGAATAAATAACCAGACCGATTGTACCAGCAGCAAAGGCCACAAGGTACATCCAATCAACCTGTAAATGGATTAAAATCAACACAAAGAGGCAGCGACAAGGTCTAAATCCCAATCATGCCAAATATACTGCGGATAAACCTTCTCATGGTAAGCAAAGACACGAATGAAGACAGCCCACATGTCTGAGCCAGTTGAGCATTGTAGACCCATTTATCTGCAAACGAAAATTTTGATGGATCTCATGTTGCAAACAAGCGAACAACTGCACAACCAGAAAATCTAATGTCTTAAAACCAAACCTTCAGCAAAATCGGGACGAATGAGTAGAACAGGAACGTAGCCAGAGCAAATCCCACGAAAGGTAGTGTCTGCACCCATTAAAATAAAGATTCCTTAAAAAAGAAAGTACCATTTCAGGGTCTAGTCAGCAAACGGCATATATATCATATCGGTGAAGTCCTAAGCACGTTCATCTTGGCGAAATCCCATTAACAAAATAACTCTGATACTCAGTAATAGGCTTAACCCAGAGGCAACTCCAGAAAACTGATGAAGTGAATATAATTTCCACGTTTTACAGTTACGAGTTGACTTAGGTTTTTTGATTATTTGATAAAAGAATAGCACAAATAAAGCTGAAATAAGAAATTCTCTTGAGAATCTTTCCATAAGCATTCTTTCCAAATTTCCAAGCTCTTACTCTCGTTCTTTGATTGGGATAAACGAGAAAAATTTGCAATGAGATTTGCATACGTGAAAACCATACTTCCGAACAAAATTTAATAGACATTTGGCACTTAAATGCTTGATTCTTAATGAAGGGCGACAACTATCATCTCAAGTCTTTTCCGTCTCCAAATTTATCGAAACAGTGCAAGGATAAAATTAAGTGGCTATCGAGAAGCCCATTGATTGACATTCGTGTGACTCGTCATACCCTGCTTCTTGCACCGAGCTGTTCTAAAGATCTCAGAGTCAATTAAGGATAGAATTGGAACTAAACCTAAAGTTAATGGTTTTTTATGGGACAAAAAAACAGTTAAATGATAGAATAAAAACTAGACCTAAAGTTAGGGTTTTTTTTTTTTAATGGACAAAAAAAAGTTTAGAGTAGAATTGGACTGAACCTAAAGTTGGGGTTTTTTAGTGTGTTAGGCGCTTCTATTACTGATGTGGTTGAAATTCAACTGTAAGCGTTGTGGTGTGCTATGGGGTGAGGCAAGTCATGTATTTGCTAATACAAATTTTAAAGTTACTGGGTGAGTTTGGTTCAACTTTGCAATTGGACTTTGGGTGTAATGCAAATGTTGAAAGCTAAAGCCCTTTGAGGAAAATGCAAATTACTTTCGGTAAAAATTCTTTATGAAACGACTTTGGGTTCAAGTAGTATTTGGCAAAAAAACATTGTTCAATGCATTTTTTATATTTATTACTTAAAAAAAAAAAACTCAAACTCTTCCTAGAGCCTGCGAAGGACTTAGGTTGCTAGCCGTCGGCTAAGGTCGCCCCTCGAGCAACCCAAGCAGTGCGCAACCTAGGCAACTGCTGCTTGAGATCGCGTGAGCCTCGCCGGCTAGATCTAGCCTCATCGACCCTTAGACAAAGAAGATGAACAATAACAAAAAGGGGCAAAACTGGAAATAAAGAATTGGTTAGGGTGGTTTTGGAAGGAAAAAAATTATAATTTTAGTTTCAACATTCTACAAATGCTACTTCAAAAGGCTTAGAGAGAGTAACATAGGGTTTTCAGCATTCCCAAGGCCGAGATTTGGCCAGAAACTACTTTAAAATACTTGCAAAATATCTCAGCATTTCCTCAAGGGGTCTTAGAGGTTAAAAGCCTTTTGGGAAAGTTGAATCAAACATACCCACAGCCCCTCAAAGCTGGGCGAGGCAAGCTTCGAAAATCTATTCTAATTTGATGCAATTTCTGAAGTGCTGCAGCTCTTAAGGTATTGCCAAGTATCTTCACAAGTTGTATCATTGCTTGGCATAGTTTATGGGAAAACTGTACCAGACAGCCTCTAAATAACCATTCACATGGTGTCCAAATATTGACGAATCCATCTCCGTCTATCAACATGCCTTAGAAACAAATCCATTTTACATATATTATCCAAGGAAAATAATTGTATTAACTCTAGAAATAGAATCGATTTAGTAATCTCCTAAAGTACCGAGTAGTTAAGCTCATGCTGTAGTAATGATGAAAGGGGATTTATGTGAATCTACCCTGATTTATAAAAATCAAGTTTATTGTTATTGATGTTTTTGGAGTTAAAGAGCCAACAAGGTTTTAAATTTCAAATCTAAAATATCAACCTAATCAAAGGATACATTCTAGTAATTAATACACTCACAAATGCTTTGGATAATAATAAATGCTGCTTTTTATTAACTAAATGAGACCCCGAAGCTAGGTATTAAACAATAGGGTTATATGTCAATTCAGAACTTAAATCATGATTTGTAATTAAGTAAAAAATCTACATTTAATTTAAATACCAAATCGCTTCTTTAATGGACACACTCTAACTCCTTTTCTTTTGTCTATTTTTCTCTTTTTATTATATATATTGTTTTTCATTTGTTGTAAAAATTATTATAATTACTTTGAAAAATCTCAAATAAAGACCCAAAGTGAGCTTATTTTCTCAAATAAGGATCCAAAGTGGCAGTTGTCTCAAATAAGGATCTGAAGTGGCTAACAAGTCTCAAATAAGGACTTGAACTTGCCGGTCGGCCATAATGTTCATTGGCTAGCGAGCATGTAACATTTCCGGTGGCTGAAATATGGGCAATTTTGTCCAAAAAAAAAAATATACATAGAAATTAACAAACCCTAAAAACAAAACCCCCCAAACTCTTCACGTTCTTTTGACCTAAAAAAACTCTTCACATTCTCACGTTTTTCTTACTCTTCATCTTCTCTATTCTTTGTCCTCTCTTGCTTGGAGCACCGAAATTTTCTGTTAATGGAACACGAATTGAAACACAACAAGAAATCCCTACCTTTGTTTCTTCACATCTTCTTCTTTTGCTTTCTGTCTTCGTTTCTTTCTAACGAAGAAGACAAATCTCGAGTAAAGCCACATTTTCATTATTGAGACACTCGTGTGTAACACGAGGGCCTCGATTCTTCATTATCTTTTCCTAGGTTCGCTATACACTTTGATCCACACTCCCGTTCAACCGATGTCAGTTTTGTTCAAATTGATGCAATCGATCCTTCGTTCGTTCAAAGTGGTTATAACTTGTCGAAGCAACATGTCGACAAGGCGTGGGCATGTGGTGGAATATCACATAGATGGGAGCGAGGATGGTGATGGTAAAAGGAATTCTTTTGTTTTATGGTGTTCTTTTTTATGGGTAAATGGTAGTACAAGTAAAGTGCCTACATTACCTACAAGTAAAGGGTAGATGAACTATAAGATTTGCGTAAGTTCTTCAAGGTATATCTAGAAGACTCTTAGAAAGGAGAGAATGTGAAGTTTTTGCATTACCTTATTCTTCAAGTTCACTAAAACCGAATGATTTTCAGTCCCCCT
Source organism: Eucalyptus camaldulensis (assembly GCA_019915185.1). NCBI lineage: Eukaryota > Viridiplantae > Streptophyta > Magnoliopsida > Myrtales > Myrtaceae > Eucalyptus > Eucalyptus camaldulensis. The sequence goes on from JAHSVA010000014.1 coordinate 347,010, forward strand.
AGAAACAAGTTCAATAAAAAAAGAAACAAAGGTAAGAAAGTAATACAGAGTATTCCACAAACATCTCAATCTCGAGCACAATTCAAATCCACTTCCACAGACCCAACCAAGAGAGAACATCTCCATCTTAAGTACCACATCTCGGGCATAATTCAAATCCACTTCCATGGACCCAAGCATGAGACAGAGAACATCTCCATCTCAAGTACCCACATGTTGGGCACAATTCGAATCCACTTCCATAGACCCAACTGAGGGAGGGAGGGCACATACCTTTGGAACTCAGGGAGCCAGGGATCTTGCTCCATTAACAGAGAATTTGGGTTCTTGAAACAAGAGGGGACAAAGAACGTAAAAGATAAAGAGCAGAAGAAGAAGAATGTGAAAAGTTTGGGAGTTTTGTTTTTAGGGTTTGTTAATTTATATATATATATATATATATATATATATATATTTAACAAAATTGCCCATATTCCGGCCACCGGAAATGTCACACTCTCGTCGGTCGGTGAACATTTTGGCTGGCCAATGAGTTCAGGTCCTTATTTGAAACTTGTTAGCCACTTCGGGTCCTTATTTGAGAAAGTAGGCTCACTTTGGGTCCTTATTTGAGATTTTCCCTAATTACTTTTACAAGATAGTGGCTTGATTATAGAAATGGATTATTTATACCTAGAATCAATAGATGATGTCTCCAAAGTTAGAATATTTGATCCCTCATTGAAACCAAACTCTTTGATTTAAACAATAGCAATAAATTGTTTTAGGTGTCTTAAATAAAATGGTTAATATCACCGAAAGCCCCAAACACTTGATCCGTATTATGATTACCTGAAACTGGTGTAGCGGCACCATATTTACCCCAAGCTAATTTTTTATGTCTCAAAAAATCTCAAAAAGGTACACTCACGTTACCTTTACCACAAGTTAGTGCATCCATGTTACATCTACCTAAAAACTCAACAATTTGAGGTAAATATGGTATGAGTATAATTGTTTGAGGTAAATCCAGTGCGGATATACCAATTTAGGCTAAATTTGGGATAAAAATTAGTTTGGGTAAATATGGTACAAGTGTACTAATTTAAGGTTTTCTTATAATATTAGCCCTAATGAAAAAGAGAAAACTTCATAAAAATAGATCCAATCCACTAACTAAACTGATCTCAATAATAATCTTGATTTTTTTTAATTCAACAAGAAAAATTATTCTTTTGATATACAGATGTTCGTTATTGATGTGACGTAAAAATACGGCATGAATTTGCCACCCGAAAATACCGAATTTGATATGACATATGAGTACGTGGTCAAAACTAACACGACTTGAGATACATGATTCATATAGTGGCATAACACAAATTGATAGTCCTATTTCTCTAAGTTTATGTTGATACTAGTTCTTTTTCAATTTCACACATATTTATTGCAAAAGCTAATAAAATATTAAGTGAAGTTAAAAACACCGCTTCACTAAATGAATCTCTTTCTACTTTATCGCATTTTAAAATTTGAGAACTCAAGCTTGGACTTGAGTTTAGACTAAAAATAGGAAAAAAAAAATACCAAAAGTGTCATAATTTATGTATGCCACTCATTTGAGTGTATAAGTTTTTTTTTTTTTTTTTTTTTATCACTTAAGTGTCGTACAACTTTTTAATCGTTCACTTGAGTGTCGTAATTTTTTTAAGTTGTTCATTATAATTGCTATGCCATGTTAAATTTCTAGCACTTGAGTGAATGTTTTTGAAAAATTATGAACCTTAAGTGATCTATTGAAAATTATGACATTTAAATGATTTTTTTTCAAAGTCGTGACACTAAAGTGGTTTAAAAAAAGAGTTATGATACTCAAGTGAGTTTCCTATGAAAATTATAATACTTGTGATATCCTTATCCCTACTCAAAATTTACCTGCATGACCAAGTCGAGCTCAACCCCTTGAAAATCTATGTCAGTCAAGCTCAATCGAGCCCAAATTGAGTATCGGGTCATGGATGACCTTGATTAAGTCATGTCCGAGTTCAAGCATCAGAAGGTTATACGGCAACCATAAGAGAGAAAATCACAAAAATAAATGGAGCAATTGAGGGAATACAAAATAATGGCCAGTGTGATTTCCTATCTATCCTGTTTTTCCAGAGAGACCAATTTCCTTGCTTTCTTACTATCATTGTTGCACAACATTTTCTCGCACCGAATAAGAAATTAACCTAATTGATTATTAGCTTTATCCAAGCCCAATATAGATACCTTGGGACTTTAATGCTATCAAAAAGAGTTGTGCCCCACCTTGCTACATTGATACAAGGAGCGAATATCTCTCTTTACAAAAAGTGATTGAGGATCCTAGGAATTTCCCCTTATAATTTCCCTTTACACATGCCAATGCTCCTTGTCATCCCCATATTATATATAATTAGGAACGGTTTGATTAACCTGAGAGCATACATCTAATCTAATCTAATCTTAATACATGAAATTTGTATGGTTGACCAAGTCTTGACCTCAAGATTAGAGGGAGTGTCGTTGTGTGAGTAGGTGAAATTGTAACCCATAGTTGAAGAAGTTAACTACAAGATCTTGACCTTTGAATTCCAGGCTCAGTTTGGTGAAGAAAGAGCTTTGTTGGTATAATGATTTTTGGCTTACTATGAGAATAACAACTTATTACAAGTCACAAATTCTTGAAGGAGCGGATCCCAATAATTTATAATTATTTGTTATTTGATTTTTTATGATCCAAAATAAATTTGTATTATTACCATAGATTAAAAATCGTCACTCAATTATTTCTCTGGTATAAACCCCAAAAAAACCAAATCCCTAGCCCCAATTAATGCACCCCATTCATAGAGGAAGATGATTCACTAACGGTGCTGTTATTTAAGGGAGAATGACAGTAATTCTTGACCACAAAAGCTTTTCCTCGGAATCGAGTGACATTCTATCGAAGTAATAACACGTGAAGGATTATTTACCCAAGATATGCAAAATTAAATCAAAAGAAAGAAAAATTACTATAATATAGCCAATCCTCATGTTAGTTAAAGAAATCTCGTTTTACTTGATAAGTTTTAGATTATAATTCCTAAGGTTTACCTCATTGTTGCTAAATCATTATAATGTACTAAAACAAAATAATCGTATAAATTACTTCTATTACACACTATGTAAAATCCTCATTCAAACATATTGCTCGCACAATATTATTTGCTCTAGTCATGATCACCTCGTTTGTGCAGTTTCAAAACATGTGTTGCTAGTTTGAAGTTTTGGTGACAAAAGTAACAATTTAAACATGAGAAATATTGAATCAATGACATGATATGGAATCAAAGATGAATTTGACTCATTATATTATGCAATTTTACTTGAATATTTATTATCTTTTACAAAGTTTCTATGAATTTTCTCATATTTTACCTGAGAAATAAAGTTTACAAAATATTTTGTCTCGTTCTTTTGTCTATGATTTTTCATTTGTCACTGTGAAGTGCACCATCACTATATATTTTGACTCACTCTAGTCTATCACATAGCTAGCAATATAATTATATAACTTTTATTTCTTGAATTTAATTAAAATTTTCATTTCTCTTTTCTAAATTATGTGTGCCATTTTACTAGTAATCTTGGCACAAAGCATGAAACTTAAAATAAATACGAAAGGCATAATTTTACGTTAACTTTTGTTCCCCACATGTGTTTAATATTGTGCTAAATGATAAGCTTCTGACTTTTATTATTCTTTTAAACGGCGCCTTTGTGATTTTGCAGCATAAGGGCCATTTTTTTTCAATATATTTTGGAAATTTCGCACTCTGATTGCCCAGATGAGTCGAACCAGCATAATGTGAATTTTGTGGCTGCAAAAGTACCGTTACAAATTCAGTGTAACGGTACTGTTAGCCTGGTTGGACCCATCCATATATAATTTAATCTAATACTTAATATGTACATAAAGTTGGCTCCTCCCAATTAATGCGCCCTACTTATCTTAGGGAAAGAAAAATTTTCAATAGAAAAGTTTCTGTCTCATGTAATCTACTATATAATCTTATACCTATACTAATCTAAGCTAATATATTGTACTGAAATTGGCTTTTTTCGCATTAGTGCATTATTTAATGGATTTTTTTGCCATGTAAAATTTGATGAGTTTTGTGAAAAGTGAAAGTATAATAGGTAAATCACTTGATAATAAACTTATAATTAATGTGGATTGGTAAATTTGACTTTTCACTTTGAACGCATTCAACTTAATGAAGTGATTCTTTCCTTTTTCGAAAGAGATTTGTCAAGAGAAGAGTAAAGGGAAAATCTCTAGATAATATATTATAGTAATAATGATTTTTGTACATTAAATGCATTCGAATGTAATGAGTTTAAAGTAAAGGGAACAAACACATATACATATTTGTGATATTTCCTTTTATTTCTGAATTTTATGATTATTATCACTGTTATATCTTGAAATATATTATACAATTGAATGTGCAAGAGTAGAGGAAGAATTTTCACTTTTGAGATCCTTCATATTATTATTCAAGTTTCTGTTTTCCAAATATGCATATGAATAACCGAATTAACACATTTTCCATTCAACCAAAGGGAGGAGGAAAGAAGAAGAAGCAAACTATAGAAGGAGGAGTTTCACCATACGAAACTTTTGAAGGTCACATATGCCAATCCGCCATTTTCTATCCATTAAACACTCTGGACCCCAGAGTAAATAAGATACTTTGCTTTCTACTTTCTGCTCTGCCTAGATAGCATAGCGAATTAACTCTAAAAAGATTGAGGACAAGATTGTCTACGAAGAGACTTTTGCGGGATCCATCACTTATTCTCCATCTTCGTGAAGCTCTCTCATAGTGTCATAGGATTGCTTTTATTGACAGTTGATTATCCTAGGAACTATTCGTGCTTTAAAAGCATTCGGTCACCAAAGCATCTCTCTTCATTATTGTAATATTAATGCGGAAAAAAGCTAACAGATCTTATAATTAAATCGATATGAGATTACCATAAAAATAAGCGAGGAATAATCAATAGTGTTTTTCACTTCTAGATTAAGCTCAAGCAAAATTCACTAATATTATCTCGTAATCTCTCACGGGAAAACTCATTTAGAAAACCCGTATGGAGAAAATAATAAGGTGCTTTTCTTGTTTGCCCTACGTACGGCTGAACCGAGAACTTTCTCTTGGCGGATCTTTTCTCCCTGTGCAGCTGTTCAAGAAGAGAGACCCACAAAAGTCTTCCTTTTCTTTTGCATGCATGCGGCTACTCAGGGTGCGTTTGGTAACGATTTTGTTTATGGGAAAAGATTTTAATCAGAAATGATTCTTTTTTATTCTGTTCCCGGGAATAATTTCTAAGTATTTTAAGCCGTTTAGTAACTATCCAAAATTTCTGATTCTAGAATAGAATTGTGTTTGGTACCGTGCTTATTGATTTGGTTAATCAATTTCTTTTAATTTTTAGATAATTTTTTTTACTTTTTTTTTTTTACTTTTTTTTCTTTTCCTTTTTCTCCTATTCTTCTTTTTCTTTTTGTGGCCGGTCGCCTATCGCCGGACGGGCGACCGACTAGACGAGGGCTGGCGACCTCACCGGAGCATCGCCCGCCCTCGGTCCCTCGTCGGTCGAGCCTCGCCGGCAATTGGGCGAGGCTCACCGGTGGCCAAAACGGCCTCGCCGGGGCTGGGCGAGGCCTACCTAGCTACCGACGGGGTTGGGCGAGGCCGCCTGACCACCGGTGGGGCTGGGAGTGGGGCTGGGCGTTGCAAGGCTTGCCCAGCCTTGACAAGGCCCACCTGGCTAGCCGGACCGGTTGCCGGTAACCATTGTATGGCAGCGGACAACAACCGCGGGATGGCGGTCGATGAAGAAGAGAAAAGGGAAGAAGAAGAGTTGGTTTTGATTCTTAGATTTGTTCTCGAAACAAGAATCAACTTTTTTTTTTTTTTTTTTAAGACTTGATTCTATTCCAAATCTACTTCTGAGAACAAAAAAATAGAAATTGGTTCCCGGAACAAAAATTTTACCAAACGCAATTCTGTTCCAAAACTACTCTCGGGAACAAAAAATCAGAATCGAGTATTGTTTGAATGGTTACCAAATAGCCCCTCAGCTAGAAAAGAAATAATAAAGAAAACCCCCTTGCCTTTTGTTTCTTCTTCTCATAGTGACCTTTTTGCCCCCCACAAGCGAAATAGATATCACAATAAGTAGAATTGTGCCCCTGTGACTTTGCTTTTCACGGTCAAAATTGATAATTTATCAAGAATCGGGTATAAACGCCTCAAACTTGAAACACTAATGTAACAGTTTGCGAGACACCACTCGAATTCATGTCTTCTTCACCAAGATTCGAGATTTCTTAAGATAAAAACTGTAATGGGCTTCTATTTTACTATATATCGAGTTTGATCAAACTCGTTTAACCTACTTATATACTACACGATATAGAAGAGAAAGGGGGAGCAGAACAACTCTTCTTCATGAAACACGAAACCCATATGCATAATGGATTAGAGGTTTGTTGCCTTATTCTTTCTTATGTTTGTGTACAACAAATTTGGATAAGTCTTGCACTAATTTTTTATTCCCCTTATCTTTCATCATCTCGAAGGTATCAAATTCAGTTTGCAAATGTATACAACGTTATTTTGCGAATGATATGTATGAATCTTATGATCAGTTCGGTTTCTGTTCGTAAGTTAATATATAAAAGGTGGAAGGTTATTAATTACACTCAGCGTTGCATAATAATGAAAGGAAGAAGGAAGAATGTGGCCACTCAACGTGCTTCACGAAAATGCAGCCAAAGCAGCAGAATAGGATTCAGTCTCATCCTCTTCCTTTTTTTTAACCTATTTATCTTTTCTATCTTTTCTATCTTTTTTTCCCCTTTTTCTTCATTAATCTCGTTTGTAACCTCAGGCAAGGAATATCTCACAGTGGCACCTGCTATATAACAAGTTCGAAACCCTCCTGCCTCCTCCATCCATCCCTTAATCCCATCGAAATCGTTGAATAATGCGGCCTTCTCTTAATCAAGGAACTGCTTATGCACCAACTAAATTTATCTTAACAATAGTCTTGAGTATTTCTAAATTCAACAAAAAAATAATTTAATTCTTTTGATGTAGGGCTGTCTACTATTAACACAACGCAAAAGTATGGCATGATTTTGCTCCCGAAAAAAAAAAAAAGAAACGAATTTGATATAACATATAAGCATGCGGCTAAACCTGACACAATTTAAGATATATCAATTCGCTTTTTAACAATAAAATAATTTGTTATCATATTAAAACACTTTGCTTTTATAGGAAATAACACGAACAGCCGACATATATATCGTGGCATAACACGAATTGATAGTCCTATTTTTATAAGTCTATGTTGGTATCAATTTGTTGGGATTGTTTCCAATTCACACACATTCATAGCAAAAGCTAACAAAATATTAGGTGAATAATCAATAGTGTTTTCAACATCTAGGTTAAGCGCAAGCAAAATTCACTAATATTATCTCGTAATCTCTCACCGGAAAACTCATTTAGAAAACCCGCATGGAGAAAATAATACGATATTTTTCTTGTTTGCCCTACGCGCGGCTGAACCAAGAACGTTCTCTTCGGGGCTTCATGCGGTGGATCTTTTCTCCTCGTGCGGCTGTTCACTGTTCAGGAAGGGGGAACACAAAAGTCTTCTTTTTCCCTTGCATGCAAGCGGCTACTCAGAAAGGAAATAATAAAGATAACCCCCTTGCCTTCTGTTTCTTCCTCTCATAATGACCTTTTTGCCCCCACAAGCGAAACAGGTACCAAAAAAAGTAGAATTGTGCCCCTCTTTAGCCTATTTAGTGATTTTGCTCTTCCCAATCAAAATTGATGCCTATCAAGAATCGGGTGTAAACGCCTCAAACTCAAAACACTAATGTAATAGTTTGCGAGACACCAATACAATTCATGTCTTCTTCATCAAGATTCGGGATTTCTCAAGATAAAGTTGTAATGAGCTTTTATTCCACTATACATTAAATTCAATCAAAGTCATTTAACTTATTTATATATTGCACGATATAGAAGAGAAAGGGGAGCAGAACAGCTCTTCTTCACAAAACACGGAACCCATATGCACAATGGATTGTAGGTTTATTGTCGTATTCTTTATTATCTTTGCGTATAACAAATCTAGTTTAGTCTTGGAGTAATTTTGTATTCCCCATATCTTTCATCGCCTCGAAGGTTTCGAATTCAGTCTGCAAATGTATACAATGTTATTTTGCGAATGACATGTATGGATTTTGCTCATTAGATTTGGATAATCTTATGATCGGTACACAAAAAGTTGAAGGCCATTAATTACACTCGGCTTTGCATGAAAATTAAAGCAAGATGGAAGAATCTGGTCACTCAACGTGCTTCACGAAAATGCAGCCAAAGCAGCAGAACAGGGTTCAGTCGCATCATTTTATTTTATTTTTAAACCTATTTATCTTCGATCTTTTTTCCCCCCTTTTTCTCATTAATCTTGCTTGTACCCTCAGGCAAGGAATATCTCACAGTGGTAACTGCTATATAACAAGTTAGAACCCCTCTTGCCTCCTTTATCCATCCCTTAATCCCATTGAAATCGTTGAATCATGTGGCGTTCAACTGATCCAGGAACTGCTGATAATGATCCTCAAAAGAAGTCCTCTCTCTCTCTCCATTCTGCATGCATGCATCCCGTGAAGAAGTTGATTTGGTACCCTGTCAATTGTTCAATTACATTTGATTTACTAATTGTCATGAATATGCTGCGGTAGGGACCCGAAGAAGAAAATACGGCATCTCCAAACGGTGCTGGATGATCTGGTGAGCGTGAACTCCCTCTTCACCTTTGCAATGTTCATCGGAATATCCTTCGCGAGTGCCAACCCCCACAGCCTCGTGTCGCGGAAAGAGTGCCAAACTAGCCAGCAGACGAGAATGTTGCTTCTGTTCGACGAGGTGGTTTCCTTCGTGTGCTTCCTGCTCTCGAGCATCGTCGCCACGGCCCTCAAGATGCACCTCTCCACATACCTCTCCGACTCCAACCCCGACTCCAAGCCCAACGACCGCCGCAAAGATAAAAATCCCGGGCTGCTGATGAACGGGTTGAGGAGCTTCATGATCACGGTGTCGGTGGCTAGTTCGGTCCTCGGGTGTGTCTACCTGACTATGTCAATGTTCAACGTGGTCCGCGTGCTCCTCGGGAATGTCACTTGCGGAGAGAGCGACACAGTTCAGGCCGCAGGAGCCTTGATTGCCATCAACGTCCTGGCACTGCTCGTCTATGCGCCCTCCATGGGGCACGCCGTCTTTCAATCCCACTCCATGCTCGGAGACTCGACACCCGCATCAACAGCAAACCGTTGATAATCCCCCACCTATGTATTCTAATTCTCCGCCAATATCATAATGTGTGGATGTGATGGTATTAATCATGGCGATGTTCTTTTCCTTCGTTCATTACTTGCCCCGTCGCAATCGGATACTCGTGTATCGTCGGCCTATATAAAAATGGCTTTTATTAATGTAATGTTTTGAGTGGATTTTGGGCACAAAGCATTGCTTTGAAAGCGAGGCACTTAACACACCAATCCCAATCGTTAAGCACGAAGGTCAAATCCAGTGTCATATGGAATGGAATGATCGTATCCATGTCCTGAATTTGACCAGCACGGAAGCCCAATCCCGATGGGAAGCGTGCAGTGGCCTTGAAAGCGTAACATAAGAATTACTTTATACAAATCAAAGTTATTTGGATCATTGATGACAAGGTCGCACTCCACGACGAGAGCCACGTAATTGATAGTCCAGATGATGTCGGTTCGCATCAATCATAGGCCATGTAACGAATAAACTCTTCATTTACAAGGTCCGACATAGAAATAGGATTTAAGCGACAGCATCGCCGGTGGCCATACGATGTCGGCCACCCTCTTCGAGGCCCTAGCTGATAGGGTGGGAGGGGTCCATTCGGGTCATTTGGCTTCTCATCAACACAGGTTCAGAACATAAAACGAGTCATTTTAAATGGGTCAAGAGTTGATCCACTCGTACTCAACCTTATTAAAAAATAGAATGACCGTTGTTTACCAGATTTTCTTCCTCTCTTTTTTTTTTCTCCCTTTTAAAAAGAGCCGCATCTTTATATTCAAATATCACCTGCTATAGTGATGCGTGCCTAACCAATGAGTAGAAAATCGTCATATTAATCGATAATTTGTTGTATCTTCTAAACAACTGCAGAGGTAGTTTGCTGCATGCGTTAGAATAGCGAATAACAAATAACAAAACAGAAATTTGAAAACCCTCGCAATCTCTATAATCAATCGAGTTAGCAATATCCGACAAATGAATGTCTAGGGACCGTGGTAAAGCGGATCTCGTTAAAGAGTATCATCGAAAATGAACACTGCACCGAGTACATTAGTCGTTAAGCAATAAAGATAACAAGATAAAAACACTGATGAAATAGAACTCCAACTTTACATAAGAAGCCATTTAACCATAACCACTACCAAAAATCTTGACACCTCCAAGAAATCGTATGAATTATACATTTATTTAGGATATTACACATATGTTGGCTGACAAGCCTGAATATTTTGTCACTTTGACTGTTCTAAATTTCCAACTACAGCTCAAACAAGAAAAGAAAAGATTCTTCTCATTTCACCCATTTGGCAAACTATTTGAGTAACGCTATAGACCCTAAAATGTCTTATTACCATGTAATGTACTAATCGTAAATAGTTGTTTAAACTATTAGGCAATTTAGGGTGCGCATGGAATTATTTTTGTGCTTTTTTTGTTCCTGGGAACAGAAACAAAAAAAAGTGTTTCTGTTCTGAGGAACAATTTTTGAACAAAAGAACGCGTTTGGTAACGTTTGGTCCGGGAATAAAAAATGAACAGAAACACGTTTGGTAAATTTTATTCTTTTTTTTATTTCTTTTAATTTTTTAAACATTTTTATTTTATTTTTTATTTTTTCCTTTCTTTTTATTTTTTCTTTTTTCCGGCCGGCAGCCTCGCCCAGCCACGGCGAGGCTCGCCGGCCCTCGGCGAGGCCGAGCCTCGCCGTGGCTGGGCGAGCTCGGGCTCGCCCAGATCCGGCGAGGCCGAGCGTCGCCGGCCCCCGGCGAAGCTCGGCCTCGCCGGATCTGGGCGAGCTCAAGCTCGCCCAGCCATGGTGAGGCTCGGCCTCGCCGGATCTGGGCGAGCCCGAGCTCGCCCAGCCAAGGCGAGGCTCGGCCTTGCCCGCGCTGGCGACGCCGAGCCTCGCCTTGGCTGGGCGAGCTCGGGCTCGCCCGCGTCGGCGACGCCGAGCCTCGCCTTGGCTGGGCGAGCTCAGGCTCGCCTGCGCCGGCGACGGCGAGCCTCGCCGGGGGCCGGCGACGCTCGGCCTCGCCGGATCTGGGCGAGGCCGATCCTCGACGGCCGGTCGCTGGCCATGGCCATGGCCGGCGACCGGCGAAAGGAAAAAGAAGGAAAAAAAAGAAGAAGAAAAGAAAAAGAGAAGAAGAAGAGAGAGAGAAACGTTTCTTGAAGAATCGTTTCTGGAGCGAGAAGCAACTTTTTTTTGTTTCTTTTTTCTGTTCTTATTTCGTTCCAGAAACAAAAAAACAAAAAAGGAACAAAAAGCGCAACCAAACGCGTTTCTGTTCCTTTTTTGTTCCCGGGCACACTTTCCGTACAGAAGTGTGCCGGAAACGTTTCTTAGAAACGTTTCCATGCACGCCCTTAAGCACCCAACATAAATTTAGAGAATATTATCCAAAGTCTTAAAACTATTATACTTTTACTAAGCCAGTCATAAACATTTTAATATTGCCAATTGAGCCCTCAAAATTTTCATGTTTTTTTTGATTGAATTCATTCTATGGTAGTGCCATGTAGGACGGCTAACATTGACATAAATAATTTTTTAAAATTTTTAAAAATATTTGGAATTTTTTTATAGTTTTTTTCCTTTTCTTTTTTCTTTTCTCCTCTTGTCCTTCCTTATTTTCCTTTCTCCCCCTGCTGTGGCTGGCAAGGGTCGCTGAAACTCACCAACCATTGGGTGAGGCGATCGCTAGGGATGATTGGTTCCCAATCCAATTCCCACCAAGGATTCGAGAACCGAACCAAAAGGACTAGTTTCTAATTTTTGGAACTGCAAACGGGACTAGACTGGTCCTATCTGGTTCGAGGGTGGTCCAATGGAGCCGGTGGATTCATAATAAATTGCCTACGCTCGTTGGATTCAAATGAAACTAGCTCGGAACTATGGAATTCGCTCGAAAATCTGCAGGGAAGTCACTGATCACCGAAGCAAGGAGTTTGGAGGTACTGTAATGTTGATGGTGCAGGACAGGCGCGTGGTGAGGCGCTCGTCCCGACTAAAGCAGTGTCGGGACTTGCTGGCTGCTGCTCGAGACTGGAAGACCACCGGCGTCGCAGTTCCCAGCTGGTAGCTTGACATTGGATATGGAGGTGCTGGTCAAGTAATCATCGGCGTTGGGCAATAGGGCCTGATGGAGGACGACTGGATCATCGGAGCGAAGCAACGAAGCTTGTCGGTTTGCTGCGTCTGTCCTGGAAAAGGAACGGGGAGAGTTGGAAGTGGCGGCGAGGGCTTGAGGACATCTGGGAGTTGCAGACGTTCGTCGATAATTGATTGCACGCAGTTTGATCTCGTCGGCCCCAACGATTGAGCGACGAAAGCATTGTAGTAGGTGGGAATACATCGTACTACGGTGGGAAGAGTCGTGAAGCCGAGGCATGAGAGGTGAGAGGCGTGGCTGAGCGAGTCTTGAGAGGCAGGCCTCGGGCGATTCATTTTCATTATAGTTTACATAACACCAATTTTCTTTAACAAATAAAAAATTAAAAAAATAAAGTAAATCAGTTTGGCTCTCACCCTGAAACCGAAAATTGTACCACTCGTGATTGGTTCCCATTTTATGAGACTGGGAACCAGACCATCGCCTTCGAGAACCGCACAGAATCGACTAGTCCAGTCCGGTTTGGGTGATTCCTAATTTGGTTAGTTACCACTGCACACTCCTATCGATTGCGGCCGCAGCAAGGCCATGGCTGCCTTCACCAGCCATTCGACAAGGCCGTAACGAGGTAGCCTAGCTTGTGGCTGTGCCTCGCAATGGTTTGGGCAAGCACGGCCGCAAGCAAGACCACCTTCACCCCCCACGATCGCCTTGCCCAATGGTTGGTGAGCTCTGACGATCCTCATTGGCCATAGTGGGAAAAGAAAATAAAAGAAGAAAGGAAAAAAAGGAGAAAACAAAAAAAATAAAAGGAAAAAAAATCATAAAAAAATTTGTTCACGTTAGTGCCCGCTATCCCATATAGCACTACCAGCATTTACGTCAGCGATTTCTGATTAAAATTGGCCGAGTGAACTTAATTGGTAAAACGTGAAAACATATAAGATCAACTGATAAAATTAAAAAAATTATGACTGAATTGTCAAAAGTACAATAAATTTAGTATTTTTTCGACAATTTTTCCTAAAAATCTATCACGTCACTTAACAAGTAGATTCAACTTATGTTTGGTAACCACATTAAGTCCCAAAAATTAAGCTTTTAACTGGTTAATATTATTAAGTGCGTCGGATAATCACCTATACACAACTTATCGAGTATTTTAAGACTTGATGTAGTAAGTAAGGAATGACTCACTTAGTCGATTAACTTATAAAATAGCCAATGGAAGCTAAAACCTTATTAAATATATTGTCAAAACTTTCCAATAATCTTCGCTCTCCCATGTTTTCAAAAATCTAATCAAACTTATTATCCAATCTTATCGGTTCAAATAACTATTTATTTTGGTTTTCAAACATAAAGACTTCAGCACTCAATATTCGGTACTCAAATTTTCAGCACTTGTTTTTCAATGTTAACAAACGAGCCATAAAGAGTGTTAATATGTGTAGTCAATTTTGAAATTATTTAGACCTATTCGATAGTAGATATTATATTTATAAGATACTTCTTCAGTACGTGAAAAACGCATATCTTAGCTAACAAGCTTGAACATTGTCTAAATCTGAATATTACGTGATTCTAATTTCTAGCTATGATTTAAGCATAAAGAGAAAACTCTAAGCTGAGTCGGGTTAAAAAAGATTGACCCGACCCAACCCAAAAATTGTGAGCATGAGACAGGTTGACACGCTTATTTAGAGGATTTAAGAAAGGTGCGTCCATAACCTTTTTTCTCAAAACGGGTTTGATCGGGTTATCGGGTCCAACTCTTCTTTCGCCAGCTACAAGCAAACATAATTTCAAAAAATTTGGAGCGATTGGATTTCCACATTTTTGGAGGGTAAAAATGAATTTCTACCCTTCCCTTGACGACAGATGCCTGCAGGTGGTTGAACCACGAGAGTCATGGTATAATTGTTCTTGACTTGTCACTTTTGAATAAGCTTGCCTGCTTCTTTTTTGCATGTAAGTAATAAGCTTCAAATATTAAACACCAAATTGTTGTCTTTATTCCATTCTCGATTTATCTCTTTCCCAAGCGATGCTTGCAAATCCGGCTGAGCATATTTTCTTCATCTCTATAAAAACCAGGTCGATCTGTAGGATTGGTATTTAAGAATACAAGACGAAGAAACCATGTCCGACAGTCAGCACGAGCTCGAGTCAGTCCCTTTTCTCTCTCTTTTATAGTGAATGGAACTAATCACAGCGTCAGATTAATTAAATTGATGTGATATAGGAGAATAAGTCTCGAGAACGTTTACTTGGTATTATACACTTTGATCTTTGAAATGACGCCACCTTTTTCTTTTCTTTTCTTTTCTTTTTTTTGCTTTAAATTTTTTGGTGGTGGTTCGTCATGTTTGCATCACTAGCCCCGCAAAGCTGGAGGCGGCAGTGGAGGTCCATCAGAAAGCACTGGACGATCTGGTGAACGTGAACTCGCTCTTCACCGCCGCCGTCTTCGTGGGCCTGGCGTTCGCGAATGCCGGACAGCAGAACATCGAGGGCAACAAGCAGTGTGAAGCTGGAGTTGGAGTGGCGAGGAGGCTGGTCAAGAACGAAGTGATTTCGTTCGCCTTATATCTGTTTTCCAGCCTCGTGGCCAAATCCCTCAAGACCCACCTCTTCACCTACCTCATCTCCACGCATACTTTCGAAGAAATCAATGACGTGTCGAGCAAGGTGCTGAGAGGGACCTTGTTCGCTCTCTCCACGTCGACCTCCGTCATGGGCGGCGTGTTGCTCTTGTACTCCATGGTCGACATGATTCAGCTCCGGCTCGGCACGATCGCTTGCAAAGGTACCGAGACATTAAATGCTGTCGGTGCCCTGATGGGGGTCAACATCTTCGCGTGGGTCATCTACATACCCTTTGTCTCCCATGCCATCTATAAATCCACGAAGATCTTCGATGACTGTAAGAAAGAAGAGCCACTAAGTTGGTTGAAACCGCCATGTTGAATACCACAAAGATCTCCGACAACATAAAGAAAAATAAAAGATGGCTCTTCCGCACCATCGGCAGGTGCAACATTCTATGTTTGATGCTGTGTCTCTACTTATATAACTAGCTGGTTAGAATTGCAAGACGAGAGTGGAATAAAGGGGAGCTTTCTTTGCTTTCCCCGGGTGTGAGTCAAATATATATATATATGTGTGTGTGTGTGTGTGTGTGTGTATGTATGTATATGTATATGTATATGTATATGTATATATATGTATTTGTGTTTATTTGTCAGCTTCCCTGCGTTTACAGTTTCTGCAATAATAAGAGGGAGATGCAGAAACACTCTTGTGTTAGTCAGCAATAATGCATATTCTTATCTACCTATCAATGGTTGCTCGCCATGATTAACAATCTGGCATTAACACCCCGAAATCGCATCCGGAAAGAAATCCCCAGTCAACCATCAAACGACGACTTATCCGAAGGTAGCTTCTGTGAATACTGAAGAACTGAAGAGGCAAACGAACTAAACAGCATTTCTCCCACATTTACAGTTGAATAGCGCCTTCCAAGACATGAATCGAGAGTCATTATTGACGCCGAACTCCTATACTTTGACGGTGAAAAGACTAATCATGCCCTTCTTTCAGATCTTTACCAGCTATGAGACAATTTCGCGGTTGCTACTGCCACTAGTAATTTCGTTCTTTCTTATTATGATCTCTGTTTTTGTGCTGGAATTTTGTTCCTGTTTATTTTATTAGTACGTTAATGATGGAGTGCGATTAGAACGCACCGTTTCATCTTGATGTGTTATGATGGAAAGACACCTTTTGAAAGAGTATGATGGAGACATATAAAAACTTCTGAAGATAACCTTTGGGACAGTTGGCAGAACGTACACTTAGAAAGAAATTGTTCTCATTTTCTTGTCCCATTTCCATCAAATAAAAAGGTGTTCAATTTATCCTTAACGAAAATAATTCGCATTTACGCTGTAGAAATTGGATATTTTTCTTGTGACTGCATTTAGACCAACGTGAAGTAATATTGTTCGTTATTCATCCGCAATTCAAAGATCGTTCCAGGGTAAATTTTTCATTGCGCATCAGAAAGAGGTAGGTCGTCTTCTGCTAACTTTCTTCCTACATTGGTATCAGAGCTAGGTTGTGATTTCTGTCTTGTTTTTCATCGATTTTTTCTCGTCTATCATTTGATATGGAGATCAAGAGAATAAAATTTTCATTGTATGGATGTTTATTGCTTGGAATTGCAATCTGAATCGTTGAAAACGAACCAAGCAAAGAACGGGTTTAAGGGTCGCGTATATCGTACGGTTTTGGCCATTTTTTGTAATATTTTTTTGGCCAAAATCAAATATGCAAGGTGAAAGTGATAATGCTAGTATGAGCACTTAGAGGGGGGTGAGTAGGTGCGAAAACAACTTTTGCAAAATATAGTATAAAACTTTACTTTTAACTTGAGTCTGGTTGATAATAGACTTTGCAGAGGAAATCAGACTTTAACAATTAAATAGAGTTACGAGCAAAATAAAAGAGTTTAGGGAAGAGAATAAGAACACAAGGTTTATGGTGGTTCGGCTTAATCTAAGCCTATGTCCACTCTCCCACACTAACAGCCCACTGGCTAGATTTCACTATGAATAAAAAGAGTCGTTACAGTATCACGTCATTGATTCCATAGTGTAGAGACTCTACTACACTTCCTCAAGGCCTCACAAATATCTAAATTCTCTTTTGAGTGCAAACTTTAGCTCAACAGTTGAATTAGCAAAGAACAAGGAGCTTCAGATTTTGGAATTTATCTATCGCGCACACACTCAAATAGCTAGAGCATCTTTCTTTTATACTCCTCCATGCCTTCATAACTGTTGGCACTTTCTAAAGGAGTTCTTCCAATCTACTCATTGGGCAGAATCAATTAGGAAGATCTCGAGTTACTTAAGGAATGTGATGATAGCCTACCAATCCTGCTCGCCCATACAATCAGGATCTAGGTTTCCATAAGTAGAACCTTTTAAGTATACTTCGCCAATCAACGGTTCCAAATTACTCGAATTAATTTTAAAACGAACAAAAGATCTTAAGGTGCTATCTCAGCTGTGAGATCTTCTTTAGCCGCTCGAATCAAATCCTTAAAGAAATATGTGATTCTGGATAAGACTTCTTTGTCGGTCTAGAAATTGTCAATGAGGGCAGACTTTAAATCTTGAATCTGGCGGTCTTCAGACTTTGATGAAAGAGTCTGCAAGTTTTCAGACTAGACTGATGGAAACGTTTTGTCAGCTTCAAAACAAGTAAGGAAGTTTTCTCTAACAATCTCCCCCTTTTTGATGGTGACAAAACTTTCCTGCAGATTTGGATACTTTTGACCTGTAAGACAATACTCAAGCAAATAAGGATATCTCATAAAAGATAAATGTATTAGGATAAAAATAGTATCGAATCCGCATCCACAAGAAATGAGTTAGTCCTGTAAAAACAACTATCTTTGCTATGAATACTAACAGTGCTTAAGATACTGCAAGCATTAAATGATCAAACAGTCTAAACCAGTCACAACCAAACAAGAATTAAAGTCAAATTCAAAAGTCAAATCTGCACAAACTTCTTCCCCTTTTTGTCAGCATTAAAAAGGTAGAGACGAAAAAGAGATTTGGATAAAATTAAGATTATTTTGGAATGCGAATAAGCTGGAAATCTCCCATCGACTTGACAGTCTCCTCCAGCTTTCTCAAATCCTCCTTCAGTTGCATTATTTCCTCACCCTTGGTAGTTGCTTGAACTTGAAGATTAAGGGCCTGAACTTAATTGAGCAAAGAAACTGAAGAGGCTTGATTAGCATTATGCATATTTTGAAATTCGCATCCCAGAGCATAAATCTGACATCACATCTCCATAAGAACATCAAGCAACCTTCTAAAGTCTACTGAGTTGTTGGTTTGAGTGCTTGCTTCAGCATGATCAATTTGTGGAGTATTGGCAGATGATGGCATTTCAGCATGAGCATGTAGACTTGGAGATGAAACATCATGACATTCTTCAGGAAATTCAGAGGCATATACATCTTCTGGGTCGGCAGGAGAACGACTGGCATCATCACTAGTAAAAGCAAGTGCAGGAGTACCTCTTTTCTTAGCAGCTCCCCTTGTTTCAGTGCCTTCAGGTGGAGAAAAGTACTCTTCATGCTCTGTCTCTTCCTCAGTGACACGATAACCTTGTTCTCCGCTTTGCTCTTCTTCTGCAGTTCCTCCTTCCTCTGCTTCCTTCCTCATTGATTCCCTCTCTTCACTCCTCTGCTCTGCTTCTTCTTTGTCTTGGTTCTCTCTAACCTCTGTCTCTGGAGCAAGACGCTGTAAGTTCCTTAAGGCAAGAGTGGAAATGATGATATCATCCTCATCTTCTTCATCCTGCAAGATGAGTGATCTCCTTCTTTTAGATGGAGCTGTCATGGGCTCCTTGCCTTTCCGTTTTGCAGCCATAGGGTCTTGACGAGTCTTGACTGGAGTCTTCTCCTTAAATCTCTCTAAAGCTTTGTTTAGCTCTTTCAGATGCATCTTTGAAACCATCTTTAGTCCCACCACCATTTGATCACAGGTTTGAACACACAGAATTTTGGGAGGCTGAATGTTAAAATGTCTGAATAGCTGAGTAACAAGTGCTGAATAAGGAAGTTGACCCTTGTCCTTTACCACTGATCTATACATGTGAAATATGATAGTATGTGGCAGAGAGAACTTTTTACCAGCATTGATAGCATACATCAGCTTTGCTTTTGAATTGGAGACGTCAGTCTTTGATGTGGATTTGGGTCTAAGACAGTTAATCACAATCTTATGAAGCAAGATATTTGAGGCACTCATCCTCAAATACGTAATTCGACCTTCTGCCATTCCATCTCGAACAAGCTCCATAGTCGTACGACAAATAGACACACTAATTGATTGGAACATCCCTCTCTTTACTCCAATCACGTTAGCCAGAGTGTCCATATCAACCAAATAATCCTAGTCTCTAACACTGAAAGAAAATCTATTCGCATCTAAAAAGCTTAGATTAGAATATAAATACGCAGTAAGTTTTGGATGAACAATAGTTGTCTCAGAGCAAAATCGTTCAAGTTGAAGTAAAGTAAATTCCTCCCGTAGCTTCACATTCAGAAAGTTGAGAAAATCAAAATCCACACTTTTTGGGTTCATCACCCCTCGCTTCAGCAACTTAGAATAAACTCGCTTATGTTCCTCAGAACGAAATAGATCGGCTCTTCTTCCTCGAATGTTCGCAGCAACACCCATTCTAGACTTAAAATGAGTGAACATCTTTTCATCATCATTTGTTCCATTAGGTTGACTAAAACCTCCAACACGTGGATCGCTTGGGAAATTCGCAAAAGCCCTTTCTGCCGAACCAGCAGGAGCAATTCCCAAACGTTCTATTGTTTGCAAGAAATGGGTTTTATTTCTGTACCCCTTTTCTTTCAAAAATTCATCAATAAAGTTCATTGGAGAACCTCCATCCTTTAGAGCAGAGTAGAGCTTGAAAGTAAAAGCAGGCTTAAGAGTCTTTACAGGTTTGACATCCTCCAAAATTTCTTCTTCTGCCTGTTGTTGATGAACATTTTGTGGTCTAGCCTGAGGAGAGTGGCGTGGTTGAGAATGTTGTGGACTCTGCTATTGTCTTGGGGATTCTTCTTCCTCGGTAAGGTCAAAGTGCGTAGGACCCTTACGCATATGCTGTGGTCCCCTGCTTGCAATCCTTGAAGACTTTCTTTGGGAAGACATTATCACAGTCTTTGAGAGAGTTTCCAAACTCGATTCGTGAGAAAGATGAAAACTTTAAATATTAAACTAGAGAGAAAAAGTAAGAAGGTGATGTTCTGTGCTTCTAGGGTTTGTAAGTAAAAAAGAAGACAAACAATATATAAGGCAATCGAAATGAGGTATACGGATCGTCATAAAAGGAATGATAAAAAAATGCCTTTTAAAAAATAACTGCCTTTTGAGAATAGATAACTGCCATCTTAAAAAGATAACTTCCTTTTCGAAAAAGAATAATTGCTACAATTTCAAAAACTTGGAAAGATAACATCAATCAATTGCAGATAATAAACAATCGTACCTTTTCGAGATTTTATCCGAAAGATAAATTGCAAGAACTGAAATGACTTACAGTCGTGATTCTTGATCTTCTAAGTCTGAGTATCTTAAGACTTTTATCCCTGAGTCTGAGCTTTTTCAGACTTTAAGATATTAAGTCTGGATCGAATAGATTCAAATAGATTTTTCTCTAGTGAATTTGTGAAAATGTCCGCCAGCTGATTCTTTGAGTCAATGAATTAAATCAAGACTTCTCCATTTTGAGCATGGTCTCTAATAAAATGATGTCGAATCTCTATATGCTTTGCTCTTGAATGAAGAATTGGATTTTTGGTTAGATTAATCGCGCTAGTGTTGTCACATTTGATCTCAGTGCATGAGTCTTCAATTTCAAAGTCTCTTAGTTATTGTTTTATCCATAGGATTTGAGAATAACAGCTCCCAAGAGCTACATACTCTGCTTTTGCTGTTGAGAGAGCCATAGTACTTTGCTTCCTTGAAAACCAAGATACTGTCCTATTGCCAAGCAATTGACAAGTGCCTGATGTGCTCTTTCTATCAACTTTGCATCTTGCTAGATCTGCATCTGAGTATCCAAGGAGAGTAAAGTCTCATTCTTTAGGATACCATAGACCTAACTTAGAGGTTGTTGCAACGTATTTGATGATGCGTTTCGCAGCACTTAGATGAGATTCTTTGGGATCTGATTGAAATCTGGCACAAATGCAAACACTAAACAAAATGTCAGGTCTAGAAGCAGTAAGGTAAAGAAGTGAACCAATGATACTCCTATACAGCTTCTGGTCAACTTTCTTTCCTCCTTCATCTTTGTCTAGCTTCGAAGAACTTGACATTGGTATATCATTCTTTTTGCAATTTTCCAAATCGAATTTTTTAACAAGTTCTTTGGCATATTTTTCTTGATGAATGAAAACTCTTTCCTTCAATTGTTTCACTTGTAGTCCGAGAAAGAAGGATAGTTCACCCATCATGCTCATCCTGCATAGACTTAGAGAATTTCTTGCACAGATTTTCGTTAGGTGATCCAAAAATAATATCATCAACATAGATTTGAACCAGTAGAAAGTTTTTACTTTCTTTTTTAATAAACAAAGTAGTGTCTATTTTACTTTTAACAAAGCCATTTTGGATTAAAAATTTACTTAACCTGTCGTACCAAGTTCGAGGTGCTTGCTTTAAACCATATAGTGCATTTTTCAGTCTGAATACAGAGTCTAGTTTCCTTGGGTCTTCAAAATCGGGAGGTTGTTCCACATAGGCTTCCTTTTGGATAAATCCATTCAGGAATGCACTTTTGACGTCCATTTGAAATAACCTAAAATTTTTATAACAAGCAAAAGCAAGTAATAGTTTAATTGCTTCTAACCTTGCTACTGGTGCGTAAGTCTCATTATAGTCTATCTCTTCTTCTTGCGTATATCCTTTGGCCACGAGTCTTGCTTTATTTCTTATAACTTTTCCTTTTTCGTCCATCTTGTTCCTGAAAACCCATTTAGCTCCAATAACAGATTTACCTTTTGGTTTAGGAGTTAATTCCCAAACATCATTAACTCTGAACTGCCTGAGCTCTTCTTGCATAGCTTCAATCTAGCTTTCATTGGTTAAAGCTTCTTCTATGCTTCTGGGTTCTATTTCAGAAATAAGAGGCACAACGCTAGACTCTTTACGCCTTTTGGATCCTGTACGAATCCCTTCATCAATGTCACCAATAATAAGTTCTTTGAGATGACTGGACTTGTGCTTCCAGTTGCTGGTTGGTTTGATAGACTGCTGATCTTTTTCTTCATTTGATTCTTCAACATTCGTTTGTTGTTGACCTTTTGTAGTCTAAGTTGCTTCTGAAGAATTGGACTTTGTAGAGTCTTGAGCAGGTTCTGATTCTTCAGATTCAGTCTGGATCGATTGATTTTGTATAAGATCTTGAAATTTGACATTCATCGATTCTTCCACTGATTGAGTCTTCTTGTTTTATACTCTGTAAGCTTTGTTGGTGGTTGAATATCCAAGGAAGATTCCTTCGTCTGATTTTTCTTCAAACTTATCAATTCGATCATTTGTATTTTTCAATATAAAACATTTACAACCAAACACATGAAAATAGGAAACAATTGGCTTCTTTCCTATGAACAACTCATAGGGAGTTTTCTCCAGAATTGGCCTTAGGAAAACTCTGTTAATGATATAATATGTTGTAGAAACTGCTTCAGCCCAAAAACGAGAAGAAATGTTGCTTTCAATTCAAAGAGTTCTAGCCATTTCTTGCAATGATCTATTCTTCCTTTCCATAACTCCATTCTGTTCGGGAGTGTATGGAGAGGAGAACATATGCTGAAAATCAGATTTATCACAAAATTTAGCAAAGTTTTGATTTTCAAACTCACCTCCATGATCTGTCCGTATGCTTGAAATAACATACCCTTTCTCATTCTGTACTTTCTTAGCAAACTTTAAAAAATAAGAAAAGGTTCCAGACTTACTTGCTAGAAAGTATACTCAAGTAAATCGTGAATAATCATCCACTATTACTAGGCAATATTTCTTTCCACCAATGCTTTGAGTTCTAGTTGGTCCAAAGAGATCCATATGTAGGAACTGCAGCACACGATTAGTGGAAACTTGATTAATTGGTTTGAAAGAACTTCTAACCTGTTTTCCCAACACACATGGTGTGCATAATTCAGATTTTTGGTATGTCAGGTTAGGTAGTCCACGAACAAGCTTCTTTGCAGAGATCTTGGCAATTTGCTTCATGTTGATGTGGCCAAGTTTTCAATGCCATAGATTAGCTTCCTCTTGTATTGAAATTAGACATTGGGATTTTTCTTGATTGATATCCAGAAGATAGATGTTCCCATGTCTTCGCCCCGTGAAAGTTTGAGAGAAGTCTTTACTGGTTCCCAAACATATTCCTTCTTGAAAATTGATTTTGAAACCTGTGTCGCACAGTTGGCTGATACTCAGCAAGTTGTAATTGAGTCATTCTACTAAGGAGACATTGTTGATTGTGAGACTTCCAATCTTTACTGTTCCGCATCAGACAATTCTTCCTTTGCTATTTCCACTAAAAGAAACTTTTCCACCATTAACTTGCATAAGCTTTATGAAACAACTAGAATCTCCTGTCATATGTCTTGAGCATCCACTATCCAAGTACCATTTGACCTTTTTCTTGATAGTGACCTGCATTTAAAAAAGAAACTCAAGTTTTCTTTGGTACCCATATTTTCTTGAGTCCAATGGAGTTAGTGCAATATACGGTCTTTGCCCAGTCCTTTTTAACAGGTTTCCAAACCATGAGACATTCTTTCTCAAAGTGTTCTGAGCTGTTGCACTTAGAACATTTAAGAGCACTATGGCCAATAGGTTTTACAAAGATTTTTTGGAAATGATTTCTATAAAAGGCTTTTGTAAGTCTTTGTTTGATTCTTTCCTTTACTTTTGGAAAATTAATTAGAGGAATGGGTTCAGAAGTCATTCCCAAGATTGATTTGTTAAAGTAAGGTCTTTGTGCTGAAAGGATCTTTTCTAATTTCTCAGATCCTATAGAAAACCTTTTTGAAATACTTGAAATATCATTTTTCAAAAGTGTATTTTCTTTTGAAAGAGAGTGTGCATTTTCTTTTAAAGTAATAAAACTTTTATCTAAATTTTCAAACTTTTCTTTCCAAACAATCTCTTGTTGCTTAAGTGTAGAATTTCCCTTTTTAGCTTGGAAATCCTCTTGAGAGAGGTTTTGAGACTAAGACACAGTTCATCAATATATTTAGAGACTTTAGTAGGAATTTTTAAATTACTTACCTTGATTTCACTGTCTGAATCTAAGTCTGTATCTGTCTCAGAGTCTGAATCTGATTCTATTTTTGCCATTAAGCAAATATTAGCATAATTATCATCACTCTCTTCGCATTCGGTATCACTCCAAATTTCTACTTTGAGTGCCTTTTTGTATTTCTCAGCTTTTCATTTCTTTTTCTTCAGTAGGGGACAATTGGGTATGATGTGTCCCTTTTTCTTGCATTCAAAACAAATCACATCTTTATTGGATTCATCGTCCTCAGCTGATTTATTTTGAAACTTTTGAGAGTGTTTCTTCCAATCGAATCTTCTTCCCTTTTTGTTCAGTTTTCTGAACCTTCTTATCATGAGAGCAAGCTCTTCATTGTCCATATCATCTTCAGAATCTGTAACATCAGAGTCATCATTAGATTTTAAAGCAATAGATTTTTTACCTTTGGGATCTTCTTCTTCATTGATTTGCTCCACTTCATAAGACTGAAGAGTGCCAACGAATTCGTCAACGAAGAGTGGCATGATCCTCCATGTCTCTCTGATTGAGGTCTTTACGTGATTCCAATCTTTGGAAAGTCCACGCAATAGTTTGTTAACCTTAATGGATCCTGAGATTGGTTGACATTGATACTCAACACCATTCATGATTTCTGTAAAACGACTAAACATGTTAGTGATAGATTCTCCTGGCTTCATCTTGAAGGCTTCATATTGACCGAGCAGAATATTGATTCTGGTTTCTTTCACTCGATCGGTTCCTTCATAGGTGACGTGTAGCGTATCCCAGACTCTTTGTTATATCCAGTACGAGATAATGCACAATATAAGGAGTAAATTGCTTTTGCATCAAGAGCTTGTCTCTTGATTATCTCTTCTTGAGTCATCTCGCTGGCCTTTGTAACTTCTTTTCCTCTTTCTGAGATTGTTGTAGCTTTAGGAATGATTCCTTTGTCTACCACATCCCATTCTAGAGGATTTTTTCATCTTAGGAATGCCTTCATTTTATTTTTCCATATATTGTATTCATTTCCATCAAAATAAGGTGGTCTAGTGTTGCTTTGCCCTTCAACCAAACCTGGAGCTAACATACTAGCCATGGACCTTTAACTTTGAAGAAAACACTTCAATTTAAATGAGTACACATGCTCTGATACCAATTGCTAATGCTAGTACGAGCACCTAGAGGGGGTGAGTAGGTGTGAAAACAACTTTTGCAAAATATAGTATAAAACTTTACTTTTAACTTTAGTCTGGTTGACAATAGACTTTGTAGAGGAAATCGGACTTTAACAATTAAATAGAGTTACGAGCAAAATAAAAGAGTTCAGGGAAGAAAATAAGAACATAAGGTTTATAGTGGTTCGGCTTAATCCAAACCTACGTCCACTCTCCCGCATTGACAGCCCACCAGCTGGATTTCACTATGAATCAAAAGAGTCGTTACAGTATCACGTCCTTGATTCCATAGTGTAGAGACTCTACTACATTTCCTCAAGGCCTCACAAATATCTAAACTCTCTTTTGAGTGCAAATTTTAGCTCAACAGTTGAATCAGCAAAGAACAATGAGCTCAGACTTTGGAATTTATCTATTGTGCACACACTTGAATAGCTAGAGCATCTTCCTTATATACTCCTTTATGCCTTCATAATCGTTGGCACTTTCTAAAGGAGTTTTTCCAAGCTACTCGTTGGACAAAATCAATTAGGGAGATCTCGAGTTACTTAAGGAATGTGATGATAGCCTACCAATCCTGCTCGCCCATACAATCAGGATCTAGGTTTCCATAAGTAGAACCTTCCAAGTATACTTCGCCAATCAACGGATCCAAATTACTCGAATTAATTTTAAAATGAATAAAAGATCTTAAGGTGCTATCTTAGCCGTGAGATCTTCTTCACCCGCTCGAATCAAATCCTTAGAGAAATATGCGATTCTGGATAAGACTTCTTCGTCGGTCTAGAAACTGTCAATGAGGGCAGACTTTAAATCTTGAGTCTAGCGGTCTTCAGACTTTGACGAAAGAGTTTGCAAGTCTTCAGACTAGACTAATGGAAACATTTTGTCAGCTTCAAAACAAGTAAGGAAGTTTTCTCCAACAGAAAGTACTCATCGAACGGCAGGTCGATTGTCGCTGGAGCACGCCGGACGCGCTTACACGCATGGCCATAAGCTGCAGTGCGTGGGCGCCATGTGCCAGACGTGCTGGGCATGTTCAGCGCATGAGCGCGACGTGCGCGTTGGCAAACCAACGCATGCTGACGTCATCGTAATGTCGGTAACTGTTGGATGATGTCATCAATGACATCACTGTCGGCGGCAGTTGGCCGGCTGGCGACCCGCCCTGACTCGACCTGAGACCCGAACCGACCCGACCCAACCCATTGATCGGTCAATTGGTCCAGTGGTCAAATCGGTTGGACCGTTCACCGGTTGGACCGATCGGACCAGCTAGGAGACTTCTAGCTTGTTGGCGCTTGCGCCACATGTACCCCGCACTCAGGCGGCGCGTGTGGACGCGTGCGGTGTCTGATTGGAGCGTGGTCGGTGGCGTTTGGTTCATATTGATATTCTTTATCCTGTGGTATAATTCTTTTACATGTTTGAATTTTTTAAAGGTTTAAAAATATGTATGGAACCCTAAGTACGCGTATTTTTAGTGTGTAAATGTATTGTTTATTAATTTTTAGCCTGTATTTTCTCATGGTTTGGGAAATACAATAGCTAGCTTGCATGAAAATTGTTATATATGTTGTGTAGAGCTTGGTTCGATGATAACATGTGTATAGTTTAATATACTTGCAATTTTCTTGTCTTGGGAAAATTTGAACAATGGTAGGAAATCCTTGATTTTTCATTACATGTTGAATTACGATTTTGGTTATAGTTGCTGGATGATTGTTTTTTGTACGTTGGTTCATATCATGCTATGCTTTTTGTGGTAAAGGAAAAATGTAGAAATTACATGAGGTCATATAATTATTTTTTCTAGTGGGAGTTCGTAAGTTGGTAGAATTCGAAGGAGTTTTCATCTAGAACTTAAAATTTGCGCAAATTAAACTAATTAATGATAATAGAATAATCGTACATAGGAGCTGATTGGGAACATAATAAACTTTCGTTTCTGTGTCATTTGTTGAATTATCATTAAATTAGTTTGTTTTTGCTGCAAATTAAATGTGTTACTCTGAAATATGTGCTAATATTGATTCTGCGTTTATTATGTCAATGTGTTATAGAAATTGATTTTGCCTTCGGCATCCAAAACCATTGTGGCTGACCTCAAGAAGGGTGAAAAACTAAACAGTGACAATTATGATATTTGGCACCAAAAAGTTTAGTACATCCTTGAGGAGCAAGAGATTTTGGAAACCCTTAACCACACCATGGTTGAACCTGAGCATGGAACTTCAGTTCAACACCGGAGAGATCTTGAAGCTTATCAATCTTGGAAGAAGAAAAATAACATTGCTCACATTACGTTACTGAGCTATATGCAAGATGATCTCATGTGTGAGTTCGAAAGTTATGATAAAGCTCAAACAATGTGGGTTGCCTTGAAAAATAAGTTTGGGGGTATATCTGCCACTAAGTTAAGGAGATTCACCATCAAGTTTGATACGTACTAAAAACGCCCAAATGTAACGATGAGGCAACATATTCAGGAGGTGTCAAATATGATGCATGAGCTGAAGTCAATAGGTCACTCCCTTACTGATGAACAGTAAGTTCAGGCTGTTATAAGGTCTCTTCTTAACAATTGGGAGCATATGAAGATCAATATGACGCATAATGATAATATTGTTACTTTTGATGATATAACGCGTCATTTAGAATTAGAGGATGAATACCTAGAGGCTGTGGGATCCTCTACCCATGCTTATGTTGCTGAATCAAGTTTGCGCAAAACTTCGAGCTTCAAGCACAAAAGGAATCATCAAATCAATAATAAATGGAAGAAGACTGATTAGGCACCTAAGAGGGCTAAGACCTTCCGATACAAAAAGCGTGGTAGGAAGAACGACAAGGCTAGGATGAAGTGCTACAATTGTGGCAAGATGGGTCACTTTGCTCGTGAATGCACTGAGTTGAAAGAGGTACCCTATTACTCCATTACTTTAAGTAATACTTTTGTTTCTAGCACCGTAATGCTTGCTGAATCTCATCTAATGTGGACTATATACTCAGAAGCAACAGATTACGTAGCTAGAGATCGAGAATCATTTGTGGAGTATCGTTGGATACAGCCTAGAAGAAAATTGATATATGTTGGGAATAACTCAAGAGTTGAAGTGAAGGGTATTGGCACATGTAAATTAATTTTACGTGATAGTTGAAGCCTATTCCTACATAATGTCCTCTATGCTCCAGATATTGGATGAAACTTGGTTTCCATAGTTGTTCTTCTTAATCTAGGTTATGTATTGAATTTTCATGGTGATTGTGTTGACATTTTGTTTGGAACTATTTATTATGATTCAGGTAATGTATTGAATGGTTTAATGGTGTTAGACATTGACTATGATCAATACAATGTTAATGTCGATGGTTGTTTTTCTTTAATTATAACTTCTAGTAATGTTGAGTTTGATGTAAGTACTTAGCATGCTAGATTAGGTTATATTGGGTTATAAAGAATGCAAAGATTAGCTAGAGAAGGCTTTTTAGGATCCTTTACTAATGTTAATTTATCCGTATGTGAACATTGTCTAGGGGAAAAGCAACTAGAAAACCATTCGGTAAAGTAACTAGAGCTGAATTTCCATTGCAACTCATACATTCTGACATTTGTGGTCTTTTGAATGTGAGGACGAGGCATGGAGCCTCATATTTCATCACTTCATAGATGATTTCATACGTTTCGGTTACATTTTTCTGATCTTCCATAAGTCAGAAGCATTAGATTGCTTTAGATGATATATAGCGATGATAAATAATCAATTGAACAAAACAATAAAGGCATTGAGAACCGATCGCAGACGTGAGTATCTATCTGAGCAATTCAAGGTTTTTTGTGATGAAAAGGGAATTGTACGACAATTGACTATTCTTGGTACTCCACAACAAAATGGGGTAGCTAAGAGAAGGAATAGACTCCATTGGAAATGGTTAGGTCTATGATGGCGCAAGCAAATTTATTTATCTCCTATTGAGGAGATGCATTATTAACTGCTGCATATGTACTTAACCTTGTGCTCTCAAAATTAGTCACTTCCACTCCTTATGAATTGTGGACTGATATGAAACCAAACTTAAGTAATCAACGTCCATGGGGATGTGCAGCTTATGTTTATGATTCTTCCCATAAATATGACAAATTAGGTCATAGAGGGAAGAATTGTATATTTATAAGATATTCTGAACACTTTAAAGGGCACGTGTTCATAGGTGAACAAGTTGATGGAAGTGTGACCGAAATGGAGTCACAAGATGTCACGTTCTTGGAGAATGATTTTCCTAGTAGAGGAGAGATTAATAAGGACTTCTAATTATATGATATGGAAGATCCTAATAACACACCTACTAATGTTGTAGAGGGAAATGAAGATTTACCTCAACATACAAGACCTAGTGGGAGTGTTGCATCGCTTGGCGAACTGAATTTAAGAGAAATTCAGTTACGTAAAAGTAATTGTAAAAGTATTCCCCGTTGTCATTTTGAAATTGAAAGGGAAGCATTTATGATTCCTTAGAAAGACGATGCTGAGCCTAAGACTGTTCAAGAGGCTCTCTCATCTTCTGATAAGGAATAATGGAGAAAAGTTTTGGAAGATGAGATGGAGTCAATGGGGGAAAATCACGTCTGAGACTTGATTGATCTACCACCCAATCACAAGGTTATTGGAAACAAATGGATTTTTAAAATTAAGCGAAGGGCAGATGGATCCATTGAAAAGTATAAGGCTCGTCTTGTGGAGAAATGTTATACTCAATAAGAGGATTTTGACTATGAAGAAACTTTTTCACCAGTTGTAAGGTTTGCCTCAATACGCCTTATCCTAGCCATCGTTGCATATTTGGGCTTTGAATTACATCAAATGGATGTAAGACAACATTTCTTAATTGAGAACTAGATGGAGAAATCTATATGAATTAGCTAATAGGTTTCATAGCTAAAGGTTAAGAGTATAAAGTTTGCAAGTTTCATCGCTCAATATATGGCCTTAAAAAAACATCTAGATAGTGGTATCTTCCTTTTCATCAAGCCATAATGACTTTTGGATTCACAATGATCGAAGAAGATCACCGTGTATATGTCAAGCAGTCCGAAGATAAATTGGTGATTTTATCACTTTATGTGGACAATATTCTTTTGGCTGGAAATGACAAGGTTTTGATTATCACCATAAAAGAATGGTTGTTCTCCAATTTTGAAATGAAAGACATGGGAGAAGCCGCTTATATATTAGGAATTAAGATCGAAAGAGATCGTTCAAGAAAACTTCTTACTTTATCACAAGAGTCTTATATTGTTGACACCTAATTTTGGCAACCCTAAGGAAATAAAAAATAGAAATTGCACAGAGCAAGTAAAAGGAAAAAAAAAGGGGGAAAATCAATCTGATTGATTATGCATGGACGTTGGAAATTCTGAAAAATATTCAAATCTTGGTAAATGCGGAAGCGATTCCCGGTCCGGAATCAAGAGTTAGGAAATCAGGTAAGAATTTTGATAAAATGGAAGGAATCAAAGCAAAATCGAGTTGATTGCGAAATCACGCTCCGATATGCAGTCATGAATTAATGCAACAGAAGATCGAAGCTCGAAAATTTCCATGGAAAGCGGTCGTCTAGAATCACTATAAAAGAGAGCCACAATTTTCATGACCGGGGAGAGCAGAAAAATTCGAGAGAAAATTTCGTGAAGGGGAGAATTTGAAGCGAAAAAAATTCGTGAGAGGAATTCGCAAAAAAGAAAAAAAAAGGATGTGAGAAAAGTGCAAGAAGAACTGTGTGAGAGGAGAGGAAAAAGGAGAAGCCCCCGTCCATCTTCGGTCAACAAAAAGGGGTCATTTCCCTTCTTCTTTGACAAGGTTGCAAAAAAAAAAAAAAGAGACAGAGAAAAGACTTGAGAGCAATGTGAGCAAAAAAAAAAAAAAGAAAAAGAAAGGAAAAAGAGGAAGAAGAAGAACAGTCTTCTTCATGCTGCTTAGCCTTCGTCTTCGCCGCCCCTCACTGGCCATCGCTGCTCTTCCAACCACTATTGCTCTGCCAGCAGAACCACCTCCGCGCCACCTCGCTGTCACTTGCCATTGCCCCAGCATCCCACTCGTCTCCGTCACTCGCCTACACCTCCATCGCAGCAACTCGACGCCTGCAGCAGCGCTTGTCACCACGCGTTTCTATCCGATGCCTGCACCTCCACCTCGCTTGCAGCCCACCGGTCTGCGATCCTGAGCTAATCGCCGCTCGTCCACCTTCCTTGCGACCCTACTGCCGATGCCCACACCACCGATTCACCCTTGGCTCATGCTTTGCTTGTCACCCACACTTGCGACTACTCGCTGCCGCTGCTCCTCGCTAACGCCAGAGCAACTTGCGCATCTCCTCTACCTGCTCGTCACTGCTGTGCTCCTCCCTTCGCCGACACCGTAGTAACTTGCACCACTGTTGCCTTCCACCCTTTGCAGCAAACCGACGTCTGCACCTCCGAGCACTAGCACTGTCGCTACCCAACTCCCGCACCACAGCCTGTCACGCCCTGACCCTCGAGCGTGTGCCCATCCCTTGGTGGTCGATAAATATGCAACGTCCCAGGATGCGTCGCCGACCCATTTATTTTAATACGCATGCAGAAGCGAAACAATACCCCTGACAACAACAAGATTGTATGGAAAGCAAGTAAAAAAATCACAACCACAACAAACCTTTTATAAACAATCCAGGTTTATACACAATACTAGGCTGTTTACAAAAGATTGGCTCAATAAAAAGGGAACTTTCCTATGAGCCGCTAGTCAGACTCTTTCATCGATTCTTCGGTCATCTCCTCCACAAACTCCAGAGCTTAGGGTCTTCCTCAACTCGCATCTAATGACCTGAAAATGTTATCTCACAACGGGGTGAGACAACATCTCAGTAAGTTCACCCCCTAAGACCTGACTAGGAAGAAAATACGCCCTAAGGGTTGCCTAAGCACAGGCCTAAGTTAGAGGACTTACCTTTGCCATAGTTCCTTCTTACAAGTCTGTACAATTTGTATATTTAACCAATCATTTCAACTCAAATCAACTCCAGTCATCAAATCAGATCGAGCCATCGATCAATTGATTTAGTCGATTCCATGTCATCAAGACCATCTCTCGGTCAACTCATTTAATACTATCTATAAAATCTGATCATATCAAAGACTGCTCACCCTAAGCTGAAGATAGATAGAAAAGCTCGCCAAAAGCTGATAACAATGTATACTGCTCACCTTAAGCTGATATATGGAAGCCCTTAGATTGATATAATGTATGACTAATGCTCATCAAAGCTGTGCGATACTTAATTGCTCACCAAAGCTGTGCAATACTTAATTGCTCACCAAAGCTGTGTGATGCTTAATTGCTCACCGAAGCTGTGCGATAGTTAGGGTATACTACTTATTCTAAGCTGATATATCAAGCCTTCAGGCGGATATAGTATACCATTCTACTCAACCAATCATTTCACCACTTTTATCATACCTGATAAAAATAATCGTGTGTGGGTACACGGTTGGCCTTAGCAAAAAATATAATATATTTACTTTATAAATTCCCACTAATTATATAGTCGATAAAAACATTTTTGCCATTGTAAACCAATGCCTGGTGATTTTCTAATTAAATGTTGAAATTATTAAATTTTGGGATAAATACCCTAAAATTACAATTCATACTTAAATTGCAAAAACCAACACTGATTACCAAAATTACCACTGCGATCAACACAAAATTTCGGTCACTGGCTATCCTAGTCTAATTTTTGGAAAATAATAAATAATTATATAATTACTAAAATTAATTAATAAATTCCAATAAATGTAATTTAGACCGGAAAAGCCTAATTAAATATCAAAACAGGCTCGAAAAAATTCCAAACCTATCTAAATAAATACTATGACTTATCTATTTGCTAATCACACTACTCTAACCATCTAACATGCAATATCGAACGATTAAATCTTTAATCCGTTCTAACTAACCACCTAATCCAAGCTTAACCTAAACTAATCAACCCTTAAGCATAATTAACTCTCTAAGCAGAGATTAGTGAGTAAACTCACCGGTTTAATGATCTGGTGAGTCCACGGCGACGGTGGCGTGACGGCGGGTGACAAACTCTGAAGCGGCGGCACTCGACGAGGCTCGAAAGGGGTCCAAAATGGGCCTCGAAGCCCACTGACCTTGCTGGTTTTGGTACTACTCGGCTGAGCTTGCTGGTCGGTGTTGTTAGTGGCATGGCCAAGGAGTTCCGGTGGTCTTGGTGAGGTGGTGGGTTGGTGCGGAGTCGGGCCTTAGGTGGTGGATGTGCGGGTTGAGCTGCGGCTGCTGGGCTTGCTGGATCGCTGGAGTAGAAGCTGGAGATGGGCTGGTGGGCGTGCAGCAATGAGTCAACATCGAGGGCCACTGCAGGGAGGGGTTGACCAGGAGGAGCGGGGGATTGGCAAATGGCAACTGCGGGAAGATCGGGCTGCTTCAATGGAAGATGGGGGGCGTCGGTGGAGATGGCAGAGAGCAATGGGTAGTGGGCTTTGAAGAACAAAAATGAAAAGAAAAACAGAAGCAAAGCAAAAACTCCAGGGTTGGGGGCAGCTAGCAGACAGTTGCGAAGAAGAGAGGGAGGAGAGAGAGAGAGAGACCGAAGGATAGAGGGAAAAGGATAAGGGGGCAGGGGGTTGTCGGCCAAAAGGAGGAAAGAACGTGTAAAAATTTAATGAAAGGAGAGAGAGACGTGCATGTGAGGGAGTCCGGGCATGAGAGAAGGACCAAAGGAAGGGGGAATAAGTTTAATAAAATATTCTATACTCACAAATCTTGGTCCTACAAACTCTCACACAAATTCCTTTTGTCCCCTAATACATTCTTGATCAATAACCCCTTAAATAGCCAAGTTGATGTCCACAAGTCATAGCCTTCGTACCAACCTCCAAATTTTACAAATAAAGCTTCAATTCCTTCATCAATTATCCAATTTGACGTCTAATTTTGCTAAGAAAGATGCCCACACGATTTCTACAATTTCCTCTCACTAAATAGCTTGCTAAGGAGGCCAAAAATCCACTCAATTTGGTCCATTTGAATTTTCGTTCTTTTCCGAATCAATCGAATTGATTTTCCATAAAAATCCCGAACTCGCCGAAAATTCCTTGAAAGATGAGTCGACATTTCCAAAATAAATCGTGACATGACAGAACTTCCAATTTCTGAAATTGGGTTCAAATTCGCGGTTAATTTCAATCTAACACGATTTTAGTGTGACCTAACCCACTGGGTAGCTTTTAGGAATTTTTAATGCAATTGACCCGTGATCAATTATTTTTGAGCCACCATGTACATCTTCAACACATTGGCGACTCTCGATTATCTTGAAAATCTCGAGATTTCAAATATGAGCACAGGATACCAAAAAGATAGAATAATCGGTCTAGTGCCGATCAACAAGAATTTTGCAATTTGATAGAATCACCCACACTATGATCACCTATCTTAGTCAAATCGACCTATCTCCGGTTTCTAATAGATTTTCGACTATGCCATAATGACCCTTGTAGATTAGCACAGTTGAGCAGTCGATTCATGGTCAAATTTTCTAGCTTATTACGTAAAAATCCCTTAACGGCTTCACCTGATAGGTCAGTTATCTCGTGAGTGGCCAACTTAGAGAAAATGACTATAGGCACATCAATGAAAAGCCCGATTTATTTAATTGAAAACATAACTAAAAATTTCAAGATGTCACACAGCCGACCCTGGTGCAACTCGTCGATCACAAATCCCTCGCACCGGCCTTTTTTTTTTTAATTAGTAAAAATGTCAAGGTAGTTTATTTTTATTTTTCATTATTTTTATCTTTTTTTATCAAGTTTAGTTATTATTGCTCAAATTGGAACATTGAATGTCGATGTTTATTTTATGAATATTGTAGGCATTATCCGCAGGGTTTTGCCCAAAATTATTGTAATTATTAATTTGATTCGTAAGATGTCGGATCATTTTTTAATTATATTAATTTTTTGGGCATTTTGATAGTGTTTTGGTTATCAAATCATTATATTTATTAATTTGACCCGTAAGATTTCGGATCAAATTTTTAATTATTTTAAACTTTCTCATATGTTGCGATGCTTAGGGTTAAAATAATCGTTAATTTAATCTGTGAGACCGCTGATTATTTTTTCTGTTATTTAAATCCCTCATTTGATGAATATCTTGATTAGTTTAGATATAATGTTTATCTGATAATTGCTTGTCTTGAAAAACACTAAAAAATTCAAAACAATCAAAAATCAAAACTTGCATCGGAATATGTTGGTTTCGTAAATTAGGATTGCATTTTTAGATTGCACGTTCAGGTAATTTTTTTTTGGAATAGACTAGGATTGGATCTAAATAATTTTTGGATAAGGTCTTAGATAATGTTTGCACATTTTAATAATCTATTTTCTAAAAAAAAATAGTTTTGTAAGATAGGATAGGGTTTAAATTAAATTAATCCCTAAACTAGGTTAGAAAATTATTCATTTTAGATAGTTTAATTAAGTTTTCTTTTTATTACGAATTTTATCAAAAAAATACAAAAAATATTAGGTGCATGTCAATTAATTTGCATGGTAGGTTCATTTAATTAGAAATAGCTTATTAGTAAAATTAGGTAATGTAGTTAAAGTGCATGGTTTATGGTAAAGTTCTAATTTCAAGATAAAAGAAAACCAAAAAAAAAAAATAATTACTTGTTTTAGTGTGTTGAATTCCTTTGGTGCAATTTATTTTATTCAATGTTTAATAATGGTTGAACATCCATGTGATCACCCCATTGCATGATAGTGATTTAGGTTAAAATAAATCCAAGTTGCCTGTAAAAACATTTTTGAAAATAAAAAGAATGGTATCGAAAGGGCATTAGAGAAATCTAGTGTAACCAAGTCCCCGTACCCAAAGTCTTTGGTTCGTAGGAGTAAAATAATTCTCCCGTTATTTTACTTAGGTGTTTGATCGGCCTACCATAAACTGATTAGTGGCGACTCCTGGATAAAATTCATTTAAAAAAAGCTTGAACTTAAGTTGCGAATTGGTATAGGCTTGGGAGAGCCCGAGCTAAGTTTAAACTAGTAGTCCATTAGGCAAACCTAGGTGGTCCAGCCCACTTTGGGGAGGTCACGACATATATAATGAAGATTCTTGAACATTTCAACATGCAGCACTGTATTCCCATTTATATCTCGATCATGCAAGGTGAATGCCTAAGTACTAAGATGTGTCCTAAGACTCCAGAAGAAAATAAAGTAATGAAAACTGTTCATTATGTTAGTGCGGTTGGAAGTTTGATGTATGCTATGATGTGTACTCGACTTGACATATGTTATGCCGTGGGATTAGTGAGTCTATATCAATCGAATCCTGGTCAAGTACACTAGAAAGCGGTGAAGATGATCCTGAGATACTTAAAAGGCATCATGGACTATCGACTTTGTTACCAAAGGAATGATTTATGCCTATTAGGCTATTCAAATGTTGATTGTGGTGGAGACCTAGATGAGCATAAATCGACTTATGAATACGCGTTCTTGCTTTATAGAGGTGCAATTTATTGGAATAGCAAGAAACAAACATGCTCGGATTTGTCTACGATGGAGGTAGAATTTATTGCATGCTCAGCCGCAGTGCAAGAAGCAGTATGGCTAAAATGTTTCTTGGAAAATTTAGCCACTATCACTAAGGTTCCAAGACCGGTGATAGTTTATTGTGATAATTAAGTAGCCATTGCCTATGTGAAATATCCCAAGTATTATGGAAAGACGAAACATATTGACATAAAGAACAACTTCATCAGAGATATAATAGCATAGAAAGAAGTGATCCTACAATAAATTTTAACTAATAATATGGTTATTGATCCATTTACGAAGGCTGTTACTATAGACGTATTTTTGACCTACAGGACGTTACTAGGATTACGTAGAATGTGATATGTGTTATAATAGAGGATCATTGGTTTATTTATATGTAGACATATGTATTGTACTTGTTTATTCATTAGTGACTTGATGTTTTATCAATAAGTACAAATCCATTATGAGACTAGCACAAACACACATTATTGAAAAGTATGTCGGCAAGCAATGATTAGCTGACTTACACGAGCAATCACCTCAAGTGCTATAGTTAGGACATTGAGATGAGACATTATGTGCAAATAAATGCTGTGATTTATTAGTACATAAAATAATATGTTGCTTTGATTGGAGTTAAGATGAGGTTTGTGATTTATATATAATAAGATCGAACATGATAGTCCCACAATCATGTATACCTGAAAGATGCCCGATGCGAGTACTTAATTAGGCGCTGTAGAAAGCGAGTTGATATAGCACTCGAGCTAAATTGGAGTTGAACTGGAGTTGTTCGCCCAATGTGGGAAGGCATACCTGTAGAAAACTGACTTGGTCCTCCCTCGTTCTAAGTCTAGGTCCTCAAGATGGTATCAGAGCCATGGTTTCGTTTGTAACAATATTCGTTCCATGCGCTCAGTAGGTGAATCCAGTGTTGAGAAGATCATCTCACATCATGACAGACCAACTAGAAATACTAGAAGCACTTGTTTCTCTTATTGCAACTCCATCTTCTTCAACCTCTTCGGATTTCCATATTTCAAATGCTTTTAAGATAGGCTATCTCTATAAAGTCTCTCTTAGTGATGAAACTAAGATTTCTGAAACCCAGCTTCCCTTGATAAACCCCTATTATGCTTTTGCTAAACCCACATCATCATTTTCTCCCATCCGCTCTATTCGATAGCTCATTCGCCAAACTCCGAAGGAAGTAAAAGAATACGTTCAGTCTTCCAAGTTCGATCAACATCCTATCCCTGCCACTGAAAACGAGTACTTTGTTACCCTTCAAATCTCTCCAGAATTTCCCAAACAGTGGATTCAGCAAGGATATTCTCATGTGCATTATGGAGCTGTTCGCCTTGCTCTTACTTTTCATTGTAGAAAAGGCTTGCCAGTTGTTGCAAGAATTGCTTTGTTGGATACCAGATTCCTAGAATACCAGCATGCTTGCATTGGTACTGTTCAAACCACTTTAAATGCTGGAACAGTCTTTGTGACTCTATATCCAAACTTCAATATTGCTCTTTCAGACCCACAATTGCTCTCTTTTTTAAAAGTTCAAGTTTAGCTCACTGGAGCTCCCCAAACTGCTAGTTCTATAGCAGCAACACTACACTACCAAATGGTTTATCGAGTACAGAACCATGCTCTTGACCTAAACTTCCACAATGGAAATGAAGATGCTTTGTTCATCTCCATGCAGAATGACCAAGCATCCTGCATTCATGTTCCCAGACAAATCCCAAAGGAAAAATTGGTCACGCTCCTTCTAGAAACTTGGATTACCAATTACGAAAAGTTGCACCAGAGTAACAAGCCTTTCCAGTCTTCAGACTCTGAATTTGTCAGAAAGAAAGATGGAACTGTTTCCATCAAATTCGGCAAGGAAAAAGAAGAGAGCCCTTCTATCTTCAAGACCCTCTTCATGATTAAGCCATGTGTTCCTAAGTCAATTTCCGAGCCAGACCCAAAAAAGCTTGTTAAATACTTCAAAAGTGATGGACATCCTGTCCATCATTACAATGACCAGTATGGTCACTGTTTTTGGGATCATTTTTGTCAATGTTCTTATTTTACAAATTCTCCCAATGAGGTAGATCCATTTGCAAAACCTCCACCTTGAAGAAAGCACAAAAAGCCAAAGGACTCTATGTACCAAAGGTACTTGAACGAAGATTCCTCTGTTGATACTCTTGGTGAGTGTGATAAATTCCAGTTTATGGTTTCTTATGCACCAACTCCACCACCAGAGTTCAATGTTCCTCCTTCTGTAACACCAAATCCACCATCATCACGTCCTCCGTCTCCTCCTCAGAAAAAACCAACCATTTCCCCGTTTTATAAGCCAATTGTAAAGTGGGAAAAGAAACATTCCTACCCACTTGAGGTTCCAGTAGAAACACCACCTAGTTCTTCCATCGCCATGTTCCTTGAAATAGACTTTCCTCCTCTTATTCGAGAAAGTTCCAAACTCTCGTTTCTTGCTCTAGAAGAGTTTATTGATCCACAAAGCAAATACGGGCATGTCCTTAAGATACTTGCCCCTACTGATGTGGATGAGCATGGAAGGCAAAAAAAGACTCTTGTTGCTGAAGCTGTCCTAAATTGGCAATTAGAGACTCTTTTGGCATACAACAATGCTTTCAAAGCAATTGATTCCAAGATTAGGAATGTGCAACAAGACTTGCGAAGATATGATGAAACCACTAAGAAGATGCTCTTAGATTTCCAGAAGAGGCTTCATGCCTTAGAATCTGAACAACACCTGGGGTATCATTATCTTGAAAGTCCTAAGTCTAAAATAGACAAGATCAAAAAGCAAATCCAGATCCTTGAAGAAGGAAGGCTTAACCCATTCCCAACTACTTTGTGAACAGAGCCTCTGTCTCTCCTTCCTCCACCACCTCAGACATCTATTTTTGCCAATATCACATATATTCTTGTTCAAAAAAATAAGACAGATGTGGTCGAAATGCAAAATCGTCTTAAAGAACTGGATCGGATAAGAAGAGGAAAGGAGAAGAAGTCCGAAGAACCCTCGCCTGCCATAAGAGAAAGGCCAGATCAACTAATGTTGTCAAACCCATTAGAATCTTTTCTCAGAGATTTGAGTAATCAGGAACCACAGCCTGATCCTGTTACTCCACATCCTCCACAATAGATTCAGCCTGTCATTCCGACAAACCAAAATCTATTCCCAACAAAATTAGCCTTTCCAAACATCTTTGATACTGAGTCAGACTCTGTATCCCTCTCATCTTCATCATCTTTCTCAATCCCTACCATTTATTCATTTCCCATAGCACCAGTAACTTCATCAATATTCATGGCTGATCCTCTAGACCATGATATGGAATCAAACCCTTCTGAACCAGAAGTTGTTCACCCAAATAATCCCTCCTAGAATGTGGCCAGTTCATCAAGATAGTTTTTCAATATTGATAACATTCCTTATTACAAATGGCTAGAAAGACTTGAAGAATTGTATACTTGGCTAAATACACAAGCCATTACCAACCAGGACAAGTATGATGTTCTTTTCAACTTCATCACAAGATTCACAGGCAGCCTCAAAATTTGGTGGCAATCTGTGTCAGAACATGATCGGCTTCACTTTTTACTCTCCCCAAACTTTCAGTATGCCATTACCCTTCTATATCATTTCTTTGTGGGGAAACCTGTTGATCTTATAGAGCTCAAAAGAAGAGAATTTTTTGAAAGAAAATGCTGCTCTCTTCAGAAAAGAACATCTTGATAAGCATTACCGTGAAATGCTTAAGCTTTTCTATTAGATTGGAGTTGATGCAAATCTGAAGCATATCTTCCTAACATCCATCCCCAAAGAATTATCTCAAATAGTAGAGAGAACCTTTCTCTCTAAACAAAGAAGGATCTAGGATGTTCCATTGGGAGAACTCCAACAAGAAATTCATTTGTGCTTAGAAGAATTGTGCATAAAGTGTCAAATGATCCAGACCTATGTCATTGACAATAGAGAGCTTGATAAAGCATGTTCTTGCCAAAATTTGAAGATCAAATGCTCCAAGAAAGACTGTGATGGTTCTTGTGGAAAATCCTCCAGAAAGAAGAAACACTTCAAAAAGCTTTGGATTAACAAATCCAGGCATGGCTCTAAGCACTTCCAAAGAAAGAAGAAATGGCGATACCTACGCAAAAGGAAAGATCGCTCAGGCCACAAAAACTCAAATCAATGCTTCATCTGTAACCAAAAAGGACATTTTGTGGCATCCTCGAATTTCATGTCAATTTTTAGATGTGCTTTGATCCATGAATAGGTGATGGAAGTACCATCAAGTTGTATTGTAGCCATTTGATCCATGATTTGCAATAAGATTTATGGCCAAGCTTTTAATGGATAATTATTTGATAGGAAAGAAAATTCTATTCTTGGCTATGTGATTTATAGGCTGGAATTTATTAAATTATGTTGCAAGTTTTAGGGTCAAGTGAATAAGTGTAATTAGTATTTATATGAATGGGTAATTAGGTGATGATTAAAGGGGAAAAATTAGAGAAGAGTGGGTTGAATTTTTAGGCCCAAGACTAGCCCCACCATTCGGCCCTTTTGGCCTGGCCCACGAAGCCCAAAGCAAAGGAGCTGCCGTCGACCAAGGGGAGGAGGCCTGGCCCATCTTCTAGCCCATCATGTGCATGGGAAAAATGCCAAGTGTTTTTCCCTTAGAGCCAAGTGGCATTAGCCATGCAAAATCCAATGATTGCAAATGATGAAGGGGAAAGAAAGAGAGGGAAAGTGGGCGGATTGAGAGAGAGGGTTACCGAGAGAGAGAGAGAGAGAGAGAGAGAGAGAGAGAGAGAGAGAGAGAGAGAGAGAGAGAGAGAGAGAGAGAGAGAGAGAGAGAAATCGAGAGAGGGAGAGCTAGCGTGCGAGAGAATAAGGGGAAGAGGGAGGCTGTTCGCTGCCGTTCATCGCCACCGTCGAGCCGCCGAGTCCCGCCTTGCCCCGCCATCTTTGCTTGCTGTGTTGTGCTCGGATTAGAGGCAAGTAGAGTCCTTTAATCTACCCTTTGCTTGCTGTGTTATATGTGTGTTGAATGGTAAATTTTGGATGTGGATGAAGTGTGAAATCTTGAAGCTATAAGAGTTGTGTTCTAGCCTAATGTTCTGTTTCTGGAAAAACAATCCGACCTTTGATGATTTCGTGAGTTGCATGCGATGTTCTAGTGAGAATTTGGCTTGACTTCTTGATGAAAGTTGTAGAGGACTTCTTGCAGAGTAACATATTAAAATTTCAGAAGAAATGAACAAGTATAGACCAGTGAAACTATTTTCTTTGAAGAAGTTAGATCTGGAAATCGTAATGCTGACCTAGTGTGATTCTGTGAATTTTATAAAATTCTCCGGTTGAAATTTGATCTCGTGTTCTGAATGAAAGTTGAAGATGACATATTAAGGAGTAACATCCTAAAATTTTAGAGGAAATGGATGATTTTAAGTCGATGAAACAATCTTTATCCGAAACGGTTAGAACTGGAATTCGGTGCCAAGGGTTATGGACGGTTATGGTTGTTATAGTTTTTAATTTATCACGAATTAGATTTCGAGTTCTTCATGAAATATTTACTTCTGGACTTTGTATATAACATATAAAAATTTCAGAATTTTTTGGAGCTGATTGAGGATTTTTACCGAATTTGTGAATGAAACTGTGTATGGCAATATCCCGAAATTATAAAGACTGTGATGTGTGGACTGTACTGAATTGTATGGTGTTCTTTTGATATGGTGTCCTTCACGAAATATTTTCCTCTAGATCTTGTATATAACATGTTGAATTTTTAGAATTTATTAAGTCTGTTTACAATTTTTTCAAGAATTATAACCAAAGGAGTGCAATCTGTTTTTATCCGGAAATTTGCTGCATTTTCAAAAATAAATGAATTTGCTCCATGTGATATAATGTCTCGAGTGGTTGATTATGCTGTCACCATGTTATATGGCATCAAAAAGCT
This sequence comes from Eucalyptus camaldulensis, assembly GCA_019915185.1. Lineage (NCBI taxonomy): Eukaryota > Viridiplantae > Streptophyta > Magnoliopsida > Myrtales > Myrtaceae > Eucalyptus > Eucalyptus camaldulensis. The sequence continues at coordinate 390,222 of JAHSVA010000014.1, forward strand.
GGTTGAGACCTTTGATATTGTTGCATCAAATGCCATGTTAAAATTGAGATGCATATGTGAACATAAATTATGAAAATGATGATACCGTCGGAGGTGTGAGCCGACGATGCCCTGGGAGTGTCGGGATGCCCAGAGTGTGGGCGTCGGATGCCCGGAGTATGTGTGCCGGATGCCCCGGGAGTGTCGGGATGCCTGGAGGTGTGTGCCAGAAGTCCTGGAGGTGTATGCCGAGGGGGATTCCTCGTGAAGCTAGTTGGGGTACGGGATGCCCGGAGGTGTGTGCCGGAGGCCCTCGCGATGCCAAGTTGGATGCGAGCAATAAATTGTGGGATGCTAACATTAGTCCCTGGATGAAAAACGATGAGATCCTTGTGAAAGATAAGAATTGAAAATGAATCATGTGCATGGGTGTATGCATATGGCATGATGAATGATCTACTTATGAAAGTAAATTGATGCCGTTTGATATTGAAAACGTGATCACGAAGGCATGAATGGATCTCATTGTGATGTATGCTTGATAGCATGGATGATACGAATCATCGTGATACATGCACGATGGCATGGTGAGATATGCATGACTGCATGGTGATATATGCACGATGGCATGGCAAGATATGCATGACTGCATGGTAATATATGCACGACTGCATGGTGATGTATGCTTGATAGTATGAATGCTATGTGCTTTACTCATGACATCTTGATTGTCTTGCTTGTTGCATTATGTAGTTTGGTGGATCTTTACTGCTGAGTGGTTGTACTCACCCCTCTAGGGATTAACATTTCAGATTGAAAGATGCCTTTGCCACTAGTTGCGCGTGGTACTTATTATAGATTTCCATTTGATGTTGAGGTGGAGTGTGGAGTGCACGGAGCATTCCTGTGTTAGTGTACCTGGTCTAGTGTTTGTCCGAGTCCGTGTCTTGGTGATGTACGCTGTGGGTCTTGCTGATGGCCCTGTTATCCAGGAGTTTTTGTCTGTTCATGTCTGGCGTGATGGAGTGATGCTAGGGATGCTGCCGTCGCCTCCGACTGAGGCACCAGGTTGGGTGTGATCGAGCGTACGGCTGGTGGAGGGCGATACTTTTTGGTTAGCCGACACTAAATGATTGATGGGTGTATATGCCAAACGTAGGGTCGTGTTCTTTTGAGTTAGCCGAGCATAGTTAAAAGCCTTGGCCCTTTTTGTTGTACCGACCCGAGACGTCCATCACGTTTATGTAAATAAAAGTGACTTGACTTTATCGTTTTATATGGTGAATAGTTGGTTTGCATTGCATTATTGTCGTTGGAGATGGATTAGGGAATTTTGATTATGCTTCCGTTACAGGAACTGCGCTGGGACCGATAAAAAATATATATATATATATATATATATATATATATGTAGACCCCCAAGTTGTATGGACCCGCTGCAATTGAAATGGTATCAGAGTGGAATGTTATCAGGTCAAGTGATAGGTGAGTAGGCTATGGCGACCCTAGCGGATCCGGGGCCATGTCGAGGGGTGCCACACATTTTGCCAAAAACTGTCCTCAGGCAAAAAAAAGTAAGAACCATTTGATACATCATATAAAGAATGAAACTGGTATTTCTCTTAACAATGATGATATCAAATCTCTATTTTCTGCAGATGAAGAACCATGTGAACAAACTCTTTGTGTCATTCCTTGTTATCAAACTCCCAGTGACATTGATTCGGATTCAGATCTTGAAGATATTTTTCCTATATCTCTCACCCTTTCAGAAGAAAGCACTGACATATTTTCAAGCCAAACCCATTGTCCCCATTTCCCTGTGAAAATATTCACTTCAAAGTTTGCCAAACCAATCACTGTCATTGCTCTCATAGAAACTAGAGCAGCTTCTTCAATTTTAGACACTAAAGTTCTTCCTGAAGAATATTGGACTTGTTGTGTCCGATATTTCAACTCTGCTTCGTGAGATACTTTCTCTACAAATATGAGAACCACTCCGATAATTGTTCAGTTTTTTCCATAGTGTTCCATAACCACAAAGATTTTTGGCTCTAGTCTTCCTAACAAACATTTGATCATTGGTTGGGATATCATGACTCAAATTTCTCAACTTTGCATCATTCCTAGAAAATGTCTTAAATATAAAGACCAATTCTTTGAATTTGTTAATATTCAAAGACTTTTTTCCATTCACATGAGCCTGTTAGACCCGATAATACAAAATTTGTTGGAATCCTATTTGGAGTCTCATTCTGAGTTTGCTCAAAAATGTTCTCATCCTTTATGGAGAAACCCAAAATTCTTTGTTCACCTCCCTTTCAAGAAGAAAGGCGAGTCATATGGGAATGAATCCAGAACACTTGCTTTTAGCTCAAAGGGAATGTTCAGAATTGTTGTAGCAAGGCCTTATTGAAACTTCCAATTCTCAATGGGCTTGTGAAGCTTTCTATGTCAACAAGCGTGCTGAGCAAAATCGAGGCAAGATGAGATTGGTAATTAATTACCAGCCTCTTAACCTCTTTCTCCAAGATGACAAATTCCCTTACCTTCAAGAAACTCTCTTTTTGCTGGATTATCTAAAGCCCAAGTATATTCCAAATTTGATCTCAAAGCCGGATTTTGGCAACTGGGCATTCATCTCGAAGACAGACCCAAGACAGGGTTCTGTATTCCAAACTATCATTTTCAATGGAAAGTTCTTCATTTTGGTTTAAAGGTTGCACCATCCCTCTTTCAAAAGGTAATGTGCCGAATTTTCTAACCAATCTTGTCAAGTGCAGCAGTATACATTGACGATATCTTGCTCTATAGTCTTGATGAGCAGTCACACTGCCAACTTCTTGAACATTTTGCAGAAATCGTAAAGAAGCACGACATTATGCTTTCTCAGAGTGTGGCACCCCTCGATGGCCCTGGATCCGTTAGGGTCGCCACAGTTCGCTTACCTTTCACTTTCCCTATTAACATGTCACTCTGATATCATTTCAATTGCAGCGGGTCCATACAACCATGGGGGTTTACACATTATTATATATATATATATATATTTTTGATAGGTCCCTTGCGCAATTCATATACGGAAGCACATCCAACAAACTCCATTCCCTATATTCAGAAAACGATGCACACCTACTAAACATCTTATATAAGTTAAAGCCAAACACGTTTATTTACATAAAGCGGATGGACATCTTTAGTCGGTACATCGAAATGCCAATGTTTCTATACTCGGCTATGCTTCAAAAGATGACTGACATCTTCTCCAACAGTCGAATACTTAAAGTTCATCAATCAGTGTCGGCGTCCAAGAGTTCCTCCTTTTGCTATCCTCCTCCTCGCAATCATATCCAACCACTTGATTCATCTACTGGTAGCAGTGGCAGCAGAGGCATCTTATCTAGTTTGAAATGTTGGTCCCCGAAGTGGTGAGTACAACCACTCAGCAGGTAAGGGATCAATAAGCCACTCAATACATCATGCCATGCAATCACCGCAATCATAACATCACATGTCATACAAGCATCCATGCACAACATACCATGGCATCATGCACATGTCATCATAACTCATGTACATCATCTTCATATAGACATCACCATCATATCATATGTACCATCATCATTACCATGCATCTATGCATGTAACATCATCATCATGTCACATGTACCATCATCATTACCATGCATCCATGCATGTAACATCATCATCATATCACATGTACCATCATCATTACCATGCATCCATGCATGTAGCATCATCATCATGTCATGCATATATCATTATGCATAATGTCATGCATATATCATCATGCATCATGTCATGCATATATCACCATGCATGATTTAATTCCAATTTCATCTTGGACTGCCACATTTCTCATTCCTGGGACCAATGTTTGCGTCCCATATGTATCCAAGATACAATACAGACCATCCAGCTCCCCCACTCTCCGGGCATCTCGTACCCCAACTGGCATCACGAGGACCCTCCGGGCATGCATCATGATACAACCGGGCATCCAACACAAACCTCCGGGCATGTATCATGACGCAACCGGGCAACCGGCCGTACCCTTCAAGCCAGACATCTCGCACCTAAACTAGCATCGCGAGGTATCCCTCAGCACAATTACCATGCCGAGCTTCCGGCTCCCCCACTCTCCGGGCATCTCGATACCACTCGGTCTCCCGAGGACCCTCCGGTATCCGGCCATTCATGACCACCGGGCAACTGGCCGTACCCTTCTAGCTAGGCATCCCGACACTCCCGGGGCATCGTCGGCTCACACCTCCAACGGCCTTCTCATTCATCTCAATTCTCATCTTCAATTATAGTTCAATTTTTAACATGGCATGTGATGTGATGGCAATCAATATCATATTCAGCCTTGAATTCATACATGCATCTCAAATCATTATAATACATGCAGCAAGGCACCATCATCCATAACAATATAATTCATGGAGTCCATGCAATTTAAAATGGTCCATTTTTCATACCTTTTTACAAAATTCCAGCATGTACCATTTTTAGAAAATATTCAAATTAAATATCCACATGCTTCTCAAAAATCATGAAATCAAGGTGTGTGATAGACAAGACAATAAGATAGTAATTCCATGAGAAACACATGCCCAATCGAGTTCCACACAAGAAGTTATAATCCACACGATTTCAGCATGCAAATTCGGATAAAAACAGAATGTGCAGTTTTCGAAATAATTCGATTAAAATACCCGAACGACCTCCGAAAATTATGAAATTTTACCAGGTTATAGTTAAGACACTAAAGTAGATTTTTCATGCAGAATTTTAGGCCAGATTCGTTTTAGATCATTTTCTATAGTCGTCCGAAGCTTCTGGATCTAGCACCGAAACGTCCAGTGTATGTATCTCCGAAAAATCGAGTTTTCACCCCTTTATTCTTCTTATTTTCCTCTGAAATTTGGATATTTTTTACTTCAAGAGGTCCCCTACAACTTTAATTAAGGGATCTAAGCCAAATTTCCAAAGAATAGTCACCATATGGGTCCATGAAGTCTCGGGTGTCCAGTACCGTGTTTCCAGATTAACCGTCTTCAAGAGTAGGTCGATTCACTAGGCTACACTTGCTCATTTTACTTAAAATTTGAGTATGTTAGTCTTTAGGATGTTCTCTACAAGTTTCATGAAGACGTCAAAGAGAGATTCTTAGTAAAAATCAACATGCAACCACAAATCTACCAAAAGGTCAGCGAAATCGTTCCAGATCTAGTATCTTCGTAGGATGAGGGTTTGACCCCTTATGTCTCCATAATTTTGTCCCAAATTTTAGTATGTTGTAGTTTAAGATGTTAGCTACAACTTTCATGAAGGAATCAAGGTCAAAATCAAACTCAAAACATGCATGCAAGCTCTCACAAGATTCTGGTTCAGGCGGTTCATACGAAAACAGCAAGCATCTCCAAGAACAAACCTCATGCACTTCGATTTCTAGCCTCTAAACATCCAAGAACTCAACCACACATGCAAGACACACATGCAAGAGTGGAAATCAATCCCAACTTGCCTCTAGAACCAAGAGAACGACGGCACACGGCGGACGAACGGGCGGCAAACGGGCGGCGACGGCTCCTCCTCCTTGGTTCCTCTCCTCTCGGCCTCACTCTCTCTCGCAACTCACTCTCTCTCTCTTTCTCACTTGGCCGAATACCACCAACCGGCCACCCTCTCTCTCTCCTTTCCCTTTTATTCCCCCAAATCTTCATCATTTGCAATCATCACTTGCCTCTCCACAAGCCAATGCATGCAAGCCTCTTTTTGCCACTTGGCAAGGCTCATGCATGGTGGGCTTGGGAGCAATTGGGCCAGAAAATGGGCCGGCCACTCCTCCCCCTTTCATGGTCGACGGCAGCCCACTTGTGGTCTTCAATGGGCCGGCCGTTCAGCCCACCAAAAGCTTAGGCCATCGGGCCTAAGGCCCAACCTAATTAAAATCAATTTTATTTTCAGTTATTCATCTTTAATTATTTCTTTTATAGATTTCAAATTTTAAATTTCACATGGCCAAAAATAAATCATTCTTATTAATTTATCCCATATTACTAATTTAAAAATTCATGAACACAAGCATATATCACTTAGCCTTAAGAGAAAAACTAATGGCTAAACCTTAGGAAATTTCATTACCTAATTATGGGCTTTAATACACCTTAGAGCTTGTCCTGAATTTTGGGATGCCACACAGAGAAAGATGAATATTGCCAAGACAGAAATTGAATTTCTTGGTATGCATCTTAACAAAGGTACATACTATCCAGGGCCACATATTGCTCAGGAATTGCTAAATTTTCCTAAAGAAAACTTCACAAGAAAGCAAGTTCAGCAATTTCTCGGGATAATTAATTATCTTAGAGACTTTGTTCCAAATATTGCAAAGCTACTGATCCCACTGCAGACAATGCTGAAAAAGAATCCCCCACCTTGGGGAAAATCTCAGACTAATGTAGTTGCTGAACTTAAAGAAATTATGCAGACTCTTCCTCCATTGCAAATCCCATCAATAGGAAAGAGAATTCTCCAGACTGACGCCAGTGATGAATATTAGACCGCCGTCCTATTTGAAGAAATTGATGGTAAGAGGCATCTGTGTACCTACAAAAGTGGAAAATTTTGCCAAGCTGAAATGCATTATCATTCAACTTTCAAAGAAATTTTAGTAGTAAAAAATGGGATAAAAAAGTTTGAATTCCATCTCATTGGCCATCACTTTCTAGTAGAATTGGATATGGCATCTTTTCCTCAGATGACCAAATTGAAATAGAAGCGGGTTCTGAATTCTCAACTGTTTCGATGGGTTGAATGGTTTTTAAAATACTCTTTTGAAACCAAACATATTGCTGGAGAAAAGAATGTGCTTGTTGACTTCTTGTCAAGACCAAAAGCACCAGCAGAAATCAACATGTACATCATGAGACATGCTTTTCATATGCGTCAACATGGTGAAAAGTATAAGATTGAGAAGATCGAAGATTGGCCAAGCTAGAGATATCCCCAGGAGATCATTGAGCAAATCCAAAATGACAGCCTTACTGAAAATCTGGATAAACTCATGTGGCAATGCCACACAGATCTGTTCAGATTCAATGGAGGTTCGATTCTTTATCCTTTTGGATTAAATGCAGATTATCCGTTCTTACATCCTCTATTTTGGAAGGAAGATGATTTTCCTGACCAACTTCGATGGTTATTATGGTACTTAACCAATAAGTACTTGATAGCTATTGAAATTCCAACCAAAAGATTCATTTCCAACCTCACCAGGATATTTAAACTCGGCAGAGGAAATATTGAAAATGAGAATGACAAGAATCTCCTAGACTTCCTCAACTAGTTTTATCCTCCCATTCACTGGAAATATCTCTTAGAGAAAGAATTGAGAACCATGCAACCGGATCCTGAAGTCCACACCATTCTGTTCTTTCGACGTCCATGGCATTTTTTCACAAATAATGGCAACATCATCAATGCCCCACAGATTGTAGGTACCACATCCTATAAACCTCAATTGGACAACAAACAAGCTTGGGTTCACAAATCTTATCCAGGACCTATTAGATGTTGTGAACATCAATACCGAGAACTTTAGAGAATTTTGTGTCAAGAGAACAAGACTATTCCTAAAGATGCATGGAATTATAATGTACCCACTATATGAGATCATTATGGCCTAGCATCAGAAGCTAAGGAAGTGCTCAAGGAATTCAGACAAGCTGCATCAACACTAGAGCAGGAAATGACAGACACCAATGACATTGCACGGTCCTCTCAAGACCTCTATGCTAAATGGGGAGGTCCTCTTTCCCAAGACCCCCATGACCAAGGACCTTTGTCCTTATCTCAAGGCATGGACACATCTTTCTATACACAGCCATCCAATTGGCCTCAGCCAAACATTCCTGCCAACACTGATGATGACAATACAGACTGGGCACAGGAAGAAGCATCTGCATCTGCATCTACATCATATTAGCTGAACCAGATCCTCTCTCCAGAAGACCTTGAAGCACTTAAAAAAAAATATGATGAACATCTCTTGGCAACAGTGCACAGCTCAGATGATTCGGACTATGACTACAATACTCGTGACGGACGAGATCGCTGAACAAGACCAGTGTCCATACAATTTCACTGTAGCAAGTTACTGTTCACTTTTACAGTAGCAGTAGGCTAGGGAAATCACTGTTCATTGTCACTGTTCATACCGTGCGAATAATTCCCTATCGAGATTTTCGGAATCCTCTGTTTGTTTTAGGACCCGTGAGCTTGGTCCTTGTTTGTGTGTAACCTCTTATTACCTATAAAAGGCAAGGAGGATGTAATGTGTTGGGCAGAGTCCTTGAAGTAAAGTGAGTGCTTTGTGAAATTCTCTCTATGGCTTTCTAAGCTCCTCTTTCTTCTCCAACCTGGTAGGATCCTCTAAGAAATATAGTTAGAAATGTTACCATCCTAGTTCTATCTGGATGTCTCTAGACTCTAAGCTAAAGGGCATAGTAGTTTTCTGCTAAAAGGCTATCCTTGAAGGGTTTGAACTGGAGTTGTTCGACCAATGTGGGAAAGCATACCTGCAGAAAACTGAGTTGGTCCTCCCTGGTTCTAAGTCTAGGTCCTCAAGATCGTGACTATGTTTAGGTAAAGATTCGTATAGTGGATATATTTAATAAATGACATACGCTCTTAGAAAAAGAGAAATCCACTATACCATGTAATTCATACTACATGTGCATTGTACGACCGACAAAGGAAGGTGAGTAAAATTATCCCTATTTACTCATCATGTGAGCCCTTAAGGTAATTTATAATTTACCTCATTTTGTACCCTATGTTACTTTTGACTATGTTTTCGAAGTGAAAGATCAATGTTGCTATTTTAGCATGTTACTGGCGGTCATGAATAGATATAGCTTTATGGGACATGTCTAGGAAAGCAGTTGCTCTGAAATGAAGAAAGACATGAGTGCGAAGGAAGACTATTATTGTTTTATATCTATCACATGTATTTACTGGTTGACCAATTATATTACCTCCTGTGGTTTTGGATATAATTGTAAATACATGGTGTTATGAGAATAGTCAAGTTTAGCCTTTAAGGGATAGGTATATTTTGATTGATGTGACAAAATATGTCTGAGGGCACTATGAGACATCAATTGTTTATTTCTTTTTAGGGTTATAGCAATTATGTCATTCCTAATAGGTGCATAATTTGAGCTCTTAAATGCAGGTGTACTCATTGGTCGCATGGCTTTCTTGCTAGTATCAATTGTTTTTAAAGTTGATGAACGCTGAATGCCTTATATTCTTGATAAAGCGCTATCAAGCCCATCATGTCCGAGTGGGAGATGTTGTACTTTATTAGTACATCCATGATGGGGTGCGATTAGAACGCACCGTTTTATTTTAATGTGTTATGATAGAAATACACCATTTGAAAGGGTATGAGGGAGTCATATAAAAACTTCTGAAGATAACCTTTGGGACGGTTGGCAGAATGTACGCTTAGAAAGAAATTGTTATCATTTTCTTGCCCCATTTCCATCAAAGAAAAAGAAGGCGTTCCATTTTTTCTTTACGAAAACAATTGACATTTATGCTGTGAAAATTGGATGTTTTCCTCGTGACTACATTTAGACCAACGTGAAGTAATATTGTTCGTCATTTATCCACAATTCAACGATCGTTCTGGGATAAATTGTTCATTGCGCATCAGAAAGAGGTAAGTCATCTTCCGTTGACTTTCTTCCTACATAATTGTTCATTGCGCATCAGAAAGAGGTAAGTCGTCTTCTGCTGATTTTCTTCCTACAGTTCTTGACTGACTGAGCAAGCCTCCTCATCAAATCTCTTGCTCCTCTCGACATTCTCATCCGCAACATCTGTCGTCTTCTTTATCTCCTCTGCACAAAAGCCAGGCGCTTGCCATAATCAGTTTTACACAAAAAACCAATTCTATGAAGGCGTATCAAAACACATCGATGGACCACTCGTCCTACACTTGAAGATATTTTCTTTTATCGAAATTATAGTGGACCTAATCTATTTTTGATAGCAGATAGCACAGAACCAAAAAAGTCCAGGAAAAAACGCTGTATTGCCCAACATCTTGAAAAATAGGTTTAAAAGATTTTAGAAACCTGCCAAAATACCCATTAAAAACAAAGGGAATAACGGAACATTACTTAAAGTTGTAAAGCAATCTCTACCACTCTAACTGATTTTCAATGGAGAGGAAACAGATTTACTTTACTTTTGTGAGGTGAGGTTATCAAGAGATGTGATTCCTAATGTTGAATTGCTTGAACAAGCTACTGAAGGCAGACTGACTGAAGTGGGTCTTTTAAAAAGCAAATGTGAGTGAAACCAATAGATAACTATGAAAATCCATTAGTTGCTCACCCTGAATACATAACCAGACCGATTGCAACAGCGGACAAGGCCACCAAAGTACATCCAATCAAACTGTAATTGGTCTAAAATCAAACAAAAATCAACACAGAGGCGCGGACAATGTCTAAATCCCATGGTAAGAAAAGATGCGAATGAAGACAGCCCATTTGTCTGAGGTCAATAGAGACAGGTTGAGCATTGTAGACCCATTTAACTGCAAACAAATAAAATTTTTTATTGTATATATTGCTTTTCATTTATTATGAAAATTATTATAATTACTTTTACAGGATTAGTGGCTTGATTATAGAAACGGTTTATTTATACCTGGAGTCAATAGATGATGTCCCCAAAGTAAGAACACTTGATCTCTTGTTGAAACCAAACTCTTCGTTTTAAATAAAAGTAATAAATTGTTTTAGGAGTCCTTAAGAAAATGGTTAATACCATCAAAAACTCCAGACTAGTACACCCATGTCACATTTGTCATAAACTAATTTTTGTATAACAAAAGCTCCCAAACTGGTACATCCTTGCCACAATTACCCCAAACTAGTGTAGCAGCACCACATTTACCTCTAACTAATCTCAAAACGGTATATACCCAAACTATATTTACTCTAGTGCATCAATGCCACATTTAACCTAAAACTCAAATTTGCCACAATTTGAGGGTAAATATGACATGAGTATATCAATTTGAGGTATATGCGGAATGGATTATCAGTTTAGGGTAAATATGATACAAAAATTAATTTATGGTAAATGTGGCACTTGTGTACCAATTTTAGAGTTTTTGACACAAAAATTAGTTTGGGCAGATGGGGCACAAGTGTACCAATTTTAGAGTTTTTAGGATTTTTTATGATATTAATCCTAATGAAAAAGAGAAAACTTCACAAAATAGATCTAATTCACTAACTGAAATTATCTCAATAATAGTCTTGAGTATTTCTATTTCAACAAAATATTTTATTCTTTTGATTTAGGGATGTCCATTATTGACGCAACGTAAACATACAATATGAATATGCCCCAAAAAAACCAAATTTGATATGACAAATGAGTATGCGGTCAAAACTGAAATACAAGATTGGTATATTGGCATAACACGAATTGATAGTCCTATTTCTATAAGTTTATTTTCATACTAGTTTGTTTTCAATTTCACACATATTTATAGCAAAAGCTAATAAAATATTAAACGAAGTATGCTAAAAATTTCGCTTCCCTAATTGAATCTCTCTCTACTTTATTTGAATGCCATGACTTTTTTTTTTTTTTATTACTCTAGTGTTATAGCTTTTTAAAATTGTTGTTCACTACAACTACTATGTCACGGTGGGTTTCTGGCACCAAAGTAAACGTTTTCAAAAAGTTATGGAACTCAAGTGATCTATTGAAAGTCATGACACTTAAATCAATGCTTTTTCAAAGTCATTGTATGAAAGTCGTTGAAAAAAAGAGTAATAACACTTAAGTGAGTGTTGCATGAAAATTATGACATTTGTAATGTTCTTATCCCTATTTAAAATTTAGTAGCTTGACCAAGTCAAGCTTGACCCTTTGAAAATTAGGAAAAATGTCAAAAAAGTCCTAAATTTATAGTATTTATTCTAATTTAGTTCTAAACATTTTAATGTAGCACTAATTCAGACCTTCCAGCTAATTTTGGTCCAATATTGTTGACATGGACACCAATTAGCTTATGTAGCATGATCGAAGCTAGTGTGGACAATTTTAATAATATTTTATTCAATTTTTTTAAATTTTCCTTTTTCTCTTTCTTTCACTTTCCCCTTTTTTTCCTTTGCTTCCTTCTAGCCTGTCACCAAACCTCAACAATTAGCCACTAGTGAGGATCGTGAGAGGCCAACCTTGCCTTTGGCCAGTCGTTGAGGTCCAGCGATCAATTGGAGGAAGAAGGGAGGGATGAAAAAAAAAAAGGAAAGATAAAGAAAAGGCAAAAAAAAAAAAAAAGAGAGAAGGAAATAAATAAATAATTTGAAAAAAATTAAAATATTACTAAAAATTTTCTACGTCATCATCGGTCGTACCACATATGTGACATCTTGATTTTTCACTTCTATTTTCAATTGAATGAGTCGAGCTTTTCATCGACACACCTATAGTCTTTTCTCTGAGCTGATTACTCACAAGATAACTAGTTTATTTGGTGAAGCCGTTAAAAGATTTTAATGCATTAGACTTGAGAATTCGACTAGAAAACGACCACTCGACCGTGCTAATCTGCAAGGGTCATTACGATATTGTCAAAATCGATCAGAGACTAGAGATAGGTTGATTCGACAGAGGTATGTGATTAGTGTGTGGGTGATTTCACCTAATCAAAAAATTCTCGTCGAACGGCACTAGACCGATTTTTCTGTCGTTTCTGTATCTCGTGTCTGTATTTAAAACCTCGAGATTCATATGACAATCGAGAGTCGCCTATGAGTCAAAGATGTACATTGTGGCTTGAAAGTAATTAACCACGGGTCAAATGTGCCAAAAATTCCTAAAAGCTACATTGTAGATTAGGACACACTATAATCGCGCCAGATTGAAATTAACCGTGAAATTGAACTCGATTTCAGAAATTGGAAGTTCTGTCATGTTACAAGTCATTTTAGGAACATCGACTCATCTTCAGAAGATTTTTTTTCTGCAAACCGAGATTTACGGTGAAAAATCAAAGTAAGGTTATTTTGGATCGGGAAATTGATAGGCCCATTTTTTATCGCGTTTTTGGGATTCAAGTTGGACTAATTAGTGAGGAAAAATGTTGATTGGGATGATGGCACCTTGGTTGGATTCATGAACATCAAATTGGATCCAATTGGAGAAGAATTGAAGGGGAATTGAATGGATTTGATGAACAAGTGTACAAAATTCGTAGGCCTAGGGGTGCAACATTTCAGCCATGTGGAGAAGCTTGTTGAGGAAGCTTGGGGCTACCAAAGTGGCTGAGGATGGATGAGCAAGTGGTGGGGGCAGCCTGTTGAGTGTTTGGCCAAGTGTTGAAGACTTAAGAGGCCTTTGGGGACCCCCTTGCTTCAGCTGAAGCGTTCTTCCTCCTTGACACTTGCTTTCCTCATGGTTGTTCACTTTTGGAGCTTGAGAGAAACAGGAAACCAAGTAGCAACTTCCCCTCCACTGTCGCACACCCGCCGGACCAGCCGAGCTACCACTGTCGACCTCTTTTTGCCCTTGTTTTCTCCTTCTCCCTATTTCTACTCTAGCTAACTTTTCTCCAAAAACCCAAGTTAAAAGTTGTCTTCCCGTGTGAATCGACTCTCGTGCCACCCACCACCGTGCTCAGGACATTTAATCCATACGAACGGTGGTCACCGCTTGCCGAACGGAGCCGCCAATTGACCCGCCGGCCGGCCTAAAGCCGTCGCTCGTTGGACCACCTGGAGCTCTGCTTGCCTGCACTGTTTCGCGATTTTCACGATTTTCCTCCTATTTCGACCCTACCTCCGCCCATCCCAACCACCAGCAAGTCCCTCTTAACCCCTAGGTACCGCCGATTGCTGGCCACCCGCTCGCCGGAGCTTCGATCAGCCCTTCATCACCGTTTCAGCCGTTGGTTCAGTCCCTGTAGCTCAAGATCAGTAGCCGAAGTTCTGGCAAGCCGTGAGGTCTTCGTGGCCCGTTTTCAAGCCCTTCCCAGCTTTGATTGGTGTTGCCGCTTGGAGGTTTGTTGCCCCCCTTGGCGTTGCTGTTGCCGTGGACTAACTAGAACCCTAAACCGGTGAGTTTACTCACTAAACCTTGCTTAGGAGGTTAATCATGCTTAAGGGGTGTTTAGATTAAGCTAAGTACGGTTAGGTGGTTAGATTAGTTTAATTAAATGTTAATTAGATTAAGGGATGTGATTAGTTTTAGTGGATAATTAATTAAGGCTAATTAGTTGATTAGATTAGTGTAATCTTGATTAGGCCCTTAATTAATTATTTTAAATTAATTAATTATTTCGAATTTATATATATTATTATATTAATTTATAATAATATAATATAATATTATTTAATTTAATTTTCAGAATATATTTAATTATTTATTATACCCGGATAGCTGGTGACCGGAATTTCGTGCTGATTGCAATGGTGTGCTCAGATTATGCAATTGATTGATGGATTGTGAAAATTAGGGTATTTATTAAGAAAATCCCAGGTGTTGGGTTTTGACACCGAAAATGGATTTTAAGTATTATATCAAATAATGGAGTTTGAAAAAGGAAGGTATCAGTTTTTCTGGTTCAAATTGGTAGTGTACCCACACACAACTAATTTACCATGTGTTTGTAATATGAAGGATATAGGCCAGGATCACTATTTTAATTGAGGCATTTGAGTGCAATGCACAGTGTCCTAGGCCTAGATTGAATGGTCATGTGATTGGTTAAGAGAACCCATCTCGGGCTATTTTGCTGGACGTGCCCCTATATGGGATGCCTTACCAATGGATGCCGGCCGCAGTAGAGGCTGGACCGATGCTCCTTTATGGAATGCCATCGACGTAGTGATGAAACCGTGCTCGGTGGGGTGAGACGATGCCTGGCTAAGCCAGTAGACCATCGAACTTCAAGTAGGCCGTGCTCGTGTGTGGCTGTGATTAACAATTAGAAAGCACACTGAGTGAAATTGACGCGTCGGATTATGGGACAAAATCATGTGGCACGTAATGGGATGTGTCATAATGATTTGGCCCTATAATCAGGATTCCTGTGGTTGTTTGAGATGAAAGTGTTGGCATTCCAGTTGTTTGAGTTTTTATTACTACATACGACTGAGTAATATAAACTATACTGACATGCAGGAAGGAATTGAGGCGAAGGTGAGTCTCATTGATTGTGGTCGTGTGGTTAGGACGCCTTGGCATATTTCCTTCTTAGTCGGAGTTTAGGGGGTGAACTTACCGAGACGTTGTCTCACCCTGTTGTGGGCTCACTATTTTCAGGTCCTTAGATGGCAGTGAGGTTGGATCATTTTGGGTGGCCGCAAGAGGCCGAGACTCAGCGCACGGTACTCCTTATCCACGGGAATCCTGACTGGACCCGTGAGCTTGTGATCACTACTATTTGGATTGATGAGGGCCTACCTCATTGGTACCTCATCGATTCAAGGTGTGGTTATGCCATGGGCCCAATGGTGTTCGAGAGGGCCGCTTGGATGGCTTTGACGGACCTGTCGTCGAAGATGAGTGTGTGATGGATCTCGACCCCGTGCATGACACTAAGCTCATAGCTGATATCGAGGCTTACGACTAGGAGCCTGGAGGAGATGTAGCTGAGCCTCTAGAGACCGACACCCCTGATGGTGTCATGATAGACCCGAATCCCAAGTAGATAGGGTCCGAGATAGGGTAGCCTAGTAGTCTCTTTTTGGTGTAGACTATTATATATAAACTTGATGTATATATAATAGTGTTTTGAGAAAATGGTATCCTACTTTTCTATCCCATCTTTGTGTTGTCTGGGGATTTATTATATGTTTCCGCATGTGCAATAAAATGAAATGGGTCGGCGACACGTCCTGGGACGTTGCAATTTAATTGACCACCGAGGGATGGGCACGCGCTCAAGGATCGGGGCATGACAACATAAGTCGGCATTGACATTAGCAATATTCGGCTAAAATTAGCTAGAAAGATTTAATTGGAACTAAATGAAAATATTTAAGACTGAATTGATACTAGATTAAAAGGTCTAAGATTAAATTGATACCATTAAAAGGTTTAGTACTAAATTGGCATAAATACAAGAAGTTCATTACTTTTTTTAACATCTTTCCTCTTGAAAATCTAAGTGAGTCAAGATTGATCGAACCCAAATTGAGTATCGGGTTATGGATGACCTCGATTAAGTCGTGTCCAAGCTCAAGAATTAGAACATGCCGAGTCGACCTGATTATATGACAACCATGAGAGAGAGAGAGAGAGAGAGAAGCACCAAAAGAAAAGGAGTGACTGAGGATATACAAAATAGGGGCCAATGTGATTTTCTCTGTATCCTATTTTTACCAAGAGACCAATTTCCTTGCATTCCTACTACCATTATTGTACCACATTTTCTCACACCACATAAGGAATTAACCTAATTGATTATTAGCTTGTCCAAGCCCAAAATAGATACCTTGGAACCATGACACTATTGAACAGAGTTGTGCCCCACTTTGCTACATTGATAGAAGCAACGAACATCTCTCTTTATAAAAAGGGGTTGGGGATCCAAGGAACTTTCCCTTTACGTATGCCGATGCTCTTTATTATCCCCAAATTATATAAAATTATAAACAATTTAATTAACCTGAGAGCATCCATATAATTTAATCTTATCTAATCTAATCTTGATACATGAAATTTGATTGGTTGACCAAGTCAAGACCTCAAGATTAGTGGGAGTGTCCTTGTGTGAGTAGGTGAAATTATAGCCCAGTTGGGTATTTAATTACAGGTGCAAGTGCATTAAAAGTCCTAACTTGTCATGAAAGTACAATTGAGTTCTAAAACTTTTAAAAAGTGCAATCAAGTCTTAAAACATGTCAAGAAAGTGCAATTGAGTCTTAAAAATTTTGAAAGATGCAATCTAGTTTTAAAACTTGTTACAAAAATTCAATCAAGTTCTAAAATTTTCAGTATGTGCAATTAAAAGAAGCACTTGATTGGATCAATTTGACAAGTTCTAGGACTTGTTTACACTTTTTGAAAGTTTTAAGACTCAATTGCACTTTCGTGAGAAGTTTTGAAACTTGATTGCACATTTTGAAAGTTCTAGGACTCAATTGCACTTTTATGATAAGTTTTAGAATTTCAGATGCACTTATCCATTAATTATAAGATCATGACGTTTGAATTCCCCAAGGCTCACCTTATTGGAGAAAGAAAAAATTTCAATGAAAATTTTCTGCCTAATATAATCTATTAGCAAGACTAATCTAATCTAATATATTGTACTAAAGTCAACTTTTTTATATCAGTGCATCATTTAATGAATGTTTCTTTTCTTTTGCATGTAAAATTCGAAGAGTTTTGTGAAGAGAAAAGAGAAAGTATAGTAGGAAAATCTTTTGATAGTATACTTATAATAAAGGTGATTTGAAAAAATTGACTTTTGTACATTGAACGAATTCAACTTAATGAAGTGATTCCTTGTTGTTATTTTCCAAAAGAGCTTTGTCAAGAGAAGAGTAATGGGAAATCTCTCGATAATATATTATAGTAAAAAAGATTTTTATCCGTTAAATGCAATGCAACTTAATGATTTTCGAGGGAATTGAACACATGCAAACACACACACACACACATATATTGTATGATATTTCCTTCCATTTATAATTTTTTATGATTATTTTCTCTGTTATAACTTGAAAAATAGTATACAATTGAATGTGCAAGAGTGGGGGAGGAATGAGATTTACATACGTGAAAACCATACATATGAACAAAATATAATAGACATTTCAGAATTAAACGTTGATTCTTATTATATTTTATTGGTACGTCCATGACAGGTGCCATTAAGGCACCGGCTCGTCTTAATGTGATGTGATTGAGAAGGTGCCCTTTGAAGGGGTATGAGTAGTTATCTTTTAAATGAAGTATAAATGGGACTACTTCATAAGATAACCAATTGATGACAATAGAACGTTTCTAGAAAAAAAAAATGCTCTTCATTTCTCTCTCACTCTCCATCAAAGAAGAATGACAAAAGGCAATTCCATTTATAGTTCGAGAAAACAATCGGCATTAACGCTGTGGAACGTGAATACTTTCCCTGTGATTGTATTTGGACTATCGTGAAGTCGCATTGTCCATCGTTCACTCATGATTCAACATATGTCCCTGGGTAATTTGTTTATAGTGCATCAAAGAGATTCGACTCTTCTTCCAACATTGGTATTAGAGCCTGTGTTATGATCTCTGCTTTGTTTTTCCATCGATTTTTTTCACTTGTTTGATATGGGGATCAAGAGGATGAATTTCATATCGTCTGGATGTTCATTGCTCAGAAATTGCAAGTTGAATCATCAAAAAACAAATCAAAGCGAAGAACAGGTTTTGGAGGTTGCGGACAACCATTCGGTTTTGGCCATTTTCGAAATATTTTTTTAGCCAAAATCAATTTTTGAATATACAGGACAAAAGTACTCATTGAGATGATCATAACGGTGGGTGGTACGCTGCCGCACGACACTAGATGCCCCCACACGCACCCACACACACTACTAGAAGTCATGGTGCGTGAGCGCCACATGCGCGTCGGCGAATCGGCACGTGCTAGCGTCATTGATGACATCAACAACGGTCAATAACCGCTTGTGTGACATCATCAATGACATCACCCACCGACCGGTGATCCAACCCAACTCGACCGTCGACTCGGCCCAGTTGATTGGTCCACTAGTCGGACCGGTCAACTAGTCGAGCGATCGGACCAGTTGGACTGATCACCGATTAGACTGGTTGGAACAGCCAAGAGCTTTGTTGACTTGTTGGTGCGTGTGCCACACATACCATGCACATAGACAACGCATGTGGGTGCACACGGGCTTTGATGGGCACGTGGTTGGTGACGTTTTATTTATATGGGCCTGCTCTATATTGCGGTATAGTTATTTTATATGTTTGAGGCTTTTAAAGGTATAAAAATGCTTACAGAACCCTAAGTATGCATATTTTTGGGGTATAAATGCATTATTTATTCCCTCTAACCTATTTTTCATTATGGTTTTGAAAATACATAAGCTAGCCTACATGTAAATGACAGCATATATGTTTTATAGAGCTTGTTTCGATGATAGCATGTACATGGTTTAACATACTAGCAATTTCTTGATTCTAAGCAAGCTTGAACAATGGCCGGAGATCCTTGTTTTTTCCATTACGTCATGTTTTCCACTTTCGATTATAGTTGTTGCATGATTGTTTTATACATTGGTTCACATCATGCTATGCCTTTTGATATTTAATAGAAAAATGTGGTAATTACATGAGATCATGTAATTTATTTTTTTTAGTGGAAGTTCGTATGTTAGTAGAATTCGAAGGAGTTCTAATCTAGAACTTAAAATTTGTGCAAATTAAACTAGTTAAAGATAGTAAAACAATAGTACATAGAAGCTGATTAGGAATTGTCACATCCTAAACCCCGAGCACGTGAACACCCCTTGACGGTTGATTAAATTTGCGATGTTCCAAGACGCGTTGCCAACCCATTTTTTTTTCTTTTGATTAACACATGTGGAAGCACTTAATATAAACACCTGGTCAACCAATAAAATAGAGATAGTAAAACACGGCCAATATTTCCAAAAGTTGCATATTTATTTATCCACCGTTACCCCTAAGAAGTTTAATAATTACAAGTCTTTCTATAGTCACTTCATATCGACCCTCTTAAAAATCTTCAGGGGTTAGGATTAACCTAAACTTCACTAACGGTGGGGCCAACCAAAAGGGTGTCACATCTTGTGCCCACCACAATTGCACCTAGCTGTTCTCCACGCTATGGCCTTTAAAATAATTAATAATAATGGGGGTGAAATATAGATCTCAGCAAGTTTATAGCCTAAGCCTCGACTAGGGTGCGAATTCGTCTCGGAGGCAGCCTAAACACGCACTACATACAAACTTATCTCGCATTGGCACATCCCTGCAAATGAGCACATCTCACATGGTAATATTAATGCAACAAGCATAAATAATAATTAGAACACATTTTATAAATTTCATGCGCATTGTCAATATATATATTCTAATTATTACAACCCCTCGGGCCACGGCCAACACAAGAGTCGACAGTCTTCCGGCATGACCATGCATCGTCCTGCCCCATCAGGCACATTATAATCTAGAACCACCATCTAGACAGGATTCCATAAAGGAGTATCGGTTCGACCTCAACCGCGACTTGGTAACTCTTGCCGAGCATCTGATAAAATCAGGCATCGCCCCCAAACTCCCGTTGGGTGACAAGTTTGATTAAATGACCACTTAGACACACCACTAACAATCAAGCCAATTTTTATTATTATTAATCAGCTTAGAATAAAATAGTTCATTTTCAAATAATCAACTTTGGCAATTTTTCAAACTTAAAATTCTAGTACAATATTCGTAAGTGGTCACGTATTGAAAATTGACCCATCAAACTTTATACACCTTCATTTTAAAACCTTATTTTTTATTTATCACGTAAAATTTGGCAACCAAACTCTACATCTCAAACTTTGCCATTTAATTACCAATAAAACCTTCTATCGGAATAATAAATGAAACATATCATAGAGCAAACAATAACATGGCATCGCACGTGCAAACAATCGGAATTAAGCACAATCTCATCCAAAAAAAGGGGCATAAAATTCTACTTAACGGCTAATCCGTCATTTATTACATTAATAGTGATTAATTAGGGTAATTATGATTAATTACACTAATTACAATTAAATAGGCTAAAATCAATTAATTAACCTAACTATACTTAATTAAAATTAATCGTCATTATTTAGAATAATTACAATTAATTAAACAAATTACGTTTAATAAAATAAATCACAATTAATTAAACTAAACTCAATTAATTAATCTAACCATTAATAATTACTATAATCGTAATTATTTAAACTAATTTCACTTAAATTTAATCTAAACCATCCATAATTGCAATTAAGGCTAAATTAAAATTAACTAATAATATCCGTCATTAACCTTAAACTAACATAACCCCTAAATGTAATTAACTACCTAATCAAAGATTAGGAGTTAACTCATGGGTTTCTAACGATGGCGAGCCCGCGGCGACGACAATGCAACGGCGTCGAGAACATGACGCTCGTGGCTCAAACGGAAACTCGACTGCAGCAATGGCGGCGACTCCTCAAAACCCACGGCCAAGCTTGGCTTGGGTGGTGGTGAACCGGTGGCGGTGGCTTGCGGTGAAGGTGATGGACGGCGAGGAGCGGCATCGAGCAAGTGGTGGCACGAAGGCTCAATATGGGGGAAAGAAAGTGGTGTGAGGGGGAGAGGGAAAAGAGAGGGGGGGGGGGGGGGGAGGGGGAGAGAGAGAGGAAATTAGACCCTTATTTTTCCCCCAAAACCCATCACTTCTCACACCCACTTCCCTCAAAAACCCTCCTAGCCTAGCATTTTGTCCCCAAAATATCTACTAAATCTATTTTTCTTTTAAAACCAAAATCTTGACCCATAATTCACCATTTTGCTACTGGATTTGAATTTTCCCTTTTTTGGTCTCAAATTTTTCATTTGTTAATTGCTTTTCCGAAAATTTAGAATTTGCTGAGAATTCGACGAACGATGATGCAACGTCCAATAATTTAATCTCCAAACACTTGAAAGTTCGATACCTAAAATCGAATCAAATTTCATGCTTAAAAATCGATCGAACGCGACTTTGGTACGGCATAAATTATCGGGTGACTTTTAAGGGTTTCGCACGATTGACCCATGGTCGATAATTCTCGATCCACGTTTGTGCCTCTTCAAATCGGGATGACCCTCGGTTGTCATGTAAGCACAAGGGTTCAAGGAGAAGACCAATATCAAGTCAGTCCCTTTTCTCTCTCTTTTTATAGTGAACGGAACTAATCACAATATGTAAAATTTTATTCTCTGATATAAGTTTCGTTTTTATCTTTCTATGATTTGATATAAGTTTCTATATTTTGCTCTTTGAAATAATGGTACTTTTTGTTGTTGTTGTTGTTGTTGTTTTGGTGGTGGTTTGTCATGCTGCATCACTAGCTATGATAAGCTGCAGGCGTCAGTGGATATCTATCCGAAAGCACTGGACGATCTGGTGAGCGTGAACTCGCTCTTCACCGTTGCGGTCTTCGTGGGCCTGGCGTTCGCGAGCTGAACAACAGAACATAGCGGGCAACAGGAAGTGTGAAGCTGGAGTTCACGTGGGGAGGAGGTTGTCAAGAATGAAGTCATTTCGTTCGCCTTTTATCTCTTTTCCAGCCTCGTGGCCAAATCCCTCAAGACCCACCTCTTCACCTACCTCATCGCCGAGCCCAGTTACAGAGAAATCATGCACTGGTCGAGCAAGGTCCTGAGGGGGTCCTTGTTCTTTCTCTCCACGGCCACCTCCATCATTGGCGGTGTGTTGCTCTTGTACTCCATGATCGACATGATTCAGCTGCAGCTCGGCAAGGTCTCTTGCAAAGGTATCGAGACATTAAATGCTGTCGGGGTTAACATCTTTGCATTGCTCATCTACATACCCTTTGTTGCACACGCCATCGTCAAATCCACCACGATCTTCGACAGCCTATGTCGCCATTGTCCGACGTGCCATCATCTAATGAACGATAATTCTCAAGAAAATACTTCCAGTCAAAAATGATCTTTGAGAACCTACTTCTTGGAACCCTTTGTCGCACATGACATCGTCAAATCCACAATGGTCTTCGACAAACTAGGTACAGACCAAAAAATCCCTCTTCTGAACCATTGGCAGGATCATCGGCACGTGCAAAGTAACAAGTTTGATGTTGTGTCATTTCTTTTATATGACTACCTACATAGAATTGAGAGATGAGTGTTGAATAAAGGGGGCTTTCTTTGCTGTCCGGGATGTGAATCAATACATGTATTTGTGTTTATTAGTGTGCTTCTCTGCGTTCACAGTTTATACATATTGTTATCTAACCTATCAATGGTTGCTCGCCATGATTAACAATCTGACATTAACACCCTGAAACCACATCCAGAAAGAAATCCCAAGTCAATTGTTAAACGACAACTTATCAGAAGGTAGCTTCTGTGAATATTGAAGAGGCAAATGAAATAAACAGCATTTCTCCCGCAATTTACAAGTGAGTAGCGCTTGCATTGGACATGAACCGAGAGTTGTTATTGAGCCAAACTCCTAGGGATACTTGACAGAGAAAAGACCTATCACGCCTCCCTTCAGATATTTACCGGCCTTAAGGCAATTTCTGCGATGCACTGATTCTTCCCAGCTGAGTTGCTGCCACTAGTAATTGCATTCTTTCTCATGACCTCTGTTTTTGTGCTGGAATTTCGTTCTCGACTGACGGAGCAGGCCTCCTCATCAGATCTCTTGCTCTCGACATTCTCATCCGCAATGTTGGCCCGTTTTTTATGGTCTTCTTTATCTTCTCCGCACAAAAGCCAGACACGCATGCCATAATCAATTTTACACAATAAAACCAAATCTACGAAGGCATATCAAAACACATCGACGGACCACTCGCCCTACACTTGAAGATATTTTCTTTTGTCGAAATTAAAGTAGATCCAATCTATTTTTAATAGCAGATAGCACAGAACCAAAAAACTCCCGGAAAAAACGCCATATTGCCCAACATCTTGAAAATTACGTTTAAAAGATTTTGGAAACCAGCCAAAAGTACCCAGAAAAGACGGGGAATAACGGGACATTACTTAAATATGTAAAGCAATCTCTACCGCCTAACTGATTTCCAATGGAGAGGAAACTGATTTACTTTTCTGGTGAGGTGAGGTCAAGAGATGTGATTCCTAAAGTTGAACTGCTTAAACAAGCTACCAGTAGACAGACCAAAGTGGGTCTTTTAAAGAGCAAAATGTGAGTGAAACCAAATAATAGCTCTGAAAATCCGTTAGTTGCTCACCCTGAATAAATAACCAGACAGACTGCGAAAGCAGAAAAGCCACCAAAGTACATCCATTCAACCCGTAAACGTATTAAATCAAACAAAAATCAACACAAAGGGGCATAGATGAGGTCTAAATCCTAATTCACGCCAAATATCCTGCAAACAAACCTTCTCTTGGTAAGCGAAGATGCAAATGAAGACAGCCCACATGTCTGAGGTCAATAGAGACAGGTGAGCATTGTAGACCCATTTGTCTGCAAAGGAAGAAAAATATTCCAATGGATCTCGTGTTGCAAGCAAGTGAACGACTGCACAACCAGAAAATTTAGTTTCTTGAATTCAAACCCTTCAGCAAAATCGGGACAAATGAGTGGAACAGGAACGTCGCCAGTGCAAATCCCACGAAAGGTAGTGCCTGCACGCATTGAAACATTGTCGTAAGTTGAGATTCCCCTAAAAAAGATAGTATCTTTGCAGGGTCCAGTCAGCAAACAGCACACATAAGCATATTACTGAAGTTTTAATAGTTAAATCGCCCCCAACTAAATAACTCCGATGCTTAATATTGGGCTTAATACAGAGGCAACTCCAGAAAACTGACGAAGTGAATCTAATTTCCACATTTTTGACGTACGAGTTTACTTAAGTTTGTCAATTATCTGATAAAAGAATAGCAAAAACGAAGCTGAATTGAGAAACTCCCCTGTGAACTTTTCCATGAGCATTTTTTCCAAATTTTGCAGCTCTTACTCTCGTTCTTTAACGGGGATAAACAAAAAACATCTGCAATGGGATTTGCTAACGTGAAAACCATACATCTAAACAAAATATAACAGGCATTTGACAATTAAATGTTGATTCTTTGTGAACGGCAACAACTACCGTCTCAAGTCTTTTTCTGTCTCCAAAGTTCTGCAATTAAATGGCATTTGACAATTAAATTGCCAGCGGGGTCACCGGTGCTGCATGAGGGCCAACGACCTTGGTCGAATAGAGGTGATTGTCAAAAGGTCCTTATTTGAGAAAATGAGGACATTTCATACCTTTATTTGACATTTTCCCTAAAATTATTAAAAAACTAAAAGGAATTCTAAGTCAAAAAAATATTTGAGGATAACCATTTCTAAGCAGAAATTATATCTGGAAATAGAATGGTTGATCTGACCCAACTCGACCTGGATGACCCATTGACTTGACCTGGTCATCCGTTGAACGGAGTTGGCCATTGACCTGTGTTGACCGTTGACCGTTGACCGGAAAGAAAAAGAGATGGTGTTTTTCAATTATATCACTATGGATTATAAGTAATCCCTTTTTGTTATGTATTTGTTGCAGGAACAATGCCTCCCCTTTGTATGCGCCACGTATTCACGCTTAATCAAAAAGATAGAAGGTGAGACTTGCATGGATGATAGCTAAGTTGTAAGGAGTGTTCAATCACCTTTGGGAGGTCAACGTGGTTCTTGATTATAAGAAGCTTGTAGTGATTTTTTTGAAGGAATACGATAAGATTGAAGCCATAAGGACTTCAACCCTAGGAATGAGTTCAACCCAGTGGGGAATGAATGTGTGAGGGAGAAACCCTAAGGGATTTCCATCTATATTCCCGTGGTTGCCTAATGTGCCTTTAATATACACAGAGGAAATTATCGAGAAATTGGATAAACCTTTCCCTATTCATAGGTTAACTTGGCATTAGTTGTTTTTGTGTTTATTTAGTATGTTTGATGGGTATCTTATGTAGATAGTTCCTTCCATGTTGATGTTGTTATAACTTCTGATGTATTGGTTACATTATGTAAAAATGTGTTTTTTTTTTTTTTTCTCTCGTTAATGGATATTCAGGCTGCGTTTGGTAACGCTCTTGAGAGCAGGTGTTTCTGTTCTTTTGTTCCTAGGAGCAGAAATGGAACAAAAATGTGTTTGGTAAGTTTTTTGTTCTCAGGAACATTTGGAATAGAAACGAGAAACAAAAAAAAGTTGCTTCTTGTTCTCGAGAACAAAAATAAAAACACAATCAATTCTCATCCCTTTTAAAACTTCCTCACAAACGTCTTTTTATCTCTCTCTTGCTTGCATTGTTCGTTGGAAATGATGGAGTCGCTGGCACCTTTCCTCTTCCTCTGTTGTTGCAACCAGTCTTGAGAAACGAGAGGCATCTCTCTCTTTGGCGATTCTTGCTCTCTCTCTTTGGTGATTCGCACTTTGTTTTTCGTTGCTCCCCTCTGCCTTTTTATTATGGTTACATTTGTCGCTTGATTGAGCATGGCTATTAGTCATAGCTCGTTTGCGTATTTTCTGTTCCTTTGATTTCTTCCTGTTGTAGCTCGTTTCATGTCTTTTTTAGAGGTGCTCTCGCTTCTGCCATTGACGTACAGACCACTTGTGCTCTAGCTTCCCCTTTTTCTTGACAGCAAATCTGCAATTCAGGGTTCCTTGCTATTTGGAGTTCCCTGCAATTCTTCTTTCCTTGTGGGTTTCTCCCCCTTTATGGAATCGAAGTAGTGGGTAAAAGGAAAAAAAAATGAGATTTTGTGGTCGATGTTTCATCTATCATGCCTTGAACCCCAGGTACGTGAACATCTCTCAGTGGTTGATTAAAAATGCAACATCCCAGGACGTGTTGCTGACCCATTCTTTTTATCTTTCAATTAAACACATGCGGAAGCGAATTAAATAACCCCCGATCAATAAATGAACATAGGGATAGTAAAACACAACAATGATTTCCCAAAAACCATGATTTATTTATCAACTGTTAACCCTAGGAAGTTTAATCATTACAAGCCTTTCTACGGCCACTTCCTATCGACCCTCTAAAAAAAACCTTTAGGGATTAGGGTTAACCTAATCTTCACTAACGGTAGGACCAGCTAAAAGGTGTCGCATCTCACGCCCACCACAACCGCACCTGGCAGTTCTCTATGCTACAGCCCTGAAAATGGTTAACAACAACGGGGTGAGATAAAATCTCTGTGAATTAAAATCCCTAAGCCTCGATTAGGATGCGAATTCGCCTTGAAGGAGGCCTAAGCACGTGCCAAACAAAAACTCACCTCACCTCGGCATACCCCTCCACATTAGCACGTCTCGTACATTAATAATAGACTAACATGCATAAATAACAATCAGAACACATATCTTTCGTGCACCAAGCATCCACACAGGTCATGATTATAAGATAAACCCGTTTTGGCACATCCCATATCATGCCTAACAGTTTTACCCCATAATCAAGTGCAATGCATCACAATTATTCACACGTGTTCCAATTATTACGACCCTTCGGGCCACGGCCAACACAAGAGTCGGCGGTCTTCCGGCATAACCGGACATCATCTTGCCCCATTGAGCATGGCAACATCTAGAACCCCTGCCTAAATGACATTCAATAAAGGAGCATCGGTCCGGCCTCAACAACGACTCGGCTTCCGGACTCCTGCCGGGCATTTGATAAAATCGAGCATTGCCCCCAACTCTCGTCGGGTGACGGGTTCCATTAGTGACCATGTAGGCACATATTTAGCCAAGAACACTATACTTTGTTTTCAAATGCTTTGTTTCTAAATAATGAACTTGGCCAATTTTTCTTATTTAAAAATCCCGGTAAAATAATCGTGCGTGGTCACGTACTCGAAATCAAATTGTCAAACTTAGTACACTCCCATTTGGAAACTCCACAGTTTTATCTAGCATGGAAAATTCAGCAACCAAACCTAACACCTCACATTTTTCTGTTTAATTGCTCATAAAACCATCTTTTGCAATAATAATGAATAACTACCATAGAGCAATCAATTGCATCATATTGTATGTACAAGCCATCAAAATCATGCATAATTTCATCCAAGAAAACGAACGTAAAATTCTACGTAAGGACTAATCCGTCACTAATTACGCTAATTGCGATTAATTAAATAAATCACGACTAAAATCAATAAATTACGATTAATTAAACTAAACTCAATTAATTCATGTAACCATGATTAATTAACCTAATCGTACTTACTTAGGCTAATCGCAATTAAAATTAATCTAAACCAATTTTAACCTCAATTAAACTAAACAAAGCTTAATTAAGACTAATCTAGGCTTAACTAATATTAACCCTCATAAGCACTAATCTAACCACCCCTCAGCGCAATTAATAGTGTAATCAACGATTAGGGAGTTAACTCACGGTTTTCGACGAAGGTGGGCTTGCGGTGATGGCGATGAAAACACGAGACAACCACGTCTCGAACGGAGGCTTGATGGTGGTAGCGACGGTCCACTCAAGCTCTTGGCCAAAAGGGGAGCTTGGCTTGGGGCTAGTCTTGGTGGCTGCTGGCGGGCGAAGCTGGTGGCAGCGAGGGTGAGTTGGCGGTGGTGCGGTGGAGCTGCGGTGCTGTGGGTGAGCTGGCGGAGGAGTGGAGGTGGTGAGGCGGTGCGGCGAGGTGAAGATGGCGGTGAAATGGGCGAGTGGGGCTGCTGCTGGTCATGAAAGTGGGGGTTGGGCGTGATGTGGCGTGAGGATGAAGAGCTAGCGGTGGAGCTGGTGCGAGGTGGCTACTTGGTGGACAATGGTGCTAATGATGAGGGATGATGATGAAGACGCTGAGGGGAGGGGAAATGGGCAGAAGAATTCGGCAGAGGGGGAGAGAATGGAGACGTGAGGGAGAATGAGTGTGTGGAAAAAGAAATAACGGAAGAAGAAGAAGATGGTCGGCTGAAGGGGGGAATGTACGTGAGAGAGAGAGAGAGAGAGAGAGAGAGAGAGAGAGAGAGAGAGAGAGAAGAAGAAGAAGAAGAAGAAGAAGAAGAAGAAGAAGAAGAAGAAGAAGAAGAAGAGACCAATCAAAGGCCCTTAAGAAATATCTAAATCATCATCACACATGCCTTAAAGTCTCCCAAGCTCATTCTTGGTCACCCAATCACAAATTAGCTAGAATTTCCCAAAATCAAAGCCTTTTTGGGTAGCAAATGTGGAAAAGTGAATGGTTGTGTCGTTGAAGTATGTTGTGGCCACTGGACCAAAGAATTGTAATAGATTAAGGCCGAACACTTTAATGGAAAGATATCTTATGTTCTTGGGTTATCAAAGTTGGTGCTATAGGATAATTTGATAATGAGAATTTTGTTCTTGGCTATGCACCTTATGGATTTGATTTTTATGGATTAATGTTGCAAGTTTTTGGCCATATTATTTTGTAATTAGGTATTTATTTAAGTGGAAAATAATAGTGGATTACTAAAGGAGGGAGTGGGCTGATTTTTGGACCAAACCAGCCCACAATCCCCCACCCTTCGACCGGCAAAGGCCCAGCCCAAGAGGCCCAATGGGCCGTCGACCAAGGCTAGCTCAAGCCCAGCCGGATGAAGCCACCTTCTTGCATGAAGAATGGCAAGTGGTGTGAGGGGTCTTCCAAGTGTCACATTGCATGCAAAGCTAATGATGGTTAATCATTGAGGGGAAGAAATTAGTGAGGGGAAGGGGCGGATTAGGCGAGGAGCAACCAAGAGAGAGAGAGTGACCGTCCGAGAGAGAGAGAGAGAGAGTGAAATTGAGAGAGGGAGAGCGAGCGTGCGAGAGAAGAAGGGGAAGAGGGAGGCTGTTTGCTGCCGTTCGTCGCCGCCGTTGAGCCGCCGAGTCCTACCTTGCCTTGCCGTCTTTGCTTGCTGTGTTGTGCTCGGATTAGAGGCAAGTAGAGTCCATTAATCTACCCTTTGCTTGCTGTGTTATGTGTGTGATGAATGGTGGATTTCGGATGTGGATGAAGTGTGAAATTTCGAAGTTATAAGTGTTGTGTTCTAGCCTAGTGTTCTGTTTCTGGAAAAACAGTCCGACCTTTGATGATTTCATGAGTTGCATGCAACGTTCCAGTGGGAATTTGACTTTTACTTCTTGATGAAAGTTGTAAAGGACTTCTTGGGGAGTAACATATCAAATTTCAGAAGAAATGAGCAAGTATAGACCGGTGAAACTACTTTTCTTTGAAGAAGTTAGATCTGGAAATCGTAATGCTGACCTAGTGTGATTCTATGAATTTTATAAAATTCTCCGGTTGAAATTTGATCTCGTGTTCTGAATGAAAGTTGAAGATGACATGTTAAGGAGTAACATACTAATTAGAGGAAATGGATGAGTTTAAGTTGGTGAAACAATCTTTATCCGAAACGGTTAGAACTGGAATTCGGTGCCGAGGGTTATGGACGGTTATGGTTATTATAGTTTTAATCTATCACAAATCTGATTTCAAGTTCTTCATGAAATATTTACTTCTGGATTTTTTCTATAACATATAAAAATTTCGGAATTTTTGGAGTTGACTTAGGATTTTTACTGAATTTGTGAATGAAACTATGTATGGCAATATTCCGAAATTATAAAGACTGTGATGTGTGGACTGTACCGAATTGTATGATGTTCTTTTGATATGGTGTTCTTCACGGAATATTTTCTTCTAGATCTTGTATATAACATGTTGAAATTGAGATACATGTGTGAATATAAATTATGATAATGATGATATCGTCGGAGGTGTGAGCCGATGATG
Organism: Eucalyptus camaldulensis; assembly: GCA_019915185.1. Lineage (NCBI taxonomy): Eukaryota > Viridiplantae > Streptophyta > Magnoliopsida > Myrtales > Myrtaceae > Eucalyptus > Eucalyptus camaldulensis. The sequence goes on from JAHSVA010000014.1 coordinate 420,796, forward strand.
CCCCGAGAGTGTTGGGATGCCTAGAGTGTGGGTGCCGGATGCCTGGAGTGTGTGTGCTTGATGCCCCGGGAGTGTCGGGATGCCCGGAGGTGTGTGCCGGAAGCCCTAGAGGTGTGTGCCAGGGGGATTCCTCGTGATGCCAGTTGGGGTACGGAATGCCCGGAGTGTGTGTGCCGGATGCCCGGAGGTGTGTGCCGAAGGCTCCTCGCGATGCCAGGTTGGATGCGAGCGATAAATTGTGGGATGCAAACATTGGTCCCTGGGAAGAAAAATGATGTGATCTAATTGAAAGATAAATATCGAGAATTGAATCATGTGCATGGATGTGTGCATATGGCATGGGATGAACCTCATGGGAATGCAAGCATGGAGTGCATGATGGTATATGCACGTTGCATGGTGATATATGCATGGCTGCTTGATGATACATGTATAAGTGCATGGTGGTATATGCACGTTGCATGGTGATATATGCATGGCTGCTTGATAATATAAGTACAAGTGCATGGTGACATATGCATGGCTGTAAGGTGAGGTATGCTTGAATGCATGAATGATATGTGTTTTATTCATGATACCTTGATTGTTCTATTTGACGCATTGTGTAGTTTGGTGGATCTTTATTGCTAAGTGGTTGTACTCACCCCTTTGGGGATTAACATTTCAAATTAGAAAGATGCCTCTTTCACCAGTCGTGCATGGTATCTTCTATGGCATACCTACTGACGTTAATGTGGAGTTCATGGAGCATTCATGTATTAGTGTACCTGGTCTGGTGTTTGTCCGAGTCCGTGTCTTGGTGATGTACGATGTGGGTCTTGCTGATGGCCCTGTTATCCAAGAGTTTTTTTCTATTCACGTTTGACGCAATGGGGTGATGCAAGGGATGCTGCCGTCGCCGCCGCCCGATGCATCGGGTTGGGTGTGATGGCATGTATGACTGGTGGGAGCTGACACTTTTTTTTGGGATAGTCGACGCTTGTTGATGGAGGGGTGTACATGTTTGATGTAGGGTCGAGTTCTCTTTTGATTTATAGCCAAGTATAGTTAAAAATCTTGGCCTTTTGCTGTACCGACCTGAGATGTCCATCGTATAAATGTAAATAAAAGTGACTCGGCTTTGTCTTTTCATTTGGAGCATAGTTGGTGTGCATTGCATTATTGTTATTGGAGTAAGGGATGGTGAGACACGTTTGTGCTTCCGTTGATGAGTTGCGCTGGGACCTTTACAAAATAAAAAAAAAAAGGAGAAAAATGGGAGAAGAATTTTATTGATCAACCCCTATGAACTATGGTTCCACTTTAATTAAAAAGTTATTAGACTGGTATGTGTCGACACCCGAAATTTTCGTTGACATTTTAATCATCCATTGTTTGCAAAAATATAAAAAAAATAAAGAGCCAAAAAGAAAACAAAGAAAAGAAAACAAAAAGAAAAAAAAGAGAGAGAAAACAAAACAAAACAAAAAGAAAAAATGAAATGAAATGAAAAGAAAAAAAATTAGAAATAAAGAGAAAACAAAAAGAAAAAAAAAGAGAGAAAACAAAAAGAAAACAAAGAAAGAAGAAAAAAAAAGAATATAAAAAGGGGGGCCATTCAGAAAGGAGGCTTTTTTTCGCTCGCTCTCTCGGGCTCTCCCTCTCTCTCTAAAAGGCTCGAACGAAGGCTTTCTCTCAGGGGATGCTCGCTCTAGGTGGCTGACGGGAGATACTCATTTTTCTCTCTGCAACTCCTCTCGGAAATTCTGAAGGGGGCGAAGCCGATTTCTAGGGTTCTTCGAGCTCAGCTGATGACCGGGGGAGCTGACGATCAAACGTTGTGGCAGAGGTGGTGACGGTAGTGGCTCCTTCTCTTTGCCCTCCTTTCAGATGAAATCGGATCGCGATCTCCTCCTCCGCTAAAATCCCTATCTCCGGCTGAGTGGAAGGGGAGTTCGTTGGGGATTTCGTCGCTGGTGTTCGTCCGCGCAAGAAGGCGGAGAGCTGATTTTCTCTCGGGAGCTGGTTATCTCTCAATTGTTTGTTCTCGGGCTTTCTCTGGGAAAACGGCCGAACGAACTCTCTCGATCGGAATCTCTCCACAAATCTGTTCGGTTCAAAGGATTTCGATTGATCAGAACCGACAGACGAGGATCGGCGAAGACGGTGGCAGCGGCGGCTACGACAACGCCGTTTAACCGATCTTCTCTTTGGATCGGGCTCACCGGATCGATCTGACGCCCTCGTCGCGGATCACGCCCTTCCGGAGCTCGAGATACAGGGGTTCAGGTTCGTGCCAAATGGGAAGTCTTGGCTCAGCTCCAAAGATAGAGCTTCAAAACTGATCGGTGACAGCGGCTTTCTATCTCTGGCTTGATCAGATTCAACCGAGGCTATTTCCCAGCACCACCAGCTTCGAAGTCACAGTAAGCGCTATGATCGTCCTTAATTTGCATGCTCTGTTTTTGCTGAGGGTAGAGATCGAGTGCTCGATTACTCCTGCATGAAATTCAACGATGTTCGAGCCTCTGTGATAAGTTTGGATATGACTTCTCTCTTATTTCCGCATCTAGATCCTTTGGCCGAAGTGTCTAGCACCTGTTCGATAAAATTCCTGAACTAGATCAGCGGATGTTTTGATTCAGATTCTGACATAGAGCTTTCCACCGATTAATCAATTCATTTTATATGTCGTATAAAATTTACTTTTGTTTTGTTTCTTTTCATTTCAAATTTAGTAGCTATATGTTTTGGGATTTGTTCTTGAAATTTTCAGATTAGGCACATATCTAGTGATGCTGCATTTGATCCTTGCGATAGTTTTTCAGCTAATCAATTGTGGGCTTGTTGGTGGGTGAAGAAAAGAGTAATGACTTTTCACGAGTGAACAGGATTTGTATGCGTGCTTCTATTTCTTGTTTCGTTCTCACTGTACATGGATGAGTACACATGGACAGAGTACTTGGTCAACTTCTGCTGAGCATATTTGAATTTCATTCATACCTATTCTGCTTCAGCATTCTGTATGTTTAGTCAATAAGAGGGAACTCCTGTTGTTCGTTTTTTTTATTGAGGGAATGGTTATTGAAAAAAGTGAAGGGTCTCATGAGCTCGGTCTTGTTATCCTCTCATGGTAAGGCATTGGAAGCTGAGGCTACTCATGAGACTGTACCTCATCATCTTCGTTTACATTAGAAGAATCAAGAAACTAGTACCAATAGCATTGTTTCTATATTTCCATGGACAAGAGGATTACAACATAGGTGCATTCTGAAACTTCAATTTGTTAATTACCCTCTTATTCATCTTTGTCTATAATGGGTTCTATTAGTTACTTGCTATGTCGCTGGAAGTATTGCCATGTTGTTTTTGTGATCTATGTCCTACGGAATACTTCAAATATATTGGTTGAGCCCTGCTGCAATTGTTTTTCTTGACATTGAATGGAACGAATAGTGCCAATACCAAAACTATTACTTTTTCACAGGTAAAGTTAGCAAAGTTATCAGTGACATGCATTTTTGTGAATGTTTGTTCAGAAAGGATGCATGGCCTATATCATTTGAGCTTCGATTTGATATGTTGCATGCCTTGAACGGACATCATTCGATCATTGAAAAATACCGACAAAAGTCTGTCGATTCTGCAGTAGTTTTTAGGTTGATTTGCTGTTTTGACTTACTGCAACTTTCTGTTTTGGCTGAAACTAGGTGCTAGACGAGTTTTTTTGACCTCGAGCCCTTCTAGACATAAAGAATAGACTTCTCAAGCTTCGATTTGATATGTCCCATGCCCATAATTGGCGTCGTTTGGTTGCTGAAAATCACTTACAAAGTCTGTTGATTCTGCTCTGATATTCTGTTTCTTTCGCTGATCTGACCTTCTGTGCAAATAACTTGATATGAGCTGGTTATTGTGGTTTTCTGTGTTCAAAGTCTTCATGAAAGTCGAAGATGGTTCGAATATCTTTCCACTAAGCTGTAGAATGCCCTGATTGAATCTCATTTGATATGGTTTTCACATGTCCAAATTTCAGTCCAGAATCTGTCACGTTTGAGATCTAATGCGTGTGCTCAAATTTGAGTTAGTGAACATGCTTTGCTGGAGTTGAATCTTTCATGAGAGTCATTGGAAATTTCATAAAATTTCTGACAAGGTATAGCTTGAATCAAGTGATCATCGTTAGCAAGGTCAATGGCTTCCATAAAGTCACGTTTGAGTTGCTGCAATCTGTAATGTGGGATTTTTGCCCTGTTTCATTTCTGTTTTTTCATATAGGTTTTTGTGAACAAAGTAGGACTTCGATGTCTCATGATAGATGATCGGGATATTTCCTTCTATATACTTGGACTTTCATAGATTTTCTTTATGTCTTCATTTCAATGAATATCATCCATGTTTTGTGCAATCCCTGCTATGATTTTAATTGATTACGTTTCTATGAAAATGTCTTCAATCAATTTCCTTAAGAGCATACTTGATGCTTGATGCTTTCTAGACATACTTAGAGCATATCATAAGCTTTGCAATGATGTATGGCATGCCTCATTTGAAGATCATTGACCATGTAAAAATCATGCATCAAGTCGATATACCACAACTGAAATTGTCATGCATTTTGCTTCTAATGACAAGTCACCTTGCAACGTCAATGACTTGTGTGACTTCTTTGCATTCTGATTTAGGGTTAAATGTTTGCCCAAACCTTTTTCGCATTCAACCTTATGTCATGTGCAAGTTTCACATTTTTGTATATTGTCTAGGCGATCTTACGAACCTTTAAACATGCCTTGTATTGTCCTGTTTGTAACTTGAATCTGCTGGATTCATGTTCATGTTTGGTGCCTATGTTCACTCGTTATAATAATGATTTCTATGCGTTATCTTAGTCATATAAGATGAGGCAAGGGATCCTTGTTTTTTAGATTAGGTTTAGATTAGGACCTTGAAGATGGAGAAGGCGTGAAGATGGTGGAGGTCGATGTCCATTCCGACCATTTTCATGTAATACCCATTTTCCCGACATATATCTCGGGCTCCATTTGTTGTATAAGACCCGACGAGTTGCGGGTTTTTCTCTTCTTTTTTTTTCCTTATATTTCTCTTATATATATATTTTAGAATTGCATGATTAGGTTTAACTGCTTTTCTTGATTGTTTACTTCATGTCCTGCAATTTCATTTTCATTGTTTGATTTCCTTTCATTTCTTAGGAATAGAATAGAATGAAAGTAATTCACCATGCATGATCATTTAGTATAGAATTGACGATCCTGAAAATATAAAAAGAAATGTATGGACATGTTAGGACAAACACAACATACTGTTTAGGTACCGAAAGGGCGCTAATAGCAATATTAGCGTAACCCAAGTCCCCGAATCTAGATATCTGGTTGCGTAGGGATCGAGGGAACACTCCCGACCCTCGATTGGGTTTCTAGCCGACTCCCAAAAAAATGAGATTAGTGGTGACTCCTGTATATTTTTAGGTTGTTATAAACAACTAGATCCTATAAATAAATCCATTGTCACGCGGGGTATGAGCTTGGGAGAGCTCATGATCACGTGAGGAAATCTCGTGATCAAAGTACCCCTAAACCCGACCTTTCCCACCTTGGACACTTCTCGAGAGGCAGCGAGATCGGGTCGTGACAGTATGTAGTAGGATAAGTGATAAGTACCTGTGGTGACCCTAACAGATCGGGGAACGTGTCGAGGGGGTGCCACAGCAAATTCCCATTTTTTCCTCTTAATCCGAATTTCATTTCCTTTTTCTCTTTTGTCCAAAAATCTTTCTTCCGCAAAATTTCGGATTCGCCAAAAATTTGCCAAAAGATGAGACAACATCCAATAAATAAATCGTGACATGCCCAAATGTTTGATTCATGAAACCAAATTAAATTTCATGGTTAAAATCGTTCGAATGCGACTTTAGTACGACCTAATATATTGGGTAGCTTTTAGGGGTTTTAGCATGTTTGACCCGTGGTCGATAATTTTTTTATCCATGTTCGTGCATATTTGAATCGTAGACGATCCTCGGTTGTCATGTAATGGTGAGGGTTCAATTATGTATCTTGAATATAATATCGATAGAAAATCAGTTTATCGCAATTTGACGCGAATATCATAATCATGTGGAACCACCCGCAATTCAACTAAGTAATTCCATCGAATTGACTTATATCTATTCGGTAATCGACGGTATCTTACTGACCCTTGCTGTTCATTATGGGCGAGCGATCGATTTTTGATCGAATTCTCTAGTTTGTCACGTTTATATCCCTTAACGGCCTCACTTAATAGATTAGTTTACTCGTGAGTAATCAGTTCCAAGTAAAATAACCATAAGCGTGTCGATGATTTAACCATTTCATATATTTGAGACGGGGCCAAATTTCAAGATGTCACAACTCTTCCCCTCTTTCAAAAATTTCGTCCTCGAAATTTAAACCTTTACAATCCTTCCACGAAAAGGTGAGGGTATTGATGTCTCATCGACTCTTCACTTTCTCACGTGACTCCTTCCATTCCGTGATGTTGCCATACCACTTTAACCAAGAGGATCGTCTTGTTGCGTAGTACTTGCTTTTTTTGATCAATTATTCGAACCGATCTCTTCCACGTATGACACTCTCTCGTCCACGTCTATTTCCTCGAAATTCAGCACATGGGTTGGATCAGGTTTATACTTTCTCAACATTGACACATGGAAAACGTCATGCACTTGAACAAGTCTTAGCGACAATGCAAGATGAAACACCAAAGTCCCAATTTGCTTTAAAATTTCAAAGGGACCGACGTACTTTGGGCTTAGCTTTCCTTTCTTGCCAAAGCGTGAAGTACCTTTCATCGATGACACTTTAAGGAATACGTGTTCACCTACTTGGAACTCCAATGGTCTACGCCGCTTATCTGCATAACTCTTCTAACGACTTTGAGTAGTCTTGAGTCTATCTTGAATGACTTTGACGGCAGTGACTGACTACTGAACCAACTTAGGGCTTGTAATCTTACGTTCTCCAACTTCATCCCAACATATAGGAGTTTTGCAGGCCTTGCCATACAACGCTTCAAATGGTGCCATCCTGATACTCTGCCGATAGCTGTTGTTGTAGGAGAACTCAACTAGATGAAGTTTTTCCTCCTAACTTCCTTTGAAGTCTAATATGCAAGCTCGTAGCATGTCTTCAAGGGTTTGAATAGTCCTCTCAGATTGACCATTTGTCTATGGATGATAGGCCGTGATGTACTGCAGTTTCGTTCCCAAGGCAGTTTGTAAACTTTTCCATAAAGCTGCCGTAAACTTTGGGTCTCGATCTGACGTGATCGTCACTAGTACTCCAAGAAGACGAATTATCTGTTGCACGTACAATTCAGCATACCTGTTCAATACAAAATCCTTTCGTACGACAATGAAGTGAGCAAACTTCATCAATCTGTTGACTACAGCCCATATGGAATCATTACCTCGCCGACTCCTCAGTAATCCCATCACAAAATCCATTGTGATATGCTCCCATTTCCACTCGGGAATTTCGAGAGGTTGCTAAAGTCCTCCAGGCTTGCAATGTTGTGCTTTCACTTGTTGGCACGTCAGACACTTGGCAACATGTCTGGCAATATCCGCCTTCATACCGTTCCGCCATTAGTGCTGACGTAGATTCTGATACATCTTTATGCTACCTAGATGAATATTGTAACTACTATGATGGGCTTCTGACAGGATTTCCTCCTTAAGCTCCTCATCATTGGGTACACACAATCGCCCCACGAAACTTTAGTATTCCATCCTCAGTAACTTGAAAGTTAGCTTTCCTCTTTTCCGCAACCTCATGTAGAACTTTCTGGATTTCCGGGTCGGTCAACTGTAACGTCTTAATCTTTACTTGCACCTCCGATTCAATTCTAAGGGTAGCCATGAGACTTGAAAGGTGGCCTACCTCAAACTTGAAATTCAAATCTCGAACTCCTTCGAGTAGGATACACTCCTGAACCATCATCTGCGCAATCGACGACTTCCAACTTAACGCATCAATGACGTTATTGGCCTTTCCAGGATGATACAAGATGTCACAGTCGTAGTCCTTGAGAAGCTCCATCCAATGACGTTGTCTCATGTTCAATTCCTTTTGAGAGAATAAATACTTCAGACTTTGATGGTCCGTAAAGATTTAGAACTTTTCTCCACATAAGTAATGTCTCCAAATCTTCAGGCAAAGATGATCGCTGCTAATTCCAAGTCATGTGTCGGATAATTCAACTCATGAGGCCTCAGTTGATGGGACGCGTGTGCAACAACTCTCTCATGTTGCATTAAAATGCAGCCCAGTCCTCTGTACGATGCATCGCTATAAATTTCATATCCTCTAGGTCCAGATGCAATTGTTAACATAGGTGCGGTAGTTAGCTTCAGCTTGAGTTCTTGAAAACTACACTCGCACTTATTCGTCCATTCGAACTTCTCTTCCTTCTTTAGCAATTGAGTCAGAGGCATGGCTATTGTAGAAAATCTTTCCATGAATTGTCTATAATAGCTTGCGAATCCCAAGAAACTTTGGATCTCTATCACCGTTGTTGGTCTTAGCCAGTTTATCACGGATTTAATTTTGGTCGAGTCCACGGAAATCCCTTTGCCAGAAATCACGTGACCTAAGAAAGCTACATGAGTTAGCCAAAACTCACACTTACTGAACTTGGCGTATAGCTCCGGTTCTTGTAGGGTCTGGAGCATCGTTCTTAAGTGTCATTCATGCTCCTCTAGACTTCTCGACTACACCAAGATGTCGTCGATAAACACAATCACGAGCTGGTCTAGATACTCCTTGAACACTCGATTCATCAAATCCATAAAAGTAGCTGGGGCATTGGTCAGACCGAACGGCATTACAGTGAATTCATAATGGCTATAACGAGTATGAAAAGCCGTCTTCAGTATATCCTCCTTCTTAATTCTCAACTAATGATAACCTGTCTTCAGGTCAATCTTGGAAAATGTCGAAGCTCCCTATAACTGATCAAACAAGTCATCAATCCTTGGCAACGGATACTTGTTCTTGATCGTTACTTGATTGAGTTGCCGATAGTCGATGCAAAGGCGCAACGAACCATCCTTCTTCCTTATAAACAGAACTGGCGCTCCCCAAGGCGATGCACTAGGACAAACAAATCCTTTGTCCAACAACTCCTACATCGGCACCTTTAGCTCCTTTAATTCTTATAGCGCCATGCGGTAAGGAGCCTCAGAGATTGGCTTCATCCCAGGAGCCAACTCAATCACGAACTCTATCTCCATTTCTGAGGCCAAACTAGGCAATTCCTCAGGAAACATGTCAAAAAACACCTACACCACGGCGATGTCCTCCATTCTTGGCTCCTCAATTGACGTATCAACTACAGTTGCCAAATAACCTTGGTAACCCACCTCTAACAATCGGGTTGCCTCAAGGGACGAGATTAAGGTAATCGAGGATCCTTCTCGACTTTAAATAAACTTGAAACTTTCGCGCACTAACAGGTTAAACTGAATTGCTTTACGATAACAATCTACAGTAGCTCGTTGCGTGATGAGCCAATCCATACCAATGATCACATCAAAATCAAACATGGCCAGCACAATCAAATCTATCCTTTCCTCTCGCTCACCTATCACTAACTTGCAACCAGCTATTGCAAACAACACTTTATCCTTTAATGAGGTGGATATACTAATGACTGCTTCCAATGGTTTTGGACTCAACCCTGCTAACTTAACAAGTTGCTCAGCAATAAACAAATGTGTAGCTCTAGGATCAAATACAGTATAAGCAGCATGATCGTTCAACGAGACCATACCTATAACCATGTTCTGCGAGTCCTCCGCCTCCCTTCGGGTGACAGCATGCACCTTTGCCTGCATCAGAGGCTTGTTCAAAATACCATGTTGTGCATTTTGCGACGTACTCCCCGTTGTTTGTCCCATTTATGGTAGTGGTGCCTGTGCTCCCATGGGCCTGCGCGGACAATTCTTTATCTGGTGGTCATGCTAGCCACATCCGTAGCACGCTCCTGTTCTAGCAGATAATGGGGTTGATCCATGTTTCCTTCCATAGAATTGGCACATGCCATTCAAGTTGGGTGTCAGCTTTCCAATTCCACCCTTCCGGTTGGGAGGAATGGGATACTTTCCTCCCGTCATCGACCTTTTCCAAAACCGGTTGCTATCTCTATTGGGCACAAACCATGACCTAGATGCGGCAGCTCGTTCATTCAGATTCCTCTCTATCAACTGGACCCTATCATACAACTCATCATAGTCTTTGAGATTCAGTGGTACTAGCAGGTCCTTGATCTCTGGTCTCAGACCATCTCTAAACCTCCTCGCCCTGTCCACCAAGTCCTCAATTAACCTCGGTGCATACTTGAATAACTCAGCAAACTTCGCCTTGTATTGGTCCACAGATATCTAACTTTGACGGAGACGCTAGAACTTGGCCATTTTTTGCTCCCTCGTGCAATCTGAAAAATATTTTCCGTAGAAGGCCTCAATGAAGGTATCCCACTCCGGGACCATACCTTCGGGAAACACTAGCCATTTGGTGGCCTCCCACCAAGTACTTGCATTGCCTTGCAACGGGTAGACGACTAGGACTACCTTGTCCTCTTCAAAGCACCTCAGCAATGCGAAGACTTTCTCTAATTCTTGGATCCAAAAGGTTGCGGCCTCCGGATTGCCCGCTCCAGTGAACCTTGGCAGGTTTAGTTTCAGGAACTGTTCCACCAGTTTATGCATAAGCCATTCACCATTCCTATTTCCTAGTGGGACTTCAGTAGGTGCGGCGGCAATAGCAGCAACGGCATTGGCGGTAGCAGTGGCGGCGGCGGTAGTAGCAACTTGGTTTTGAGCCTACTGACCGATCATATTCCCTTGGGTCTCTAGTGCCTGCATGATCCCATCCAATCTAGGATCGCCTGGTGCTCCTCTTCCAGCACTAACCTGAGGCGGTACTCTTCCCCCGGTACTAGTTCGAGCTAACGCTCTCCCTCTAGTACCCACTCGTCTCGGTGCCCTCCCTCGAGCACCTGTCATAGCTATTACGGCCCTTCTCCGATGGGCTCTTTGCTTAGGATTGCTCATCTTGCAGGGTTCTTACAGAAACCCGCTTTCCAATTCTAACATAGAATTAGAAGTCTAAGCGACCCGCACAAAACAATTAATCAATCACAAGAATAAGCATAAGGAAAATGTTTTTCCTAACTAACTATCCCAAAACCCATTGCACCTTATCACTCCAGACCTTGACTAGGCTCTGATACCACTTAAATGAGGACATCATGCCCCGAATCCCGGGTACGCGAACATCCCTTAGCAGTTGATTAAAATGCGATGTCTCAAGACGCATCACCGACCCATTCTTTTTATCTTTCAATTAAACGCATGCGGAAGCAAATTAAATAAACCCCCAGTCAATAAACAAACATAGGGATAGTAAAACATAACAACGATTTCCCAAAAACCACGATTTATTTATCAATTATTAACTCTAGGAAGTTTAATCATTACAAGCCTTTCTACGGCCACTTCCTATCGACCCTCCAAAAAAAAAAACCTTCATGGATTAGGGTTAACCTAATCTTCACTAACGGCAGGACCAGCCAAAAAGTGTTGCATCTCGCGCCCACCACAACCGCACCTGGCATTTCTCCACGCTACGGCCCTAAAAATGGTTAACAACAACGGGGTGAGATAAAATCTCAGCGAGTTAAAATCTATAAGCCTCAATTAGGATGTGAATTCGCCTAGAAGGCGGCCTAAGCACGCGCTAAATATAAACTCACCTTGCCTCTGCACACTCCTGCACATTAGCATGCCTCATACAATAATAATAGACTAACGTGCATAAATAACAATTAGAACACATATCTCTTGTGCACCAAGCATCCACATGAGTCCTGATTATAAGATAAACCTGTTTTGGCACGTTCCATATCATGCCTAACAGTTTTACCCCATAATCAAGTGCAATGCATCACAATTATTCACACGTGTTCTGATTATTATGACCCCTTGGGCCACGGACAACACAAGAGTCGGCAATCTTCCGGCATAATCGGGCATCGTCCTGCCCCATCAGACATAGCAACGTCTAGAACCCCCACCTAGACGGCATTCCATAAAGGAGCATCGGTCCGGCCTCAACTGCGACTCAGCTTCCAGACTCCCGCCGAGCATCTGATAAAATCTAGCATTGCCCCCAACTCTCGTCGAGTGATGGGTTTCATTAAGTGACCATGCAGGCACACATTTAGCCAAGAACACCATACTTTATTTTCAAATGCTTTCTTTTCAAATAATGAACTTGGCCAATTTTTCTTATTTAAAAATCCCGGTAAAATAATCGTGTGTGGTCAAGTACTCAAAATCGAGTCGTCAAACTTAGTACACTCCCATTTTGAAACTCCACAGTTTTGCCTAGCACGGAAAATTCGGCGTCCAAACTGATACCTCACATTTTTCTATTTAATTGCTCATAAAACCATCTTTTGCAATAATAATGAATAACTACTATAGAGCAATCAATTGCATCATATTGTACATACAAGCCACCAAAATCATGCATATTATCATCCAAGAAAACGAGCGTAAAATTTTACGTAACAACTAATCCATCACTAATTATGCTAATTGCGATTAATTAGATAAATCACGATTATAATAAATAAATTATGATTAATTAAACTAAACTCAATTAATTAATGTAACCATGATTAATTGCGGTGTTGTGGGTGAGCTAGTAGAGGATGTGGAGGTGGTGAGGCGGTGCGACAAGGTGAAAGTGGCAGTGAAACAGGCGAGTGGGGCTGCTGCTGATCATGAAGGTGGTGGCCGGGCGTGATGTGGCATGAGGATGAAGAGCTAGCGGTAGCGGTGGAGTTGGTGCAAGGTAGCTGCTTGGTGGATGATGGTGCTAATGATGAGGGATGATAATGAAGACGCTGAGGGGAGGGGAAATGGGCAGAAGAATTCAGCAGAGGAGGAGAGAATGGAGACGTGAGGGAGAATGAGCATGAGGGAAAAGAAATAAAGGAAGAAGAAGAAGATGGTCGGCTGAAGGGGGGAAATGTGTGAGAGAGATAGAGAGAAAGAGAGAGAGAGAGAGAGAGAGAGAGAAGAAGAAGAAGAAGAAGAAGAAGAAGAAGAAGAAGAAGAAGAAGATGAAACAAAGCAACCAATCAAAGGCCCTTAAGAAATATCCAAATCATCATCACACATGCCTCAAAGTCTCCCAAGCTCATCCTTGGTCATCCAATCACAAATTAGCTCTAATTTCCCAAAATCAAAGCCTTTTTAGGCAGCAAATTCCCTCTTTTTCCTCTTAATCCGAATTTCATTTCCTTTTTCTCTTTTGTCCGAAAATCATTTTTCCGCAAAATTTCGGACTTGTCGGAAATTTGCCGAAAGATGAGACGACGTCTAGTAAATAAATCATGACATGCTTGAACGTTTGATTCCCAAAACTAAATTAAATTTCATGGTTAAAATTGATCAAACGCGATTTTAGTACGACCTAATCTATCGGGTAGCTTTTGGGGGTTTTAGCGCATTTCACCTGCGGTCGATAATTTTCGATCCATGTTAGTGCATCTTCGAATCGTAGACGACCCTCGATTGTCATGTAATGGCGAGGGTTCAATTATGTATCCTGAATATAATATCGATAGAAAATCAGTTTATTGTCGTTTGACGCGAATATCATAATCATGCGGAATCACCCACAATTTGACAACGTAACTCCATCGAATCAACTTATATCCATTCATTAATTGATTTATAATGGTGTCATACCGACCCTTGCCGGATCATTATGGTCGAGCGGTCAATTTCTGATCGAATTCTCTAGTCTGTCGCATTTATATCCCTTAACGGCCTCACCTAATAGATTAGTTAACTTGTGAGTGATCAATTCCGAGTAAAATAACCATAAGCGTGTTGATGAATTAACCGTTTCATATATTTGAGACGGGGCCAAATTTCGGGATGTCACATCCTCTGTTTCACAAGTGTAGCGGAAACGATTGCTCGAGAAGATTACCGGTGTCACAAAGCGGTGGGGTCTCAAATGGTGCCATCAAATCCCAAAAAGAAACCCCATAAATTGGGATAAGTACACTATTAGTGCCAAAACTTGTGTACGGCACTCACTTTGATGCCAAAACTTTATTTTGGATCACTTAACTACCAAAACTTTTGAAAAAGCGATCATTTCTGTGCCAATGTCGATCTAGTTGGCCGGAAATCCGACGTGGCTCTCCCCCAATTCAAAACCCTAAATCCCCAAATTGAGAGAAAGAGAGAGAAGATAAGCTGCCTAAATCTTCCCTCCTCCTCCCCCTTCAACCGTCCACATCCTTCGCCTCTGCCTCCACCGGTGATGGGCCAGTCGCCGTCCTCGATGGCCCCCGTGCTTGGCGTCTGCGACTCCGACCCCGATAACGGCCACTCGGTAGCCAAATCGAAGGCCGTGATCTGGCCGATGCTTGGGGAGGCTGTCGACGAGTGCACCGCCCCCTATCTTTCCCTCTCCATCTCCGATCTCCTTGACAAGTGCCTGGCCTGCGTCTTCCAGTACCTAGGCTCCGGCGACTGGGGTCGGTGCTCCCTCGTGTGCCGCCGTTGGCTCGCAATTGAAGGCCAGAGCCGCTAGAGGCTTGCCCTCCACACCCACTCGGAGCTGCTGGACATGATCTCGGCACTGTTCGCGCAGTTCGACTCAATCACGTAGCTCGCGCTCAAGTGCGACCGCAAGTCATCGAGCATCGGTGATGACGTGCTCGTGTTGATCTCGCCCAAGTGCAGGAACCTCACATGCCTGAAGCTACGGGGTTGCTGCGCGCTCACGGACATGGGGATTGTGGTCTTCACGAGCAATTGCCGGGGGCTGAGGAAGCTCTCGTGTGGATCTTGTGCATTCGGAGCCAAAGGCATGAACACCATGATTGATCACTGTGCCTCCCTGGAAGAGTTATCTATGAAGCGGCTCCGAAGTCCCACTGAAAGTGCTACAATGGAGCCGATTGGGCCTGGTACGGCTTTTGCCTCCCTCTAAACAACTTGCTTGAAAGAGCTCTACAACGGATAGTGCTTCGGTCTGCTAATCATCGGCTCGAAGAATTTGAGGACGTTGAAGCTGGTGAAATGTTACGGAGATTGGGACACGGTGCTACTATGATGGAGGCCGAGCGACGGCAGCCAAGCAAGCTAGGATGGCGTTGGCCGAGGATCGGACAAAAAAAAACCCTAATTTTAATCCCCAAATAAAAAAAATCCCCAAATGAGTTGTGTGGCGTCGTTTTTGTGAGGCCATCCACTAAGGACGGCAAAACGACATCATTTTCTCAAGGAGGACGGAAAACGACGTCGTTTGAAAACCATGTCGATTTTTTTTTTTAAATATAAAAGCCACGTAATCATTTTGGCTAGAATCTCTTGCCGGTGGCACCAAAGTGATCGTTTTTCCTCCGATTTGGCACTTAAGTGATCCAAAATAAAGTTTTGGCACCAAAGTGAGCACCGTACACAAGTTTTGGCATTGATAGTGTACTTACCCCTATAAATTGAATAGCAAACATGGAAACAGTAAAAGAATGGATATAATGCCCACCACCACCTCTCCTGTTTTTCAACTTATCCTCAAAATCATTCTCGAACATGCTCGAAATCTTCACCTTTTCTTATCTATGCATTTATACCTGTCTGTCCCTGACGGAGTTTTGGCTGGACTTTTTCTCGGATGTACGTTTTGCAACATTCCATTCTTGAATTTTCATGCCTTTCAATTTGAGGTTCTTTGAATTGAAAGATTCATAAGCAACGTATTTTTGTTCATAGTTCTCTGGGTTCTACGAATTTTATGATAATCTCTTCATGTTTAGATTGTTTTGAATTTTCTTTGAGGTTTATTATGTGATGAATAAAAGTTGGGCTTTTTTTTTTTTTTTGTTGGTGTTTTGCTTCTTTTTGTTGGGTGGTTGTGTTTCAGGTTCTAGTGAACTTTCAGCATTTCCCTGACTGACAGAGAATGTGGCGATTACTTCGGTTCATCTCTCTCTCTGATGTGAATCGTTGTGGAAGGATCATTCTACGAAGGCCCAGATGGTGTGAATTGCAAACCTCAACCTCCAATCAAACTTGTGATTGGCAACCTCGGTATGAACGTGACCTGTTGACGAACGCATGTCAACCAACCAACGTTATAGATGCCACGAGTGAAAGAATTCGCTATCTCGCTCGATAAGTCAAATCGACCGCCAAAGAGAATCTTGATAAGGTCAAGTCCTCAAAAGAGCAGTAGAAGAAAACCTCTCAATTCTTGTTCTTAAAAAATAAAATATATCTCTGTCCCCCAAAGAAATTCAGTCAGTCTTATATATATAGGTCTTCTAGCCGCCACACAAACCCTAAAACCAACCCTAAAAAAAACTAATGCGTCATATTCTAGAATATTCCTAAACAAGAAGAATATTCCTATTTGAATTGGTCAAATATTTGGTGACCAGATAATTAAATTGCGCCAAGATTTCCAAGATTCTTCAAGATTTGATCCAAGGTTATCTCCACGCCAAAGATCACGAACCATGATACCAACAGCTTGCCTAAATTGCTTGGCCCGCGCTCGAGTGATCGAACCAGTAGGAATAGATAATGGGTCCTTAGCACCTCCTCCTCGATATGGCTCGATGTCCACATCATTCCCTCCCCCGTGCAAAGGATTTGCCCTCAAATCATCACTGGCATAAAAAATAGTCAAGTCAGAAACATTAAATGTGGCACTAACGTCATACTTACCTGGAAGATCGAGCTTGTAGGCATTATTGTTAACTCTTTCTAAAACCATGAATGGTCCATCCCCTCGCGGTAATAACTTAGAATGTCGCTGCTCAGGAAATCTCTCTTTGCACATATGAACCCAAACCCAATCACCGGGTTCAAACACCACTTCCTTGCGTCCTTTGTTGGCTTGCCTTGCATATTGCTCAATCTTGCACTCAATATTTGTGCGCGTCTTCTCGTGTGACGCCCTAATAAATTCAGCTTTCTTTGCTCCATCTAAATCCACACGCTCATCAACAGGTAAAGGGGTTAAATCTAACGGAGTTAACGGATTAAAACCATAGATAACCTCAAATGGTGTAAATTTAGTAGCAGAATGCATGCTCCTATTATATGCAAATTCAACATGTGGCAGACAATCTTCCCAAGATTTTATGTTCTTTTTAATAATAGTACGCAACAATACCCCTAAAGTTCTATTAACTACCTCGGTTTGACCATCGGTCTGTGGATGACAAGTAGTAGAAAATAACAACCGTGTTCCTAATTTTTTCCACAATGTTTTCCAAAAGTAGCTAAGAAATTTAGAATCTCGATCTGAAACAATCGATCTAGGCATGCCATGCAAATGAACAACTTCCCTAAAGAACAAATCAGCAACATGAGATGCATCATCAGTTTTATGACAATGTATAAAATGAGCCATCTTTGAAAACCGATCAACAACCACATAAATGGAATCTCTACCATTCTTAGACCTAGGCAATCCTAACACAAAATCCATAGAAATATCAGTCCAAGGATGTGTTGGAATAGGTAATGGTGTATACAAGCCATGCGGTTTAGTTGTAGACTTAGATTGCTTACAAACAATGCATCTCTCACAGACACGTATGACATCTCTCTTCATATGTGGCCAATAAAAATGTTCATGCAGCACTTCATAAGTCTTATTAATGCCAAAATGCCCCATTAAACCACCACTATGTGCTTCCCGCACCAACAATTCACGCAAAGAACACTTAGGCAAACATAGTTTGTTTTCACGAAAAAGATAACCTTCATGCCTATAAAATTTATCAAATGTAGCGTGTTCACATGCTTCATACACTCTCCCAAAGTCATCATCATCAGTATATAAGCCCTTAATATGCTCAAAACCTAGACACTTTGCTTCTAAAATAGTTAGAATTGCATACCTTCGAGAAAGTGCATCGGCTACCACATTTTCCTTACCTTTCTTGTACTTGATCACATATGGAAAAGTCTCGATGAACTCCATCCATTTGGCATGTCTTTTATTCAACTTTTGCTGCCCTTTCAAGTGCTTCAAGGTCTCATGGTCGGTGTGGATCACAAACTCCTTTGGCCATAAATAATGTTGCCAAGTCTCCAAAGCTCGCACTAAAGCATACATCTCCTTATCATAGGTAGGATAATTCAATGTTGCTCCACTCAATTTTTCGCTGAAATAAGCTATGGGACGCCCTCCTTGCATCAACACAGCTCCAATTCCTGTACCAGAAGCATTGCACTCTATCTCAAAAGTAGCACTGAAATTTGGCAAAGATAACAAAGGAGCATTAGTCAACTTATCTTTTAAAAGATTAAATGCTTTATCTTGCTCTTCTCCCCACGTGAAACCCACGTGCTTCTTGATAACCTCAGTTAAAGGTGCGGCAATGGTGCTGAAATTTCTCACAAATCATCGATAAAAACTCGCCAATCCATGAAAGCTACGCACCTCTCCTATGGTTTTAGGCGTTGGCCATTCACGGATTGCTTTGACCTTTTCTTCATCAACTTGTATACCATCAGCACTAACAACAAATCCTAGAAATACTAATTTGTTGGTAACAAAAGAGCACTTCTTTAGATTAGCGTATAATTGCTTGACTCTTAAAACTTGCAAGACAACTCGCACATGCTCAATATGGTCATCAGGACTTCGGCTATAAATCAAGATGTCATCAAAATAGACAACCACAAATCGACCAATAAAAGCATGCAAAACATGATTCATAAGTCGCATAAACATGCTCGGTGCATTAGTTAATCCAAATGGCATTACTAACCACTCATATAATCCATACTTGGTCTTAAACGCAGTTTTCCATTCATCACCTTCTTTCATCCTAATTTGATGATAGCCACTTTTTAAATCGATCTTAGTGAAAATGCAAGAACCATACAACTCATCCAACATGTCATCTAACCTAGGAATAGGATGTCGATACTTTACCGTAATATTATTGATTGCTCGGCAATCAACACACATTCGCCAAGTTCCATCCTTTTTTGGCACCAACAAAACAGGGACGGCGCATGGGCTAAGACTCTCTCTCACATGCCCCCATTCCAATAGTTCACTAACTTGCCGCTGAAGTTCCTTTATCTCCTCGGGATTGCTTCGATATGCGGGTCGATTAGGTAATGGCGCACCAGGAATCAAGTCAATTTGATGTTCTATGCCTCGAATCGGTGGTATCCCTCCAGGAAGTTCATCAGGAAAGACATCTTCAAATTCCTGCAATAAAGACACAATAGGACTAGGCAAACTTGGGTCAAGATCGTTAGTAGAAAACAAAACCTCCTTGTACACAAGTACAAGCATTGGTCGATCTAGACCTAAAGCTCTCCTGACTTCACTTGATTTTGCATAAAAATTATTTTTCCTCTTTTCTTTCCTCTCTTTTTTTCCCTCGGTTTTTACCACAATCTTTCTCTCGGCCTCTCCTTTTCCTTGCGTCTCAGACACACCATGCAAGCCCTCAGATTTCTCACATTTTCTCTCTCTCTCTCGGCTTCTCGTTGTAACTTTAACTGATCTTGATACACCTCACTAGGTGTCATTGGTACCAAGGTATAAGTCTTTTGATTCATCATCAATGAATAACGATTAGTATACCCATCATGATGTACTTTTCAATCATATTGCCATGGTCTTCCAAGTAAGATATGACCCGCTTGCATAGGTACAACATCACACTCTACCTCGTCCTTGTATCTCCCTATCTCAAATGGAATTCGAACTTGCTTCGATACTTACACCTCACCACTATCATTTAACCATTGAAGTCTATAAGGCCTAGGGTGCTTTGTCGTCTTCAAACCCAACTTATCCACCATAATACAACTTGCCACATTTGCATAACTACCTCCATCAATTATCATACTACAAATCTTACCATTCACCACACATCTTGTATGAAACAAATTATCTCTTTGTTGGTGATGCTCCTCCTCATTTACTTGCACACTTAGAGAACGCCTAACCACCAATAAGTCTCCTTTTATAGCCACTTCACCATCACTACAATCCTCCAATGGTGGCATCTCATCATCCTCTTCTTCCCTTTCACTTTCGGACTCAATAACACCATGTCCAGTCATGATCATCACCCTCCTATTAGGGCATTGATTCGCCATATGACCCCTGCCCAAACACTTAAAACATTTAATCTCACAAGTTCTAGTGTTAGGGTTTTCGATTTTACCTGAAGCCGGATTCGTTCCAACTTTACCGTCCCTCTCCTTCTCCTTTGAGGTTTCGGTTTTGGTGTTGTTTCCTCTCCAATTTGGCTTCTCATCTCTTTTCCAATTGGATCTCCAATTCTGATTTGAACCTCCTCCACTCTTGTGATTTCGATCCAACTTCAATTGCCGCTCAACTTTGATAGCTTTGTCCACCAATTCCTCCAATTCAACATAGTGTTGCAGCTCCACCACCCTTGCTATGTCTCGGCTCAAACCACTAAAAAATCTTGACATTGTGGCCTCACGATCCTCCACCACATTAGCACGGATCATGGCAATCTCCATCTCCTTGTGATACTCTTCCATGCTCTTATTGCCTTGTGTGAGATTTTGTAACTTTTGAAACAAATCTCGGTGGTAATGACTAGGTACAAAACGCCTTCTCATCACCGCTTTCATCTCATCCCACGTCTCTATCGGTCTTTCACCATTGCGCCTCCTACTAGTCACAAGTTGATCCCACCAAATTATAGCATAATCAGTAAATTCAACAGCTGCAATTTTTACCTTCTTGATCTCGGAGTATCGTTGGCAATCAAATACCATCTCTATGTGTTTCTCCCATTCTAGATACGCATCGGGATCATTCTTCCCTTGGAAAGAAGGAATCTTCATCTTGATATTGCCAAGTTCATTATCTTCTCGGTGTCTAAACCCTCAAGCTCCATTCCACCTTCCAAATTGAGCATCTCGATCATCCTCCATGTCGGCCTCATCATCATCATAATGCCGTTGCCTTCTATGTCGTGTTCTAGAGCTGTCTCGCTGATATTGCGGCCTTCCCTGGGGTAGCTCTCGGTCTCCATCAACCCTTATGTCATTCCCCATCATTCGGCCACTAAGCTCCTCCACTACGGCCTTCAATTGCTGGATGCTTTCCACGAGCGCTTCATCCCTTCGTATGGAGCCAACCTCCTTTTGATTCATACTTTCTTCGTGCGACATATTTTAGACCTGCAAGTAAATGTTAGTCACAAAAATCCTCACCAATCACTCCCTCACGTGTTTCTCTCAATGTGTTTGTCACTCCCCTCGTGTTTAACTTAAGTTTAGGCTTTTTTTTCACCCTCAATTAAGCTTACACACTCTTGCCTTTTTCTTCTCGTATTATCTTTTCACAAGCTCTTTATCGGACTCAAAACCTGTCTCTCAACTCTCTCACGACAATCAATCGAACTAATCAAACAAGATTAGATCACTATTGATTTTGATTCAGCAAGTAACAATTTCAAACCAACAAGTACAACCTTCGAAATTCCAATTGAAACGCAAATCACTACTGATTTTGTTTCAATCCGGTCTACTAACAAACGAGTCGCCTTCTTGATTTTTTTTTTGTTCGGCTAATTTTTTTTTTGCCGAAGCTGTTTTTTTCTCTTGCACACTTTTTTTTTTGTGTGCGTTTTCTTTCTCTTTTTTTTTCTTTTTTTTCTTTTTTTTTAACGAACTCAGATACTATTTAAGATGCTAGAAAAGAAAATTTAAAACTAATAGGAAACAACTATGTATGGAAGCACAAAAGCAATCGGATCCCTAAATTAGCTAGAACCGAAACCCTAGCTAAATAAATCTCAAGTTTCTGAATATCAACAGAAAATTAAAGATAAATAGACCTTGTAGAAGCAAGCTCTGATACCAAACTGATGTGAATTGTTGCGGAAGGATCGTTCTACGAAGGCCCAGATGGTGCGAATTGCAAACCTCGACCTCCAATCAAACCTGTGATTAGCAACCTCGGTATGAACGTGACCTGTTGACGAACGCGTGTCAACCAACCAACGTTATAGACGCCATGAGCGAAAGAATTCGCTATCTCGCTCGATAAGTCAAATCGACCGCCAAAGAGAATCTTGATAAGGTCAAGTCCTCAAAAGAGCAGTAGAAGAAAACCTCTCAATTCTTGTTCTTAAAAAATAAAATATATCTCTGTCCCCCAAAGAAATTTAGTCAGTCTTATATATGTAGGCCTTCTAGCCGCCACACAAACCCTAAAACCAACCCTAAAAAAACTAATGCGTCATATTCTAGAATATTCCTAAACAAGAAAAATATTCCTATTTGAATTGGTCAAATATTTGGTGACCAGATAATTAAATTGCGCCAAGATTTCCAAGATTCTTCAAGATTTGATCCAAGGTTATCTCCACGCCAAAGATCACGAACCATGATACCAACAGCTTGCCTAAATTGCTTGGCCCGTGCTCAAGTGATCGAACCAGTAGGAATAGATAATGGGTCCTTAGCACCTCCTCCTTGATATGGCTCGATGTCCACATCACTCACTCTCTCTCTCTCTCTCTCTCTCTCTCTCTTAGCTAATTAAGCACACCTAAAGTTCGGATTTTGGAGTCGAAAGACCAGGAGATAAAGTAGCATTTTTTACTCAAAGCAGGTATGATCGTGAAAACTTTCACTCGCAATCAGACATGCGGAGTTCTAATCTTTGGAATTGTGTTGATGGCTTGTATGGAAATGAGCATGTATATGCATGGAGTGGCCTCTTGTTAGAACCTTTTTTTAATCTTTGTCTCTTTCGTTCACTTGAGGAGGTTGGTGGTTTTGAAATGATGGATGCACTAAAAATGCAGGACGAATATGGGAGGGGAGAAGAAAACAGTTACGAGTGGGGTAGAGCTTGTGAGCTGTTGTAGTTCATCCTCCGACTAAGTTAGAGCAGATTTTAAGATTGGTAAACATTTTTGGCAGAACTTAGCTTTGGTGGGAATTGTAGAGTCTCTCTACAAGGCTTTGAGACTTAAAAATTTGTTAGGTGACCCAGGTGCAAAGTTATCATTAATAGTCAAAATGTGAGGATAATTGCTATTCTTTTTCTAATTTCTTGAGAGTGTGTTTTCGATGGGGTCCCTCCTAATTTATCTTCTGTAGCCATCTCAATTTTACAAAAATTTCATGAGGATAGCATAATGAGTGTAATCTACCTTATGCAAACCATCTATTGCTACATGTAATTTTAGTTAGTCTTCATATGATGTTGTAATGTTCTTTTGGCTATATGAGTGGGTCATGACATACATCTGTTGCAACTATGTTATGATTTAATGTAGTATTGCATATAATTCCCACGTGATTATGTTATGATTTAATGTATGGCTCATATGCTACCCAACCGGTCAAGGTTAAATGGCATCTTAGAAGGAGGCATTCACCACAAAGTGAATTGAGCCTTTAATCAACTTGTATGTAAGTTTAATGGTAGAAGAGGTTAAAAAGGGAAATCACACCTCTTCTACTTACAACAAAGTAGGGTGGAATCACATACAGGTTGAATTCAATAAATGAACAAGACTCCAATATAACCAAGGATAGTTGAGGAACAAGGCAAACAAATTGAAAAACAATATGGTAGCTTTACGAAACTTCTTTCGCAATCTGGATTTAGCAGGAATAATGTCAATGAAATAGTTATTGTCGATGATCCAAGTATATGGGAACCTCACATTAAGGTATTATTTAACTTTGGTCATTTTGAGATTATTGTAGGTGAAAATTTTAATATGCTTGATTATTTGCTGAGGTATGCTATCATTGTGAAAATTGCAGGATAATAGTGAGTGGGCAAAATTCAATGAGAATTGATTTCCTCAATATCCTGAGCTATGTATTGTTTTTGGTGATACATATGCTACTAGGGAGCATGCAACAAGAAATGCAGAAGATTTGACGCTATCGGATGAAGATGTCAATGTTTATGATGATACAGATGGTGATCCGATAGACTTCGATGAACATCACATCAATGAGAGAGTATTCACAACTAACAATACAACTACTCCAATTCATGACACGCATAAATTGGATAGGACTCCAAATGCGAAGAGAAGAAAAAAGACTAACTCATATGATATTGCTAGCACCCGCAAAGCCTTACAAGAGATGATCAAATCTAGAACAAGTCAATCTGCGAATGGCTCTACCACCTCACAACTCACATCACCTCTCGTAGACCCATTCTCTGTATCTACTGTGATTGATGTCCTAGTTAGCATGCCTGAGTTTGAGTAGGATCTTTACAATAAAATAGTGGAACCAGCATGCGTTAGTGCTACATGGAGAAATGGACTTCTCC
Organism: Eucalyptus camaldulensis; assembly: GCA_019915185.1. NCBI lineage: Eukaryota > Viridiplantae > Streptophyta > Magnoliopsida > Myrtales > Myrtaceae > Eucalyptus > Eucalyptus camaldulensis. Next base: position 445,209 of record JAHSVA010000014.1, read on the forward strand.
AATGTCTTTAGTGGATGTTGGGAAATGTACTATGGATTGCTTGGGATTTTGATATTTGGTTTCATTATTTTATGACTTATGTTATTGACTCTTATATTTGTTTTCGTGTGGTGGCATCGGTACAATAAGTTGCTTTGGATTTTTGTATTTGATTTGCTTTCACTCTACAATTTATATTATTGTTTGTTATTGGGGTTTTTTTTTTTTTTTTTAGATATCTATATTGATGTTCTTGTATTTGTGTGATGGTATAGGTACTATGGAAGGGGAATCAAGTAGTGTGTCTAATGGGTAGGTAACACAAGTTGAACAGTACTTGGATGAGTTTGATATTGACATAATGATATCATGGTTGTGCATTATTATGATGGATAGGTCTTTACATACGAGAGAACTTATTAGGGACAGTAAATTGTCAAGAGCCGAATGGGTTAACGAGGTTGTTTATAGACATTCAGATAGAATATATGGAGCCTTAAAAATGGAGAGACATGTTTTTATGAACTTATGTGATTTAATGAAGACAAGACGTTGGTTGAAAGATAGTCAATATGTTAGGATATATCAACAAGTTGGGATCTTCTTATCTTTAGTTAGTCACAAGAACTCCATCAGAGATTTATGTGAGAGATTCCAACGTTCTAGGAAAACAATTATCAATTATTTCACTATAGTATTGAAAGCTATTCTTAAACTATCAAAAGAAATTATCAAGCCACCTTCCTTTGATGTTGTTCCAAATGAGATTCTTTTGAATCCTAACCATAAATGCTACTTAAAGGTATGATTTTAATATAGATTTTACATCATCAAATATATATAGTTGATAATCTTGTATAACAGTAAACTTTCATAAAATCACAGGGTTGCATAGGTGCTATTGATGGCACCCACATTATTGCTTACGTGCTTGTGTCGAAGCAAATCTCATTTAGAGGCAGAAAAGGGACCACCACCTAGAATGTGTTAAGTGTTTGTTCATTTGATATGAAATTTACTTTCGTGTATGCTGGGCGAAAAGGATCTGCGAACGATTGTCGGGTGCTCTCAGCAACACTTGAGACTCCTCAACTGCAATTTCCTTGACCACCACCTGGCATTTGATTTGTCTATAACTAATAATTTTCTTTATGATTATGTTGCGGTTACATATTATAACAAATTTACATAAACCTTGTTATAGGCAAATACTACGTGGTAGATTCTAGTTATGCAGCATTTCCAAGATTTTTAACTCCATTTAAAGGTGAACGATATCATTTGACAATTATAGGGGTAGAGAGAGATGGCCCAGAACAACAAAAGAATTGTTCAACCATTGGCATTATTCACTAAGGAATGTGATTGTGAGATCATTTGGGGCATTAAAAAATCGGTTTTTCATTTTGAGCTATATGCCTCCATTTACAATTCGAAAGCAAGCACTTATTGTAATTGCATGTTGTGCTTTTCACAACTACATTCGTGACCAAGACAAGATGGACAAAAACTTTTTTCTATATGGAGATCTAGAGTATCCGTTTGGGTCTAGACAAGTGGAGGTTGCAGATGATACATCGCAAGAAGAGGTAGTTGAGATAAACATAGGAAAAGTATTGCAAATAAAATGGCAAGACATCACAATATGCTTGAGATTCCATGACTTTGTATTTTTGACTTTTGTAATGTTATTTATAGGTAGTTGGCAACATTTCTATTAATCCTATTAAGGTCATCTAATTCTATATCATTATATATTATGATTCTACTTGTTAGGCTATGCCACCCACTAATAATTAGCCAATGATAGCATTTAAAAAAAATTAAAAACATGAGTTTATGACTCAAATTCCACCTTCCTCTTTCAAGAACTTTATATAATGAACTATAACTGACATTTTATAAATTAAATGAAAAAATTGGGGATAATTTTTTGTTTGGGAACATAAATTTTTATTCTCGTACCAGACACGTTTCTTTTTTTTTTTTTTTTTTTTGGGAGTAGAAATTTTGTACAATTACCAAACATGTTTTTTTTGCTTGGAAACTGTTCCTAAAAAATAGAAATAGAAAAAAATTATTTTTGAATAAAAATTATTCTCGGGAACAGAAAAGTTACCAAATGCACTCTCAATGTCAATTGCTTTTGTTATTATTTATTGTTGTGGGTAGTTCATAAAAGTTTTTGTAGCTTCAAAGAACTTATTTTGCATAAAAGATTATATTAATAATAATTTCAATTTAGGATTTTGGATGATGATTGGAAACAACAATGACCTTTTGGTTCTAAAGCCTTATTTGAATTTAATCATTAATATGATGACTTTATGCAAAATGGATGCATAAATGATAGACATTAATAATGGTTTCAGCAACTAAGAACATAGTCACTGAAATAAACAAAGGTGAGAAGTTGAACGATGGTAATTATGAAATATGGCATATGAAAATCCATTATGTGTTAGAAGAGCAAGAGGCACTAGAAGCTTTTAACTTGATTATGGAAAAACCTGAAGATGGGAACACTACACAACACAAAAGAGATAATGATGCATTTACTGCATGGAAAAGAAATAATTCCCTTGCTTCCATTATGTTGTTGAGCAGTATGGAGAATGATGTCATGTGAGAGCTCAGGCATTTTGAGAATGCCAAAAAAATGTAGGAAGAATTGGCAAAAAGATTTGGTCATACATCGGTGACCAAACTGAGATAACTCACTATAAGATTTCACTCTTATAAAAAACCTCATGGTCAAATCATGAAACAACACTTGAAAAAGATGTCAAACATGATTAATGAGTTGAAGGATGCTAGCCATGTTCTAACTAATGAGCAACAAGTGCAAGTAGTGATCCGCTCCTTGCCTCAAAGTTGGGAGTATATGAAGGTGCACTTGACACAATGAGAACATTAAAACTTTTAGGAATGTAGTGTGCCACATTGAGCTAGAAGAGGATCTCCTTCTGGTGGCTAAGCCAGAAATTGACATTTATTATGCAGGTTCTAACTTACAAGGGGCTTTGAGCTCCAAGTGCAAGCGTCCTTGAGTGAAGAGAATGTTAAGGATAAAGTGTTGTAACTGTGGTAAGAAGGATCATTATGCTCGTGACTGTTGCGAGCCAAATAAGGTAAACACCTCTCGTATTCTTGAGAACTTTACTTATGTATCAAGTTCTATATTTTTAATTGGATCTAATCCTTTGTAGACTGTAGATTTAGGAGTAACAGACCATGTAGCGGAGGATAAATAATCCTTCGTGGAATTCTAACAAGTATCAAGTGGAACGAAATTGATCTTTGTAGGGAACAACTCCAGAGCTTTAGTAAAAGGGATTGGCACCTGCCAAATGAATATGCGTGGTAGACGCACTTTATTCCTACATGATGTATTATATGTTCTAGAGATTCGTCAAAATTTAGTGTTTATATTAGTGTTGTTTAAACTTGGTTTCAATTTAAACTTTCATAATAGTGGTGTGGATTTGTATTTGTATACAAATTATTATGGTTGTAGTTATTTTCTATATGGTTTTATTGTATTGGATGTTGACTATGGTAATGTCAATGTTTGTTATTTCCTCTTCACATCTTCTAATTCATATGATGATGATGTAAATGTGTAGCATATTAGACTTGGCCACGTTAGCCAATAACGTATAAATAGACTAGCTAAAGAAGGTTTGTTGGGCAACATTGAAAAAGTCGATTTGCCCATATGTGAGCATTGTCTAGTAGGGAAAATAACAAGGAAACCATTTGGAAAATGTACAAGAGCTGAATTTCCTCTACATTTAATCCATTCTAACATCTATTGTCTAATGAATTGAGAGAAAGGCATGGGGCTATTTATTTCATCACATTTATAGATGATTATACTCGATTAAGATATGTCTATTTGATTTCTCATAAATTTGAGGCATTAGGTTATTTTAAAAAGTTTATGAGCCTGGTAGAAAATCAATTACATAAGAAAATAAAAGCATTAAGATTCAATCAAGATCGAAAATATCTATTTGGTGAGTTTAGAAATTTATGTGATAAAAAAAGAATAGAAAGATAATTGTATATTCCCTATACTTCTCAACAAAATGATATTTCGGAAATGAGAGATAGAACCCTACTATAAATAGTTAGGTCTATGATGGCATATGTTAACTAACCTATCACCTTTTAGGGTGATGCATTGTTGACTGTTACTTATACTTAACCATGTGCCTTTCAAATCAGTTACTTTTACTTCATATGAGTTATGAACAAGTAGAAAGCTCGACTTAAGTTTTCTTAAACCGTGGGATAGTGTTGCCTATACTCACAAACCCTCTCACAAGTATGAGAAATTGGACCCCAGAAGTAAGAAGAGCATTTTCATAAGATACTTAGAACACTTGAAATAGTATGTGTTTATAGGTGAGAAGAATAGTGGGAGTATGACTGAATTTGAATCATGGGACGTCACATTCTTAGAGAATGAATTTCCTAAAAAAAACAAAATAGGTGAGGACAACTTCCTATTTGAAACTTTGGATCAAGATAATGAATTTAATGGAGTTTATCCAAGTGGGAGTAATATGAGGAGTGAGGAATTAAATTCGATTGAGTCTCAATTACAATCACTTAATGTGACGATATCGTCATTATCTAATTTAAGTGGGAGCGTAATAGAGAATAATATACAAAGTGTACAATCTCCCATACGTCGAACATGTCGCAAAAGTATTCCCGTTGACGTTTTGACATTGAAGGGGAAATTTTCATGGTCGTCCACAAGATGAAAATGAGCCAAGGAATGTAAATAAGGCTCTAAGTTGCCCTAATAAGGAAAAGTGAATATATGCAATGAAAGAGGAAATTGAGTCAATGAAGTCAAACCATTTTTTAGAACTGGTTAATCTTACAAAAAATTGCAAAGCCATTGGAAACAAGTCGATTATCAAAATAAAGCGTAAAACTGATGGCTCAAAAGAAAGATACAAAACTCGTCTTGTGGCGAAGAGGTATAATCACCAAGAACGAATTGATTATGAGGAAACTTTTTCTCCTATAGTGAGATTTACCTAAATTTGTATTATTCTAGCAATAGTGGCTAGTATGGATTTTGAATTACATCAAATGGATGTAAATACTACTTTTTTCAATGAGAAATTAGATGGAGAAATTTATACGGAACAACTTGTTGGTTTCATTTCAAAAGGCCAAGAACAAAAGGTCTGTTGACTTTTGAGATTAATATATGGCCTTACGCAGTCATTGAAATAATGATATATATGTTTTTACAATGCTATAATAGCATATGATTTTACAATGATTAATGAGGATCATTGTGTATATATCAAAAGATTCAAATATCAATTTGTGATCATATCATTATATGTAGATGATATACTGATAGCCGGAAGCAATATGGAGTTTGTTAATACTGTTAAGAGTTGGTTATCTTTCAACTGTGAGATGAAAGATATGGGTGAGGCTGCATATATACTTGGAGTTAAGATTTCAAGAAATTGTTTGATTATTGTCTTTCTCACAAGAAACGTTTGTAAAAAAGATTCTTGAATGATTTCGTATGCAATATTGCAAACCCATAGATACTTCTATTGCAAATGATAAAGATTGAGCCATAGACTGTGTCTAAAGACTCCATAAGAGAAGGAACAAATGCAACATGTTCCTTATGCTAGTGCTGTTAGAAGCTCAATGTATGCCATGATATGTACAAGACTTGACATATGTTTTGCAGTTAGAATGGTAAGTAAATACCAATCCAATTCAGGTCAAGCACATTGGATTGCTATTAAAAGAATATTGAGGTATTTGAAGGGAACTGCTGATTATAGACTGAGTTATCAACGAAAAGATCCGTGGCTTTAAAGTTACTTAGATGCTGATTGGGGAGGAGATTTAGATGAAAGGAATTCTACCTTTGAATTTGTTTTCTTACTGAATAATGGCACAATATCTTGGGGTAGCAAGAAAAAAACATGCATAGCCTTGTCTATGATAGGAGTTGAGTTCGTGGCATTATCAGCATCTGTACAACTGATGAGTCCTTAGGATTTGAAGTACTCTTCTCAAATGTCTCTCATGCTCCTTAGCACTCCTCGAATGTACCAGAATATCACCGATAAACACGATCACAAACTGATCTAGATATTCTTTGATCACTCGGTTTGTCAAATCCATGACAATAGCAGGAGTGTTCGTCAGACCAAATGGCATTATAGCACTCTCGTAAAGGCCATATCGAGTACAAAAAGTTGTCTTCGGTATAACCCTCTTTCTGATCCTCAACTGATGATATCCCATCCTCAAGTTGATTTTTAAAAATATCGACACTCCTTCTAGCTGGTCAAACAAGTCGTTAATTCTCGACAATGGATACTTGTTCTTAATCGTCACCTAATTGAGTTGACGATAGTTGATGCACATGTGGCACCCCGAACCCTTCGTAGGCCACCACAAGCGCCAATGTTACACCTTATTTCCTTTCTTCTTAAAAGAGGCGTTGTTATTAGTAGACACATTTTTTTTTTTTAAAAAGCGGTCCCAGCGCGACTCATCAGCGGAAGCAAAGTAAAACATCACCATCTCTCCCCCTACTAATCATGATACAAATACACACCACTAATCATCATGATTAAAAGACAAGCCACGACACTTTATTTACATATACTTTTAAGATGGGACTTCTTTTGGGTCGGTACATCAAAAGGAAAAGCCAGGACTCAGCCATGTCCGGCCTAAAACCCCAAAAAGAACCCTCGACCCTCTACAACTCGCGTGCACAATCCCCATCATCAGTGTCGGCTAACGATCCTTAAAAAGATCCAGCTCCCACTCGTCACGCACGGCCCTCACACCCAAACGGCAGTCGGCACGTTAGTCAATCCAAACGGCATAACAAGGAACTCGTAGTGTCCGTAACGAGTCCTGAACGCAGTCTTAGGAATGTCCTCCTTCTTTATTCTTAACTGATGGTATCCCGACCTCAAGTCAATCTTAGAGAAGACCGAACTTCCCTGGAGTTGGTCAAACAAGTCATCAATTCTAGGCAAAGGATACTTATTCTTAATGGTCACTTGGTTCAGCTGCCTATAGTCAATGCACAAGCGCATCGATCCATCTTTCTTTTTCACAAACAAGACCGATGCACCTCAAGGTGAAGCACTTGGTCAAATGAATCCTTTGTCAAGCAACTCTTGCAGTTGCACTTTCAATTCCTTCAATTCAACTAAGGCCATCCTATATGGGGCTTTTGATATTGGTCCTGTTCCAGGCATTAATTCAATTTCAAATTCAACTTCCCGCTCTGGCGGTAATCCAGGCAATTCCTCAGGGAATACACCTTGAAATTCGTTAACTACACGAACTTCCTCAAGTTTAGGTTCTTTCTTTGCAACATCTTTAACTATGGCCAGGTATCCTTGACATCCTTTGTCAAGTAACCTACAAGCTTCTATTGCCGAAATAAGAGGTACAGGAAGATGGGTCTGACCTCCTAAAAATTCACAACTAGACTGATCAGGCAAGGTAAACTGGATCACTTTCCTATAACAATCCATCTGGGCCCGATACTTACGAAGCCAGTCCATTCCTATAATAACGTCGAAATCATACATAGCCATTACAACCAAGTCTATTTCCATATCTTTTCCTCCCATTAATATCTTACAATTTCCACACACTAGCGTAGACAATACCATAGCCTTTAAAGGCGTGGAAACACAAAGAGGCGTCTCGAGAGGCATAACTTCTATTCTATTCAAACGTCTATATCTTTCAGACACAAATGAATGCGTTGCACCCGTATCAAACAATGCATATGCCTTTTCACCATTTATAAGAATCATACCTAAGATAACATTTTTGGAAGCTTCTGCTTCCTCTTGGGTGACTGCATACACCATTCCTTGTGCTGGTGGCCTCTGAGGATTTCCTTGTAAGTTCGATCTAATAGCACTCTGATATCCCTATCGCACCGAGCCAACACTCACTTGCGACCTTTCTTGTGGGCAACTTCTCCTAAGATGACCCACTTGTCCACAACCAAAACACTTCGGTCGTCCAGTACAAGGTCCTGGGCCATGTCGCCCATTACACTTTTGACAAACACCAGGCTGATAGGGCGCTTTCCCTATATTCAGACCACTCCTTGTTCCCCCAAGATTTCCAAAATTACTCTTCTTCTTCACATTCCAGGTCTGTCCTTGACCAGAATAGGGTCTCTTACCCCTTATCACATCATTAAAATTCAACGGTTTCTTAAACTCCGACCGTTCTCTTAGCAGCTCCTGCTCCACTAATTGTGCACTTTCATAAATCTCATTATAATCTCTTATGTTCAAAGGCACCAGTTGCTTTCTAATGTTAGTCCTCAGCCCTTTCAGAAATTTCTTAGCCTTTTCCTCCTGATCCTGAATCAATCTAGGGGCATATCTAGACAGTTCAGAAAATCTAGCCTCATATTGATCTACCGTTAGCTCCTTTTGTTCTAATTGAACAAATTCCGTAATCTTCCTATCCTTAGCACAGTCAGAAAAATGCTTCCTATTAAAAGCTCTAACAAACTCCTCCCAGTTAACATCAATACCTGGTGGAAAGATTATGTCCTTCGAAGCTCTCCACCAAAACTTTGCATTTCCCTCCAACTGGTACTCTGCTAAAATTATTTTCTCAACATCAGTGCAGTCCAACAGCCGGAAAATTCGTTCCATCCCATCAATCCATTGCTCCGCCTCCTCAAGACTTCCCATTCCATTGAACTTAAGTGGTTTCAGCTTTAAAAACTGCTCCACCAGTCCTTGAGTACGGCGTTCTGCTCCGGGCTGTTGCTGCGCCTGCCTTTCCATCAGATTTCCAATATTGGCTAATGCCTGCGTGATGTCTTCCATTCGAGGTTCAGCCCTTGCAGCAAAGGCTTCAGCCCTCGATGGATGAGCACTTCCAGCTCGCACCATGACTTTCCTGCAATTTCCATGCATTGCCTCAGGAATAATCTGAGACTCACTGCCTCCATTCAAAGCAACTACTACTACTACATAAGTAACATATACATGTTACTGGTACCTAAAGGCAATTCAAAATGAACTACTAGGGATCTACGAGTGAATACTCATCACCCGTTATTCAATTACTTCGTTTTATATCCTATGGCGTGCATTGTCATCATGTTCCTCAATTTCCAAATGAGGCTCCTTATCACTCCACCTACAACCATTCGCTCCGATACCAAGAAGGGCTGCTGTGGCACCCCGAACCCTTCGTAGGCCGCCACAAGCGCCAATGTTACACCTTATTACCTTTCTTCTTAAAAAAGGCATCGTTATTAGTAGACACATTTTTTTTTAAAAGCGGTCCCAGCGCGACTCATCAGCGGAAGCAAAGTAAAACATCACCATCTCTCCCCCTACCAATCACGATACAAATACACACCACTAATCATCATGATTAAAAGACAAGCCACGACACTTTATTTACATATACTTTCAAGATGGGACTTCTTTTGGGTCGGTACATCAAAAGGAAAAGCCAGGACTCAGCCACGTCCGGCCTAAAACCCCAAAAAGAACCCTCAACCCTCTATAACTCGCGTGCACAATCCCCATCATCAGTGACGGCTAATGATCCCCAAAAAGATCCAGCTCCCACTCGTCACGCACGGCCCTCACACCCATCCCGGTGCATCAGGCGGTGGCGGCGGCAGCATCCCACGCATCACCCCGTCGCGTCGAACATGGACAGATATGAACTCCTGGACAACAGGGCCCCCAGCCAGACCCACGTCGTACATAACTAGACAGCGCACTCGAATATACATAAGACCAGGAACAGAAGGACAGTCAAACTCCTCGCACTCAACCTCTACGTCCTAAGGTATGCCGTAAAATACGCCCCGCGTAATGGCAGGAAGCGGCATGCTGCTAATCTGAAATGTTCGTCCCCAAAAGGGGTGAGTACAACCACTCAGCAGGTAAAGGAATCCAAAAACCACTCAATGCATCATATAAGTCACACATGCATTGCAGGCATTACTTACCTTGAGGCCATGTGTATATCATCATGCATCATCACCACAATCATAACACATACATGTGTATCATCATGTCATACTCATATCATCGTTATCATGACATTATTTTATCATACACATATCATCATCATCATATACATGACACCATCATACCATACACATGTCATCATTATCATGGCATCATCTTATCACACGTCATCATCATCATATACATGACACCATCATACCATACACATGTCATCATTATCATGGCATCATCTTATCACACATGTCATCATCATCATGACATCATCGTATCACACATGTCATCATCATCATGGCATCATCTTATCACACATGTCATCATGCCATATCACATATCTCATCATCATATCATGTCATATATCATCATCATCATCATGCATATCATCATGCCATGGGTGATCATCATTATGTCGTATCATATCATGCATGGTTTTATTTCCAATTTTAACTTTCAATTTGATCACCACATCACCCTTTCTCGGATCATCAATTTCATCTCATATTTTACAATCTTATCCCATGCGAGAAAAAAACCTCCGGCATTCAGCCATTCCAGGCCACCGGGCATCTGGCCCCCCACATCCGGGCATCTCGCATCCCAACTGGCATCACGAGGCATTCCCCTCGGGCAAAGACCTCCGACAGGGCTTCCGGCATTTACACTCCCTGGCCGGGCATCCCGAACCCCAATCCTGGCATCGCGAGACATTCCCTTCAGGCAAATACCTCCGACAGGGCTTCCGGCCCCCCGCATTCCGGGCATCCTGAATCTCCCATGGCCATCCGGCAATGTATCTCTATACATTCCGGGCATCATCATCCGCCACAACCATCTCCTCATTTTACATTATCCATATTCACTAATTTCAGTCTTAATTTAGTATGGCATAAGATGCAATGGCAACCAAAAATCATGTTCAACATTGAATTCACACATGCATCTCAATGCATACATCCAGACCTCATCACACATTTTACATGGTGCAATTATTTACAAAATAAAATTCATGGAATTTATGCCAATTAAAATAATCCATTTATCATGCCCTTTTTACATTTATTTAAATTCCAGCTTGTGCCATTTTTCAAAAATATTAAATTTAATTATTTATATAATCTCAAAAATCAGAAAATTGAGGCAAGTAATAAATAATACAATAGGATAATAATTTCATGCAAATTACACGGCCAATGAGAATTCCACACAAATTCATAATTCACACAAAATAGCATGAAATTTTCGGATGAAACCAGAATGCACAGTCTCCGAAGAAATTCGATTAAAATATCCATACGACCTCCAAAAATTACAAAATTTTACCAAGTTATAGCCAAGACATTTACGTACATTTTTTATAAAGACTTCCAAGTCATATTCTTTCTAGATTATTTTTTACAGTCACACGAAGCTTCTGGATCCAACACCGAATCGTCCAGTACATGCTTCTCCGAAATACTGAGTTTTCACCTACCTGTTCTTCTTTGTTTCCTCTGAAATTTAGATATGTTCTACATCAAGACGTTCTCTACAAGTTTCATGCAGAGATCTAAGTCAAATAACCAGAGTATAGTCATCATTTAGGTCCATGAAGAATTACCGTCTCCAAGATCTAGTCGATTTACGAGGTTACACTTGTTCTTTTTCCTTCAAATTTGAGTATGTTGTATTTTAAGATGTCCCCTACAACTTTCATGAAGAAATCGAATAGAGATTCTTAGCGCAAATCAACATGTAACCACAAATCCATCAAGATGTCAGTGAAACTGTTCCAGATCTGAGGTCTCCATAGAATGAGATTTTAACCCCTTAAATCTCCATAATTTTCCACCAAATTTTAGTATGTTGTATTTCAAGATGTTAGCTACAACTTTCATGAAGAAATAAAAGCCAAAATCGGACTACAAACATGCATGCAAGCTCACACAACATTCTGACTCAAACTGTTCGAGTGAAAACAGCCACACCACTCAAGAACAAACCATCCATACTTCGGTTTTCCTCTCCTAATCACCCAAAACTCGACATACATATAACACACACACATGCAAGAGCAGCTAGAGGACTCCAACTTGCCTCTAGACCGGACGGACGACGGCACACGGCGGACGGACAGCGAGCGACGGCGACTCCCTCCTCGGCTTCTCCTCTCTCTCGGCCGCTCTCCCTCTCTCTCGCACAATCTCTCTCTCTCTCTTCGGGCGAATGCCTAACCGGCCATTCTCTATCCTCTCTTCCCTTTTTATCCCCCCTAAACCTCATCATTAGTAATCATCACATGCCACTTAAATGGACCAATGCATGCCATCCTTCTTGCCACTTGTCTCATTGCATGCATAATGGGCTTGGGCTTTTGGGCTTGGGCTTCCTTTTGTGGCCGGCAACAGCCCCTCCGTGGGCCTCCATTTGGGCTGGCCATTCGGCCCACTAAGCTTAGGCCAATGGGCCTAAGGCCCAACCAAATAAAATTTAAAATTTTCCTTTTTTTTTATAATCTCTTCCATAAAATTTTTAAATTTTAATTTCCACATGGCCAAAGTCTTGTGACCTTTTTATTTAATTCATAAGGTGCATGGCCAAGCATAGATTATCACTATTAATCTACAATATTTAAAATCTCATGATCATAAGCACAAATCACCTAATCTTAAAAAGACTAATGACTAAAGCATAAACCATAAGCAAATTTCATTACCCAATTAGAGACTTTAACACATCTTATAATTTGACTTTGAATTTTTGGGATGCCACAGCACAGACGCAACGAACCATCTTTCTTCTTCACAAATAGAACTGGTGCTCTCCAAGGTGATGCACTGGACATATATATCCCTTATCCAACCATTCTTGTATCTACCTCTTCAGTTCCTTCAACTCAAATAGCGACACCCGATAAGGAGTCTTATAGATTGGCTCTATCTTGTGTGTTAACTCAATCACAAATTTCATATCTCTAGCGATAGGCTTGGAAATTCTTTTGAAAACATCTTAGAATTTTTTTTTTGTACCACCATTACGTTCTCCACATTTGGTTCCTCAATTATCGCATCCACTATAGTTGCCAAATAATTTCACAACCTCAGATCTAGAAACCGGTCGCCTTTAGTGATGAAATAATAGGGATCGGAGATCCTCCTCAACTTCTGATAAATTTGAAACCTTCACTTGCTAATGGATCAGACGATAATATATTACTACCATAACTCATTACAACAGAAGCTCCTCAAGTCATCCTTTTATACATAACATTAAGGTCATACATAAGCAACTAATCAAGTACAACTATAGCCAGTGATTCTTCTTTCTACTACTTTATTACAACAACGGGAGTTCTACAACCTTACTCAAAATCTTGCTGTGCTACTCTAATAAAATCTCCCCAAAGCATTCTTCCTTTGATTGATGCATGATCGGTTCCACTCCTATCCCTTTCACCATCCTAGTGGCGTCCTATCTACGGTAGCAGTGTCTGTGCTTTCTTGGACTTCCACTAACAGTCCCTCACCTGATGGCCGTGCTGGTCACAATCAAAGCATGTTCTAGCCATACCCAAACACTAGATTGATCCATGCTTCATTCTACAAATTCAGCACACTACCGATGAGTCTTCTGTCTCCTGTCAGGTGACAGCATGCACTCTTTCTTGCACCGGAGGCCTGTTCCCAAAAAACCCCGCAGTGTGTTCTATGGTGCATTCCCTCTAATCTGTCTCATCGGCCTTCTGGGACCATTTCTGGCCAGGTAACCCTGTTAGCCACACTTATAACAAATTCTTGTCCTAAGAAAAACACGAGGTCGAACCATATCGTCTTCCATAGAAGCGACCCATGACATTTTGACTGGGCACTAACTTGGATGCAATGGCATGCTCCCAGATCACATCTCCATGTTAGACCTCAGTAGGTGTGGCAACAACAGCAGTTACGGCACGGGCGATGGCAGTGACAACAGCAACAGCGACGGCTCGATCCTGACCTTGTTGACCCAACAAATTTCCAAGGAACACTAGTGCCTAAATGATCCCATCGAACCTAGGATCACTAGGTGCTGCTACACTACCAGTACTAGCCTACAGCGGTACTCTTACACTCGCGTTGGCCTGAGCCCGCGGTCGACCTCGAGTACCGACCCATGTCCGCATTCTATCCCGAGTCACAGAGGCTACTGCCCTCTTACTAGGAGTTCTCAGCTCCTGATCACTCATGCCATAGGATCTTTATAGAAACCTGTTTTCTAATTCCAATACCAGATTAGAATTTGAGTGACCCACACAAACAAGTTACCAATCAGCTATCAATCACATGCACCAGCATGAAATAAAGGACAATCCTACTAACTATTCCAAATTCCATCCCACCTTATCACTCCAACCACATACCTGCTCTGATACCACCTAAACGGGGATGTCACGTCCCGATCCTCTGAGCATGTGCTCATCCCTCCATGGTCGATTAAATAGCAACGTCCCAGGGCGCGTTGCCGACCCATTCATTTTAATGCGCATGCGGAAGCAAATAATTAATATCCAGACAACAACAAGATGGGATAGAAAAGTAGGGCTACAATTTTCAGATCAACACATTATTAAAAACCAAAATCTGGTTTATAAATAGAGGCCAACTATAGGGTCTAAGTACAAGAAGCCTATCTTTGAAAGAACTTTTGCCTCAAGCTCGGGTTCTTCACCCTAGGGATATAAAAATGTTATCCCACAATGAGATGAGACGACGTCTTAGCAAGTTCAACCCTCGAAGACCTAACTAGCAAGAAAATACACCCTGAAGGCTGCCTAAGCACAAACACGAGTCGGAGAACTTACCTTGGCCTCAGTCTCTTCCTGCAAGTCAGTACAATTCTAATAACCATTCAATCATTTCAACCAAACAGATCGAACTATTGATCAATCGACTCAGTCGATTCCATGTCAACAAGACCATTCCTCAATCATTTCAATCAATACTATCTATAAAGTCCAACCACCTTGCGAACAGCTTACTCTAAGCTGAAAATAGATAGTATGGCTCACCAGAAACTGCCAGATATACTAATAGTATACTATATATGCTCATCAGAAGCTGCCATATTACCTGCAGGTTGATATGATGTACCGCCCTGATCCTCTAACAATTTCGCCATTTTCATCAACTCGATAAAATTAATCGTGTGGAGGTATACGGTTGGCCTTAGCCAAAATATATAAAATTTTCTCACTTTTGAACATCCAACTAGTTTCAGCAATCCCAAAATATATTTTTGGCGCTGTAGATCGACGCTCGATAATTTTCCAATGAATTACCAAAATTAAATAAATTTTGGGATAAATACCCCCAACCACAAATCGCACTCAAATTTGCACAAAATAACAGTCAATTAAATAAATAGATTACACCAATGCAATCAGCATAAAATTCCGGTCACCGGCTATCCTGGTCTAATTTTTGGAAAATAATTAGTTAATTAAATAATTACGGAAAATAATTATTAAATGCCATAAATGCACACTTAGGCCCGTAAAGCCTAATTGAAAGCCGAGACAGGCACGAAAAATTTCCAAACCACTCTAGATAAATATTAGAGCTTGTCTAGGCTCTAATTACACTACTGTAACTACCTAACATGCAATAACAATTAATTAAATTGCTAATCTAATCTAACTATCCACACAATCCATACTTAGTCTAAACTAAACAATCATTAAACGTCATTAACTTACTAAGCAAGGATTAGTGAGTTAAACTCACTTGATTTGCGATTCGCTCGGACCAAACGCCGAGGACGCGACGAGGATTGACAAACTCCAAAGTAGGACCGCCAATGGGGGCCTGGATCGGGCTGAAATTGGCCCCGTAAGACTCGGCCACAAACTAGAAAAATTGGTTCTATTCTGTCTTGGTTCCGAAGCTGCTGGTGAGCTCAGCTTGGGCTGGTTTCGGCATATGAGAAACGCCGGAACGGTGGCCGCGGGATGAGCTCAACTTCGTGGAAGCTTCGGTGGTTGGTGGGCTGCACCAAGGAGACAGTTGCTTTTGTTGAGACGCAGTTGCGGATGTGGCTTCGACGGCACAGGTGGAGCAGCAAATAAAGGAGATGGACGTGGCAGCAACAACTGAGGGAGAACGGGGCTGACTTCGCTGGAGATGGCGGGCTTCGATGGCTTGCTGGGGTATTCAACAGAATAGAAATTAAAAGAAGATAAAGTAGCTGAGGACGGGCAGAGGGGACGGTCGATTGGCGTGCGAGACAACCAGAGAAGAGAAGGGATAAGGGAGTTTCGGCTGGTGGTGGGGCCTTCAAGCGCGGGTCTTCGAGAGAGATGAGAGGGACTTGCGAGAGAGAGAGAGAGACGTGTTAAGGGGGAAAAACAGCTGGCAGGTGAGAGAGAAAGAAGCTTGCGGATGGGGGCCAAAGTCAAAGGATGAAGCCAAGAAGGAAGACTACCGTAGGGGTTGTCGGCTGAAGGGGAGGGATGCGTGAAAATAAGAAAAAGAAAAAGAAAGAGACGTGCAAGAATAGAGGGGCCGAAGGAGAGGGGAAAATTAAATAAAATGTCCTATACTTATCCATCCTTGGTCCCACAAGTTCTCACATGAACTCCTTTTGTCCCTTAACACAATCTTGATCAATAATTCCACAAATAGCCAAGTTGGTGTCCACAAGTCACGGCCTTCGCTCTAACCCTCGAATTTTACAAATAAAGCTTCAATTCCATCATCACTTCTCCAATTTGATGTCCAAATGGAGACCAAAATAAGATAGTCCCTCAAACCTACAAATTTTCCTCAATTTTGAATTCCATTTCCTTTTTCTCGAGATCCGATTTCTGAACAAACCTCTCTGATTGAGGTCCAATTTTGTTGAAGAAGAAGCCCAAACAACTTTCTTTCACCAAGTAGTTCCTACAGGAGGCTAAAAATCCCTTCGATTTGGCTAATCCGAATTTATGTTCGTTTTCTTAAATGTCCGAACTAATTTTCCGTAAAAATCATGAACTCGCCGAAAATTCCTCAAAAGTTGAGTCGACGTTCCTAAAATGACTCATGACATGATAGAACTTTCAATTTCTGAAATCGGGTTCAAATTCATGGTTAATTTCAACTGGACGCAATTTTAGCGTGACCTAACCTACCGGGTAGCTTTTAGGAATTTTTGGTGCAATTGAACCGTGGTCGATTTTCTTTGAGCTACATGTACTTCTTCAACACATTGGCGGCTCTCGGTTGTGGTGAAAATCTCAAGGTTTCAAATATGGATACAGGGCACTAAAACAACAGAAAAATCAGTCTAGTGCCGATTGACGAGAATTTTGTAAATTAGTGAAATCACCCATGTTTACCCACACATCTCAGTCGAACCAACTTATCTCTGATCTCTGATCGATTTATAACTGTGCCGTAATGACCCTTGCAAACTAGCACGGTCGAGCAGTTGATTCCTAGTTGAATTCCCAAGTCTATTGCATTTATATTCCTTAATGGCTTCACCCGATAAGCTAATTATCTCGTGAGTGGCTATCCTAGAGAAAAGCACTATAGTTGGGTCGATGAAAGGCCCAACTTATCCAATCGAAATCAGAACTAAATTTTTAGGATGTCATACTATTTGTTTCTTGATATCTGTCCTTAGTCCCTTCGGGAATCTCTTACCCTTTCCTCTCGATCCTCAATCAACCTAGGAGCATACATAGGCAACTTAGAGAATTTCGCTTCATACTGGTCCACTGTCAGCTCATTTTGTTCTAATTGAACAAACTCAGTGATTTTCTTATCCTTAGCACAATCAAAGAAATGCTTTATATTGAAAGCTCTAACAAATTCATCCCAGTTTATGGCAGTGCTAGGTGGAAAGATTATATCCCTATAAGCTCTCCACTAGTATTTGGCATTTCCTTCAAGTTGATACTCTACAAAGGTTATCTTTTCAATGTCGTTACAATTCAACAGGTTATCTTTTCAATGTCGTTACAATTCAACAACCGGAAGATCCTTTCTATCCCATCAATCCATTGTTCCGCCTCCTTAGGACTTCCCATTCCAGTAAACTTAGGTGGTTTTAACTTTAGGGATTGTTCCACCAGTCCTTGAGGACAACGTTCTGCTTCGGGTTGTTGTTGTTGTTGGGCTTGTCTTTCCATCAAATTTCCTATGTTAGCCAATGCCTGCAGGCTGTCTTCCATTCGGGGTTCAGCCCTTGAAGCAGAGGCTTCAGCACTTGATGGGTGAGAACTTCCTGTTTGTGCCATGGTTTCCTACAGGTCATTTAGCACTTATTTCAGGAACAATTTAAGACTCAGTGTCACTAATCAGTCAAGGAGGAAAGTAACGTAATAACGTTACTAGGATTACTTAAGTAACATATGAATGTTACTCGCACACACAAGTAACTTACAACCGTTACTGACATTTTACGAATGAAAATCAATCACCCGTTACTTGCAGTTAATCAACTACCCTTGTTTAGTGTCCTATAGTGTGCATCATTATATCCTACTTTCTTACTAAGGCACCTTATCACTCCATATAAACCTAGTGCTCTGATACCACCCGCTATGGCGCCCCCTGATAGCCCCCGATCCGTTACGGTCACCACATCGTTGCTTCCTTATCTCGGATGTCCTCCTTTCGTATATCATTGGATTTAGTGAATCCATGAGCCTAGGGGTCTATCACATTTTTCATTGGTCCCTGCACAATTTACATGGTGGAAGTGGATCCAACAACTCCCTACCTAAACACTGAAATGATGCACACTAGATACACATAGATAATAACCAGGCACTTTTTATTTACATATATTGGATGGACATCATTCGTCTAGACCGACATTTTCCATCAGCTATTCACATGTCGTCCGTCAGCAAGTGCCCGTGTCCAAAAAAATTCTCTGCTGACCTCACGTCCTCGGTCACTCCATTCCGCTCGAGCCCCCGTCATCGTCCTCCAGCGGCAATGGCAGCGGCCTTAGAGTATGTTCGTTCCACCGAACATACAAGACGATGACCTCCTAATACGTGGGACCCGGGAGGAGGCTAGTGTCAATCGTCAGTATCACCCTCACCCGAATGAATGTCAGTCCCAGCAAATCAGGATCATGATACTTCGACTGTTCCCATTGCAAGTCGACGGGGATACCATAGAAAGTACCAGGAGGTGCGGGTAGTAGTGGCATCTTGATCACTCTGTAATATGTTAAATCCACGAGGGGTGAGTACAACTACTCAGTAGCCAAAGATCTACTAAACTATATTATGTACAACTACCATTACCTGATTTCATGCAATTTAAAACAAAACACATAATTGGAGAAATAAATACACATTAAACCTATAAGATTTACTAACGAAATGGCATAACAAAGTTGAAAAGTCAAGCTTTAGAATTCAATAGATTTTGATTCACTACCACCATCATCTGGAGGACCAATGTTTGCGTCACTCCAGGCATATCACACCCAACTTGGCATCACAAAGTCCTCCGGTTCAATAATTTAGTCAGCGGGCATCTGGAGCGTGTTGCATTACACCTCCAGGCATCTCACACTCCACCTGGCATCACGAGGAACCTCTGGGGCTCACCATGTCAATGGTGTCCCCAACCCTCCGGAACGTGTATCGTCATACTTCCAAACATCCTGACACCCGGGGAACCTCTAGGGCTGACCAGTCCCTAGACTTCCAGAGGCATCGCCACTACGATCCTCTAGGCAACCCGATGCTCGGGGCATCATCAATTTGAGGGTCCGATGGCATCGATAACATTTCAATCATGGTGTAGTAATCAAATCAATTTAATGCCAAAACGTTTTCGATTTGCCAACATGAAAAATCCCTTGGGTTTTCGAAAATCCTAATTTATGGTATCATGTATTGCAAAATAGGGATTTCAAAGACACAGCAATACAACAACAATAGTCTTTAAAAATAGGTCAATCTCATATCAATGAAATCAATTCACGAAATCAAAAGATTGATACCGAATCCATAAAATCCACTTTCACGGTTAACCCTCAAATGTTTTTCAAAATCCACATGTATGGCCTCGACTCGCACTTGCGCCTCACGGCTCGAATTGAAAAGATTTATCAAAACCGTAAGTAATTTGAAATTGGCACATTGACAAATCCAAATCTCAATCCCGACTTCAAGGTTTTTAAGACGGTTATTATAAAACTCCGAAATTTCGAGGACACCAAACATTTTTGTTGTCTTTTTGAAACATTTGCGAGCGGCACCTCGGTACATAGAAATTTCAACACAAATCGGGAGGTTTTCCAAAACAGTTTACAAGCAAAATTCTCAGAGCTTTGCAAACGCTAAAATTGATGCATATTCGAGGGCCAAAATCGCATTTGCTCGTAGGACATATGAAGTCCCCTCAATCACCTAGCCCCAAACCGATTCGGTCATCCCAAATCCACCATTTAACACAAGAACTCAACAACACAAGTCTAGTATCGCACTTCCTTAGGCAACAACATCAATGCACGATATAGATCAGTAGACTTCGGCTTGCCTTAAGTTCAGTGGTGTCGGTAGTGAGTGGACCGTGAGCTGCGAGCTACGGTTAAGGTGAGTTGGCGCACTTTCCTAGCTGGCAACGAGCTAAGTAACGGCAGCAAAGGAGGCTGGTGGCGTAGGGGCCTGCTATGGCCGGCTGTGGGTGACCCAACAGTTACGAGGGAGGGTCGGGGTGCGGCGAGTAAGCCAATGATGCGGCAGTCGATGGCAGCGAGGCCTTCGCAAGGTAAGGCGGGGAATCGGCGGCGATGATGGAGAGAAAATTCCTCTCTCTCTCGTTGCCGCTTTGCTGACAAAACCGGTCGACACTTGAGATCCTCGGTGGCTGTTGAAATGAGCGGTAGCTGGAGAAGTCGTGTCTTCCGCATGCAGGGGTTTTGGGTTTTTGCTGGCAGCCGAGCAAGAAGCAACGTGGCCGTTTCTGGCCACACTTCGGTCAACCATCTTCCTGGGGTTGACTCCTTAACAAATGCACGCATGGGAGATCCATGGCATGGCCATGCGTGGCTGTCCATGAAGAAGAGAGCGGGGTGGTGTGGTCCTTCCTCAGCATGTGCATGGCCATGTAAGTCCATGGTCCTCGTGTTTTCATAACCGATCGTATTAAGCGAAAAACTTTCAGATAGATGTCATTGCGAAACTTGTCGACATACGATGTCTCGGTCTGGTGATAATAGTGTCGAAATGGTGTTTATAAATGGCATCAACGGCGTGGTCCGATGACAAATTTGTCAATCCGTCTTTGCCCATTACGCATCTGAGGGTCGGCGGAAATCCAGATATCACATTGCTGCTGTGCAAATCCACTTCCACAACGGTCAGTTTGCTAAGCCTACGAACAAGATCAAAAGAATATTGTTGCCACAATATTGGTTACCTAGGGCGTGAATGATAACCATTCTGGCTAGAAATTGATTTCTGGAAGAGAAATACATTTTTCTATTTCTATTTCTAGATGAGTTTCTAAGCAAAAATACCCATTTGATAACGACATAAAATTTCTACTCTAAAAATAGAAATTCGTTTGATAACGATACAAAATTTATTCCTTTCGGATGGCGGCGGCTGGTGCCGGCGCCAGTTGCGACGTTCGGCGACCGGCGGCGGCATCCGGCAATCGACGGCGGTAGCGGCGTTCGGTAGTGGCCATTGACCAGCGTCGACAGTGGCTGTTGAACGGTGTCGGCGGCGGCGTCCGGCGACTGGTGGCGGTGTCCGGCGACCAGCGGCGGCGTCTAGCGACAGGTGACCAGCGGCGGCGGCTAACAATCGACGACTGACAGCGTTCGACAACTGGCGGTGCCGTTCGGTGACCGACGACTAGCGACGGCGGCCGGCAACTGGCGACGATGGATGGAGGGCCAGTTCATAGCAAGGATGAATGATGAAAATAATTTTTATTTCTCATTTCTGTTCCATAAATAGAGAAATAGGAATTTTTTACTTCTGATTTCTATTCTAAATCTATTTTTGGAACAAAAATATATTTCAGAAATAGAAAATGGAATAATTTTATAAAACAGATTTCTATTCTAGAAAGAAGTCTGGAATAGAAAAATTGTTTCTGGAACAGAAATAGGAGGTTGTCATGCACCGCCCTAATATGTGCAGTGTTGACTGCAAACATTGATGTTAGCTGATCTTTAAGTATGCTAATGCTATTTATGGAAAATCATATCAAGACATATCACGATTATCACGACCCAATCTTACCACCACCCCACGAGAGGAGGGGAAAGGTCGGGTTTAGTGATACTTAATCATGAGAGTTCCCTCACAGTTCACGTTCGAAAAGACATCATCACCTCATCTTTTGATCAAACCATTGTGACTTCCCTCATATACAGTCGCGAGTTCTCCCAAACTCATACCTTGTGTGACAGTGGAGTATTGCAATCCATACCCACACAGGCGACATACTTTGAGTAAGGAGGTCGAGTGTGGATATCGAATTTTGGGGTACCATTACCGTGATAGCCTTGTCGATAGTACGCTTCGCCCATAAGGATGTCATCACTTTATCCTTTAGGGTATTGTCACATTGAGTATGCTAAATTGTGATGAGCCTTATCAAGACCCATACCCTCGTGACAGGTTCAATTATTCAGTCTAGTTGTTTAAGACAACGTAGAAATAAGACGGGAGTCGCCGCTAGCCTTATTTTGTGGGTCAGTAAAAAAATTCAATTGAGGGTCGGGAGTGGTCCCTTGATTCCTCGGCAACTAGATATCCAAGTTTATGGACTTAGATTACGCTAATATTTCTATTAGCATCCTTTTGGTGCCTAACAATATGTCGTGTTATCGAAAGTGTCAATGGATCTCTTTTTACTTTTTCGGGATCATTTATTCTAAGCTAGGCGACAATGCGTGGATAGTCATTTTCGTGTCATTCTATTTCTAAGAAAAGAGAAAAGAAAGTAGTCAATTGAATTGAAAGTACAAGACAATAAGTAAACAACTAAGGAAAATAGTAAATCTATAACTCAGTCCTAAAATATATGAAAATTCAAAAGGAATAAGCAAAAAGGAAAAATCTACCACTCATCGGGTGTTTATACAAACAAAGAGGAACTTGAGACATATGTTGGGGAAAATGAATACAAAAGAGTGATCGAGATGGACATTGACCTTCTACTGTCTTCATGTCTTCTCCGTCTTCAAGATCCTAATATAAACCTAGTCTAAAAAAAAAACTATAGCTAGGTACATAAAATAGAAAGAAACAACCATGTATGTCAAAACAATCAAAAGCACGCTATAAGGCCAGGATCAATCCATCAAGTGAAACAAGACTTAATCAATAAAATTTGGGCCTCGGTGTTGGCCTTTGGAATTCATGCTTAGGTCCTTCGAGACACCTACCCGGTTCGTTTTATGACTTATAGCCATAATTGACCAATTGTAATAATGTTTATAAGCCCCTAATAAAGAGTTCTATGTGATCCAAGGGATTTCTCATCGATATCATACATCGTCCCTAACATACATCTAAGAATCACATATGTGAGTAGGAATTAAGCAAGCATGCAAGTCTTTTTTACTTTATTTCCCAATCAATCAAACAAGTGAATGAACCATTGGCAGGACACTTATTACCAAGACATGCACCGATCACGAACACAGGCATTTCTAATGAATGTCATGATTATGCATGAGAGGTACACGTGACATTTCAAAAATGAGTTTGAAATCATCAAAAGATTTTTGAGATAAAGTGATATCTTGGCTAAGGAATGCATTCAATTGCCAAGGCTAGGCCGAGGCTCATATTCATGCACTCACAAGTGTCGCAAGCATTATGAATACGATCTAAATCATAATTTTCACAATGTCAAATCAAGATTTAAAAATATTTGAAAACATTTTGGATTAAGGAATATCTAGGCTATGGAACACATTTAATTGCCAAGGCTAGCTCGGAGCTCGCATAAATGTACTCACAAGTATCACGGGCATTTTAAATATTGTCCAAATCATGATTTTTCTAAGTCAAATCAAGATTGAAAGAATCCCAAAAAGGCTACTTTTGGAAACGTCGCATGTACCAAAGCGATTTCAAGATAGAATTTGGGAAGCCAATTCAATGGAAATCATTTGACAACGAAGATCAAAGCATTTAAAACAACTATCATAAAGATGGCATGACCTAATTTTATGCACAAACTAACCTAAGAGATTTAACTAAACGATCACAACAACAAGTTCATATCAGGAAATTTCAGACGAAGCACATTGTGCCAATAAAATTGGGCAATACCTGTTGATGATCTACCCATGAGAAAATTTCTTAACATGCATAACATGATGTAGAACAATTTCATGAGAAAGTTTCCTTAAGGAGCTAATCATGATTTTATAAAAATCAAATAACAAGCAATAATGCATCAGGAAATTGTCAAAACAGCTGGACATTTAGGGCGTGTTTGGTAATGATTTTGTTCCCGGGAATAGATTCTGATCAGAAATGATTTTTTTTATTCTGTTTTCGGGAACAATTTCTAAACATTTTAAGCCGTTTGGTAACTATCTAAAATTTCTGATTTTGGAATAGAATTGCGTTTGGTACCGTGCTCATTGATTCTATTCCAAATCAATTTCTTTTAATTTTTAAATATTTTTTCCTTTTTTCTTTTCTTTTTTCCATTTGTTCTTTTCTTTTTTCCATTTTTTATTTTCTTTTTTTCCTTTCTCTCTCATGTTCTTCTTCTTCCGGTCGTCGGTCGTCGGTCCGACGACAGTTCAAACGAGGGTTGGCGACCTCACCGAAGCGTCACTGGCCCTTGTCGGCTGAGCCTCACCCAACCTTGCCGAGGCTCGGCCTCCCTAGATCTAGAGAGGCCAAGCCTCACCGGTGGCCAAGTCGGCCTCGCCAAGGCTGGGCGAGCCTTTTCCTTTCTCTCTCATGTTCTTCTTCTTCCGGTCGTCAGTCATCGGTCCGGCAACAGTTCAAACGAGGGTTGGCGACCTCACCGAAGCATCGCTGGCCCTCGTCGGCTGAGCCTCACCCAGCCTCCCTAGATCTAGTGAGGCCAAGCCTCACCGGTGGCCAAGTCGGCCTCGCCAGGGCTGGGCGAGCCTCGCCGAGGCTGGGTGAGGCCCACCTGGCCACCGGCGAGGCTCGGCCTCGCTAGATCACAAGGCTTGCCTAGCCCCGGCGAGGCCGAGCCTCACCAGTGGCTGGGCTTGCCTTCGGTGAGCTCGCTGGACCGGTTGTCGGCGACCAATGGCAATGGTGGCGGACGGCGGCGGATGGCGATGTATGGCAGCGGACAGTGGCAGACGGTGGTAGACGGCAACCACGGGATGGCAGTCGATGAAGAAGAAGAAAAGAGAAGAAGAAGAAGAAGAAGAAGAAGAAGAAGAAGAAGAGAGAATGGAAGAAGAAGAGTTGGTTTTGAAAGAAGAGTTGGTTTTGATTCTTAGATTTGTTCCCAGAACAAGAATCAACTTTTTTTTTTTTATTATTCTTGATTTTGTTCCAAATCTACTTCCGAGAACAAAAAAATAGAAATTTGTTTCCGGGAACAAAATTTTTACCAAACGCGACTTTGTTCCCAAATTGATCCCGGGAACAAAAAAACATAATCATGCTTTGTTTGGATGGTTACCAAATAGTGCCTTAATTATTACTACCAAGTTTTAACCTAAAAAATAAAGTCTATAAAAAAAAATTCACACAACATAGTGAACATGATGACAAACAAACTTTATTAAGGGACCACATCAAGAATCCTTATAGAAAAATGGTACAAAAATGGTAAAGATATGTCTAAACAGAGGTAAAAGCCGGGGTTTGAATTTGAACCTAGGTCCAAATCCTAGTCTAGTTTAGGAGAAGTGGAAAATGGACCTAATGGTAAGAAAATTGCATGAAAGTAGTGGCATTAGAAAATTCTAGGTTTTCTTTACAACTTCCTAGAAGGGACCAAGTTCAATTAAGGTCAACTTGGTGCTCTAAGACTGAAGTTTCTAAAAGTGTGCATATCAACCATTAAAAAATCAGAACATAGACATGTATCATTAGACCTCAAAATCATACATGTAATGCATGAATGGCATGAAAATTCACACACGACTTAGAATTGGATGTGACAAGCAATTATGGCTAATCATCTAACCCTAAGTCAATATGCAAAGATGTCATGTGATTCGATGACAATACATGATGATTTAAGGTTTATAATAGCATGCTTGAAATTTCGTAAGTGCAACAAACATTATTATGGTATGAGTTTAACATGCAAAATGACATTCAAATATGATGAACCAAACATGCATACAAAACGTGAAAAATAAGCATGCAAAGATATCCAAATGATAAGGCATTGAACCTTTGCCAAAAGCTAAAAAATTGCATGCCAAACTTCGACCATTTGAGGATATGCATAAATCCTACCAAAAATGAAAAATATAAAATGAAAGATGACAAAATTTTTTTTTTTTAAGGACTTAGAATCTAATTTTGATCACATGGATGACGACGAAAATGACAAAATATATGCTCATTCTTAATCTCTATAATTGCAGCGACAGCCATGCGCAGTTGCACATACAATTGATGTATTGAATGACATCAAAATTATGCAAATCTTGCATCGATAGAGAGCATATGAAATGTATTTCATTATTCTTCATGAAGGCCTTAAGGTCAAATAAGCTCAATTTCATGCCTAAATTCTCCTAAATTCATGTCGGATCAGTGCAGGGGCAGACAGACACATGTTCTGATTTAAGAGATTTTGAATTAGTCAAACATGTCCAAAAATTCTGAAAAAAATATAAAACATCCTCAAGACAATGAGGAACAAGTTTCATGAAGACAAGTTCTTCCAAAACCATAAAAAAAAAAAAATCGGAGAAAAAAATAAAATTTTACTGAGGCAGACAAAAGTCAGAACCGAAAAAAGCACCAAAAACCTACAGGAGTCAAGCAGATTGTGAGCCCACTCTATCTCACCTACTTTTTGCTGACGATGCCATCTTTTTCCTTGATGGCAAGCTGCTTGAATGTCAAAATCTTTCCAATATTCTATAGCAATATTGTCTAGCCTCTGGTCAAGTTATAAATAGGAATAAGTCAGGTTATTTCCTTAGTAAAAACTGCCCACTGAGCTTACAAGAGAATATGTCTATGGAATTGAGATTTCCTTTAATGAAGAAAATTTGGAAATATTTAGGGATACCGTCTGAATGGGGTGCTTCCAAAAAAGATATGTTCTCATGGATTATGGCTCGAGTCAATGCAAAGCTAGCAGGATGGAAAGAAAACCTTATTTCTAAAGGGGGTAAGGAAATTCTATTGAAGACAGTGGTGCAAGCCCTCCCCCAATATGCAATGTCCATATTTAAACTCCCTATTTCTATATGTAAAGCTATTGAACAGCGGATAGCACATTTTTGGTGGCAGACTAGCAGGAATAAATCTGGGATACACTGGAAAAGCTGCTAAGTTTTAAAAGAATGCAAACATAGTGAAGGTATGGGATTCAGAGATCTAGTTACCTTTAACAGAGCCCTCTTGGGCAAACAGGCCTGGAAACTTTCTCAGTATATTCCCTCCCTATGGACTTCTCTTTTTAAGGGCTTATATTACTCTTCCAAGGATTTCTGGCATGCCGATAAGGGACAGCGACCTTCCTGGGGTTGGCAGAGTATACTCCTAGGAAGGGATTCCATCAAAGAACATATGAAGTGGCAAGTGGGTAACGGAGAAACAATTAGAGTTAGACAAGACAGATGGCTGAACAAAGGGATCATTGCGGGACCAGCACCTACCTATGAACCCGAGAAGGTTGCTGGTTTCATCTCTTCATCAATGCCCAATTGGGATATTCCAAGACTAGCATTATGCTTTGATCCATAGACGGTTCAAGAAATTACAGCTATTCCACTTAAACCATATTCTAACCTAGACCAACTACTCTGGAATGGATTGCATAATGGCAAATATTCTGTTAAGAGTGGCTACTATCACATCAGACAACTAGAGACCAAACCAAACACTAATAGGGCTTTCTCATCCTACACCACGCCTCCTTGTCTATGGAAACAAATTTGGAAAATAAATACAGCTCCAAAAATTAGGACATTCCTCTGGTCTATATGTCACAATGCATTATCCACAAAGGAGAATCTTTTCAGAAGACAAGTCATAGATGACCCAACATGTCCCCTCTGCATAGCTCGAGTCCCAGAGTCTATGGAACATTTATTCCTGGCTTGCCCTACATCTCAACAGGTTTGGGCTCATCGTGATATACACATTTCAGTTTTTACATATCAAACACACCGTATGGATGCATGGTTGGCTGATCTAGTTCAGAGTATAGCACATTAACCTCGGCTGGAGACGATTGCATCCACTCTCTGGCAGCTGTGGAAGGCACACAACCTTTATGTTTTTCAACGTAAGCGTTTGAGCCCTCAGCATATTGTCGATTCCGCCCTCACATCAGCAAGGTTGTATCTCTCCTCTGCATCGGGGCCTCTGAATCCACGAATACCCGCCCCGAATCCTCATACATGCTGGTTTCCACCCGCTCCTGGCTTCGTTAAAGTAAATATGGATGGGGCTTTTCCATCTGGCCCCCTCAAGGGTTTGATCGCTTATCTTTACCGTGATCACAATGGTTCCTTACTCGACGGCAGATCCCAACTTGTCGCTGCCTCCTCCCCCCTTCAAACAGAAACACATGCTCTCTTATTCACTCTCAACTCTCTGATAGGGCAGGGAATGGCTACTACTAACCTGATCCTTGAATCGGATTGCTTGGAGCTTGTAGAGGCCGTGAATCTCCGCCAACGATCATCCCCGGAATGTCGATTGCTGATCGAGGACGCCACTGCTCTGCTTCATCAATGCCCTAATTTGCGACTTCTTCACTGCAGGCGTGAAGCCAACTTGCCGGCTGACTGGGCTGCCAAGGCTCAGGGCCGTGCAGTGCTGGGCTCCAATTGGGCTTCTCTTCCACCCACCCCCCTTTTTAATCTTCAGTGTAATGATGCCCTCTCTAAGGGTTGTAATCTTTTCTACTCTTGAATGATAAGTTTGCTTCCGACCAAAAAGAAAAAAAAAGCAGATTATGAGGTGTTTTTTGGGAGCCAAATGTTGGCCGATTGGGCATGCAACCTATTGATTCAAAGCTCGTACAGTCTATTTTCTATGTGTAGAAGACCTCGAATTGAAATGAAGCCATCTAAGGCCTCATTTAAGCCAAAACAGCAAGCATGTTACAGAGCATCCGAAATTTGCAGATTAACATTCAAAATCATGCAATCAACGAAGAATCATCCTCAACCTCCATCCAAACTCAGCAAATCAACATTATAACATGTTAATCACATATCTCAGCATTTATGAAACCCTAAGTCTGAATCCTAGCCCCGACTGGCTAATCCAGTCTTGCTTCACAGGATTCGAGCTTGAAGGATTACCTTTTTGCAATTTTTTTTCAATTTTAAATGAAATTGAACAAATTAAAACTTTGCTAGAACATGATCGGATTCCGAGGATCATGATCAAATCACCTATGGACCGAATCGGGACCGATTAGATCACCGATTTGCGACCTACAAACATAAACAAGAACCGGTCCAAGTTTAGACCATCTTTGGGATCACTGGGGTTAGATCGGACCACCGGCACTCCTCTGGTGGCCGATTGGCTAAAATCCGACCATGCCGAGGTTGGAGAGGATGTCACGGAGAGATTGGCTTGGGTCGCCACCTCAGAATGTGGCCGACAATTGCCTTTCTGATTGATTCAAATAAATCGGTCCGTATTCAGACTGGCCTTCGAAAGTCGATGGAGGAAAGAGTCACGAGAGCTGATTCGGTGAAGGATCGACCAAACTCTTACCGTCTACAAACTAGAGGCTACCTGAGGGATAGATCGGAGAGGGCTTGTGGCAGTGGCACCACCTTGGCCGCCGATTTTGCCTGGGAGCAGCACTGGTCCGATTGGACCGGTCTTCAACCGTTGCTAAGGAAACAGGCAACTAGAGTTATTCCGGTGGCTTTCCGCCTGGGCCCCGCCACCAATTGGTTGGGGATTTGCCTAATGACTAATCTATGATGATCGGTTCGCTTGAAGAAGTCGTCAGTGCGCCGACTCAAGCGATTGAACCGGCTAAAACGAGATCATCGTCAACGCCGGTCCTTGAAGTAGCAAAGTGCTGCCGGACGGGAAGAAACAGCCTCCGCTGGAGCTCCAAGGTACCACGATAGGGATGGTCAGCGCAGCTGGTTCGTCACCGGTAGAGGTCTAGCAGGCGGCGACGAAGAGCAACCTAGGGGGATGGATTCGTGCGCTAGAGAGATAGGAAAAAGAGAGAGTTTTAGTAGGAAAGAGAGAGCTAGAGAGAGTAGTTCTGTAGATTTGATTTGAAAAAAAATGGCAAATGAGCCCCCTCAAAATTTGAGGGAAAAGTCTATTTATACCATCCCAAATCGGCCGATCTCGGCTGTCAATTCAATCTGACGGTCGAAATCTTAATATAATGGACAAAACTTGATTTCGAAAGTTCAATTATAATCTAGAGTTGTTGACTAATTGATCTAATGGGTTTGATTCGCGAAAACCAGAGCCGAAATTGAGAATTGCATCAAAAAGTCTAATAATGGGTCAAATTATAATTTTACAAAACCCGAGGGCCAAACTGCAAAATTGTGAGAAATTGATGTGCATAATAAAATTGACACAATGAGATTTTTGGAACCGATCGTCAGAGGTCTTGAACCGGCTGGCAAGGGGCCAAATTAGCCTGCCCTATCGGTGGTCAGTCGAACCAGTTAGACCTGTTCACACCGGGTTGATTGGTTCTTGACCGGTTCTTTACCAGTTTTGTCTGATTTTGGCTAATTCACACACTTGTAGCCCTTATAGGTTCAAGATTTATGCAATTTGGTCCTTCAAGAGCCAAATTGAAGAGAAAATTTACTTGATTGGAGAGGAAATTGCCCAATTTCAATTCAATTAAGCCAATTAAACTTCATAAAAGTGATTTATGGCCCTTTTATTGACTTAATTGAGTAATTGTTATGAAAAACGATGGACCAAAAGCATGGGTACTTAAGATTGAGCTTAAATGGCTAAAATGAACAATTTTGCAATTCATTGGGTAAAATTGCAAATTAATTGGAATTAAATCCAACTAATGTTGCAACTACCCTATCCAACTAATCACCCATGTATAAGATCACCTATTGTACTCAAATTGACTTTGAATTAAAGTGCCGAAACTCAAGCCAAGAATGAATCGGAGTCTAATATTAAAATTAGACCTCTATTCATGTAATTGGACCTTAATCTTGAATATGTCAATTTGAATTCCTTCGACTAAAGCTCAAGGGTTCGGTTTTCTTACCTTCAAGAAAATGAAATCCCTCAAATTGGGAAGTTCTAATGTAAATTTCTCGAAATCGACTTTGGATTTAAACTTATCTTAAGAAAATGAATAGAAATTTTTTTTTCATTCGCAAGTCATGAATGATTGATTTTGACCTCCTAATTGAGGCTTAAAATGGCGATTTGTGTTTCAACCTAGCAATTCATGAAATTGAACACACGAGTGGATTTAGAATAGTCCCTGGACCAAATGTCAAAGGAAGAACTATACCTAATTATGAATAAAATAAAAGTACTTTTATTTTTGGTCAATTTAGAACCTAAAACCGAAAAATTCAGAAAACAAGGTTCTTAATCGAATTTTGTGAAAATTTTGGCACACAAATCAAATTGGCACTAAAAAGAAGTGTTTTGTGGCTTTTTGGTTTTTGGTCAAAGGTTTGACCAAAAAGTCAACCTTTTAGTTGACTCTCCAAAATGTTGAATAGAGCCAAATCTTTGGATTTTTCAAAAATTGATCTTAAAAAAATACAATTAAAGCTAAATGGCATCTTTTTGGATAAAAAGTCAATTTTTGACTTAGGGTTGACTTTTGGTCAAAGAGTTGACCCAAAAGTCGACTGTTTGACTTTTCAGATTTACTCTCGAAAACGAGTTGGAAATTGCTTAAAAACAATAATATAAAAGAACGTGATGAAAAAACCAATACTTTTTGATCGAGAAATAGGGTCCGTCACAATTAAAATCTCGAATCACAATTTTTCATTTTTTCGACATGTTGACTAAAAATCAGGTTTCAATAGCAATCTTCTACCATTTTAATGACACCATGGTCATCACGTAGTCTTTAATACTTATCATGACCCTCTGCATTTATCATGGTAAATCTTATACAAGGGATAGTTTGGAAATCATCAAAATCACTTGGAGATGTTTCTCCAATAGATTGGATGACACTTTTATGGATTGAGTGATTTGAATATTTTGATTAATTTCCTTATCCCGAAAATACAAAAAGATTGATTGCATATCACATAGGTTATATTTAACTTCCTTGATAGGATTGCATAATAGAATACTTTAGATAGTTTCTTAGTTGAATTAGGATTGCATGTTGAATAATATCTAGGCTAGATAATATTTTTAAATTGAGTTGCACTAAGATAGGATTTAGGTTAGTTGATTTCCTAACTTAAATTAGATAATATCTCACTTTAAATAGTTTTCTAGTTTTAGTAATTTTTATTATGAATTTCAATAGAAAATAAAATAAAAACATATCATGGGTATGTCATGTAGAATTAGATGTGTAGTTCCATGTCATAACCTGTCAAGCCAAAATAACCTCATATTAACTTGCTGGTCATTAAAATTAGGTCATGTGGATAAATGTCATTCTTTAACGCCATTGCATTTAGACTAAGCTTGCATTGCATACATTGCATAAAGTTTAGTTTTCGTTTAAATGAGAGAAAACCCAAAAAGAGTTGATTGGAATACCATGATAATTAGAAATCACATTAAGGTTAAATATGTGTTTTTAATCAACATTTGCTGCAGTTGTTTACATTGCTTCGATGTAAGTAAATTCTTCATTATCTTAGCAATTTATTTAATTGCCTTTTTTATGGAGTGTTAATTAATGCTTACGTACCCACGTGATCACTTCACATATTAGTGGATATATTAAAATTAATCCAAGTTACCTACCAAAGATATTTTTCATGAAAGGAAATAGTACTAAAAGGCTATTAGAGTAATGTAGTGTAATCAAATCTTTGAATCCATTTAATCTCTGGTTTGTGCAAATAAAGTAATCTTCATACTTTACTTGAGTTTCTAATTGACTCACCATAAATTGATTAGTAGCGACTTCAATATAAAAATCATTTTACATGTTAAATACTTAAATCTTAAATTGCTAATTGGTAGGGGTTTGAGAGAGTTTGGATTAAGTCTAGACTTAATAATCCATTAGTCTAATCCCTAGGTGATGCACCTTTGGATAGGTTGCGACATGACTGTATTGGCAACCTAATTGATCTTGTTGAAGCCTAGAATAGATACCATGGGACCGTGACACTATCAAAAGAGTTGTCCCACACTTACTCCATTGATAGAAGGAACGTTCATCTCTCCTTACAAACGGGGGGTGGGGATCCTAGGAACTTTCCCTTTTTTAGGTGCCAGTACTCATTGTCATCCCCAAAATATATATAATTAGAAACAATTTGATTAACTTGAGAGAATACATTTAATCTAAATCTTAATACATGAAATTTGATGGGTTGACCAAGTCTTGACCTAAAGATTAGTGGGAGTGTCCTTGTGAGAGTGTTAATATTGTAACCCATGGATTCCTCAAGGCTCACCTTACCGGAGAAACCCCGAAATACCAAATCCCCAATCCTAATTAAAGCACCCGATTAATATATTATCTAATCTAATATCTAATATGCATATTGATGGGCCCTACTTATTGTGGGGAAAGAAATACTTTCAATGAAAAGATTTCCGTCTATTATAATCTAGTATGTAATCTAATACTAATACTACTCAAATCTAATATATTGTACTAAAATTGACTTTTCCATGTAAAATTGAACGAGCTTTGTTAAGAGAAAAGTAAAAGTATAGAAAATTTCTTGTTAATATACTTATAACGTTTGAACTGGCAAGGTCAACTTTTGCATGTTGAACGCATTCAATTTAATAAAGTGATTCTTTTCTTTTCCAAAGAGATTTTAAAGTGCTTTGTCAAGAACAAAGTAAAGAATAATTTTTGCACATTACATGCATTCAAGTACATTGAGTTCAGAGGGAAGTGAACACACATATATTTTGTGATATTTCCTTCTGTTTCTAAATTTTTATGATTATTGTCATTGTTATAACTCAAAAAGTACTATATAATTGAATGTGCAAGAGTAGAGGAAGAAACTGTAACGAAGTTAAAATTCGGAAGGACAAAAGAAAACATAAATTTACAAAAAAAAGCCCCTTGCGGGAAAAATCTGGGGAAGAGGAGAAGCAATATTCACTATGGAAAATTCAAAAATTATAAAAGGTGGCTCGAAAAATGCTTAATATATTTTTTTGTCTCTCCTAAAAACCTAATAACTTAAGAACTGCTGCCAGCACTGAAACTCCACTTTTTCTCAAGTCGAGTTGCCATAAATTTCAAATCGAGTGTCAAAACTCAATTTGGGTCAAATAAACAAAACAAAATTCATGACATACTCAATACGAAGGTATCGAATTTAGTCTATATATGCATAATCCAGAGGGCTATTAATGACTTGGCATTGCATGATAATTAAAGGAATCTGGTCACCCAACGTGCTTCG
Organism: Eucalyptus camaldulensis; assembly: GCA_019915185.1. Classification (NCBI taxonomy): domain Eukaryota; kingdom Viridiplantae; phylum Streptophyta; class Magnoliopsida; order Myrtales; family Myrtaceae; genus Eucalyptus; species Eucalyptus camaldulensis. The sequence goes on from JAHSVA010000014.1 coordinate 479,948, forward strand.
CGAAAATGCAGCCAAAGCAGCGGAATAAAGTTCATTCGCATCATCTTGTTTTACCCTTCTTCACTTTTCTATCTTCTTTTCCTGTTTTCTCATTAAGCTCGCTTATAACCTCGGGCAAGGAATATCTCACAGTGGCACCAGCTATATAACAAGTTCGAACCCCTCCTGCCTCCTCCATCCATCCCGTAATCCCATTGAAATCGTTGAATCATGTCGAGTGCTACAAAGTCCTCTCTCTCTCTCTCTCTCTCTCTCTCTCTGCCCCCCCCCCCCTCTCATGCAATAATAATTACGCATGATTATCTGCATGTATGCATCCTGTGAAGTTGATTTGGTACCCTGTTAATTGTTCAATAGTATCTGAATTATTATATGTCATGGATTTGTAGCGACAAGAATCTGAAGAAGAATATAGAGCATCTGAAAAGGGCGCTGGACGATCTGGTGAGCGTGAACTCCCTCTTCACCTTCGCGACGTTCGTTGGGATATCCTTCGCGAGCTCCAACCCGGATAGCCTTGAGTTGCAGAAAGCCTGCCAAGCTGATCACCACACGAGGATGACGCTCTTGGTCAACGAGGTGGTGTCTTTCGTGTGCTTCCTCCTCTCAAGCCTCGTCGCCACGGCCCTCAAGATGGACGTCGCAATCGTCGGCAAAAGCGAGGCAATTTATATGGATCCGGTGAAGAGCATGATGATATTGGTGTCGACGTTGGGGTCGGTCTTTGGGTGTATCTTCTTGTCACAGTCGATGGTCGACATGGTCCGCGTGCTCCTTGGGAAACTCGGTTGCATGAAAAGGGACACTATTCAGGCCGCAGGGAGCTTGATTGCCATCAACACGCTGGCCCTCGCCATCTATGCGCCTTTAATGGTGCAGGCCATCTATCTGGCGTATTTCAATCTTCAGAAACCCCAAACTCTTGGCCAACATCATCATGTGTGAATGCCGATGATATTAATTAGTTTATAACAATGTTCTTTTCTTTCATGTATTACTTGCCCCATGGCAATCGGATAATTATGTACCATCGGCCTACATAAAATGGATTATATTGTGTGACTGGATTAGGCATAAAGCATACATTTAACTCCTCACAATCGTTACGTACGAGAGTTAAAAAGAGGAAAATCTATTGGGGAGCATTTCGGCCAGAGACGTTCGTTAATCAAGTGATCATTTGGAATTTGATTGTTTCCATATCCTCAACCAACGATGGTAGGTCCCAGGGGTCTTCAACGCTTGAAAACCACTATCGTTTCACACCCCTTTATAAAAATAGACGATAAAAAACTTATTGTATCGTATCTTGATCATACAAATTAAATTCATTTCGATTGTTAATCATGTCGGTCCACATTATTTATAAACCATACAAAGTATAACTCCTCTGTTATATGATTTTGATATGGCAGCAGGGTTTGGGCCACAGCCCCCACCGGTGGCCATGCAAGGGTCAGCCACCCTCTCTGAGGCCTAGCGAAGGGAGATAGGGGTCTTCACCATGACCCCTACCCTCCCTCTCTCGCCCATGTCCTTCAGAGAAAATATTGGGTACATTAGTTGTGCCTAGTCAGTAAAAAACGAGTCCATTCGTTGATCGACGCATGTCCAATGAGGCCTACATTTCAGATTTTTCAAAAATTATGTTCACAATTAGTTTCTTTCTTCCATAAACACTCTCTGTCTCTCCTTTGTCTCTTCATCTCTTTCCTTCAGAAACAGAGGCAAAGGCTGAGATTTTGGTGTTTCCTTCGCCAAGATCTCGACCTTTGCTCGTCGACCAGTGACCTAGTAGTCAACGGAGTCCGAGATCTTTGTACAAGGGAGAAAGGCGGCGGCATGGTGGAGATCTAACATCTTGCTGCGGAGCTTGTTGGGCCCGGCGTTGATGAGGGCTAGTAATCAATTATTGAGTCCAAATCCGGGATCAGTTTTGGCTAATTCACTTCGGAAATTTCCAATTTCATAGGTTTAGCTCACTTAAATTTTGGAAAATTAGGTTAATGAGCTTTAATTGGTGCAATTTAAGTTGACTCATTCTAGACTAAAGTTTAATTTGATGGGTTAAGGTTCAATTTTGGCATGAAGTCTATACCACCATTTTAGTGTCAATTTGAATGCAATTGGCCATCATAGGCATGGGTAATTGAATCAATTAATATCTTGTTGCATTAATTGAAATCAATTCTAATTAATTTGGTTTTTGAAGGTAGGAATTGCACAAATGTATGGCCATTGAATTTAAGCGCAATTTCCAAAATTCTTGAGATGATTAAGCCAATTAAAAACAATTAAGATGTATTTGAAAGATTGGATTGGCTTAATTTTAATGAATTTGTATTGTTTCTCTTCAAATTAGCCCATTTTCCTTTTAATTGAACAAGAATTCTTTACAATTAGGTCCTTTGGCATATAATTCTTGAAGGAACCGGCCAAAATCAGCTTGAACTGACCAAAGCGATTCAGACCAGTCAAAATTAGTTCAAACTGGTCCAATCAGTTAGATCGCTCACCATTGGAAATGGCTGGTTTGGCATTTTCCGGCAAACCTTTGGTGGCTGATGACCACCACCGATCAACCCAAGCCATGGCCGACCCTTTCACACCTCTTTTGCACAAAATTATAAATTTACCCCTAGTTCTAAGTATAGGTCTCCTCATTGGTATCAAAGCCATCGTTTCATTTGTAACTTAGCATGTTTCATGTGCTTAGATGGTAAATCCAATGCTGAGAAAACTTTGTATTCATTATGACTAATCCTGAAACTCTCAATACGCCTGTTATCCTTACTCCATCCCCATCTTCCTTCTCTCTATCAAAATTTCATGTGTCAAATGCCTCCAAGATCGACTATCTTTATGAAGTCTCTCTTAGTGATGATATGAAGATTTCTAAAACTCAGCTTTCTCTTATGAACCCATATTTAGCTTTTGCTAAACCTTCATCATCATTTTCCCCCATTCGCTCAATTCGACATTTCATTCATCAAACTCCCAAAGAAGTGGAAGAGTATGTATAGTCCTCTAAGTTTGACCAGCATCCTACTCTAGCCAGTGAGAAGGAGTACCTCGTTACTCTTTAGATTCTCCTAGAATTTCCTAGATAGTGGACCCCAAAGGGATATTCTCATATCCATCATGGAGTCATGCATCTTGCACTCACCTTTCATGGTTGAAAAAGTTTACCAATTGTGGTCTAAATGGCCTTACTAGACACTTAGTTCTTAGAATACCAGCATGCTTGTATTGGCACTGTCCAAACCACTTTGATTGTTGGGATAGTATTTGTAACCCTGATCCAAATTTCAATGTTGTTATTTCAAACCTTTAGTTGCTTTGATGAAGGTTCAAATTCAACTCACTGGAGCACCTCACACTACTGATTCTATTACAACAACCCTACATTACTAGATGGTTTATCGAGTGCAGAATCGTGCCCTTGATCTCCACTTCTAGAATGGAAATGAAAATGCCATGTTCATCTCCATGCAAAATGATCAGGCCCCCCATATCCATGTCTCCAAAAAAATCCCCATAGAAAAGTTGGGCAAATTTCTTCCAGAGACATGGATTACTAACTATGAAAAGTTGCACTAGAACAATAGGAGCGCGTTTGGTAACGGTTCTGTTCCAGGGAACAATTTTTGAACAGAAATAGTTTTTTTTTTTTTTTGCTTCTATTGCCGGGAATAATTTCTGAGTATAAGAACACGTTTGGTAACTACAAAAGATTTCTATTCCTGAAATAGAAATGTGTTTGGTAAACTTATATACTTTTGTTGTTTCTTTTAATTTTTCAATACTTTTATTATATTTTTCATCTTTTTCTTCTTTCTTCTTTCTTTTTTCTTTTTTCTTTTTTTTTCCTTCGTTCTCCTTTGTGGCTAGTCGCCAGCCACCTTCTGTTGATACCCTTGGTGAAAGTGATAAATTTCAATTCATGGTTTCCTATGCTCCATCCTCGCCATCCTCATATGCATCATCATCACCATCACTTTTAGCCCCATCAACCTCGCCTCCTTCTTCACCTCCTCATAAAACACTAGCTGTCATGCCCCAAACCCCGGGCACATGCACGTCTTTTGGCGATCAATTAAAAATGCGATGTCTCAAGACTCATCGCCAACCCATCTTTTTTATCTTTCAATTAAGCACATGCGGAAGCAAATTAAATACAACACTCAATCAATCATCAGAAACAAGGATAGTAAAAACATGCCAGCGATTTTTCACAAACTATGCTTTATACATATATCAAGTCAACCCTATGAGTTCATATTTACAAGTCTGTCTCAAAAAGAAACCCCTAGGCAACCTACACCCCGGATCCCTCCAACTCGGGCTCGAGATCGGGATCCGCCACAACATCATCCGGTATATCGATGTCCATGAGGTGACCTACCTCCCTACCCTCTGTTCCGACGGGCAATCCGTCAAAACCCTGCAGAGGACCCTCCTAAGCATTGTTGCACTCGTTAATGAATCACGGCTTGAAGCGATGAGGCACCACATTAGCGAAACCCTCATCGACCCAAATCGTTGTCACCACTAACTCACGAGTCCGGGTAGTCCCGGGAATAAGGAAGAAGAGAGACTCTAATTCTATGTCCCACGGAACCCTAAACTAGACTGGACGTATCTCCATCCTAAGGACTTGAAAAATGTTAACCACGATGGGGTGAGATAAATCTCAGTGAGTCAATAGCCTAAACCCCAATTAGGACGCAAATTCGCCTCAAAGGCGGTCCTAAACATGCACCATACAAAACTCACCTCGCCTTGGCATGTCCCTGCATATTAGCGCATCACATATGCTATTATAAATACAACGACCATAATTAATAACCAAAACACAGGATTCTCATCCTCCAAACATTCACATAGGTCCCGATTATAAGTAAAACTGTTATGGCACGTCCCATATCATGCCTAACAATTTTTCTCCATAATCAGGCGCAAAGCATCACAATCATTCAAGCGTGCTCCGGTTATTACGACCCATCGGCCACGGCCAACTCAAAAGTCGGCGGTCATCCGGTATAACTGGGCATCATCCCATCCCATTGGGCATGGCAACATCTAGTATCCTCAGCCTAGATGGCATTCCACAAAGGAGCTTCGTTTCGAAATCCATCCACGAATGGTAATGTCTAGCATCCTCCGCCTAGACGGCATTCCACGAAGGAGCATCGTCCCACGTAAACACATCATGATTGGTTCCACTTAGTGACCATACGAGCACGTCATCAATCAAACCCATTTCTTATCTTCCGTCAATTAGCTCAAAACACCAAAATTACTTTTAAATAATAAACCTTGCAACTCTCTCTGTTTTTTTTTTGTTCAAAACTTTCCGAAATAAATTAGTAGGTGTTCACATACTCAAAATTAATCCGTCAAACTTTGCACGCACCTAGTTTAAAACCTCATTGTTTTATTGAGCAAATAAGTTTTGGTGTCCAAACCTGACACCTAAATTTTCTTTCTATTTAAATGCCCATAAAATCATCTTTTGCAATAATAATGGATAATTATCGTAAAACAACCAATTATGTCACGCCCCGATCCTCTGAGTGCATGCCCATCCCACTACGGTCGATTAATAGCGATGCCTTGGACGCATCACCAGCCCATTCATTTTAATGCACGTGCGGAAGCAATTTAAAAATCCCCAGACAAAAACAATATGGGATAGGAAAGTAGGGCCATAATTTTGAAAAGCAACATCACACTTATATATACATATCACAATCAGTTATACAAAAACCAAACCGATACATATATATATATATATATATATATCTCTATATAAGTTCTACCAAAACAGGGGTGGGGGTTTCAGAAAACTAAGGGTCATTGTCCTCCTCTCCATCATCCTCCACACTCTAACTGGAGCCTTCAGCAGACTGCACTAGGGACTATGATACTTCAAGGGCCAGGTCTACCACATCTATGACCGAGCTTTGAGGAGGATCTGTTGTGCCATTTCCAAAAGCGACCTCCAGATCATACATAGATATCTCAAACTCCGGTATGGGACTCTCTCTCTGGCCAACCTGAGCCTAGCGGTACCACGATCTGTATCGATGGGGCACATTGTGGGTGAGATCCGCATCGACCTAGACAATGGACCCTACCAACTCATACATCCAGCCCCTAGGGCTCCCATGTAATGGAATATAAGATGTATGCTCCGTAACCTTTTTAGGTCGTCCGAAAAACTCAGGATCTGCCATATAAGGACCTGAAATGTTATCCCACAACGGGGTGAGACGACGTCTCAGCGAGTTCTATCTCCTAAGACTTAATTAGGAAGAAAATTCGCTCCAGGGGCTGCCTAAACACAAACATAGGTCGAAGAACTTACCTTTGCCTGAGTCCCTTCCTGCAAGTCAGTCTATCTCAAAACTCAACCAATCATTTCAATTCACCAAAACAGATCGAACTATCGATCAATTGACTCAGTCGATTACATGTGATCACGACCTTCTCTCGGTCGGACAAATCAATACTATCTAATAAGTCCGATCATATCAGGACTTCTCTCTCTAAGATGATAATAGATAGTATAGCTCGCGCTGAGCTAATAAATAGTATACTACTCCCTTACTAAGCTGACATATTAGAGCCCATAAGTTGATATAGTATACTAATAATGCTAACCCTAAACTGATAGTAATATTGCTCCCTCTAATCTGATAAGGTATATTACTCTCTTACTAAGCTGACATGTTAGAGCCCGTAAGTTGATATAGTATTCTACTAATGCTCACCCTAAACTGATAGTAATATTGCTCCCTCTAAGCAGATAAGGTATACTGCTCTCTTACTAAGCTGACATATCAGAGCCCGTAGGTTGATATAGTATACGGTATGCTGCTCTCTATCTAAGTTGACATATCAAAGCCTGTAGGTTGATATAGTATACCACATTGACTATCTATTTAATTTACCATTTTTATCATACTCGATAAAAATACTCGTGTGTGGGTACACGGTCGGCCTTAGCCAAAATATACAATTTTCACTTCGAACATCGCACCATTTCCAGCAGTCCCAAAATAGATTTTTGGCACTATAGACCGACGCCCAATAATTTTCTAATTAATTAGCAAACTTATCATTTTTTGGGATAAATACCCACAATCACCAATCACACTCAATTTGCACAAAATAACAATAAATCAAATAAACAGATCACACCATTGCAATCAGCATGAAATTCTGGTCACCGACTATCTCGGTCTAATTTCCGGAAAATAAATAAATAATTAAATAATTACGAAAAATAATAAATAAATGCCGATAAATGCAACTTAGGCCAGAAAAGCCTAATTAAAAGCTGAGACAGATCCGAAAAATTTCCGAATCACTCTAGATAAATACTAGAGCTTGTCTAAGCCCTAACTACACTACTCTAACCACCTAACATGCAATATTGAACAATTAAATTGCTAATCTAATCTAACTATCCACCTAATCCATACTTAGTCTAAACTAAACAACCCTTAAGCATCATTAACCTACTAAGCAATGATTAGTGAGTTAAACTCAATTGTTAAGCGATCTGCTTGGATCAAAACGATAAGGACGCAGAGGAGCTCGACAAACTCCAAAGCGGGCTTGCCAACTGGGGTCGGGAACGACCTAATAACGGGCTAAATAGTGCTGCAAATACCCATTCGGACCGATTTTGTGCTGGTGGTGAACAGAGCTGATTCGGTGGCTGGTTGAGGAAGGAACCGACGGAGACAAGCTGAGGAGGCTAAACCAGGTGCTGAGGGGGCTGAACCGGGTCCAGGCAGGACTGATCGGTGACGGAATAGCGGTGCACAAGGAAGGATTGAGGCACAGGGACGTTGAGCGGAGAGGCGGAATCACGGGCGTGGACGTGCAGGTGGCTGGCTTGGCACGATGACGACTCGGTGGAGCTCCAGGCTTTAGCGGGCGTACGACGGTGGAGGGGGTGAGCTCGGTCGATTCTCTACAACTTGCTAGGCTGAAATGTGAAGAAGAAGGAGGAGAAGGGGTGTCGACTGAAGCAGGGGAGAGGGAGAAGGAACTGGCTAGCTGGAGGGGACCACCACTTGCTTCATCCTCATCTTCTTATCCCGCTTGGCTGACCTCATCAACCCAGCTGGCCTCCCTCAACAAAATTGAAACGAAAACACCCTTTCTACAAGCATTTGAGGGGGTCCAAAGGTTAGGTCCATGGGGCATATGAATTTACAATGTTTTCTCTCAAATTGGACATTGAATCCTCATTGAATTAATTTAATTAGGCCTCCAAAAATTCAGCCGTCGAGTCCTCGATCATATTGGTATTTTTCCTTATGAATTGAACCATCTTGCTTCCCAATTTTGCGATAAAAAACGGTCCTCTGTGTGGCATCCCGGAAATTCAAAGCCGAGCCTTAAGGTGTGTTAAATGTCTTTAATTAGGTGATAGAATTTTATGGCTTATGCTTTAGCCAATTTGTCTTTTAATTTGATGAATTTTGCTTGTGATTGTGGAAATTTAAATTTAATTAGTTAATGCTTGGCCATATGATTTAAATTTCAATAATTGAATATCCCAAGACTTTGGCCAAGATGAAATTTGAATTTAGAAATATTTATAGAAAAGAATTCAAAAAAAAAAAAAGAGAAATAGGGTTAAAATTCGGATGGGCCTTGGACCCATTAGCCTAGAACTTGGTGGGCCAAGCTAGTCGGCCCATTGGGCCCAAGAGAGGGAGCTCGACCAGCCCAAGGGGGAATGGCCGGATGGGCCTAAGCCCAAGCCCATTGAAATTCAAATTTAAAAACAAAAATAGAAATGACAAGTGGCAAGACAAGTCCTCATGCATTGGCCATGGTTGAGGTGGATTAATCATTGCAATTGGGGGATATAAAAAGAGAGAGGGAAGAGAGAGAGTGGCCGTTTTCTTCATTTTGGCCAAGAGAGTGTGCGAGAGAGGGCTTGAGCGGAAGAGAGACCGAGAGGGGAGGAGGCGGAGCCGAGAGGGAGGTGCCGCCGTTCGTCCGCCGTCCGACCGTCCTACGCCGCCGTGCTTGCTGTGTGTTCTTCTTTAAGGCAAGTGGGGGTCTATAACTTCTCTTGCATGTTGTTTTCTTGGTTGCATGTTAGATTTTAGGTGTGGTTTGGGCGAAGAACCGAGGTAAGGGTTGCATGTGTTCATGTTATGTGGCTGTTTCCGTTCGGTTGTGGTAGACAGTTTCTTATTCGAGCTTGCATGTGTATTTGGAGTGTGATTTTGGCTTCGGTGTCTTCATGAAAGTTGAAGCTAACATCTTGAGGTATGACATACTCGAATTTCATGGAAAACGAAGGTGATATGAGGGGTCAAAAGTTCTACTTCACGGAGGCTTTAGATCTGCGAATTTCTTACTGACCTCTTGATGATTTCTTGGTTGCATGTTGATTTCTGTTGGAGATCTCACTTTGTTGTCTTCATGAAAGTTGTTGGTAACATCCTAAACTACAACATAATCAAATTTGAAGAGAAATGAACAAGTGTAGCCTAGTTAATCGGCTGGATCTTTGAGACGGATGGTTCTGTTGAAGTGAACCGAGACACCCGAAACTTCAAGGACTTAAAAGAGGATCATACTTTGGTTATTTAACCTAGATCTCTTCATGAAACTTGTAAAGAACACATTGACACATAACATACTCGAATTTCAGAAGAAACGAAAGAGATTTGATGGGTCAAATCTAAGTTTTTCGGTGATGTACGTTCGGGACGAAACGGTAGAGGTTCCAGAAGCTTCATGGAGTTGTATAAATTAATCTATAAAGAATTTGGCTTAGAGTTCTACATGCAAAATGCACGAAAATGTGTTGGCTATCACCCTGTAAAATTTGGGAATTTTCGGAGGTCATATGAGTATTTTAATTGAATTAATTCGAAAACTGTGCAATCTGGCCATTTTCCGAATGTTGTATCTATTTTGTGGAAATTTCGGAAATTATGTAAAATGCAAATTAGCCATGGATTTAATGAGAAATTTGATTCTAATTGTTTGTTTAATGATTGATTGCAGATTATGATTTTTGGAAAATCATAAATATTAAATATAATATTTATGAAAATAAATAATATAATAATATAATAATATAATAATAAAATAATAAAATAATAATAAAATAAAGGTGGATTATTTTATTGGCCATGAGTCCTATGGAATTATGATGCATTGCTATATGACATTGATGTATGTATGATCATGAATTATGATGTATTGCTATATGGCATTGATGTATGAATGATTATGAATTATGATGCATTGTTATATGGCATTGATGCATGTATGATTATGAATCATGATGCATGTGTGTGAACAATATGCCATGAAATAATAAGATGAAAAGGATGATAAAAAGTGGAAAGTGATATGTGAGTAAGAGGTTGTGGCGGAGGATGTTGTCTGGTGGCCTGGTGGCGTAATTCCAGAGATTCCCTGGGAGTTTCAGGATGCCCGGAATGTGGGGGGCCGGAAGTCCGGTTGTATCTCGGATACATGCCCGGAAGTGACTCGCGATGCCAGGATTAGGGTGCGAGATCCCCGGTTAGAAGGGTAAAGGCCGGAAGTCCCTGTCGGAGGTTTCTGCCCGAAGGGAGGTTCCTCGTGATGCTAGTTGAGGTGCGAGATGCCCGGAATGTGGGGGGCCGGAAGCCCAGTGGCCATGAGATGGCTGGGATACTGGGAACCCTATCGGAGGTTTCTGCCCGAAGGGTGATGATCAAATTGATCATGGAATCCTGTCGGAGGTTTCTGCCCGAAGGATTGATAATGATACCCTGTCGGAGGTTTCTGCCCGAAGGGATGGTGATGATTTGAGAAAAGATAATGTGGGGATCAATTGATAAATAAAAATGGAAATTGATCTATGATGTGATATGCATGGTGATGCATGGTTAATGATGATATGATATGCATGGTGATGCATGGCTAATGATGACATGATGTGATATGCATGGTGATGCATGGTTAATGATGATGTGATATGCATGGTGATGCATGGTTAATGATGATATGATATGCATGGTGATGCATGGCTAATGATGATATGATGTGATATGCATGGTGATGCATGGCTAATGATGATATGATATGCATGGTGATGCATGGTTAATGATGATGTGATATGCATGGTGATGCATGGCCAATGATGATATGATGTGATATGCATGGTGATGCATGGTTAATGATGATGTGATATGCATGGTGATGCATGGCCAATGATGACATGATGTGATATGCATGGTGATGCATGGTTAATGATGATGTGATATGCATGGTGATGCATGGCTAATGATGATATGATGTGATATGCATGGTGATGCATGGTTAATGATGATATGTATGCTATGATGATGCATGAATACGCTTGTCATCAAAAAGGTAAGTGATGCCTGAATTGTATGTTGGTATGCATGGTGCACTGAGTTGTTATTGGATTTCCCTATCTGCTGAGTGGTTGTACTCACCCCTTTTGGGGATAACATTTCAGATTAGCACTATGCCGCTGCCTGCTGTTTCGCGTGGCGTGTTTTACGGTATTCCGTCTGACGTCAAGGTGGAGATGACTGAGATAGACTGTCCCTCGGTACCCGGATTGACTTTTATCCGAGTACGATGCTTAGTCATGTATGATATCGGCCTGGCTGGGGGCCCTGTCATACAAGAGTTTTTGTCCGTGCACGTCCGTCGAGATGGTGCTATGCGAGGGATGCTGCCGCCGCCACCACCTGACGCACCGGGATGGGTGTGAGATCACACGCGAGGAGTAGGAGCTAGACCGCTTTTTGGTATAGATAGTTGACGCTCGTGATGGGAGGGTTTTTGTGCTCATATGATGTTAGAGGTCGGAGTTCCTTTTTGAGATTTTAGGTGGGACATGGCAGAGTCTTAACCTTTTCTGTTCCTTTTGTACCGACCCGAGGAAAAAAACCCCATCTCGCTATATGTATGTATGTAAGTAAAGCGTCAACGTTATTTATAAAATCCTGATGTGTAGTTGGTGTGTATTTGTATCATGGGTTAGTAAGGGAGATGGAGATGTTTAATTTGCTTCCGCTATGAGTCGCGCATGGGACCGTTTTTTAAAAAAAAAAATGCCTGTAATCTGGCAAGGCTTAATTTAGCCAGGAGATAGAGATGGTAAAAGATGTAACACCGGCGCTGGTGACGACCTGCGAAGGGTTCGGGGTGTCACACTCTGCATTTTTTGGACAAAAATTGCCCTATGACAACTTTTTCTGCCGAAACCTCAATTTGTAGAAAAATCTTCGGAGACTGAGTCGACGTTCCTAAAATAACTTGTGACATGACAAAATTTTCAATTTCTAAAATCGGATTCAAATTCGCGGTTAATTTCACTCTGGCGCGTTTTTAGCGTGACCTAGGCTACTGGGTAGTGTTTAGAAATTTTTAGTGCAAATGAACCTCTTCAATGCATTAGTAACTCTCAATTGTCGTGGAAATCTCGAGGATTCAAATACGGACACAGGGTACCAAAATGGTAGAAAAATCCGTCTAATGTCGATCAACGAGAATTTTGTAATTTAGTGGAATCACCCACATTTAGCCACACATCTCAGTTGAACCGACCTATCTCTAATTTTTAATCGATCTTACTGTGCCAAAATGATCTCTGCGGATGAGAACGGTTGAGACGTCGATTCCTGGTCGTATCCTCAAGTCTATTGCATTAAAAAATTTTAATGACTTCCCCAGATAGTCTAGTTATCTCATGAGTGGTTAGCTCTGAGAATAACACTATAGGCACGTCAAAGAAATGCCAGATTTAATCTAATTGAAAATAGCATTGAAAATTCAGGATGTCATAACTCTTCCCCGCTTATAAAAAATTTGTCCTCGAAATTTAAACCATTACAATACTTAAGCAAAAAGGTGGGGGTATAACTGCCCTATTGACTCTTCACTCTCCTAGGTTGCTCCTTCAGTGCCGTGGTGTTGCGAGACCACTTTGACCAACAAGATGGTCTTTGTACACAGAATTTGTTCATTTCGATCCACAATCTAAACTGAGCTTTCAACGTATGACACTCGGTCATTCACATCCAATTCCTCAAAATTAAGCACCTGGGTCTAGTCAGGCTCATACTTCCTTAACATCGACATGTGAAAGACGTCGTGCATTTGTGCCAATCTCGGTGGCAACGCAAAACGATATGCTAGGGTCCCAATTCTCTCAAGAATTTCAAACAGACCTACATACCTCGTGTGACACCCCGAGCCCTTCGCAGGTCGTCACCAACGCCGATGTTACTCCTTATTACCTTTTTCCTTAGAAGATGCGTCGTAATTTATAGACACACACTTTTTTTTTTTTTAACAAAACAGTCCCAGCGCGACTCATTAGCGGAAGCAAATTAAATATCACGTCTCTCCCCCTACCAACCATGATACAAATACACACCAGCTAAACATCAGGATTTTATAAACAGCCATCGACACATTATTTACATATACTTTTAGGATGGGACTTCTTTTTTCTCGGGTCGATACAAAGCAAGAAAAGCTAGGACTCTGCCATGTCCTGCCTAAAATCTCAAAAAGAAACTCTTGACCCTCAACATCGTACGAGCGCAAGCCCCCATCGAAAGTGTCGACTATCTACATCAGAAAGATCCAGCTCCTACTCATCGCGTGCGGGTCTCACACCCAACCCAGTGCATCAGGCGGTGGCGGCGGCAACATCCCTCGCATAGCTCCATCCCGACGAACGTGCACGGATATAAACTCCTGAATAACAGGACCCCCAGCCAGGCCCACGTCATACATCACTAGACAACGTACTCGGATAAAAGTCAGTCCGGGAATAGAGGGACAGTCTATCTCAACACACTCGACCTCTACATCGGATGGTATCCCGTAAAATGTACCCCGAGTGACGGCAGGAAGTGGCATACTAGCTAATCTGAAATGTTATCCCCAAAAGGGGTGAGTACAACCACTCAGCAGATAGGGAAATCCAATAACAACTTAATGCATCATGCAAATTACACATGCATTGCAGGCATTGCTTACCTTGAAGCTAGGCACACACTATCATGCATCATTGTGCCTTATCATCATGCATATTATATTATCTTTATGTCATCACCATAATCATCATGGCATCATCATATCATACATGTTACCCTTATCATGACATCGTCACATAACACGTCATCATCGTCATCGTGCATATCATCATGCATATCATCATGCATATCATGCCATGGGTGATCATCATATCACATCACATATCATCATCATCATCATCATCATCATCATGCATATCATCATGCATATCATGCCATGGGTGATCATCATATCACATCACATATCATCATCATCATCATCATCATGCATATCATCATGCATATCATGCCATGGGTGATCATCATATCACATCACATATCATCATCATCATCATCATCATCATGCATATCATCATGCATATCATGCCATGGGTGATCATCATATCACATCACATATCGTCATCATCATCATCATCATCATGCATATCATCATGCATATCATGCCATGGCTTAATTTTCATCTTTATCTTTCAATTTTGATCACCACATCACCCATTCATCAATCTCATCATCAATTTCATCATCAACCCTTCGGGCAGAAACCTCCGACAGGGCTCCCGGCAAACTCAGCCATCCCATGGCCACCAGGCTTCCAGCCCCCCACATTCCGGGCATCTCGCATCTCAACTAGCATCACGAGGCATTCCCTTCGGGCAGAAACCTCCGACAGGGCTTCCGGCCTTTACCCTTCTAGCCAGGCATCCCGCACCTAAATCCTGGCATTGCGAGGCATTCCTTTCGGGCAAAGACCTCCGACAAGGCTTCCGGCCCCCCCATATTCTGGGCATCCTGAATCTCCCAGGGAATTCCGGCAATGTATCTATACATTCCGGCCATCATCCTCCACCACAACCACTTCCTCATTTACCATCATCCACATATACCATTTCTTTATCTCAATTTAACATGGCAATTGGCATGGTATCAAACAAATCACACTTGACATGGAATTCACACTTGCATCTCAATTCATATGTCATACACATGCCAAACTTTAGCCCATACACATCTCAATTCAATACATGTACAAGGACCATGTCATACGCATACCAAGACTTTATCACATATACATCTCAATCCAATACATGTGCAAAGACCTCATCACACATATGCCACACAAATAGAATTGAATCCATGGCCAAATAAAAATCCATTTTATTTTATTATTATTTTATTATTATTTTATTATTATTATTTTATTTATTTATTTTATTTTTTAATATCAATAAATTCCCAAAATTACATAAATCCAAGAAATTATTAAACAAACCCATAGGATGATATTTACTTGCAAAATTCATGGCCAATATGAAATTTTTACCAAATTCCAAAATTTTCCAAAACATCCTATGATTCTCGGATTTAAACCAAATGCACAGTTTCCAAATAAATTCAATTAAAATATCCATTCGGCCTCCAAAAATTACTAAATTTTACAGGGTGATAGCCAAGACATTTTCGTGCATCTTTCATGAAGAACTCCAAGTCAAATTCCTTATAGATTATTTTATTCAACCTCACGAAACTTCTGGAACCCTTACCGCATCATCCAGAATACACATCTCCGAAATATTAAGATTTCACCCATCTATTCCCTTTCGTTTCTTCTGAAATTCGGATATGTTATGTATCAAGGTGTCCTTTACAAGTTCCATGAAGAGATCTAGGTCAAATAACCAAATTATGGTCACCATTTAAGTTCATGAAGTCTCGGGTGTCTCGGAATACTTCACCAGAACCATTGTTTCCAAGATCTAGCCGATTAACCAAGCTATAATTGTTAGTTTTGCTTAAAATTTTATTATGTTGTATTTTAAGATGTTACCTACAACTTTCAAGAAGACATCGAAGTCAAATTTTCATCACAAACCAACATGCAACCAAGAATCCAACAAGAGGTCAGTGAAAACTTCACAGATCTGAGGTCTCCGTATAGCAAGACTTTAGCCCCTCAAATCTCCATCATTTTTCACGAAATTTCAGTATGTTATAGTAAAAGATGTTAGCTACAACTTTCATGAAGACATCGAAGCCAAAATGGGACTCCAAACACACATGCAAGCTCGAACAATTTACTGACTCCTACAACCCGAGCAAGAACGGTCACACGGTTTGAAAATAACCAACCCTTACCTCGGTTTTTCGCACTTGAAACACCTAAAATCGAACATGCAACCACCCAAAAAAACATGCAAGAGAAGTTACGGACTCCACTTGCCTCTAAGATGGACAAGCAACGACGAACGGCGAACGAACGGCACACCCCTCCGGCTCCGCCTCCTCTCCTCTCGGTTTCTCCCTTCCGCTCGAACTCTCTCTCTCTCTCTCACACTCTCTCGGCCGAATGAAGCAAAGAACCGGCCATCTCTCTCTCCTCATCCCTTTTATATCCCCTTAATCCCATGATTGATAATGATTGCTTTGCCTAAAAACCAACCAATGCATGCTCTTGCCCCTTGCCACTTGTCATTTTGATTTTTTTGAATTTGATTGGGCTTGGGCTTTTGGAGTTGGGCCATCCGGCCACTCCTCTTGGGCTGGTCGAGCTCCCTCTTGGGCCGACTAGCTTGGCCCACCAAGCTTGGGTCCAAGGCCCATTCCAATTTAACCTCTTTTTTTCCTTTTTTTTTTTTTGAAATTCCTTCTATAAATATTTCTAAATTTCAATTTTCAATCTTGGCCAAAGTCTTGGGATATTTTTAATTATTGAAATTTAAATCATATGGCCAAGCATAGATTATTAATCTATTAAATTTAAATTTCCACAATCACAAGCACAAATCATCCAATTTAAAAGACTAATGGCTAAAACATAAGCCATAGGAAATTTATCACCTAAATTAAAGACTTTAACACACCTTAAGGCTTGGCTTTGAATTTTTGGGATGCCACAACTCTCCCCTCCTTAGAGAATTTCGTCCTCGAAATTCAAGCACTACTCGCGCCTTCTTGAAATAAATAAGGGTACTTTTCCTTTATCTGATCCTCACTTTCCCATGTGGCTTCCTCCACATCATGATGTCGCCATAACACCTTAACCAATGGGATCTTCTTAGTCCTAAGAATTTGCTCCTTTCGATCCAATATCTGCACAGGCTCCTCAATGTACCTTACTTTCTCATCCACTTTGATGGCTTCTTGGTCGAGTATGTGACCAGGATCCGGCTGGTACTTCCTCAACATTAATACATGAAACACATCGTGCAGATTTTCTAACTTAGGAGGTAACGCTAAGCGATAAGCTAAATCCCCTATTCTCTCGAGAATTTCAAAAGGTCCAACAAACCTAGGTCTTGGCTTACCCTTCATCCCGAATCGAGATATTCCTTTCATTGGAGATACCTTAAGGAATACATGGTCTCCCACACTAAATTCCAAAGGTCTTCTACGCCTATCTGCGTAGCCTTTCTGTCTACTCTGAGCTGCTCTAAGTCTTTCTCTGATAATATCGACGGCTTCAGTGGTAACTTGTACCAGTTCAGGTCCTATCAATTTCCTTTCTCCTACTTCACTCCAACAGACAGGAGTCCTACATCTCCTTCCATATAATGCTTCATAAGGTGCCATGCCTGTACTCTTCTGAAAACTATTATTATAGGCAAACTCTACCAAATGCAATCTTTCATCCCAATTTCCTTTGAAATCGATCACACAAGCTCTCAACATATCCTCCAATATCTGGATCACTCTTTCTGATTGACCATCTGTCTGATGATGAAAAGCAGTACAAAATTGAAGCTTAGATCCTAATGCAACTTGAAGACTTTACCAAAAATTCGAAGTAAACCTTGAATCTCGATCTGAAGTAATGGTCACTGGAACACCATGTAAGCGTACCACTTGACTTACGTACATGTCCGCATACTTATCCATTGGGTAGTCCATGCGAATCGCTAAGAAATGAGCCGACTTAGTCAATCGATCCACTATAACCCAAATTGAATCATGACTACTTGATGTCCTTGGCAATCCTTGCACAAAGTCCATCGTTATATGTTCCCATTTCCATTCGGGAATGTCCAATGGTTTCAAGAGTCCTGCGGGTTTACGATGCTTCGCTCTTACTTGCTGACATGTCAAACATTGAGATACGTACTTAGCCGTATCTGCCTTCATACCATTCCACCAAAATTGCTGACGCAAATTTCTGTACATCTTTGTACTACCTGGGTGGATACTATAATTACTCTTATGTGCCTCCAACAAAATTTCCTTCTTCAATTCCTCATTGTCGGGAACACAAAGTCGTCCTTGACATCTTACATTTCCATCATCAGAGATATGAAATTCCGATCTTTTCCCTAAAGATATAGCATCCTTCACTTTCAAAATCTCTGGCTCAATCCTTAATGCACTAAGTGTGCCAGTAAGACAATTCATTTCCAATTTAAATTCTGAATTTGCCACATATTCCAACAATTCCCATTCTGCCATCCTCAAACTAGCTATTTCTACGGCCGACTTTCGACTAAGAGCATCTGCTACTCTATTCGCTTTCCCTGGATGATATCTTATCTTACAATCATAATCTTTCAACAACTCCATCCACCTCCTTTGTCTCATGTTCAACTCCTTTTGTGAGAATAGATACTTCAAACTCTTATGATCCGTATAAATCTCAAAATTTTCCCCATACAAATAGTGTCTTCATATCTTCAAGGCAAACACTATAGCCACTAGCTCTAAATCATGCGTCGGATAATTCAGCTCATGGGGTTTCAATTGTCTAGATGCATAGGCTACAACCTTGCCATGCTGCATCAACACACATCCTAGTCCTTTGTAAGATGCATAGTGATGCACTGTGAAACCATCAGGTCCAGTAGGTATAGTCAGAATTGGAGCTGAAGTTAATTTCCCTTTGAGCTCCTGAAAACTCCTTTCACATTCTCCATTCCATTCAAATTTCACATTCTTTCGAGTCAATTTAGTTAAAGGTCCTGCAAGTCTTGAAAATCCTTCAATGAACCTTCTATAATAACCAGCCAATCCTAAGAAACTTCGTATTTCAGTAGGTGTCGTCGGTCTCGGCCAATTCACTACTATTTCAACTTTTGCCGGATCTACTGCAATTCCTTTTCATGACACCACATGTCCTAGAAATATTATCTGGTCCAACCATAATTCACACTTACTAAACTTAGCATACAACTTATGCTCTCTCAGAGTCTGCAAAACTATTCTCAAATGCTGCTCATGCTCTTTAGACCCTTTTGAATATACCAGAATATCATCAATAAAAACAATCACAAACTGGTCTAAATAAGGCTGAAATATTCTATTCATCAAATCCATAAATGCAGCCGGGGCGTTAGTCAATCCAAATGGCATAATAAGGAACTCATAGTTTCCATAACAAGTTCTGAACGCAGTCTTAGGAATGTCCTCCTTCTTAATTCTCAACTGATGGTATCCCGACCTCAAATCAATCTTAGAGAAAACTGAACTTCCCTGAAGTTGGTCAAACAAGTCATCAATTCTAGGCAAAGGATACTTATTCTTAATGGTCACCTGATTCAGCTGCCTATAGTCAATACACAAGCGCATCGATCCATCTTTCTTTTTCACAAACAAGACCGGTACACCCCAAGGTGAAGCACTTGGTCTAATGAATCCTTTATCAAGCAATTCTTGCAGTTGCACTTTCAATTCCTTCAATTCAACTAAGGCCATCCTATATGGGGCTTTTGATATTGGTCCTGTTCCAGGCATTAATTCAATTTCAAATTCAATCTCCCGCTCTGGCGGCAATCCAGGCAATTCCTCAGGAAATACATCTTGAAATTCGTTAACTACACGAACTTCCTCAAGATTAGGCTCCTCCCTTGCATAATCTCTAACTATGGCTAGGTACCCTTGACATCCTTTGTCAAGTAACTTACAAGCTTCTACCGCCGAAATAAGTGCTACAGGCAAATGGGTCTGACCTCCTAAAAATTCACAACTAGATTGATCAGGTAAAACGAATTGAACCACTTTTCTATAACAATCCATTCTAGCCCGATACTTATGAAGCCAGTCCATTCCTATAATAACGTCAAAATCATACATAGCCATTACAACCAAGTCTATTTCCATTTCCTTTCCTCCCATTGATCTCTTACAATTTCCACACACCAGCATAGACAATACAATATCCTTTAAAGGCGTGGAAACACAAAGAGGCGTCTCAAGAGGCATAACTTCTATCTTATTCAAACATCTATATCTTTCAGACACAAACGAATGCGTTGCACCCGTGTCAAACAATGCATATGCCTTTTCACCATTAATAAGAATCATACCTGAGATAACATTTTTGGAAGCTTCCGCTTCCTCCTGGGTAATCGCATACACCCTTCCTTGTGCAGGCGGTCTTTGAGGATTTCCTTGCGGGTTCGACCTAACAGCACTCTGATATCCCTGTCGCACCGAGCCAACACTCACTTGCGACCTCTCTTGTGGGCAATTCCTCCTAAGATGACCCACTTGTCCACAGCCAAAACACCTCTGTTGTCCCGTACAAGGTCCTGGGCCATGACGTCCATTACACTTCTGGCAAACACCAGGCTGATAGGGTGCTTTCCCTATATTCAGACCACACCTTGCTCCTCCAAAATTCCCAAAGTTACTCTTCTTCTTCACATTCCAGGTCTGACCTTGACCAGAATAAGGAATAAGGTCTCTTCCCCTTTCTCACATCACTAAAATTCAACGGTTTCTTAAACTCCAATCGTTCCCTCAACAACTCCTGCTCCACTAAATGCGCCCTTTCATAAATCTCATTATAATCTCTTATATTCAAAGGCACCAGTTGCTTCCTAATGTCAGTCCTCAACCCTTTCAGGAATCTCTTAGTCCTGATCCTCAATCAATTTAAGGGCATATCTAGACAATTCAGAAAATCTAGCCTCATACTGATCTACAGTCAACCCCTTTTGTTCTAGCTGAACAAATTCAGTAATCTTCCTATCCTTAGCACAATCAGAGAAATGCTTCCTATTAAAAGTTCTAACAAACTCCTCCCAGTTCACATCAGTACCTGGTGGAAAGATTATGTCCTTCGAAGCTCTCCACCAAAACTTCGCATTCCCCTCCAACTGGTACTCTGCTAAGACTATTTTCTCAGCATCAGTGCAGTCCAACAGTCGGAAAATTCGTTCCATTCCATCAATCCATTGCTCTGCCTCCTCAGGACTTCCCATTCCATTAAACTTAAGTGGCTTCAGCTTCAAAAACTGCTCCACTAGTCCTTGAGTACGGCGTTCTGCTCCGGGCTGTTGCTGCGCCTGCCTATCCATCAGATTTTCAATATTGGCTAATGCCTGCAGGATATCTTCCATTCGGGGTTCAGCTCTTGCAGCAGAGGCTTCAGCCCTCGATGGATGAGCACTTCCAGCTCGCACCATAACTTTCCTGCAATTTCCAAGCATTGCCTCAGGAATAATCTGAGACTCACTGCCTCTATTCAAAGCAATTACTACTACTACATAAGTAATATATACATCTTATTGGCACCTAAAGGCAATTCAAAATAAACTACTAGGGATCTACGAGTGAATACCCATCACCCGTTATTCATTTATTTCGTTTTACATCCTATGGTGTGCATTGCCATCATGTTCCTCAATTCCCAAATGAGGCTCCTTATCACTCCACCTATAACCATTCGCTCTGATACCAAAGAGGAGCGGCTGTGACACCCCGAGCCCTTCGCAGGTCGTCACCAACGCCGATGTTACTCCTTATTACCTTTTTCCTTAGAAGATGCGTCGTAATTTATAGACACACACTTTTTTTTTAACAAAACGGTCCCAGCGCGACTCATTAGCGGAAGCAAATTAAATATCACGTCTCTCCCCCTACCAACCATGATACAAATACACACCAGCTAACCATCAGGATTTTATAAATAGCCATTGACACATTATTTACATATACTTTTAGGATGGGACTTCTTTTTTCTCGGGTCGATACAAAGCAAGAAAAGCTAGGACTCTGCCATGTCCTGCCTAAAATCTCAAAAAGAAACTCTCGACCCTCAACATCGTACGAGCGCAAGCCCCCATCGAAAGTGTCGACTATCTACATCAAAAAGATCCAGCTCCTACTCATCGCACGCGGGTCTCACACCCAACCCGGTGCATCAGGCGGTGGCGGCGGCAACATCCCTCGCATAGCTCCATCCCGACGAATGTGCACGGATATAAACTCCTGAATAACAGGACCCCCAGCCAGGCCCACGTCATACATCACTAGACAATGTACTCGGATAAAAGTCAGTCCGGGAACAGAGGGACAGTCTATCTCAACACACTCGACCTCTACATCGGATGGTATCCCGTAAAATGTATCCCGCGTGACGGCAGGAAGCGGCATACTGGCTAATCTGAAATGTTATCCCCAAAAGAGGTGAGTACAACCACTCAACAGATAGGGAAATCCAATAACAACTCAATGCATCATGCAAATTACACATGCATTGCAGGCATTGCTTACCTTGAAGCCAGGCACACACTATCATGCATCATCGTGCCTTATCATCATGCATATTATATTATCTTTATGTCATCACCATAATCATCATGGCATCATTATATCATACATGTCACCCTTATCATGACATCGTCACATAACACGTCATCATCGTCATCGTGTATATCATCATGCATATCATCATGCATATCATGCCATGGGTTATCATCATATCACATCACATATCATCATCATCATCATCATCATGCATATCATCATGCATATCATGCCATGGGTGATCATCATATCACATCACATATCATCATCATCATCATCATCATGCATATCATGCCATGGGTGATCATCATATCACATCACATATCATCATCATCATCATCATGCATATCATCATGCATATCATGCCATGGCTTAATTTTCATCTTTATCTTTCAATTTTGATCACCACATCACCCATTCATCAATCTCATCATCAATTTCATCATCAACCCTTCGGGCAGAAACCTCCGACAGGGCTCCCGGCAAACTCAGCCATCGCATGGCCACCAGGCTTCCGGCCCCCCACATTCCGGGCATCTCGCATCTCAACTAGCATCACGAGGCATTCCCTTCGGGCAGAAACCTCCGACAGGGCTTCCGGCCTTTACCCTTCTAGCGAGGCATCCCGCACCCAAATCCTGGCATCGCGAGGCATTTCTTTCGGGCAAAGACCTCCGACAAGGCTTCCGGCCCCCCCACATTCCGGGCATCCTGAATCTCCCAGGGAATTCCGGCAATGTATCTATACATTCCGGCCATCATCCTCCACCACAACCACTTCCTCATTTACCATCATCCACATATACCATTTCTTTATCTCAATTTAACATGGCAATTGGCATGGTATCAAACAAATCACACTTGACATGGAATTCACACTTGCATCTCAATTCATATGTCATACACATGCCAAACTTTATCCCATACACATCTCAATTCAATACATGTACAAGGACCATGTCATACGCATACCAAGACTTTATCACATATACATCTCAATCCAATACATGTGCAAAGACCTCATCACACATATGCCACACAAATAGAATTGAATCCATGGCCAAATAAAAATCCGTTTTATTTTATTATTATTTTATTATTATATTATTATTATTATTATTATTATTATTATTATTATTATTTATTTTTTAATATCAATAAATTCCCAAAATTACATAAATCCAAGAAATTATTAAACAAACCCATAGGATGATATTTACTTGCAAAATTCATGGCCAATATGAAATTTTTACCAAATTCCAAAATTTTCCAAAACATCCTATGATTCTCGGATTTAAACCAAATGCACAGTTTCCGAATAAATTCAATTAAAATATCCATTCGGCCTCCAAAACTTACGAAATTTTACAGGGTAATAGCCAAGACATTTTCATGCATCTTTCATGAAGAACTCCAAGTCAAATTCCTTATAGATTATTTTATTCAACCTCACGAAACTTCTGGAACCCTTACCGCATCATCCAGAATACACATCTCCGAAATATTAAGATTTCACCCATCTATTCTCTTTTGTTTCTTCTGAAATTCGGATATGTTATGTATCAAGGTGTCCTTTACAAGTTCCATGCAGAGATCTAGGTCAAATAACCAAAGTATGGTCACCATTTAAGTTCATGAAGTCTCGGGTGTCTCGGAATACTTCACCAGAACCATCGTTTCCAAGATCTAGCCGATTCACCAAGCTATAATTGTTAGTTTTGCTTAAAATTTTTTGATGTTGTAGTTTAAGATGTTACCTACAACTTTCAAGAATACATCGAAGTCAAATTTTCATCACAAACCAACATGCAACCAAGAATCCAACAAGAGGTCATTGAAAACTTCACAGATCTGAGGTCTCCGTATAGCAAGACTTTAGCCCCTCAAATCTCCATCATTTTTCACGAAATTTCAGTATGTTATAGTACAAGATGTTAGCTATAACTTTCATGAAGACATCGAAGCCAAAATGGGACTCCAAACACACATGCAAGCTCGAACAAGTTACTGACTCCTACAACCCGAGCAAGAACAGTCACACGGTTTGAAAATAACCAACCCTTACCTCGGTTTTTCGCACTTGAAACACCTAAAATCGAACATGCAACCACCAAAACAAACATGCAAGAGAAGTTACGGACTCCACTTGCCTCTAAGATGGACAAGCAACGACGAATGGCGACGATCGGACGGCGAACGAACGGCACACCCCTCCGGCTCCGCCTCCTCTCCTCTCGGTTTCTCCCTTCCGCTCGAACTCTCTCTCTCTCTCACACTCTCTCGGCCGAATGAAGCAAAGAACCGGCCATCTCTCTCTCCTCATCCCTTTGATATCCCCTTAATCCCATGATTGATAATGATTGCTTTGCCTAAAAACCAACCAATGCATGCTCTTGCCCCTTGCCACTTGTCATTTTGATTTTTTTGAATTTGATTGGGCTTGGGCTTTTGGAGTTGGGCCATCCGGCCACTCCTCTAGGGCTGGTCGAGCTCCCTCTTGGGCCGACTAGCTTGGTCCACCAAGCTTGGGTCCAAGGCCCATTCCAATTTAACCTCTTTTTTTCCTTTTTTTTTTTTGAAATTCCTTCTATAAATATTTCTAAATTTCAATTTTCAATCTTGGACAAAGTCTTGGGATATTTTTAATTATTGAAATTTAAATCATATGGCCAAGCATAGATTATTAATCTATTAAATTTAAATTTCCACAATCACAAGCACAAATCATCCAATTTAAAAGACTAATGGCTAAAACATAAGCCATAGGAAATTTATCACCTAAATTAAAGACTTTAACACACCTTAAGGCTTGGCTTTGAATTTCTGGGATGCCACACCTCGGACTTAGTTTTCCTTTCTTACCAAAGCGCGAAGTACCACTCATTGGTGACACCTTTAGAAAAACGTGATCACCAACTTGGAATTCCAATGATCTCTGGCGCTTATCTGCATAACTTTTATGTCTGGTCTGAATGGTCTTTAGTTTGCCTCTGATAACTGCAACTGCATCCACTGACCGCTGAACGAACTCTGGGCTTATAATCTTTCTTTCCCCGACTTCATCCCAACAAACTGGCGTTTTGCATGCTCTACCATACAACGCTTCAAAAGGAGCCATTTGAATGCTTTGCTGATAATTATTGTTGTAGGCAAATTCCACCAGATGAAGCTGTTCTTCCTAACTTCCCTTGAAATCTAGTACGCAAGCTTGCAACATATCCTCAAGGGTCTGAATCGTTCTCTTAGACTAGCCATTCGTTTGAGGATAATATGCCGTACTGTACTACAGTTTCGTACCTAAAGCACTCTGCAAGCTTTTCCAAAAAGTAGCTGTGAATCTTGGGTCTCAATATGAGGTAATTGTAATCGGTACTCCATGCAGACGAACTATCTGACGCCCGTATAGATATGCGTGCCTATCCAAATTGAGGTCCTTTCATACCGCAATGAAGTGAGCCAACTTTGTCAATCTGTTGACCACTACCCAAAGAGGCTTTGTCAATCTGTTGACCACTACCCAAAGAGAATCGTCACCTCTCTAACTCCTCGGTAACCGGTCACAAAATCCATAGTGATGTGCTCCCACTTCCACTCTGGGATCTCAAAAGGCTGTAAAAGTCCTTTTGGCGTACAATGACGAGCCTTCACTTGCTGACACATCATAAACTTGGTGACATACTTGGCAATGTCTGCCTTCATACCAGACCACCAATAGTGTTGACGCGGATTCTGATACATCTTGGTACTACCAGGATGAATGCTGTAATTGCTACGATGAGCTACCGATAAGGTATCTTCTCTAAGCTCCACATCGTCAAGTACAACCAATTGCCCTCGGAACCTCAATGTTCCATCATCAGAAACTTGAAAGTCAGCCTTTCTCTTATAAGCATCCTCTTATAGAATCTTCTGAACATCTGGGTCTATCAATTGAAGTAACTTGATCCTAATCTGAACATCCGATTCAATTATAAGGGTGGCCATAAAATTCGAAAGGTGGCCCACCTCAAACTTGAACACCGAATCTCGAGCTCTCTCGATTAAATTCCATTCTTTAATCATGTATGTGAGCAACTGAAGACTTCTGACTCAAAGTGTCAGCGACCTTATTCACCTTTCTAAGGTGATATAGGATATCACAGTCATAGTCCTTCAGCAGTTCCATCCAACGGCGTTGTCTCATATTCAACTCATTCTAAGAGAATAAGTACTTGAGACTTCAATGGTCCATGAAAATCTAGAATCTTTCTCCACACAAGTAATGTCTCCAAATCTTCAGAGCAGAAATGATGGCTGTGAGTTCTAAGTCATGCGTCGGGTAGTTCTACTCATGAGGTCTCAATTGACGAGAGGCGTATGCAACAACCCTACCATGTTGCATCAACACGCAACCTATCCTCTGAACGACGCATCACTATAGATCTTGTATCCTCCAGGACCAAATGGAATGGTTAGCACAAGTGCGGTAGTTAGCTTTTGCTTAAGCTTTTGAAAACTACACTCGCACTTGTCTGTCCAAACAAACTTCTCTTCTTTCTTAAGAGTCTAGTTAACGGCGATGTTAAAGTTGAGAACCCTTCCACAAATCGTCTGTAATAACCTGCCAAACCCAGAAAACTTCTAACCTCTCTCACTGTAGTCGGTCTTGGCCAATTGATCACTGCTTCAATCTTGGATGGGTCCACGGAGATTTCTTTGCTTAAAATCACGTGACCTGGGAAAGCAACATGAGTCAACCAAAACTCGCACTTGCTGAACTTGGCGTACAGCTGATGAACTCTCAGAGTCTACAGTACCAATCTCAAATGACTTTCATGCTCTTCATTATTCCTCGAATACACCAGAATATCATCGATGAACACGATCACGAACCGATCTAGATATTCCTTAAACACCCAATTCATCAAATCCATGAGAGCAGCTGGAGCATTCATCAATTTGAATGGCATCACAGTAAACTCGTAATGACCATATCGAGTACGAAATGCTAACTTCGGTATGTGCTCCTTCCTGATCCTCAGCTGATGATATCCTGTCCTCAAGTCGATTTTCAAAAATATCAATGCTTCTTGTAACTGATCAAACAAGTCATCGATCCTCAGGAGTGGATACGTGTTCTTGATCGTCACCTAATTGAGTTGACGATAGTCGATGCACAAGCGCAACGAACCATCTTTCTTTTTAACAAACAGAACTGATGCTCCCCAAGGTGATGCACTAGGACGTATGAATCCCTTATCCAACAATTCTTGCATCTGCACTTTCAGTTCCTTCAACTTAGACAATGCCATCTAGTAAGGAGCCTTAGAGATTGGCTCCGTCCCGGGGGCTAGCTCAATCACGAACTATATCTCTCTCTCCGGCGATGGGCCTGGCAATTCCTTCAGAAACACATCTGGAAATTCTTGCACCATTGAGCTGTCTTTGATCTTCAGCTCCTCAACTGTCGTATTCACGACGGTGGCCAAGTAACTCTGACAACCCTCGTCTAACAAACGGGTTGCTTCAAGCGACGAGATCAATGTAATCGAGGGTCTTCCTCGACTTCCAACAAACTCGAAACTTCCACCCTCTAACGGGTTAAACTAAATCGCTTTACGATAAGAGTCCATCTTAGCTCGTTGCTTGGTGAGCCAGTCCATGCCAATTATCAAATCAAAGTCATACATGGCTAGGACTAACAGATCTATTTCCTCTCTCGCTCACCAATCGCTAACTTGCAATCAGAACAACCCAATGCAGACAACACCTTATCCTTTAACGGTGAAGATATGCTAACCACTGATTCCAGCAACTTAGGACTTAATCCTATCAACTTAACAAATTGCTCGACAATAAGAGAATGATTTGCGCTGGGGTCGAATAAAGCATAAGTAGCATGGTCGTTCAGCAAAACCGTACCTATGATCACGTCAGGCGCATCCTCTACTTGACCTCAAGTGATGGCATACACTATTCCCTGAGCTGGGGGTCTAATCTGTCCACCCTGCGGTGCGTTCTGCGGCGCATAACCTCTGATCTGACCCATCTGTGGCGGTGGTGGTAATTGCGGTTGTCCTCTTGGCCTTCTAGGACAATCTCTAGCTAAGTGACCTTACTGGCCACATTCAAAATAAGCGCCCGTCCTTCGAGGGCACTGGTTTGCACCATGCCGTCTTCCATAAAGGCGACACGCAAAGCTTTGACTTGGCCCTGCCTTGCCAATTCCACCTTCCTATTGGGTAGAACATGGAACCTTCCTCCGGTCATGGGCCTCTTCCAATGTCGGATCCCTTCTCTAAGCGAACTGAACCTCGATCTAGACGAGGCAGCTTGCTCATTCAGACTTCTTTCTAACACCTAGGCTTGGCGGTAAACTTCTCGATAGTCTATTAGATCCAACGGTATCAGTGGTTGCTTCAGTTCAAGACGAAAGCCGTTCCTGAACATTCAAGCTTTTTCTTCTGGATCCTCAATCAACCTCGGAGTATATTGAGGAAGCTCCGCGAATTTGACCTCATACTGGTCAATAGACATTGATCCTTGACGGAGGCGCTGAAATTGCTCAATCTTTTGTTCTGGGGCACTACCCGAAAAGTACTTATCATTGAAGGCTCTTAGGAAGGCGTCCCACACAGGGACCATGCCCTCCAAAAATACTAAACCTTTGGCATCTATCCACCAGGTATTCACATTACCCTGTAGCTGGTAAACTGCAAGGACCACTTTCTATTCTTCAGTGCACATCAGAAGTCCAAAAGCTTTATCCAAATCTTGAATCCAAAGAGGTGCGGCCTCTGGATCTCTAGTACCCATGAACCTTGGCGGGTTCAGATTCAAGAATTGCTCCACCAACTTGTGGATCGACCTCTCTCTCTACACTACCACATTCTCAGGCTGAACTTCGGTGGGTAGAACAACAGGTGCAGCAACGAGTACAGTCTCAACGGCGGCGGCAACAGAAGCAGTAGCAACGGCTGCAGCAATGGCGGTTTGGTTCTAGGCCTACTACCCTCTCAGGTCTCTCATGGTTTCAAGCGCTTGCATGATCTCTTCCATTTTGGGATCACCAGGGGCTGTTACCCAAACACCAACTGGAGGTGGTGCTACTCCACTTGTGCTGGCCTCAACCTGCGCTCTACCATGACCTCCTTAGGTACCGACCCCTGTCGACGTCCTACCCCAAGTCACGGGCCCGATGGTACGCATCCTAGGAGTCCTCTGCTGCGATCGCTCATCTTGCAAGGTCCTTAGGGAAACCTGCTTTCCAATTCCACACCGAATTATAATTCTAGCGATCCAAACAATAAAAAATTCTACCAATCAACTATCACAGACATGCACCGCCATGAAATAAAAGCCTTTTCTACTAACTATCCCAATGACCATCGCACCTTATCACTCCAATCACTAACCATGCTCTGATACCACTTAAACAGGGATGTCACGCCTTGATCCTCTGAGCGCATGCCCATCCCATTGCGGTCGATTAATAGCGACGTCCTAGGACGCATCGTCGACCCATTCATTTTAATGCATATGCGGAAGCAATTTAAAAATCCCTAGACAACAACAATATGGGATAGGAAAGTAGGATCATAATTTTGAAAACCAACATCACAGTTATATATACATATCACAATCACTTATACAAAAACTAAACTGATACATATATATATATATATACATACATATATATATCTATATAAGTTCTACTAAATAGGGATAGGGGTTTCATAAAACTAAGGGTCCTTGTCCTCCTCTCCATCATCCTCCACACTCCAACTGGAGCCTTCAGCAGACTGCACCGGGGACTTTGGTACTTCAAGGTCTTGGTCCACCGTGTCTACGACCGAGCCTTGAGGAGGATCTGCTGTGCCCTTGTGACACCCCGAACCCTTCGCAGGTCGTCACCAGCGCCGGTGTTACATCTTTTACCATCTCTATCTCTTGGCTAAATTAAGCCTTGCCAGATTACAGGCATTTTTTTTTTTTTTAAAACGGTCCCATGCGCGACTCATAGCGGAAGCAAATTAAACATCTCCATCTCCCTTACTAACCCATGATACAAATACACACCAGCTAACCATCATGATTTTATAAATAACGTTGACGCTTTGCTTACATACATACATATAACGAGATGGGGTTTCCTTCGGGTCGGTACAAAAACCAGAAAGGTTAGGACTCTGCCATGTCCTACCTAAAATCTCAAAAAGAAACCTCGACCCCTAACATCATATGAATACAAACCCTCCCATCACCAGCGTCAACTATCTACATCAAAAAGTGATCTAGTTCCTACTCCTTGCGCGCAGGTCTCACACCCAACCCGGTGCATCAGGTGGTGGCGGCGGCAGCATCCCTCGCATAACACCATCTCGACGGACGTGAACAGAAATGAACTCTTGTATGACAGGGCCCCCAGCCAGACCGATATCATACATGACCAAGCATCGTACTCGGATAAACGTCAATCCGGGCACAGAGGGACAATCTATCTCCGTACACTCCACCTCAACATCAGACGGTATACCGTAAAATATCCCACGCGAAACAGCAGGTAGCGGCATAGTGCTAATCTGAAATGTTATCCCCAAAAGGGGTGAGTACAACCACTCAGCAGATAGGGAAATCCAATAACATTCCAATGCACCATACATATCATCACACGTTGCAAACATCACTTACCTTGTAACCATGCATATCATGCATCATTAATAGCCATGCATCACCATGCATATCACATCATCATTAGCCATGTATCACCATACATATCACATCATCATTAGCCATGCATCACCATGCATATCACATCATCATTAGCCATGCATCACCATGCATATCATATCATCATTAACCATGCATCACCATGCATATCACATCAGCATTAGCCATGCATCACCATGCATATCATATCATATCATCATTAGCCATGCATCACAATGCATATCACATCATCATTAGCCATGCATCACCATGCATATCATATCATCATTAACCATGCATCACCATGCATATCACATCATCATTTCCACTTTTACTTATCAATTGATCCCATATTATCTTTTCTCAAATCATCAAATTCACCATCATCACCATCCCTTCGGGCATAAACCTCCGACAGGGTATCATTATCAATCCTTCGGGCAGAAACCTCCGACAGGGTTCCCAGTATCCCAGCCATCTCATGGCCACTGGGCTTCCGGCCCCCCCACATTCCGGGCATCTCGCATCTCAACTAGCATCACAAGGCATTCCCTTCGGGCAGAAACCTCCGACAGGGCTTCCGGCCTTTACCCTTCTAACCGGGGATCTCGCACCCTAATCCTGGCATCGCGAGTCACTTCCGGGCATGTATCCCAGATACAACCGGACTTCCGGCCCCCCACATTCCGGGCATCCTGAAACTCCCAGGGAATCTCTGGAATTACGCCACCAGGCCACCAGACAACATCCTCCGCCACAACCTCTTACTCACATACCACTTTCCATTTTTTTTTTCATTCTTTTTATCTCATTATTTCATGGCATATGATTCACACACATACATCATGATTCATAATCATACATGCATCAATGCCATATAACAATACATCATAGTTCATGATCATTCATACATCAATGCCATATAGCAATACATCATAATTCATGATCATACATGTATCAATGTCATATAGCAATACATCATAATTCCATAGAACTCATGGCCAATAAAATAATCCACCTTTTATTTTATTAATATTTTATTATTTTATTATTATATTATTATATTATTATATTATTATTTTCATAAATAAATATTATATTTAACATTTATGATTTTCCAAAAATCATAATCTTCAATCAATCATCAAACCAACAATTAAAATCAAATTTCACATAAAATCCATGGCTAATTTGCATTTTACATAATTTCCCAAATTTCCACAAAATACTCACAATATTCGGAAAATGGCCAGATTGCACAGTTTTCGAATTAATTCAATTAAAATACTCATATGACCTCCGAAAATTCCCAAATTTTACAGGGTGGTAGCCAACACATTTTCGTGCATTTTTCATGTAGAACTCTAAGCCAAATTCTTTATATATTAATTTATACAACTCCATGAAGCTTCTGGAACCTCTACCGTTTCGTCCAGAACGTACATCACCGAAAAACTTAGATTTGACCCATCAAATCTCTTTCGTTTCTCCTGAAATTCTAGTATGTTATGTATCAATGTGTCCTTTATAAGTTTCATGAAGAGATCTAGGTTAAATAACCAAAGTATGATCCTCTTTTAAGTCCTTGAAGTCTCGGGTGTCTCGGTTCACTTCAACAGAACCATCCGTCTCAAAGATCTAGCCGATTAACTAGGCTACACTTGTTCATTTCTCTTCACATTTGAGTATGTTGTATTTTAGGATGTTACCAACAACTTTCATGAAGACAACAAAGTGAGATCTCCAACAGAAATCAACATGCAACCAAGAAATCATCAAGAGGTCAGTAGGAAATTCGCAGATCTAAAGCCTCCGTGAAATAGAACTTTTGACCCCTCATATCACCATCGTTTTCCATGAAATTCGAGTATGTCATACCTCAGGATGTTAGCTTCAACTTTCATGAAGACACCGAAGCCAAAATCACACTCCAAGTACACATGCAAGCTCGAATAAGAAACTGTCTACCACAAACCGAACGGAAACAGCCACATAACATGAACACATTCAACCCTTACTTCGGTATTTCGTCCAAACCACACCTAGAATCTAACATGCAACCAACAAAACAACATGCAAGAGAAGTTATGGACTCCCACTTGCCTTAAAGAAGAACACACAGCAAGCACGGCGGCGTAGGACGGTCGGACGGCGGACGAACGACGGCACCTCCCTCTCGGCTCCGCCTCCTTCTCTCTCGGTCTCTCTTCCTCTCTCAAGCCCTCTCTCTCTCTCGTACACTCTCTCGGCCAAAATGAAGAAAACGGCCACTCTCTCTCTTCCCTCTCTCTTTTTATATCCCCATCTTCTCATGATTAGCAATCATGAGATTGCCTACAATCCCACCAATGCATGCCATTTCTCTATGCCACTTGTCATCTTTGTTTTTGAATTTGATTTGGGTTAATGGGCTTGGGCTTAGGCCCAACCGGCCACTCCTCCTTGGGCTGGTCGAACTCCTCTCTTGGGCCCAATGGGCCGACTAGCTTGGCCCACCAAGCTCTAGGCTAATGGGTCCAAGGCCCATCCGAAAATAACCCTTTCTCTAGCCATCCTGAGCCTGGCGGTACCACGATTTGTATCGATGGGGCACCTTATGCGTGAGACCAGCATCGACTCAGACGATGGACCTTACCAACTCATACGTTCAGCCCCTAGGGTTCCCATGCAACGGAATATAAGATGTCTGCTCCGTAACCTTCTTAGGTCGTCCAAAAAACTTAGGAGCTGCCATCTAAGGACCTGAAATGTTATCCCACAATGTGATCACGACCTTCTCTCGGTCGGACAAATCAATACTATCTAATAGGTCTGATCATATCAGGATTGCTACCTCTAAGCTGATAATAGATAGTATAGCTCGCACTAAGCAAAAAAATAGTATAATGCTCCCTTACTAAGCTGACATATTAGAGCTCGTAGGTTGATATAGAATACTAATAATGCTTACTCTAAGCTAATAGTAATATTGCTCCCTCTAAGCTGATAAGGTATGCTGCTCTCTTACTAAGTTGACATATCAGAACCCGTAGGTTGATTTAGTATACTAATAATGCTCACTCTAAGCTGATAGTAATATTGCTCCCTCTAAGCTGATAAGATATATTGCTCTCTTACTAAGCTGACATATCAGAGCCTATAGGTTGATATAGTATACCACCCTGACCATCTATTCAATTTATCATTTTTATCATACCCGATAAAAATACTCGTGTGTGGGTACATGGTCGGCCTTAGCCAAAATATAAGATTTTCACTTCGAACATCCCACCATTTCCAGCAGTCCTAAAATAGATTTTTGGCGCTATAGGCCGATGCTTGGTAATTTTCTAATTAATTACCAAAATTATCAATTTTTGGGATAAATACCCACAATCACCAATCACAGTCAATTTGCACAAAATAACAATCAATTAAATAAATATATTACACCACTACAAATAGCATGAAATTCCGATCACTGGCTATCTCGGTCTAATTTTCAGAATATAAATAATTAGTTAAATCATTATGGAAAATTATAAATAAATGCTGATAAATGCAACTTAGGTCGGAAAAGCCTAATTAAAAGCCAAGACGGATCCGGAAAATTTCCGAATCTTTAGATAACTACTAGAGGTTGTCTAGGCCCTAACTACACTACTTTAATAACCTAACATGCAATATTGAACAATTAAATTGCTAATCTAATCTAACTATCCACCTAATCCATACTTATTCTAAATGAAACAACCCTTAAGTGCTATTACCCTACTAAGCAAGGATTAGTAAGTTAAACTCACTTGTTAAGCGATCCGCTCGGATCGAAGTGACGGGGACGCAGAGGAGCTTGACAAACTCCAAAGTGGGCTAAAAATAGGCTAAACAGTGCTGTAAATACCCACTCGGACCGGATCTATGTTGGTGGTGAACAGAGTTGCTTCGGTGGCTGGTTGAGGGATGAACTAGCGGAGACAAGCTAAGGGGGTTGAACCAGGTCCGGGCGAGGCTGATCGGCGGCGCACGGTGGTCCGATGGCTTCAAGCAGTGACCGGGAAGGATTGAGGCACAGGGACATTGAGCGAAGAGGCGAAATCGTGGGTGTGGACGTGCGGGTGGCTGGCTTGGCATGACGGCGACTCGGTGGAGCTTCAGGCTTCAGCGGGCGTGCGACGGTGGAAGGGGTGAGCTCAGTTGGTTCTCTGCAACTTGTTGGGCTGGAATGTGTAGAAGAAGGAGAGGGGGCGTCGACCGAAACAGGGGAGAGGGAGAAGGAGCCGGCTAGCTGGAGGGGACTACCACTTGCTTCATCCTTATCTTCTTGTCTCCCTTGGCTGTCCTCATCAACCCAACTAGCCTCCCTCAACAAAATCCAAACCAAAACATCCCTTCTAGAAGCATTTGAGGGGATCCAAAGGTTAGGTCCATGGGGCATACAAATTTGCAATGTTTTCTCTCAAATTGGACATCGAATCCTCCTTGAATCAATTCAACTCGGCCTCTAAAAATTCAACCGTCAAGTCCTCAATCAAATTGGTATTTTTCCTCACCAATTGAACCATCTTGCTTCTCAATTTCGCGATAAAAAATGGTCCTCTGCATTTTTTGGACAAAAACAACCTTATGATGACTTTTTCTGCCGAAACCTCGGTTTGCAGAAAAATCTTCGGAGACTGAGTTGATGTTTCTAAAATGACCTGTGACATGACAGAACTTTCAATTTCTGAAATCGGATTCAAATCCAGTGTTAATTTCACTCTAGCACGTTTTTAGCATGACCTAGGCTACCGGGTAGCTTTCAGAATTTTTTAGTGCAAATGACCCATGGTCGATTTTCTTCAAGCCACAATGAACCTCTTCGACTCATTAGCGACTCTCGGTTGTCGTGAAAATCTCAAGGATTCAAATATGGACACAAGGTACCAAAACGATAGAAAAATCTGTCTAGTGCCGGTTGACGAGAATTTTGTAATTTAGTGGAATCACCCACGTTTAGCCACACATCTCAGTCGAACCGACCTATCTCTGATTTTTAATCGATCTTACTGTGCCAAAATGATCTTTACAGATAAGCACAGTCGAGACGTCGATTCCTGATCGAATCCTCAAGTCTATTGCATTAAAATCTCTTAATGACTTCCCCAGATAATCTAGTTATCTGATGAGCGATCGACTCCAAGAATAACACTATAGGCGTGTCAATGAAATGTCCGATTTAATCTAATTGAAAACAGCATTGAAAATTCGGGATATCACAAATCACATAATATTGCACGTGCACCATTGAAATTCACGCATAAATTCATCCAAGACAACGAGCATAAAATTCTACGAAATGGCTAATTTGTCACTAATTATGCTAATTGCGATTAATTAAGCTAATCCACTTAATTAACCTAACCATGATTAATTAACCTAACCATGGTTAACTAATCTAATCATGGTTAAGTAACCTAACCAAGCTTGTTAACACTAGCCTAGGATTAATTAAATTAATCCTCATTAGCTAATATAATCTCCCATAAGCGTAATTAATGGCTTAATCAAAGATTAGGGACTTAACTCACGGGATTAAGACGACGGCGGGCTCATGGCGACGGTGACGAGAACTCGAGACAACCACGTCTCGAACGGAGGCTTGACGGGGGCGGTGGCAATAAGGTGGAACTCACGACTTGGGGCTAGTTGGGGGAGCTGGAGGCGTGCGGTGCTAGACGATAGTGAAACGAGCTGCTGGCATGGGTGGTTTATTGGCTAGGTGGGCTGTTGGACGTGAGGTGAATTTCCAGTGGTTGCTCAGTGAAGATGGCGGATGATGGGAAGCTGGGTAGTGAAGAAATCATGGGTGGTGAGGTCCTGGTGGTCGCTTGGTAAGGTGGTGGAGTTTGCGTGAGGGTGAATAGCGGTGATGGTGCAGAGGAGAAGAAGATGGGATGAATGCTGTGGTGGAGTGGTGAGCTGAGGTGGACGGGGACGGACGGTGAAGCTAGCATTGGCGATGATGAGTGGAGCGCTAGGTTGGTGATGGTGGCTGGCTATTCTTGCGGTGGTGATGGGATGATGATGAAGCTGCTGGTGGGTGGAGTTGGCGTGGTGGCGTTGGTTGGCGTGAGGAGGGGAAATGGAGATGGATGGTGGGGTGTGTGGTGATAGGGGCTGAGGCGCTGCTGCAGAATGGATGGGATGAAGAAAAGTGAAGGAGAAGCTGAGAGGGAATAAGCAATAGAGGAAAATGGGTGGCTGAAGGGCTGAACGTGCGCATGGAGAGGAGGGAAATGGGAGTGAGAGAGAGAACTAAGAAGTCAAGGGAATGGCCAATGAGAACTTAGCCAAAATATCAAGCCCATCATCATTATGCCTCCAAAGTCTTCATGCCCTAAAGTTCATAGCTCATCCAATTAGAAATTTGCTCTAATTTCCCCAAAAATGAGCCAAACTAGGGTAGAAAAACCTATTTTTCCTCACATCCGAATTTCTTTTCTTTTTTTTTGTCCGAAATTCATTTTTCTGCAAAATTCCGGACTCAACGAAAATTCTTCAGAAGATGAGACGATATCCAATAAATGAATCATGACACGTTCGAACGTCTAATTCCTGAAACCGAATTCAATTTCATGGTTAAAATCAACCGAACGCGACTTTAGTACGACCTAACCTATCGGGTAGCTTTTAGGGATTTTAGCGCGTTTGACCCGTGGTCGATAATTTTTGATCCACGTTCATGCATCTCTGAATCGTAGATGACCCTCAATTGCCACATAATCATGAGGTTTCAATTACGTGTTTTGAATATAATATCGATAGAAAATTGGGTTATTGCCATTCGACGCGAATATCGCAATTATGTGGAACCACCCATAATTCAACTACATACTTCTATTGAATCACCTCATATCCATTCGTTAATCGATTTATAACGGTGTCGTATTGACCCTTGCAGATTATTATGGTCGAGTGGTCAATTTCTGATCGAATTCTCCGGTCTGTCACGTTTATATCCCTTAACGGCCTCACCTAATAGATTAATTAACTCGTGAGTGATTAGTTCTGAGTAAATTAACCATAAGCACGACGACGAAACAACCATTTCACATATTCGAGACGGGATCAAATTTCAGAATGTCACAACTCTTCCCTTCTTATAAAAAATTTGTCCCTGAAATTTAAACCATTACACTCTTTCTTCAAAAAGGTGGGGGTATTGATGTCTCATTAACTCTTCACTTTCCCACGTGGCTCCCTTTGTTCCGTGGTATTGCCAAACGACTTTAACTAAGGGGATCGTCTTGTTGCGTAGCACTTTTTCTTTTTGATCCACTATTTGAACCGATCTCTCCATGTACAACACTCTCTTGTCCACATCTAATTCCTCGAAATTCAGCATGTGGATCGGGTCAGGTTCGTACTTCCTCAACATCGACATGTGGAAGACGTCACGCACTTGAGCGAGTCTCGGTGGCAACGCAAGACGATACGCCAAAGTCCCAATTCGCTCCAAATTCTCAAAGGGATCGACGTACCTCGGGCTTAGCTTCCCTTTCTTACCAAAGCGCGAAGTACCCATCATCGGTGACACTCTGAGGAATACATGTTCACCAGCATAGAATTCTAATGGTCTATGCCACTTATCTGCATAACTCTTATGACGACTCTGAGCAGCCTTGAGTCTTTCTTGAATAACTTTGACAGCGTCGACTGATTGCTGAACTAACTCAGGGTTCGTAATCTTACGTTCTCTAACTTCATCCCAACAAACAGGAGTTCTGTAGGCTTTGCCATACAACGCTTCAAACGGTGCCATCTTGATACTCTGCTAATAATTGTTATTGTAGGCGAACTAAACTAGATGAAGTTGTTCCTCCCAATTTCCTTTGAAGTCCAATACGTAAGCTTGCAGCATGTCCTTGAGGGTTTGAATGGTCCTCTCAGACTAGCCATCCGTTTGTGGATGATAGGCTGTGCTATACTACAGCTTCGTTCCCAAGGTAGTTTGCAAACTTTTCCAAAAAGCTACCATGAACTTCGGGTCTCAATTTAACGTGATCATCACTGGCACTCCATGAGGACGAACTATTTGTCGCACGCACAATTCAGCATATCTATCCAATGCAAATTCTTTTCGTACGACGATGAAGTGAGCAGACTTCGTCAATCTGTCAACTATAGCCCATATGGAATCATTACCTCGCTGACTCCTTGGTAATCCTATCACAAAATCCATTGTGATGTGCTCCCACTTCTACTCAGGGATCTCAAGAGATTGCAAAAGTCCTCCAGGCTTGCAATGCTGTGCTTTCACTTGTTGACACATTAGACACTTGGCAACATGTCTGACGATATCCGCCTTCATACCTGTCCATCAATAGTGTTAACGCATATTTTGATACATCTTTGTACTGCCTGGATGAATATTGTAACTACTACGATGGGCTTCCGACAAGATCTCCTCCTTAAGCTCCACATCGTCAGGTACACAACGCCCACGAAACTTTAGTGTTCCATCCTTAGTAACTTGAAAGTCAGCTTTCCTCTTTTCCGCATCCTCTTGTAGAATTTTTTGGATTTCAGGGTCTGTTAATTGCAACGTCTTAATGCTTATCTGCACTTTCAGTTCAATTCTGAGGGTGGCCAAGAGACTTGAAATATGGCCTACCTCAAAATTGAAATCCGAATATCGAACTCCTTTGAGTAGGATCCACTTCTGAACCATCATCTGTGCAATCGATGACTTCTGACTTAACGCATCCGCGACCTTATTGCCTTTTCCGGGATGATACAGGATGTCGCAGTCGTAGTCCTTGAGAAGTTTCATCTAACGATGCCGTCTCATGTTTAACTCCTTCTGAGAGAATAAGTATTTTAGACTTTGATGGTCCGTAAAGATTTGGAAATTTTCTCTGCATAAGCAGTGTCTCCAAATCTTCAGAGTGAAGATAATCGCTACGAGTTCTAAATCATGCATCGGATAATTCAACTCATGAGACCTCACCTGATGGGATGCGTATGCAACAACTCTCCCATGTTGCATTAAAACACAGCCCAGTCCTATGTACGACGCATCACTATAGATCTCATATCCTCCAGGAATCGTCAGCACGGGTGCGGTAGTCAGCTTCTGCTTGAGTTATTGGAAACTACGCTTGCACTTGTCTGTCTATTCAAACTTCTCTTCATTTTTCAGCAATTGAGTCAGAGAATCTTGAAAAATCTTTCCACGAATCGTCAATAATTGCCTGCTAATCCCAAGAAACTTATGATCTCTGTCACCGTCGTTGGTCTGGGCCAGTTTATCACTGCTTCAATCTTGGTCGGGTCCACAGAAATCCCTTCACCAAAAATCACGTGACCTAAGAAAGCTACATGAGTTAGCCAAAACTCACACTTACTAAACTTGGTGTACAGCTCGTGTTCTCGCAAGGTCTGAAGTATCGTCCTTAAGTGTCTTTCATGCTCCTTTGGACTTCTCGAGTACACCAAAATGTCGTCAATAAACACAATCACCAACTGGTCCAAATACTCCTTGAACACTTGATTCAACAAATCCATGAAAGTAGCTCTGGCGTTGTTCAAACTCAACGGCATTACAGTGAACTCATAATGACCGTAACGCATACGAAAAGCCGTCTTCGATATATCTTCCTTCCTAATCCTCAGCTGATAGTAACTTGTCCTCAAGTCAATCTTGAAAAAAATGAACGCTCCCTGTAGTTGATCAAACAAGTCATCAATCCTTGGCAATGGATACTTGTTCTTGATTGTCACCTGATTGAGTTGCCGATAGTCGATGCAAAGACGAAACGAACCATCATTCTTCCTTAAAAACAAAGCTGGTGCTCTCCATGGCAATGCACTAGGACGTATAAATCCTTCGTCCAACAACTCTTGCATTTGCAGCTTCAGTTCCTTTAACTCTGATAGCGTCATATGGTAAGGAGCCTTAGAAATTGGCTCCGTCCCAGGGGCCAACTAGATCACAAACTCGATCTCTCTTTCTAGGGGCAAACTGGGCAATTCCTCAGGAAATACATCAGAAAACTCCTGCACCATGGCGATGTCCTCCATCTTTGACTCCTCAACTAACATATCCACTACGATTGCCAAATAACCTTGGCAACCCATCTCTAACAATCAGGTTGCCTTAAGTGATGAGATTAATGTAATCGAGGGTCCTCCTCGACTTCCAATAAACTCTAAATTTTCACCCCCTAACGGGTTAAACTGAATCGCTTTACAATAACAGCCTACAGTAGCTCGTTGCTTGGTGAGCCAATCCATGCCAATAATCACGTCAAAATCAAATATGGCCAGCACAATCAAATCCACCCTTTCCTCTCGCTCATCAATCACTAACTTGCAACCAAGACACCCTATCGTAGATCAAATTTTATCTTTTAACGGGGTGGATATGCTAATGACTATCCCCAATGGTCCTAAACTCAATCCTACTAACTTAACAAATTGCTCAACAATAAATGAATGCATGGCTTCAGGATCAAATAAAGCATAAGCAGCATGGTTGTTCAGCGAGACCGTACCTGTAACCACGTACTGCGAGTCCTCCGCCTCTTTTTAGGTGATAGCATACACCCTTTCCTACATCAAAGGCCTGTTCAAAATACCTTGCGGTGCGTTTTGCGATGCACTCCCTCTTGGTTGTCCTATTTGCGGTAGTGGCGCCTGTGCTCCCATGGGTCTGTGTGAATAGTCTTTGATCTGGTGTCCGTATTGGCCACATCTGTAGCAAGCTCCTGTCCTAGGAAAACACGGGGCTGATCCATGTTTCCTGCACAAAATCGGCAAACGTTGTTCGAGTTGGGTGCCGACTTTCCAATTCCACCCTTTTGGTTGGGAGGAATGGAATACCTCATTCCTGTCATCGACCTTTTCCTGAATCGATTATTGTCTCTGTTGGGTATGAACTGTGATCTAGATACGGTAGCTCACTCATTTAGATTCCTCTTGATCAACTGGGCCCTCTCGTATAGCTCATTATAGTCCTTGAGATTCAGCGGCACCAGCGGATCATTGATCTTTGGCCTCAAACCTTCTCCAAACCTCCTTGCTCTATCCACTGGGTCTTCAATCAGGCTCGTTGCATACTTGGACAAT
The DNA here is from genome assembly GCA_019915185.1 of Eucalyptus camaldulensis. Classification (NCBI taxonomy): domain Eukaryota; kingdom Viridiplantae; phylum Streptophyta; class Magnoliopsida; order Myrtales; family Myrtaceae; genus Eucalyptus; species Eucalyptus camaldulensis. Next base: position 522,355 of record JAHSVA010000014.1, read on the forward strand.
TTAGCAAACTTCACCTCGTACTGATCCACTAACATCTGGTTTTGACGAAGACACTGGAATTCGGCCATTTCCTGCTCTATGGCACAATCTGAAAAGTACTTTCCGTAAAAGATCTCAACAAAGGCATTCCACTCTGAAACCGTGCCTTCGGGAAATATTCTCCCTTTGGTGGCTTCCCACCAAGTACTCACATTACCTTGCAATTGGTAAATAGCCAGGACTACTTTGTCCTCTACAAAGCACCTAAGCAGTGCGAAGACTTTCTCTAACTCTCAAATCTAGAGGGTTGCAGCCTTAGGGTCCCTTGCTCCAGAGAACCTTAGCGGTTTCAGCTTCTAGAACTGCTCCACCAGCTTATGCATTAGCCATTCACCATTCCCATTTCCTGGTGGGACTTAAATAGGTGTGGCAGTAACAGCGGCAATGGCATTAGCGGTAGCGGTGGTAGTAGCAGCTTGATTCTGAGCCTACTGACCCATCATATTCCCCAAAGTCTCTAGCGCCTAAACGATCCCATCTAACCTAGGATCGCCCGATGCTTCTTCCCTAGTACCAGCCTGAGGCAGTACTCTTTCCCTCGTGCTAGCCTCAGCTAGCGCTCTACCTCGGGTACCGATCCGAGTCGGCATTCAGCGTAAGGAAAATGTCTTTCCAAACTAACTATCCCAAGACCCATCGCACCTTATCACTCCAGACACTGACTAGGCTCTGATACCACTTTAGGTGGGGATGTCACGCCCCAAACCTTGGGCACACGCACATCCCTTGGCAGTCGATTAAAAATGCGACGTCCCAGGACATGTCGTCGATCCATTCTTTTTATCTTTCAATTAAGCACATGCGGAAGTGAATTAAATACAACACCCAATCAATCATCAGAAACAAAGATAGTAAAAACATGCCAGCGATTTTTCAGAAACTTAGCTTTATACATATATCAAGTCAACCCTACGAGTTCATATTTACAAGTCTGTCTCAAAAAGAAACCCTTAGGCAACCTACACCCTGGATCCCTCCGACTTAGGCTCGAGATCCTCCACGACACCATCCGGTATATCGATGTCCATGGGGTGACCTACCTCCCCATCCTTTGTTCCGATGAGCGGTCCGCCAAAACCCAGCAGGGGAACCTCCCGAGCACCATTGCACTCATTAATGAACCATGCCTTGAAGCGATGAGGCACCATATTAGCGAAACACTCATCGACCCAAATCGTGGTCACCACTAACTCGCGAGTCCGGGTAGTCCTGGGAATAGGGAAGAAGGTAGACCCTGATTCCATGTCCCACGCAACCCCGAATCGAACTGGACGTATCTCCATACTAAGGACCTGAAAAAGGCAAACCACAACGGGGTGAGATAAATCTCAGCTAATCAACAGCCTAAACCTTGATTATGATGGAAATTCGCCTTGAAGACGGTCCTAAACACGCACCGTACAAAACTCACCTCGCCTCGGCACGTCCTTGCATATTAGCGCAACACATATGCCATTATAAATACAACAAACATAATTAATAACCAGAACACATGATTCTCATCCTCCAAACATTCACATGGGTCTTGATTATAAGGTAAAACCATTATGGCACGCCCCATATCATGCCTAACAATTTTACCCCATAATTAGGCTCAAAGCATCACAACCATTTAGGCGTGTTATAGTTATTACGACCCATCGGCCACGGCCAACTCAAAATTCGGCGGTCATCTGGCGTAACTAGGCATCATCCCGTCCCATCGGGCACGGTAATGTCTAGCATCCTTTGCCTAGACGGCATTCCACAAAGGAGCTTCATTCTGAAATCCATCTGCGAATGGCAACGTCTAGCATCCTCCGTCTAGACGGCATTCCACGAAGGAGCATTGTCCCGCGTAAATGGGCAAAAGTACATCCCAAGTGCCATAACTTGGCACGGAGGGACACTTAAGTGCCAAAACTTTAAAATGGTAAACTTGAGTGCCATTTTTGAAGTTAAATGGGACACTTAAGTGCCACTCCGGCGAAAATCCGGCCAAATGACTGACATGGCCATTTTCCGGCGAGTTTGGTCCAAAACGGCGTCGTTTTGCACGTTGACGTGGCGGAGAAAATGCAAAAATGACGCCGTTTTGTGTCTACTTGTAAATAATAATATAAAAATTAATTAAATTAGATTTAAAATTATTTTTATTTAAAATATTCAAAAAATTAAAAAAATTAAGAAAAATTAAGAAAAATTTTAAAATTTTAAAAAATTTAGAAAAATTAGGAAAATTTTAAAAAATTAAGAAAAATTAAAAACTAAAAAAAAAGGGGGGGTTGAATGGGGCGGCTGAGGGCTGAGCCCTCGCTGCTGCCGCCTCCCCGCCGTCGCCGGGAAGGGCCGGCGACGGAGAGGGGAGGGTCGGCAGGGGTTGCCGGCCCCCGGCCGACCGACGGCGAGGGCTGCGAGCCCTCGCTGGATCGCGGTGAGGGCTGGTGACGGAGAGGGGAGGGTCGGCAGGGGTTGCCGGCCCCCGGCCTACTAACGGCGAGGGCTGCGAGCCCTCGCTGGATCGCGGTTGGCTGGCGACCCCGGCCGACCCTCCCCACTCCGTCGCCGGCCCCTCCCGGCGGCGGCGGCGGAGGGGAGGTGACGAGGGCCGCGACCCTCGCCCTAGATCTGGGGGCTGGCCGCGACCCTCACCCAGATCCGGCGAGGGTCGCGGCCCTCGTCACCTCCTCGCCACCGCCTGGAAGGGCCGGCGACGGAGTGTGGAGGGTCGGCCGAGGTCGCTGGCCCCTGGCCAGGGGTCGGCGAGGTCGGCTGACCAGCGGAGAGGGCCCGCGAGCCCTCACCCAGATCTGGGGTGAGGGTCGCGGCCCTCGCCGCGATCCGGCGAGGGTTGCAAGCCCTCGCCGTCGGTCGGCCGGGGGCCGACGACCCTAGCTTACCCTCCCTCCTCCGTCGCCGGCCCTTCCCAGCGATGGTGGGGAGGCGGCGGCGGTGAGAGCTCAGCCCTCAGCTGCTCCGTTCGACCCCCCCCCCACTTTTTTTTTAAAATTTTTCTTAATTTTTTAAAAATTTTTAAAATTTTTTTATTTTTCTAAATTTTTTAAAATTTCGAAAATTTTTAAAATTTCTAAAATTTTTAAAATTTTCTAAATATTTTAAAATTTTAAAATTTTTCTTAATTTTTAAAATTTTTCTTATTTTTTTAATTTTTTGAATATTTTAAATAAAATTAATTTTAAATCTAATTTAATTAATTTTTATATTATTATTTACACGTAGACATGAAACGGCGTCGTTTTGCATTTTCTCCGCCACGTCAGCGTGCAAAACGACGCCGTTTTGGACCAAACTCGCCGGAAACTGGCCACGTCAGCCATTTGGCCGGATTTTCGCTAGAGTGGCACTTAAGTGTCCCATTTTACTCCGATATTGGCACTTAAGTGTACCATTTTAAAGTTATGGCACTTAAGTGTCCCTCAGTGCCAAGTTATGGCACTCCAGGTGTCCCAACCTCGCGTAAATGCATTAGGGCGGGTTCCACTTAGTGACCATATGAGCACTTCATCAATCAAACCCATTTCTTATATTTTGTCAATTAGCCCAAAACACCAAAATTCTTTTTTAAATAATAAACCTTGCAACTCTCTCTCTCTTTTTTTTTTGTTCAAAACTTTCCAAAATAAATTAGTAGGTGCTCACGTACTCAAAATTAATCCGTCAAACTTTGCACGCACCTAGTTTAAAACCTCATTGTTTTATTGAGCAAATAAGTTTTGGTGTCAAAACCCAACACCTAAATTTTCTTTCTATTTAAATGCCCATAAAATCATCTTTTGCAATAATAATGGATAATTATCATTAAAAAAAAAAACCAATCACATAATATTGCACATGTAACACTCAAATTCATGCATAAATTCATCCAAGAAAACAAGCATACAATTCTACGTAACGGCTAATCCGTCACTAATTACGCTAATTATAATTAATTAATTAAATCAAGAATAATTAAGTAAATTGCGATTAATTAAGCTAATCAACCAAATTAACCTAACCATGATCAACTAACCTAACCATGGTTAACTAACCTATCCAAGCTAACTAACCTAACCAAGCTAGTTCACACTAACCTAGGATTAACTAAACTAATCCTCATTAGCTAATCTAACCACCCCTAAGCGTAATTAATGACCTAATCAAAGATTAGGGAGCTAACTCACGGGATTAGGATGGCGGCGGGCTCACAGCAACGGCAACGCGACGGTGACGAGAACTCAAGACAATTTCGTCTCGAACGGAGGCTTGACGGGGGCGGTGGCAACAAGGTGGAACTCATGGCTTGGGGCTAGTCGGGTGAGCTGGAGGCATGCGGTGTTGGACAGCGGTGAAATGAGCTACTGGCGTGGGTGGTTTGTCAGTTGGGCGGGCATCATGTGAGGTGGAGTGCCGGTGGCTGCTCGGTGAAGATATCGGATGATGGGAAGCTAGGCGATGAAGAAATCGTGGGTGGTGAGTTGCTGGTGGTTGCTCGATGAGGTGGTCGAGTTCGCGTGAGGGTGAATGGCGGTGATGGTGCAGAGGAGATGAAGATGGGATGATTGCTATGGTGGAGTGGTGAGCTGAGGCGGATGGGGACAGAGGGTGAAGCTGGCGTTGGCGGTGATGGGTGGAGTGCTAGGTTGGTGATGGTAGCTGGCTGTTCTGGCGGTGGTGATGGGATGATGATGAAGCTGCTAGTGGTTGGAGTTGGTGCGGTGGCGTTGGCTGGCATGAGGAGGGGAAATGGAGATGGGGGCTGTGGAGCTGCTACAGAATGGATGGGATGAAGAAAAGTGAAGGAGAAATTGAGAGGGAATAAGCAAAATAGGAAAATGGGCAGCAAAAGGGCTGAACATGCGCATGGAGAGGAGGGAAATGGGAGAGAGAGAGAACTAAAAAGTCAAGGGAATGGTCAATGAGAACTTAGCCAAAATATCAAGCCCATCATCACTATGCCAAACTAAGGTAGAAAAAACCTTTTTTTCCTCCCATCCGAATTTATTTTCTATTTTCTTTTTTACGAAATTCATTTTTTCGCAAAATTCCGGATTCGACGAAAATTCTCCGAAAGATGAGATGACTTCCAATAAATGAATTGTAACACGCTTGAACGTCCGATTCCCCAAACCAATTCAATTTCACGGTTAAAATCAACCGAACACAACTTTAGTACGACCTAACCTATCAAGTAACTTTTAGGAATTTTAGCGCATTTGACTCATGGTCAATAACTTTCAATCCACGTTCGTGCATCTTTGAATCACAGACGACCCTCAGTTGTCACATAATTGCGAGGTTTCAATTACGTGTTCTGAATATAATATCGATATAAAATCGGGTTATTGCTTTTCAACGCGAATATCGCAATTATGCAGAACCACCCGCAATTCGACAATGTACTTTCGTCGAATCGACTCATATCCATTCTCTAATCGATTTATAACGGTGTTGTATTGACCCTTGCCAATTATTATGGTCAAGTGGTCGATTTCTGATCGAATTCTCTAGTCTGTCGCGTTTACATCCCTTAACGGCCTCACTTAATAGATTAGTTAACTCGTGAGTGATCAGTTCTGAGTAAATTAACCATAAGCGTGTCGACAAAACAACTATTTCATATATTCGAGACGGGGTCAAATTTCAGGATGTCACACTAGCCATTTCCCTGTTTTACAAGCCAATCCTTAAGTGAGCAAAAACGAATTCATACCCATTTGAATTTCCAGCTGAAACACCATCTAGCCCAAAAAGTTTGAAGAAGGCTAATCCTTCAATTTCCATGTTCTAAGACACGGATTTTCCCCTCTTACTTGAGAAAGCACTAAGCTTTATTTTCCAATTATTTAAGAATTTATTTACCCCCAGGGTGGATATCATGTCCCAAAAATCCCTATTCGAACTTAAGTGAATAAACATGGAAGGCAAAAGAGAACTCTTGTTGCCGAAGCTGTTCTGAACTAGTAATCATAAATGTTTTTGGCACACAACAATGCTTTCAAGACAATTGACTACAAAATTGTTGATGTCCAAAGAGATCTCAAGAGATATGATGAAATCACCTTGAATATGCTTTTAGACTTCCAAAAAGGGCTTCACGCCTTGAAAACCCAAAGGCTGAAATAGAGAAGCTCAAGATGTAAATCCAACTCCTTGAAGAAGGGAAATTCAGACCCTCTGATCCATTCCCTACTTTGTCGAGAATTGAGTATTCTCTTCTTTCTGTTTTTGCTGCTATTGTAGAAACCTCTACCAGACGTGTAACATCCTCGATTCCAACCCCATAAGGTCTTGCATGGATCAACCTTGAGGCATTGGCCATGAATCAATTAGTTCAATCGGTAAGGAATCAAGGATCGGTCATGGTCCAACTGACCGATCGATCACGAAATGGTCGAGGTGCCGGCCGTGAATTTTCTACCGACCATATCGATGGGATAGGATCACCAGCTCATAAGATGACTTTTTTTTTTTTATCACGAGGATTGATCATGGGATGATTTTGGATCGACGGATGGTCATGGGTCGATCCGACTGGTCATAATGCCCGGTCGCAGGTGATTCTTCTTGGCTATGCACCGATACATCAATGATCGAACTTGATCAAATGCGATCATCTTCTGACCAAAAATGAATCATTTCCTATTTAATTTATAGTGATCATGAAGGAATCTTGAATTTGTGATGTTTGATTGTGGATCAGTAATGCACCAGCTATGAACCATAAGGATGGATCGGGTACCGACCGGAATGAGCTCAGGGATAGAGCTGGTTATTCCGTCACTAATTATAAGGTCCATGAGTGCCTTGGCTTAGTGCTAGTCCATAGGTAGCCTTAGGATTGGACTTGAACCAATCCAAGGACAATCAACCTTTTAAGCCAACTAACCTTCCAAAGGAATGGTTCAAGCGAGCATGGGGCATGATGGTCAAACCTCGGGTGTACGTGATTTGGTTTTTCGAGGTATATCTAATGATCCCTTCTTCGGCCCTGGAACCAACTTAGATGACGGAATTCTCTAGACCATCTTCTTGATGAAGAAAATAACAAAATAGAAGAAAACTCTAGAACACCCTTATTAATGAAGGTGATGTGTGCTTTGACTTTTCAAAAGTAATAATGAGGTTGAAAATATCCTTGATGGGCAAGAAAAAGGCGGCGCACATGTGGCCGAATTAGAGAGCGAAACCTAAGCCCCTCATTAATGACCGAAGAATCTAGATGCTAAGTTGGCAACTTTGATGGCATCTTATCCAAACTTCATTAAGTGCCCATTAAATGTGGGGGTACAAGTGGTCCAATGAATGAGCGAAAAGCGGGGTATCATCGATGATGCCTATGAGCTAGAATGCCAATCAAGATCTTTTAGCCATGCCGCCTCATTCCTTATGTGCAATTATTGGACAAGTAGGCTTACCAACTAAGGACTTTAGGCGGGACACTTGGAAAAATTAGAGTGGACCATTTGGCTTGGTAATGATGATGCCGAGTAGTATAAATAAAAGGATCCCTCCTCATTTCCACCATTGCCATCCACTTTTTCCCTCCTTCCTCCTCTTGAACACCCACATTCCTCCTCCATTTTCTTTCTCTTTGCCTTGCATCCCCAATCCTTCAAGTTAATCTAAGTTGGTCTTCAAGGTTTGCCAAGGTACGTAAGATTCCTCTTTTTCCTCTAAGAAAGTAGATCCCATTATTGAGACTAGCTCACCCGTCAAGCCGTGAGTAGTGTGCAATGTCTTTTGTTTGATCTTGCTTGCTATGGGATATGGCTATGTGCTTAAGTCATTTATGTTTGGAATGGAACCGAGGTTCGTTCTGGTTGATTTCATCGCTAGACAAGTTGCCCTAACCCTAAACCCTTGGTTTCTCCATAAATAGGATGCTAGGTCAAAGCCTCGCTTGGTGCGAGAATCGCCAAAGGCCGCAAGGTCTTGAATCAACATTGAGGAGCGTCGATCTTATGCCTTGATCGGTACGGGAATTGACAGATCCATGAGGTCTTAGTAAGGCACGAAGCATGCCGATTTCCATAGTTTAAGTTGACGTGGGGACTTTGTGCTTAGCGTTGAATGAAACTGCGAGCCGAGGGTCATTCTCGATACATGTGTATTCACATAGGGTCAGAGCCGAGGTCCGTCAAGCTTGGGATCGTCAGTAAAGTGATGTGTACCTAAGCCTTGCGGTCTTGGATTGGTATTGAGACACATTGTTTCCAAGCCTTGTCCGATGTGGGGATCCGCGCTAAGTAATTGATTCAAATTACGGACCAAAGATCATTCTCGACATATTTGCTAGTGAAGTATAAGAAACTCATGACACACACGAATGAATGAGCACGCTTTCAGGTCATGCATGTGTTGGTTAAGAGAAAAGATAAGAACTGGCTTGTATGATGTATTTATGCATGCACTTAAAGAGGAAAAAGCATTTGTCGCCACACAGCATTGGCGGCAATGCCTCGTTCATTGAACGAGATGTCTCGGTTGAGCTAGGATTCCCAGGTTGAGTTAGGATGCCCTACTTGAGCTAGGGATACCTAAGTTTTGAACCCGGAAGCCTCGGTCCAGCCGAGATGCCTTGGTCGAGTCAGGAAACCCAGCGAGAAGCTGGAAGCCCCTATCGAGCCGGGAGGGCCTAGTCAAGCCAAGACGATGATAAATGAATTTGCATGAGTATCGGTTATGCATAAGTATGATATGTTGATGTGTTCATTATTAAATTGATGGTTAGCATGCATTAAAGTATGTTGTGATGGGCATCTGCATGTAGTCAAGGATAGCAACAAGTTTGCTATTGATTTGCCATTGACACTGTTTGCAAGTATTGTACTTGCTAGGTTTCGATGATGAGATGCTTTCCTAGTAGAGAACTAAGAATTTTACTTACTAAGTTTCCCTAAAACTCACTCTCTTATCGTTAAGTTCAATAGGCATGGAAGTCTTAAGTTAGTGTTGGGAGCTGTAGTCACGCTAAAGGAGATAGGAATTCCTTTTGCTTATGTGGAAAACCTATAGTGTGATGCAAAAAGAAAAGAGGGCCTGTAGAGAAAGGGCTTGTAAAAGCACCGTTATAATATAAATCAATGTGTTATGTGTGATATATGTCCCAGTCCTCCAGCTGTTGTTTGTTCGAGGAGTTATTTGTTCACATTTCCGCATGTGCATGATAACAAGATGAAAAGAATCGGGACGGCAACAAGATTGGGACGTCGCAAAAATAACCCTTGTCGCTTATGACCTTAGAGATGGGGTTGGGGTCGTGACAAGATGAGATAGAACTAATGTGGTAGAAATACGAATCACCTCAGAGAAATGGATAGGCCAAGGAAGGAAAAGAGCAAAGAAAAGATGTCTAAAGAATCCTCCAAGTCTGTTAAGGAGGATTTGGACTAGATGATGTTATCCAATCCGTTGGAATCATTTCTAAGAAATTTGAGCAATCAGGAAGATATACAACTTGATCTTATTGATTTGAAGGATCTTACCCAGTTTTCTCCAGATCCAATCCTTCCAATCAACTCATGTTCAAGTTCAGAATCGGACTAAGCATCCCTTTTTTCTACCTCTTCCTTTACAATTCCTCCTATTGAATCCTTTCTTATTATACCAGCCACATTGTCAATATTTATGGCTGACCCACTAGATCAGGAAATGGAAACAGAGTCCTCTAAGCCAGAGGTTCTTCAACCAAATAATTCCAAATTCCTACTTCTTCTTCTAAATAGTTTTTTACCCTCGATGATATTTCCTATTCCAAATGGCCTGAAAGATTTGAAGAATGTCATACTTGGCTAAACGCTCGAGCTCTTATAAATCAAGATAAGTATGAGGTCTTTCGTGAATTTGTCACAAGGTTTATCGGTAGTCTCAAACATTGGTGGCAATCAACTCCAGAACAAGATCAAGTGCATTTTATGCTCTTGACAAATTTTGGCCAAGCTATTATTTTTATCTACTACTTTTTTGTTGGCAAACCTACTGGCCTCCATGAACTCAAAAGAAGAGAATATTTTGAAAGAAAATGATGCTCTCTCTAGAAAAGGCATATAAACAAACATTATCGAGAAATGATCAAACTCTTCTATAGTCTCAAAGTTGATGCAAACCTAAAATAAGTTTTCATAGCTTCTATTCCCAAAGAGCTCTCCTAGCAAGTTGAGAGATCCTTTCTCAACAAGCAAAGGAGAATTGTGGATATTCCCTTTGGAGAAATACAATATGAAATCCATCTTTACCTCAATGATTTGTGTCTCATACGAAAAATGATGAAAACTTACATAAGAGACAATTGAGAGCTTGGTGGAGCTTGTTTGCATTAGAATTTGAAGATCAAATGCTCTAAAAAAGAATGTGATGGCTCATGTGGAAAAAATTCTAGGAAAAAGAAGCATTTCAAGAAAAAAGATCCAAGCATGGATCTAAGCACTTTTGAAGAAAGAAAAAATGAAGATTTCTTTGAAGAAGGAAAGATCGCATGAATCGCAAGAAGTCAACCTGATGCTTCATTTGCAACAAGAAAGGTCATTTCGCCAAAAATTGCTCCGAGGCATAAAAGGGCCAGAACTACTTTATACATCACATTGAAATAGAAACTAGCATTTCTCTTGAAAATGATAATGTTGAATATTTGTTCTCCGTCGATGAAAATCCATCTAAACAAACTCTTTGTGTTATACCTTGTTATCAAACACCTAATGAAACAAACTCTCATTCGGATTCTGAAGATCATTTCCATATATCTCTCACTTCTGTAGAATAAGACCCTAGTATACATCTTGGCCAAGTCCATTGTCCTCATTTATTGATTAAAATCTTCGCTTCAAAGTTTGCTAAGCCAATCACAATCATTACTCTTATAGACACTAGTGCTAATTCTTCAATTTTAGACACTAAAGTTTCCCTGAAGAATACTGGACTTCTTGCTTTCGATATTTCAACTCTGCCTTAGGAGATACTTTTTCAGCAAACGTACATACTGCACTAGTAACTATTCAATTCTTCCCTCAATGTTCTATAACCACCAAAATCTTTGGATCTACTCTTCCCAACAAATATTTGATCATTGGTTGGGACATTTTGTCCCAAATTTCTCAACTTTGAACCTTTTCTAGAAAAGGCCTTAAGTATAAAGACCAATTTTCTGAATTTGTCAATGTTCAAAGGCTCTTCTCTATTCAAATGAGTTTACTAGATTCAGTCCTGCAAAAATTGTTAGAATACTATTCAGAATCTCACTCTGACTTCTCCTAGAAGTGTTCCATCATCTATGGAAAAATCCAGAATTTTTTGTTTGCCTCATTTAAAAACAAAGTGAGGATATTAATCCTACCAACGCGAGTCATATGGAAATGAATCCAGAGTATCTTGCTTCTACTCAGAAGGAATGCTTAAAGCTACTGCAACAAATCCTTATTGAAATCTTAGATTCTCAATGATGTGGACATCGAGCCATATCGAGGAGGAGGTGCTAGGGACCTGTTATCTATTCCGACTGGTTCGATCACTTGAGTGTGGGCCAAGCAATTCAGGCAAGCTGTTGGCATCATGGTTCATGATCTTTGGTGTGGAGATGACCTTTGATCAAATCTTGAAGAATCTTACAAATCTTGGCATAATCTTTGGCGTGGAGATGACCTTGGATCAAATCTTGAAGAATCTTGGAAATCTTTGCACAATTTGATTATCTGGTCATCAAATATTTGACCAAGTAAAAAAAAATTATCTTCTTGTTTAGGAATATTCTAGAGTAGGATGCATTAGATTTCTAAGACTGGTTTTAGGGTTTGTGTGGCAACTAGAATGCCTATATTAAGGACTGGCTGAATTTCTTTTGGGGACATATTTTATTTTGAAAGAAAAGAATTGAGAGGTTCTCTTACATTGTTCTTTTAAGGACTTGACCTTATCAAGGTTCCCTTGTGACGGTTGATTCGACATACTGAGCGAGATAGCGAATTCTTTCTTTCGTGGCGTCTACAATATTGGTTGGTTGACACGCATTCGTCAACATTACGTTCATACCGAGGTTGCCAATCACAAGTTCGATTGGAGGTCGAGGTTCACAATTCGCACCCTCTGAGCCTTCATAGAATGATCTTTCTACAATGATTCACATCATTTGGTATCAGAGCTTACTTCTAGAAGGTCTATTTATCTTTAATTTTCTGTTTATAGTTGGCAATTTGATATTTATTAGGCTAGGGTTTCGGTTCTAGCTAATTTATGGATCCGATTGCTTTTGTGCTTCCTTACGTTGTTGTTTGCTGTTAGTTCTATTTTTTATTTTTTGTAATTTCAGTCTATCCTAGCATCTTAAATTGTATTTAAGTTCATAAAAAAACAAAAAGAAAACGCGCAAGAGAAAAAACGAACAGATTCAGCAAAAAACAGAAAATAACCGAACCAAAAAAAAATATATAAGGCGACTCGTTTGATAGTGGACTGAATTGAAACAAAATCAATAGTGATTTGGGTTTCAATTGGAATTTTGAAAGTTGTACTTGTTGATTTGAGATTGTTACTTGTTGAATTGATTTAATCTTGTTTGATTAGTTTGATTGATTGTCGTAAGAAATTGAGAGATAGGTTTTGAGTTTGATAAAGAGCTTGTGAAAAGGGAATATGAGAGGCAAAAGGCAAGAGTGTGTGAGCTTGTGAAGAAAGTGTGAATCAAAGGGAGGTTGACTCCAAACGAAGGGATGAAGCGCTTGTGGCAAGCATCCAGCAATTGAGGGTTGTAGTGGAGGAGCTTAGTGGCTGAATGATGGGGAATGGCATGAGGGTTGATGGTGACCAAGAGCTACCTCAGGGAAGGCCGCAACATCAGCGAGACACCTCTAGAACACGACCTAGATGGCAGTGACATTATAATGATGATGAGGCCGACATGTAGGATGATCAAGATGCTCGATTTAGAAGCTGGAATGGAGGCCGAGGGTTTAGACACCGAGAAGATGATGAACTTGGCAATATCAAGATGAATATTCTTTCATTCCAAGGGAAGAATGATCCCAATACATATCTAGAGTGGGAGAAACGCTTGGAGTTTGCCAACGATACTCCGAGCTCAAAAAGGTCAAAATTGCAGCTGTTAAATTTACTGATTATGCTATAATTTGGTGGGATCAACTTGTGACTAGTAGGAGGTACAATAGTGAAAGACCAATATAGATGTGGGATAAGATAAAGGCAGTGATGAGGAGGCGTTTTGTACCAAGTCATTACCATTGAGATTTGTTTCAAAAGTTACAAAATCTCACACAAGGCAATAAGAGCGTGGAAGAGTATCACAAAGAGATGGAGATTGTCATGATTCGTGCTAATATGGTGGAGGATTGTGAGGCTATGATGTCAAGATTTTTGAGTGGTTTGAGCCAAGACATAGCAAGGGTGGTAGAGCTGCAACACTATATTGAGTTGGAGGATTTAGTGGACAAAGCCACCAAAGTTGAGCGGCAATTGAAGTTGGATCGAAATCACAAAAGTGGAGGAGGTTCAAATTAGATTTGGAGATCCAATTAGAAGAGAGATGAGAAGCCGAATTGGAGAGGAAACAACACCAAAATCGAAACCTCAAAGGAGGAGGAGAGGGATGGTAAAGTTGGAACGAATCCGGCTTTAAGTAAAACCGAAAATCCTAACACTAGAACTCGTGATATTGAATGTTTTAAGTGTTTGGGCAGGGGTCATATGGCGAATCAATGCCTTAATAGGAGGGTGATGATCATGAGTGGACATGGTGATGTTGAGTCGAAAGTGAGAGGGAAGAAGAGAATGATGAGATGCCACTGTTGAAGGATTGTAGTGATGGAGAAGTGGCTATAAAAGGAGACTTATTGGTGGTTAGGCATTCTCTTAGTGTGCAAGTAAAGGAGGATGAGCATCTCCAACAAAGAGATAACTTGTTTCATACAAGATGTATGGTGAATGGTAAGATTTGTAGTTCGATGATTGAAGGAGGTAGTTGTGTGAATGTGGCAAGTTGTATTATTGCGGATAAGTTGGGTTTAAAGACGATAAATCACCCTAGGCCCTATAAACTTTAATGGTTAAATGATAGTGGTGAGGTGAAAGTGTCGAAGCAAATTCGAATCCCATTTGAGATAGGGAGACATAAGGATGAGGTAGAGTGTGATTGTACCTATGCAAGCGGGTCATATCTTACTTGGAAGCCATGGCAATATGATCGAAAGGTACATCATGATGGGTATACTAATTTTATTCGTTTGTGATGATACAAAAGATTTACACCTTGGTACCAATGACACCTAGTAAGCTGTATCAAGATCAGTTAAAGTTACAATGAGAAGCCAAGAGAGAGAGGGAAAAGGTGAGAAATTCGAGGGCTTGCGTGGTGTGCCTGAGACACAAGGAAAAGGAGAGGTCAAGAGGAGGATTGTAGTAAAAACTGAGGGAAAAGAAGAGAGGAAAGAAAAGAGGCAAAAGAATTTTTATACAAAATCGAGTGAAGTGAGGAGAACTTTAGTTCTAGATCGACTGATGCTTGTACTTTTGTACAAGGAGGTTTTGTTTTCCACTAACGATCTTGATCCAAGTTTGCCTAGTCCTATTGTGTCTTCATTGCAGTAATTTGAAGATGTCTTTCTTGATGAACTTCCTAAAGGGATACCACCAATTCGAGGCATAGAACATCAAATCAACTTGATTCCTGGTGCGCCACTACCTAACCAACCCGCATATTGAAGCAATCCGAAGGAGACAAAAGAACTTCAGTAGCAAGTTAGCGAACTATGGAATGAGGGTATGTGAGAGAGAGTCTTAACTTGTGTGCCATCCCTGTTTTGTTGGTGCCAAAGAAGGATGAAACTTGGCGAATGTGTGTCGATTGCCAAGCAATCAATAATATTACGGTAAAGTATCAACATCCTATTCCTAGGTTAGATGACATGTTGGATGAGTTGCATGGTTCTTACATTTTCATTAAGATCGATTTGAAAAGTGGCTATTATCAAATTAGGATGAAAGAAGGTGATGAATGGAAAACTGCATTTAAGACCAAGTATGGATTGTATGAGTGGTTAGTCATGCCATTTGGATTAACTAATGCACTAAGCACGTTTATGCGACTTATGAATCATGTTTTGCATGCTTTTATTGGTCGATTTGTGGTTGTCTATTTTGATGACATCCTGATATATAGCCAAAGCCCTAATGACCATATTGAGCATGTGCGAGCTGTCTTGCAGGTTTTAAGGGTCAAGCAATTGTACACCCATCTAAAGAAGTGCTATTTTGTTACTAACAAATTAGTATTTCTAGGATTTGTTGTTAGTGTTGATGGTATACAAGTTGATGAAGAAAATGTCAAAGCAATCCGTGAATGGCCAACACCTAAGACCGTAGGAGAGGTGCGTAGCTTTCATGGAATGGCGAGTTTTTATTAGTGATTTGTGAGGGATTTCAGCACCATTGCCGCACCTTTGATTGAGGTTATGAAGAAGCACATGGGTTTCACATGGGAAGAAGAACAAGAATGCTAAAAGATAAGTTGACTAATGCTCATTTGTTATCTTTGTCGAATTTCAATGCTACTTTTAAGATAGAGTGTGATGCTTCTAGTACAAGAATTAGAGCTATGTTGATTCAAGGAGGGCCTCCCATAGCTTATTTCAGCGAGAAATTGAGTGGAGCAACATTGAATTATCCCACCTACAATAAGGAGATGTATGCTTTAGTGCGAGCTTTGGAGACTTGGCAACGTTATCTATGGCCGAAGGAGTTTGTGATCCACACTGACCACGAGACCTTGAAGTACTTGAAAAGGCAGCAAAAGTTGAATAAAAGACATGCCAAATGGATGGAGTTCATTGAGACTTTTCCATATGTGATCAAGTACAAGAAAGGTAAGGAGAATGTGGTAGCCGATGCACTTTCTCAAAGGTACACGATTCTAACTACTTTGGAAGCAAAGTGTCTAGGTTTTGAGCATATCAAGGGCTTATATACTGATGATGATGACTTTAGGACAGTGTTTGAAGCATGTTCACATGTTGCATTTGATAATTTCTATAGGCATGAAGGTTATCTTTTCCGTGAAACAAACTACGTTTGCCTAAGTGTTCTTTGCGTGAATTGTTGGTGCAAGAAGCGCATAGTGGTGGTTCAAAGGGGCATTTTGGCATTAATAAGACTTATGAAGTGCTGCATGAACATTTTTATTGGCCACATATGAAGAGAGATGTCACATGTGTCTTTGAGAAATGCATTGCTTGTAAGCAATCTAAGTCTACAACTAAAGCGCATGGCTTGTATACACTATTACCTATTCCAACGCATTCTTGGACTGATATTTCTATGGATTTTGTATTAGGATTGCCTAGGTCTAAGTATAGCAGAGATTCTATTTATGTGGTTCTTGATCAGTTTTCAAAGATGACTCATTTTATGCCTTGTCATAAAACTAATTATGCATCTCATGTTGCTGATTTGTTCTTTAGGGAGGTTGTACGTTTGCATGGCATGCCTAGATCAATTTTTTCGGATCGAGATTCTAAATTCTTAGCTACTTTTGGAAAACATTGTGGAAAAAACTAGGGACATGGTTGTTATTTTCTACTACTTGTCATCCACAAACCAATGGTCAAACCAAGGTAGTTAATAGAACTTTAGGAGTATTGTTACGTGCTATTATTAAAAAGAATATTAAATCTTGGGAAGATTGTCTACCATGTGTTGAGTTTGCATATAATAGGAGCATGCATTCTGCTACTAAATTTACACCATTTGAGGTTGTCTATGGTTTTAATCCATTAACTCCACTAGATTTAACCCCTTTACTTGTTGATGAGTGTGTGGATTTAGATGGAGCAAAGAAAGTCAAATTTGTCAAGGCATTGCATGAGAAGACACGCGCAAATATTGAGCGCAAGACTAAGCAATATGCAAGGCAAGCCAACAAAGGGCGTAAGGAAGTAGTGTTTGAACCTAGCAATTGGGTTTTGGTTCATATGCACAAGGAGCAATTTCTTGAGCAGCGACATTCCAAGTTATTACTGCGAGGGGATGGACCATTTATGGTGTTGGAAAGAGTTAACAATAATGCTTACAAGCTTGATCTTCCAGGTGAGTATGACGTTAGTGCTACATTTAATGTTTCTAACTTGATTCTTTTCAATGCAAGTGATGATTTGAGGGCAAATCCTTTGCATGGAGGAGGGAACGATGGAGACATCGAGCCATATCAAGGAGAAGGTGCTAGGGACCTCTTATCTATTTTGACTGGTTCGATCACTCGAGCGTGGGCTAAGTAATTCAGGCAAGCTGTTGGCGTCATGGTTCGTGATCATTGGGGTGGAGATGACCTTGGATCAAATCTTGAAGAATCTTGCAAACTTGGCGTAATCTTTGGTGTGGAGATGACCTTAGATCGAATCTTGAAGAATCTTGGAAATCTTGGTGCAATTTGATTATCTAGTCATCAAATATTTGACCAAGTCAAAAAAAAAATATCTTCTTGTTTTGGAATATTCTAGAATAGGACTCATTAGATTTCTAGGGCTGGTTTTAGGGTTTGTGTGGCAGCTAGAATGCCTATATCAAATGTGACATCCTGAATTTTTCAGTTCTGCTTTCAATTAAATTAACCGGGCGTTTCATCGACGCACCTATAATACTGTTCTTAGAGCTGATCACTATTGAGATAACTAGATTATCTGGGGAAGTCATTAAGGAATTTTAATGCAATAAACTTGGGAATTCGACCAGGAATCGATTACTTGACCGTGCTCATCTGGAGGGATCATTACGGTACAGTTAAAAGTCGATTAGAGATCAAAGATAGGTGGGTTCGATAGAGATGTGTGGCTAAACGTGGGTCATTCCACTAAATTACAAAATTCTCGTCGACCGACACTAGACTGATTTTTCTATCATTTTGATACCCTATGTCCATAATTGAATCCTCAGGATTTTCACGACAACTGAGAGTCGCCAATATGTCGAAGAGGTTCATTGTGGCTTGAAGAAAATTGACCACGGGTCAATTGCACTAAAATTTTCTGAAAGCCACTAGATAGCCTAAGTCACGCTAAAATCGCACCAGAGTGAAATTAACTGCGAATTTGAATCCAATTTTAGAAATTGAAAGTTCTGTCACGTCACAAGTCATTTTAGGAACGTCGACTCAATCTCCGAAGACTTTTCTGCAAACCGAGACTTTTTGGGAAAAAGTTGAGGTACGGCTGTTTTTGTCCAGAAAATGCAAATGACTACTTTTGATTGCATAATTAGGATGCAAGTGGGATTAATTAGCGAGGCAAAATGCCAATTTGATTGATTACTCGATATTGGAATTTTTAGGAGCCGAATTGAGTTGATTCATGAAGGATTGATGTCTAATTGAAGGGAAATGTGTACAAATTCGTGTGCCCCCATGGCCATGACTTGTGGACCACCTTAAGCCTTCTAGAAGGGGTAGCATGGTCTGGAATTCTGTCGTGGAGGCCAGCTGGATAAGAGGGGCTGGTCAAGGGGACCAAAATTGATAGGAAGAGACCAAAGTGGTCCCACCATCCCAAATCGGTCCCCTCCCTCTTCCCTCAAGCCATCGAAGAATCGGTGAACGTGTCTAACTAGTGGGTCATAAGACAGTTCCCTTTTGTTAAGCCAATATTTTTGTAAATAGCATGGTATTGTATAAAAACCCGTTTGTTTATAAAAGGGTTTGTTTTGGTTTGAAAGTTTGAGGCCCTACTTTCCTATCCCATATTGTTGTCATCTGGGGATTATTTATTCTCTTCCGCATGGACATTAAAATGAAAGGGTCGGCGATGCGTCTTGGGACGTCACTATTTAATCGACCGCAAAGGGATTGGCACGTGTTCGGAGGATAAGGGCGTGACATCTCCATTTAAGTGGTATCAGAGCTAGGTTAGAGATTGGAGTGATAAGGTGCGATAGTTTATGGTATAGTAGTAGACCTTTATTTTATGTTGGTGCATGTCTGTGATAGCTGATTGGTAGAATTATTTGTTTGTGTGGATCGCCCAGCTTCTAATTCTGTGTGGAATTGGAAGCATGCTTCTCTAGAGAATGAGCGATCAAGAGTAGAGGACTCCTAGGAAGAGTACCATCAGGCCTGCAGCTCGGGGTAGGACGCCGACGAGGGCCGGTACCCGAGGAGGCCGTGGTAAAGCGCCAGCTAAGGCTAGCGCAAGTAGAGTAGCACCACCTTTCGTTGGTGCTGGGGTAGCAGCCCCTAGTGATCTGGGAACCGTTGAGAGAGATTATGGGGCAATAGGCTTAGAACCAAGTTGCTGCCTTTACCGTCACCGTTGCAGCTGCCGCCTAAGCCGCTACCAATGCTGCCATTGCTGCCGCAACCGTTGCCTCACCTGTCACCGCACCTGCCGAAGTCCCAGCTGGGAATATAGTTGTGGATAGAGAGTGACCGATCCACAAGTTAGTGAAGCAATTTTTGAAGCTGAACCCACCGAGGTTCACGGGTACCGGAGATCTAAAGATAGCATCTCTTTGGATTTAGGATCTGGATAAAGCATGTGCACTGCTGAGGTGCACTGAAGAAGAGAAAGTTGTCCTGGCAGTCTATCAACTGCAAGGTAACGCAAATACCTGGTGGAGAGCCACTAGAGATACCGTGTTCCCTGGAGGAGTAGTCCCAATGTGGGATGCTTTCCTCAGGGCCTTTAATGACAAATACTTTTCGGGAAGTGCTCGAGAGTAGAAAATGGAAGAATTCCAGAGTCTCTACCAAGGGATGATGATTGTTGACCAATATGAGGTCAAATTCGCGGAGCTTTCTCATTATGCTCCAAGGTTGATCGAGGATCTAGAGGAAAAAGCTCGAAGGTTCAGGAATGGCCTTCAGTTAGAATTGAAGCAATCGTTGGTGTTGTTTGATTTGAAGGATTATCGGGAAGTGTACAATCGGGCCCAATTACTAGAGAGAAGCCTGAACAAGCAAGCTTCCTCGTCTAGATCGAGGTTCAGTTCGCACAGAGAAGGGATCCGACATGGGAAGAGGCCCATGACTGGAGGAAGATTCCAAGTGCCCAATAGGAAGGGTGGAATTGGAAAGGTAGGGCCTAGTCAAAATAGCATGTGTCGCTTATGTGGAAGGCAACACGGATCAGCCCCATGCCAACCTAGGCTGGGTACTTGTTTTGGGTGTGGCTAGCCGGGTCATATAGCCAGGAACTGTCCCAAAAGACAGAGAGGACAGCAACAGTTACTGCCGCCACAGATGGGTCAGATTAGAGGACACGCGCCGTAGAACGCACCACAGGGTGGACAGATCAGACCCTCGGCTCAAGCAACAATTTATGCCATCACGAGAGGTCAGGCTAAGGATGCGCCTGATGTGATCACAAGTACAGTTTCACTGAACGACCATACCGCTTATGCTTTATTCGACCCTAGTGCAACTCATTCTTTTATTGCTGATCAATATGTTAAGTTGATAGGATTAAGTCCTGAGTTGCTGGAGTCAATGGTTAGCATATCTACACCGTTAAAGGATAAGATGTTATCTACATTGGGTTGTTCTAGTTGCAAGTTAGCGATTGGTGAGCGAGAAGGGAAAATAGATTTGTTAGTCCTAGCCATGTATGACTTTGACTTGATAATTGGCATGGACTGACTCACCAAGCAACGAGCTAAGATGGACTGTTATCCTAAAGCGATTCAGTTTAACCCATTAGAGGGTGGAAGTTTCAAGTTTGTTGGAAGTCGAGGAAGACCTTTGATTGCTTTTATTTTGTCGCTTGAAGCGACCTATTTGTTAGACGAGGGTTGTCAAAGTTACTGGGCAACTGTTGTGGATACGACAGTTGAGGAGCTGAAGATCGAAGATATCGCAATGGTGCAAGAATTTCCGGATGTTTTTCCGAAGGAATTGCCAAGTCTACCACCAGAGAGAGAGATCGAGTTTGTGATTGAGTTAGCACCCCTGATAGAGCCAATCTCTAAGGCTCCTTATCAAATGGCGTCATCTAAGTTGAAAGAACTGAAGGTGCGGATGCAAGAATTGTTAGATAAGGGATTTATACATCCCAGTGCATTATCTTGGGAAGCACCAGTTCTGTTCGTGAAGAAAAAGGATGGTTCGTTGCGTATGTGCATCGACTATCGTCAACTCATCAAGTGACAATCAATAATAAGTATCCACTCCCGAGGATCGATGACTTGTTTGATCAGTTACAAGAAGCGTCAATATTTTCGAAGATCGACTTGAGGACAGGATATCATTAGTTGATGATCAGGAAGGAGGACATTCCAAAGTCAGCGTTTCGAACTCGATATGGTCATTACGAGTTCACTGTAATGCCATTCGGGTTCAAAAATGCTCCAGCTGCCTTTATGGATCTAATGAACCGAGTGTTCAAAAAATATTTTGATCAGTTCGTGATGGTGCTCATCGATGATATTCTGGTGTATTCGAAGAGTGATGAGGAACATGAGAGTCATCTCAGATTAGTATTACAGACTCTGAGAGTTCATCAACTTTACGCCAAGTTTAGTAAGTGCAAGTTTTGGTTGCCTCGTGTGGCTTTCTTAGGTCACGTGATTTCAGGCGAAGGAATTTTCATGGACCCGTCTAAGATTGAAGCAGTATTCAACTGGCTAAGACCGATTGCAGTGACAGAGATCAGAAGTTTTCTGGGTTCGGCAGGTTATTACAGACGGTTTGTAGAAGGGTTTTCAGCATTAGCATCACCGTTGACTCGACTTTTGAAGAAAGAAGAAAAGTTCGTGTGGACAGACAAGTGTGAGCGTAGTTTTCAATAGCTTAAGTAGAAGCTGACTACTGCTCCTGTGCTGACTATTCCATCTGGTCCTAGAGGATACGAGATCTACAATGATGCGTCGTTCAGAGGATTGGGTTACATGTTGATGCTACATGGTAGGGTTGTTGCATACGCCTCCCGTCAGTTGAGACCTCATCAACGGAACTACCCGACGCATGACTTAGAACTCGCAGCCATCATTTTTACTCTAAAGATTTGGAGACACTATTTGTGCAGAGAAAGATTCCAGATCTTCATTGATCATCAAAATCTCAAGTATCTATTCTCTTAGAAGGAGTTGAATATGAGAGAGCGACACTAGATGGAATTGCTAAAGGACTATGACTGTGACGTTCTATATCACTTCGAGAAGGCGAATAAGGTCACTGACGCTTTGAGCCGGAAATCTTCAGTCACTTATATGCTAGTTAAGGAGTGAAATTTAATCGAGAGAGCTCAAGATTCGGTGTTCGAGTTTGAGGTAGGCCACCTTTCGAATCATATGGCTACCCTAAGAATTGAGTCGGATGTCCAGATTAGGATCAAACTACTTTAGCCGACAGACCCATACGTGCATAAGATTCTACATGAGGACACCAAGAAGATAAAAGTCGACTTTCAGATTTCTGAGGACGGAACACTAAGGTTCCGAGGGCAATTGGTTGTACCTGACGATGTGGAGCTTAGAGAGGATATCTTATCCGAAGCTCATCGTAGCAGCTACAACATTCATCTTGGCAGTACAAAAATGTATTAGAATTTGTGTCAACACTACTGGTGGTCCAGTATGAAGGCGGACATCGCCAAGCATGTCGCTAAGTGTTTGACGTGTCAGCAAGTCAAAGCACAACATTATAAGCTAGGAGGACTTCTGCAACCTCTTGAGATCCTAGAGTGGAAGTGGGAGCACACCATAATGGATTTCGTGACGAGTTTGCCGATGAGTCAAAGAGGAAATGATTCCATATGGGTAATGGTCGACAGATTGACAAAGTTGGCTCACTTTATCACAGTGCGAAAGGACCTTAGTTTGGACAGGCATGCAGAGTTGTGTGTGCGCTAGATAGTTCAACTACCGGTGACGATCACCTCAGATCAAGACCCAAGATTTACAGCTGCATTTTGGAAAAGCTTGTAGAGTGCTTTAGGTACGAAGCTGCAGTATAGTATGACATATCATCCTCAGACAGATGGCCAGTCTAATAGGACAATTCAAAACCTCGAGGACATGCTGCGAGCTTGCGTGCTAGACTTCAAGGAAAGTTGGAAAGAATAACTTCATCTGGTCGAGTTCGCCTACAACAACAGTTATCAGCAGAGCATTCAGATGGCTCCTTTCGAAGCGTTGTATGGCAAAGCGTGCAGAACGTCAGTATATTGGGATGAAGTTGGGGAAAAAAATATTACAGGCCCAGAGTTGGTTCAGCAATTTGTGGATGCAGTTGCAGTTATCAAAGGCAGACTAAAGACCGCTCAGAGCCAACAGAAGAGTTACGCAGATAAGCATCGAAGGCTATTGGAATTCCAAGTTTGTGATAACATTTTTCTTATGGTGTCACCAATGAGGGAAACTTCGCACTTTGGCAAGAAAGGAAAACTGAGTCCGAGGTATGTAGGTCCATTTGAGATTCTAGAGAGAATCAAGACCTTAGCGGATCGTCTTGCGTTGCTGCCGTGATTGGCGCAAGTGCATGATGTATTTCACGTGTCGATGTTGAGGAAGTACGAGCCTGACCCAACCCACGTGCTTAATTTTGAAGAATTGGATGTGGATGATAGAGTGTCATACGTTGAAAGCCCGGTTCAGATTGTAGATCGAAAGGAACAAGTTCTGCGTTCAAAGACCATCCAGTTGGTCAAAGTGGTCTAGCAACACCACGGCACTGAAAGAGCAACCTGGAAGAGTGAAGAGTCGATGAGGCAATTGTACCCCCACTTTTTGTTTAAAGTATTGCAATGGTTTAAATTTCGAGCACGGAATTTTTATAAGAGAGGAAAAGTTGTGACCTCATGAATTTTTCAATTCTACTTTTAATTAAATTAATTGGGCCTTTCATCAATGCGCTTATAGTACTATTCTCAAAGCTGGTCACTCCTGAGATAACTAGACTATTTGGGGAAGTCATTAAGGAATTTTAATGCAATAGACTTGGAAATTCAATTAGGAATCAATTACTCGATCGTGCTCATCTGCAGGGATCATTACGGCACAGTTAAAAGTTGATTAGAGATCATAGATAGGTTGGTTCGATACAGATGTGTGGCTAAATGTGGGTGATTCCGCTAAATTACAAAATTCTTGTCAACCGGCACTAGATTGATTTTTCTATCGTTTTGTTATCTTGTGTCTGTAATTGAATCTTAGGGATTTTCACGACAACCGAGAGTCGCCAATGTGTTGAAAAGGTTCACTGTGGCTCGAAGAAAATCGACCATGGGTCAATTGCATTAAAAATTTCTGAAAGTTACTCGATAGCCTAGGTCACGCTAAAATCGCGCCAGAGTGAAATTAACCACGAATTTGAATCCGATTTCAGAAATTGAAAGTTTGTCATGTCACAAGTCATTTTAGGAACGTCAACTCAGTCTCCGAAGATTTTTCTGCTAACCGAGACTTTTTAGGAAAAAGTTGAGGTAGGGCCGTTTTTGTCTGGAAAATGTAAAGGACCACTTTTGATTGTGAAATTAGGATGCAAGTGGGATTAATTAGCGAAGAAAAATTCCAATTTGATCGAGGACTCGATATTGGGATTTTTAGGAGCCGAATTGAGTTGAATCATGAAGGATTGAAGTCCAATTGAAAGGAAATGTGTACAAATTCGTGTGCCCCCATGGCCATGGCTTGTGGACCACCTCAAGCCTTCTAGAAGAGGCGGCATGGTCTGGAATTCTGCTGTGGAGGCCAGCTGGGCAAGAGGGGCCGATTAAGCGGACCAAATTGGAAAGGAAGAGACCAAAGTGGTCCCACTAGCCCAAACTGGTCCCCTCCCTCTTCCCTCAAGCCATCGACGCCTCCATCTCGTCCATTGCAGCTCTGAAAAGCTCCAACCTTGCAGAGAATCGACCGAGCTCACCCCTCTCCACCATCGCACACCCGTCTGAAGCCAGAGCCACCGCCGTTCACCATTGTGCATCCCCGCGATCACCCCACCTGCTCGCGTGTCCAGCTGCTCGTCCCACTCTTGCTCGTGGCTGTCTGAAGTCACCAGGAAGCCGTGGGTCATTGTCATGGACGCTTGAGCTGCCGCCAGCCATCAGAGTTGCCCACCTGAGCTGCTACAGCCAATTCGCTCCTGTCTCACTGTTTCCACCTCAACCAGCCGACCAACCCTCCTTTCTCGGCTAAGATAAGTCCAGCCACAGAAGCCAAAACCAGTTGGTTTCTCAGCTACTTTCAACCCGTTTTCGAGCCATTCCCGACCCCGCTTTGGATTTTCTCGTCCCTCGCCGCATCCCCGTCATTTTGATCCAAGCGAATCATTAATCAAGTGAGTTTAACTCATTAATCCCTGCTTAGTAAGTTAATGACGTTTAAGGGTTGATTAGTTTAGATTAAGCATGGAATATGTGGATAGTTAGATTAGATTAGAAATTTAATTAATTGGTATTGCTTGTAGGTGGTTATAGTAGTGTAATTAGAACCTAGACAAGCTCTAGTATTTATATAGAGTGGTTCAGAAATTTTCCAGGCCCGTCTCGACTTTCAATTAGGGTTTACGGTTCTAAGTCCTATTTATTGGCATTTATTAATTATCTTTCGTAATTATTTTATTAATCATTTATTTTCCGGAAATTAGACCGGGATAGCCAGTGACCGGAATTTTATGCTGATTGCAGTGGTGTGATCTGTTTATTTAATTGATTGTTATTTTGTGCAAATTGAGTGTGATTAGCAGTTTTGGAGTATTTATCCCAAAATTTATTAATGTCAGTATTTAATTAGAAAATCATCGGGCGTCGGTTTACAGTGCCAAAAATGTTTTTATCGACTATATAAATGGTGGGAGTTTTAAAAGTAAAGATATTATATTTTTGTCTAAGGCCGATCGTGTGCCCATATACGATAATTTTTATCAGGTGTTTTTAACACGAGAGAATAGACCAAGGTGTTATGTTGATTGAGAAATTTAAGTGTGGAATACCCCGTTCTTGGCCGTGGGTGATTAATTATGTGATGGTTTATAGTCGTAATAAGATCACTATTGAAAGTTGTTGGGCATGTTGGGGGGTTAGATCAATAAAACCGCCGAAGTATGGCCACGCTCGTTGAGCCGTAATCAACCACCTCATAGAGGTTGTGCCTTTTGGGCCGTAATCAACCACCTCATAGAGATTGTGCCTTTTAGGCCGTAATTAACCACCTCATAAAGGTTGTGCCCATTGGGCCGTAATTTCACTGCTGAAGATTTAGTAGGCCATGCCCATTGTGCCGTAATTAATAGTTGGAGTGAGTAATTGAAATCACCGTGTGATAGTCCTGATGACATGAAATCGACTAAGTCAATTGATCGATGACTCAATCTGATTTGATTGGTTGATTGATTGGTGAGTATTTGAATTGTACTGACTTGCAAGAAGGAACTGAGGCAAAGGTAAGTCCTCCAACCTATGTTTGTGCTTAAGCAGCCTTTGGGGCGTATTTTCTTCCTTGTTGAGGCTTAAGGGGTTGAACTTGTTGAGACGCCGTCTCACCCCGTTGTGGGACAACATTTTCATGCCCCTAGACGATAGTCATGGAGGACCGGAAGCCCTGGAGTCTGGGAAGGTGTAGATCCAAGAATTGGCACTGTGTCTGACTAGTGGGTCATAGGACAGTTTCCTTTTGTTAAGCCAATATTTTTGTAAACAGCCTGGTATTGTATATAAACCCTTTTGTTTCTAAAAGGGGTTGTTTTGGTTTGAAAATTTGAGGCCCTACTTTTCTATCCTATATTGTTGTTGTCTGGGGATTATTTATTCGCTGCCGCATGCACATTAAAATGAAAAGGGTTGGCGATGCGTCCTGGGATGTCGCTATTTAATTGACCACAAAGGGATAGGCACGTGCTCAGAGGATAGGGACGTGACATTAAGGACTGGCCGAATTTCTTTTGGGGAGTTGACCTTATCAAGGTTCCCTTGTGACGGTCGATTCGACTTATCGAGCGAGATAGTGAATTCTTTCGCTCGTGGCGTCTATAACGTTGGTTCGTTGACACGCGTTCGTCAACAGGTCACATTCATATCGTGGTTGCCAATCACAAGTTCGATTAGAGGTCGAGGTTCGCAATTTGCACCATCGGGCATTTGTAGAACAATCTTTCCACAATGATTAACATCACCCAATGGGTTTGTAAAGCTTTTTATGTTAAAAACGAGTTAAGTAGAATAGAGAAAAAATGCTATTAGTAATAAATTATTAGCTCCTTAATCTTTTCCTCCAAGATGACAGTTTTCTCTGCCCTCTTGAAATTCCTTTTTTGTTAGATTATCTGTCGCGACCCGATCTCACTGCCCTAATCTCGCGAGCAAAGGAAGGGGGAAACGTCAGATTTCTGGGTACTTGACCATGAAAGTTCCCTTATGGTTCTCAACTATAGGGATGTCATCACCTCATCCTCGGATGAACCTCTTGTGAGTTCCCTTTACAAGGTCTCAAACTTGTACCCCGAGTGACAACGGAGTGTTATGACCTATACCCACACGGGCGACACACCTTGAGAGAAGAGTTCGGGTGAGAATATTAGATTTAAAGGTATCTTTACCCAGATAGCCTTCCTTTTGGCACTCCTTCCTAAGGATGGTGTCACTTCATCCATTAGGAATTTCCACATGTGAGTATGCTAAACCATGGTGAGTCCTATCGGGGCCCATACCTCACGCGACAGGTTCATTTATACGGTTTAGTTGTTTAGGACAAACTAAAAATAAGACGGGAGTCACCACTAGCTTTATTTTTTGGGGTTGGCTAGAAATCCAATTGAGGGTTAGGAGTATTCCCTTGATATTTACGCAACTAGATATCTAGGTCCGAGGACTTGGGTTACGCTAATATTTCTATTAGTGTCATTTCGGTATCTAAACAGTCTGTCGTATTTACCTAACGTGTCCATGCATTTTTTCTTACATTTTTGGGATCGTTAGTCCTAAACTAAGCGATCATGTGTGGTTGGTCATTTTCATGCTAATCTATTTCTAAAGTTAATTAAAGTGAAACACCCGATTGAATTAAAAATTGCGAGACATAAAGTAAACAATCAAGGATAATGATAAATCTACTTTGCAATTCTAGAAAACAATAAATGGAAACACAATTGAAAATGATAAAAGAAAAAGAGAACCCGCAACTCGCTGGGCTTTTATACAGACGATGGAACCCAAGACATATGTTGGGGAAATGAATATTACATAATAATGGTCGGAATGGACATTGACCTCCACCATCTTCATGTCCTCTCCATCTTCAAAATCCTAATCTAAACCTAGTCTAGAAAACAATATAACTAGGTACATACAATGGAAAGAAACAAATATACACATCAAAATAGGCAAAAACATGACATCATGTCAAGGTCAATTCTCAAAAGAAATTCAATTTCATAAATTAGATTTGGGCCTCAGGGTCGGTCTTTGTCTTTCATGCATAGGTCCCTCTAAGACACCCAATTTATTTTATGTGACTTATAGCCATTTTCAACCAATTGTATTCTTGCATGGCCAATAACACTTATAAGTCCCTAATGAAGTGATCTATATGATCCTAGATTTCCCTCGATATCATGTATCGGCCCTATCATACATCTAAAAATCACATGTATTTGCGGGAATTAAATATGCATGTAGGTCTTTTCGACCTTATTTCTCAATCATTAAAACAAATGAGTGAGCCGTCGACGGATCACTTATTACCAATAACATGCGCCAATCACAAATACAAGCATTTCTAAATGAAAAACATGTGTGTATACATAGAGGGTACATGCGATGTTTCAAAGACCTCTTTCGAAATCATTGACAAAAAAAAAATTAAGACAAAGTGATGTCTCGGCTATAAAAGACATTAAATATAATTCAAACCGTGACTTTCACAATGTCAAACCTCGGTTTAAGAAACAATTTTGAAAATATTTTGGATTAAGGAATATAGGCTATGGAACATATTCAATTGCTGAGGCTAGCTCGGGGCTCGCATAAATGCACTCACAAGTATCATAGGCATTTTGAATATGATCCAAACCACAACTCTTCCTTAAACCAAATTAGGCTTTGGAAAAGGAATTTCTTAGTAAATGTTTTTGGGAAACATCACATGTACCAAATCATTTTTAAATTTGATTTGAAAAGAAAACTTGTTAAAACTCATTTCACAATGAATATTAAGGTGTTTAAAAACAACTTTCATGAAGATGAAATAAGCTAGGTTCATGCATAAACTAACCTACAATCACGTTCATATTGGGGCATTTCAGAACTAGCATGTAAAGACAACAAAATTAGGCAATACCTAAAGACAATTTGGCAATGACAAAATTTCCTAACATGCATGACATGATAACAAACAACTTTTGTAAAAAAAAAATCATAAATGAGCTATACATGATTTTACAAAAATCAGATAACAAGCAACAACATGTTAGAAAATTGTCAAAACAACAGTTTATTTAGTCATTTTTAAAAATATACGTCCTATCAAAACAACTCTAAAAAAAAACACCATATTTTCACACAACATAGATGACATATTGACAAACAAGTTTCATTAAGAGGCAAAGTGCAAAATCCTTATAGAAAAAATAGAACAAAAATGTCAAAAGTCTGTCCAAACAGGGGTTAGAACAGGGGTTCAAATTCGATCCCATATCCAAATTCTAGTCTAGTTTTTTTTTTAAATAATAATTCGGTCCAAATGATGAGTGATCTGAATGAAATTAGCAACATTGAAAACCTCTAAGTGTACCTTACAACTTTCTAGAAGGGCTCGAGTCTAGACTAGGTCAATTTGATGCTCTAAGATCGACATCTCTAAGAGTGCGCATATCAATAGCTAAAAACCAGAATACAAACATGCATTAATAAATCTCAAAATCATTCAAGTAATACACAAATGGCATGAAAAAAGCCGCATGCGACTTATAATTGGATGCGACAAACAATTAGGGTGATCATCTAATCCTATGTCGGCATGAGAAGTTGTCATACAATTCAATGACAATACTAGATGACTCAAGATTCGTGATGAAATGCTAAAGGGTTTCTAGGTAAACACGTGCTTTTGTGGCACAAATTTAACATGCAAAATGATACTTAAATGTAATGATGTGAACATGTACTAAAGCTTTGTAATATGTAGTTTAAGTGTCAAGAAGGCATTATTACAAGATTTGGTCTCTAAAAGACCAACACAAGCATGGCAAGGAGCATATTTGGTAAGGTTCTGTTCTAATCTCAACATCACAAAATGAGCATGATTTTGATTATCTAAAAACTTACAAAAATCTAATGAAAAATCTCACATACAAAACATGTAAATGAAGAATATTTTTTGTTAAGAGTCCAAGTTCTAGATGAAATCATATGAGTCTTGGAAAAAATGGCAAAACAGACATGCATATCTAAGTTGTATCTTACTGCAGCACATTTTCACATTAACTCATGTAATTGACATACTAGACAACATCAACACTTTGCAAATCATGCATCAATTGAACAAATACAACAAGTATTTCATCTTTCATGAAGGATTTGAGACCAAACAAACTCATTTATGAACTCAATTTCACCAAAACACAATTCGGAATAGGGCGGGCATACAATCCTGTGTTTGGATCTTGGTTATTTTTACCTAGTTAAACACATCTAAAAATCCTGAGAAAATTACAAGACATGCACGAGACAATTTGAAACAAAATCATGGGGACAAGATTATCTAGAAATCACCACAGAAGGCTACACAAAAATAGCAAAATAACATTTCTAAACTATTATAGAATAGAAAATCCACATGAACTACTGCATAATCGCTCCTCTTTAGAGGTATTTTTCGAGGGTCAAACGACGCTCGATTGGGGCGTGCAACCTATCGATTCAAAGCGAGCGATGTGTTTTTTGGACCTCATTTTAGCCAAATCGTCATATCAATCCTATAGCCACGAAATTGCAGATTCAAACTTCAATCAACCACAATCATTCATAACATTCAAGAACATTCAACCTCAGCAAATCAACATCCATCCAACATTCTAACATGTAAACATCACATATTTACCTAAAATTGAACCCTAGCCCTAGCTAGATAATCCGACCTTGCTTCACGGGGTTTGAGACTGAGAAATTACCTTTTGATGCAGTTTTTTTATTTATTTATTTTGATATTGATCAATCAAATCAAATCGTCGGAAAGCACACGAATCTCTAGGATAATGATTGGATCATCATAAATCACCAAGGGAACCGGATCGGGGCTAGTTGAACTACTGACTTGAGGTAAAAATCGAAACCCTCCAAAATGGACCGGTTTTGATCCGCCAACGGAGATCGAGTTGCTGGTGGAAGTTCGGCAACCGATCCAAATGTCCCTGACCATGGCAAGGTCAGGGACCTCTGGAGCTATAGATCATTGGTGGCTGAGGCACCTTGGAGCTCCGACGACCGCTGGTTCGAGCTAGGACAAAATCGATCCCGCTTGGATCGATTTTGGAGTCTCCGGAGAAGATCAGGCCACCAAAATTGTTCCGGTGGCTAATCTATCAGTCCCTGGCTGTTGTAAGGTCGAGGATTGACCTAGAAAGAGATCGGCGAGGGTTGTTCCATCAATCTAGATCACCAAACTGACAATCAAACCGGTTAAATTGACCTAGAAAGAGATCGGCGAGGGTTGCTCCATCAATCTAGATCACCAAACCAACAATCAAACCGGTTAAACTCAATCGGTTCAGTCGCCAGTTTTTAATACCGAAGGAAGAATATTCGCTAATTCTCACTGGTCGGCTTGTGAATGGAAACAATGCCAGTCACTTGAGAGATGATGGAGGAGAGAAAGTCATCGGGGGGCTAGGTGGTGAGTGATCGAACATCGATTCAAGGCCGACAAACGGCGACCGAGGGTGAAGCAGTTTAAGAGAGAGAAGAAAGAGAAATGGGCGGGAAACCAAAAGGAGTAGAGAGAGAATTCTGAGGAGAGAGTGAATTTCATGCAAATGAGGCCTCCTTGAAAAATGGAGGGAAAATGAGTATATATACCCCCTCAAAATTAAGCAATTTCGGCCGTCGATTGGATCCGACAGTCGAAATCTCGATCTAATGATTAAAATTCGATTTTAAAGGCTGCATTATGATCTTAAGGTGTCGGGTAATCTATCTAAGGGGTTTGATTTGCGAAAACCCAAACCAAACCGAGAATTACATCAAAAAATCCGATTAGGAGTTAATTTGCAATTTGATGAAATTCGATGATCTATCTGTAAAATTTTGAGAAATTGAATGTGCAAAATTGAAATTGACATCGAAAGGATGCTGAAACCGGTCATTGGAGGTTATGAACCTGCCGGCAATGGGCTAAACTAGCCATCCCTACTAGCGGCCAATCAAACCGGTCTAGCCAGTTTGATCTAGTTTGGTTGATTTTTTACCGGTTTGGTTCGAATCTTGTCATTTCGCACATTGAGGACTTCTATGGGTTCAAAATTTATGCAATTTGGTCCCAAAGGAAATTTATCCTATTTAAGAAGAAATTGGCTTATCGTGATTCAATTAAGCTAATTAAATCTTATGAATGTGATCTATGGGTCTTTTATTGACCTAAATGAATGATTATTGTGAAAGACAAGAAGTCAAATCTATGAGTGCTTTGAATTGGGCCTAAAGGGCTGAAATGATCAAATTTGTAAGATCACTTATCATGTCCGAATTGGCCTTGAATTGAAGTGCTCGAGCTTATGTCAAAAATGGATCTAGGTCCAATATCCAAATTGGACCTAGATTCATGAAATTAAATCATAACTATGAATGGGTCAATTCGAATTTTGACAATTGAAGCTTAATTTGTGGCATCCTAAAATCTAGTGACAACCTCTGGAGTACCATGAACCATGATTAGGTAATGGAAGTGCCGTTTGATTTTGTATTAGCCATTGAATTAATGAAAATTCAATTTATTTAAGGCCGGGCATTGTAATGGATGATTGTTTGGATGGAGATGTGTCTTCAAGTGATCCAAGGATTTTATTAAGGTGCAATTGATATAGAAATCTTATTCTTGGTGGTGCGCTTTATAAGTAGAATTTTATTGATTTAAATCACAAAGTTTTGTGGGCTTATAAGTTGAAATTATGTGTTAATTTAAATGAGGGTTAAATGGAATAGGAATAGGAGAGGGTGGGCTGATTTTTAGGCCCAAAGACCGTCCAACCAGCCCACACTAGCCCCTTATTCGACCAGCCCATGAAGGCCCAAGACCGGCCCAACAATTGAAGCCCATAAGCCTTGCATGTAAATTGCCAAGTGGCATGGAGGAGAAGCCAAGTGTGACTACCCCTATTGGCTTCCTTGGGCGGCTTCATGCAATCAAATGATTGCAAATGATTATGGGGGAAGGAAATTAAAGAGGGAGAGGCGGATTAGGCGAGGAAAGGGAGAGAGAGAGAGGAGAGAAAGAGAGAAAGGGGAAGCGGGCGTGCGAGAGGAAGGAGGAGGATCGTCCGCCTAGCTCACCGCCGTCCGTTCACCGCTTTGCCGCTGTTCTTGTTGCTGTTTGTGCTTGAGTTTAAGGCAAGTGAAGTCCTAAATCCTACCCCTTGCATTGCTGTGTGTATGTGTAGTAGATGGTAAGTCTTGGTTGTGGTAGATGGGATGAGATTTCGGAGCTTTGAAGAGAGATTCATTGGTCATGCATGCTGTTTCTGGAAAGACCAGTCCGACCATCCTTGAGTTTGTGTGTTGCATGTGACTTTTTAGTCAGAATATTGTTTTGATTTCTTCATGAAAGTTGTAGAGAACACCTTGAATAACAACATACTAAAATTTGAGGCAAAACGAACAAGTATTGGTTAGTGAAACGATTTTTCTTTGGAGAAGTTAGATCTGGAATCCGTTGTGCTGACCTTTGGAGATTTCGTGGTCTGTAAAGTAACTTTTTAGTGAAAATATCACTTTGATCTCTTAATGAAAGTTGTATTATACTTCTTGAGGTAGAATATATCAAAATTTTAGAGGAAATGAACAAAAATAGGTCGGTGAAATCGTTGTCTTTTGAAGAGACTGGATCTGGGAAAAACGTTACTTCGATCAGTGTGATTTCGTGATTTTTATAAAATCATACAGTTAAAATTTGTTCATGTGTTATTAATGAAAGTTGTAGGTAATATTCTGAGGAATAACATATTAAAAATTTAGAAGAAATGAACATATGTAGGTTGGTGAAATGAGTTTCTTTTGAAGGATGAATCTGGGTAAAGATGACACCGAGAACAGAA
Organism: Eucalyptus camaldulensis; assembly: GCA_019915185.1. Classification (NCBI taxonomy): domain Eukaryota; kingdom Viridiplantae; phylum Streptophyta; class Magnoliopsida; order Myrtales; family Myrtaceae; genus Eucalyptus; species Eucalyptus camaldulensis. The sequence continues at coordinate 556,586 of JAHSVA010000014.1, forward strand.
GAAATAATCGTCTATATCTATTAACCTAGAACGAATTGGCATTATCTTTTCTTATGGTGCGTAGTTGGTGTGTATTGCATTATGGTTATTAGAGGGAGAGATGGTGAGACTTGTTATGCTTTCGCTAATGAACTACGCTGGGACCTTTTCAAAAAAAAAAAATTGGTAAAGCATTCCATTGACCAACCCTTATGAACTATGGTTTTACTTAAATTTAAAAGTTACCTTATTGGTAGGTATTAGGATGAGTGACAAGTACCTGTGGTGATCCCAACGAATTGGGGACCGTCGAGGGGTGCCACATAATTGCTTGGCTTTCTTTTGCTCAGGAGGATAAAATCCTTCAAATCAATATGTTTTGGTGTGAATTTCTCAAAATCAATTTCGAATTTGGACCTATCTTAAGGAAATGAGTGAGAAACAATTGTCCATTTGCAAGTTATGTGGCACGCCCCGAACACCGAGCACGTGTAGATCCCTCAACAGTCAATGGAAATGCAATGTTCCCAGAACACGTCGCCAACCCATTCTTTTTATCTTTCAATTAAGCACATGCGGAAGCGAATTAAATAAACACCCGGACAACCATCAAACATAGGGATAGTCAAAACGTGCTAACGCTTTTTCATAAAACACCCTTTATAAACATGTCAGGTTAGTCTTACAAGTCTATACACATAAGTTTGACTCAAAAGAAACTACTAGGCCACCTACACTCCGGACCCTTCCACCTCGGGCTTCGGGTTCCCTATGGCACCATCCAATTTATCAATGTCCATGGGGTGAGCTACCTCCCCATCCTTGGTTTCGATGGTAGGCCCATCAAAACCCTGCAAAGGACCCTCCCAAACCCCATTAGGCTCATTAAGGAACCATGCCTTGAAGCGATGAGGCACCAAGTGAAAGAGGCCCTCATCAACCCAAATCGTGGTCACCACTAACTCATGAGTCCAGGTGGTCCTGAGAATAGGGAAGAAGGTAGACTTGGACTCCATCTCCCATGGGCACCGAAAATGGACGTGATGTATCTCCATACTAGGGACATGAAAACTGGTTAACCACAATGGGGTGAGATAAATCTTAGTGAGTCAAAATCCTAAACTCCGATTAGGACGCAAATTCACCTAGAGGCAGCCTAAACAGGCATCATAAACAAACTTATCTCACCTCAGCACATCCCTTCATATTAGTGCATCACATATACCATATGAATACAACACACGTAGTTAATAACCAAAACACATCATTTTATCTTGCAAACAATCACATGGGTCCTGATTATAAGGTAAAACCATTATGACACATCACATTTCGTGCCAGTCAATTTTGCTCCATAATCAGGCCCAGCTATCACAACCACTCAAGCGTGTTCCAGTTATTATGACCCATCAGTCACGGTCAACTTAACAGTCGGCGATCATCCGGCATAACCGAGCGTCGTCCCGCTTCGTCGGCACGGCAACGTCTGCACTTAGACGGCATTCCATAAAGGAATGTGACATCCTGAATTTCAAGCTCTGTTTTCAATTGAATGAATCCGGCTTTTTATCGACGTGCCTATAGTTCTATACTCTGAGTTGATCACTCACGAGACAACTAGTCTAACAGGTGAAGCCGTTAAGGGATTTTAACGCAATAGACTTGACAATTCGACTAGGAGTCGACTAATCGACCGTGCTCATATGCAAAGATTATTACGGTACAGTTAAAAATCAATCATGGATCAAAGATAGGTCGGTTTGACTGAGATATGTGATCAAAGTGTGGATGATTCCACCAGATTGCAAATTCTCGTCGATAGGCACTAGACCGATTTTTCTGTCGTTTTGGTACCTTGTGGCCATATTTGAAATCTCGAGATTTTCACAACAACCGAGAGTCGCCAATGTGTCGAAGATGTACATTGTGGCAAGAAATAAATCGATCACAAGTCAATTGCGCCAAAAATTCCTGAAACCTACTCGATAGGCTAGGTCACGCTAAAATCGTGCCAGATTGACATTAACCGCGACTTTGAATCCGATTTTAGAAATTGAAAATTCTGTTATGTCACGAATCATTTTAAGACCGTCGACTCATCCTCCGAAGATTTTTATATAAACCAAGATTTTTGGCGAAAATTTAAAGTAAGGGCGTTTTTGACAGAAAAATTCGGAAGACCATTTTTTATCGCATTTTTGGGATGCAAGTTGGTTCTATTGACGAGGAAAAATGTTAATTTGGTCGAGGACACCTTGGTGGAATTTTTAGGGACTAGTTTAAGTCCAATTGAAGGGGAATTGGTCCAATTTGGGGGAAAATGTTTCAAAATTCGTAGCCCCATGGTGTGCCACTTTTGGGCGACTTCAATGGCTTCCTAGGGAAGCTTGGTGGCTGCAAAATGGCTAAGGATTGAGCTGAAACATGTGGAACCTTGCCAAGGGGACAAAGGGGATGAGATAGGAGACTTTAGAGGCCAAGGGGACCCTCCACAAGGCAGCTAGCTTCTTCTCCTTTAGCAGAGGCTACTTTCTCCATTGTTGGCCATAAAGAGTTGCAAAAATTCCAGAGAAAGTTGCCAGCTTCCCCCTACGGTTGTTGAGCTGCTCGGATCGCCACCGCTCGTCGTTGTGCCGCCCGCGAGCTCCACACGCCAGCCCGCTCGTCCCACACCATCACGTCGTCCCCTGCGATCCCTGAGCCGCTGTCAAGCCCCCATCTAGCTGCCTGAGCCATCCCCATCGCCATCCGGTCGGCATCGAGGGTCGCCTCCACTCGCTACAGCCCGTCCGCCCGTCTCTTGTGTGGCACCCCGAACCCTTCGTAGGTCGCCACTAGCGCCAATGTTACACCTTATTACCTTTCTCCTTAGAAGAAGCGTCGTAATTCATAGACACATTTTTTTTCAAACAAAACGGTCCCAGCGCGACTCATTAGCGGAAGCAAATTAAAACATCACCATCTCTCCCCCTACCAACCATGATACAAATACACACCACTAATCACCATAATTTTATAGACAAGCCACGACACTTTATTTACATATATTTTCAAGATGGGACTTCTTTTGGGTTGGTACATTAAAAAGGAAAAGCTAGGACTTAGCCATGTCCAGCCTAAAACCTCAAAAAGAACCCTCGACCCTCTACATCTCGCGTGCAACAATTCCCCATCATTAGTGTTGGCTAACTATTCCCAAAAAGGATCCAGCTCCTACTCGTCACGCACGGGTCTCACACCCAACTCGGTGCATCAGGCGGTGGCGGCGGCAACATCCCTCGCATCGCTCCATCCCGACGAACATGTACGAATATGAACTCCTGAATGACAGGGCCCCCAGCTAGGCTCACGTCGTACATCACTAGACAGCGTACTCGAATAAAAGTCAGTCCCGGAACAGAGGGACAGTCTATCTCAGCACACTCGACCTTTACATCGGATGGTAGACCGTAAAATACACCCCGCGTGACGGCAGGAAGCGGCATACTGCTAATCAGAAATGTGGGTCCCCAAAGGGGTGAGTACAACCACTCAGCAGATAAGGAATCCAATAACAACTCAATGCATCATGCAAATCATACATGCGTTGCTGGCGTTACTTACCTTGAAGCCATGCGCATACTATCATTGCATCATCATATCGCAAATTATAACACATACATGTGTATCATCATCATATCATACATGTCATCATCATTATGACATTACCACATCACACATGTCATCATCATCATGCCATATCATATATCATCATAATCATCATCATCGTCATGCATATCATCATGCATATCATTATGCCATATCATATATCATCATCATCATCATCCTCATCATCATGCATATCATCATGCATATCATCGCATTACACATGTCATCGTGCCATATCATATATTATCATCATTATCATCATCATGCATATCATGCATGTCATACCATGGGTGATCATCATTATTTCACATCACATATCATCATCATCATCCTCATCATCATGCATATCATCATGCATATCATATATCATCATCATTATCATCATCATGCATAGCATGCATGTCATACCATGGGTGATCATCATTATTTCACATCACATATCATCATCATCATCATCATCATCATCATGCATATCATCATGCATATCATATATCATGGTTTAATTTCCACTTTTAGCTTTCAATTTGATCACCACATCACCCATTCCTCAAATCATCAATTTCATCATCCCCTCGGGCAAAGACCTCCGAGGCTCCCGGCATTCAGCCTCCCAGGCCATCGGGCATCCGGCCCCTCACATTCCGGGCATCTCGCATCCCAACTGGCATCACGAGGCATTCCCTTCGGGCAGAAACCTCCGACAGGGCTTCCGGCATTTACACTCCCTGGCCGGGCATCCTGCACCCCAATCTTGGCATCGCAAGTTATTCCCTTCTGGCAAAAACCTCCGACAGGGCTTCCGGCACCCCCACGTTCCGGGCATCCTGAATCTCCCAGGGAAATTCGGCAATGCATCTCTATACATTCCGGCCTCATCCTCCACCACAACCACTTCCTCACTTATCATTATTTTGATCTCAATTTAACATGGCATATGGCGTGACATCAAACAAGTCATACTTGGCATAGGATTCACACATGCATCACAATTCAATGTCATACATACACCAATATCTCATTTCACATGCTACATGGAATTTATGGCCAATAAAATAATCCATTTTATTTTATTTTATTTTATTGTTATATAATTTTTTTTAATAAATATTAAATTCAATATCTATAAATTCCCAAAATTATAAAAATTCAAGCAATCATCAAACAAGCCAATAGGATGATAATTTCATACAAAATACATGGCCAAATAGCATTTCACACAATTTCCCAATTTTCACAAAACATCATATAATTTTCGGATGAAACCAGAATGCACGGTTTCCGAAGAAATTCGATTAAAATATCCATACGGCCTCCAAAAATTATGAAATTTTACTGAGTTATAGCCAAGACATTTGTGTACAACTTTCATGCAGAACTCCAAGCCAGATTCTTTTTAGATTATTTTATACAGTCTCACGAAACTTCTGGATCCCTTACCGCATCGTCCAGTGTACACATCTCCGAAATATTGAGATTTCACCTACCCATTCTCTTTCGTTTCCTCTGAAATTTGGATATGTTATACATCAAGATATCCTATACAAGTTTCATGAAGAGATCTAAGTCATATAACCAGAGTATAGTCATCATCTATGTCCATGAAGTCTTGGGTATCTCGGAATACATCACCAGAATCATCATCTTCAAGATCTAGTTCGTTTACTAGACTATACTTGTTCATTTCACTTCAAATTTGAGTATGTTGTAGTTTAAGATGTCTCCTACAACTTTCATGAAGAAATCAAAGTGAGATTCTCAACACAAACCAACATGCAATCACGAATCCAGCAAGAGGTCAGTAAAAACTCTCCAGATCTGAGGTCTCCGTAGGATGAGACTTTAACCCCTCAAATCTCCATCATTTTCCACGAAATTTCAGTATGTTGTAGTTAAAGATGTTAGATACAACTCTCGTGAAGAAATTGAAGCCAAAATCGGACTCTAAACACACATGCAAGCTCAAACAACATTCTGACTCACAAGATCCGAGCAAGAACAGTCACACCATTCTCACACAACTCATCCATGCTTCGGTATTTCTCATCTAACACCCAAGAATTCAACATGCAAACAACATACAAGCATGCATGAGAAGCTAGAGGACTCCCACTTGCCTCTAGACTACATGAATCGGCAGCACACGGTGGCGAACACGGCGGTCGGACGGCGACGACTCCTCCTCGGCTCCTCCTCCCTCTCGGCTGCTCTCCCTCTCTCTCGCACGATCTCTCTCTCTCGCACAACTCTCTCTATCTCTCCTTGGGCGAGCAAATGACCGGCCACCCTTCTCTCTCTTCCCTTCTTATACCCCCAAACTATCATCATTTGTAATGATTGCATGCCACTTAAATTAGCCAATGCATGGCATCCTTGTCTAGGCCAATGCATGAAGTCTTCTTGCCACTTGTTTTATGGACTTTTGGGCTTGGGCCTCCTCTTCTTGGGCCGGCGACAGCCCCCTTTTAGTGGGCCTAATTGGGACGACTAACTTGGCCCACTAAGCTTAGGCCAATGGGCCTAAGGCCCATTCCAAAAATTGACTTTTTCCCCCTTTTTTTTTTTTTTGAATTTCTTCTATAAATATTTTTAAATTTCAATTTTCATCTTGGCCAAAGTCTTGGGGCATCTTGTTTATTGAAATTTACTTTATAAAGTACATGGCCAAGCATAGATTATTAATCTATCAAATTTAAATTTTCACAATCATATGCACAAATCATCTAATTAAAAGACTAATGGCTAAAGCATAAGCCATGGAAATTTTTATCACCTAATTAGGAACTTTAACACACCTTATGGCTTGGCTTTGAATTTTGGGATGCCACATCTTGCCATTTCCAGCCTAACCGGCCTCGGCTCCAACCTCTCAGCCCACGCAGTAGAACCGAAGGCTAGCAAGGAGCTGTGGGCCTTCGAGGCCCATTTCGAACCGCTTCCGGGCCTCGTAGTATGTCGCCTCTTCAGAGTTTGTCGCCCGTCTCCGCGTTGCCGTCGTTGTGAACTCATTGAATTTCAAAATCGGTGAGTTTACTCACCAAACTCTACTTAGGGAGCTAATTATGATTAAGGGTTGATTAGTTTAGGCTAAATATGATTTAGGTGGTTCGTTAGAACGGATTAGCAATTTAATTACTCATTATTGCATGTTAGGTGGTTAGATCGGCTTAATTAGCAACTAGATAGGTTGTATTATTTATCTAGATAGGTTCAGAATTTTTCCAAGCCCATTTCCGTATTTAATTAGGCTTTTCCGGCCTAAGTTTCTATTTATGGCATTTAAATGTATTTATTTAATTAATTTTGGCATTTATTTAATTATTTATTATTTTTCGAAAATTATATCGGGATAGCCAGTGATCGGAATTTCGTGCTGATTGCAATGGTATGATTGGTTTATTTAATTGAGTGTTGATTTGTGAAAATTAAGTGGAAATTGCAATTTTTAGTATTTACCCCAAAATCGAGTAATTCGGTATTTAATTGGAAAATATTGGGTGTCGGTTTGCAGCGCCAAAAATGTGTTTATGGACTATTATAATTATTGATATTTTTGAAAAGAAAGATATTATGTTTTTGGCTTAGGCCGACCGTGTACCCACACACGATTATTTTTATCGGGTACTTTTAACTCTGTGAATTATTAGCTTGTGAGAGCATATGTGCATGTTAGCTTGTGTGAGCATATTTATTGTCAGCTTTTGGGAGCATTTGCATGTCAGCTTGAGTGAGCTAAGACCGTTTTATCGGCTTAAGTGAGCACAATATATATATATATATATATCAGCTTGTGTGAGCTAAGATCGTTTTATCAGCTTGAGCGAGCACAATCTATATATTTATATTAGCTTGAGTGAGCACGATCTATATACTTATTAGCTTGAGTGAGCCATCTATCTATATATATCAGCTTGAGCGAACTATGACCATATATTGCAACTGGTGTGAGTAGTGGTGGTATCAAAGGATTGATATATGGTATTAAATTGATAGATATTACTATTGGTATGGAATTGAGCTGATTGACTAATTGATTGATGATTTGAATTGAATTGATTGGTGGAGATTATGAACTATACTGACTTGCAAGAAGGAACTGAGGCAAAGGTAAGTCCTCTATCTTGTGTGTGCTTAGACGGCTTTTAGGCGTATTTCCTTCCTAGTCGAAGTTGAAGGGGTGAACTTGCTAAGACATCGTCTCACCCCGTCGTGGGCTAACATTTTCATGTCCTTGAAAGGCGGTTCTTCTCGAACGTTTTGGCCAACCAAAGAAGGTCACTGAACAGGTTACTTTGATTCCTCAACCTAGGGGCTAAGGAGACTGGGTCTACAAACTCATGAGGTCCATTGTCTGGGTTGATGTGGGTCTATCCTGAATGGTACCCCATCAATACAGGTCATGGTATCGTCATGGGCGAGATGGACCCAGAGAAAGTCCCCTATCGAAATCTAAGATCCCTATGTCGGTGCTAGAGATCGCTGTTGGCAAAGGTACGACTAACCCTCCTGGTGGTGCAGTGGTAGACCTGAGTTCCCCTGAGCCAGAGACCTCGAAGTCTTCGGTTGAGGGTTCGAACGTTTAAAGTACCTGTAGCTTTTATGTTTCGGTAGACCTTTGTGAATAGACTAGTATTGTCAATAAACTAGTCAATTTTGTATAAATGTGTGTTGTGTAGTTTTAAAATATTGGCCCTGCTTTCCTATCCCATCTTTGTGTTGTCTAGGGATTTAATTATTCGCTTTTGCATGCGCATTAAAATAAAAGGGTTAGCAACGCATCCTAGGACGTCGCAATTTATTCGACCACCAAGGGATGGGCACGCACTCAAGAATCGAGGCATGACATCCTCGCCCGGAGTGGTATCAGAGCTGGTCGGTAGTTGGAGTGATAACGTGCGATAAGTTTATGGGATAGTTAGTAGGAATGGCCTTTATTTCATGCCGGTGCATGTCTGTGATAGCTGTTTGGTAAATTGTTTGTTGAGATTGCTCAGCTTCTAATTCTGTGTGAAATTGGAAAGCAGTTTTCTTTAAAGATTCTGCAAAATAAGTGATCAAGAGCAAAGGACTCCTATAAAGTGTACCATTGGACCTGTTACTTGGGGTAGGACGCCGACGAGGGTCGGTACCCAAGGAGGTCATGGTCGAGCGCTAGCTCAGGCTAGCGCTAGTGGTGTAGCACTGCCTCTTGTTGGTGCTAGGGGTAGCAGCCCCTGATGATCCCATGATTGAAGGGATCATGCAGGCATTTGAAGCAATGGGAGCACTAATGGGGTAGCAGGCCTATAATCAAGCCACCGCAGCTACAGCTGCTACTGTTGCCACCGCTGCCAAGGCCGCTACCATTGCTGCACCTACCAAAGTTCCAGCTGGGAACATAGTTGTGGAGAGGGAGAGATCGATCTATAAGTTGGTGGAGCAGTTTTTAAAGTTGAATCCGCCAAGGTTCACTGGTACTGGAGATCCCAAGACTGCCTCGCTTTGGATTTAGGACCTAGAGAAAACCGTTGCACTCCTGAGGTGCAGTGAAGAGGAAAGAGTTGTCCTGGCAATATATCAGCTGCAGGGTAACACAAATACCTAGTGGAGGGCCGCTAAAGTTACAATATTTTCAGAAGGTGTAGTCCCGGTGTGGAATGTTTTCCTTAGAACATTCAATAGCAAGTACTTTTTGAGTAGCGCCCGAATAGAAGATGGAGGAATTTCAACGCCTCCACCAGGGAATGATGACTATTGACCAATATGAGGTCAAGTTTGCAGAGCTTTCTTAGTATACTCCAAGATTAGTGGAGGATCCAGAAGACAAAGCTCAAAGGTTCAAGAATGGCCTTCAATTAGAGCTGAATAACCCACTAGTGCCGTTTGATTTGAAGGACTATAACGAGGTGTATAATCAGGCCCAACTAATAGAGAGAAGTTTGAATGAACAAGCCGCCTTGTCCGGATCAAGGTTTAGTTCAAACAGAGATGGGAACCGGTATGGGAAGAGGCCCATGACCAGAGGAAGATTCCATGTTTCACCCAACAGGAATGGTGGAATTAGAAAATTAGCACCGCATCAGAATGACGTGTGTCATCTCTGTGGAAGGTGACATGGTTCGGTCCCATGCCACCTTAGGATGAGAGGGTGTTACAAGTGTGGTCAACCGGGTCATTTGGCCAGAGACTGTCCCAGAAGGCTAAGAGGATTCCAGCAGTTGTCGCCACCGCCATTAATGGGTCAGAACAGAAGGTTTACGCCGTAGATCGCACAGCAGGGAGGAGAAAACAAACTGCCAGCACAAGGACAAGTGTACGCCATCACGAGAGGACAAGCAGAGGACTCGCCTATTGTGGTTACAGGTACGGTTTCAATGAACGACCATGCTGCATATGCTTTATTTGATTCTGGTGCGACTCATTTGTTTATAGCTGAACAGTTCGTTAAGTTGATAGGATTGAGTCCTGAGTTATTGGAGTCAGTGGTTAGCATATCTACACCGTTAAAGGATAAGGTGTTAGTTGCATTGGGTTGTCCTAGTTGCAAGTTAGTGATTAGTGAGCGAGAAGGGAAGATAGACTTGTTAGTCCTAGCCATGTATGACTTCGATGTGATAATTGGCATGGACTGGCTCACCAAGCAACAAGCTAAGATAGACAACTATCGTAAAGCGATTCAGTTTAACCTATTAGAGGGTGAAAGTTTCGAGTTTATTAGGAGTCGAGGAGGACCCTCGATTTCCTTAATCTGGTCGCTTAAGGCAACCCATTTATTAGATGGGGTTTGTCAAGGTTACATGCAACAGTTGAGGAGCTAAAGATCGAAGCTATCTCAGTAGTGCAAGAATTTCCAAACGTGTTTCTATAAGAATTGCCAGGCTTGCCGCCAGAGAGAGATAGAATTCGTAATCGAGTTAGCACTTGGGACAAAGCCAATCTCTAAGGCTCTTTAACGGATGTCGTTGTCTGAGTTGAAGAAACTAAAGTTGCAGATGCAGGAATTATTGAATAAGGGATTCGTACGTCCCAGTGCATCACCTTGGGGAGCATCAGTTCTCTTTGTGAAGAAGAAAGATGGTTCGTTGCGCCTATGCATCGAGTATCATCAACTCAATCAAGTGATGATCAAGAACAAGTATCCACTGCCGAGGATTGACAACTTGAGGATAGAGTATCATCAATTGAGGATCAGAAATGTGGATATACCGAAGTCAGCGTTTCATACTCAATATGACCATTATGAGTTCAATGTAATGCCGTTTGGTTTGATGAACGCTCCAGCTGGTTTTATGGATTTGATGGACCGAGTGTTCAAAGAATATCTAGATCAGTTTGTGATCATGTTCATCGACGATATTCTAGTGTATTCAAGAAGTGCTGAGGAGCACGAGAGGCATTTGAGAATGGTACTTCAGACCCCGAGGATTCATGGACTGTACGCTAAGTTTAGCAAGTGTGAGCTTCGGTTGACTCGTGTTGCATTTCTAGGTCACGTGATTTCAGGCGAAGGAATCTCCGTGGACCCGTCCAAGATTGAAGCAGTGATCAGTTGGCCAAGACCAACGACACTGTCAGAGATCATAAGCTTTTTGGGTTTGGTAAGTTACTACAGAAGGTTCGTGGAAGGATTTTCAGCTATGGTTTCGCCGTTGACTCGACTCTTGAACAAGGAAGAGAAGTTCGTGTGGACAAACAAATGCGAGCGTAGTTTCCAAGAGCTTAAGTAGAAGCTGACTACCACACCTGTGCTAACCATTCCATCTGGTCCTTGAGGATACAAGATCTATAGTGGTGCGTCGTTTAGATGATTGGGTTGCGTGTTGATGCAACATGGTAGGGTTGTTGCATACGCGTCCCGTCAGTTGAGGCCTCATGAGTTGAATAACCCGACACATGACTTAGAACTCGCAACAATTATTTTCGCTCTGAAGATTTGGAGACATCACTTATGTGGAGAAAGATTCCAGATCTTCACTGACCATCAAAGTTTCAAGTATCTATTCTCTCAGAAGGAATTCAAAATGAGACAATGTCGCTGGATGAAACTTCTAAAGGACTACAATTGTGATATTCTATATCACCCTGGAAAGGCGAATAGGATCACAGACGCTTTGAGTCGGAAATCTTCAATTGCACAGATGATGGTTAAGGAATGGGTTTTACTTGAGAGAGCGCGAGATTTGGTTTTCAAATTTGAGGTAGGACACCTTTCAAATCTTCTGGCCACCCTCAGAATTGAGCCGGATGTACATATCAGAATCAAGACGCTTCAAATGACAGACCCGGATACTCAGAATATTCTGCAAGAAGATATCGATAAGAGAAAGGCTGATTTTCAGATTTCTGAGGATGGAACATTGAGGTTCCGAGGATGACTGTGTGTACCTGACGATGCAGAGCTTAAAGAAGAGATCTTGTCAGAAGCTCATTGTAGCAGTTACAACATTCATCTTGGTAGTGCAAAGATGTATCTAAATCTACATCAACACTACTGGTGGTCCAGTATTAAGGCGGACATCGCCAAGCATCTCGCCAAGTGTCTAACGTGTCAGCAAGTGAAGGCATAACATTGTAAGCCAGGAGGAATTCTGCATCCTCTCGAGATTCCAAAGTGGAAATAGGAGCACATCACGATGGATTTTGTGACAGGTTTACCAAGGAGTCGGAGATGTAATGATTCTATTTGGGTAGTGGCCGACAAACTGACGAAGTCGGGGCACTTCATCGCTGTACGAAAGGAACTTGATTTGGACAGACACACAGAGTTGTACATGCGTCAGATCGTTCGTCTACATGGAGTGCCGGTGACGATTACATCAGACCGAGACCCGAGATTCACAGTTGCTTTTTGGAAAAGTTTGCAGACTACTTTAAGGACAAAGTTGTAGTACAATACGGTATATCATCCTCAGATGGATGGCCAATCTGAGAGGACAATTCAAACCCTCGAAGACATGCTACGAGCTTGCATGTTATATTTCAAGGGAAGCAAGGAAGAATAGTTTCATCTTGTCGAGTTTGCCTAAAACAACAGCTACCAGCAAAGCATTCAGATGGCTCATTTCGAAGCGTTGTATGGCGGAGCTTGTAGAACGCCAGTATGTTGGAGTGAGGTCGAAGAAAGAAAGATTACAGGCCCAGAGTTAGTTCAGGAGTCAGTGGATGCAGTTACAGTCATCAAGAACAAATTACAGACCGCTTAAAGCTGCCAAAAAAGCTACACAGATAAGCACCGGAGACCATTGGAATTCCAAGTTGGTGATCACGTCTTTCTAAAGGTGTCATCAATGAGGGATACTTCACGCTTCGACAAGAAAGGGAAACTGAGTTCAAGGTACGTAAGTCCCTTTGGGATTCTGGAAATGATGGGGACTCTAACGTATCATCTTGCATTGTCGCCGAAGTTGGCGCAAGTGCATGACGTCTTTCATATGTTGATGTTGAGAAAGTATGAACCTAACCCGACCCACGTGCTGAATTTTGAATAATTGGACATGGACGACAAAGTGTCGAACGTGGAAAGACTAGTTCAGATTGTAGATCGAAAAGAACAAATTCTGCGCACCAAGACGATTACGTTGGTTAACGTGGTCTGGCAACACCACGGCACAGAAGGAGCAACCTGGGAAAGTGAACATTCGATGAGACAACTGTACCCCCACCCTTTTGTTTAAAGAATTGTAATAGTTTAAATTTTGAGGATGAAATTTTTAAAAGAGAGGAAGAGTTGTGACATCCTCAATTTCAGTTTCTGTTTTCAATTGAATGAATCAGGTTTTTCATCGACACACCTATAGTTCTATTCTCTGAGCCAATCACTCACAAGATAACAAGTCTAACAGGTGAAGTTGTTAAGGGATTTTAATGCAATAGACTTGATAATTCGACTAGAAATCGACTACTCAACTGTGCTCATCTACAGAGATCATTATGGCACAGTTAAAAATCGATTAGGGATAAGAGATAGATCAGTTCGACTGAGATATGTGATCAAAGTGTTAGTGATTCTACTAAATTGCAAAATTCTTATCGATTAGCACTAGATCGATTATTCTGTCGTTTTGGTATCCGGTGCCCGTATTTGAAACCTTCAGATTTTCACAAAAACTGAAAGTTGCCAATGTGTCGAAGATGTACATTGCGGCTTGAAATAAATCGACCACGGGTCAATTGCACCAAAAATTCTTAAAAGCTACCCAGTAGGAGAGGTCATGCTAAAATCGCACCACATTGAAATTAATCACAAATTTGAATCCGATTTTAGAAATTGAAAGTTCTATCATGTCACAATTCATTTTAAGACCGTTGACTCATCCTCCGAAGATTTTTTCTGTAGACCGAGATTTTTGGCGAAAATTCAAAGTAAGGGCGTTTTCGATCGAAAAATTCAAAGGACCATTTTTGATCATGTTTTTGGGATGCAAATTGGTTCTATTGTCGAGGAAAAATGTCAATTTGGTCGGGGAAACCTTGGTGGAATTTTTAAGGACCGGTCTAAGTCCCATTGAAGGGGAATTCCTCCAATTTGGGGGAAAATGTTTCAAAATTCGTAGCCCCCACGGTGCACCACTTTTGGACCACTTCAATGGCTTCCTAGGGAAGTTTGATGGCTGCAAAATGGCTGAGGATCGAGCTTGAACATGTGGGACCTTGCCAAGGGGACAAAGGTGATGAGATAGGAGACTTTAGAGGCTAAGGGGACCCTCCACAAGGCAGCTAGCTTCTTCTCCTTCAGGAAAGGCTACTTTCTCCATTGTTGGCCTTAGAGAGCTCCAAAAATTTCAGAGAAAGCTGCCAGCTTCCCCCCTGCCATCACCGAGCTACCCGGATCGCCACTGCTTGCCGTCGCACTACCCACAAGTTCATGCTAGCCTACTCGTCCCACTCGTCCCACACCATCACACTGTCCCTCGCGATCCCTGAGCTGCTGTTGAGCCCCCATTCAGCCGCCTAAGCGGTCCCCATCGCCGTCTGGTCGCCATCGAGTGTCGCCTCCACCCGCTGCAGCCCTTCCGCTCATCTCTCGCCGTTTCTAGCCCAACCGGCCTCCGTTCTAGCCTCTCGGCCCACCCAACAGAACCACAGGCTAGCAAGGAGTTGTGGGCCTTCGAGGCCCATTTTGGACCGCATCCAGGTCTCGTAGTGTGTCGCCTCTTCAGAGTTTGTCACCTATCTCCGCATTGCCATCGTCGTGGACTCATCGGAATTGAAAACTGGTAAGTTTACTCATTAAACTCTGCTTAAGGAGTTAATTATGCTTAAGGGTTGATTATTTTTTAAAAGAAAAATATTGTGTTTTTGGCTTAGGCCGACCGTGTACCTGCACATGATTATTTTTATCGGGTACTTTAACTCGATGAATTATCAGCTTGTGAGCGCATATGTGCATGTCAGTTTGTGTGAGCATATTTATCGTCAGCTTTTGGAACCCTTTGCATGTCAACTTGAGTGAGCTAAGATCATTTTATCAGCTAAAGCGAGCACGATATATATATATATATCAGCTTGTGTGAGCTAAGATCATTTTATTAGCTTAAGCGAGCATGATCTATATATTTATATCAGCTTGAGTGAGCACGATCTATATACTTATCAGCTTAAGCAAGCTATCTATCTATATATATCAGCTTGAGCGAGCTATGACCATATATTGCAACTGGTGTGAGTAATGGTGGTATCAGATGATTGATATATGGTATTGAATTGATAGATAGTACTGTTGGTATGGAATTGAGTTGATTGACTGATTAATTGATGACTTGAATTGAATTGAATGGTGGAGATTATGAACTGTACTGACTTGCAGGAAGGAACTGAGGCAAATGTAAGTCCTCTGTCTTGTGTGTGCTTAGACGGCCTTTAGGTGTATTTCCTTCATAGTCGGAGTTTAAGGAATGAACTTCCTGAGACATCGTCTAACCCTATCGTGGGCTAACATTTTCAAGTCCTTAGATGGCAATTCCTCCTGAACATTTTGGCCAGCTGAAAAAGGTCACCGAATAGGTTACGCTGATTCCTTTACCTAGGGGCCAGGGAGACTGGGTCTACGAACTTGTGAGATCCATTGTCTGGGTTGATGCGGGTCTATCCTTGATGGTACCCCATCAATACAAATCGTGGTATTGTCGCGGTCGAAATGGACCCAGAGAAGGTCCCCTACCAGAATCTGAGATCCTTATGTCGGTGCTAGAGATCACTTTTGGCAAGGGTACGGCTGACCCTCCTGGTGGTACAGTGGTAGACGCAGGTTGCCTAGAGCCAGAGACCCCGGAGTCTTCGGTTGAGGGTTTGAACACTTAAAGTACCTATAGCCTTTCTATTATGGTATACCTTTATGAATAGAACCACAGGCTAGCAAGGAGTTGTGGGCCTTCGAGGCCCATTTTGGACCGCATCCAGGTCTCGTAGTGTGTCGCCTCTTCAGAGTTTGTCACCTATCTCTGCATTGCCATCGTCGTGGACTCATCGGAATTGAAAACTGGTAAGTTTACTCATTAAACTCTGCTTAAGGAGTTAATTATGCTTAAGGGTTGATTATTTTTTAAAAGAAAAATATTGTGTTTTTGGCTTAGGCCGACCGTGTACCTGCACATGATTATTTTTATCGGGTACTTTAACTCGATGAATTATCAGCTTGTGAGCGCATATGTGCATGTCAGTTTGTGTGAGCATATTTATCGTCAGCTTTTGGAACCCTTTGCATGTCAACTTGAGTGAGCTAAGATCATTTTATCAGCTAAAGCGAGCACGACATATATATATATCAGCTTGTGTGAGCTAAGATCATTTTATTAGCTTAAGCGAGCATGATCTATATATTTATATCAGCTTGAGTGAGCACGATCTATATACTTATCAGCTTAAGCAAGCTATCTATCTATATATATCAGCTTGAGCGAGCTATGACCATATATTGCAACTGGTGTGAGTAATGGTGGTATCAGATGATTGATATATGGTATTGAATTGATAGATAGTACTGTTGGTATGGAATTGAGTTGATTGACTGATTAATTGATGACTTGAATTGAATTGAATGGTGGAGATTATGAACTGTACTGACTTGCAGGAAGGAACTGAGGCAAATGTAAGTCCTTTGTCTTGTGTGTGCTTAGACGGCCTTTAGGCGTATTTCCTTCATAGTCGGAGTTTAAGGAATGAACTTCCTGAGACATCGTCTAACCCTATCGTGGGCTAACATTTTCAAGTCCTTAGATGGCAATTCCTCCTGAACATTTTGGCCAGCTGAAAAAGGTCACCGAATAGGTTACGCTGATTCCTTTACCTAGGGGCCAGGGAGACTGGGTCTACGAACTTGTGAGATCCATTGTCTGGGTTGATGCGGGTCTATCCTTGATGGTACCCCATCAATACAAATCGTGGTATTGTCGCGGTCGAAATGGACCCAGAGAAGGTCCCCTACCAGAATCTGAGATCCTTATGTCGGTGCTAGAGATCACTTTTGGCAAGGGTACGGCTGACCCTCCTGGTGGTACAGTGGTAGACGCAGGTTGCCTAGAGCCAGAGACCCCGGAGTCTTCGGTTGAGGGTTTGAACACTTAAAGTACCTATAGCCTTTCTATTATGGTATACCTTTATGAATAGAACCACAGGCTAGCAAGGAGTTGTGGGCCTTCGAGGCCCATTTTGGACCGCATCCAGGTCTCGTAGTGTGTCGCCTCTTCAGAGTTTGTCACCTATCTCTGCATTGCCATCGTCGTGGACTCATCGGAATTGAAAACTGGTAAGTTTACTCATTAAACTCTGCTTAAGGAGTTAATTATGCTTAAGGGTTGATTATTTTTTAAAAGAAAAATATTGTGTTTTTGGCTTAGGCCGACCGTGTACCTGCACATGATTATTTTTATCGGGTACTTTAACTCGATGAATTATCAGCTTGTGAGCGCATATGTGCATGTCAGTTTGTGTGAGCATATTTATCGTCAGCTTTTGGAACCCTTTGCATGTCAACTTGAGTGAGCTAAGATCATTTTATCAGCTAAAGCGAGCACGATATATATATATATCAGCTTGTGTGAGCTAAGATCATTTTATTAGCTTAAGCGAGCATGATCTATATATTTATATCAGCTTGAGTGAGCACGATCTATATACTTATCAGGTTAAGCAAGCTATCTATCTATATATATCAGCTTGAGCGAGCTATGACCATATATTGCAACTGGTGTGAGTAATGGTGGTTTCAGATGATTGATATATGGTATTGAATTGATAGATAGTACTGTTGGTATGGAATTGAGTTGATTGACTGATTAATTGATGACTTGAATTGAATTGAATGGTGGAGATTATGAACTGTACTGACTTGCAGGAAGGAACTGAGGCAAATGTAAGTCCTCTGTCTTGTGTGTGCTTAGACGGCCTTTAGGCGTATTTCCTTCATAGTCGGAGTTTAAGGAATGAACTTCCTGAGACATCGTCTAACCCTATCGTGGGCTAACATTTTCAAGTCCTTAGATGGCAATTCCTCCTGAACATTTTGGCCAGCTGAAAAAGGTCACCGAATAGGTTACGCTGATTCCTTTACCTAGGGGCCAGGGAGACTGGGTCTACGAACTTGTGAGATCCATTGTCTGGGTTGATGCGGGTCTATCCTTGATGGTACCCCATCAATACAAATCGTGGTATTGTCGCGGTCGAAATGGACCCAGAGAAGGTCCCCTACCAGAATCTGAGATCCTTATGTCGGTGCTAGAGATCACTTTTGGCAAGGGTACGGCTGACCCTCCTGGTGGTACAGTGGTAGACGCAGGTTGCCTAGAGCCAGAGACCCCGGAGTCTTCGGTTGAGGGTTTGAACACTTAAAGTACCTATAGCCTTTCTATTATGGTATACCTTTATGAATAGACTAGTATTGTAAATAAATTAGTCGGTTTTGTATAAAGGTGTGTTGTGTGGTTTTAAAATTGTGGCTCTGCTTTCCTATCCCATCTGTGTATTGTCAGGGATTTAATTATTCGTTTCCGCATGCACATTAAAATAAAAAGGGTCAGCGATGCATCCTGGGACGTCGCAATTTATTCGATCACCGAGGGATGGGCACGCGCTCGAGAATCAAGGTGTGACAAAAAGCATCGGCCTGGCCTTCATCGCAACCGGCATCCGTTGACATGGGGCATCTGAACTTAATCAAGCATCGCCTCCTCGACTCTCATCGAGTGACTAGTTCCGATAGTGACCACACGCACATCCATACTTGGTCAAGAACATCTTGCTTTGCATTAAAATACCTTGTATTTAAATAATGAACTTGGCCCATTTTCCTCGTATTAAAAACTCTCACTAAAACAATCATGCGTGGTCATGTATTTAAATTGAACCATTAAACATAGTACACCCCCATTTCAAAATTCCATGATTTTATATAGTACATAAAATATTTTGGTATCAAAAACTGACACCCGATATTTTTCTATTTAAATACCGTAAAATCAAATTTTGCAATAATAATTAATAATTACCACCAAGCACTCAATTGCACAAATAAGCGATCAATTTCACATATAAATTCAACCACGAGAATCAGTGTAAAATTCTGAAAAATAGCTAATCCGTCACAATTTACGCCAATTATCATTAATTCAATAAATAACAATTAATTAAATAAATCCAACTTAATTAAACTAACCATGATTAATTAAACTAACAATGGTTAACTAACTAACCCAAGTTAACTAATCTAACCTAGGGTAGGCTAACTAAACTAAACTAACCAACCTAACTAACTAGCTAACCTAACCAAACTAACCTAACTAACTAGTTCATCTAACTAGGATTAACCATTAATCCTTAATTAACACTAAACTAACCTACTTAGTGTAATTAACTACCTAATCTGGGATTAGGGAGCTAAATTCAACGGTGGCAGGCTCACAGCGACAATGGCGGGACGGCAGTGAGATCCCGAGACAACCGTTTCTCCAATGGAGACTCGACCGAGGCTAAAACCAGCCCAACAAGCTCACAACTTGTGGCTGGTCACGGTTCTGCTCGATTCTACTTGGAGGCTAGTCAGGGCTGGTTAAGGTGATGCAGTTCGTGTTGGCGAACCAACTGGAGATGGGATAGACGGCTGGATTTGGGGACAGCGCGGAGCGGCTGGACAAGCAGGGCGGGCGGAGGAAAAGGGCCCTAAAGCTCACGGCTTAGGGCTGTTGAGCGGTTCTGTGGAAGGGCTGGGTGGCTGGCCTTCGATGGTTGCTGGCGGACGGACAGGCTAAGGGCGACTGAGGTTGCTCAGAGCTGGTGTGGCAGCTACTGGGCTAAGCTTGGCAATTAGACAAAGTTGGCGAACTACTGGCAGTTCGGTGGCTGCTCAGAAAGGCTCTAGTGGCGAGACCATGAGGCAAACGGCGTTGGCGAGCTGGCTGTGGCTGGTGGTGAGGCACTACTATGATTGCTGGAGTCGGGGCTAGTCGCAGCGGCTGTGATGGGGGCTGAAGTGCGTTGCAACAAGGAAGAAATGAGGAAGAAGAAGCAAGAGCAAGGGGTTCGGCTAAGGGATGCACACGCATGGAAAGGGGGAAGAAATTGGAAGAGAGAGAGAGGGATTGAAAGTCCAAGCTGCAACCACTAAGAAGCCTTGGAAAGTATCCAAATAATGATGAATATGCCTCAAAGTCTTCAGCCTCTAAAGTCCAATGGCCAACCAATGAGAAAACTAGCTTCAATTTCCTCAAAATAATCCATTTTGGCAGCCAATTAAATCCGTGAAGCAGCCCATACGAATTTCATTTGCTTTTCCTTTTTGCCGAAATTGATTTTCCGCAAAAATCCCGGACTCGACGAAAATTCTCCGAAAGACGAGGCGGCGTCCTAAAAATAAATCATGACATGCTTGAACATCTAATTCCCGAAACCGAATTTAATTTCGTGGTAAAATAGACCAGATGCGATTTTAGTATAACCTAACCTAATGGGTAGCTTTTAGGGATTTCAGCGCGTTTGACTTGTGGTCGATAATTTTCGTTCCACTTTTGTGCATCTCCGACTCGAAGGTGACTCTCGGTTGTTGTAAAAATCGCAAGGTTTCAACTAAGTGTCCTGAGTACAAAACTGACAGAAAATCGGGTTAGTGCCATTCGACGCGAATTTCACAATCATGCGGAATCACTAGTAATTTAATTGTATGTTTCCATCAAATTGACTTATATCCGATCACTACTCAATTATAACAGTGCCGTGTTGACCCTTGCCGATTGTTATGGTCGAGTAGTCGATTTCCAATTGAATTTTCAAGTTTGTCGTGTTTATATCATTTAACAACTTCACAGAATAGATTAGTTAACTCGTGAGTGGCCAACTCAGAGTAAAATGACCATCGGAGCGTTGACGAAACAACCACTTCATATTATCGAGACTGGGTCAAATTTTCAAGATGTCACATTATGAAAGATCAATTTTAGTCGCTTAATCAAGCATCCAAACGGCAATTCACATTTTGACCCAGAAAATCATGAAATTGAGTGCACGAACGGATTTAAAACAGTCCCTAAACCAAATGTCAAAGGAGTTACACATATGACTATATCGAAGGTAATTTGATTTTTGGCTGATTTAAGACCCGAAATCAAAAAATTTGGAAAACAAGATTCTTAATCAATTTTCATAAAATTTTCAACACAAAAGTCAAATTGATATTAAAGGAAATGTATTTGCGCATTATTTATTTATTTATTTATTTATTTATTTATTTATTTATTTATTTATTTTTGGTAAAAAAATTTGACCAAAAGTCAATCATTTAGTTGACTTTTTCTAAAATGTTGATTTTTTGGTCAAATCTTGAATTATTGAGAAATTAATTTGATATAAGTGAAATTAAAGCTAACGAAATTTTTTTTTTGGGTGAAAGTCAATTTTTGATCTGGGGTTGACTTCTGGTCAAAGGGTTGACTAAAAAGTCAACTTGAAAGTCAACCATTTGACTTTTCAAGTTTTTCTCTTAAAAACAACTTGGAAATTGCTTAAAAACAATAATGCAAAAGAAAGAAATGAAAAATGACATTTTTTTGGCCGATAAACGGGCTCAATCAAGATAAAAAATCAAAATCTCGATTTTTTTAGTCTTTTTTGACACGTCGACTAAAAATCAAGTGTCAACAACTATCCCTTTTTAAGTGGGAGTTCGAAGAGGTTCTACTCAAAGACAAAATCGATACCTGCAATTTTGAGTCAACTCCACTTTCGGAAATAAAAAATAACAAAGGAAATGACATTTGGTTTGGGAACTTGACACTTACCTTCACTCATTAGGGTATCTGGACTCATGTTGAGGTTTCTTCACTTTGTCTCTCTTTCATGGAATGTCTCTCTCTCATGGAATGGAATGAAGGAAATTCAATCACTAAGGAAAAAGGAATGGTTTAAGGATAACCATTAGCCCAATGACAAGGTTTAAGGATACCTAGAATCCTAAGGTCAAGGTTTAAGGATAACCTATAACCTAAAGTCAAGGTTTATGAAGATAACCTAGAACTTAATGACAAGGTTTATGGATAACCTCGAACCTAAAGTCAAGGTTTATGAGGATAACCTAGAACCTAAAGACAAGGTTTATGAGGAAAACCTAGAACCTAAAGTTAAGGTTTATCGATAACCTAGAACCTAAAGGACGAGGTTTGTGGTTGACCAAGAACCTAAGGGGTGAAGTTTAAGGTTGATTAGGAACCTAAAACAAAATGTATGGTTTAGGATGACCACAAACCAGAAACAAGTGTATGGTTTAGGTTGACCAAAAACCTAAAATAAGGGTATGGTTTAGGATTAACAAAAACATGAAACAAGGGTATGGTTTAGGATTACCAAAAATCGGTTCATTGGGGAACACATATTTTGAAAAGGGGTTTTGAGATTGCTTGAGGGCCAATCTTGCGAAGTGATATTGATTGTCAAATCCCTTCGAATAGGATTTTAACAAAATGAAATTTGATTAACCACCTAAGGGTTAAATCAAATATGCCAAGCAGAAGTAGCCTGGTCAAAAGAGGTCTTTTACACTGGCTCTTAAAAAGGGTTTTTATTCTCAACCATTGATGTGGGAAAATTGCTTAAATCTCACTGGAGAGGTCTTACTCAACCTATGTCTAAGGCCTTCGAAAATGTTCACAGTGAATACAATTCATTGATCAAAAGGTCTTTTAAAATGACTGTAATGATAGCTTGGTCATGGGCTTACATAAAGGGTATGCACTTTGAGGCGAAGAAATGAATATTCAATTAATATCTTCGTTAGGTTTACAAGTCAAGAACCTTGAAGATAAGATGAGATGGGATTGCTTCCATTTCTTCTAACAGTAGCTCCTATATAGGATTCTTATTTTGACTCAAACCATCCCAATCGGAAGAGACTTTGAACAGGGGTTGTAATGTCGATTCAGGTGAGGCTTAAAAAGGCTTGAAAAATTTTCAAATATCAAGGGATTAAAAGTGAGTGATTATTTTGGCATCATTATTATCACACAATTTTTCAGAAATCTGACTCTTAAAATTTAACCTATCTCGAGAGTCCTTTTGACTATTTGTCTTGAGACATGAGAGCTTCGCTCTCTTTTCTAATGACATTGCTTCCAATACATGTTTTCTTTTGCAAGGGTTTTCTTTTGTTTTTCAATGAGTGATTTCTTGCATGACCATTGATTTTGATTTCTTTGCATTTTTTATGGGCATTGGCCTTACTTTTACTAGGCACACTACTTTTTATTGCTCCCTAGTTTTCACTCTCTTTTGAATACCTAAGACTTTTGAGTGGTGTTTACAAACATGACCAACATTCTCAATTTTGTTGGTAAATCACATGCCTTGCCCTAGTGTGGAGAGATAATTATCACCTGAGGTTATGAAGGAATTGGACAAAACTCAAATTGGCTAAGCAAAGGGTAATTATGTTTAGGATATTGAACAGAATGCTCTTCGTCACTTCGAGATGCTTCAAGTTTCAATAAGAAATCATTCGAAGTTAGCATAAGAAGATTGATGCAAGTGAAAGCAATAAAATCTTTCTTGATCTTTTGCTCCATTATGTTAACCAAGACCCTTTATTTTGCCCCAATGTGAGGTTGTTCTTGACAAGGAAATTTTGGAAATGCTCCATATTTGGCTCAAAGTGGCTTGCAAGGGATATCAATAGTGTTTGGGATTGAAAAGAGAATGCATTTATTATCTCAAACCACATATTCACTATGAATGAACCCTGTGCTCTAGGACATGGTTCTTTTCACTCAATTCTCTCAAAGAGTGTATAAGAACATGTTTAGCAAAAAGGTTGCTTCTTATCATTTTAGGCACTACTACTTAGTATATTTAACAATCATTTTCGGGTTTCCAAAACACGCTTTGAATAAATTCCATTCCTTGGGGAATGAGAATGTATAAAAAAAAATGCTCCGTTGACCTTCTCGAGGAGACTTTTGAAAACGAGGTTGAATAAATTTTATGAACAAAACAAGCTTTACTCAACACGGGGGTTCATTTCTAGAATTATGACTGACTTTTTCGACGCTCTAAGGAACGGGATCACTTCTAAGCTTTAAAGAAGATGGTCACTTTTTGGAGACTTTGCACTCCCAAGATCAATCTCTTGTGGATAGATAGAATCTTCTTTAGAGATCCTGCAAAATGAACAAACATGCGAATGTGATATGTATGCATGAAATGCATGATGCAAATATCCGAAAGTGGCTCGGATTCAATCCAAAAGTGGCTCAAAGGCCTTTCACTTTATTCATGGATAATATTTCTTGACAGCATCAGCTTTTACAGGCCTTGGCAATTCTTGGCCATCCATTTCTACAAGGATCGATGCTCCACCAGGTAGCATTTTCCTTACAATATATGACCCTTCGTAGTTTGGTGTAAACTTCTCATGAGGATCTGGAATGATAGGTAGGAATTTTCTGAAGATGAGATGATTGTTCTTAAAATGTCTTAGCCTGACCCTATGACTAAACGACTTGGCTACCCTCTTATGATAGCTTTGTCCATGGTGTAGGGCTTTTACCCTCTTGTCATCAGTCATATTAAGTTGTTCAAACCTTTGTCGAACCCATCTAGTTTCAAAGAGCTTGACTTGAGGAAGTACTCTCAATGAAGGGATTTCCACTTCCACCGGTAGCACAGCTTCTATCCCATAGACAAACAAGAATGATGTTGCCCCAGTTGAAGTGTGAATTAAGGTTCAATAAGTAAGCAAAACATATGGCAACTGATCATGCCAATCACGATAGTCTTCAATTGTTTTGGCTAAAATCTTCTTGATGTTCTTATTTGCCGCTTCCACAACTCCATTCATTTGTGGGCGGTAAGGAGAAGAATTCAAATGGCGAATGTGAAACCCTCCAAGTAATTCATCCACCGCCTTGTTGTTCAAGTTTGATCCATTGTTTGTGATAATCACCTCGGGAACCCCATAACTTGCAATGATATCATGACGGATGAACTTTGCCACGCTTTTTGCAGTGACGTAGGTATAAGAACTGGCTTCAATCCATTTGGTGAAGTAATCAATAACCACCAAAATAAGATGGTGTCCATTCGATGCTTTATGATTAATTAGTCCAATGATGTTGATGCCCCACATTTGAGAAAGGTCAAGATTCGGACATTTGATGTGGTTCATTAGGAGGAGCGTTGATTTTATCTCCATAGACTTGACATTGGTGACAACACCTCACATGTTGAATACAATCGGTTTCCATGGTCAACCAGTAGCAATCGAGCCTTATAAGTTTTCTTACCAAGAGATGACCATTCATATGAGGGCCACACTCTCCTTCATATATCTTTTTCATTAGGAATTTGGCTTCTTGTGCATCTACGCTCTTCATTAAAACTTAATCGAAAGACCTTTTATAAAGGGCTCCTCTACTAAGGAAGAATTTAGATGTCAACTTCATTAGGTATTTTCGATCATTGGCTTGACTTCCTTGGGGAAATTTGCATTCTCAAAGATAATTCATGATGTCATAATACCCGGGTTGACCATTAGGTTCCTCTTCAATCATCAGGTAACAAGTAGGCTTCTTCAAGACGTCAATTTGCGATGGATCAATGCTCAAACCATTGGTTACTTGTAATATTGATGATAAGGTTGCTAGGGCATTAGCAAATTGATTTTGTGATCTTGGCAAATAATCAAAAGATATTTCGTCAAATTCCTTAACCAAGTCTTTGAGATATTCATGATAAGGAGTCAACTTTACGTCTCACATTTGCCACTCGCCTCTAGTCTGGAGGATTATGAATGCGGAATCACCATAAACGTGAAGCTTTTTGACTTTCATGTCAATGGTTAATTGCAGACCAATGATGCAAGCTTCATATTTAGAAATATTATTGGTACAAGGGAATACCAATTTTGTAGTTACTGGGTAATGTTGACCTTCTAGGGATATTAAAACTACCCCAGTGCCAGGACAAGAAAAGTTAACAACACCATCAAAATACATGGTCCACTTGTTAGTGCGACCAAATAGATTTGTTCATTGACTTCATCCTAGTCATCAGACTTTTCGGGATTTTCAGCTAACATATCAATTATGATTCGTCCTTTGACGAACTTTTATGCCATGCTTTGAATATCAAACTCAGAGAGTAATATTTGCCATTTGGAGAGCCTTCTAACCCATGCAGGTTTCTCCAAAAGATATTTAATCTGGTCATTCTCAATCACCAGTAGGATGCAATGGTGAAGAGTATATTGCCTCATTCAATATAAAACCCAAATCAAGTCTAGACAAGTCTTTTCCACTTCGAGATATTGGATCTCGAAGATAGTAAACTTCTTACTAAGGTAGTATATGGCACATTCTATTCTATCCTTTGATCCTTTTTGTGCCAACATGGCTCCTAAAAACTCTTCGTGAATGATGAAATACAAGATCAGAGGCACACCTTAAATAGGCAGTACCGGTACAAAAGATTGCGAAAGATATCGCTTAAGCTCTTCAAAGGATTTCTGACATTCTTCATCCTAGTTGACCTTGGTGTTCTTCTTCAATAGCTTGAATAACAGCTTAACGGTTCCTAACAATTGAGAGATGAATCTCGCAACATAATTCAATCTTCCCAGTAGGCTTTGGACTTCCTTAATAGTAAAAGGAGGTTTTAGCTTGCATATGGCTTTTACCTTAGAAGGATCTATTTCGATACCCTACTAAACATAAATCCAAGAAGCTTCCCAGACTTTGCCCCAAATATGCATTTTGCGGGGTTAAGCCTCAGCTTGAATTTCCTCAATCGGTCAAATATTTTTCTTAAGACTTCAACATGGTCTTCACTTTGTCTTGACTTTGTAATCATGTCATCGATATAGATTTCAATCTCCTTATGCATCATGTCATGGAATAGTGCCACCATGGCTCTCTGATATGTTGCCCTTGCGTTTTTCAAGTCAAATGGCATAACTTTGTAGCAAAATGTTCCCCATGGAATGATGAAAGAAGTTTTAGTCTTGTCTTCTTCTTTCATCCATATTTGGTTATGACCGAAAAATCCATCCATGAAGGAGAGTAGTTTGAAGCCAACATTATTGTTAACTAAGACATCAATGTGTGGCAAAGGAAAATGATCCTTAGGACTTGCCTTATTCAAGTCACGGTAATCAACGCAGACTTGGACCCGTCCATCCTTCTTCATAATTGGGACTATACTAGTAATCCAATCAGCATAATGAGTGACTTCGATGAAACCAACATTTAAGAGCTTCATGACTTCTTCTTCAATCTTTTTCGATAGCTCAAGTTTCATCCTTGTAAGATTTTGCTTCATGAGTAGAATATTAGGATCGAGTGGTAACGCACGCTCCACTATCTTGAGATCTAAACCTGTCATGTCAGCATACAACTGAGCAAAAATATCTTGGTATTCTTTCAGAAGTCCAATTAATCTATCGACATCCGCTTGAGAAAGACCTGCCCCAATCTTGGTGTCTTTGGGGTTATTTGAATCTTCTAAGTTCACAGTGATTGGTTGCTCGATGGTAGGAGGTTTGGTATACATGTCTAGTTCACAGCAATTTACATAAACCATTCGAGCTGAAATTTCCACACAACATAGATCATACAATTTCCTAGCACTTTCATGAAGACATCTTAGGCCAATTCAATTCAAATAAATTTATAAAAATCACGACACAAGCACATGTCATTCAGGAGAGACAAATGACAGCCGCAATTGCATTCGGTTTAAAGATGACAAACCTATCCAAACAATGTTCAATCCTCATAGAAATTTTATATGTTGTTCATAAGGAAGTATAGAGAAGCTCTCACGAAGAAACCATTTCCAGATTCACAATATGTGATTTTATAAAATAGAATAAAAAAACGAGGAATCAATGCAGGACAATCAGTGAACAAAATTTCAAACAAGGTCGCAGACATTCTAGACATGCTTGACCTAGGTAAATGAACTCCAATCATCACGAAATTTTTATGTTGATATAGATCCGATCCTAGTGAAACACCAACTTAAGAATCTAACCACAAAAAATCATACAAAAATAGCAAATAGCAAAGGTCACCAGAACAGAGCATGGAAATAGAACATTGATCATTTACAGATTGATGTCCAGTTTCGTAAAAAATGTTAGACTTAGTAAATGATGGCCAAATCGGGCAAACTTGATGTTAAAAGAAAGTTAATGATTCTATGAATTCTTAGAAGGTCATGAATATAATTGAAATTGTTTTCCAGCTCAAATTAAGACATTTAGCAAAGAGGTCAAGTCTGAAACAGAGTTTACAAATTTATGCAAAGTTAACAAGTGATTACCCTAATCAAACGATTTGTGAATTTCATGTAATTTTTTATGATAAAGAATCAAATGTCATGGTCAATGTTTATTAAGACGTCAAATCCAAAATTATTGTGCAAAAACTCATGAAAAATCATCAGAACGGAGTAGGTCGGTTAACCTTAACATAGCAGCAAAACAACATCATATGAAGACATGAACATCAAACGCGATCAATTTCCAGCTCATTCAAAGACGTTTATCAAGTCAGTCCAAGACTGGTTACGATTTTCTAGAACCAAACCACAAAATTACTACGAACTTTTGACAAGGCAAATGATATTCAAATCAGGCATGCGATATTTCGTTGAAAAGCTCATCAAATCTAGTTTAAATCTCGTGATGGCATCAAGATCAGAAAAAAAACGTTCAACAGCTCATATCTGATCCTTAATCAAATCAGTCATATTAGAATTCCGAATTTCCTGAAACATAATCAAATCAACATTGAGCTCTGATATCATCCTCAAACTTCATTAATCATCATTGATCATCTCCAAACATTCATATATATCCTATAAACTCAAATCACAACCTAGATGTGAATCCTAGCCCCGGATATCTAGTATAGTCTCACTTCCTAGGATTCGAGTGCAAGAAGATTTACCTTGATTAATCTTCAAGCACGAGCTTGTGCGAGCTAAGCCGGCCACCTAACAACACCAAGGATTAACTGAAATAGCTCCTTGCCAATCTAGATCATACAACAAAACTTCGTATAAGAATCAAACACGAAGTATCAAACTAGGAATAGTATATTGAGTTTAATGGATTAGATGAGGATCGGCCCAAGTATGGCCGAGCTCAAGTCACAAAGGACTCGAGAACAAGCTGGCGATCGTCGTTGGACACCACAAGGGGCTAAGGACTACCAGATCATGATCGGGACTCGCTGGAATGATGCCATTCTTTTGCACCGAAGGAGAATTACTTCGAATCGGAGCTTGCGGGCACCAAAGGAGATGGACGGCAATTGTGAGGGGCTTGAGGGAAGGCTTGTGGTGGTTGGCTTGATGATACACCACCGGTAGGGCTCTTCGGTGTGTGGTGGCCATTGGCAAAAGAGGGAGGCTGAGAAAGAAAAAAATGGAGAGAGAGAGAGAGAGAGAGAGAGAGAGAGAGATCTGAAAAAATGAAAATGCCCCCTGCATTTTGGAGGGAAATTTGGTTATACAACCCTTTGCAAGACCAAATCTTAGCCCTTAAATAGATCCAATGGGTTATGATTCAATCTTCTTAGATAAGATCAAATTACTTAAGGAGTAAGCTAGCTTATGATTGGATGATAACGGGCACATGTCATTTTAAACGGCCAAGATGAATTCTTAATGAACAACCATGATTAATCTTAGGGATTAGTATTTAATCAGCAACACTTTCATAATTTCCAATTCCCAGGGGCAATTTTGTGGATTTCCAAGTCAATTGTAGCAGATATACTATCCTACATAGGTGAACCCTGTTCAAGCCTTCCAGGGACTACCATTTAGCTACAAATTACCTAGGAATTTAATTCAGGGTATAGAGACACGCAAGGATGCTAGGATAGTAACATTTCTAACTAGCCAAGCTGCATTTTTTAGAGGATCCTACTAGGCTAGAGAAGAACAGGCGTTTAGAGAAACATGGATAGAACTTTCACAAGCACACACTTTACTTCAAGAGACTCCGCCCCTAAATATTACATCCTCCTTGCCTTTTATTGGCACTAAGAGGTCACACAAAACAAGGACTATGCTCGTAGGTTTTGAAACAAAACACAGGCTCCTAGAATCCCATTCAAGAATTATTCTAAACGATATGAACAGTGACTACAAACAATAATTTCCCTAACCTATTGCTACAGTATTTTGCTACAATGACCTGTGCTATAGTGACCTTACTACAAGCTTATCTTTTTATCTCGAGATTTGTAATCATAGTCTGAATCATCAGAGCTATGTTGTGCAAGCTGCTCTTCCTTGTAGCATTGTTTAGTTCCAATGTCAAGAGCAGGAGGACTATTTGGGCTATGAGTAAATCTCCTTTGTGATATCATAGCACTCCACATACCTAGACTTCTTGAAAAGGATTCTACTTCGTGAGTTTCGAAGGATCCTAACGTTTCAGTATTCATTCCTTTAGGCATGATTGGCTAGGGCCAATTTGATGTTTGAGAATAATGGGAGACTGTGTTGGGGTCCAATCCAAGGGATAAGGACAAAGGTCATTAATCATAAAGGTTTTGAAAGAAAGGACCTCCCCATTAGGTATAGGATGCCTGAGAATAAGATTCTAGAGAGGATTGTGCAGGACTGTCCGCGTATGCCATTTCTTGTTCTTATGAAGGTGTCCTTACCTGATTATGTGCTTAATTGAATTCCTCGAGTGCCTATTGAGCTTTAGGTACAAGTCCATAATGGTCCCGTGGGACAGGTGTTGCATAATCTCATGCTTCTTCAAGAATGGTCTGGTTTTCTTGGCATAAGACTCTCTGAAGCTCTTTGTAGTTATATTCAATAGATTCAACAGTTAGGAAATGACATGTAAATACAAGCCTTCTCAAAATATAGTTGAGGTTTGTAGGTTGTGATTCCTACTCCTTCTGGAGCACTGGTAAGGGTGTCATTTTTGCACACAAAAGTTCATGGTCAACGAAAAAACACTACAGTATGTGTTTCCAGTTCTTCTTGGGCAGTTCTCAGTTCCTAGAGGAATAGACATTTCCAATAAGTTGGAGAATAAAACCTACTAAGAAAAATGAAGAGATTCCTTTCACTTTCATTCTCATATTGCGATCGAGCATAATCAACTCGGTTAACTTGACAATGAACTTTCTAGTGAGAAATTCAATAGCTATCAAATACTTATTGGTTAAATACCATAACAGTCATCAAAGTTTGTCAGGAAAATCATCTTCCTTCTAGATTAATGGATGTATAAATGGATACCTAGGGTTTAATCCGAAGGGATAAAAAAATTGATCCTCCATGATGTCTAAAGAGATTCGTGTGACATTGCCATATGAGATTGTCAATATTTTTAGTGAGACTGTCATTTTGGATTTATTCAATGATTTCCTAAGGGTATTCTAGACTTGGCCAATCTCACATTCTTTCGATCCTATATTTTTCTTCTCGAGGAAACGGATGCCTCAGAATGTACATGTTGATTTCAGTTGGAGCCTTTAGTCTGGAGAGAAAATCAACAAGCACATTTTCTTTCCTGCAATATGTTAGGTTTTGTGAGAATATTTTGAAAATCATTCAACCCACCGAAGCAGCTGAAAATGAGGAATATGTTTCCTACTTGAATTTGGTCATATAGGGAAAAGATGCCATATCAATTCTACTAGACGGAATTCGAAATTTTTTATTTTATTCTTTACTGCCAATATTTTTTTGAAAGTAGAATAATAATGCATTTTAGCCTATGAGAACTTTCCACTTTTATAAGCGCAAAGATGTCACTTACCATCAATTTCTTCAAATAATATGGCTGCTCAATATTCATCACTAGCATCAGTCTAAAGGATTCTTTTTCCTATAGTAGGCATTTGCAATAGGGAAGAGTTTGCATGATTTCCTTGAGCTTTGCAACCACTTTAGTTTAGGTTTTACCCCAAGGCGAGGGATTTTTCTTCAGCATCAATTGCAATGGAACAAGCAATTTGGCAGTATTAGGGATAAAGTTTCCAAGATAATTAATTTTCCTAAGAAA
Source organism: Eucalyptus camaldulensis (assembly GCA_019915185.1). Lineage (NCBI taxonomy): Eukaryota > Viridiplantae > Streptophyta > Magnoliopsida > Myrtales > Myrtaceae > Eucalyptus > Eucalyptus camaldulensis. Next base: position 588,702 of record JAHSVA010000014.1, read on the forward strand.
TTGTTGAACTTGTTTTGTCATGAAATTGTCCTTTGTATATTTCAATAATTCTTAAGCAATATGCGGCTCTGGATAGTATGTGCTTTTGTTGAGATGCATGCCTAGAAATTCAATTTCTATTTAGGTAATGTTTGTTTTTCTTTAGGAGAACATGATTCCATACTTCTTTATAATTTTTGCAAACTGCTTAAGAAGTCGGCAGTGATGTTCTTTGTCAGAGCTGTAAAGTAGTATGTCATCAACGTAGACTACTATGCTAGCTAGAATTGGCTGAAGATATGGCACATGGCCTTTTGGAATAAGGAATGGGCTACTTTGATATCGAAAGGGAGAACCTTCCATTGAAAATGTTGGTTTAGGATACAGAACCCGTCTTAGGTTTGTTTGCAGAATGCATGCCCAGTTGTCTAAATCCAACATTGAGATCAAATTTGGAATAGATGTGGGCTTCGAATAATGTTGACACCTGATTTTTAGCCAACGCATCGAAAAATGTTTAAAAGATCGAGATTTGGGTTTTAAATGCAACTAAGCCCGTTTCTCGACCAAAATATGTCGTTTTTCATTTATTTCTTTTGCGTTGTCATTTTTAAGCAATTTCCAAGTCATTTTTAAGAAAACCCAAAAAGTCAAAACGGTTGACTTTCGAGTTGACTTATTTGGTCAACCCTTTGTTAAAAAGTCAACCTTGGTTCAAAATTGACTTTTTACCCCCATTTAGCTTTAATTTGACTTTTAAGAAATTAATTTCTCAAAACTTCAAAAATTTGACCCAAAAAATCAACATTTTAGGAAAAGCCAACTAAAGGGGTCAACATTTAACCAAAAAAATTCAAAAATAAAAAATGCACTAATACATTTCTTTTAATGTCAATCTGACTTTTGTGTTGAAAATTTTATGAAAATCGATTAAGAATTTTCTTTTCCTATTTTTTTCGGTTTGAGGTCTTAAATCAGCCAAAAATCAAATTACTTTCGATATAATCATAATTAGGTGTGGTTCCTTCTTTGACATTTGGTTTAGGAACTGTTTTAAATCTGCTCGTGCATTCAATTTCATGATTTGTCGAGTCAAAATGTTAATTGTTGTTTTGAGCCCCAATTAGGAGACCGAAATCGATCATTCATAACTTGCGAATGTACGATCATTTCTTACTAATTTCCTTAAGATAGGTCCAAATTTGAAATCGATTTTGAGAAATTCACACAAGAACATATCAATTTGAAGAATTTTATCCTCCCGAGCATAAGAAAGTTAAGCAATTAAGCTTCAATTGTCAAAATTTGAAATTACTCATTCATGGTTATGGTTTAATTTCATGAATCTATGTCCAATTTGGATAACGGGCCTAAATCCATTTTTCACATAAGCTCAAGTGCTTCAATCGAAGGCCAATTCGGACACGAAAAGTGATTTTACATATAGGTAGTTCATTAGATAGTGCATTTGTGACATTAATTAAATTCAACTTTAGTTAATTTCTGATTTTGCCCATTAAATTGCAAGTTTGACCATTTAGCCCTTTAGGCCCAATTCAAGCACTCATGGATTTGACCCATTGTCTTTCACAATAATCATTTAATTAGATCAATAAAAGACCCCTAGATCACATTCATAAGGTTTAATTAGCTTAATTGAATCACGATAAGCCAATTTCTTCTTAAATAGGATAAATTTCCTTTTCAATTTGGTCCATTGCATAAATTTTGAACCCACATGGATCCTAAATGTGCCAAATGACCAGAACTGATCAAAAACCGGCCAAATCAAACCAAACTAGTCTAACCGGTTTAACTAACCGTCAGTGGGGATGGCTGGTTCGGCCCCTTGCCGGCCAATTCCTCACCTTCGGCGATCGCTTCTGGCAGCCTTTCAATGTCAATTTCAATTATGCACCTTCAATTTCTCAAAATTTTATAAGTAGATTCTCAAATTTCATCAAATTGCAAATTTACCCATAATCGGACACTTTGACACAATTCTCGATTTTGGTTTTGGTTTTTGCAAATCAAAGCCACTAGATAGATTACCCAACACCTTAAGATCATGATGCAACCTTTAAAATTGAATTTTAACCATTGGATCGAGATTTCGACTGTCGGATCGAATCGACTGCCAAAATTGCTTGATTTGGAGGGGGCATATATACCCATTTTCCCTCCATTTTTCAAGGGGGCCTCATTTACACAAAATTCACTCTCTCTTCTCCTTTTGGTTTCCTGCCCATTTTTCTTTCTTCTCTCTCTTTCAAACCACCTCAACCTTAACTGTCGATCGTTGGCCTTGAATCGGTGGTTGATCGCTTACCACCTAGCCCTCAGGCGACTCTCTCTCCTCCATCATCTCTCAAGTGATCAACATTGCTACCATTCACAAGCCGACTAGTAAGAACCGGCGAATCTTCTTCCTCCGATATCAAAAACTAGCAACTAAACCAATTTGAGTTTAATCAGTTTGATTACCGGTTTGTCAATCCAAATCGGCGGAGCAACCCTTGCCGATCTCTTTCCAGATCAGTCCCCAACTTTGCAACGGCTAAGGACCAATGGATTAGCCACTAGAATAGTTACAATGGCCTAATCTTCTCTGGAGACTCCAAAATCGGTCCAAATGGGATCGATCCTATCCTGGCTTGAGCCAATAGTCGCTGGAGCTCCAAGGTGCCTCAGCCGCGGCAATCTACAACTCTAGAGGTCCCTCACCTCACCATGGTCAGGGACAGTTCATGTAATAACTCGATTTTGAGCCCATGAGGATCATCCATAAAGTCCTAAAAGGATTGATCATGAGCCATTGGCCATGGATCAATCAATTCGATCGATAAGGAATCACGGATCTATAACATCCTCAACTTCAAGCCCTTTACAAAGAGAAGTCCGACCTCAGTTTCACCAGTTAAGCCCAGTTGTGTTCAACCGTATTAAATCATGACTTAGGCACAAACCTTAGGCCAAATAAGGTAATCGATCGTGGTTGCTCAATTGACTCCCGCCCAATGAGATGACCTTCTAACTTGATATTTTCCTTGGTGTATTTAATGTGCTTGGAAGGTAGCCTATTAATGCATGATGACTAAGTAGGACACTTGGCATAATTAGTCTTACTCTTGAAAGGTAATCATGAAATTTTGGATGGTTATATGTTAAGAGGGGGGTGAGTCATAAGCTCATTAATGGTAGCAAGTGATTCATAGCCTAGAAAAATTATGACAATGGATCTTGAAGATCAAGTAGGGCACCACCCCTTCTCCTTAGCCTTGCCACTTAAGGTTCCATAGGTTTTGACACGTTAGATTCTCGAAATCCCTAGACCTTTGCTGTTTTCCAATTTTACAGAGCTCTTTGTACTTCGAATTTGGAGAAAATTCCTTCAGGAATGTTGTTCAAAACACCCAAATCTATAACATACTTAAATTTCATATTTTTCTAAGGTGAAATGGATGAGACGAAGGCCCAATCAATTACCATATAGAAATTGCTCGGTGTAGTAAAAATAGCGACCATATTGAATTTGAGCATGCTTCCTTCACAAAAGTTTTAAAGAACATCCATGTCTACAACATATAGAAATTTCAAAGAGTTTTGTGAAGACTTGGATTTCAAAATGAGTCTCTCTCTCCAACCGTTGAAACTGTTCGACGAACAAATTTTTGGGCCGTGTTCAGTGATTTTCTGCTCTTCCCACAAAACGAATTGGACTTGGCTTTCTTCATAAAAAAAAAAAATGTTATTTAGGTTCTTATCTACAACATATTAAAATTTTATAATTTTTCCAGCCCATTTGATAAGGTAATAACATTGATTTCAAAAATCGCTCGAAACTGTTTTCACCCTAGGATAAGAAGGCCACACGCCCAACTTGGAAAGGGAGGGGCTGCACGCCCAACTTAAGGAGCAAGGCTAATCTAGAGTATTCTTCATTTAGGATAAGGATGCATTAAATACTTTTGGACTCTAGTCCTTCAATGGCAAGATTGAGGTGTCCCCAATGGCATAGAACTAATCATCCCCTAGGATGAGACTAGAAGACCAAGTTGCCTTACATTTAGTATCCTCAATAAATTATTCTTGACTTAGAAAATATTAGAGGACAATAATGGAGCTCTTCAAGAAGATCTTGGATAGCAATTATTGGGGGAAATAAGGAGGATCGCTTCATTTATTAAGAGCCATCAATACAAATCTAGATGGACCAATTAGGAGCTTGCCACTTGGAACTTAAAAGCATTTGGAAGAACCTATAGACTTGCCACCTTACTTTTAGACTTCCCACCTAAGCTATTGACATTAAATGCCTTATCAAGACCATTAATGAAGGGTGTTCTATAAATACGGGGAAGGCTCACTCTCTCCTAAGCAAACACACACACAAATTTCTCTTCATCTCTTCTTCTTCCTTGGCTGCCCACACCAACCCCTCCATCTATCTCTCCTTGGCTCTCTCTTTAGGTGTCCTTGCCATCGTTTGCCGCCACTTAAGGCCACCGGTCTAGAAAGTGGTAAGTAGAACTTACTAATATCTGGTTAGGGTGTGTTGTTACGCTAATCCAAGCTTGTAGCGAGTTCTTGATTGAAATGTTGTGACTATGTTCTTTCTTGAGGGTGGGTTGTGTTTGCTTGGATCAGCTTAGACCTTGTTCCTTGATTGAGTTCAATTTTAGTTTGATGAGCTTTGGCTTGTGCTTTGGTTTGAGTTGCTTTGGAAGAAGCCGGTTCATGTGTTTATTGGATATGCTTTGATTTTTGCTTTGGTACAAACCTATTTGAAAAGTGTTTTGTGAAAGCTTGGTATTTCCTTACAAAACTATTTCCAACCGTTTTTACAAATGCATGTTCTAGTTCATGCCCCGAGCTTCGAAAAGAGATTTTGTCGGCCTTGAACATACGTGAGATCACATTGGATTAGTGCTTTCATGGTCTCGGCACGATATCGAGGTATATCGTTCCCAAGTCAAGTTAGGTACTAGATCGATGCTTAAACGTGTCAGATCGAGCTGTGATCCTTAATTCGTGCTCGGCATGTTCAACGTCTTGGTTTCAGTAAGTCATTTCACACACTTATGCCTAGCACGCCTTTGGGCCCTTGAACTAAAAGCAAAGATAAGAACCAGATTGTGATGCTTGATGCATGGACACACGATGGACTAATTTATGCCGTCAACCGATAGATTTGTCGACAATGCCCCCTCACCAATGGGATGCCCCCACACCAACGAGATGCCCAAATGCCAACGGGATGCCTCGTTAATAAGAACACAATGCACCCATGCCAATGGGATGCCTCGTCAGAAGGACAAGATGTTGTGATAATTCTAGCCGTCACCCTTCGATTAGGGGAAGTTGCCTGATTAAATTCGGATGCCTGGTGGATTCTGGAAGAGTTAATGGATTTCGACGATTAATAAATGAATCTTGTGTGCATGAGTTCCTCACATTGGATTTTGGTTATGCTTGCATATGAGTGAGGCATGAGTTCCTCAAATTATGGCATGGATTTTGTTATGTGGTATGATACTGAGTGAGGCATGAGTTTCCCATGTTGTGGGTCAATATCGAGTTATGCTTGTATATTGTTGACTAAGGATTTCTCATGTTTCATCCGAGATAAAGCTTTTATTTTGCTATTGATTAGCTAGTGACTAATGTCTTGGATGAGTTATATGCTTGTTGATAGGCGAGACATCCTCCTACCCGGAAATTAGTGGGTTTTACTTACTGAGTTTCCCTAAAACTTACCCCTCATCCTTTCAGTTTTGTAGGCATGGAAGTCTCACGTCAATTTTGGGAGTTGCAATCTTGCTAGAGGAGCTAAGGCTTACCCTAACCTTTTGAAGATGTGGTAGTTGTAAATATAACGGCCCATGATAAAAGGGCTTGTAAACGTAACTAATGTAATTGTGTGTTTATAAATGGTTGTTTTCCTAGCTGTTTGTTTTTATCTGAGTGTTGTATGTACGCTTCCTCATGTGTTTAATGAAAAGATAAAGAGAAATGGGATGGTGACGGGCCTGGGACATTGTAAAAATAACCCTTGTTGCTTGTGACCCTGGAATGGAGTTGGGGTCATGACAAGATCAGTCACGGTCTAACTGACTGATTGACCGATCGACCGACTGATTGACCGATCACGAATTGGTTGAGATGTTGGCCTCGAATTTTCTACCAAGCATACCAGTGGGATAGTATCACCAACTCATAAGATGACCTTTTGATCATGAGAATTGGTCACGCGATGATTTTGGATCGGCAAATGGTCATAGGTCAATCCAACTAGTTGTAGTTTCTGGTCGTGAGTGATTTCGCCCGGTTATGCACCGATACACGGACGATCCGAATTGATCAAATGCAACCATATTCCAACCAAAAATGCATCATTCCTTATTTAATTCTTAGTGATCAGAACAGAATCTCGAATTGGTGATGTCCGATCATGGATCGGTAACACACCGACCATGGACCCTACCGGTGGATTAGGTGCCGACCAGAATGAGTCCAAAGATAGACTTGGCTATTTCATCACTTATTCTAAGGTCCATGAGTGCCTTGTCTTAGTGCTAGTCTATGCGTAGCATTAGGATTAGTCTTGAACAAATCAAAGGACAACTGACCCTATTGGCCGACTAACTGACCAAAGTAACGGTTTGGGTGAATATGGGGCATGATGGCCGAACCTCGGGTGTATGTGATTCGATTTTTTGAGGTGTACCTAATGATCTATTCTCTAGCCCCGGAACCAACTTGGAAGATAGACTTCTCTAGACCACCTATTAATGAAGAAAAGACAAAACGAGAATTCTAGAATCACCTCATTTAATGAAAGGATGAGTTGAGAATTCTAGAATCACCTCATTTAATGAAAGGATGAGTTGTCCCCTTGAAAAGTCAAACGTCATGATGACGGAAAAATATCTTTTATCTTTGAAAGTTCTAGAAAAACTGACGTTTATGTGGACCAATCGGAACGCACTACATGAGCCCTCATTATAACTGAATATTCTAGAATTGCCGAGTCGGCAACCAAGAGTAGCTTCATCATTAAACTTCATTAAATGTTCATTTAATGTGGGGTGTAGGTGGACCAATGGAAAAGTGAAAAGCGGGTCATCATCGATGACGCCTATGAGCTTAGGTTGCCAAGTAAGGCCTTTTAGCCTTCCAACTCATCATTTAGGCTTCAATTATTGGACCCATAGCCTTGCCACCCAAGGAATTTAGGCAGGACACTTGGAAACATTGGAATGGACCGCTTGGCATGGTAATGATGGCTCCAAGGGCTATAAATATGAGGAGCTCTCTCCATTTTCCTCACCTTGTTCCCATTTTCTCCACCCTCCATCTCCTTGAACGCCCTCCACCTCACATCTCTCTCTCGGCCTTCAAAGTAAGCCGCCCTTCCTTTGTAGTTCATGTCTTAGCTCGAGGTTCATCAAAGGTAAGTAGAATCTCTAAATCTTGGCTAGGGCGATAACCTACATCGTCAAGTTTCGTGGTGTGCTCACCCGTGTAAGCCATGTGTATGTTGTAATGTTCTTTTATGTATTTGCTCATGTTTACATGTTTGAGTGTGTTCTAGCCCTAGGACGAGGTCAAGGTTCGCTCAGCTTGGAATCAATGTTAAGTCACGATGGCCTAAGCATGCAACCTAAGCCATGAACCAAGAATCGTTCCCGTCATATTTTATAATATGATGTTGAGGATCATGGCACACTCACTTGAATGAGCATGCCCTTGGGCCTTGCATATGTTGGCTAAGATAATAGATGAAAAACTAGCTTGTGTGATGCACTTGTGTGTGCACTTGTGTGTGCACTTAAAGAGGAAAAAGTGTCCATCGCCACATAGCATCGGCGGCAATGCCTTGTTCATTGACGGGATGCCCTGGTTGAGCCAAGATGCCTGAGTTTGAGCTCGAATGCCTCGGGTAAGCTAGCCTCGGGATGCCTAGGTTGAGCCCGGATGCCTTGATGAGCTAGCGCTAGGATGCCTCGATTGAGCCGAGATGCCTTAGTTGAGTCGGGATGCCTAGCGTGAAGCTAGATGCCTCGGTTGAGCGAGGAGGGTCTGGTTGAGTCAGGACAACGGTAAATGAATTTGCATGAGTGTCAGTATATGCATAAGCATGATATGTTGATATGTTCATGGACAAGCTGAAGGTAAGCATGCATTGAAGCATGTTGCAATGGACATCCGTATGTAGTTAAGGTGTAGCAATAAGTTTGCTAATGATTTGCCATCAATATTGGATTGCGAGTGTTGTACCTACTAGATTTTGATGATGAGATGTCTTCTTAGTATAGAATTATGGGTTTTACTTACTGAGTCCATGACTCACTCTGTTGTTTTTCAAATTATAGGTATGGAGAGGTTCCGGTCTCGCTAGAGGAGTTAAGGTTTACCTCGACCTTTTGAATATGTAATAGTTGTAAATATAACGGTGGGATAAAAAGGGCTTGTAAATGTAACTAATGTAATTTTATGTTTGTAAATGACTTTTTTCATGGCTGCTTGTTGTTGTCCGGGTGTTGTAGGTACGCTTCCACATGTGCTTAATGAAAAGATTAAAAAGAAAATGGGATAGCAACATGCTTGGGACGTTGCAAAAATAACCCTTGCCGCTCGTGACCCTAGAGATGGAGTTGGGGTCGTGACAGTTTTTGTATCAGAGCAGGGTTATTACCAAGAGTCATAAGGTGCGCCGGGAGTCGTGGTATAGTTAGCTAGAAAAATAGCTTGTGCATGTGATTGTTTGCTTGATTGATTTCGTGTGTGATAGTAGATCATGACTATTAACTTTTGATTGTGATGTAGAAAGGTTTTCCTAGAATTCCTATAGTTGTCTTATTAATAGACAACATGAGTGCTCAGGATCAGGTGACTTTGAAAGGAAAGTCGACAGATTACCCATAACTGGATGGAATTCTGCAAGCTCTTATGACCATTGAAAGCTTGATGGATAAGCAGGCTCAACAGCAAGTAGCCCCTGCTTCTGTTAATACCTCTGCAAGTGGAAACAAAAATAGAAATGAGAACGCCCTATGCAAGAATTAGCTGAATAGTTCTTAAAGCTGCGACCCATAAAGTTTTCCAGGACGGGGGTTCCTGAAGAAGTTGAAATCAGAGTGGCGCAATGGAAGCAGGGCGAAGTTGAAGTTTCCAACAGAGTATTGGCGTGGCTCCATTCGAGGCATTATACGGTCGAGAAAAAGAAGCTTAGGTCCTGATTTGGTGCAACTTACTACTGAGGCAGCGTAGATAATTAGAAAGAGACTTAGAGCTACCCAAAGTAGGCAAAAGATTTATGCAAACAAAAGACAAAGGCCTTTAGGATTCCAAGTAGGAGATCACATATTCCTCATGGTATCTCCGTTGAAAGGTATGTCTCGTTTTGGTGCGAAATGTAAGTTAAGTCCACAGTATATAAGACCCTTTGAAATCCTAGAAATGATAGGGAATATGGCCTATCGGTTGGCATTGCCACCGAAACTTGCTTAGGTACATGATGTATTTCACATGTCCATGCTAAGAAAGTATGAGCTAGATCCGACACATGCTCAACTTCAAAGAGATTGAGGAAGACGACCAAGGGTTGTATATTGAGGAGCCAGTGCAGATCGTGGACAAACGTGAGCAAGTAATCAGAAACGGAGCCATTCACTTAGTCAAGGTCCTATGGAAACATAGTGGAACAAAAGAGGCTATTTGGGAATGTGAAGAAATTATGAGGTGTAAGTACTCTCACCTATTTTGAATACCCAACGTTATGAAATTTCGAGGACAAAATTTTTAAAGGGGGAGAGAGTTGTAATATCCTTGATTTCGAGCCCGTAAGGATCGGCCATAAGGTCCTAAAAGGATCAATCATGGGCCATTGGTCATGGATCGATCAGTTCGATCGGCAAGGAATCACAGATCGGTCACGGTCTGACCAATCGACCGATCGACCGATGTGGCATCCCAAAAATTCAAGGCAACCTCTAGATGTATTAAAGTCTATGATTAGGTAATGAAATTGCCTTTGGTTTATGCTTTAGCCATTGATTTTCTTTTAAGACCAAGTGTTATGTATCTTGTGTTCATGAGTTATTAAAATTAGTATTATAAGATAAGTTGATAAGAAAAATTTGTTCTTGGGTATGCACCTCATAGATTTGATCCCTATAGTTTAAATGTTACAAGTTTTATGGCCATATGAAATTGTGAATTTGAAATTTATAAAAGAGGGAATTAAAATGAATTATTAAAAGTGAAATTTGAATTAATTAAGATTGAACTTTAGGCCCAAGGATATTGGACCTAAAGTGGGCCAAATTGGCTTGGCCCATGAAGCCCATGAAGGGGGCTGCCGTCGACCACAAGGGGGAGAAGCCGGCCCATATTCAAGCCCATCATGCATGGGATTTGCCAAGTGGCAAAAAGAGGGCTTCACCTATTGGTCATTTTGGGTGGCTCCTAATGATGGCTAATGATTGAATTGAAGGGGAAATAAAAAAGGAAGGGGTGGCCGGTTTAGGGGGGCTGTCGACCATAAGAGAAAGAGAGAGAGAGGGTTGTCGAGAGAGTGAGGAACCGAGAAAGAAGGGAAGAGGCTGCGCGAAGGAGGAAGCTGCTCGTCCGTCGCCTGCAGCCACCCGTGCGTCCACCGTTTGCCACCGTCATGCTCGCCATAGCTCGGTTTGGAGGCAAGTTAGATCCATTGATCTGCTCTTGCATGTTGTGTCTAGGATGTGCTAGTGAAAGGTGATGAATTTCGTATGCTTAGCGTGTGAAAAACCGAAGTTCTATGGGTGTTGTTTTGAAATAGCATTCTGTTTTCGAGTAAATAGCCTGACCCAGAATGTTGTAGAGGCTTGCATGCGGGGTTTGAGTCGGATTTTGGTTTTGACTTCTTCACGAAAGTTGTAGAAAACATCTTAAAGTATAACATACTGAAATTTGAGACAAAATGGTTGAGTTTTGTGGGGGTAAAATCCTCCCTCTACGAAAACGCTAGATCTGAAACTGTTTTGTTGACCTCTTGGTGGTCTTGTGTGTTGCATGTCACTGTTACTGAGAATTTCACTTCGACTTCTTCACAAAAGTTTTAGAGAAGATCTTTAAGCCTAGAATACTCAAATTTTAGGTAAAACAAACAAGTGTAGCCCAGTGAAACGATTTTTCCTTTGAAGATGATAGATCTGGAAATGTTGTACTGCACTCCAGCGACTTCGTGGACTATAAAGTGAATTTCCTTTGAGAATATCACCTGGATCCCTTAATGAAATTTGTAGTGGATCCCTTGAGGAAAAGCATATCAAAAATTCAGAGGAAATGAAGGAAGATAAGTAGGCGAAAGCTTGATTTTTCGGAGACAGCTCAACCTGGAATGTTCGGTACTAGGAACAGGGGGTTCGACCATCCCTAGTTAATTATATAGGACGAATCTTGCCTTTATGTCTTCATGAAAAATCTACCTTAGGGTCTTGACTATCACCTGGTAAAATTTCATAATTTTCGGAGGCCATTCGGATATTTAAGTTAAAATATTTCAAGAACCGCGCAATCTGATGTGTCCGAATTTTGTAAGCTGTAATGTGTGAACTATATCTTTTTGTGTGAAGTTCTTTTGGGCATGTGTTCTTCATGGAGTTGCTGCCTTTACATGTTGACTAACACATGTTCAGATTTCATAATTTTTGAAGATCAAGTGAGTATTTAATAAATATGTTTTCTGAAATCGTGCAAGCTGGATTTTGGTAAATTTCAAAAAAGTCATGATGGATGGATTATTCTAAGTTGTATGGACCCCATGGATTGTGTTGTCATAAGTGATTGGATCTTGCTGCATATATGATAATATTTGGAAGTACATATAAGAATCAAAATGCTGAAAATGACCTTGTTGCCATGATATCATATGCTATGTTTTGATTGAGCCATAAATGTGAATGTGAACTATGATAAATGAGAATGCCGTCGGAGGTGTGAGCTGACAATGCCCCGGGAGTGTCGGGACACCCGGTCAGGGAGTGTAAATGCCGGATGCCCGGAGTGTGTGTGCCGGATGTCCTCAGGAGTTTCGAGATGCTTAAGATGTGGGGGTACCGGAAGCCCGGAGGTGTGAGCCGGGGGATACCTCGTGATGCCAGTTGGGGTACAAGATGCCCGGAGTGTGTGTGCCGAATGCCCGGAGGTGTGTGCCAGAGGCTCCTCGCGATGCCAGGTTGGGTGCGAGCGATAAATGTGGGATGCAAATACTGGTCCCGGGAAAGAGAAATGTGGCGGTCCAATTGGAAGAATAAAAATTGAGAAATTGAAATCTAGTCATGCATGGTATGGTTGCATGTATGCATGTATGCATGTATGCTTGATGATGAGTGCATGGATGTATATGCACCTATGGCATGATGGTATATGCATGAATGCTTAATGATGAGTGCATGGATGTATACGCGCCTATGGCATGATGGTATATGCATGTATGCTTGATGATGGGTGCATGGATGTATATGCACATATGACATGATGGTACATGCATGAATGCTTGAAGATGAATGCATGGATGTATATGCATATATGGTATGATGACATGTGCAGGGCTGCAAGGTAAGTAATGCTTGGATGTATGCATGATATGAATTATACTATGATGTCTTGATTGTTCTGTGTGATGCATTGAGTGGTTTATTGGATCTTTTACCTGCTGAGTGGTTGTACTCACCCATTTTGGGGACTAACATTTCAGATTAGAAAGATGCCGCTCCCTACTATCACGCGAGGCGTCTTTTACGGCCTTCCATCGGATGTGGAGGTCGAGTGTGTGGAGATCGACTGTCCCACCATCCCTAGTCTGACGTTCATTCGGGTTCGTGCATTAGTGATGTATGACGTGGGCCTGGCTGAGGGGCCCGGTCATTCAGGAGTTCATATCTATTCACGTTCGTCGAGACGGAGTGATGCAGGGGATGTTGCCGCCGCCACCGCCTGACGCACTAGGATGGGCGTGACGGCCCGCGCGTGAGTAGGAGCTGCTACTTTTTGGACAATAGCCGACACTTATAGATGGAGGATTTTGTATGATCGACATAGAGGGTCGAGTTGTCTCTTTTTGGGGTTATGGCCGAGTGTAGTTAAAATTCTTGGCCTTTCTTTTGTTGTACCGACCCGAGAAAATCCATCATGGAAATATGTAAATAAAAGTGTCTTGGCTTTATCCTTTCTCATGGTGCTTAGTGGTGTGCATTGTATCATGATTGTTGGAGGGAGAATTGGTAAGACTTGATTATGCTTCCACAAATAAGATGCGCTGGGACCATTATATATATATATATATATATATATAAATGCCTAGGAACTAAGGTTCTTCTTTGGTAATCTATGGTGACCTTAGGTGTTTCGGGGTGCCACAACCGGTCACGAATTGGTCGAGATGTTGGCCCCGAATTTTCTACCAACCATACCAATGGGATAGGATCACCAGCTCATAAGATGACTTTTTGATCATGAGAATTGGTCACGAGATGATTTTGGATTGGTGAATAGTCATGGGTTGATCCAACCGGTCATAATTTTTGGTCGCAGGTGATTCTGCCCAGCTATGCACTGATACACAGACGATCCAAATTGATCAAATGCAACCATCTTCAGACAAAAAATATATCATTCCCTATTTAATTCTTAGTGATCGGAATACAATCTTGAATTAGTGATGTCCGATCATGGATCAAAAATGCATCGACCATGGACCCTACTAGTGGATTGAGTGCCGATCGGAATGAGCCCAGAGATAGACCCGGCTATTTTGTCACTTATTCTAAGGTCCATGAGTGCTAGGCCATGGGTAGCCTTAAGATTGGTCTCGAACCAATCAAAGGACAACCAACCCTATTGGCCAACGGACCAACCAAAAGAATGGTTTGGGCGAATATGGGGCATGATGGCTGAACCTCAGGTGTACGTGATTCAATTTTTTGAGGTGTACCTAATGATCCCTTCTCTGGCCCCAGAACCAACTTGGATGATAGAATTCTCTAGATCGCCTTATTAATGAAGAAAAAGACAAAACAAGGAGAATGAATCATCTCATTTAATGAATGGATGAGCTGTCTCCTTGAAAAGTCAAATGTCATGATGACAGCAAAATATCTTTGGAAGTTGTAGAAAAAGTGACATATATGTGGACCAATTAGAACGCGCTACACGAGCCCTCATTATAACTGAATATTCTAGAATTGCCAAGTTGGCAACCTAAAGTAACTTCATCATTAAACTTCATTAAATGCTCATTTAATGTGAGGTATAGGTGGACCAATGGAAAAGTGAAAAGTGGGTCATCATCGATGACGCCTATGAGCTTAGGTTGCCAAGTAAGGCCTTTTAGCCTTCCAACTCATCATTTAAGCTTCAATTATTGGACTCATAGCCATGCCACCTAAGGAATTTAGATGGAACACTTGGAAACATTGGAATGGACCGTTTGGCATGGTAATTGTAACATTCTCAATTTTGACCATTATTTTGGCCTAACTAGTAGGCCAAAGATCGGTATGCCAATGGCAGGACTAGGCCATGAGCCGGCCTAAGAGTCAGTCATGAGCCGAGTAGCCTGTTGGGGGATCAACAACCCAAGGATTGGTTATAGAGTATTTGACCATGGAAAGGTTATTCGACCATAAGGATTGATTGTGGGATGATTCCGAACCACCACGAATCGGTGATGGTTGTGGCTTGACATTGCTCGGTCATTGTACCGGTCGTGGGTGATTCTGCACAGTCGTTGTACCGGTCATGGATGATCATGGACCAATCCAATTCAATCGTGAGTTGAAGCGGATCGATCAACCCTACACGATTACATGACAACTAAGAACCGACCATGGATCAAATAAACTCAACGTGGTTTAGTGTCAAACTAGCCATAAATTGTGGTGCAGGACCCAGGACTGACCCACAGACCAGCTAGAGGATCGATTGACCAATCCAAGGCCTGGCCTTTGGACCTCATTGCAAGCCTTTTCTAGATAGAGGGGAAATCCGAACTCGGTTTCTATCCGATCATGGCTTAGGTATGAACCTCGGGCCAAGTAAGGTAATCGTTTGTGATTGGACTCGATTGACTCCCGTCCAAAGAGATGGCCTTCTAACTTAATATTTCCTATGGTGTATTTAATGTTCTTGGAATGTAACTTATTAATACATGATGATTAAGTATGAGACTTGGCCCCATTAGCTTTACTCTTGAAATGTAATCATGAAATTTTAGATGGCTATATGTTAAGAGGGGGTGAGTCATAAGCTCAATAATGGTAGGAATTGATTCATAGCCTAGAAAAATGATGACAATGGATCTTGAAGATCAAGTAGGGTGCCACCCGTTCTCCTTAGGTTTGCCACTTAAGGTTCCATAAGTTTTTACTCTTCAGTTTCTCGAAATCCCTAGACCTTTTCCATTTTCCAATTTTACAGAGCTCTTTGTACTTCAAATTTGAAGAAACTTTCTCATGAATGTTATTCAAAACACCGTAATCTATAACATGCTTAAATTTCAGATTTTTCTGAGGTGAAATGATTGGGACGAAGACCCAATCAATTACCGTATAGAAATTGCCTGATGTAGTCAAAATAGCCATTAGATTGCCTTCTCGATTTTTTATAAAATTTTCCCTTTCGAATTTTGTGGCATCCTAGAATTTCATGTCAATCTTTAGATGTGCTTTGATCCATGAATAGGTGATGTAAGTACCATCAAGTTGTATTGTAGACATTTGATCCATGATTTGCAATAAGATTTATGGCCAAGCTTTTAATGGATAAATATTTGATAGGAAAGATAATTCTATTCTTGGCTATGTGATTTATAGGCTGGAATTTATTAAATTATGTTGCAAGTTTTATGGCCAAGTGAATAAGTGTAATTGGTTATTTATATGAATGGGTAATTAAGTGATGATTAAAGGGGAAATATTAGAGAAGAGTGGGTTGAATTTTTAGGCCCAAGACTAGCCCCACCATTCGGCCCTCTTGGCCTGGCCCGCGAAGCCCAAAGGAAAGGAGCTGCCGTTGACCAAGGGGAGGAGGCCCAGCCCATCTTCTAGCCCATCATGTGCATGGGAAAAATGCCAAGTGTTTTTCCCTTAGAGCCAAGTGGCATTAGCCATGCAAAATCCAATGATTGCAAATGATGAAGGGGAAAGAAGAGAGGCAGAGTGGGCGGATTGAGAGAGAGGGTTACCGAGAGAGAGAGAGTGAAATTGAGAGAGGGAGAGCGAGCGTGCGAAAGAAGAAGGGGAAGAGGGAGGCCATTCGCTGCCATTCGTCGCCGCCGTCGAGCCGCCGAGTCCCGCCTTGCCCCGCCGTCTTTGCTTGCTGTGTTGTGCTCGGATTAGAGGCAAGTAGAGTCCATTAATCTACCCTTTGCTTGCTGTGTTATGTGTGTGTTGAATGGTAAATTTCGGATGTGGATGAAGTGTGAAATCTCGAAGCTATAAGAGTTGTGTTCTAGCCTAATGTTCTGTTTCTGGAAAAACAGTCCGACCTTTGATGATTTCATGAGTTTCATGTGATGTTCTAGTGGGAATTTGGCTTTGACTTCTTGATGAAAGTTGTAGAGGACTTCTTGGAGAGTAACATATAAAATTTCAGAATAAATGAACAAGTATAGATCGGTGAAACTATTTTCTTTGAAAAAATTAGATCTGGAAATCGTAATGCTGACCTAGTGTGATTCTGTGAATTTTATAAAATTCTAGGGTTGAAATTTGATCTCATGTTCTGAATGAAAGTTGAAGATGACATGTTAAGGAGTAACATACTAAAATTTTAGAGGAAATGGATGAGTTTAAGTTGATGAAACAATCCTTATCCGAAACGGTTAGAACTGGAATTCGACGCCGAGGGTTATGGACGGTTATGGTTGTTATAGTTTTAAATTTATCACGAATTATATTTCTAGTTCTTCATGAAATATTTACTTCTGGAATTTTTCTATAACATATAAAAATTTCAGAATTTTTTGAGCTGATTTAGGATTTTTACCGAATTTGTGAATGAAACTGTGTATGGCAATATCCCGAAATTATAAAGACCGTGATGCATGGACTGTACTAAATTGTATGATGTTCTTTTGATATGGTGTTCTTCACGAAATATTTTCCTCTAGATGTTGTATATAACATGTTGAATTTTTAGAATTTATTAAGGCTGTTTACAAATTTTTCAAGAATTATGACCAAAGGAGTGCAATCTGTTTTTATCCGGAAATTTGCTGCATTTTCAAAAATAAATGAATTTGCTCCATGTGATATAATGTCTCGAGTGGTTGATTATGCTGCATATGTGGTGACATATGGCATGTTATATGACATCAAAAAGCTGGTTGAGACCTTTGATATTGTCGCATCAAATGTCATGTTGAAATTGAGATACATATGTGAATATAAATTATGAAAATGATTATACCGTCGGAGGTGTGAGCCGATGATGCCCCGGGAATTTCGGGATGCCCGAAGTGTGTATGCCGGATGCCCTGGGAGTGTCGGGATGCTCGGAGGTGTGTGCCGGAAGCCCTGGAGGTGTGTGCCGGGGGGGATTCCTCGTGATGCCAGTTGGGGTACGAGATGCCCGGAAGTGTGTGTCAGATGCCTGAAGGTGTGTGCCGGAGGCCCTCGCAATGCCAAGTTGGATGCGAGCGATAAATTTTGGGATGCAAACATTGGTCCCTGGATGAAAAATGATGAGATCCTTGTGAAAGATAAGAATTGAAATTGAATCATGTGCATGGGTGTATGCATATGGCATAATGCATTATCTGCTTATGAAAGTAAATTGATGCCATTTGATATTGAAAATGTGATCATGAAGGCATGAATTAATCTCATGGTGATGTATGCTTGATAGTATGGATGATACGAATCATGGTGATACATGCACGATGGCATGGTGAGATATGCATGACTGCATGGTGATATATGCACGATGGCATGGCAAGATATGCATGACTGCATGGTAATATATGCACGACTGCATGGTGATGTATGCTTGATAGTATGAATGCTATGTGCTTTACTCGTGACATCTTGATTGTCTTGCTTGTTGCATTGTGTAGTTTGGTGGATCTTTACTGTTGAGTGGTTGTACTCACCCTTTTGGGGATTAACATTTCAAATTGAAAGATGCGTTTGCCACCAGTTGCGCGTGGTACTTATTATGGATTGCCATCTGATGTTGAGGTGGAGTGCACGGAGCATTCCTGTGCTAGTGTACCTGGTTTGGTGTTTGTCCGAGTCCGTGTCTTGGTGATGTATGATGTGGGTCTTGCTGATGGCCCTGTTATCCAGGAGTTTTTGTCTATTCATGTCCAGCGTGATAGAGTGATGCTAGGGATGCTGCCGCCACCTCTGACTGATGCACCAGGTTGGGTGTGATCGAATGTACGGCTGGTGGAGGGTGATACTTTTTGGTTAGTCGACACTAAATGATCGATGGGTGTATATGTCAAACGTAGGGTCGTGTTGTTTTGAGTTAGCCGAGCATAGTTAAAATCCTTGGCCCATTTTGTTGTACCGACCCGAGACATCCATCACGTTTATGTAAATAAAAGTGACTCAAGTTTATCGTTTTATATGGTGAATAGTTGGTGTGCATTGCATTATTGTCGTTGGAGATGGATTAGGAAATTTTGATTATGCTTCTGTTACAGGAACTGCACTGGGACCGATCAAAAAAAAAAGTTTTAAAGGGCATCCATTTCTACAACATATAGAAATTTCAAAGATTTTTGCGAAGATTTGGATTTCGAAATGAGTCTCTCTCTCTGACCATTGAATCTGTTCGACGAATGAATTTTTGGGTCATGTTCAGTGATTTTCTGCTCCTTCCACATAACGAATTGGACGTGGTTTTCTACATGAAAAATGTCATTTAGGGTCTTATCTAGAACATATTAAAATTTTATAATTTTTCAAGCCCATTTGATAAGGTATTGACACTAATTTCGAAAATTGCTCGAAACCGTTTTCACCCTAAGATAAGAGGGCCACACGCCCCACTTGGAAGAGGAAGGGGCTGCAAGCCCAACTTGAGGAGTAAGGCTAATATAGAGTTTTATTAATTTAGGATAAGGATGGACTAAATACGTTTGGACTCTATTCCTTCAATGACAAGATTGAGGTGTCCCCAATGGCATAGAATTAATCATTCCCTAGGATGAGACTAGAAGACCAAGTTGCCTTACATTTAGTGCCCTCCATAAATGATTCTTGACTTAGGAAATATTAGAGGCCAATAATGGAGCTCTTCAAGAAGATCTTGGATAGCAATTATTGGAAGAGATGAGGAGGATCACTTCATTTATTAAGAACCATCAATGCAAATCTAGAAGGACCAATTAGCAGCTTGCCACTTGTAACTTAGAAGCCTTTGGAAGAACCTATAGACTTGCAACCTTGCTTTTAGACTTTCCACCTAAGCTATTGACATTAAATGACTTATCAAGACCATTAATGAAGGGTGTTCTATAAATAGAGGGAAGGCTCATTCTCTCCCAAGCATGCACACACACAAATTTCTCTTCATCTCTTCTTCTTCTTCCTTGGCCGCCCACACTGACCCCTCCATCTCTCTCTCCTCGGCTCTCTCTTTAGGTGTCCTTGCCACCGTTCGCCGCCACTTGAGGTCGCTAGTCTAGAAAGTAGTAAGTAGACTTACTAACGTTTGGTTAGGACGTTGTGTTATGTCCATTCAAGCTTGTAACAAGTCCATGCTTGATTTGTTGTTCTAATTGAGGTTTGATTCATGCTTGCTTGAGTTGATTTTAGATTAATGTTGGACCTTGGTTTAACCTTTGGCTTGTGAATTTAAAGTGTCCCAGTTCTTGTGCTTGTTCTACTATGCCTATGTTTTACTTTAATCCTAACAATTTTGGAAAGGTATTTGAAGAAAACTCAATGTTGTTTTATAAACTATTCTAGAATACTTTTGTAAATGTATGTGCATGACCCGAGTTTTGAATAAGGGTCTCGTCGGCTTTGGATGAACGCAAAACCACAACGGATTGGTCCCTTTCATGGTCTCAGTATGATATTGAGGCGTATCATTCCCGAGCCAAGTTTGGTACTAAATCGATGTAGCAAGCGAATCGAACCAAGCCACGAACCCTGATTCATGCTTGGCATGCTCAAGGACTTGAAATCGGCAACACATTCCACACACTTAGGCATGGCACACCTTCGGGCCTTGGACTAAGATGAAAATAAGAACCAGATTATGATGCTTGACGCATGGACACATGAGGGACTAAACTCTAGCCGTCGACCGATGGATTTGGTGACGTTGCCTGATTAAGTTCGGATGTCCAATAGACTCATTGTCACGCCCAGATCCTTTGAGCGCGTGCCCATCCCTTTGCGGTCAATTAAATAGCGACATCCCAGGATACATCACCGACCCATTCCTTTTGAATGCATATGTGAAAGCGAATAAATAATCCCTAGACAACAACAAGATGGGATAGAAAAGTAAGGCCATAAAATTTTCAAACCATGACACGGTTATATATACATATATCAAGCCATGTCATATACAGTACTAGTCTATAAAAAAACAAGGTTTGCAAAACTGGGGGATTCATAAAACTACAGATCCTCTTCCTCGTCCTCATTAGAACCTTCAATTGAATACAACAGAGTCCATGGGTCCGAAAGATACGGGTCCACCACTGAACCACCCGAAGGGTCGACTATCCCTTTTCCAAAAGCAACCTCCAGCACATACGCAAGTATCTCAGATTCCGGTATGGGACCCTCTCTCTGTCCTTCCCCCGCACGTCAATACCATGATCTGTATTGATGGGGTACCTTGTGGGGTAAAGCCTCATCAACCCAGACCACAGACCTTATGAGCTCATAGACCCATCCTCTAAGGCTCCCATGAAGCGGGATGTAAGATACCTGCCCCGTGACCTTCTTCGCCTATCCAAATGCTTGGGAGGAGCTGCCATCTAGGGACCTAAAAATGTTATCCCACAACGAGGTGAGACGACATCCCAGCAAGTTCACCCCTTAAGACCCGACTAGGAAGAAAATACGCCCCAAGGGTTGCCTAAGAACAAACATGAGTCAGAGCACTTACCTTTGCCTCGGTACCTTCCTGCAAGTTACTATAACTGTAAATTCACAAATCACTGCAGCACATCAAAGCATCAAATCATCACATTAGATCGAACCATTAATCAATCGAATCAGTCGATTCTATGTCATCAAGACCATTACTTGGTGAATCCATTCAATACTATATATATATATAGTCCACTCATATCAAGACTGCTCACTCTAAGTTGAATATAGATAGTATAACTCACCCAAAACTGATAACAAAGTATATTGCTCACCCAAAGCTGATATACCAAAGCTCGTAGGCTGATATAGTATACTCTTAATGCTCACCAAAAGCTGTTAAGGTATACTGCTCACTCATAGCTGATATATCAAAGCCCTTAGCCTGATATAGTATACCGGTATACTGCTCACCCTAAGCTGACGTATCAAAGCCCTCAGGCTGATATAGTATACCATCCTGATCATTTGACAATTTCCTCACTTTTCTCATACCCGATAAAAATAATCGTGTGTGGGTGCACGGTCGGCCTTAGCCAAAATACAATATATTTCCTTTCGAAAATACCACTAATTCCAATAGTCCATAAATACATTTTTGGCGTTATAAACCGACGTTCGGTATTTTCTAATTAAATATCAAAAATATTAAATTTTGGGATAAATACCCCAAAATTGCAAATCACACTCAATTTGCGCAATCCAACACTCAATTAATTAAACAAATCACACTATTGCAATCAGCATAAAATTTTGGTCGTCGGCTATCCCGGTCTAATTTTCGAAAAATAATAATTAATTAATTACGAAAATTAATTATTAAATACCAATAAATACAACTTAGGCTAGAAAAGCCTAATTAAAAGTCGAGACGGGCCCGAAAAATTTCCAAACCTGTCTAAATAAATACTACGGCCTATCTACTTGTTAATTGCACTAATCTAACCACCTAACATGCATAAACGATTAACTAAATCACTAATCCGTTCTAACTAACCACCTAATTCATATTTAACCTAAACTAATCAACCCTTAAGCATCATTAACTTTCCTAAGCAGGGATTAGTGAGTAAAGTCACTAGATTAGCGATCCAACGGGACCACAATGACGAGGACGCGGAGATGATCGATAACCTCTAAAGCGGGGACACCAAGCGGGGTCAAGAAATGCTCGGAAACAAGGTTCGAAGATTCAAGACCCCAGCTGGGTCTCGGTTCTGGTCGATGGCCGAATAGACTGCTTTGGGGATCGGTTGAGCTAGAAACGAGCAGGGACGGACGGCAGAGGTGTTGCTGTGGCACCCCTTGACGGCCCCCAATCCGTTACGGTCACCACATTGTTCCCTCTACCTGGATATCCCTTTTTCTTTATGAAAGGACTTCCAAGAAGTCATATGGGGGTTCTTTCGTATGCTTGATTGGTACCTGTGAAAAGTATGGCGGAAACGTATCCAACAACTCCTTTCCCTATATTCAGAAACAATGCACACCAACTAAACATTTTATAAGTTAAAGCCGAATATTTTTATTTACATAACTAGATGGACATCACGGGTCGGTACATCAAAATGCCAAGTTTCCATACCCGGCTATTTTTTAAAAGATAACCGACTTCTTTTCCAACAGTTATTTCCATAAGTCCATCAAGCAGTGTCGGCGTCCAAAAATCTTGCCTCTGCTAATCCTCTCTCGCGGTCACACCCATCCATCCGGTCCGTCTGCTGGCGGCAGTAGTGGCGGCCCTAGCGTGCATCCATCTCGGCGTACAAAACGACCAGATATTCCCATAGTACGGGGCCGGCGGGAGGACCAATATCAAATACAACCAATACCCGCACTCGAACGAACATCAGCCCTCGTACCTCGGGATGGTGATGCTCCGGCCATTCGCACTGCAAGTCGACCGGAATCCCATAGAGCGTGCCAAGAGGTGAGTACAACCACCCAGCAGTTGAAGATCTACTAAGCTATACCATGCAAGCAATCACTATCTAATTCCATGCAAGATAGATAGAATAGGTAATCAAAGAATGAGTGTGCATCAGATCGATGAGACTTTTGAAAAGCAATGTCAATGCAGTTTCAAAACCAGAATGTATCATTTCCGTCACACAAGTCCCGATTATAGGGCCAAACTGTTATGACACGTCTCATTCCATGCCACACAAATTAGTCCCATAACCAGACCACACACACACACACTTAGTAGAGCCATCAGTTTTAATATTCAAAAGGTTTCGTCCCCCAGAGGACCATTGTTTGCGTCGGGAGGTTTTTCTTTCAATTCAAATCAATGGCCGAATTCTTCAATTTTCATAGTCATAAAATCTATTTTGGATGAAGTCCAAAGAAATCGAAACCAGATATGAAAAGTACGAACATTTCCTCAACCCTTTAGCCTCAAAGCAGCCTCGATCGCTCAATAAATTATCATTCAGCATCAAAATCCAACAATCCAGCCTATCAATGCACTTTCTAAGACAGCAACAGTACTACACAACATAGATTAGTAGACTTCAACTTGCCTCAAGTCCTACGATGCTAACGACAAAGGGTTCAGTGCGGTGGTGTGGCAGTTGCGGCTCAAGTGGAACGGCAGTCATGGCGCGACGGGAACAGCAATGGCGTCCAAGCACACGGCGAGGGGGATCCTTTTCCTCTTCACTCGCTGTCCTCTCTCGCAAATTCTCTCGCTCGTGATTCCGCTCGTTCAATCTCTCTCACTCGCTGCTGCTCACTTGCTCACTTTGCCTTATTTTTCTGCTCGGTTAGTCTCTCTCTCTCTCTTGCTTGTCCGCTTGTTATTTTTTTCACTGGTTTTGTTGACAAAAGCCAGTCAATAAATGGGATGCTTCGGCAGCAGAAGAAGGCGAGGACAGGTGGGTGGAAACGTGGCTTCCGCTGGGCAGCTCTCCTTCATGCAGTAAACGTGTCTTCAGCTGCCCAAATTGGCATGGCTCCTCCTCCTCGGTCAAATTCTCCCTTTAGTTAACCGCCGAATTCGTTACCGCTCGCCACTTTGCATGTTGCATGCAAGACGTGGCATTTAGTCAACTTCTTCATTGCGTTGTTGACTCATTCGGCGGGTGCATGAGCATTTCGGTTCCATGGTCTTCATCCGTATGAGCCACATACGGGGCTTCATGGGGTCAAAGGATTTGCATGGTTGACTTCTTCATGCAAGTGGTGCGGTCAGCAAAGGAGAACGGCGTGGACGTGGGCTTTAAGAAGTCAAGTTCTTCAAGTCTTCATAAAGGAAAATAGAGAGACACGGCTGCATGGCCATTGCATCCAACGGGTCTTCAGCTCGGTCAATTGGCGAGGCCGCTCGAGGTTAATATTAGACGTGTGCATAGCCATGCATGGAAAATTTCTCTCCGAAAGTTGATGTTTTGGAACGACAGGTGGTGATGAAATGATGGCCCTAATGCCATAGTGACGATGATGATAACGAAATAGTGTCCGTAAATGGTGTCAATGACGCAGTCTGTCGACACTCCCGTTGACCCGTGAGGAGCCATTACTTATTCAAAATCTGACGAAAACCCGGATGCCACAATTCTCCCCTCCTTAGAGAATTTTGTCCTCGAAATTGGACATCACTCATGTCTCGTTAAACAAATGAGGGTACCTTTGCCTCATTTCTTTTTCACTTTCCTACGTAATCTCTTCCACATTGTGGCGTCATCCTAAGGTCTTAACTAGCAGAATTTTCTTCATTCGGAGAAGTTGCTCCTTCCGATCCAGCATCTAGATAAGCTCTTCCATGTACTTCACTTGCCCATCCACTTTGATGGCTTCATGATCGAGCATGTGTCCAGGGTTAGGCTGATACTTCCTTAGTATCGACGCATGGAACACATAATGTAAATTTTCTAGCTTAGGAGGTAATGCTAGCCGATAAGCTACGTCTCATATCCTTTCAAGTATCTCAAAGGGTCCAACAAATCTAGGCTCAACTTGTCCTTCATCCCGAATCGTGATATTCCATTCATCAGGGATACCTTAAGGAATACATAGTCTCTCATGTTAAATTCCAAGGGTCTTCTATGCTTATCTGCGTAGCTTTTCAGTCAACTTTGGGCCGTTTTAAGTCCTTTCCTGATGATCTCTACATCCTTTGTGGTAACTTGTACCAGTTCAGGTCCTATCAGTTTTCTTTCACCTACTTCATCCCAATAGACAGGGGCATACATCTCCTCCCATACAATGCTTCATAGGGAGCAATGCCTATACTTTTCTGAAAACTATCGTTATAGGCAAATTCCACTAATTTTAACTTTTCATCCCAACTTCCTTTAAAATCAACGACGCAAGCTCTCAACATGTCCTCTAGTGTCTGGATTACTTTATATTTGTCCATTTGTCTGTGGATGAAAAGCGGTAGTAAACTAGAGCTTTAGTCCCTAAGGCGGTTTGAAGACTTCGCCAAAGGTTTTGAAGTAAATCTCGAATCTCAATCAGACGTGATAGCTACAGGAACACCATATAAGCGTACTACCTGGCTTACATATATCTCAGCATATTTATCCATCGGATAATCTACACGGACTACTAGGAAATGGGCGGATTTAGTCAGGTGATCCACTATCACCTAGATAGAGTTGTGACCACTTTATGTCCTTGGTAATCCTTACACAAAGTCATCGTCTCATGATCCCATTTCCACTCTAGTATATCCAATGGTCTCAATAGTCCTGCGGGTTTATGGTGCTTCGCTTTCACTTGCTGGCACGTTAAACATTGAGGGACATGTTTAGCTATATCTGCTTTCATGCCATTCCACCAATACTGTTGGCGTAAATTCCTATACATCTTTGTATTACCCAGATGAATGCTATAGTTACTTATATGTGCTTCCAACAGGATTTCCCTTTTTACTTCTTCATTGTAAGGAACACAGAGCCATCCTTGGCATCTTACCATTCCATCCTTAGAGACTTGAAATTCTGGTCTTTTTCCTGAAGACACGGCATTTCGCGCTTTCACAATTTCCAGGTCAGATTCTTGCAAAATTCTAACTTTCTGGATAATTTCCAGTTCAATCCTTAATGCAGTAAGCATACCGGTGAGATAATCTATTTCCAACTTGAATTCTGAATCCACCATCGATTCTAACAGATTCCATTCTGTTATTCTCATACTGGCCATGTCTATAGTCGACTTACGACTAAGAGCATCTGCCACCTTATTTACCTTTCTTGGATGGTATCGTATTTCACAATCATAATCCTTTAACAATTCCATCCATCTCCTCTATCTCATGTTCAGTTCCTTTTGTGAAAACAAGTATTTCAAGCTCTTATGATCTGTATAGATTTCATATTTAAAGAATTCCACCTCTCAGCTCAATTGAACACACCATTTAGCTGAATTATTCCTATACGTTTGTCACCATCAATTCAAGCCTAGAACCATCAAAATCGACACCATTAATAACTCATTTGATTCAGTCCAACAAAGACATTCACTACACTTTCACTACAACATGGATTCAAGCATAAAATACAACACCATTCATTCAGTTCAAATATCGATAGTCCACCAAGACTTATTCAATTCAAAGATTGACAATCCACCAAGATAAGAACTCGTCTAATTTCCATCGAGTATATCTCAGATCTCACCCTAAAGGATCGTCACTTGGACTATTCACTCATCAAATCCACAACTTGAACTTTCACCATTTCACCTTGGAAAGGGTATCACCACAATTGATCATATCCGTTAATTCCGCAAACCCTTTTCAAACTGAGATCATCACCAAAAATTAAAAGTTGACCCCCATCGATTAAACCAATGATTCCAACATATAAACCACAAATAATTTCATGTCTCATATGACCACTCAAACTCATGACTTCCAAGATCAAAATGCTTCCATGTAATGCATCAAGACTTCCAATGAGATCCTCAAAGAGGAGATCACTACTAGCTCAAATAATCATAACTTAATCCTCAAATTCATAACTCGCTCTCCATAATTCACTTCTTAAACTTTGCTTGCAACACTACGCTTAGATGCTGTGTATGTTCTTTGGGTCCTTTAGAATATATCAGGATATCATCAATGAAGACAATCACAAATTGATCCAAATATGGCTTAAATATCTTATTCCTCAAATCCATGAATGCAACTAAGGTATTCGTCAATCCAAATAGCATAACTAGGAACTCGTAGTGTCCATAACGAGTCCTAAATGCAGTCTTAGGGATGTCTTCTTTTTTGATCCTTAACTAATGGTATCCTGACCTCAAGTCAATTTTAGAAAAGACCAAACTCCCTTGTTGTTGGTCGAATAGGTCGTCAATTCTAGGTAAAGGATATTTATTCTTAATGGTCACCTGATTCAGATGCCTATAGTCAATGCATAAACGCATCGAGTTGCCTATAGTCAATGCATAAACGCATCGACCCGTCCTTCTTTTTCACAACAAGGGTTTTACAAGCTTAACCATGCTTCTGCTGCGCCACTCTGATAAAATTATCCCAGAAACTCTACCCTCCTAGTTCAGTTCATAGTTCGATTCTTTCCTGCCCCCTTTTTTGCCATCCTAGAAGCTTGCCAAGAGCCGCTCCTTGCTTAGTTTCTCTGACCTCGGCATCCACTCCCCGCCCTCATCGGACCGGGTCATTACAGGTACGCCAGCTTTCGCCTGGTTCGAACTTAAACTACACATCTACTAGAGGGTCTCGTTTCGATAGGGACTAACTTACAGAGATATTATCCGCTTTGGCCTATCTCATACTAAGCCTCACGGTTTTATCCTTGGTGCATGGGTAGTCATTATTCCAGGAGATCATCCATCCTAGTCGTTGCTTACGAAGCTAGTCCATTCCCACAATGACGTCAAAGTCATACATAGCTATCACTACCAAGTCCATTTCCAGATCTTGTTTCCTTATATCCGTCCTCAGGCCCTTTAGGAATCTCTTAACCTTTTCCTCTCAATCCTCTATCAATCTATGGGCATACCTAGACGGCTCAGAAAATTTCGCTTTAGGAACAATTAGCAACTCAGTGTCACTAATTAGCTAAGAAAGAAAAGTAATGTTCACACGTTACTGAGGTCACATAAGTAACATAAAATGTTACTTGCATGTAAAGGTAACTCACAACCGTTACCAATAGTCTACAAGTGAAAATCAATCACCCGTTGTTCATAGTTAGTCAACTACCTTTAGTTGGCATCCTATGGTGTGCATCATTGTATCCTTATTTCCAACTGAGGCATCCTTATCACTCCAAATAGACCATAGCTCTGATACCACCTGCTGTGGCACCCCTCGACGGGCCCCAATACGTTGTGGTCACCACATTGTTCCCTCTACCTGGATATCCCTTTTTCTTTATCAAAGGACTTCCAAGAAGTCATATGGGGGTTCTTTCGTATGCTTGATTGGTCCCTGTGCAAAAATATGGTGGAAGCGTATCCAACAACTCCCTTCCCTATATTTAGAAACAATGCACACCAACTAAACATTTTATAAGTTAAAGCCGAACATTTTTATTTACATAACTAGATGGACATCACGGGTCAGTACATCAACATGCCAAGTTTCCATACCCGGCTATTTTTTAAAAGATAACTGACTTCTTTTCCAAGAGTTATACCCATAAGTCCATCAAGCAGTGTCAACGTCCAAAAATCTTGACTCTACTAATCCTCTCTTACGGTCACTCCCATCCATCTGGTCCGTCTGCTGGCGGCAGTAGTGGCGGCCCTAGCGTGCATCCATCTCGACGTACAAAATGACCAGATATTCCTATAGTACGGGCCCGACGGGAGGACCAATATCAAATACAACCAATACCCGCACTCAAACGAATATTAGCCCTCGTACCTCGGGATGGTGATGCTCCGACCATTCGCACTGGAGGTCGATCGGAATCCCATAGAACGTGCCAAGAGGTATAGATAGCAGAGACATCTTGACTAGTCTGAAATGTTAGTCCCCAAATGGGGTGAGTACAACCACCCAGTAGTTGAAGATCTACTAAGCTATACCATGCAAGCAATCACTCTCTAATTCCATGCAAGATAGATAGAACAGGCAATCAAAGAATGAGTGTGCATCATATAGATAAAACTTTTGAAAAGCAATGTCAATGCAGTTTCAAAACCGAAATGTATGATTTCCGTCACACAAGTCTCGATTATAGGGCCAAACTGTTATGACACGTCCCATTCCATGCCACACAATTTAGTCCCATAACCAGACCACACACACACACACTTAGTAGAGCCATTAGTTTTAATATTCAAAAGGTTTCATCCCCTAGAGGACCAATGTTTGCGTTCTTCTAGGCATTCGCACCCAATCCTGGCATCGCGAAAGCCTCCAGGCATGTATTCAAAATACAACCGGGCATCCGGAGCGTTGCGTCACATCTCCGGGCATCTCACACCCCACTTGGTGTCACAAGGAATCACTGGGGACCATAGACATGGTTACCCCTACCCTCCGGATTTACGTACCGACTAGCATACAACCGTACATCTCGATGCTCTCGGGGAAAACCTCTGGGCATGTATTCATAATACAACTAGGCATCTAAAGGGCATCAACTCATTCGAACCTCTAGGCATCCCGACTCCCGGGGCATCGTTGACCCGAGGGTCCAATGGTAACAATTAACATCTTAATTTATTTCAATACCAAAACACTTTCAATGCAACAACAACATGCTTTGAAATCATATTCCATTTCTATGTTAAAGAAATCTACTCACAAAATCTCAACAACATAATATCAGTTCATAAATCCATTTCCACATTTCACCTTCAAAGAATTTCAAGAATCCATGTGTAAAATCTCGGGTTGCACTTGTGCCTCACGGCCAAATTCCAAAAGAGTTATCAAACATAAATAGATTGAATTCAGCACATTGGTAATTCACATCTACACTCCCGACTTCAAGATTTTCAAAGATTGGTTTGTGCAAAGATTTGTAATTTCGAAGGCACCAAAAATATTTTCTTTTCCCTTTTGAATCATTGATGAACGGTCGGTAAGTAAAAATTTCAGTACGGGTCGAGAGGTTTGCCAAATTGGACTACGGCCAGGTTTTGTTCAAAACAATAAATGAGTTTAAAACTTGTATAGCAAGTCTGAAATGTCAACCCGATCACTAATGGTTTTAAAAGAATTGATATAGAATTTCAAATATGAAAGCACCGTACCTTTTCTTAAAACAATTTAGGCCGGTGCCGTGGTAAATAAAACTTCAAATATGGATCGGGAGGTTTTTCTTTCAATTCAAGTCAATGGCAGAATTCTTTAAGATTTCATTGTCATAAAATCTATTTTGGATGAAGTCCAAAGAAATCGAAACCAGATATGAAAAATCTGAACATTTCCTCTAACCCTTTAGCCTTAAAGCAGCCTCGGTCGCTCAATAAATCATCATTCAGCATCAAAATCCTACAATCCAGCCTATCAATGCACTTTCTAAGACAGCAACAGCACTACACAACATAGATTAGTAGACTTCAACTTGCCTCAAGTCCTACGATGTTAACGGCAAAGGGTTCGATTTCGGTTCCATGGTCTTCATCCGTATGGGCCACATACGGGGCTTCATGGGGTCAAAGGATTTGCATGGTTGAATTCTTCATGCAAGTGGTGCGGTCAGCAAAGGAGAACGGCGTGGATGTGGGCTTTAAGAAGTCAAGTTCTTCAAGTCTTCATAAAGGAAAATAGAGAGACACGGCTGCATGGCCGTTGCATCCTACGGGTCTTCAACTCGGTCAATTGGCGAGGCTACTTGAGGTTAATACCGGACGTGTGCATAGCCATGCATGGGAAATTTCTTTCCGAAAGTTGATGTTTCGGAATGACGGGTGGTGATGAAACGATGGCCTAATGCCATACCGACGATGACGATAACGAAATAGTGTCCGTAAATGGTTCCAATGATGCAATATGTCGACACTCCCGTCAACCCATGACGAGCCATTACTTATTCATAATCTAACGAAAACTCGGATGCCACAGTTGCGGGTTCAGGTGGCCAACGAAGGCGATGGCGGCGACTTGAACGGTGACTACAACAGTAGGATGAGCTCAGCATGGCAAGGGGCAACAGCCAGGCTCGTGGGACAAGTTGTGGGACGCAGCAGGAGTGGAGCGACGCGTATGGGCGAGTGAGCGGCAATCCGGTGGCATTCAAGCGGTCCGACAGGCGGTAGGTGGTGTCGATTGGGGGAGAGGGATGGCTGCTTGGTTTCTCTGGGTTTGGAGCTTCTTTGATCTGCCAATGGGGGAGGGGTCGACGGTGAGGGGGAGAGAGGAAGAGGGACAACAACTTGGAGGGGGGCCACCTTGGTCTTCAACCTCATCTCCTTATCTCCTTGACTTGGCCCCACCATGCAAGGCTAGCTTCCTCAGCAAATTTCTAGGCACCAAGCTTCCCTAGGAAGCTAATGAAGAGGTCCAAAGGTTGAGGCAAGGGAGGGCTATGAATTTTGAAGTGATTTCCCTCAATTCAACTTGAATTCTCTCTTGAATCAACTCAATTCGGTTCCCATAAATTCCATCATTGTAATCACGATCAAATTGGTATTTTTGATCACCAATAGAACCTACTTGCATCTCAATTTCGCGATAAAAAACAATTTTCTGAATTTTTATCGACTATTCACCAAAAATCTCGGTTTGCAGAAAAATATTCAGAGGATGAGTCGAGGTTCCTAAAATGACTAGTGACGTGACAGAACTTTCAATTTCTAAAATTGGATTCAAATTCGAGGTTAATTTCAATTTGGCGCAATTTTAGCGTGACCTAGATACCGAGTAGCTTTTAGAAATTTTTAGTGCAAATGACCCATGGTTGATTTTCTTCAAGCCACGATGAACCTCTTCGACACATTGGTGACTCTTGGTGGTCATGAAAATCTTGAGGTTTCTAATATGGACATAGGGTACCAAAACGATAGAAAAATCAGTCTAGTGCTGGTCGACAAGAATTTTGCAAATTGGTAGAATCACCCAAGTTTAGCCACACCTCTCTGTCGAACCGACCTATCCCTGATCTCTAATCGACTTTTAACTATGCCGTAATGATATCTGCAGATGAGCAGGTCGAGTAGTTGATTCTTGGTCGAATTCCCAAGTCTATTGCATAAAAATCCCTTAGTGACTGCCCTAGATAGTTTAGTTATCTCAGGAGTGATCAACTCTGAGAATAATACTATAGGTGCATTGATGAAAGGCCCGATTTATTTAATTGAAAACAGAATTAAAATTCTAGGATGTCACACTCATTGTTGGAGGATAGCCGTCACCCTTGGATTAGGGGACGTTGCCCGATGGATTTCGGATGCCTGGTGGATTCCGGAAGAGTTGATGGATTTCGACTATTAATAAATGAACCCTGTGTGCATGAGTTTCTAACATTATGAAATGGATCCTTGGTGCATGCTTGCATTAACTAATTGAGGGTCTCCCATGATTTTTTCTGAAGGCATGAATTTCATCTTGCTATTGATCCGTCGTTGACAAATGTTGGGATAAGTTATGTGCTTGTGGAAAGACGAGGCATCATCCTACCAAGATTTTAGTAAGTTTTACTTACTGAGTTATACTCACCCATTGTCTCTTTTTAGACTTGTAGGATGGCTTCACCGCCCATGAGGTTCGGCATCCCCACGGAGAAGACCGTGTCGAAGACGTTGATCTACTTTGCTAGTATAGATAAATACTATCGAATGGTCACTACAACCGTTTGGGTGGATGAAGGGCTGAATGAACTCGTTCCCCATAAGTACTGAGCTTGATACGAGTGTTTCGATGGACATTTTGTTGGTCCGCTCCGTGGCTTCGATGGTCCGCCACGGCCTGATGGAGATGCTCCACTCAACAGTGCTATAGATGACTACTAGTTATCTGGTCCTTATAGGGGAACCATTTTTGGTTAGAATCTCATTAGAGGAGATAGGGTTACCCCGAAGTTGATGTACTTTGGAAAGGATCATATGCTTTTGTAGTGTAAAGCTTAGCTCAAGTACAAGGGCTTGTAATATTAAAAGGAAAGACATGTAATCATATATAGTATGCCATGTATATGTAAATATATGGTTGCACATGTGTTTTCCTACTACTTTTGATGTTGCAATACTATGGTGGTTGGGTGTTGATTTATTACTTCCACATGTGCATAACTCAAAAACTTACAAAAAGAAAGAAGTACGGGTTGGCGACACACCTGGGATGTCGCGAAAAATATAATCCTTACAACTTGTGACCCAAGAGATGAGGTCGGGGTCGTTACAGTAATGATGGCTCCAAGGGCTATAAATATGAGGAGCTCTCTTCATTTTCCTCACTTTGCTCCCATTTTCTCCACCCTACATCTCCTTGAACGCCCTCCTCCTCACATCTCTCTCATGGCCTTCAAAGTAAGCCGCCCTTCCTTTGTAGCTCATGTCTTAGCTCGAGGTTCATCGAATGAAAGTAGAATCTCTAACTCTTGGCTAAGGTGATAGCCTACATCGTCGAGTTTAGTGGTGTGCTCACCCGTGTAAGCCATGTGTATGTTGTAATGTTCTTTTGTGTGTTTGCTCATGTTTGCATGTTTGAGTGTGTTCACGCCCTAGGACAAGGCCAAGGTTCGCTCAGCTTTGAATCGACGTCAAGTCGCGATGGCCTAAGCATGTGACCCAAGCCACGAACCAAGAATCGTTCTCGGCATAGTTTATAATATGATGTTGAGGATCATGGAAAACTCACTTGAATGAGTACGCCCTCAGGCCTTGCATATGTTGGCTAAGATAAGAGATGAAAAACCAGTTTGTGTGATGCACTTGTGTGTGCACTTAAAGAGGAAAAAGCGCTCGTCGCTACATAGCGTTGGCGGCAATGCCTCGTTCATTGATGCCTCGATTGAATCGAGATGCCTTGGTTGAGCCGGGATGCACTGGTTGAGCCGGGATGCCCTGGTTGAACCAGGATGCCTAGTGTGAAGCTAGTTGATCCAGGATGCCTAGTGTGAAGCTGGATGCTTTGGTTGAGCTAGGAGGGCCTGATTGAGCTAGGACGACAGTAAATGAATTTGCATGAGTGTCGGTATATGCATAAGCATGATATGTTGATATGTTCATTGACAAGCTGAAGGTAAGCATGCATTGAAGCAGGTTGCAATGGACATCTGCATGTAGTTGAGGTGTAGCAATAAGTTTGCTAATGATCTACTATCCATATTAGATTGCAAGTGTTGTACCTACTAGATTTTGATGATGAGATGTCTTCCTAGTAGAGAATTAGGGGTTTTACTTACTGAGTCCATGACTCACCCCGTTGTTTTTCATATTATAGGTATCGAGGGGTTGCAGTCTCGTTAGAGGAGTTAAGGTTTACCCCAGCCTTTTGAAGATGTAATGGTTGTAAATATAACAGTCGTGATAAAAAAGGCTTGTAAATGTAACTAATGTAATTGTATGTTTGTAAATGATTGTTTTCGTGGCTGCTTGTTGTTGTCCATATGTTGTATGTATGCTTTTGCATGTGCTTAATGAAAAGATTTTTAAAAAAAAAGGGGGACGGCGACGCGCCTAGGACATCATGAAAATAACCATTGCCACTCGTGACCTTGGAGATGGACTTGGGGTCATGCAAGTTTGGGGTCATCTTTCGACTTTCTTTTCAAAGTCACTTGATCCTGAGCACTCATGATGTCTACTTATAAGACAACTATAAGAATTCTAGGAAAACCTTCTACATCACAATCAAAAGTTAGTAGTCATGAGCTATTATCACACAAGAAATCAATCAAGCAAACAAACACATGCACAAGGTATTTGCTAGCTAACTATCCCACGACTCCCAGCGCACCTTATGACTTTGAAAGGAAAGTCGAAAGATGGCCTAAGCATGCGACCCAAGCCACGAACCAAGAACCGTTCCTAGCATATTTTATAATATGATGTTGGGGATCATTGCACACTCACTTGAATGAGCACACCCTCAGGCCTTGCATACGTTTGCTAAGATAACAGATGAAAAACCAGCTTGTGTGATGCATTTCTTTGTGCACTTAAAGAGCAAAAAGCACTTGTGGCCATGTAGCATTGGTGGCGATGCCTTGTTCATTAAACAGGATGCCCTGGTTAAGCTAGGATGCCTGGGTTTGAGCCCAGATGCCTGGGTAAGCTAGCCCCAAGATGCCTTGGTTGAGCCTGGATGCCTTGGTGAGCTAGCATCAAGATGCCTTGGTTGAGTCAGGATGCCCTGGTTGAGCCGAGATGCCCTGGTTGAGTTAGGATGCCTAGCGTGAAGCTGGATGCCTCGGTGGAGTTAGGAGGGCCTAATTGAGCTAGGACGATGGTAAATGAATTTGTATGATTACCGGTATATGCATAAACATGATATATTTATATAATCATTGACAAGTTGAAGGTAACCATGCATTGAAGCATGTTGCAATGGACTTCTACATGTAGTTGAGGTGTAGCAATAAATTTGCTAATGATTTGCCATCGATATTAGATTGCGAGTGTTGTACCTACTAGATTTTGATAACGAGATGTTTTCCTAGTAGAGAATTATGGGTTTTACTTACTGAGTCCAAGACTCACCCCGTTGTTTTTCATATTGTAGGTTTGAAGGGGTTGCAGTCTCGCTAGAGGAGTTAAGGTTTACCCCGGCCTTTTGAAGATGTAATGGTTGTAAATATAATAGCCGTGATAAAAATGGCTTGTAAATGTAACTAATGAAATTATATGTTTGTAAATGATTGTTTTCGTGGCCGCTTGTTGTTGTCCAAATGTTGTATATACCCTTTTGCATGTGTTTAATGAAAAGATAAAAAAAAAAAAAAAGGGACGGCGACGCGCCTAAGACGTCGCGAAAATAACCTTTGCCACTCGTGACCCTGGAGATGGACTTTGGGTCATGACAATTGGGGGTCATCTTTCAACTTTCCTTTCAAAGTCACTTGATCTTGAGCACTCATGCTGTCTACTCATAAGACAACTATAAAAATTCTAGGAAAACCTTTCTACATCAGAATCAAAAGTTAGTAGTCATGAGCTACTATCATACAAGAAACCAATCAAGCAAACAAACGCATGCACAAGGTATTTGCTAGCTAACTATCCCACGACTCCCAGCGCACCTTATGACTTTGAAAGGAAAGTCGAAAGATGGCCTAAGCATGTGACCCGAGCCACGAACCAAGAACCATTCTCGGCATATTTTATAATATGATGTTGGGGATCATGGAACACTCACTTGAATGAGCACACCCTCAGGCCTTGCATACGTTTGCTAAGATAAGAGATGAAAAACCAACTTGTGTGATGCATTTCTGTGTGCACTTAAAGAGGAAAAGGTGTTCGTCACGACATAGCGTTGGCAGCGATGCCTCGTTCATTTAATGGGATGCCCTGGTTGAGCCCAGATGCTTGGGTTCGAGCCTGGATGCCTCGGGTAAGCTAGCCCCGGGATGCCCTGGTTGAGCCAAGATACCTAGGTTGAGATCGGATGCCTTGGTGAGCTAGCGCCAAAATGCCTCGATTGAGACGGGATGCCCTAGTTGAGTTAGGATGCTTAGCGTGAAGCTGGATGCCTCGGTTGAGCTAGGAGGGCCTGGTTGAGCCAAGACGACGGTAAATGTGGCACCCCTAAACACCTAAGGTCACCACAGGTACCTATCGCTCCACCTAATGGATACCAGTTACATCTCTTAGCGGAAGCACCGTAGTTCATAGGCATTTTTTTTTTTGAAAATGGTCCCAGCACAGCTTATTAGCGGAAGCATAAACATGTCTCACCATTTCTCCCTCCAAAAGCCATAATGCAATGCACACCAACTACGCACCATAAGAAAAGATAAAGCCGAGCCACTTTTATTTATATTTTCATGATGGATTTCTCGGGTTGGTACAACCAAAAGAAAAGCCAAGACTTTTAGCTAAACTTGGCCACAACTCAAAAAGAGAGATCTCGACCCCCTATATCGATCACATGTCATCCTCCATCTACAAGTGTCGGCTATCCTCAAAAAGTGTCAGCTCCCACTCCTCACGCGGGCCATCACACCCACCCCGGTGCGTCGGGCAGTGGCAGCGGTAACATCCCCCGCATCACTCCGTCTCGGCGGACGTGGACCGACAAGAACTCCTGGATGACCGGGCCCCCAGCCAGGCCCACATCATACATCACCAGCACACGAACCCGTATAAACGTTAGACCAGGGATGGTGACACAATCAAGCTCCATACAATCGACCTCCACGTCAGATGGAAGGCTGTAAAAGGTACCCCGTGTGACCAGAGGGAGAGGCATCTTTCTAATCTGAAATGTTAGTCCCCAAAGGGGTGAGTACAGCCACTCAGCAGGTAAATGATCCATTAAACTACTCCATGCATCAAACAGAACAACCACGACATCATAGTATGGTACATATCATTCATGCAATCCAAACATAACTTACCTTGCAGCCATGCATACGTCATCATACCATATGTGCATACACCATCATGCATTCGTCATCAATCATTCATGCATATACCATCATGCCGTAGGTGCATATACAACCATGCACTCATCATCAAGCATTCATGCATATCATATCATACAGCCATGCATACATGTCATCATACCATGCATGATTCAATTTCAACTTTTTCTCTTTCAATTAGATCACCACATTTTTCTTTCCTAGGACCAGTAATTGCATCCCACATTTTATCGCTCGCACCCAACCTAACATCGCGAGGAACCTCCGGCACACATCTCCAGGCATCCGGCACCCCCACATTCCGGGCATCTCGTATCTCAACTAGCATCACGAGGTATCCCCTCGGCACACACCTCCGAGGCTTCCGGCACCCCCACATTCCGGGCATCTCGTATCTCAACTAGCATCACGAGGTATCTCCTCGGCACACACCTCCGAGGCTTCCAGCACCCCCACATTCCGGGCATCTCGAAACTCCCGAGGACATCCGGCACCCCCACATTCCGGGCATCCTGACACTCCCAGGGCATTGATGGCTCACAACTCCAATGATATCCTCATTTCCCAACATGGAACATGATGTGATGGCAACAAAATCAATTCAGCTTTTGATCTTATATGTAATGCCAAATATCATCACATGTGCAGCAAGATTCAATCACTCAAAATAGTATAATTCATGGGGCTCATACAAAACAGAATAGTGCATGCATTACCGCTTTTGAAATTCGCACAATCCAGCTTGCACAGTTTTAGAAAAAGTTTTAATTAAATACCCAAATAACTTTAAAAAATTATGAAATTCAAACATGTAATAGTCAAGACATAAAGGCAGATATTTCATGCAGAAGACTACACCAAAAGACCCTCATACAATTCGGTATAGACCATGCATCACAGCACTACTATTCTAACAATTCAACTTGCACAGTTTTGGAAACATTTTTGGTTAAATAGGCAAATGAACTTCAAAAATTACAAAATTTGAACATGTTGTAGGGAAGACATAAAAAGAGATATTTCATGAAGAACACATTGCCGAAAAAAGCTCATACAAAACGATATAGTCCACGCATTGCAACTGACCAAGTTCGAACACATCAGATTGCACGGTTTTAGAAACATTTCCGATTAAATACGTAAATGACCTTCAAAAATTATGAAATTTGACTATGTGGTATTCAAGGCCCTAGGGTAGATTTTTCATGGAGGCATCAAAGTCAGATTCGTCCTAAGTAATTAAATATAGGTGGTTAAAACTTCTGTTCCTAGTACCGAAATTTCCAGATCTAACTACAAAAAACCACGATTTCACCTACCTATTCTTGTTGGTTTTCTCTAAATTTTTTATATGTTAAACCTCAGGATGTCCTTTATGTCTTTTGTTAAGAATTCGAATTGAAATTTCAAACAAAAGATTGCCTTACAGTCCATGCATTCATCAAAGGTAGTTACCGAAATCTCCAGATCCAGTCTTTCCAAAGAATAAAGATTTCACCCACTTATACTTGTTTGTTTTGTCCCAAATTGGAGTATGTTATACTCCAAGAAGTCCCTAACAACTTTCATTTAGAAGTCAAAGCCAAAATCCGACTCAAACATCACATGCAAGTCACTAGAACATCCAAGGTCGAGCTGTTTTCTCAAGAACAGTTTACTAGCCTAAAACACCACTCTTAAAACTTCAGTTTTTCACACCCTAGACACCGAAATTTATCACCATTCAATCACACAAACTAGGCACAACATGCAAGAGTAGATCAAGGATCCCACTTGCCTCTAGACCGAGCAAGCAGCGAGCACAACGGCGACGGGACACGGCGGCGACGGACAGCGGACGATCGACGAGCGGTCCTCCTCCTTCCTCTCTTCCTTTCTCCCTTTCTTCCCCTCTTCCTTCTCTTTCTCTCCTCTCTCTCTTTCTCAGACAAACTCCCCCTCTCTCTCCCTCTCTCTCGCTTAAACCGGCCATCATCTTCCTCTAATTTTCTTCCTCTCCATCATTAGCCATCATTAGATCATGCATGGAGGACACTTGGCCCTCACCTTGGGACAAATGGGGGAGGCATGCAATCAGATCCCCCCCCTCCTTTGCACGTCGACAGCCCCTCATGGGCTTGGGCCAGCCATGGGCCGGGCAACTTCTCCCTCTCCTTGGGCTTGTGGGCCGGTCGAGAAAAAAAAAACAGGGTGAGGCTATGGGCTGGTTTGGCCTTTAAATGTCCAGCCCACCCTCATCCTAATAATCCACCTAGTCCTTAATTATATAAACACCTAATTGAAATTTATAATTCACCAAAACTTTGTGACCTAATTTAATAAATTCCAATCCATAATTCACATGGCCAAAAATAGAATTTTCCTATTAAATAATTACCCACCAAAAGCTTGGCCAAAATGTCAATGCAAGACATGAATTAGAGCACCTCTAAGGATTGACAAGAAATTCTAGGATGCCACAGTAAATGAATTTGCATGAGTGCCGATATATGCATAAGCATGATATGTTGATATGTTCATTGACAAGCTGAAGGTAAGCATGCATTGAAGCATGTTGCAATGGACATATGCATGTAGTTGAGGTGTAGCAATAAGTTTGCTAATGATCTGCCATCGATATTGCATTGCAAGTCTTCTACCTACCAGATTTTGATGATGAGATTTCTTCCTAGTTGAGAATTAGGGGTATTACTTACTAAGTCTTCTACCTACTAGATTGTAGGTATGGAGGGGTTATAGTCTCGCTAGAGGAGTGACAATTTACCTCGGCCTTTTGAAGATGTAATAGTTGTAAATATAACGGCCATTATAAAATGGCTTGTAAATGTAACTAATGTAATTGTATGTTTGTAAATTATTGTTTTCCTAACAATTTGTTGTTGTCCGAGTGTTGTATGTACGCTTTCGCATGTACTTAATGAAAAGATTAAAAAAAAAATGGGATGGCGACGTGCTTGGGACGTCGCGAAAATAACCCTTGCCGCTCATGACCCTGGAGATGGAGTTGGGGTTGTGATAGTTTAATCGGCTGTCGGACTTCCTCCAGCGGCTCGATCTCCATTGGCAGATCAAAACCAATCCATTTTGGATTGGTTTCAATTTTGGCCTCGAGTCAGTGGTTCAACCAACCCCAATTTAATTCCCCTGGTGATTCGTGACGATCCAATCATTAACCCAGAGATTCATGTGCTTTCCGGCGATTTGATTTGATCAATCGCGAGCAAAATTAACAAAAACCGCATCGAAAGGTAATTTCTCGGTCTCGAACCCCATGAAGCGAGGCCATATTAGCTAGTTGGGGTTAGGTTCAATTTTAGGTAAATATGTGACGTTTAGCTGTTAGAATGATGGATTGGGATGTTGATTTGCTGAGGTTGAATGTTCTTTAATGATTATGAATTATTGTAGTTGATTGAAGCTTGAATCTGCAATCTCGTGGCTATAGCACTGATCTGATGATTTGGCTAAAATGGGGTCCGAAACAACCTCATTTCAACTCGAGTCCTCTTAAACTTTTAAAATACACATCGCTAGCTTTGAATTGATAGGTGGCATGCCCCAATCAAGTGTCATTTGACACTTGAAAAACACCTCTAAAGATGAGCGATTTTTTAGATAATCAAAATCGTGCTCACTTTGTGATATTGAGATTAGCACAAAACCTTACCATATATGCTCCTTGACATGCTTGTTTGGGTCTTTTAGAAACCAAATCTTGCAATAATCCTTTCTTGATACTTAAACTACATGTCACAAGGCTTGAGTACAAGTTCAAGTCATTTTATTTGAGTGTCATTTTGCATGTCACAAGAGCTTATGTTCATCTAGAAACCCTTAAGCATTTTATCATGAATCTTGAGTCATCTCGTATTGTTATCAAATTGTATGACATCTTTTCATACTGACTTTGGATTAAATAATCACCTCAATTGTTTGTTCTGTCCAATTCTAAGTCGCATGCAATTTTCTTTTCATGCCATTTGTGCATTACTTGAATGATTTTGAGATTTATTAATGCATATTTGTGCTCTGGTTTTTAGCTATTGATATACGCACTCTTAAAGATCTTGATTTTAGAGTATCAAATCAACCTAGTCTAGACTTCTAAGAAGTTGTAAAGCACACTTAGAAGTTTCCAATGCCATTGATTTCACTCAGGTTGCTCATCGTTTGGACTACTTTATATTTTTTTTCAAAACTAAATCAAATCTGGACATGGGATCGAATTTAGACCCATGTTCTAACCCCTATTTGGAAAAACATTTGACATTTTTGTTCTATTTTTTTATAAGGATTTTGCATTGATCTCTTAATGAAACTTGTTTGTCAACATGCTGGCTATGTTCTGTGAAAATATGGTAATTTTTAGACCTATTTTGATAGGACAAATCTTTGTAAAGATGACTAAATATCATGTTGTTTTGACAATTTTCTAACATGTTATTGCTTGTTGTCTATTATTCTGTCATGCATGTTAAGGAATTTTGCCATTGCCAAATTGTCATTAGGTGTTGCCCAATTTTGCTGTCTTTACATGCTGGTTCTGAAATTTCCTGATGTAAGCTTGATTATAATTATTTTGATAAACTTCCTAAATTAGTTTATGCATGAACCTAGGTCTTTCCATCTTCATGAAAGTTGTTTTTAAACACCTCGATATTCATTGTGAAATGAGTTTTAACAAGTTTTCTTTTCAACTCAAATTTAAAAATACTTTGGTACATGTGACGTTCCCCAAAAACATTTACTAAGAAATTCATTTCCAAAGCCCAATTTGGTTTAAGAAAGAGTCATGGTTTGGACCATATTTAAAATGCATGTGATGCTTGTAAGTGCATTCATGCGAGCCCTAAGCTAATATTGGCAATTGAATGTGTTTCATAGCCTAGATATTAGTTAATCTGAAATGTATTCAAAATTGTTTCTTAAACCCTAATTTGACATTGTGAAAGTCATGGTTTAAATTATATTCAAAATACCTGCGATGCTTGTGAGTGCATTTATGCAAGTCTCGAGCTAGCTTTGGCAATTGAATGCCTTTTGATAGTCGAGACATTACTTTGTCTCAATTTTTTTTTTTTTTGGTGGATGATTTCGAAAGACGTCTTTGAAACATCACATGTACCCTCTATGTATACAAACACGTTATTCATTTAGAATTGCCTGTGTTTGTGATTGACATATGTTATTAGTAATAAGTGATCCGCTGACAGCTCACTCATTTGTTTGAATGGTTGAGAAATAAAGTCAAAAAGACCTGCATGCATGTTTGATTCCCACCAATGCATGTAATTTTTAGATGTATAATAGGGTCTATGCATGATATCGAGGGAAATCCTAGGATCATATAGACCACTTCATTAGGGACTTATAAGTGTTATTGGCCATACAAAAATATAATTGGTCAATAATAGTTATAAGTCACATAAAATGAATTGGGTGTCTTAGAGGGACCTACATATGAAAGACAAAGACCGACCTAGAGGCCCAAATCTAATTTTTGAAATTGAATTTCTTTTGAGAATTGACATTGGCACGATGTCATGTTTTTTATTGTTTTGATGTGTATGTTTATTTCTTTCTATTGTATATACCTAGTTATATAGTTTTCTAGACTAGGTTTAGATTAAGATCCTGAATATGGAGAGGACATGAAGACAGTGAAAGTCGATGTCCATTCTGACTATTATTATGTATTATTCATTTTCCTGACATATCTCTCGGGTTCCATCGTATGTATAAAAGCCTGATGAGTTGCGGGTTCTCTTTTTCTCTTATCCTTTTCAATTGTGCTTCCCTTTTATATTTTTAGGATTGCATGGTAAATTTACCGTTTTTCTTAATTATTTACTTTATGTCTCACAATTTTCAATTCAATTGGGTGTTTCTTTTTCATTTTCTTTAGAAATAGATTAGCATGAAAATGACCAACTAGGCATGTTTGCTTAGTTTAGGACTAACGATCTTGAAAATGTAAGGAGAAATGTATGGACACGTTAGGTAAACACAACATACTATTTAGGTACCGAAAAGGCGCTAATAGAAATATTGGCATAACCCAAGTCCCCGGACCTAGATATCTAGTTGCATAAAAATCGAGGGAGCACTATCAACTCTCAATTGGGTTTCTAGCCGACCCCCAATAATAAGGCTAGTGGAGACTCTTGTCTTATTTTTAAGTTGTCCTAAACAACTAGACCGCATAAATGAACCCATCGCGCAAGGTACAAAATCCCAATATGACTCACCATGGTTTAGCATATGCACGTGTGGAAAATTCCTAATGGATAAAGTGATGTCATCCTTAGGAAGGAGTACTAGAGGGAGGGCTACCATAATAAAGGTACCCTTAAATCTGATATTCACACCCAACCTCCTCTCTCGAGATGTGTCATCCGTGTGGGTACAAGTCGCGACACTTGGCTGTCACCCGCAGTACAAGTTTGGGAGAATTCGTAACATTGTAAAAGAAACTCACAAGAGGTTTGTCTAGGAGATGAGGTGATGACATTCATGTGGTTGAGAACTGTGAGGGAACTTTCATGGTCAAGTATCCCTAAATCTGACCTTTCCCCCTTCCTTTCCTCACGAGAGCGATCGGGCGACAAGATCGGATTGCAACAATCTCTCAATCCGAAGGATCGATTGAAGCCACTCAAAGTCAGAGCGTTACTCAATCCTTGCTAGTAGGTGGATCAACTATTGCAAGTACTGCATTGCCCTCATCAACTAAAAGGGTAACTCTAATAGGAAAAATGCCTGAATCAAGATTGCCAACAAAGAAAGATATAGCTAGTGTACCATCGATGGCACCTCTGAATGATACTGCTCCATCACCATCAGCCCCTGCTTAATCTCTTCTTGGGACCTACTGAAAGGGCTAAATGCTCTCATGGAAACATATGGATCCGAATTAAAGAAACAACGTAAATTTGAAGCCATTAGTTCATAAGCCCTGGAGGTTGAACAACTATTAACTACCTAGGAACAGACAATCACTAAACCATCTCAATTAGCTGCTCAATACTCTCCTCAAAAATCTTTTAGCGAAGAATAAAGAACTTTAGAGACTATCACTGCTGTAGTATTTTATTAATTAATACTTCCATGATGGGGTACGATTGGCACGCACCATTACGCCTTGATATGCTGCGATGAAAGGGTATGAAGGGAGTTGTATAAAAGGCTCCTTGAAGACAACCATTGGACTGGTTGGACAAACGTACATTCAAAAATTTTTCTTCCTTTCTCTCCCCTTTCCATTAAGGTGTTCCATTTCTTATTTACGAGAACAGTTTGCATTTATGCCATGGAAATTGAGTGCTTTCCTCGTGATTGCATTCAGACCAACGTGAGTAATTCTGTTCGTGGTTCATCCGCAATTCA
This sequence comes from Eucalyptus camaldulensis, assembly GCA_019915185.1. Taxonomy (NCBI): domain Eukaryota; kingdom Viridiplantae; phylum Streptophyta; class Magnoliopsida; order Myrtales; family Myrtaceae; genus Eucalyptus; species Eucalyptus camaldulensis. The sequence goes on from JAHSVA010000014.1 coordinate 633,637, forward strand.
ACGTTCGTTCCGGGGTTAATTGATGTTTGCGCATCGATAAAAGGTAAGTCGTCTTCCGCCAACTTGAAATCCAACATTGGTATCAGAGCCCGGTCGTGATTTCTACCTTGTTTTTTCAACGAATTTTCTCGTTTACCATTTGATATCAAGATCAAGAGATTGTATTCTACACAATTTTGATATTTATTGGTCGAAATTACAATCTGAAAACTCGAAATCGAACCGAAGTGAAGAACGGGTTCGGGGTCGTGTGCATCCGTATGATTTTGGCCATTTTTTGATATATTTTTTTGGGACAAAATAAATTTCTAAATATACAGGGTGAGGTACTCATCGAGATGAGTCCGACAATGGGTCGAGCGCTGCCGGAGGACGCCAGACGCACCCACACGCGTAGCCAGAAGCGGCTGTGCGTGGGCTCCACGCGCCTGAAGCGTGGGAATGCCAACACGTGCACAACACGCACCAGTCAGTGAACCAACATGTGCACGTCACGCGCCGGTCGGTGAACCAGCTCATGATGACGTCCGTTGGGTGACGTCACGGTGACGTCACCGCCGGCAGCAGTTGGCCGACCGATCACCGACCGGCGACCCGACTCATGACCCGACCTGACCTGAGACCCGACCCAAGACCCGACTCGTGATCCGACCCGAGACCCGACCTGACCCTTGACCGGTCAACGGTCAGACTGGCGGTCAAACGGTCATACCGGTCGGACCGGCCAAGAGCCTTTAGGCTCGCTAGCGCGTGCATCACATGCGCTGCGCACTCAGGTGGTGCGTGTGGGCGCATGGGAGGTCGGATTGGAGCGTGGTTGGTGGCGTTTGGTTCATATGAATGTGCTCCACACTGTGGTATAATTATTTTATACTTTTGAATTTTATAAATGTATGAAAATGCATAGGAAACCCTAAGTATGCGTATTTTTTGGGGTTTAATGCATAGTTTATTCATTTGTAGCTGGTATTTTCTTATGGTTTAAGAAATACAGTAGCTAACTTGTGTGCAAATGATGTCATATATGCTATGTAGAGCTTGGTTCGATGATATCATGTATATAATTTAATATACTTGCAATTTTCTAGTTGCTAGAAAATTCGAACAATGGTAGGAAATCCATTATATGTTGAATTGCGATTTTGATTATAGTTGAAGCATGATTGTTGTCTGTACGTTGGTTTATATCATGCTATGTTTTTTTGTGTTAATGAAAAAATGTAGAAATTACATGAAATCATGTAATTATTTTTCCCAGTGGGAGTTCGTAGGTTGGTAAAATTCAAAGGATTTCTCACCTAGAACTTAAAATTTGCGCAAATTAAACTAATTATTGATAATAGAATAATTGTACATAGAAGTTGATTGGGAACATAGTGAACTTTTGCTTTTGTGTCTTTTGTTGATTTATCATTAATTTAGTTTGTCTTTGCTGCAATTTAAATATGTATGTTACTCTGTAAAGTGTGCTAGTAATTGATTATGGCTTCGGCATTCAAGACCATTGTGGCTGACCTCAATAAGGGTGAGAAGCGAAATGGTGACAATTATGATATTTGGCACCGAAAGGTTCAGTGCATCCTTGAGGAGCAAGAGGTTTTGGAAACCCTCAACCATACCATGGATGAACCTAAGCATGGAACTTCAGCTCAACACAGGAGAGATCTAGAAGCTTATCAAGCTTGGAAAAAGAAAAATAGCATTGCTTGCATCACGTTGCTGAGCTGTATGCAAGATGATCTCATGTGTGAGTTTAAAAGTTATGATAAAGCTCAAGCTATGTGGGTTGCCTTGAAATATAAGTTTGGGGATACATCTGCCATTAAGCTGAGGATACTCGCCATCAAGTTTGACACATTCCGAAAGCGCCCAAATGTAACGATGAGGCAGCATCTTCGGGAGATGTCAAACATGATTCGTGAGCTGAAGTCGGCAGGTCACTCCCTTACTAATGAACAGCAAGTTCAGGCTGTTATAAGGTTTCTTCCTAACAATTGGGAGCATATTAAAATCAATATGACGCATAATGAGAATATTGTCACTTTTGATGATATAGCACGTCATTTGGAATTAGAGGATGAGCGCCTAGAGGCTACAAGATCCTCTACCCATGCTTATGCTGCTAAATCGAGTTTGTGCAAAGCTTTGGGCTTCAAGCGCAAAAGGAATCATCAATTCAACAACAAAGGGAAGATGACTGATCGGGCACCTAAGAGGGCTAAGACCTTCCAATGCAAGAAGTGTGGTGGGAAGAAGGACAAGGCCAAGATGAAGTGCTACAATTGTGGTAAGATGGGTCACTTTACTCGTGAATACACTGAGCCAAAAGAGGTACCCTATTACCCCATTACTTTAAGTAATGCTTTTGTTTCTAGCAGTGTAATGCTTGCTAAGTCTCATCTAATGTTGACTGTAGACTCAGGAGCAACAGACCACGTAGCTAGAGATTGAGAAGCATTTGTGGAGTATCGTTAGATACCGCATGGAAGAAGATGGATATATGTTGAGAATAACTCAAGAGTTGAAGTGAAGGGTATCGGCACAAGTAAATTAATCTTATGTGGTGGTCGAAACCTATTCCTACATGATGTCCTTTATGCTCCAGATATTCGACGAAACTTGGTCTCCATAGTTGTTCTTCTTAGCTTAGGTTATGTATTGAATTTTCATGGTGATTGTGTTGACATTTTGTATGGAACAGTTTCTTATGGTTCAGGTCATGTATTGAATGGTTTTATGGTGTTAGACATTGACTATGATCAGTACAATGTTATTGTTGATGGTTGTTTTTCTTTAATTACATCTTTGAATAATGTTGATATTGATGCAAGTACATGGCATGCTAGATTAGGTCACATTAGGTTACAAAGAATGCAAAGATTAGCTAGAGAAGGCCTTTTAGGGTCACTCACTAATGTTGATATGCCCGTATGTGAACATTGTCTAGCGGGAAAAGCAACTAGAAAACCATTCGATAAAAGGACTAGAACCAAATTTCCATTGCAACTCGTACATTCCGACATTTGTTGTCCTTTGAATGTGAGAGCGAGGCATAAAGCCTCATATTTCATCACTTTCATAGATGACTTCATGCGTTTCGATTATGTCTTTCTAATCTCCCATAAGTCATAAGCATTAGACTACTTTAGACGATATATAGCGATGGTAGAAAATCAGTTGAATAAAACAATGAAGGCATTGAGAACCGATCGTAGACATGAGTATCTATCAGAGTAATTCAAGGCTCTTTGTGATGAAAAGGGAATTGTATGACAATTGACTATTCCTAATACTCCACAACAAAGTGGGGCAGCTGAGAGAAGGAATAGGACCCTATTGGAAATGGTTAGGTCTATGATGGCGCAAGCAAATTTACTTATCTCCTATTGGGGAGATGCGTTATTGACTGCTGCCTATATACTTAACCAAGTGCCCTCAAAATCGGTCACTTCCATCCTTTATGAATTATGGACCGGTAGAAAACTAGACTTAAGTAGTCTATGTCCATGGGGATGTGCAGCTTATGTTCATGATTATTTCCATAAATATGGCAAATTAGGTCCTAGAGGGAAGAAAGGTATATTTGTAAGATATTTTGAACACTCCAAAGGATACGTGTTCATAGGTGAACAAGCTGATGGAAGTGTGACCGAAATGGAGTCACAAGATGTCACATTCTTGGAGAACGATTTTCCTAGTAGAAGTGAGATTGATAAGGACTTCCAATTATATGAGATGGAAAAGCTTAATAACATAGCCACTAATGTTGTAGAGGGAAATGAAGATTTACCTCAACACACAAGACCTAGTGGAAGTGTTGTATCGCCTGACAAATTGAATTCAAGAGAAATTCAATTGCATAAAAGTAATCGTAAAAGTGTTCCCGTCATCATTTTGAGATTGAAGGAGAAGCATTTATGATTGCTCAGAAAGACGATGTCAAGCCTAAGACTATTCAAGAGGCTCTCTCTTCCTCTGATAAGGAAGAATGGAGAAAAGCTTTGGAAGATGAAATGGAGTCAATGAGGGCAAATCATGTCTGGGACTTTGTTGATCTACCATCCAATCGTAAGGCCATTGGAAACAAATGGGTATTTAAGATTAAGCGAAGGGCGGATGGATCCATTGAAAAGTATAAGGCTCGCTTTGTGGCGAAAGGTTATACTCAACAAGAGGGTATAGATTATGAGGAAACATTTTCACCTGTTGTAAGATTTGCCATAATATGCCTTATCCTAGCCATCGTTGCACATTTGGACCTTGAATTACATCAAATGGATGTAAAGACAGCATTTCTCAATGGAGAACTATATGAGGAAATTTATATGAAGCAGCCAATAGGTTTCATAGCTAAAGGTCAAGAGCATAAAGTTTGCAAGCTGCATCGCTCAATATATGGCCTTAAGCAATCATCTAGACAGTGGTATCTTCATTTTCATCGAGCCATAACCACTTTTGGTTTTACAATGATTGAAAAAGATCTAAAAATAAATTTGTGATTTTATCACTTTATGTAGACGATATTATATTGGCCGGAAATGGCAAGGTTTTGGTTATCACCATAAAAGAATGGTCGTCCTCCAATTTTGAAATGAATGACATGGGAGAAGCTGCTTATATATTAGGAGTTAAGATCGAAATAGATCGATCAAGGAAAGTCCTTGCTTTATCTCAAGAGTCTTATATAATGAAGATTCTTGAGCATTTCAATATGCAGCATTGTAATCCCATTGATAAACCTGTCATGCAAGGTGAAGGCCTAAGTATTGAGATGTGTCCTAAGACTCCAGAAGAAATTAAAGTGATGGAAACTGTTCCTTACACTAGTGCGATCGAAAGTTTGATATATGCTATGATGTGTACTCAACCCGACATATGTTATGCCGTGGGATTGGTGAGCCGATATCAATCAAATCTCGGTCAAGCACACTGGAAAGCAGTGAAGAGAATCCTGAGATACTTGAAGGGTACCATGGACTATCGACTTTGTTACCAAGGGAATGATTTATGCTTATTGGGGTGGAGACCTAGATGAGCGTAAATCAACTTCTGGATATGTGTTCTTGCTTAATGGAGGTGCGATTTCTTGGAATAGTAAGAAATAGACATGCACGGATTTATCTACGATGGAGGCAGAATTTATTGCATGCTCTGCCATAGTGCAAGAAGCAGTATGGCTAAAACGTTTTTTTGGAAATTTAGCCACTGTCACTGAGGTTCCAAGACCAGTGATAGTTTATTGCGATAGTCAAGCAGCCATTGCCTACGTTAAGGATCCCAAGTATCATGGAAGGACGAAGCACATTGACATAAAGAACAACTTCATCAGAGATATCATAGGGTAGAAAGAAGTGATCCTACAATACATTTCAACCAATAGAATGGTTACTGATCCATTTACGAAGACTATTCCTAGAGACATATTCTTGACCCACAGGATGTAACTAGGATTGCGTAGAATGTGATATGTGTTATTGTAGAGGATCATTGGTTTATGTATATGTGGACATATGTATTGTACTTGTTTGTTTATTGATGACTTGATATTTTATCAATAAGTACAAATCCATTATGAGACTAGCACAAGCACACATATATTATTGAAAAGTATGTTAGCAGGCAATGATTGGCTCACTCACACGAGCAATCATCTCAAGTGATATAGTTAGCACGTTGAGATGAGACATTATGTACAAATAAATGCTGAAAAGCAAGTTTGGTACATAAAATATGTCGCCTTGATTGGAGTCAATATGAGGTCTGTGATTTGTTTATAATAAGACCGAACATGATAGTCCCACAATCATGTATGTCTGTAAGATGCCGGATGCGAGTACTTAATTGGGCACTATAAAAAGCGAGTTGATATAGCACTCGGGCTAAACATGAGTACGTGAGAAGCACGTGACTATGTTTAGGCTAAGATCCATATAGTGGATATATTTGATAAATGACATACGCTCTTATAGAAAGAGTAATCTACTATAGCATGTAATTCATATTACATGTGCATTATACGACCGACAAGGGAAGGTGAGTGAAATTATCCCTATTTACTCATCGTGTGAGCCCTTGAGGTAATTTATAATTTACCTCATTTTTATGCCCTATCTTACTTCTGACTATGTTCTCGAAGTGAAAGATCAATGTTGCTACTTTAGCATGTTACCGGCGGTCGTGAATAGATATGGCCTTATGGGACGTGTCTAGGAAAGCAGTTGTTTTGAAATGGAGAGAGACATGAGTGCGAAGGAAGACTATTGTTGTTTTACATCTATCACATGTATTTACCGGTCGACCAATTATATCGCCTTATGTGGTTGTAGATATAATTGTAAATACATGATGTTTTGAGGATAGTCAAGCCTTTAATGGATAAGTATACTTGGATTGATGTAACAAAATATGTCTGGGGCACTGTGAGACATCGATTGTTTATTTCTTTTCGGGGTTGTAGCCATTATGTCATCCCTAACAGGTGCATAATTTGAGCTCCCAAGTGCAGGTGTACTCACTAGTCGCACGGCTTACTTGCCAGTATGAATTGTTTTGTAAAGTTGATAAATGTTGAACGCCTTGTATTCTTGAGAGAGAGCTATCAAGCCCATCATGTCCGAGTGGGAGATGCAGTATTTTATTAATTAATATGTCCATGATGGGGTACGATTGGCACTCACCATTTCGCCTTGATATGCTGTGATGAAAGGGTATGAAGAGAGTTGTATAAAAGGCTCCCTGAAGACAACCATTGGACTGGTTGGGCAAACATACGTTCAAAAAGTTTTCTTCCTTTCTCTCCCCTTTCCATCAAGGTGTTCCATTTCTTCTTTATGAGAACAGTTTGCATTTACACCGTGGAAATCGAATGCTTTCCTCGTTATCGCATCCAGACCAAAGTGAGATAGTTTTGTTCATGATTCATCCACAATTCAACGTTTGTTCTAGGGTTAATTGTTGTTTGCGCATTGGTAAAAGGTAAGTCGTCTTCCACCGACTTGAAATCCAACAACTGCAACAGACAAAGGCAAACAAGTCATTGAAGAACCGGAAGTAAACCCTAAATCGACCTGTGGCACCCCTCGACGGCCCCCGATCCGTTAGGGTCACCACAGTTCGCTTACCTTTCACTTTCCCTATTAACAAGTCACTCTGATAACCATTTCAATTGTAACGGGTCCATACAACATAGGGGGTTTACACTTTTTTTTTTATAGGTCCCTTGCGCAATTCATATACGGAAGCACATCCAACAAACTCCCTTCCCTATATTCAGAAAACGATGCACACCTACTAAACATCTTATATAAGTTAAAGCCGAACACATTTATTTACATAAAGCGGATGGACATCTTTAGTTGGTACATCGAAATGCCAATGTTTCTATACTCGACTGTACTTCAAAAGATGACCGACATCTTCTCCAACAGTCAAATACTTAAAGTCCATCGATCAGTGTCGACGTCCAAGAGTTCCTCCATTTGCTATCCTCCTCCTCGCAATCATATCCAACCACTTGATTCATCTACTGGTAGCAGTGGCAGTAGAGGTATCTTATCTAGTCTGAAATGTTATTCCCCAAAAGGGGTGAGTACAGCCACTCAGCAGGTAAAGGACCAATAAACCACTCAATACATTATGCCATGCAATCATCACAATCATAACATCACATGTCATACAAGAATCCATGCACAACATACCATGGCATCATGCACAAGTCATCATACCTCATGTACATCATCATCATATAGACATCACCATCATATCATACACTTACCATCATTAAGTCACATATGGCATCATCCTTACCATGCATCCATGCATGTAACGTCATCATCATATCACATGTACCATCATCATTACCATGCATCCGTGCATGTAACATCATCATCATATCACATGTACCATCATCATTGCCATGCATCCATGCATGTAACATCATCATCATATCACATGTACCATCATCATTGCCATGCATCCACGCGCATCTCATCATCATGTCACATGTACCATCATTATTGCCATGCATCCATGCACATCTCATCATACCATGCATATATCATCATGCATAATTCAATTTCAATTTCATTTTGGACCGCCACATTTCTCTTTCCCGGGACCAATGTTTGCATCCCACATTCATCACTCGTGCCCAATCCTGGCATTGCGAGGAACCTCTGGGCATGTATCCAAGATACAACCGAGCATCCGGCACCCCCACATTCCAGGCATCTCGTATCCCAACTGGCATCACGAGGAACCTCCAGGCATGTATCCAAGATACAACCGGGCATCTGGCATTTACACTCCCTGGCCGGGCATCTCGCATCCCAACTAGCATCGCGAGGCATCCCCCCGGGTACAAGCCTCCTGGGCTTCCGGAATTACGTACCGCCATACCACCAGGCACTCCCGTTGGAATTACGTACCGTATACCACCGGGCATCTCGAAACTCCCGAGGAAATCTCCGAGGCTCACCATGAAAATGGTTTCCCCTACCCTCCGGAATTACGTACTGACATACCACCAGGCCTCCCTTGGAATTACGTACCGTATACCACCAGGCATCCAGACACTCCCGGGGCATCGTCGGCTCACACCTCCGACGGTCTTCTTGTAGCACCCCTCGACGGCCCCGATCCGCTAGGGTCATCACAGTTTGCTTTTCCTTTTTCTTTCCAAAATAACGTGTCACTGGGATACCATTTTTTTTTTTTAAGTTGCAGCGGGTCCATACAACCATGGGGGTTTACATCTTTTACTAACGGTCCCTTGCGCAATTTACATAACGGAAGCATATCTAACAATCCCCTTCCCTACATTCAAAAATTGATGCACACCTACTAAACATCTTATATAAGTTAAAACCGAACACGTTTATTTACATAGAGCAGATGGACATCATTCATCGGTACATCAAAATGCCATAGTCTTTCTATACTTGGCTATATTTCAAAAGATGACCGACGTCGCTTCCAACAGTCGTCTACTTTAGAGTCCATCGATTAGTGTCGGCGTCCAAAAGTTCCATCCTTTGCTATCCTCCTCCTCACGGTCACATCCAACCGTTCAAACCATCTACTAATCTGAAATGTTGGTCCCCAAAAGGGGTGAGTACAACCACTCAGCAGGTAAAGGAATCCAATAACCACTTAATGCATCATACAAATCATACATGCATTGCGGGCGTAACTTACCTTGCAGCCATGCGTAATACTATCATGCGTCATCATAACAGTTTATAATACATACATGTGTATCATCATCGTATCATACATGTCATCATCATCATGACATCATCACATTACACATGTCATATCATATATCATCATCATTATCATCACCATGCATATCATCCTACATGTCATATCATCATCATTATCATCATCATGCATATCATCATGCATATCATATCATCGTCATTATCATCATCATGCATATCATCATGCATATCATATTATCATGGGTGATCATCGTTATTTCACATCACATATCATTACCATCATCATGCATATCATACCATGGGTGATCATCATATCACATCACATATCATCACCATCATCATGCATATCATCATGCATATCATACATCATCATCATGCATCATCATGCATATATTATCATAGGTGATCATCATATCACATCACATGCCATCATCATCATGCATCATCATGCATATATTATCATAGGTGATCATCATATCACATCACATGCCATCATCATCATGCATCATCATGTCATGAGTTAATTATCATCTTTATCTTTCAATTTTGATCACCACATCACCCATTTCTCAAATCATCAATCTCATCATCAACCCTTCGGGCAGAAACCTCCGACAGGGCTCATCATCCCACAATTTACACTCGCATCCCATGCGAGAAAACCTCTGGGCATGTATCCAAGATACAACCGGGCATCCGGCCCCCCACATTCCGGGCATCTCGCATCCCAACTAGCATCACGAGGAACCTCCGGGCATGTATCCAAGATACAACAGAACTTCTGGCCTTTACCCTTCTAGCCAGGCATCCCGCACCCCAATCCTGGTGTCGCGAGGCATCTCCGGGCATGTATCCAAGATACAACCGGACTTCCGGCCCCCCACATTCCGGGCATCCTGAAACTCCCAGGGAATCTCTGGAATTACGCCACCAGGCCACCAGACAACATCCTCCACCACAACCTCATTCTCATCCACATTTATCTTTTATCTCAATTTAACATGGCAATTTGGCATGGCATCAAACATATCACACTTGCATCTCAATTCACATGTCATGCACATGTCATAGCTTAATCACATAAGCATTTCAATTCACATGTCATGCACATGTCATAGCTTAATCACATAAGCATTTCAATTCACATGTCATGCACATGTCATAGCTTAATCACATAAGCATTTCAATTCAATACATGTACAAGGACCATGTCATAGGCATATCAAGACTTTATCACATATATGCTACCCAAATACAATTGAATCCATGGCCAAATAAAAATCCATTTTATTTTATTATAATTATAATTATAATTATAATTATTATTTTATTATTTTATTATTTAATATCAATAATTTCCCAAAAATCCAAGAAGTATTTAACAAACCCATAGGATGATATTTTCTTGCAAAATTCGTGGCCAATTTAAATTTTTACCAAATTCCACAATTTCCCCAAAACATCCTATAATTCTCGGATTTAAACCAAATGCACAGTTTCCGAATAAATTTAATTAAAATATCTATTCGGCCTCCAAAAATTACGAAATTTTACAGGGTGATAGCCAACACATTTTCGTGCATTTTTCATGCAGAACTCTAAGTCAAATTCTTTATATATTAATTTATACAACTCCACGAAGCTTCTGGAACCTCTACCGTTTCGTCCAGAGTACATATCACCGAAAAACTTAGGTTTGACCCATCTAATCCCTTTCGTTTCCTCTATCAATGTGTCCTTTACAAGTTTCATGAAGAGATCTAGGTTAAATAACCAAAGCATGATCCTCTTTTAAGTCCTTGAAGTCTCGGGTGTCTCGGTATACTTCAACAGAATCAAGCATCTCCAAGATCTAGCCGATTAACTAGGCTACACTCCTTCATTTCTCTTATAATTTGAGTATGTTGTAGTTTAAGATGTTACCTACAACTTTCAAGAAGACAACGAAGTCATATTTGCATCACAAACCAACATGCAACCAAGAATCCAACAAGAGGTCAGTGAAAACATCACAGATCTGGGGTCTCCGTAAGATGAAGCTTTAGCCCCTTAAATCTCCATCATTTTCCACGAAATTTCAGTATGTTATATTTCAAGATGTTAGCTACAACTTTGATGAAGACATCGAAGCCAAAATCGAACTCCAAACATGCATGCAAGCTCACACAACATTCTGACTCGAGCGGATTCATGCGAAAACATTCCAGATCTGACATCTCCGTAAGATGAGAGTTTGACCCCACAAATCTCCATCATTTTCCACCAAATTTCAGTATGTTATATTTCAAGATGTTAGATACAACTTTCATGAAGACATCAAAGCCAAAATCGTACTCTAAACACACATGCAAGCTCAAACAAGATTCTGACTCCAAACAGTTCATGCGAAAACAATGGTGCAAGAGTAGAAAGTGGACTCCCAACTTGCCTCTACACCTCACGAACGGCAGCACACCGGCGACGGACGAGCTCCTCCTCTCTCGGCCACTCTCCCTCTCTCCCTCACTTGGCCGAATACTCTCTCTCTCTCTCTCTCTCCCTCTCTCTCTCTGTTTTTGGTTATATATATTTGCATGCCATCTTATTTTGCATGGGGGACAAGTGGCAAAAATGAGAGAACAAGTGGCAAGGTTGAAGACAAGTGCTGGAGGACATGCAAGGTGGGCTTGGGCCTTCTTTTTGGGCCTGTCTTGGGCCAGCAAATGGGCTGGTCGAATTCCCTCTTGTGGGCTTCCATTTGGGCCGGCCATTCAGCCCACTAAACTTAGGCCAAATGGGTCTTAAGGCCCAACCTAAAAATTGATCTTTTCCGCCCCATTTTTTTTTGAATTTCTTTTATAAATATTTTAAACTTTAAATTTTCCACATGGCCAAAGTCTTATGACATTTCATTTATTGAAATTTAATTTATAAAGTGCATGGCCAAGCATAGATTAATAATTTACCCTATAGTCCTAAATTCAAAATTCATAAACACAAGCACAATAACACCTAGCCTTAAGAAACTAATGGCTAACACATAGACCATAGGTAATTTCATTACCTAATTATAGGCTTTAATTTCTCTAGAGGATGTCTTGAATTTTGGGATGCCACAATTCTCCCCTCCTTAGGGAATTTCGTCCTCGAAATTAGACATTTCCTATGTCTCTTGAAATAAGTGAGGGTACCTTTCCCTCATCTCATTTTCACTTTCCCATGTGGCTTCCTCCATATCATGATATCGCCATAATATCTTAACCAATGGAATTTTCTTGGTCCTGAGAATTTGTTCCTTTCGATCCAATACTTGCACAGGCTCCTTGATGTACCTCACTTTCTCTTCCATTTTGATGGCTTCATGATCGAGTATGTGACCAGGGTCTAACTAATGCTTCCTCAGCACATGCCTATACTTTTCTGAAAGCTATTGCTGTACACAAATTCTACCAGGTATAACTTTTCATCCCAACTTCCTTTAAGGTCAAGGATGCAGGCTCTTAATATTTCTTAATTTATCTCAACACCAAAACAATTTTAAAACAATAACCACATCTGAAATTCCTTTTGAACGCTTGAAAATCTTCCTTCATGAAATCAAACAATACAAACTGAGGTTTTCAAAAGCATTCAACGACAACAGCAAGCTTTGAAATCATATATCATTTCCATGTCAAAACGTTTTCAAATCACCAATGTGGAAATCCTTTGAGTTCTTTAAAATTCCACCTCATGATATCAAATAATGCAAAATAGGAATTTCAAAGACACAGCGGTATAATAATGATAGTATTTGAGAATAGGTAAATCTCATATCGTTGAAACCAATTCATAAAATCAAAAGCATGATACCAATTCCATAAAATCCATGATCACGTTTAAATTTCAAATGTTTTTCGGAATCCACATGTAAAACCTCGAGTCGCACTTGCATCACAGCACGAAATAAAATACTTTATCAAAACCCTTGGTAAAATTTAAATCGATATGTTGGCAAAATTTCAATCTCAATCCCAACTCCAATGGGTTGGAAATTTTTTTTTTTTTTTTAATAAAAAGTTCAGAATTCTTCAAAATAGAAAACATTTCTTAAAACATTTGGGCACGGTGTCACAGTACTCATAAATTTTGATGAAATTCAAGAGATTTTCTAAAACAATTCACAATCAAAATCTTTTAATAATTCCATCCACCTCCTCTATCTCATATTCAATTCCTTTTGTGAAAACATCTATTTTAAGCTCTATCCTAAGTGCAACTATCAATGGGATTCAAATTTAAAGAATTCCACCTTCTCGACTCAATCGAACGCACCACTTAGCCAAATTATTCCTATACCTTTGTCACCACCGATTCAAGCCTAGAACCATCAAAATCAACACCACCAATAACTCATTTGGTTCATTCCAACAAAGACATTCACTATGCATTCACCGCAACATAGATTCAAGCCTAAAATATAGCATCATTCCTTTGATTCAAATATCTATAGTCCACCAAGACTCATTCAATTCAAAGATCAACAATCCACCAAAATAAACTTGTCTAGTTTCCACCGAATATATCTCAGATCTCATCCTAAAGAATCATCACTTAGACTAATTACTCATCAAATCCGCAATTTGAACTTCCACTATTTCACTTTGGAAAGACTTTAACCACAAATGATCATGTTCACTAATTCCACCAAACCTTTTCAAATTGAGATCATCTCCTACAGTTAAAAGTTGACCATCATCAATTAAACCTATTATTCCAACATATAAACCACAAATAATTTTATGTCTCATATGACCACTCAATCTCATGACTTCCAAGATCAATCTATACATACTAAATACCTCCATGTAACGCATCAAGACTTCCACTGAAATCCTCAAATAGGAAGTCACTACTTAGCTCAAATGATCATAACTTAATCCTCAAATTCATTACTCACTCTCTATAATCCACTTCTTAAGCCTTGCTTGCAGCACTACGGTTAGATGCTACGCATGCTCTTTAGGTCCTTTAGGATATATCAGGATATCATCAAATGAAGACAATCACAATTTGATTCAAATAAGGCTTAAGTATCCTACTCATTAAATCCATGAATGCAGCTAAGGCTTTCATCAATCCGAATAGCATAACTAGGAACTCATAGTGTCCATAGCGAGTCCTAAACACGGTCTTAAGAATGTCTTCTTTCTTAATCCTTAACTTATATCTTGATCTCAAATCAAATTTTAGAAAAGACCGAACTTCCTTGCAGTTGGTCAAATAAGTCATCAATTCTAGGAAATGGGCACTTACTCTTAACAATCGCACGATTCAATTGCCCATAATTAATGCACAAATGCATCCACCTGTTCTTCTTTTTCACAAACAAGAGTTCTACAAGCTTAATCATGCTTCCGCTACGCCACTCTAATAGACTTATCCTAGAAACAATGCCCTCCTAGTTCAATTCATAGTTCAGTTCACTCCTGTCCCCTTTTGTCATTCTAGAAGCCTGCCAGGAGCCGCTCCTTGTTCAGGTCCTCTGACCTCGGCGTCCACTCCTCACTCTCATCAAATCGGGACGTTACAGGTACACCAGCTTTTGCCTGGTTCGAACCCAAACTACACATCTACTGAAAGGTCTCGTTTCAATAGGGATTAACTTACAGAGATATTATCCGCTTTGGCTTATCCCATTCTGCCATCCTTAAACTAGCCATTTTTAAACTTGCTATGGAAATGGCCGACTTACGACTAAGAGCATCTGCTACTCTATTTGCTTTCCCTGGATGATATCTTATCTCATTCCCCTAGGGTTATCTCACTCATCTCACATACCATCGTAGGTAACAACATATCTTTCAGCGATGTAGAAACACGAAGAGGCATATCTAGAGATTTGTTCCTACTCCTCACAATCATCTATATTTTTCGGACACAAATGAATGCATGTCACCCATATCAAATAACGCATATACCTTTTTATCCCTCTATCGAAATCATACCTGAGATAACACTTTTGGAAGCCCTTGCTTCCTCTTGAGTGACTGCATACACCCTTCCTTGTGGTGGTGGTCTCTGTGGGTTCCTTAGTAAATTTGGTCCACCAGTACTTTGTTGTACCTGTCGCACCGAGCTAACATTCGGTTGCAACCTCTTTTGTGGATAATCTTTCTTAAAGTGTCCTCTCTGCCCACAGCCAAAACATTTCAATCGATCATTACAGGGTCCTGGTCCATGTTGTCCACCACATCTCTGACAAATATTACCTTGGTAGGGTACTCTTCCTAAAATCGGGCCACTTCTGACCTTTCTAGAATTCCCAAAATTATTCCTCTTCTCAAATTCCCAAGTCTGACCTTGGTCAGGATAAGGTCTCTTACCCCTTCGAACATCATTAAAGGTCATCTGTTTCTTAGATTCTGATTGCTCTCTCACTAATTCTTGCTCCACCAACTGTGCCCTCTCATAAATCTCATTATAATCCCTTATATTCAGAGGCACCAGTTGTCTTCTAATGTCAGTCCTTAATCCTTTCAAGAATCTCTTAGCCTTTTCCTCTCGATCCTCAACCAACCTAGGAGCATACCTAGACAATTCAGAAAATTTTGCCTCATACTGGTCTACTGTCAGCTCCCTTTGTTCTAACTGAACAAATTCAGTGATCTTCCTATCCTTGGCACAATCAGAGAAATGCTTCCTATTGAAAGCCCTAACAAACTCATCCCAGTTCATATCAGTACCTGGTGGAAAGATCGTATCCCTCGAAGCTCTCCACCAAAACTTTGCATTTCCCTCTAGCTGGTACTCTACCAAAACTATTTTCTCAGCATCACTGCAGTCCAACAATCGGAAAATTCGTTCCATTCCATCAATCCATTGTTCTGCCTCCTCAGGACTCCCCATTCCACTAAACTTAAGTCGTTTCAACTTCAGAAATTGTTCCACCAGTCCCTGAGGGCGACGTTCCATTCCGGGTTGTTGCTGCACTTGCTTTTCCATCAGATTTCCAATATTGGCCAATGCCTGCAGGATATCTTCCATTCGGGGTTCAGCCCTTGCAGCAGAGGCTTCAGCCCTCGATGGATGAGCACTTCCAACTCGCACCATGACTCTCCTGCAATTTCCAAGCATTGCCTCAGGAATAATCTGAGACTCACTGTCTCCACTCAAAGCAATTATCACTACCACATAAGTAACATATACATGTTACTCGCACCTAAAGGCAATTCAAAACAAACTACTAAGGATCTACGAGTGAATACTCATCACCCGTTATTCAATTATTCCGTTTTGTATCCTATGGTGTGCATCTTTCTATCCTCATTTCCATCTGAGGCACCTTATCACTCCAAATAAACCATAGCTCTGATACCAAAACAGGCTGTAGCACCCCTCGACGGCCCCCGATCCGCTAGGGTCACCACAATTTGCTTTTCCTTTTTCTTTCCCAAATAACGTGTCACTCGGATACCATTTTTTTTTTTAGTTGCAGCGGGTCCATACAACCATGGGGGTTTACATCTTTTACTAACGGTCCCTTGCGCAATTTACATAACGGAAGCATATCTAACAATCCCCTTCCCTACATTCAAAAATTGATGCACACCTACTAAACATCTTATATAAGTTAAAACCGAACACGTTTATTTACATAGAGCAGATGGACATCATTCATCGGTACATCAAAATGCCATAGTCTTTCTATACTTGGCTATATTTCAAAAGATGACCGACGTCGCTTCCAACAGTCGTCTACTTTAGAGTCCATCGATTAGTGTCGGCGTCCAAAAGTTCCATCCTTTGCTATCCTCCTCCTCACGGTCACATCCAACCGTTCAAACCATCTACTAATCTGAAATGTTGGTCCCCAAAAGGGGTGAGTACAACCACTCAGCAGGTAAAGGAATCCAATAACCACTTAATGCATCATACAAATCATACATGCATTGCGGGCGTAACTTACCTTGCAGCCATGCGTAATACTATCATGCGTCATCATAACAGTTTATAATACATACATGTGTATCATCATCGTATCATACATGTCATCATCATCATGACATCATCACATTACACATGTCATATCATATATCATCATCATTATCATCACCATGCATATCATCCTACATGTCATATCATCATCATTATCATCATCATGCATATCATCATGCATATCATATCATCGTCATTATCATCATCATGCATATCATCATGCATATCATATTATCATGGGTGACACATCACATATCATTACCATCATCATGCATATCATCATGCATATCATACCATGGGTGATCATCATATCACATCACATATCATCACCATCATCATGCATATCATCATGCATATCATACATCATCATCATGCATATATTATCATAGGTGATCATCATATCACATCACATGCCATCATCATCATGCATCATCATGTCATGAGTTAATTATCATCTTTATCTTTCAATTTTGATCACCACATCACCCATTTCTCAAATCATCAATCTCATCATCAACCCTTCGGGCAGAAACCTCCGACAGGGCTCATCATCCCACAATTTACACTCGCATCCCATGCGAGAAAACCTCTGGGCATGTATCCAAGATACAACCGGGCATCCGGCCCCCCACATTCCGGGCATCTCGCATCCCAACTAGCATCACGAGGAACCTCCGGGCATGTATCCAAGATACAACAGAACTTCTGGCCTTTACCCTTCTAGCCAGGCATCCCGCACCCCAATCCTGGTGTCGCGAGGCATCTCCGGGCATGTATCCAAGATACAACCGGACTTCCGGCCCCCCACATTCCGGGCATCCTGAAACTCCCAGGGAATCTCTGGAATTACGCCACCAGGCCACCAGACAACATCCTCCACCACAACCTCATTCTCATCCACATTTATCTTTTATCTCAATTTAACATGGCAATTTGGCATGGCATCAAACATATCACACTTGCATCTCAATTCACATGTCATGCACATGTCATAGCTTAATCACATAAGCATTTCAATTCACATGTCATGCACATGTCATAGCTTAATCACATAAGCATTTCAATTCACATGTCATGCACATGTCATAGCTTAATCACATAAGCATTTCAATTCACATGTCATGCACATGTCATAGCTTAATCACATAAGCATTTCAATTCAATACATGTACAAGGACCATGTCATAGGCATATCAAGACTTTATCACATATATGCTACCCAAATACAATTGAATCCATGGCCAAATAAAAATCCATTTTATTATTATTATTATTATTATTATTATTATTATTATTATTATTATTATTATTATTATTATTATTATTTTATTATTTAATATCAACAATTTCCCAAAAATCCAAGAATTATTTAACAAATCCATAGGATGATATTTTCTTGCAAAATTCGTGGCCAATTTAAATTTTTACCAAATTCCACAATTTCCCCAAAACATCCTATAATTCTCGGATTTAAACCAAATGCACAGTTTCCCAATAAATTTAATTAAAATATCTATTCGGCCTCCAAAAATTACGAAATTTTACAGGGTGATAGCCAACACATTTTCGTGCATTTTTCATGCAGAACTCTAAGTCAAATTCTTTATATATTAATTTATACAACTCCACGAAGCTTCTGGAACCTCTACCGTTTCGTCCAGAGTACATATCACCGAAAAACTTAGGTTTGACCCATATAATCCCTTTCGTTTCCTCTATCAATGTGTCCTTTACAAGTTTCATGAAGAGATCTAGGTTAAATAACCAAAGCATGATCCTCTTTTAAGTCCTTGAAGTCTCGGGTGTCTCGGTATACTTCAACAGAATCAAGCATCTCCAAGATCTAGCCGATTAACTCGCTCCTTCATTTCTCTTAAAATTTGAGTATGTTGTATTTTAAGATGTTACCTACAACTTTCAAGAAGACAACGAAGTCATATTTGCATCACAAACCAACATGCAACCAAGAATCCAACAAGAGGTCAGTGAAAACATCACAGATCTGGGGTCTCCGTAAGATGAAGCTTTAGCCCCTTAAATCTCCATCATTTTCCACGAAATTTCGGTATGTTATATTTCAAGATGTTAGATACAACTTTGATGAAGACATCGAAGCCAAAATCGAACTTCAAACATGCATGCAAGCTCACACAACATTCTGACTCGAGCGGATTCATGCGAAAACATTCCAGATCTGTAATCTCCGTAAGATGAGAGTTTGACCCCTCAAATCTCCATCATTTTCCACGAAATTTCAGTATGTTATATTTCAATATGTTAGCTACAACTTTCATGAAGACATCGAAGCCAAAATCGTACTCTAAACACACATGCAAGCTCAAACAAGATTCTGACTCCAAACAGTTCATGCGAAAACAATGGTGCAAGAGTAGAAAGTGGACTCCCAACTTGCCTCTACACCTCACGAACGGCAGCACACCGGCGACGGACGAGCTCCTCCTCTCTCGGCCACTCTCCCTCTCTCCCTCACTTGGCCGAATACTCTCTCTCTCTCTCTCTCTCCCTCTCTCTCTCTGTTTTTGGTTATATATATTTGCATGCCATCTTATTTTGCATGGGGGACAAGTGGCAAAAATGAGAGAACAAGTGGCAAGGTTGAAGACAAGTGTTGGAGGACATGCAAGGTGGGCTTGGGCCTTATTTTTGGGCCTGTCTTGGGCCAGCAAATGGGCTGGTCGAATTCCCTCTTGTGGGCTTCCATTTGGGCCGGCCATTCAGCCCACTAAACTTAGGCCAAATGGGTCTTAAGGCCCAACCTAAAAATTGATCTTCCCCCCCCCCTTTTTTTTGAATTTCTTTTATAAATATTTTAAACTTTAAATTTTCCACATGGCCAAAGTCTTATGACATTTCATTTATTGAAATTTAATTTATAAAGTGCATGGCCAAGCATAGATTAATAATTTACCCTATAGTCCTAAATTCAAAATTCATAAACACAAGCACAATAACACCTAGCCTTAAGAAACTAATGGCTAACACATAGACCATAGGTAATTTCATTACCTAATTATAGGCTTTAATTTCTCTAGAGGATGTCTTGAATTTTGGGATGCCACACTTCTCATCACCACGATGCATTTTCTTATACATCTCATTTTCAATTTCACATTCACAATTATGGCTCAATTTCAACAAGGCATGCGATGTGATGGCAACGAAGATCATATTCATCATTTAATTCATACATGCATCTCAAATCATTATCGTACATGCAGCAAGACACCATCGTCCATAACAATACAATTCATGGAGTCCATGCAATTTAAAATGGTCCATATTTCATGCCTTTTCGAAGTTTACAAAATTCCAGCATATACTATTTTAGAAAATATTTAAATTAAATATCCATATGCTTCTCAAAAATCATGAAATCAAGGCATGTGATAGGCAAGACAATAAGATAGTAATTTCATGAAAACACATGCCCAATAGAGTTCCACACAAGAAGATACAATTCACACAAATACAGTATGCAATTTCGGATAGAAACAAAATGTGCAGTTTTCGAAATAATTCAATTAAAATACCCGAACGACCTCCGAAAATTTTGAAATTTTACCAGGTTATAGTTAAGACACTAAAGTAGATTTTCATGTAGACTTCTAGGCCATATTCGTTCTAGATAATTTTCTATAGTCGTACGAAGCTTCTGGTTCTCGCACCAAAACGTCCAGTGTAGTCACCTCCAAAATATCGAGTTTTCACCTCTTTATTCTTCTTCGTTTCCTCTGAAATTTGGATATGTTTTACCTCAAGAGGTCTCCTACAACTTTCATTAAGGGATATAAGTAAAATTTCCAGATTATAGTCATCATATGAGTCCTTGAAGTCTCGGGTGTCCTGTACCGCGTCTCCAGTATGTTAGTCTTTAGGATGTTCTCTACAAGTTTCATGAAGAATTCGAAGAGATATTCTCAGTAAAAATCGACATGTAACCCACAAAACTACCAAAAGGTCAGCAAAGCAGTTCCAGATCTAGTGTCTTCGTAGAATGAGGGTTTGACCCCATAAATCTCCACTATTTTGTCCCAAATTTTATTATGTTGTAGTTTAGGATGTTGGCTACAACTTTCATGAAGGAATCAAAGTCAAAATCCAACTTGAAACATGCATGCAAGCCTTCACAAGATTCTGGGTCGGGCGGTTCACACGAAAACAACAAGCATTCTCAAGAACAAGTCACATTTTAGCTTCGGTTTTGCCTACCCTAACATCCGAAACCTACCACCAACAAATCACACATGCAAGGCACACATGCAAGAGTGGAAATCAGTCCCAACTTGCCTCCAAAACCGAGCAAACGAGGCACACCGGCGGCGGACGGACGGCGTGCGGGCGGCGACGGGTGGACTCCTTCTCTCGGCTTCCCCTTCTCTCTCGCCACTCCCTCTCTCTCACTTTGGCCGAATTCTCCACCAGCCACTCTCTCTCTCTCTCTCTCTCTCTCTCTCTCTCTCTCTCTTTGGTTGTATATATATATGCCTGCATTCTTAGTTTGCATGAGGGACACTTGTCCCCAAGGAGGAGACAAGTGTCTCCCTTGCCGAAGACACTTGGAGGCCATGCGGCTCCTCCTCCACCCCTCCATGCGTCGACAATGGGCCGGGCTTATGGCCCACTTTAGGCCCATCTCACTTGGGCCTAAAGTCCAAACTTAAATGGCCCAAAATTTTCTTAAATAAATCCATTTTTACTTTTAATAATTTACCTTAAATCCCTACTTATATAAATACTAAATTACAATTTCATATGGCCATAAAACTTGAAATCATAAATCCATAAACTCCAATTTATAAAACACATGGCCAATGATAGGATTTTCTTTCCCATCAAATAATTATCCATTAAAAGCTTGGCCATAAATCTTATTGCAAATTATGGATTAAATGGCTATAAAATAATTAAATGGTACTTCCATCACCTATTCATAGACTTTAATGTAACTAGAGGTAGTCATGAATTTTGGGATGCCACACGACCATTACTTAGCCCGAATGAAGTGAAGCCAGAAGAGAGACTGAGGAAGCCTCGAGAGATAAACATTGTGAAGATGACGATGACTAGATATTTTAAAATTTTGAACCCACTATTAGTTTTGAAAAAGATGAAACCTTTAGTTCTAAAATGTTTCTTTCAAAGCAGCATGAAAAGACCAACAATGCTTTTTATGACCAAGGAATCATTCGCCACAGATTCGTTTATTTGAATTTTCTTTACAATCATGGCATTTTTCTATCCAAGTTTTTTTACACCCTCAAACTCAAGTTCTTCTACTCTATGAAAGAAGAAGTTCATCCTATCTTGGTGGCAATGTTTTACTCAAACTTGTATTTTCCAAATAGAGACTCATTTGTTTTCACATTTCAAAAACAAGATTCTGTTGTGACTCGGGATGAACTTGCTGAGATAATCCAGCCTGAATACAATGTTTTCAAAAGGATTCTTGTAGAGCTTGATGAGGCCTGCAGTTTTGTGTTAGAAATCCCTAATATCTCTTGCAATTCTAGAGAAATCGTGCCTTTGAGTTTGCTCCCTCTGAAAATGAATTTTATCCAAAAGATCTTGACCTTCAGCCTCCATCCTAAAACGTCTTATTAGAATTCAAGTCGGCAGAAGACGACTTACCTTTATTCGATGCGCAAACAACAATTAGCCCCGGAATGAACGTTGAATTGCTGATGAAACACGAACAATATTACCTCACGTTGGTAGAGCATACGATTAGAAAATCCTCTCATTTGTTCGTTGCATTTCCATCAAAGGGATAAGGCGTTCAATTTCATTTTTACAAGAACAATTTGCAGTTGCGCTGCTTCGGGAGGCTTTTATACATCTCCCTTCATACCCTTTAAATAGTGTCTTTCCATCGTAACGTATCAAGACGATACATTGCGATCCAATCACACCCCATCATGGACGTACCAGCTAAAGTACAACATCTCCCACTCGAACATGATGGGCTTGATAGCACTCTATCAAGAATATAAGGCATTCAACATTCATCAACTTTACAAAACAATTCATAATGGCAAGTAAGCCATTCGACCAGTGAGTACACTTGCACTGAGGAGCTCAAATTATGCACCTGTTAGGAATGACATAATAGCTACAACCCCAAAAAGAAATAAACAATCGATGTCTCACAGTGCCCTTTACATATTTTGTTACATTAGTCCAAGTATACCTATCACTTAAAGGCTATACTTGACTATTCTCAAAACACCATATATTTACAATTATATCCGCAACCACATAAGGGCAATATAATTGGTCGACCAGTACATACATGTGATAGATGTAAAACAACAATAATCTTCCTTCACACTCATGTCTCTCTCCATTTCAGAACAACTGCTTTGTTAGACACATCCCATAATGCCATATCCATTCATGACCACCGATAACATGTTAAAGTAGCAACATTGATCTTTCACTTCGAGAACATAGTCAGAAGTAACATAGGGCACAAAATGGGGTAAATTATAAATTACCTCAAGGGCTCACATGATGAGTAAATAGGGATAATTTTGCTCATCTTCCCTTATTGGTCGTATAATGCACATGTAGTATGAATTACATGCTATAGTGGATTTCTCTTCCTATAAGAGCGTATGTCATTTATTAACTATATCCACTATACGGATTTTAACCTAAACATAGTGTCACGCCCCGATCCTCAGGCACGCACACATCCCTTATTTTTGGTCGATTTTAAAATACGATATCCTAGGACTATGTATCGCCGACCCTTTCATTTCTTTGTATGCACATGCGGAAGCAGTTATAACTCCCCAGACAATAAAGCAATGGGATAGAAAAGCAGGCCATACATTTTTCATACTAAAAATTCACAACCACACCTTTTTACATGCATCTCATAGTATTCTACAATACTATATATACGCAACTCTGGTCTAACGTCTATTCACATACAAACAAGGTCTGACAAGACAGGACGGGATCTTAGTCCTCATCCGGGTCGTAATCGGGATTATCCTCGGGGTCCTTCTCCACGTACTCCTCTTCAGGTTCCTCAACAGGGATCTCCTCATCAGATTCATGCTCCTTAGGCTCCTCATCCAGGTCCTGAAATGGTTATTCAATAACCACTGAGACAACGTCTCAGCAAGTTCTACCTCCTAAGACTCGATTAGTAAACTAATACACCTTAGGGCTACCTACGCACAATAGGAGTCAGAGGACTTACCTTAGCCTTAGATTCCACCTGCATATTAGTACAGATCAAATAGGCACACAAGCAATCACATCACAGATCGAAGCATCGATCTAATCGACTTAGTCAATTTCACACCAAGAAGACCACTCACGGTCATCTCCATTTAATCATTCAATTCACAACATCAAACCAAGACAATGAATCACATCAAGTCACACTTAGATCGAATCATCGATCAATCGACCTAGTCGATTACAAGCCAGTCGAATCATTTCTAGGTCATTCATCCTACACTAAGCAATTCCTTGGATTTAGTGGCTTTACGGTCCCACCCGACCTTTTCAAGATTTAGTGGCTTTATGGTCCCACCCGACCCTCTCATGATCTAGTGGCTTTATGGTCCCACCCGACCTTTCTAAGATTTAGTGGCTTTATGGTCTCACCCGACCTTTTCAAGATTTAGTGGCTTTATGGTCCCACCCGAGCCTCTCATGATCTAGTGGCTTTACGGTCCCACCCAACCTTTCCAAGGTTTAGTGGCTTTATGGTCCCACCCTACCCTTTTTACGATGCCATACTCTGTCACCGAGCCACGTGCATTCTCTAAGGCTACCTTTTCGCCAAGATGACATATCTAATCACCGAGCCACGTGTCCTTCCCAAGTGACATTCCAATTCACTGGCCACGTGCATTCTCCAGGTGATTTACCAACTCACTTCCGATACTAACAACTGATACCCGATCAATTCCCAATCACATAGCCAAAATTTCCTTATTTAAGAATATAACTTAAAAATGCACCATTAAATTAATTCGACACAAATTAAAGCTCAATTAAATAAACGGACCACTCCACGACAATCAGCATAAAATTCCTGTCACCGGCCATCCCGGTGAATTTTCGGAAAATAAATAATTAAATAATTAATTTCAAAAATTAATAAATAAACATAATAATTCCAATGTAGCACAATATGAAGCTCAATTAAATAAACGGACTACACCACGATCATCGGTATAAAATCCCGGTCACTGGCCATCCCAGTTGAATTTTCGGGAAATAAATAAATAAATAATTAATTAATTAATTAATTTCGAAAATTAATATTTAATTCCTAAAAATTCTACATAGGCCCGATTTGCTTAATTAACACCTGATACGGGACAGGAAAAATCCCAAGAAACATCCAATAAATACTATAGGCAATTCTCTATCTAATTACATTAATCACACAACTAATATGCAAAGCAATTAACTAATAATCACTAATCAATTATAATCTAACCACCTAATTACACTTAATTAACACTAATCAACCTTTAAGTATAATTAGCGCACTAAGAAGGCATTAGTGAGTAAAACTCACTCAAAACGACGGGCTCGATGCAAGGATCGACTTTCCTCAAAGCGGGCCGAGCATCCGGGCTCGGGAAGGCGGCCAAAACGGGCCAAAACCTCACTGTCAAACCCATTTTCTGTCTTCTCTGTTCACTGCTGGAAGGGTCAGTTCCGGCGTCGGTTCAGGCGGCCAAGGGCGGCTGAGGGCAAGGCGGAGCTCCGGCGAGGCTGACGGTGGTCGGAGGTGATTGGGCGGCGGCTTGAGGTGGCCGAATGGGACCGAGCAGAGGCAAAACAGGGGCTGGACAGAGGCGGTTGCTCGACTGGACGAGGCGAACGGCGTTCGAGCGGCGAGAGGGAGACGAACGGCGGCGAGGCGGTGTGCGGCGGCTCCCGGCGACGTCGGCTACTGCTCTAAACCTAGGCGAGCTGCTTCCGTTTTGATCTTCAACTTGCAGGCTTCGAACAGCAGAAAGGGGATGGGGAAGAAAGAAGGGCGAAGGGCGCGCCAGTGGTTGCTGAGCAACGGCGGCGACTCCGGCGCGACGGCGGTGGCAGCCCTGGTCCAAGCGACGATGGTTGCTGCTTCCTCTGGTCTTCGGCTTCCATGGCAACGCTCAACCGAAGAAGAAGATGGGGGAAGAGAGAGACAGCGACGGGAGAGAGAAGGGAAGAAGAGAAAACCGATTTCTCTTTTTCTCTCTCACTCTCTCTCTCTCTTAGGTCATCTACACGTGAGCCACCACCAGCTGTCATCCACCCCTCATTTTTTGACAATTATGCCCCTTTCTAGAAGCATTTAGGTAGGCTAAAGTGTGGGGTAAAGATGGCATACGAATTTGCTATTTTTCCGCCTTCAATTTTACTCAAATTTGTTTACTTCTCAACAAACAAAATTTCAATTAAAGTCTAAATAAATCCATCAACACATCCTTGTCCATTTCATGACTTTTCCCGTCATATAATCTAACTTGCATCCCAATTTCGAATTCAAGAACGGTCCTCTGAAATTTTCGATAAAAATGACCCTACTTATCCAGTCGAAATTAGAATCCGAAAATCTGGATGTCACAACTCTTCCCCTCTTACAAAAATTTCCTCCTCGAAATTTAAACTTTTACCAATCCTTATACAAAAGGTGGGGGGTATTGTCGTCTCATTGAGTCTCATTACTCCATGCTAATCCTTCGGTCTCGTGGTGTTGTCCGACCATTTTTACTAAGGAGATCATCTTGGTACACAAACTCTGCTCTTTCTGAATCAACAACTAAACTGAACTTCTCACATAAGACACTCTGTCATCCACATCTGATCTCTTTCTTCTCGACTCCCTAATAAACCTTCGAACCTCAACGATTCAAAATTTCTGGCAGTTCTGAGCAGTCTTTACTCTGACACTTATCTGACAACTGCAAACATTAATTACTGAGCTGATTCTGGCCTGTAATCTTTCTTCACTTTCTTTTCACCACTGAAATTCTGTACCATCTGCTATACACTGCTTAAGAAAGAACCATCTGAAAACTCTGCCAAACTTATAATCTCTTATCTAGATTCGAACTATAATTCACCCCCGGCACTCCATGCCGGTGAATTATCTGATGCACACACACTTCGGTATACCCACTCTGTGACAAGATAGAATCTTCAATTTCTGAAATCGAACTTAGATTGGCGGTTACTTTCACTCCGACACACTTTTAGTATGACCTAGACTACTGGATAGTGTTCAGAGCTTTTTAGGACAAATGACCCGTGGTCGATTTTCTTCAAGCCACAATGAACCCACTCAACCCATTGGTGACTCTCGATTGTCGTGAAAATCTCAAAGATTCAAATATAGACACAGGGCACTAAAACGATAGAAACATCAAATTAGTGCCGGTTGATGAGAATTTTCCAATTTAGTGGAGTCACCCAAGATCGGTCATTCATCTCAGTGGAACCGATCTATCTCTGATTTCAAATCGATTTTATATTATGCCGCAATGATCTCTAAAGATAAGCACGGTCGAGAAGCCGGTCCATGGTTGAATTCTCAAGTCTATTTGCCTTAAGGTCCTTAATAACTCACCCAGCTAGTTTAGTTATCTCATGAGTGGCCAACTTAGAGAAAAAAACTGTAATCGCGTCGATGAAATGCCCAATTTATTTAATCGAAATCAAAGTCCGAAATCTAGATATTACACACTCAAAACAAGATCTATTCGTGTTGCACCAAGGTGGACCAACTCCGTCTATCGATCGACTATTATCCTCAAATGGTATCAGTAATCCCCTAAATCCTTAGTAAGCCTATCACAATGTTCCATTGTGATATATTTCCATTCCCACTTGGGACTCTCAAGTGATGGTAAAAATTCTCCCGGCTCGCATTACCGAGCTTCCACTTACTAACACCTCTGACACTTGCAACCTGCTCAGCGGCATCTATCTTCATATCAGTCTACTAATCTAGCTAATGTCAAATCTGACTTACTTGAAAACTGCAATACTATAGTGAACTTCTAACAAGATCTTTTCCCTGAGTGCTACACTGTCAAGTGTATTCAATCACTCATGGAACCCAAACTTTCCATCCTCAGAAGTCTTAAAGTCAGATTCTTTCTTGCCAGTATCCTCTTATAAGATCTTCTGAACATCTTTGCTTGTCAACTAGTCACCAATTCTAACTTGAACATTTGGTTCAATCTTGAGGGTGGCTATAAAATTCAAAAGGTAGCCTGCCTCAATTTTGAAAACCAAATTTTGAACCATTTTCAAGTAAAGTCTATACTTTAGCTAGTTTATGCACAATTGAAAACTCTCGGCTCAACACATTAAAGACTCATTTCGTTCCTCCAAGGTGATGCCCGATATCACTATTATAGTTCTGCCAAAATTCTGGTTCACGACACCGCTTCGTATTCCACTTATTGGGTCTCAACTGGCGGAACGGTGATGCAACAATCTTCTCATGTTGTATCAATGCATACCTCGTCCTCTACAAGACACATCACTAAAGATTCCGTGCTTTCTTGAGCCAAATGAAAAGTTTAGCACAAGTACGATAGTCAGTTCTTACCTAAGCTCTGGAAACTATCCTCGTACTTGTCTATGCTGATGAATTTCTCTTCTTTCTTAAGAGATCAACCTCACAATGATGTTGATGCTGATTTTTTTTTTTTACAAACCTTCTGTAGTAATCTGTCAAATCCCCACGGCTTCTGATCTCTGATATTGTTGTCGGTCTCGATCCATTAACAACTGATTCGATCTTGACTGGGTCCATAAAGATTTCTTTTCCTGGAATCACATGACCATCCTTAAGGGCTCTCATGATCCTCAGCACTTAATGAATACCCTAGAATGTCGCTACACCATATGATCACCATTGATCGAGATATTCTTTGAACACTCGGTTTGTCAAATCTTTGACAGCGGCAGGAGCGTTCATCATATCAAATGGCTTTACATTATTCTCACAAGAGCTAAATCAAGTGCGAAGTGTTGTCTTCAGTATAACCTCCTTCCTGGTTCTCAACTGATGATAAGCTGTCCTCAAGTCGATCCTTGAAGACATCAACACTCTTTATAACAAGTCACCCAATTAAGTTGACAATGGTTGATGCATGATTGCAATGAACCATCTTCATTTCTCTTTCCACAAAACTGATGTTCCTTAAAGCGATGCACTAATATGTATGAATTCCTCATTCATCAATCTTCACATTCGTACCTTCGGTTCTATCAATTCAAACAACAATAACTGGTAAGAAGCCTTCGAGCGTGGCTTTATGCTGGTGCTAACTCGATCGTAATTTCTATCTCTTTCTCTAGCAACAGTCTGACATTTCTTATGACAACACATCTAGAAATTCTCAAACCACTGAGATGTCTTCTATCTCCAATTCTCCAATCTGTCTTAACTATAACCATCACCAAGTAACCTCGACAATCTCCATCGAACAAATGGGTTGTCTTCAATTGACAAGATTAAAGAAATCGAAGATTCATTTCGACTCCCAATAAACTCGATACCTTCATATGCTTCTGGACTAAGTTGAATTGCTCCATGACCCCATTCTACTCATATAGCGTCAAAGTTACACCTCAGCAACTAGTTAAGCATGACTATTACTAGTGATTCCCCTTTTCTTTCACTTATTTCAATAAACTGAAGTTCCCCAAACTTCATCAAAACTCTGCTACAATACTTTGATAGAATTTTTTCCCAAAACATTCTTCCTCTGATTAGTGCCGGGTCGATTCCATTCCTGTTCTTCTTGTCATACTCGAGCACTGAATTCATCCAGGTTTCCTCCCACAATTTCGACACCTATCTGGTGAGTCTTCTACCTCTTGCCAAGTGCTAGGATGTACTACTTCTTGTACCAGAGACCTATCTCAGAAATTCCACAGTGCGTTCTATGGTGCACTTCTTCTGAACTATCTTATCGACGGTGACAGTAGTAACCATTGTCGAGATTCCATCTACTAATGCGGACAACTCATAAATCATTATCTGTACTGGCGATGTTTTACACAAACTATTGTCCTCATAATACACGAGACTGATCCATATCGTCATCCATGGAACAACATGTTCCATTTGTCTGAATGCCAACCTGACTATTCCACCATTCCTATCGAGTGGAACAAAATACTCTTCCCTCAACATCATTCTTTTCCCCTGACCGAATTCCAAATCTGCTTCGCTGAATCTGGACTCAAATATCGAATTCTATTCTCTGATTATCCTTCCAAGTTGGACCTCAACAAAGGTAGCAACAACAACAACTTGATCCTGATCTTACTGGCTCATCCAGATCCCAAGAAACACTTGCATCAAATCAATCTTATTAGACTTAGGATCATTCAACTCTGCTATACTAGTACCAACCTGCGGTGGCACTCTTACGCTCAAGCTGGCTAGAGTCAACACTCTGCCTTCCGAATCCACAATAATTAAAAGCAAGCGATTTACACATAACAAACAATTCTACCAATCAGCTATCAAAGACATGCACCAGTCATGAATTTAAAGGCCTTTCCTACTATTATCCCATAGGTCATCGCACCTTATCACTCCAATACCTAACCATTGCTCTGATACCACAAAAAGGGGATGTCACGCCCCGATCCTCAGGCACACACACATCCCTTATTTTTGGTCGATTTTAAAATGCGATATCCTAGGACTATGTATCGCCGACCCTTTCATTTCTTTGTATGCACATGCGGAAGCAGTTATAATTCCCCAGACAATAAAGCAATGGGATAGAAAAGCAGGCCATACATTTTTCATACTGAAAATTCACAACCACACCTTTTTACATGCATCTCATAGTATTCTACAATACTATATATACACAACTCTGGTCTAACGTCTATTCACATACAAACAAGGTCTAACAAGATAGGACGGGATCTTAGTCCTCATCCGGGTCGTACTCGGGGTTATCCTCGGGGTCCTTCTCCACGTACTCCTCTTCAGGTTCCTCAACAGGAATCTCCTCATTAGATTCATGCTCCTTAGGCTCCTCATCCAGGTCCTGAAATAGTTATTCAATAACCACTCAGACAACGTATCAGCAAGTTCTACCTCCTAAGACCCGATTAGTAAACTAATACACCTTAGGGCTACCTACGCACAACATGAGTCAGAGGACTTACCTTAACCTCAGATTCCACCTGCATATTAGTACAGATCAAATAGGCACACAAGCAATCACATCACAGATCGAAGCATCGATCTAATCGACTTAGTCGATTTCACACCAAGAAGACCACTCACGGTCATCTCCATTCAATCATTCAATTCACAACATCAAACCAAGGCAATGAATCACATCAAGTCACACTCAGATCGAATCATCGATCAATCGACCTAGTCGATTACAAGCTAGTGGAATCATTTCTAGGTCATTCATCCCACACCAAGCAATTCCTTGGATTTAGTGGCTTTACGGTCCCACCCGACCTTTCCAAGATTTAGTGGCTTTATGGTCCCACCCGACCTTTTCAAGATTTAATGGCTTTATGGTCCCACCCGACCCTCTCAGGATCTAGTGGCTTTCCGGTCCCACCCGACCTTTTCAAAATTAGTGGCTTTATGGTCCCACCCGACCCTCTCATGATCTAGTGACTTTACGGTCCCACCCGACCTTTCCAAGGTTTAGTGGCTTTATGGTCCCACCTGACCCTTTTTACGATACCATACTCTGTCATCGAGCCACGTGCATTCTCTAGGAAGACATATCGAGTCTCCGAGCCACGTGCATTCTCTAAGGCTACCTTTTCGCCAAGATGACATATCTAGTCAACGAGCCACGTGTCCTTCCCAAGTGACATTCCAATTCACTGGGCCACGTGTATTCTCCAGGTGATTTACCAACTCACTTCCAATACTGACAATCGATACCCGATCAATTCCCAATCACATAGCCAAAATTTCCTTATTTAAGAATATAACTTAAAAATGCACCATTAAATCAATTCAACACAAATTAAAGCTCAATTAAATAAACGGACCACTCCACGACAATCAGCATAAAATTCCGGTCACCGGCCATCTCGGTTGAATTTCCGGAAAATAAATAAATAAATAATTAATTTCAAAAATTAATAAACAAACATAATAAATAAGGAAAATAAATAAATAAATAAATAAATAATTAATTAATTAATTTTGAAAATTAATATTTAATTCCTAAAAATTCCACCTAGGCCTGATTTGCTTAATTAACACCCGATACGAGATGTGAAAAATCCCAAGAAACGTCCAACAAATACTATAGGCAATTCTCTATCTAATTACACTAATCACACAACTAATATGCAAAGCAATTAACTAATAATCACTAATCAATTATAATCTAACCACCTAATTACACTTAATTAACACTAATCAACCTTTAAGTATAATTAGCGCACTAAGAAGGCATTAGTGAGTAAAACTCACTCAAAACAACGGGCTCGACGCGAGGATCGACTTTCCTCAAAGCGGGCTGAGCATCCGGGCTCGGGAAGGCAGCCAAAACAGGCCAAAACCTCACTATCAAACCCATTTTCTGTCTTCTCTGTTCATTGCTGGAAGGGTCGGTTCCGGCATCGGTTCAGGTGGCCAAGGGCGGCTGAGGGCAAGGCGGAGCTCCGGCGAGGCTGACGGTGGTCGGAGGTGATCGGGCGGCGGCTTGAGGTGGCCGAATGGGACCGAGCAGAGGCAAAACAGGGGCTGGACAGAGGCGGTTGCTCGACTGGACGAGGCGAACGGCGTTCGAGCGGCGAGAGGGAGACGAACGGCGGCAAGGCGGTGTGCGGTGGCTCCCGGTGACGTCGGCTGCTGCTCCAAACCCAGGCGAGCTGCTTCCGTTCTAATCTTCAACTTGCAGGCTTCGAACAATAGAAAGGGGATGGGGAAGAAAGAAGGGCGAAGGGCGCGCGGGTGGTTGCTGAGCAACGGCGGCGACTCCGGCGTGACGGCGGTGGCAGCCCTGGTCCGAGCGACGATGGTTGCTGCTTCCTTTGGTCTTTGGCTTCCATGGCGTCGCTCAACCGAAGAAGAAGATGGGGGAAGAAAGAGACAGCGACGGGAGAGAGAAGGGAAGAAGAGAAAACCGATTTCTCTTTTTCTCTCTCACTCTCTCTCTCTCTTAGGTCATCTACACGTGAGCCACCACCAGCTGTCATCCACCCCTCATTTTTTGACAATTATGCCCCTTTCTAGAAGCATTTAGGTAGGCTAAAGTGTGGGGTAAAGGTGGCATACGAATTTGCTATTTTTCCCCCTTCAATTTTACTCAAATTTGTTCACTTCTCAACAAACAAAATTTCAATTAAAGTCTAAATAAATCCATCAAGGCATCCTTGTCTATTTCATGACTTTTCCCATCATATAATCTAACTTGCATCCTAATTTCGAATTCAAGAACGGTCCATTGAAATTTTCGATAAAAATGGCCCTACTTATCCAGTCGAAATTAGAATCTGAAAATCTAGATGTCACACATAGTCACATGCTTCTCACGTACTCATGCTTAGCTCAAGTGCTATATCAGCTTGCTTTCCATAGCGCCCAATTAAGTACTCGCATCCAGCATCTTACAGGCATACATGATTATGGGACTATCATGTTCGGTCTTATTATAAATAAATCACAAACCTCATCTTGACTCCAATCAAGCCGACATATCATTTTATGTACTAAACTTGCTCCTCAGCGTTTATTTGTACCTAGCGTCTCATCTCAACATGCTATCTATAGCACTTGAGGCGATGGCTCGTGTGAGTGAGCCAATCATTGCCTGCTGACATACTTTTCAATAATATATGTGTGTAGTGCTAGTCTCATACTGTATTCGTACTTATTGATAAACAATCAAAGTCACTAATAAACAAACAAGTACAATACATATGTTCACAAATACATAAACCAATGATCCTCTATAATAACACATATCACATTCTACGCAATCCTAGTGACATCCTGTGGGTCAAGAATATGTCTTTAGGAATAGCCTTTGTGAATGAATCAGCAACCATTCTATTGGTTGAAATGTATTGTAGGATCACTTCTTTCTGCGCTATTATATCTCTTCTGAAGTTTTTCTTTATGTCAATGTGCTTTGTCCTTCCATGATACTTGGGATCCTTCACATAGGCAATGGCTGCTTGACTATTGCAATAAACTATCACCGGTCTTGGAACCTCAGTGATAGTGGCTAAATTTTCCAAGAAACGTTTTAGCCATACTACTTCTTGCACTGCGCCAGAACATGTACTAAATTCTGCCTCCATCGTAGATAAGGTTGTGCATGTTTGTTTCTTGCTATTCCAAGAAATTGCACCTCCATTGAGCAAGAACGCATATCCAGAAGTTGATTTACGCTCATCCAGGTCTCCACCCCAATTGGCATCTAAATAACCCAATAGGCGTAAATCATTCCCTTGGTAACAAAGTCGATAGTCCATGGTACCCTTCAAGTATCTCAGGATCCTCTTCACTACTTTCCAGTGTGCTTGACCAGGATTTGATTGATATTGGCTCACCAATCCCACGGCATAATATATATCGGGTCTAATACACATCATAGCATACATCAAACTTCCGACTGCACTAGCACAAGGAACAGTTTCCATCACTTTAATTTATTCTGGAGTCTTAGGACATCTCAGTACTTAGGCCTTCACCTTACATGACAGGAGTATCAATGGGATTACAATGCTACATATTGAAACACTCAAGAATCTTCATTATATAAGACTCTTGAGATAAAGTAAGGAGTTTCCTTGATCGATCTCTTTCGATTTTAACTCCTAATATATAAGCAGCTTCTCTCATGTCCTTCATTTCAAAATTGGAGGACAACAATTCTTCTTTGGTGATAACCAAAACCTTGTCATTTCCAACCAATAGAATATCGTCCACATAAAGTGATAAAATCATTAATTTATCTTCAGACCGCTTGACATATACACATAGATCTTCCTCGATCATCGTGAAACCAAAAGTGGTTATGGCTTGATGAAAACGAAGATACCATTGTCTTGATGATTGCTAAAGGCCATATATGGAGCGATGAAGTTTGCAAACATTATGCTCTTGACCTTTAGCTACGAAACCTATTGGCTGCTTCATATAGATTTCCTCATCTAGTTCTCCATTGAGAAATGCCATATTTACACCCATTTGATGTAATTCAAAGTCCAAATGTGCAATGATGGCTAGGATAAGGCGTATTGAGGCAAACCTTACAACTGGTGAAAAAGTTTCCTCATAGTCTATACCCTCTTGTTGAGTATAACCTTTCGCCACAAGGCGAGCCTTATACTTTTCAATAGATCCATCCGCCCTTCGCTTAATCTTGAAGACCCATTTGTTTCCAATGGCCTTACGATTGGGTGGTAGATCAACCAAGTCCCATACATGATTTGCCCTCATAGACTCCATCTCATCTTCCAAAAATTTTCTCCATTCTTCCTTATCAGAGGATGAGAGAGCCTCTTGAACAGTCTTAGGCTCGGCATCGTCATTCTAAGCAATCATAAATGCTTCCCCTTCAATCTCAAAACAACGATGGGGAATACCTTTACGATTACTTTTACGCAATTGAATTTCTCTTGAATTCAATTCGTCAAGCGATGCAACACTCCCACTAGGTCTTGCATGTTGAGGTAAATTTTCATTTCCCTCTAAAACATCAGTGGGTGTGTTATTAGGATCTTCCATCTCATATAATTGGAAGTCCTTATCAAGCTCACCTCTACTAGGAAAATCGTTCTCCAAGAACGTGACAACTCGTGACTCCATTTTGGTCACACTTTCATCAACTTGTTCACCTATGAACACGTACCCTTTGGAGTGTTTAGAATATCTTATAAAGATACATTTCTTCCCTCTAGGACCTAATTTGCCATATTTATGGGAAGAATCATGAACATAAGCTGCACATCCCCATGGACGTAGACTACTCAAGTCTGGTTTCCTACTAGTTCATAATTCATAAGGGGTGGAAGTGACCGATTTTGAGGGCACTCGGTTAAGTATATAGGCAGCAGTCAATAACGCATCTCCCCAATAGAAGATAGGTAAATTTGCTTGCGCCATCATGACCTAACCATTTTCAATAGAGTATTATTCCTTCTCTCAGCTACCCCATTTTGTTGTGGAGTACCAGGAATAGTCAATTGTCATACAATTCCCTTTTCATCACAAAGAGCCTTGAATTGCTCCGATAGATACTCACGTCCGCGATCGGTTCTCAATGCCTTTATTATTTGGTTCAACTGATTCTCTACCATCGCTATAAATCGTCTAAAGTAGTCTAATGCTTCTGACTTATGGGAGATCAGAAAGACATAACCGAAATGTGTGAAGTCATCTATGAAAGTGATGAAATATGAGGCTCCATGCCTTGCCCTCACATTCAAAGGACCACAGATGTCAGAATGTATGAGATGCAATGGAAATTCGGCTCTAGTCCCTTTACCGAATGGTTTTCTAGTTGTTTTTCCCACTAGACAATGTTCACATATGGGTAGATCAACATTAGTGAGTAACCCTAAAATGCCTTCTCTAGCTAATCTTTGCATTCTTTGCAACCCAGTGTGACCTAATCTAGCATGCCATGTACTTGCATCAATATCAACATTACTCAAAGATGCAATTAAAGAAAAAAACCATCAACATTAACATTGTACTGATCATAGTCAATGTCTAACACCATAAAACCATTCGATACATGACCTAAACCATAATAAACTGTTCCATACAAAATGTCAACACAATCACCATGGAAATTCAATACATAACCTAAGCTAAGATGAACAACTACAGAGACCAAGTTTCATCGAATATCTGGAGCATAAAAGATATCATGTAGGAATAGGTTTCGACCACCACTTAAAATTAATTTACATAAATCGATACCCTTCACTTCAATTCTTGAGTTATTCCCAACATATATCCATCTTCTTCCAGGTTGAATCCGACGATACTCCACAAATGCTTTACAGTCTCTAGCTACGTGGTCTGTTGCTCCTGAGTCTACAGTCCACATTGGATGAGATTCAACAAGCATTACAGTACTAGAAATAAAAGAATTACTCAAAGTAATGGAGTAATAGGGTACCTTTTTCGGCTCAATGCATTCACGAGCAAAGTGACCCATCTTGCCATAATTGTAGCACTCCATCTTGGCCTTGTCCTTCTTCCCACCATGCTTCTTGCGTTGGAAGGTCTTAGCCCTCTTAGGTGCCTGATCAGTCTTCTTCCCTTTATTGTTGAATTGAGAATTCTTTTTGCGCTTGAAGCCCGAAACTTTGCACGAACTTGATTCAGCAATATAAGCATGAGTAGAGGATCTCGCAGCCTCTAGGCGCTCATCCTATAATTCCAAATGACGCGCTCTATCATCAAAAGTGACAATATTCTCATTATGTGTCATATTGATTTTTATATGCTCCCAATTGTCAGGAAGAAACCTTATAACGGCCTGAACTTGCTGTTCATCAATAAGGGAGTGACCTGCCGACTTTGACATCTCCCGAAGATGCTGCCTCATCGTTACATTTGGGCGCTTTCGGAATGTGTCAAACTTGATGGTGAGTCTCCTCGGCTTAATGGAAGATGTACCCCCAAACTTATCTTTCAAGGCAACCCACATAGCTTGCGCTTTATCATAACTTTCAAACTCATACATGAGATCATCTTGCATACAGCTCAGCAACGTGATGCAAGCAATGCTATTTTTCTATTTCCAATCTTGATAAGCTTTTAGATCTCTCCTATGTTGAGCTGAAGTTCCATGCTCAGGTTCATCCATGGTATGGTTGAGGGTTTCCAAAACCTCTTGCTCCTCAAGGATGTACTGAACCTTTCGGTGCCAAATATCATAATTGTCACCGTTCAGCTTCTCACCCTTATTGAGGTCAGCCACAATGGTCTTGGATGCCGAAGCCATTATCAATTGCTATAACAAATTGACATAATAAACTCAAAATCAATACTAGCACACTTTACAGAGTAACACACATATTTAATTTGCAGCAAACACAAACTAAATTAATAATAATTCAATAAAAGACACAAAAGCAAAAGTTCAATATGTTCCCAATCAACTTCCATGTACAATTATTCTATTATCATTAATTAGTTTAATTTGCGCAAATTTTAAGTTCTAGGTGAGGACTCCTTCGAATTATACCAACCTATTAACTCCCACTAGGAAAAGTAATTACATAACCTCATGTAATTTCTACATTTTTCCATTAACACAAAAAAAATAGCATGATGTAAACCAATGTACAAACAACAATCATGCTTCAACTATAATCAAAATCGTAATTCAACATGTAATGGATTTCCTACCATTGTTCAAATTTTCTAGCAACTAGAAAATTGCAAGTATATTAAACTATATACATGATATCATCAAACCAAGATCTACACAACATATATGACATCATTTGCACACAAGCTGGCTACTGTATTTCCTAAACCACAAGAAAATACAAGCAACAAATGAATAAACTATGCATTAAACCCCAAAAAATACACGTACTTAGGGTTTCCTTCGCATTTTCATACATTTATAAAATTAAAAAGTATAAAATAATTATACCACAATGTAGAGCACATTCATACGAACCAAATGCCGCTGACCACGCTCCAATCGGACCTCACATGCGCCCACATGCGCCGCTTGAGTGCGCGGCGCGTGTGGAGCACTCGCCAGCGAGCCAAATGGCTCTTGGCCGGTCCGACCGGTCCGACCGGTCCAACCGGTGACCGGTCAACGGTTGTCTTCAAAAGACTTTTATACATCTCCCTTCATACCCTTTCAATAGTGTTTTTCCATCGTAACGTATCAAGATGATACATTGTGATCCAATCACATCCCATCATGGACGTACCAGCTAAAGTACAACACATCTTCTTCCAACGATTTCTCTCATCATGAGGTTAGAGTTATCTAGGCCATTCTCAGCAAATTCGACAAGTTCTCCTTCCCCCACCTGATCTTTATCCACATGTAGCGGATGGCAAAGAAAAGACGGGCAAGCTGCCCTATAGTGCCCTGATCACTCATATCTTAAAGCACTTGAAGATTGACTTCTCTAATGCCGCAACACTGAGCATGCCAACTATCGAGATTGGGAAGAAGACACTAGACAAAATGATGCTAAGAATGACTCCCGAAGGATAGGTTAATCATAAAGGAGAAATCATTCCCACTGGACATGGAGATGATGAGAAAGCTGTTGCAAAGATCAAAGAGAGACTTGCTGAGCTAATCGAACAAGAGAAGAAGAAGCACGCTAAGGGACCAGCACCACTTAAGGCACCTTGTCCACCAATACCAGAAAGATCACCATCTCCAATTGTGGACTTATCTGCCTCTCCTACTGCTAGCCTTAATCAACTTCAAGCCAATGTTTAGGAAATCAAAACTGATCTCTCATCTCTGACTCGATATATGGTGAAGATCGAGCACACCCTTCTAAGCCTGGACTGCTACAACCCTGTCCGACATGACCCTAAGCCAACAAAACCTAAACTCCCCACATCCTCATTACAACCCTGTCCGAGCTAACCTTGAGCCAATAGAACTTAAAACTCCCCACATCTCATAGTATTGCAAATGCCCTCGCACTTACACATTTTCAAATCTTGATGTGCTTCTGTTTTGCTTTTCACTACTTAAGTCGTACTTATAATTGATGATCTCTTGTACTGACCTTCTATTCGCTATCAATGAAATTGAATTTCCTTCATATTTCTATGATTGATGACAAAAAGGGGGAGAATTGACTTGATGTGAATGTTTAGTCATAATGTTTACTCATAATATTTGCTCACTCATGATATTTGTGCACAATAACTTGGCATGAATATTTGTCCATCTGTTCTTGATAAATTTCACTAATAACAAATATGCTAAGTCACCAGGAACTACTCTTCAAGACAGGGAGAGCATTCAACTGACATTCTTCAAACCCCACAAATGTGATGACACACTCTTGTTAGAAGATCTCTTTGCTAATATCTTCCATTCTATAAGATCATCTAGTTCATATCTCCAAATTCATTGCAAATATCCTAAGGAAATCTTGTTTAATTCTTTTCTGCAAATTCATTCGAACAATGTTCATTACTTATTCACATCTTGTCATCATAAAAAGGGGAGATTGTTAGAGAAACATTTCCAAGTGATTTTGGACCAAAGGACTACACAATATCCATGGTGTAATTCATTGGAAAGAAGTTTGCAAAATGTCCTAAAATGGTTTTTCGTAAATAGTACCAATGAACCTAAAAGATTAACTTGCTTACTTTTACCAAAAAAAAAAAAAACCTAAAAGATTAACAGTTGATGATATTTGTGTCAAAGCTGTAAAGATCGGGTCAATGGTGCTGTGACAACTAGTTACATCTGACGATGGTCATTGAGTCAACTAAGTAGCCATTGTCATCTAGGATTCGCATAGCAGCAAAATTCAGATGAAACATGTAGCAGAGTAGCTAGGTGGTCTGACAAGTCTGTTAGAGACTATAGCGAGAAGATAGTAGCAGTTTCTACTTCTAGGTAGTTTGCAAAAGTTCAAGGAAAAGAGTCGTATGGGGGCAATTCCACCGACGAACAACAACTCAACAATAACTCTAACAATTATCGGCTTCTCCAATCCATCTTCAACGAATAGATTGAAGGTGGCTATAAAAAAGAAGACCTCAAAAGCCATATGTTAGAGTGTGCAACTTACAAGGATCAAGAAGCTTACTTACTGTTGTTTTTCTTAGTTATACGTTATGTCATACTGTTTTAGTATTCATGTTGTTTACTAATTGTGCTAAGGAATTAAGTGTACAAGAGCAAGAGCTGTAGCTGAGTCCTAATAGTGATATCTATCTTGTTAAGGATAAGTGCAAGCCATTTGTAGCTTTCCGAGCAAATTACTAGTGGAATCTAGCCTGTCTTGTGGCTGTTAGTCTAAAGAGTGGATGTAGGCTTGTGGATAAAACCAAACCAATATAATTTACTGTGTTGCTGTTTTTATCTATTTACTCTTATTAGCACACGGTTGCTTCACGGCTTTTCTAAGCATTATGTTGACCAGATCTTTACTTAGTGATTAGCTAATTTTCATGAAAGATTGTTGAAATTTCTAAAATAATCTATTCACTCCCCTCTAAGTTGTATTGTTAGCCGCCAAATTGTTGGAGAAATCTTTCCAGAATATTTTGAAGCTGACAAAACGTTTCTTTCAGTCTAAAGTCTGGATGTTTGGAGACCGTCAGTTTAAAGTCTGAAGACTTTGCTTTCTTAAGTCTCAAGACTCAAGACTTAAGACTCAAGACTCAAGACTTAAGTCTCAAGACTCAAGACTTAAGACTCAGGACTCAAGACTTAAGTCTATTCTCACTGACAGTCTTTCTAATCCAGTGTTAAAGGAAATCCAAAGCCGAGGTTTATGGTTGAGGATTCGATCCTATCCTCTGGAATAGATTCTTTGGTTGGATAATCATTTCGGATTCTTTAATTCTTATCTAAGATCGATTGAAGATCCGATGGTCGACGAAATAATCTTGGATTATTCTATTCTTGGAAACCGAGATCCTGATTGTATGGGCGAACAGGATTGATGGGCTATCATTAGATTCCTTAAATAGCTCGGATGATCTTCTTGATTGATTCCGTCCAACGGGTAGATTGGAGGAATTCCTTTGGTAAGTGCCAACGGCTATGATGGCATGAAGGAGTATAAAAGGAAGACGTTCTAGTTGTTTTAAGTGTGTGATCGATAGAAAAATTCCAGAGTCTGAAGATCCTTGATTGTTAGTTGAGACTGAGCGAAATTGTATACAGAGAGTGTTTATACTTGGTGACGCCTTGAGTGAGTGTGGTAGATCATCTACACCTAGAAATCAAGGAAGATCAACACTGTAACAACTCTTTGATCATAGTGGAATCCAGCCAATCGGCTGTCAGTGCAGAAGAGTGGACGTAGGCTTGAATCAAGCCGAACCACTATAAACCGAGTGTTCAATTCTCTCTTTCCCTTACTCAGTCTTGCGATTGAATTTTTAACTGTTGCAAATCCTATAATTGATATCATGCAAGCTTCGAGAAATTTTTGTATACCTATTCACCCCCCTCTAGGTACTCGTACTAGCTATTTCACAAATAACTTTCAAAGCTGGAGGCCATAGAACCCTATAAGGCTTCAGATCGACCAGGAGATCAAAAGTTGAGCTGACGTTTGCAGTAAAAGTTCATAATTGCTCCACGTATCCACGGTGTATGTTTAAAAGAATTAGATATTTTAAAAGGGGCATTTGTTAACATCAAAAAGTGGCTTTCATGGGCCACATTTCCTTCACGAGTATTTCACCTACTCCTCCAAATACGGATACTCCCCCATGAGCTTTAGCAATGTTGTTGATCAATTCCATAATGAGTACTGTTTTACCCACTCCAGCCCTTAGTCGATAAGGCCCACTAAGCTCCGTTAGATGATCAGCCCGCGAATTTGGAGGGGATTCATACATAATTGCAAAAGAAGTTACCGATGATTTGGCGATTCAGGAAACCGGCGATTTAGGAAACCACAAGATAAGAAAGAGACAAGTTACCGAGGTACTCGGTGATAACGACATTCAACCACTTAATGGAAAATGCGAAGCAGTTACTAGAATCCCTTCGAGTGTCACGATAATAGTGTAAATTTGAAATCATAACCACTATGGCGGTTATCTTCTCGGTATAGCTATAAATAGCCGCCGAAGGATTGTTGTTAGAGGACTGAAAAATCACTACGAACAACATACATGTTATTTTGGCTATTCAAATCACAGTTATCCTTTATTTGTTTTCCAATATTTTAAATTCATCTGTTTCGTTTACCCGTAGTTACTGCTACTAGAATTTATCATTTCCTTTCCGAACCGACACAAAACCTAATTTACACAAAAAAGACAAGGAGCCAATTTTCAGTGCAAGGTATTTCATCATATTCATTTCCTGACGAAACATTTGGATTAGAATTTAGATAGTCCGATATGTCCAAAATGGTATCTATTGAGGTTTGATTTCTTAGTTGGGGAAAATATATATCATTAATGAATTTCAGAACTCTATCTTGTAACCAGATTACTGTTTCATATAACAGGTTAATGCTAGTTATGTTTGAGGATGCGTCCTCAGATAGGAGGACGGCCATGTCATTTCCCC
Source organism: Eucalyptus camaldulensis (assembly GCA_019915185.1). NCBI lineage: Eukaryota > Viridiplantae > Streptophyta > Magnoliopsida > Myrtales > Myrtaceae > Eucalyptus > Eucalyptus camaldulensis. Next base: position 677,066 of record JAHSVA010000014.1, read on the forward strand.
TATTCTTGTAGGATTTATGGTGTGACAAGTAAAGTTTATGGAAAGACTGAAGAATCAAAGAGTACGAGGATGGTTAGAAAGCGATTCATATCGACGATGGGTCAGACAGTTGAGTGGCTCATAACCCCCTTCTGCAGTCCTGCGGGTTGGATCCCCTTTGGACTAGCATGATGGGTTCTGCGAACCCTCTAGCAACTCTTCATGGTGGCGATTGTTGGTTGCGCCAAATAAGATCGAAAATCAGTCGATTAGTTGAGGCTTAAGAAAAAGGAAAACACATCTCACAGAATATATAAAATGAGAATAATCGATCCACAACTCTTTTGCTTTTCTCATATGCATTACTAACATAGGTAGCCAAAAACAGTTCCCCAAAGACAATACCAAGGGAAAGTTCTTGTTTATGGTGTGCAGGTTCTTCAGAGCTCCCCTAAAACTTCAACATCAGAACGTGAACACTCGTGCATCAACGAGGACCAACTGTAGAAGAACGGTATATGGAAGCGGCAGCTATTTAGAAGAAGACAAATGACTCGGGACTAAATTCAAAAAATAAAAAATTACAAAATTCAGGGGCGCGTTTAATATTTAGGAGACTAAAAGTTGGCACATTTTTCTTTCATGCAGTTATAGCTTTGCTTTATTGATCAAAGCTCGATCAGAATCTAACTCTTAATTTAGAACTATGGTGCCTCCATGAAACTTTTGTATAATGACCTAAAAGGTAAAATTACCAAAAAAAAATCATAAACATTTTATAATTGTGACAATTCAGTCTTAAGCTTATTTATTTTTTCATAATTTAGTCTATCCGGCCAAATTTAGTCAGCTAGCACTAACGTGGATGCCAACATAGACAATTTATAATTTTTTTATTTTTAATTTTATATGGTTTATTTATTTATTTTATTCTTCTTCTTTTTCTTTTTTTCCTCCTTCTTCCTCCAACTAGATGTGCCAAAGAAAGGAGGAAGAAGGAGGAAAAAAAATAAAAAAATAAAAAATAAAAAAAGATTTATGACTTAATTCATATAATTACAAAAAGTTTAGGACTGAATTAGCCAAAAAAAAGTTTATGACTAAATTGACACAATTGCAAAAGGTTTAAGACTTTTTTAGTATTTTTTCTTGGCGTAAAAATAGAACTCTTTTCGATATACACAGCGGTTGCACACATCAAAACAGTCATTTTGAATGGATCGAGATTTGAAACTAGGTTGACCATTTTTACAAGATTTTCATATCTTAGTATGTAAAAATCTCCAGCTATATGGATCTGTGCCTCACCAATTAGTGGTAAACTTTCATATTATTCGTGAAGCTGTGATATCTTCTAAACAACCGCAAAATTATTTTGCTCAACGCATCAAAATAACAAATGACGGAATAGAAATTTCAGAACTTTTGCAATCGCTGCAGTTAATTAAATTAGCAATATCGGACTCGTGGATGTCTAGAAACCATGATGAAGCTGGTTTCCTCGGAGAGCATTATCGATAGTAAACATTGTACCAACTGCACTATTTATTGACCAATAAAGATAACAAGATAGAAACACCATTGAAATAAACTCCAACTTTTAAAATGAAGCCACCAACTTTATCGTCTTACAAAAAAAGTGACACCTCAAGGAAATTATATAAGTCATACATTTCTTTAGGATCTTACAAATAGAGGCCCCCTAATTCCCACCCAATCTTATTATTTCCAAGTGAGTGGGAATACAAGAGGTGACATTGTGGAGTATGTCATCCCAAGGCAGATCTCGCACCTATTTCTTCTCCCTTGAACCTTTTAAGGACCAAGGAAATTATATATGTCATACATTTCTTTAGGATCTTGCAAATATTTTCTAATTTTGAATATTCAAAATTTCCACCTATAATTCCAACAAAAAAATGATTCTTCTCATTTCAAGTCAAGTCGGGTCAAAGAAGGTTGATCCATTCCATTCCTTAAATTATTTTAGCAATGTTAGAGACACTAAAATTCATCAAGTGAAGCTTTGGCCATTTGGTTATTCTCGGGTTACTGTTCACATAGCTCTCTTCTTGGGCGACTGGTTTACTGTTTCTTCTGCAAGTCGAGCTGCTAATTCCAGACGCGTTGACCGTTGGTTGGGGCAATTTTTTGGTGGGAAGTGGCGCCTCCTACCTCTCTTTTAAACCCCCAGCAACGGCTCCTGGTACGTCCTCTCTGCTCAATTCGCATGGCTATCTATGGCTAGAATTCCGCCTGCCTGTTTCGTTGCTGTGATTCGTAATTTGAGATGGATTGGGAGTCGGTGAGGGCTTGAAATGGGGATGAGGGGACAAGTTCCCATGGTGGGCTTCCTATTCTGACTAAGGAACCTTCGTTGATGGCCGTTATGGGAGAAATTCCGAATTCGGGCACTGTTCCTTCTGGTTCGAACAAAACACGAGCTCCTCGCACGAGTGATGGGATGCAACCTGTCCAGCGAGAAAGGTCCGGTTCAGCTAAGCCTCGGGGCTAGGATACTTCTAAGAATTCTTCGGGAAAGTCTTGGGTGGCGGTGGCAAGAACCGTGGCCATGGGCTATGATCTGGTGTATACTCCATCGACTATGGTTAACAATAGACCTGTGATTGAGATCACTGATCAAGATTTGGAAGCTGCAGATCCCAAAATGTTTGAATGCTTAATGGGCTACTTCGTTGGTCGCCGAATGCCTTTTAAGGTCGTTAAAGAGGCCATGAAGAAAGCATGGGGGCCGAACCTTGCTGAAGTCATGTCAAATGGCAAAGGACTCTTTATGGTTCGCATTCCTGATAGGGAGTTCCGTCGAAGTGTGCTTGAAGGTGGTCGGATGACGGTTGCCAGAATACCACTTGTTCTGCAGCAATGGACCCCTGGTCTTGAGCTGAGAAGGGATCCCACCGCACGGTCCCTGTTTGGGTCAAACTGTTGAATATTCCTTTTTCGTGCTGGTCCGCCCACTTCATTGGGAGAGTTGCAAGTGCGCTCGGCAAACCCCTTTATGTTGATAAGAGAATAGATCAGGCGAACAACCTTACCTTTGCTAGGGTCTGCATTGAAATTACTGCTGATCAACCTGATTGTAAATTGATTGAGACAACCCATAATGGTACGAAGTGTGAAATAGGGGTGGAGTTTGAGTGGCGACCCACTGCCTGTGCTGGATGTGGCATTTTTTGCCACAATTGTGCAACGGCTAACAGGCTTGGTAGACCTCGAACAGAGCATGCTGATGCTGGTCCTTCTTCAGGGGAGTCTGGCCCTCAGAGTAAGGCCGCAAGTGGAAACACTTCTCAGCAAGCCAGACCAGCTCCTACTTCGGTGGATGCATCAGAGGATTAGGGAGAATGTCTTCGATTGCGCCTATCTTGGTTCCTCATTTGGAATCTACAGTTATTTAGCTGAATATAGCTAAGGAAATTGATGTAGGACAGACCATGAGTTCCTCTGGTGGCTCCTCTTCTCTTGCTCAGCAGGCTGCGGTTCCTAAGGATACTTTGCCCCCTCCACCGCACCAAATTGATCCTGCTCAGCCTGATTCTAGGTGGAATCAGGTCAAAGGCAAAAAGAAGAAGCAAAAGCCTCAAGATCTTACTGCTTCGTTAACACCACACTCGGAGGAGGGGCAGTTTCTCACTCTGAAGGGAGCTTTGCCTGTTGCTTAGTGCCAAAAGCCTCCTAAAGTCCCTGCTAAGCCCCTCATGAAAATCAGTTCTGGCCTCTCCTCTCAGGCTTCTGACTTGGCATCGGAGTCTGTTATGCCGTCTGGAGACCAGGAAGACGATACCAACAATTCAATTTCATCTAGTGAAGATGGTGGTCACACATCTAGGCCCCCTCCTTTGAGTGGTCCTTCAGAACCTGCTAGGGCTGGTTCGATCTAGGATCAGCTTCTCCTTTTGCTGCCTGACCCGCTGGGACCTTCTCCTGCAGTGGACTCGAAGGACTAGAGCTAGTCGCAAGTACTCCAAGGGGAGGTAATTCCCTCCTTTTGTTAACTATGTTTTTTGGGTTTTGGAACGTTAGAGGTATTATGAACCCTGTTAGAAGGGCGGAAATTAGAAAGTGTGTTGTTGCGAATAAGCTTTGCCTTATAGAGGCTGGAATTGGATTGCGAACTATGATTTTGCTCCTCGCGATAGAGTCTGGATTGGATGGGATCCAGCTTCTGTCAGTTTTGAGTTGATCTTTTCGAATGACCAAGCCATCCATGGGTGTTTGAAGGGGTTATCTTCTAATTTTACTTGCTGTGTTTCTGCCATTTGTGGAGAGCATTCCTTTGTGCATCAGAGGCCTCTTTGGTCTGATCTACTCCATTGTGAGGAGCTTTTTCAAGACTCTGCTTGGATAGTAGCGGGAGATTTCAATGCAATCAAAGACCCTTCTGACCGCTTTGGAAGCTCTAACGCCCGGATCCCCTGTTTTGATGAATTCAAGCTCTGTCTGGACCAAACGGAACTTGAGGATCTCAGGTACTCTGGCCTTCAGTTCACCTGGTCGACTTCGGCCGGTGCGGCTAGGAAGATGCGAAAAATTGACAGAGTTCTCGTCAACTCTAAATGGAGAATGGACTTTTCATACTCGGAGGCATCATTTCTCAATCCTGGAATTTCTGATCATACTCCTATGGTTGTCAGGGTTGTTGATCCGCGTCCTAGGAGGAAGCCTTTTAAGTATTTTGATCTCTGGGCTGAGCACCCGGACTTCCATTCTACGGTTTTGCAAGCGTGGGATAGTCAAGTTTGGGGTGTTCCCATGTTTAAGCTAGTTTCTAAACTGAAGTTGTTGAAAGCTCGCCTCAAGGCTCTTAATCTGGAAGCTTTCTCGGATATTTCTCTGAGAACTCTTGAAGCGAGGGAAGCCCTGCGTTCTACTCAGCATCTCCTTCAGTTTGATCCTAAAAATATTCCACTTGCTGAACTTGAAAAAGGGCAGCGCCGTGCTTTTATAGACCTTCGTGGTCAAGAGGAATCGTTCTATAAGCAAAAATCTAGAATTATATGGCTGAAGGAAGGAGATCGTAACATGAGATTCTTCCACAATTTTGTTAAAGCTAGACATCTCAATAACTGAATCCTCTCTGTCAAAGACACTGCAGGTTCGGTGGTCTCGGATCCGAATTTGGTGCCCCAAGTTTTTCTATCCTTTTTTTTCGGATCTCCTTGCTCCTCGAGGTGACTTAATTAAGCCTGATCTTCAAGAGCTTACTTCTTTTATTCGGAAGCCGCTGTCCGATAGCCAGGTATGTTCCCTAGTTTTGCCAGTCTCTAATTTGGAAGTTAAGAAGACTTTGTTCTCGCTTACTAAGGGAAAAGCCCCCGGTCGAGATGGTTTTACAGCAGAATTCTTTAAAAGTAACTAGGATATCGTGGGATCCTTAGTTACAGAGGCTGTGCAAGATTTCTTCTCCTTGGGTTGTCTTCTTAAGGAAGTTAATGCGACTATCCTAGCTCTAATTCCCAAGGTGCCGAATGCATGTGAAGTGAATGACTTTAGACTAATTGCTTGCTGCAATACTGTCTATAAGCTTATCACTAAGATTTTGGCCAATAGAATTGCGCCTGTGCTTCAAGATCTTGTTAGTCCTTCCCAGAATGCATTCGTTAAGGGTAGAAGAATAAGGGATAATATCTTACTGGCTCAAGAACTATTTGCAGGTTTCCACCTAGACCCATACCTCCCAAGATGTGCGGTCAAAGTGGATTTTTGCAAGGCTTATGATACTGTGGACTGGGATTTCCTAGAGCTTACTCTTACTGCCTTTCGGTTTCCTCTGTGGATTATTCGTCGGATTATGGCTTGTGTGCACACACCCAGGTTCTCTATCTCTATTAATGGGGAGTTTCATGGCTTCTTCCCAGGAGGCAGAGGCCTTAGGCAGGGCGACCCAATGTCACCTTATCTATTTACGTTGATCATGGAAATCTTCTCGGGAATTTTGAACCAAAGGTCTTCGGCCAAAGAGTTTAAATGTTTTTGGAGATGTAAGTCTCCCAAGCTCACTCATCTGTTTTTTGCAAACGATGTGTTCCTTTTTTGCCAAGCGGATTGGAAGTCGGCTGTGATCCTTAAAAGAAGCCTCGACATTTTCTCTTCATAGAGTGGTCTTCTCCCCAACAAAAATAAGAGCGACATTTTCCTTTCAGGAGGTGATCCTGCTTTGTGCAACAGAATCCTCCTGGCTTTTGGCTTTCAGGAAGGTAAACTCCCGGTTCGTTATCTTAGGGTACCGATCATCTCAAAGAGGTTGAGCAAGGCTGACTGTACTCAGTTAATTGACCACATTACTGCGCGAGTCCGCTCCTGGTCCCACAGGTTTCTCTCTTTTGCCGGGAGACTTCAGCTTATAAGGTCAGTGCTTCATGCTATTCAGTCCTTTTGGGCTAGTGTCTTCACTTTGCCCTCTTCGGTTATCCTAGGGATTGAAAGCATTCTTTGTAGATTTCTTTGGAAAAGCACTTCCTTAGATAAGGGAGGTGCTAAAGTCTCATGGGCGGATGTTTGTTTGCCTAAGGAGGAAGGGGGGCTGGGTATTCGGTCTATCAAGGATTGTAACAAAGCCTCAATGCTGAAATTTATTTGGATCCTTTTTACGGATAAGGAATCACTTTGGTGCCGTTGGATCCACTCCAACTTCTTAAAGAAACATAACTTCTGGGTTGCCCCTCAGCCTTCGGTTTGTGCATGGAGTTGGAAGAAGATCCTTCAACTCCGGGGCTGGCTGTTTTAGGCAATGCTTCGGTTGGGAGGTCGATAGTGGCTATTCTATTTCATTGTGGTTTGATAGTTGGCTGCCTTGTGGCCCTCTTCATCTACAAGTTCCTAAAACTTTTTTGTCGGATCCCGACGTTCCTGCGTGGGCGGTTGTGGCGTCTTTGTATTCTTATGCTGGTAGATCCTGCAAATTGCGTTTGGAGGATTGTGGTTTTTCATTTCCTCCTCTTTCAGTTGACCGTGATCGTTTTGTTTGGCGTTAAGATTCATCGGGGGCCTTCTTCGTAGCTTCTGCTTGGAACTTCATTAGAGCTTCTAAAGCCAAAGCACCTTGGACTTCTTTTATGTGGGACAAGGATTTAGCCCCTCGGTTTCAATTCCTTTTGTGGCTTATTACTAAAAACTGCTTGCCAACGCAGTCACTTCTTCTCTCGTATGGAAGGCTTGATTACTCGGTTTGCACTTTTTGTAATGCTCAGCCAGACTCGACCGACCATTTGTACTTCGATTGCAATATTTCAACTACCATTGTGTACTTTTGGGCTACCAGGTGCAATTTGCTGTGGAGGAATGGCACTTGGGCGAAAAACCTTGCTTGGGCTATGAAATTCCTTGCTGGTAAGAACTTCTTTCATAGTCTCTCTCGATATTCCTTTGGAGCCCTTTGCTATCTAATTTGGAAGAAAAGGAATGCTATGATTTTTCGAGGGGATTCTCTTGATATTCCCACTTTGAAGAACCATTTGATAAAGATGGTTAAAGATAAAGCAATTACCTACAAGGATGTCCCTGACACTCCAAGGAATCGGCATTTACAGAGAGGTTGGGATCTCGACCCAGCCATCTTCACTTAATCTTACGGGGCTTCTAACCCTCCCCTTGTTCCCGTTCGGTCGTCTTCAGCTTGGATGATTCTGGGCTTCGTCTTCAGCCTTGCGCATAATCCCTCATTCGGTTTCCCAGGCGTCCATGGAGGTTTGGTGGCTAAGTCTGGTGGTTGGGCTGTGTTTGTTTTTGCTTTGTTTCTGTACTTGCCTCTTGAGGCTTTTGCGCGGCTCCCTTCCACTCTTTTGTTCGCATTTAGAGTGTAAGTTGTTGGTGCCATTTTTGTACATTTGTCCAAAGCTTATCGATATATTCTTATCTTTTACCAAAAAAAAAAAATTCATCTAGTGAATTTGCTTATTACCAAGGGATGTACTGAGCAGTAAATTGTTATTTAAACTAATATGCCATTTAATCACCGAACATAGATCTATCACATCATTTATCAATAAATATAAAGTGAGTCTAATAACCACATTAAGTGCTGAAATTAAACTTAAATTAGTAAGTGCAATTGATAATCTCCAGCTACACACAACTTATCGATTATTTTAAGTCAGAAATCACTTAATGCAGTAAGTAACGAATGACTTACTTAATTGGTTAACTTAAAGAATTATGGGATAAGTGCATTAGAATTTCTAAAACTTGTCAACAAAATACAATTCAGTCCTAAAACTTTTAAAAGTTGCAATTAAGTCCTGAAAGTTGTCACAAGAGTGCAATCGAGTCCTAAATTTTTTTTAAAAAAATGCAATTAAGTCCTAAAACTTATCAAATTGGTTAAATCAAGTCCTTTTGTTGATAGTACTTTTTAAAAGTTTTAAGACCCAATTGCACTTTCATGACAAGTTTTAGGACTTGAGTGTACTTTTTGAAAGTTTCAGGACTTAATTGCACTTTCATGATAAGTTTTAAGACTTGAATGCACTTATCTCAAAAAGTATCCAATGGAAATTAAAACCTAACCAAATATATCGTCAAAACGAGGAAAGATACTGGAAGTGTCATCACTTTCATAGAGCACTTACTTTAGTGCCACTTTGGTATTTAAAAAAAAAAAATGCTTTAGTCTCATCATCGATTTGGTACGTCTGAAATCAGAAGTGGCAGTGTTTTAACATTTTTTTTCAACCAACGTGGCTCCCCAGTGCTCTGAGTTAGTGTCAATATTTAAATGGTGCCACTACACAAGTTTGCCTTAAATTTTAACCATAATTTGGACAAATTGAGCCATTTCCCTCTTCTTCAAACCCTAATTTGGACCGAAGCAATGTTGGGCAAATCGAATCGCAATCCACAACAGAGAACGATGCTATGAATGGAATTGATACGAACAAAGAAGTGTAGCGAACACCTGCATGGTGGTGGAATATCCAGATCTAGTGATGTCACGCCCTGATCCTCGGACACGCACCCATCCCTCACTAGTCGATTAGATAGCGACATCTCAAGACACATCGCCGACCCATTCATTTTAATATGCATGCGGAAGAATATAAATATGTGGCATCCTAAAACTCCGTGGCAACCTCTAGATGCCTTACAACTCTTGGAAGGGCGATGGACACATCATTGACCTATGTTATGGTCTTTAGACCAAAGAAGTGTAATAGAATTAATGGTTGAGCACCTAATGGGTGAATATTTTTGTTGGAAACATGTTCCATGCCCATGTGAGATCCAGATTTATTTGATGAGGAAATTATGTTTTTGGCCATGAATTTTATAAGTTGGACTTTATTAATCTATGTTACAAAGTATTATAGCCACTTAAATTTGTAATTTAGTACTTTGTATAAATAGGGATTAAGCTGGTTTTTAAAAGGGGTTAATCCTGAGTCATTTAAGCTTGGGTCTTAGGCCCAAGAGTGTTGGGCCTAAGATGGGCCAAAATGGCTAGACCATAGAGCCCATGAGGGGCCGTCGATCGCATGAAGAAGGGGGGGAGAGACCGGTTTGCATGCCTCCCCATTTGTCCCTTGAAGTTAGCCAAGTGTCAAGCCATGCAAAACTAATGATGGCTAATGATGGAGGGAAGGAAAATTAAAGGGGAAAAGTGGGCGGATTAAGCAAAGGGAACCGAGAGAGAGAGAGAGAGAGAGAGAGAGAGAGAGAGAGAGAGAGAGAGGTGTGTCGCACGGCACAGAGAAGGAGAGAAAGAGAGGAAGAGAGAAAGGAAGAAAGGAAGAAGGAAGGAGGCCGTGCGTGCGAGAGGAAGGAGAAGGGCAGTTCACCACCGTCCGTCGCCGCCGTTTGCTCAGTTTGGAGGCAAGTGTGATCCCTTGATCTAATCTTGCGTGCTGTGGTTAGTGTGTGTGATTGAATGGTAACAATTTCGGATGTATAGAATGTGAAAAATTGAAGTTATAAGAGTGGTGCTCTAATCTAGTGTACTGTTCTTGAGAAAAACAGCTCGACCTTGGATGTTCTAGTGACTTGCATGTGATGTTCTAGTTGAATTTTGGCTTTGACCTCTAAATGAAAGATGTAAAGGACATCCTGAGGTTTAACATATCAAAAATTTAGAGAAAAAAAAAACAAGAATAGGTGGGTGAAATCGTGGTTCTTTGGAGATGGTTAGATCTGGAATTACGGTACTAGGAACAGAGATTTTAACCGTCCATATTTAATTATCTAGGACGAATTTGACTTTGATGTCTTCATGAAGTATCTACCTTATGGTCTTGTCTCCCACATATTCAAATTTCATAAATTTTTAAGTTCATTTGGGTATTTAATCAAAATGTTTTCTGAAACTGTGCAAACAGAATTGTTTGAATTTCGAAATCTGCGATGCATGGACCGTACCCAATCTTGTAGAGTTCTGTTGGCATAATGTATTTACAAGATAACTACCTTTAGGTGTTGTTTATAATCTATCAAAATTTCATAATTTTTGGAGTCCGTTTAGGCATTAAATTGAAAGTATTTTCGGAATTGTGTATGATGCTTCATCCGAACATTCATATATTTTCAGAAAAAAATAAAAGAATTGGTTTCATATGATGTGACGTATTGTGTTGCATATATGGTATCATATAGTATGGTACATAATGTCAAAAGTTGAAATAGACCTTGTTGCCATCACATCATGTGCCATGCTGATTTTGAGACACAATTGTGGATATGAATTATAATAAATGAGGATACCGTCGGAGGTGTGAGCCGACGATGCCCCGCGAGTGTCGGAATGCCCGGAGGTGAGTGCCGGATGCCCGAAGGTGTGTGCCGGATGTCCTCGGGAGTTTCGAGATGCCCGGAGGTGTGTGCCGGAGGTTCCTCGCGATGCCAAGTTAGGTGTGAGCGATAGAATGTGGGATGTAATTACTGGTCCCAGGGAAGAAAAATGTGGTGACCCAATTGAAAGATAAAAAGCTAAAATTGAATCATCCATAGTATGGTGACATGTATGCATGGCTGTATGATATAATATGTATAAGTGCATGGTGGTATGTGCATATAGTATGGTGACATGTATGCATGGCAGAATGATGTTACACGTACAAGTGCATGGTGGTATATGCACATGACATGGTGACTTATATACATGGCTGTTTTGATGAAATGTGCATGGCTAAAAGGTAAGACATGTTTAACATGTATGAACTATATGTACTCTACTATGATGTCATGATTGTTCTGTTTGATGCATTGAGTAGTTTAATAGATCTTTTACTTGCTAAGTGGTTGTACTCACCCCTTTGGGGACCAACATTTCAAATTAGAAAGATGCCTCTCCCTCTAGTCACGCGTGGTACCTTTTACGGCCTTCCATCTGACATGGAGGTCGAGTGTATGGAGCATAATTGTGTCACCATCCCTGGATTGGTGTTCATACGGGTTCGTGTGCTGGTAATGTATGATGTGGGCCTGGCTGGGGGCCCGATCATTCAGGAGTTCTTGTCTGTCCACGTCCGTCGTGACGGAGTGACGCTGGGGATGTTGCCGCCGCCACCACCCGATGCACCAGGGTGGGTGTGATGGCCCGCGTGAGGAGTGGGAGCTGACACTTTTTGGGGATAGTCGACACTTATAGATGGAGGGTTATACGTGATCGATATAGGGGGTCAAGATCTCTCTTTTGAGCTGTAGCCAAGTTTAGCTAAAAGTCTTGGCTTTTTGGTTGTACCGACCCGAGATGTCCATCATAAAAATATAAATAAAAAGTGGCTCAACTTTATGATTTCCTCCGATGTGTAGTTGGTGTGCATTGTATCATCGTTATGGGAGTAGAGGGATGGTGTGACTTGTCCTGATTTTCGCTATGAGCTGCGCCAAATTCTTTTTTTTTTAAATAATAATAAAAATATGCCCATGAACTACGATTCTTCTTTAACCCCGTAACAAAGATATGTATCTGGTATTCATTAGGTGGAGCGATAGGTATCTGAGGCAACCTTACCAGATCGGGGGTGCCACAAAATAATCCTCAGAAAATAAAACAATGGGATAGGAAAGTAGGGCCACAGATTTTAAAATCCAAATCACCACACTTATATACATTGCAAACCATAATGTATATTATACAATATGAACTAGATAAGTCAAGTCCTACTCAAACCAGTCCGAAAATAAAGTGTGTAGACAAGAGTGGGGTTTTCAATCTACTCCGGGTCATCCTCCTCGACGATCTCTCTTTCTTCTACGCTCACGGCTAAGTACTCCGCAGAATCAGGATCATCCAGCTTAGGATCCTTCGCATCCACCACCGATCCATCCTTAGGGTCTGCAGTGTTGGAGAAAACTCCATTATGATTTTGAAGTTGACAAAACGTTTCCATCAGTCTAGTCTGAAGACTTCAAGACTTAATTGTTAAAGTCTGATGAGCTCCAGACTCTATCGTCGAAGTCTGAAGACCACGAGACTCAAGACTCAAAGTCTACCCTCACTGACAGTTTCTAGACCAACGAAGAGAAGACTTATCCCGATGTGAGTTTATCTTTAAGGATTCGGTTCGTATGGTTTATAGAAGATCTTACAGCTGGAGATATCCTTGATTGATTCTGTCCAATAGGTAGATTGGAGGAATTCCTTTGGTAAGTACCAACGGTTGTGAAGGCATGAAGGAGTATATATGGAAGATGCTCAAGTTATTCAAGTGTGTACGTGAAAGAAGAATTCCAACGTTTGAAGCTCTTAGTTCTTTGCTATTTCAATCGTAAAAGCTTTCATTGTACTCAAAAGAGAGATCAAACACTTGTGAGACTTTGAAGGAGTGTAGTAGAGTCTCTACACTATAAAGTCAAGGACGCAAGACTATAACATCTCTTTTGGTTCTTAGTGAAATCCAGCCAGTGGGCTGTCTGCGCGGGAGAGTGGACGTAAGCTTGATCTAAGCCGAACCACTATAAATATCGTATTTCCATTCTCTCTCCCTTAAACTTCTTATTTTTATTTATAGCTTCATATTACGGTTACTACTGTTTATGTTGCTAGAAAATTATTTTGAAGTCTCGTAAAAATTTCTTTATCACCTATTCACCCCCCTCTAGGTGTTCTTACTAGCCCTTTCAATTGGTATCAAAGCTTGTGTGCTCGTTCTATTAAAGTATTTTTACTTCTGAGCTAAAGATCTATGGTTAGTATTTTGGCTCCAGGTTTGGTTGAAGGACAAAGCAACACCAGACCTCCTTACTTTGATGGAAAGGAGTACGATGTTTGGAAAACAAGATGAAAGCATTTCTAAGATTGAAAGATCCCTTGGAATGGGATGTGGTAGAAAACGGAATCATTCGTAAAGCTGCATCAATCTCAAAAAGAGGAAAAGAAGTTGTAGATGCTAGCAAAATGGCACAAGAAGAAAAAACCAAGAGACAAGCTCTTGATGCTAAAGCTATCTATTCTATATATTGTGCTTTATCTCCTACTGAATATAACAAAATTTCATCATGTGAAATAGTCAAAGAAGTCTGGGATAGGTTGCATGTTACCTATGAAGGAACTAATTGAGTCAAAGAAACAAAGATCAAAATCTTACTCGGACAATATGAAGCCTTCAAGATGAAACCAGGAGAATCTATTACTGACATGTTTAGTCGTTTCACATAAATTGTAAATGGTCTATCATATCAAGGACAGCCAATCTCAGGACCAATGAAGGTCAATAAATTGCTGCGTGGATTATCCAAAGATTGGAATAACTTGAAGACTTCAATAAAAGAAACCCAAAAGATCATGCCACTTACTATGATGAACTCGTAGGCACACTTCAGTCATACGAAGTGGAGCAACTTAATGAGGAAGAAGATCCCAAAGGTAAAAAGTCAATTGCTTTAAAATCTAACGATGATTTTGATGATACAAATTCTAAAGATGACATGGATGATGAAGAACTAGCACTCATGATAAGGAGATTCAGGAAACTGAACAGAAAGGGAAGAAGATTTAACTGGAAGAAGCAAGGCTCTCAAAAATTCCAGAACAAATCAATTGAGGATGATGAGGTCAATAAAGATGTGGTTTGTTTTGAATGTAAGAAAAAAGGACACATCAAACCCAATTGCCCTTTATTGAAGAAAAAGAAAGCAAGAAGTGAGTTTTTTTAAGAAGACTCTCAAAGCAGAGACATGGAGTGATACAGAATGTGAAGAAAGTGATGAAGAGTATGCCAACATATGTTTAATGGCAAACTCAGACTCAGACTCAAACTTTGAAACAGATTCAAACTCAGATAGTGAAATCGAGGTTAGTAATTTAAAACTTCCTGCTAAAGTCTCGAAGTACATTGATAAACTGTCTTAGTCTCAAAACCTCTCTTAAAAGGATCTCCAAATTAAAAAGCGAAAATTCCAAACTGAAGCAACAAGAAATCTCTTGGAAAGAAAAAATTGAAAATTTAGATAAAATTTTTGTTGTTTTGAAAGAGAATGCAGACTCTATTTCAAATGAAAACATATTTTTGAAAGAGGATATTTCAAATATTACAAAAAAGTTTTCAATAGAATCCGAGAAGTTGGAAAAAATTCTTTCAATTCAAAAACCATATTTCAATAAATCTGATTTGGGTATGACACCAAAAATATTCCTTTAATTGATTTTCCAAAAGTAAAGAAAAGAATCAAATAAAGACCCACCAAAACATTTTACAGAAATCATTTTTAAAGAGTTTTTATAAAACCTGTTGGCCGAAGTGCTCTCAAATGTTCAAAGTGTAATAGCTCAGAACATTTTGAGAAAGAATGTCCTATGGTTTGGAAACCTATTAAGAAGGAATGGGCAAAGACTGTATATTGCACTAACTCCCTTGGACCCAAGAAAATGTAGGTATCAAAGAAAGCTTGAGTTCTTTTTATAATTGCAGGTCACTATCAAGAAAAAGGTAAAGTGGTATTTAAATAGTGGCTGCTCGAGACACATGATAGGAGATTCAAGTTGTTTCATAAAGCTTATGCAAATAAAAGGAGGAAAAGTTTCTTTTGGTGGAAATAGCAAAGGAAGAATTGTTGGATGTGGAACTGTAAGAACTGGAAGTCTCACAATCAACAATGTCTCCTTGGTGGAATGTCTGAATTACAATCTACTTAGCATTAGTCAATTGTGTGACACTAGATTCAAAATCAACTTCCAAAAAGGTATTTGTTCGGGAACTAGCAAGGATTTATCCCAATCTTTCATTGGACAAAAACATGGGAATATCTATCTTCTGGATATAAAATCAGAAAGCTCTCAGTGTCTAATATCCATTCAAGATGAAGCAAATATATGGCATAGAAAACTTGGCCATGTCAACATGAAGCAAATTGCCAAAATATCATTCAAGAAGCTTGTTCGTGAACTGCCCAGCCTAATGTATAAAAAATGTGACTTATCCACACCATATGTTTTGGGAAAACAGGTTAAAAACTCTTTCAAACCTATAAATAAAGTTTCTACTAATTGAATTTTGCAGCTTCTGCATTTGGATCTTTTTGGACCAACCAAAACTCAAAGTATAGGTGGAAAAAGATACGGTCTAGTAATTGTGGATGATTATTCTCGCTTCACATGGGTATACTTCTTAGCAAGTAAGTCTGAAATCTTTTCTTATTTTTCAAAATTTGCAAGAAAGTTCAAATTGAAAAAGGTTATGTTATTTCAAGTATTAAGACAGACCATGGAGGTGACTTTGAAAAACAAGATTTTGCTAAATTCTGTGATGATTCTAGTTTTCAACATGTTTTCTCCTCTCCATATACTCTAGGACAAAATGGAGTTGTGGAAAGAAAGAATAGATCTTTGCAGGAGATGGCTAGAACTCTCTTAATTGAAAGTAATATCTCTTATTGTTTTTGGACTGAAGCAATTTCTACAGTTTGTTATATTATTAACAAAGTATTTTCAAGGTCTATTATGAAGAAAACTCCTTATGAGTTATTCAAAGGAAAGAAACCAATTGTTTATTATTTCTATGTGTTTGGTTGCAAGTGTTTTATTTTAAAGAATGCAAATGATCAAACTGGTAAGTTTGAAGAGAGATCGAACGAAGGAATTTTTCTTGGTTACTCAACTTCAAGCAAAGCCTTCAGAGTATTCAACAAAATGAGTCAGTCTGTGGAAGAATCTATGAATGTCAAATTTCAAGACTCAATGCAGAATCAAATGAATCAGGCTCAACTTGAAGAAACTGAATCTACTCCAAATCCTACAAAGTCTACTTCTCCTGAAGTGGCTCAGACTCCTGAAGTTCAACAACAAAATGAACCAGTAGATTCAATTGAAACAGAGGATCACCAGACTCAAAAACCAACCAGCAATTGGAAGCACAAGTCAAGTCATCCTAAGGAACTCATCATTGGCAACATCGATGATGGAATTCGTACCAGATCCAAAAGGCATGAAGAGTCTAGTGCTTTAGCACTTGTTTCTGAAATTGAACCTAAGATTATAAAAGAAGCCTTGGCTGACAATCGTTGGATTGAAGCTATGCAAGAAGAACTCAAACAATTCAGCATTAATGATGTTTGGGAACTTATTCCTAAACCTAAAGGTAAGTCCATTATTAGAACTAAGTGGGTTTTCAGGAACATGATGGACGAAAAAGGAAAAGTTGTGACAAGAAGAAGGGATAGACTATGACGAAACATATGCACCGGGAGCGAGGTTAGAAGCAATTAGATTATTACTTACTTTTGCTTACTATAAAAATTTCAAGTTATTTCAAATGAACGTAAAAAGCGCATTCCTAAATGGATTTATCCAAGAAGAAGTCTATGTGGAACAACCACCTGGCTTTGAAGATCCAAGAAAGCCAAACTCAGTGCACAAATTGAAAAAAGGCGCTTTATGGATTAAAACAAGCCCCTCGAGCTTAGTATGACAGGTTAAGTAAATTTCTAATTCAAAATGGTTTTGATAAAGGTAAAGTTGACACTACTTTGTTCATTAAGAGAGAAGGTAAAGATTTCCTACTTGTTCAAATCTATGTTGATGATATCATTTTCGATTCACCTAATGAAAATTTATGCAATAAGTTTCCTAAGTTTATGCAGGATGAATTCGAGATGAGCATGATGGGTGGATTAACATTCTTTCTTAAATTACAAGTCAAACAATTGAAGAAGGGAATTTTCATTCATCAAGAAAAATATGCAAAAGATCTCATAAAAATGTTTGGTTTAGAAATTGCAAAAAGACTGAGATACCTATGTCAAGCTCTTCAAAGCTGGATAAAGATGAAGAAGGAAAGAGTGTAGACTAGAAGTTATACAGGAGCATAATCGGTTCACTTCTTTACCTTACTGCATCTAGACTTGATATTTTTTTTAGTGTTTGCATCTGTGCTAGGTTCCAATCAAATCCCAAAGAATCTCACTTAATTGCTACAAGGCGCATCATCAAATACATTGTAACAACTCCAAAGCTAGGGCTGTGGTATCCAAAAGAATGAGACTTTACTCTTCTTGGATATTTAGACGCAGACTTAGTAGGTTGCAAGGTGGACAGGAAGAGTACTTCTGGTTTATGTCAATTGCTTGGAAACAAGCTGGTATCATGGTTTTCAAGAAAATAGAGTACATCAACTCTTTCAACAGCTGAAGCAAAATATGTAACTCTTAGGAGTTGATGCTCTCAAATTTTGTGGATTCGACAACAGCTAAGACACTTTGGAATTGAAGAATCTTGCACCGAGATCAAATGTGACAACACCAGCGCCATAAATCTCACAAAGAATCCAATTATGCATTCAAGGGCAAAGCATATAGAAATTCGACATCGTTTTATTAGAGATCATGTTCAAAATGGAGAAGTTTTGATTCAATTCATTGACTCAAAGAATCAATTGGCGTATATATTTACAAAGCCGCTGAGGAAAAGTCTATTTGAGTCTATCAGCACCAGACGAAACATCACATCCTTTATCGAGTAAAGTCTGGAAGTGCTTAAGACTCAGAGGTAAAGTTTGAAGATGTTCAGACTTAGAATAACTAAGAGTTACAACTATAAGTTTTTTAAAATTCTAGCATTTTAATTTAAAATTTTGAAAAGGTACGGTTACTTTTTTAATCGCTAATTGATTGCTATATTTTTAGAAATTATCTTTCTCGAGTTTTTGAATTTATGGAAGTTTTTCATTTTCAAAAAGGCAGTTATTTATTTTTCAAAAAGGCAATTTTTTTTTTCCTTTATGACGATTCGTTTACCCTGCTTTACTTGCTTTATTTACTGTTGAGATTCGTCTTCTCCATTTTCACTCTCAAGCCCTAGAATACAAAAATTGTACTTGCTCTCATTATGTCTGCAGTTTATTCCAAAAAATTTTCACCTTTTCGAGCAAGTTTGAGAATTTCTCCCTTAAAGCGATAATATCTTCAAGAAAGTCTTCGAGAATTGCAAGTAGGGGACCACGCCACAGCCTGAGGGTCCTACGCATTTCGATTTTACTGAGGAAGAAGACTCTTCTCAACCATAGCGACTAAGTCAGCAACAACCTTCTCAACAGCGTCAGTCTCCTCCACCGACTCAACCAGAAGAAGAAATTTTGGAAGAAGTTGAACCTGTAAGAACGCTAACCCCTAATGTTGCTTTCAAGCTTTATTCTAAGTTGAAAGAATGAGGTACTGCTATGTCTTTGATCGATGAATATCTGAGAGAGAGAGACTACAAAAATGAGACTTTGTTTTTACGCGATATGGAGAAGATGGGTATTGCAGAAAAAGGGTCAGCTAAAAAGGCCTTTGCTAATTTTCCTAGTGACCCTCGTTTTGGCACAGCTAATCAGCCAGAAGGACAGGATGATGATGAACGAATGTTTACATATTTCTAGCCTAGAACAGGAGTGGTTGTAAATGTTGAAGGTGATGGGACGAGTCTATTCCATTCGAAAAACCACAAGAAGGTTTATTCAAATTTGTTGAAATAAGGGGTTATGAACCCCATAAGTGTTGATTTTGATTTCCTTGATTCTATGCAAATAAATTTGAGGGAAAAGTTTGCACTTCTTCAATTGCTTATCCAGAACTCACAGCCTACTTCTATTCGAATCTATCCTTTTTGGATGCGAACAATTTCTCTTTCACAGTAAGGGATAAGGAGTTTTTGGTGGATATGGACACTTTGGCTAACTTGATTGGGGTGGAAAGAGCGAGTTTCCAACCAATCAGTGTGTACGTTGCTCACGCTACACTGGCATTGGTAAAAGACAAGTTTGCTGAAGGCAAGATCTCCTACTCTAGGATGAATGCCTCCAACATCTTGCTGCATAAAATCGTGATCAACTGCATCCGTCCAAAATCAACATCCAAGACTGATGTGTCTCAGTCTAAAGCAAAATTGATGTATGCCATCAATGCTGGCTATAAATTCTCTCTGTCTCACACCATCCTATTTCACATGTACAGGACAGTGGTAAAAGATAAGGGACAACTCCCTTATTCTGCTCTTATCATGCGTTTTTTTATACATTTCAAAATCCACATCCCTACACCTATGTGTTTGACCAGCATTACTCAAATGGTGATTGGCCTTGAAATGGTCACCAAGATGCATTTGAAAGAGCTTAACAAGGTGTTAGAGCGCATGAAGGAGAAGTCTCCCGTCAAAGCGAAACAGGACTCTGCAACGACCAAAAGAAAAGGCAAGGAGCCCATGGATGCTCCAGCAAAGAAGAAGAGAACTCTCATATTGTGGGATGAAGAAGATGAGGACGAGATGACTCTTTCAGCCTTAAGGAACTTGAAGAGTTTCATTAGCTTTCGCGAGACTAGAGAAGAGACTGAGAGAAGAGAGAAAGAAGAAGAAGAAGGTTGAGGAAGAGGAAAAGAAGAAGAAGAGGAAGGAAGAGGATAAGAAGAAGAAGAGGAAAGAAGAGAAGAAGAAGAAGAAGAAGAAGAAGAAGAGGAAGAGGAAGGAAGGAAAGAAGGAGAGGAAGAAGAGGCTCGAGATGACTCTCTTGAGTCAACATTGGCTGTATCCTTGTCAAGCAACTCTGAAAAGACAAGGAGTGGAACTGCTGGTGAGAAAGCAAAAGAAAAACATCACACTCTTGCTGAAGTAGAACAGGAAGAAGAATCAATTCTCCTCTTAAGGGCACACAAACAGGGGGAGCTGTGGAAAAACAAGGTATTTCTTCGCCTATTCTCACTAATAATGTTAGTCAATCTGCAACAGATCTAGAGGATATGTATGCCTCTCACCATCCAGAACCAGACCTTGAGGCATTCACTTCTAATCACAGTCGACAAACTGCTGAAGATCCCTCCAATCTCAAAACTCCAGGAACTGATTCAGCTAGACCCAGTGCTACACTAGCCCATTCAGCAGACTTTTCACGAATAATGGATGTCCTGCTTGATATAAAGAAGGGTCAATATGGTTTGGAGTATGAGATAAAAGATCTCAAGAAGGCTTTCTTGGCTACTTTAGTTTTGTTGCAAGACCAGTTACTTACCCTGAAGACTCAAGTGCAAGATCATGTGAAGGGTGAAGATCTACATCAATTGAAGGAGACTATTGGGAAGCTTGAGAAGACAATAAGCTCTATGGGGGAATTCTAGCTTGTTCACTTGCCCAAACAGCCATGATTTTCACATCTCTCTTTTCACTCAACGTTTTTTTATTCTCCACTTTTTGCTGTTGACAAAAAAGGGGGGAGAAGTCGTGCAGATTTGTCTTTACTTTGTTTTGATGTTTTGATGATTTACTTTCGATTTTTTGACTGGTGTGGTTTGGTTTGAATCATTGATGCTTGCAATAACTTAGCCTGAAATACTGATTATGGATGGATGGTTATTTTGTAGGATTAACATGTTTCTTTTTTTTTTTCTTTTTTTCTTTTTTTGCAGAAGATACTACCCAAGTCCTAATCAACTCATTTTTTATAAACTGTTATGTATTGCTTAAGTTTTGTTTTGCAGGACAAAAGTTTTCAAATCTGTAGGAAAGTTTTGTCATCATCAAAAATGGGGAGATTGTTGGAGAAAACTCCATTATTATTTTGAAGTTGACAAAACGTTTTCATCAGTCTAGTCTGAAGACTTTAAGACTTAATTGTTAAAGTCTGACCAACTCTAGACCCTATCGTCAAAGTCTGAAGACCGCAAGACTCAAGACTCAAAGTCTACTTTCACTGACAATTTCTAGACCAACGAAGAAAAGACTTATCCATATGTGAGTTTATCTTGAAGGATTCAGTTCGTATGGTTTATAGAAGATCTTACGATCGGAGATAGCACATCGAGATCAATTATTCTTATTGGAATTAATTCGGCTAATCAAGATTTGTTGAAAAGTAAAGTATACATGGAAGGTTCTACTTATGGAAACCTAGATCCTGATTGTATGGGCGAGCAAGATTGGTGTGCTATCATCACATTCCTTAAATGACTCGAGATCTCCTTGATTGATTCTGTCCAACGGGTAGATTGGAGGAATACCTTTGGTAAGTGCCAACGGTTGTGAAGGTATGAAGGAGTATAAAAGGAAGACACTCAAGTTATTCAAGTGTGTGCGCGAAAGAAGAATTCCAAAGTTTGAAACTCTTAGTTCGTTGTTGTTTCAATCGTAAAAGCTTTCAATGTACTCAAAAGAGAGATCAAACACATGTGAGACTTTGAAGGAGTGTAGTAGAGTCTCTACACTATAAAGTCAGGGGCGCAAGACTGTAACATCTCTTTTGGTTCTTAGTGAAATCAAGCCAGTAGGCTGTCAGTGCGGGAGAGTGAATGTAGGCTTGATCTAAGCTGACCACTATAAATATCGTGTTTCCATTCTCTCTCCCTTAAACTCCTTATTTTTATTTACAGCTTCATATTACTGTTACTACTATTTACGTTGGTAGAAAATTATTTTAAAGTTCGTAAAAATTTCTTTATCACCTATTCACCCCCCCTCTAGGTGTTCTTACTAGCCCTTTCATGCAGTACCCTACAAAAGCAACATCCATCACATACAGAGGTGTATTAGATTCCGGCACAGGGTCCTCTCTTCGTCCATCACTGTAATGGCGATACCATGCCCTATATTGATGGGGCACCTTTTTGGGTAAACCCACATTAACCCAGACGATGGACTTCACCAACATGTATTCTAATCCTTTAGGGTGCCCATGTATCGAAATGTGATAATTCTGTTCTGTGAACTTCTTTGGTATGCTAAAATGCTCGGGAGGAGCAGGAGAGACGGCAATCTATGGACCTGAAATGTTATCCCATGACGGGGTAAGACTACGTCTGAGCAAGTTCTACTCCGTAAGACTCGTTTAGGAAACAAATATGCCCTAAGGGCTGCCTAAGCACAATTATGAGTCAGAGGACTTACCTTGGCCTCGATCTCTTCCTGTAAGCAAAGCCATTTAATATTTCATCAAGTCATATCAACAAATCAAATCACTCAATCAGATCGAATCATCGATCAATCGACTCAGTCGATTCCATGTCATCATGACCACTTCTCAGTCAACTCAATCAATATTATCTATAATGTCCTATCAAATCAGGACCGCTCACCCAAAACTGAAAATATAGATAGTATAGCTCACCCAAAGCTAATATATCAAGGCCCGTAGGCAGATATGGTATACTAATAACGCTCGCCAGAAGCTGACCCCATGGTATACTGCTCGCCTAAAGCTGACATATCAGAGCCCATAGGTTGATATAATATACCATACTAATTATTTAATTAGTTCATCATTTTTATCATACCCGATAAAAAAAGCCATGTGTGGATATACAATCGACCTTAACCAAAATATAACATTTTCACTTTAAAACATCCCACCAGTTTCAACAGCCCATGACATATTTTTAACATTGTAAACCGACGCCCGGTGATTTTCTAATTAATTACTGAAATTAATTAAATTTAGGAATAAATTGCAAAAATCACAATCACACCAAATCAGCACAAATTCGAGCTCAATTAAATAAACAGATCACACCATTACAATCAACATAAAATTCCGATCACCGACTATCCTGGTCTAATTTTCAGAAAATAATTAATTAATTATTTAATTACGAAAATTAATTAATAAATGCCAATAATTAAAAATTAGGCCCATAAAGCCTAATTGAATGCCGAGATGGACCCGGAAAATTTTTGAATCACTTTAGATAAATACTAGAGCTTGTCTAGGCCCTAATTGCACTAGCTATCCACCTAACATGCATCGGTAATTAATTAAACTCACTAATCTAATCTAACTAACCACCTAAACCATGCTTAACCTAAACTAATCAACCCTTAAGCGTCATTAACCTACTAAGCGAGGATTAGTGAGTCAAACTCACTTGATTAATGAACGGCTCGGTTCAAAACGACAAGAACGCTGTGGGGGACGGAAAACTTCAAGCGGGCTTGGCTTTCGGGATCGAGAAGCGGGCCAAAACGGGCCAAACGAGCTACTAGAAATCCATTGATTTTGCTTTTGTTTGGTGGCTGGAAGAAGAGGAAACAAGGCTGGTTCGGCTAGGCAAGACTAGCGGAGGCAACAAGGGCACTTGGTGAGGCTGAATGGCGGCTCCAGCGACTCCTACGACCACAAACGATGGCTGGACAGCTTCCTGGATGGTGAGCAAGACGGGACGGTAGGGCTAGGATGCAGCTGAGGCAGACGACACGCGTGGCAAGGCGCAACGGCGCGCACGTGAGAAGGAGCGGCGAACGGCGATAGGTGGTGGCGTGCAACGAGGACGATTGCTTAGCTGGCTTCCTCGGTGGCTGCTAGTTTTCGCACAACACAAACAAGAGGGAGGAGGGACGGTGGACGACAGGTGAGGGAGAGATGGAGAGATGAGGGAGCAAAGGGGGTCCACCAAGCCTTCAAGGCTATCCCTTGGTCCCCTTGACCATTCTCCTCTACCAACTGCTTTCCTAGGCTGAAAATCAGCCACCAAGGCTCCTCTTTGCACTCTTGAAATGGTGCAAAAGTCGCGGGTGATGGGGGCACACGAATTTGGCTCGGTTTCTCTTCAATTGGACACTCAATCCTCCTCGAATTAATCCAATTCGGTTTCTAAAAATTCAACCAACATACCCACAATCATATTAGTATTTTTCCTCACCAATACAATGCACTTGCTTCTCAATTGTGCAATCAAAAAAGGTCCCTGACATTTTTTGGACAAAAATGGCCCTACAACGACTTTTTCTCAAAAAGTCTCGACTTGCAGAAAAAATCTTCTGAGACTAAGTCGACATTCTTAAAATGACTCATGACATGACAGAACTTTCAATTTCTGAAATCAGATTCAAATTCGGGGTTAATTTCACTCAGGCACATTTTTAGCGTGACCTAGGCTACGGGTAGTTTTCAGAAATTTTTATTGCAAATGACCCATGGTCGATTTACTTCAAGCCGCAATGAACCCACTCGAGACATTGTCGACTCTCGGTTGTCGCGAAAATCGCGAGAATTCAATTATGGACACAGGGTATCAAAACGATAGAAAAATCGGTCTAGTACTGGTCGACAAGAATTTTCCAATTTAGTGGAGTCACCCACGTTTAGCCACACATCTCAGTCGAACCGACCTATCTCTGATCCCTAATCAATTTTTAACTGTGCCGTAATGACCTCTAAAGATGAGCACGGTCAAGTAGCCGATTTCTGGTCGAATTCTCCAGTCTATTTCATTAAAATTCCTTAATGACTTTCCCAAATAGTCTAGTTATCTCGAGAGTGATTAGCTTTGAGAACAGCCCTATAGACGCATCGATGAAAGGCTCGATTTATTCAATAGAAAACAGAATTGAAAATTTGAGATGTCACAAGTGATGTAGCAAGACCTCCTCCACAAGTTCCCAGATAACTTGTCATGCAGCTTCAAGTACTCGCAAGGCTCAATTTGTGTCCACTCCTCCCTCTCTCCCACTTCCCCATCAGTTCTAGCCAGGGGTGAGTGATTCCAACTTTTACATGGAACCTACCTTATTAGAATCGGTTTCCTAATTTTTGGAACTTGAAACCTACCCTTCATATCGTGATAGTGGAACCCCCATGTCAATCAGTTCCAAGGTCTAGGTGGAACTAGCCAATTTCTTATTTTTTTTTTCCTTTTTTTTTTTTGGTTTCATGTTTTCATCCTTTTTTTATTGTTTCATTTTTAGTTAAGCAAAATGAAGGTGAACACAACAACAAAAATCCTCATTTGTCAATAGCATACATAAAATAAAATAAAATAAAAGTTCAAAACACATAACTGTGGTTCATTGGTTAACGATTCTCGACTCGATTCTTCAATTCTAGATTTAGTCAAATATTTGTGAAAGAAGGATGTCAAAATTTGAAATGGGAGATTTTATAAAAATTTGAGAAAGCAACTTGGTTACCATTTTCACTATACTGGGCAGGTTATATATGGTAATTGATTGGGCCTTCATCCTAACCATTTCACCTTAGAAAAATATGAAATTCAAGTATCTTATAATTTAAGATGTTTTGAATAACCTTTATGAATAAGTTTTTCCAAATTCAAAGCACAAAAAGCTCTATAAAATTGGAAAGCGGGAAAGATCCAGTAGTTTTGAAAAACTGGGAAGTCAAAACCTATGAATCTCAAGGTGTCATCAAGGCTATAGGATAGCCATAATTAGCTCCAATGTGTCATATTTTGGGATAATTACACTATTGGTACCATAAGTTGTGTATGGCGCTCACTTTGGTGCCAAAAGTTTCAGTCGAATCACTTAAGTGCGAAAACTTTTAAAAAACGTTCACTTTAGTGCCAACTCCGATCTAGTTGGCTGGAAATTTGACGTGTCATTTATTTATTAATATTTGAAGCTGATGTGGATTGCCAGAGAATACAAGCAGCATGCAAACAACAAAATGACGTCGTTTAGTGTCTTTTCCCCCAAATAAGAAACCCTAAATCCCCAAATTCGAGTTGAATCGAAATTTGAAAACCCTAAATCCCCAATTCGACCAATTCGAGTGCATGCTTTGATTTTCTCTCAAAGTTATTAGCTCGCTCTTGCGAATGGAGGGCAGAAGCTTCAGCAGCAGCTCACACACCCATAAAAAAAGCGAATTAGATAGTGAGTATTACTGATATTGTGGGTTACCGAGTCCGAGAAGAACATCTGGGACTCGGTTGAATCCGGGGAGAAGATTCCATGGGTGCGGCAGATATAGAGAAGGCTTGAAGTACAAATATTTCAAATTGGTTGATTGGAAATTCTCTGATTGAGTGACAGAGGTGATCCTAGAGTTACTTGAAGGCCGAAATCAACCTCCACCTGCGTTAATGGACGAGTTGGAGGATGTCGACTCAATGCAAGCTCAAATGAAGGGTTTAACATCTCTGGTCGACCATTTGAAGAGGAAGGTATCAAGGCTAAAAATTGAAAGAAACTTTTATCGAGCGTTGATTGTGTTCTTATTCTCTTGGGTAGTTTATTCAAATGTGAAGTGTCCAATGAGAAAAAGTTTGTGTGTCTACCATAGTCGAAGTTTGTATGTCTACCATTTTTGTATGAAGCAAAAGGTTTTGTTGTAATCCATGATAGAAATGCAAGGTTGAAGTTGGAATACATTAATTGTGAGCACTTCCAAAATGCAATGTTTGCTTGCTGCATTTGTTATTTGCCCTCCTGATTTGCTGGTTTGTTGGTTTGCTGCAACTGCAAACCATGGCGAAATTGAAGGTTGGAGTTGAAATGCATTAGTTCTGAGCACTTTTTATTGTTTAGTTGTGTATTGGCAATGTTTGTTTTGGTTAGTTTTTGCTTCAAATAGAATGGTTGCTGCATTTTTATCATTGTAATGGTTTGCTGGTTTGTTGGTTTGCTGCAACTGCAAACCATGGCAAAATTAAAGGATGGTGGCAAATTAACGATTGACCATTTCAGTGTCCAAAGTTGTAAATAGTAATCGCTTGAGTGTCAAGTTTTTATAAAAGTGATCATTTAAGTGCCAGTCGCGATTATAAAGTGATCACTTCTGTTGCACAAGTTGTAAATAGTGATCGCTTGAGTGCCAATTTCAAACTTCCACCAGTCGTGGTGCATCTTGCATCTTGTTCTTGCACCAGTTGGATTGCTGGTGCATCTTCTTGCAACACAACAGCCCTGCAACGAGATGCACCAGCACTCAAAACTGCATCTTGTTCCAGCATATACAACCAGAACCCCATAAATAGTATCAACGCATCAACAACTTCAACCAGCAACATTATATGTACACATCTAAATCTAAAAATAATAGCAACCTCATAAAAACATTGCACCAACAGCAAAAAAATATACAGCATAACTGATAACTATCTTGCTAGCTACTAGCTGAAACCAAGCCAAGAGAAAATAACAAAAACAGCTATTGTCATTGACATTGATTGATTGTTTACAAAAGAAAAGAAAAACATGAACTTCACTCCCCAATCACTGAAGGCTCAGCACCCTCTTAAAAAATACCCAATGGCAATATGGAGGCAGCAACTACCATCAGTGATATAATATCCATCACCCTCCTAAAAAAAGAAAACATAAAAAGAGAGACCATGTCCAGCACCACATCAAAAGAGACCATGTCCAACACCCTCCCATTAGTCAATATGGACAACACCATGATCTCCTTTTCGTCTTGGAGCTTTGAATTGATTCATAATTCGAGCACTCTTTCGAACTGGATGTGCAGGTTCTTTATCTGGGTGTTCTGTCACATTCTTTTCCTTGTTTTTAATGGTGGCTATTCTTATTCTAGCACGTGTCATGTGTTGGTCCATATCATCACTATCCCGCCCAATCATTGGTTGAGATGGAATTGGTGCTGGGTTCTGTTTGGGTGGCTGTTTTGCAGCTATACCCACTGTCTTCTTCTTTGGAGCACTCTTCTTTGGCTGCGCCCTTGATTCTTGAGTTGCCCACCTTGAAAGAGAAGTACCTCTGAAGTTATCCCAAGCTACAAGAACATAGCGATATTGTCAACCAAATGAATTGAAGTATAACAAATTAAATGCATGAGGCCTACAAATCTTACATTCAAAATAGTCATTCCAATTCGTTCATTTGTGTAAATCCCATAACCATATTGCCTTAATCTTTTTTCCAATAGCCCCTCTTGTTCGCTGTGGTGCATCATTTCCAGCAGCAATAGATGAGGAAGCAGCCTCTGCAACTTGTGCAGTTGCTCGTCTTCTCACTTGAGAAACACATAACAAATTTAAAATTCAGCCCATAAACAACAAACACAGCGATGTACAACTTACAGGAACTTTTTTTCTTCTCGTTTGCTCAACAGTGGACTCAGTTGTTGTTGTTGTTGTCCTGCCTATTTCAGTCCCTGTCCCTGCACTTGAGCCTACAACAAGGCCTTTTTCTGGCCCTTTAGAAGGCCTTACAATAATGTACTAAATCAGGATCATGACCAACTACAATGATTAATTAGACATCTACTCATTTTCATGGTGGAAACAAATGGAGAAAACTTATCAAATTACAAATGCACAATAGAAGAAAAGCACAAGAGAAGCCAGTACACACGGTCAACCATCAAACTCTATCAAATAGGAAATGTAAAGTTACTGAGGTAAAGATGATACTTATCTTACAGCAGAGCTTTCTGTTTGCCCTTCAGTCGGTATTATTACAGGGCCTTTTGTCCTACCTTCACTAGGCCCAACAAGAAGCTCTTCAGTAGGGTCTTCTGTCCTACTTTCAGCCATTACATTGTACTATTGATGCTGCCTTTTCAGCTCACAACCTTTCTTATTGTGCCCTTCCTTGCGGCAATAGGAGCATTTCATCTTTAAGCCAGTCCTACTCATCCTCTGACTTGATGCATCTTCCTGCTGCATTCTTCTTTTCTTTTTTGGCCTTACAATTTACTTCTTCAGTGGCAAAGGTAGAGGGCTTTCATGATTTGTTGACTCCTAAAATTTGCTGCTTCTGATAGGCTGCATCATGAATTGGTATGAAGCAAGGTATGAGCTTTTTTTGTACCAATCATGTAGGTAATCATCTAAGTTTTCTTGCTTAATCTGAATAGCACAAATTGCATGAGCACAGGGAATTCCATTCAGTTGCCAGGCTCGACATGAACACTTTCTTCTATCCAAGTTGACAACATACTTATCATGATTTTGAATAATCTCATATCCATTATCTCCATTCCAAACTGGATGGCAGAACCTACTAGCAGTAATGTTTGCATCCAATCTCTTCATAATCCTAGGGCCACAGTCTCTAGTCCATTTCGTAGCCGCATCTCTTTGCCTATGCAGTCTAGTCATCACCATCACTTAAATATCATCAAGCATGCTGATGATTGGTTTGCACCTGGCCTCTAAAATTCTGCCATTGAAAGCTTCACTAAGGTTGTTATCAATGATATCGCATTTGAACTCTTCGCTAAAGAAGGCCCAACACCAGTGCTTAGCTTTTGTCTGGAAGAGTGCATCAAAACCTTCCTTTGTCAGCTGCAACAATCCTTGTTTGGTTAATCTGAAATCAGCCATGTTGGTACTCTTTGCTATCTGTCAGAACTGCTTCTACAGCCTATCTCCTTTGAAGTTCCTTGACCAGTTTGCATATATGTGCCTTGCGCACATTCTATGCTCTACATGTGGCATCAACTCAGCCAATGCAGGAATAAGTCCCTACAAAAATTCAAACCAATAAATACAAGTCAGGAAAAATATGCAAATGATTAATATTAAAAGGGAGTGAATTAATTGACAATGAAATTACCTTCTGTTGGTCGCTCATGAATGCCCATCCTCCCTCATCGGTTATCTCAATGTCAGCCATTAAATTTTTGAGAAACCAGGACCAAATATTCTTGTTATCTATCTTCACCACCGCCCAAGCTATCAGAAACATTTGATTATTGGCATCTCTCCCCACAGCAGCCAACAACTCCCCCTTGCACAAACCCTTTAGAAAGCATCCATCCAATCCTATAACTCTTCTACAACCGGCCAAGAAGCCCCGTTTGCATGCATCAAAACAGACATAAAATCTATCAAATCTAGGCCCAAGATCAAGGAATGGCCTCTCCACAACCTCTACATACATCCTACTATATGGGTTTTGAAACATGCATTCGCCAGTATAGTCCTATACCTGCGCACATTCTTCCTTATACCTACCCATTAGTATTTTCATCACCCTCATCTTAGCTCTCTTGCATTAATTCCTTAACACATTAACCCCTACTTGCTCCGTCACTAACTATTGAAATTGAGGACTCTTGATCTCGAGCATTGCTTTGATATTGTTAAAAAAATGCTTCAATAGCCACACACTTGTTACCCTTTTATTGTTAAAAATAATTGGACAAGTATGCTCCTCCTGCAATGACCTAATCTGGAATGACCCATTCTTACTTAGCATGTCATAGAGCTTCCATGGACAATTGGGTTGTGAGCACTTAGCTCTCACAAATTCCTTCGTGTTTCTAATGAATTTAACACTCCTCTGTTCACCAATGGAGTTCTTCACAACAGCTTCTTTGAACTATTTGGCATCATCAAATCTCATGCCCACAGACAAAATAGGTTTATCAACAGTTGGATCATAGCAAGGGTACTTACTTTTTCTTTGATGACCAGGTTCTTCATCACCATTGTCAAGCTCATTTTCCGAACCAGCAACTTCATCGCCGCAGCTTTCTTCATCTTCACTTCTATTATCGTCAGCTGGAACTCCATCCCCATTTACTGGCTCGGGCCTTTTTGCTGAAGGTGCAAGTTTTTTTTATCAGAAATTCCCTTTGTTTTTGTCTTGATTGTGCGAGTTCATCATCATCTTCGTCACTTGGGAAATTTACTGAAGCAAAATATTCATCTTCTGATTCACTATATAAAGCAATTTTCCATTCTAATCCAATGAAGTCCTCATCACCCAAATCTTCACCCAAGCTTTCAGGACATCTCACTGTTTGTTCATCTCTATCAATGTGAGTTCTCTCCCTTTCATCTCTTTCATCCCCGACCTGATTACTCGCTTAAATAGAATCCCTCACTTCTCCTCTTTCAGTGGTTGTCTGCTCATCCCCATCCTCATCCTCATCCTCACCATCACTATAATACTCAACATTTACCTTAGCTTCTTCGCCGTGAAGATAATGGTAAATGATATCCTTAATACCATTATCGTCATTAAAAAATCTCAAGCCATCCTTCAATTCCTTCCTAGGAACACAATAATGTAGTTTTTGCACTTTGGATCGTAAAAAATACACTAAATCCCTCAAAAAATCATTATATGATGGCTTTCGAACATTGACATAAATAGTACCTTCGTTTCCACCAGTATATTCCCAATCATCGGTGCCAATAAGAAACTCTCCACCATAGCAAACAATGATGCCTACCTGATTCGCGTCCATGTCGATGCTACACCCAATGAAAAAAAACAAATGTCATTACTTGTTGAGACCACATGACAGAATCGGCAACTTCACATGGAGGTCCTTCTCGTTTTGTTGTCAAGAAACAAATGCAACTAATCTCCCCAATTCGGTGCTTTTACAGAAACAAAAGAAACTGAATTGAATAAACAAAGTGAGGTCCCACCATCCATTTTTCAATTCAATCACAATCGGTCCCCCTGTTTCCCCCACAGAAGCAGTCCAATTAATTAAATAAATTCAGTCCCACCACTGTTTCCCCCCGAGTCGAGCCCCACTTTCCCCTCCGCGCCCTATTTTTCTATTCGGTCCCCACAAAAGAAAGTGAACAAACGACGAAACCCTCAAATTTTCTATTCGGTCCCCACCACTTTCCCTACCACTTTCCCCCTGAGCCGAGCCCTCAATTGCCCTCCGCGCCCTAACTTGCCCGTCGGAACCCTAAATTTTTCACTAAATTGACCCACATAGAGAACATGACAAACCTGAGTGAGCAAGAGTTGAGGACACAGCCAGTGAACAATTGTGAATGATGGCGCAACTACAGTGGTGGCCGAGTGATGGCGGGCGAGCGATGGTGGGCGAGTGAACGACGGTGGGTCAGCGAGCTACGGCCGGCGGCATCGAGCGAGAATCCTATACGAACACCGTTTTTGGCCCACGTCGTTTTTTACCGTATTGAATCCACTATACGATGATCGTTTGTAGGTAATCCACGTGGAATGGTAAAACAAGGTCGTTTCTTACGAAGAAAAGGAAATGGCGTTGTTTTATGCCATCCACCATGGACAATATTAAGAGTTGTCGATTTTTTTTTTTAAATATAAATGCCATGTAATCATTTTGGCCTGAATTTCTCGCCGGTGGCACCAAAGTGATAGTTTTTTCTCCGATTTGGCACTTAAGTGATCCGGCGGAAACTTTTGGCACCAAAGTGAGCGCCGTACACAACTTATGGCACCAATAGTGTACTTATCCCGTCCTATTTTTATTGGGACACTTGGCTTGGATACTTTGCTTAATTCCCAATGTAAATCCTTGATAATCATGGCCATATCTAGAAAAATCTAGGTGGAATGATAAGTCAACCTCCTTCATGAATAAGCTGGGATGTTCTAGAGAATTCCATTTTGTCCTTTTTTTCCTCGAAAAAACAATCCGGAGAAATCCATCATCTAGGTTGGTTCCGAGGCCGAAAAATGAATCATTAGATACATCTTGAAAAACCAAATCACGTACAACCAAGGTTTGGCCATCACGCCCTATGCTCGCCCGAACCATTCCTTTGGATGGTTGGCCGACCTAAAAGGTCGATTGTCCTTCAGTCGGTTCAAGGATCCTAAGGCTACCCATGGCCTAACACTAAGCTAAGGTACTCATGGACATTAGAATTAATGACTGAATAGCTTGGTCTATCCCTGAGCTCATTCTGGTCGACACCCGATCCATCTGTATGGTTCATGGTCGGTGCATTACTGATCCACAATTGAATATCACCAATTCAAGATTTATTTCCAATCACTAAAAATTAAATAGGGAATTATACATTTTTGATCAAAAGATGATCGCATTTGGTCAAGTCGGATCGTCCGTGTATTGGTGCATAGCCGGGTGGAATCACCCGCGACCGAGCACTACAACCAATTGGATAGACCCATGATCATCTACCAATCTGAAATCATCCCGTGACCAATCTTCATGATCCAAAGGTCATCTTATGAACTGATAATCCTATCCCATTGGTATGGTCAGTGGAAAATTCACGGTCGACACCTCGACCAATTTATGATAGGTCAGTCGGTCGAACAATGACCAGTCGATCGGTTGAACCATGACCAATCCTTG
Organism: Eucalyptus camaldulensis; assembly: GCA_019915185.1. Lineage (NCBI taxonomy): Eukaryota > Viridiplantae > Streptophyta > Magnoliopsida > Myrtales > Myrtaceae > Eucalyptus > Eucalyptus camaldulensis. The sequence continues at coordinate 710,218 of JAHSVA010000014.1, forward strand.
ATGCCTCACCAATCGAACCAATCAATCCCATGGCTAATGGCCCATGGTCGATCCATTCGGGATCTTATGGCCGATCCTTACGGGGTTGGTATCGAAGGTGTTACAAAAATATCATATTAACCAGATAAACCCTATCCTATCATGCAATCTATCTAAAAAAAAGATTCTAAAATCATCCTCTTTCATTTTGAAATCTTATCCAAACATGCAATCTCATATAAATTTGAAATGTTAACTGTAAAAATTTACCACAATCCTGTTCGATATCTACCCTTATCCTACCTAATCTTTTTGATAATTTTTAAGATAAGAATCAATCAAATCAAATGAAGCAAAGATAGCAAAAATAAGCCCCAAATGGGAAGATAAGCATCAAAGATTCCAATCAAATCAAATTTAGGCATTTAAAATATTCGAATGGCATCACACTGATCAACTGACCTAATTTGAGTATTCGCTATGATGGACTTACCTAATTTGAGTATTCGCTATGATGGACGACAATGAGGATGGCTGGCAATGAGGGGGGTTTGGCCAATGGTGCTAGGCACGGCAGTCATGCCAAGGGCAGGGATAGATCCATCGGATAATACTTACATCCTCTGTATTACCATGCCTGCTGGCACAGAGTTAGACGATGCTTATTCCACATATATCGTCATTGCTTCTTCTCCAAGAAAAGAAGTTCACAACCCAAGGGCCTTCTACCTCCACAAGACATTGCTCTGTGAGGCTTTCACCCATTGTGGAAAATTCTTCACTCTGCCTCCCATAGGAGTCTGGGTTGAGTCTCACTCCCAATATGGCTAATCATCCTCTCAAACTAGCTATTGATCATCCCTTTGATAAGCCATTGCCTCACTAACTAGCTAATCAGACATGAGCCCCTCCTTAGGTGATTGGTAATGACACCTAAATTTTACGATTTTATTTAGAGTTTAATCGTGTACAAAATTAGGAATTAGTTGCAAAAAAAATAAATAAAAAAATCATCAAAAATCAAAAATTAATTAATTAAAAGTATTTATTTATTTATTTTTAAAAAAGCCTTAAGGGTCAGGTCGAGCCGGATCCGACCTGGGCCCGACTTGCCCCTTTTCTTTTTCTCTTCCCCCTGCACTAAGCCCGGCCCAGCCCTCTTTCCCTTCTAGCCCGCAAACAAGGGTCTTCCTCCTTCCGGTCGGTCTTCGAAGACCTACAAAAAAAAAAAAGAATAGAGGGAGCGGCAGAAGATAGAGTAGCAAAAGAAGTAGTGATGGAGGAGCCAGGGGAAGCGATGACACATGGCTGCAGCGTGGCAATGCCTGCGGTTGTCAAAGCCCAAGAGAACCTGCTGCTATCTTAGCCAAAAATGCCACTAACTCGCCCCAAGAACTGAAATAGCTGTAGACGCATACACGGGCAAGGAGAGGAGGCTAATTAACGGTAGTTTTGAGGTAGAGATGGAGGGGAAGGGCAGCTGGCTTCCCTGACCATCTAGAGCAGCTTTGGAGGGATGCCAAAAAAGGGGAACTTACGATAGATTTATAGGGAGAAGAGAGAGAGTGGCCCGGGAGAGCAACACAGAAAACACCAGCACAAAACAGAGCGAGAGAGAGAACCGAGAGGCAGAGCTCAAGAGAGAGGGGGAGCCAAAGGGAGAGAGTGAGACTGAAGGACAGCTTCGCCATCACCAGTCATCTGCCCCAGAGCTGTCGTCCACCGTAGTGCTCCCCTTCGAGCCAGGCAGGTCATTCCTGGGAACGTCTACCAATTTTTTTTTGGGTGGGGCGTCGAGCTGGAGCTCGTGGTCAACCAATTTGCACGAGCTTCAGTCTTGATCCTTGCCCGAAATTCCATTGTGCTTGTGTTCATTCCTCACATAGCGTATGCGTGCTTATTGTAGTGCTTTATGCGAATATTTGTTCGTGTTTGGTGTTATGGCCGAGACTTGTTATTTTTGTTTAAACTCAAGTTAAATGCTGATAGACTTGTCCTTGAGCCAATCCAGAATAGTGCTTGTGTATCGTGTGATGATCTTGGCCTGAACCCGAGCCCCGATCGAGTCTATGCTTACCTCTCCAGTTAGTGCATCTTATGAGAGGATAAAATGCCTTAATAAAAAACCGAAGAGCAGTGTACGTTTTAACGCAAGATCAACTCGTATTTGCTCCCATGCCCGCTGAGTCCTACTTGCTTTGCTCGTATTTGTGGTGTTTTCGTAGTGTTCGTGAGAAATATTCATGCATATTCGAGTCGATGACGTTTTTCTTCACGCTGAAAAATGGGTTTGTGGTTACCGGAATGGGTATCCAACAGTGGTCATTGCCGGTCGGAACAAATGACCGGCGCCAAATGGTAGCTTGGCGACTTCCATACACCGGTGAGGATTCGCCGTGGTGTTGTTTTTAGTTCGGTGAGGATGGCGCAAATTGAGGAAGAAGCGTCAGGGGAGAAGAAGAACGCCAAAGGGGAAATAAAAAAGAACAAGGAAAAAGAAAAACCATAAAAGAAAAAAATAATAAAGAAAAGAAGGCAAAAATGACTTCAGGAAGGAGGAGCCGTAGAAGGGGAAGGTGCAGGTTTAAAAAAACAAAAGAGAGAGAGAGAGAGAAAAGGGGATAAAGAATAAAAAAGCAAAAAAAAAGCAAAACAAAATCAAAATAAAAAAGAAATATTGCAGAAAAAATGAAACAGAAAAGCTGGCTTCGGGAAAGAGAAGCCGCAGAGAAGAGATGTAGTAAAAAGACGAAATAGGGAAAAGACAAAAAAAACTTGATTAAAATATTAATATTAATATAAAAACGAAAAACAAAAGAAACAAAAAAAAGGGTTTTAAGAAATCAGTTTTGTTTTTTTTTTTAGTTTTAATCCGGGTTTGTCTCAAGCCAACAGACCGGATTGGGTTTACTGGTACAGACCAGTTTTTCTAAATATAATAATATTAACCACTAAAAATATATTAAGAAGAACATTAAAAAAATTCAAACAAATTTTAAAAAAATATTGAAAATTCGAGTTTTTTATTTATTAAAAATTGAAAAATAAAAAAAATTGAAAAATGTCTGGAAATTCAAATTTTCTTTCGAAAATTTTTACAAAAGATTTATGAGATTTTTTTCTCAAAAAAAAATGGAAGTTTCTTAACTCTAGAGTTGTGCTAAAAAATTTGACTAAGCCTTTAGGGCTTTACCTTAAGGTTTTAACCGTCCTTAGAGACACTTGTCTTTGAGTGCACAATTTTGACACGTGGAGTTTGGCTTCTCTTTAGTTTAGTTAGGATTAGCATTTGTCTTCTCTATAGTATTAATTATTTTCTTTCCTGTGCAATTTATTTAACGTTTTCCTTGGCCGTGATTTTTACTTTAATTATTGCGCACTCGGATGATCACTTCACATGTTAGTGGATATATGTAAAATCAATCCAAATTGCCTGACAAAAATCATTTCTTTCAAAATGAACAAGATTAGGTACCGAAAGGGCATTAATTGGTTAACTAGTGTAATCAAGTCCCCGCCCCTAGATTCTCTATTTGCGTAAGAAGTGAGGTATACTCCCATACCTCATTTGGTTTCTAGCCAACCCCAATAGGTTAGTGGTGACTCCTTTTGTGCAAAATTCCTAAAAATATCCCAATGTCACTCGAGGTATGGGCTTGGGAGAGCTCGCGCCTAATCATGGGCTTTAGGCTTGTCCTTTAGGTAATACCCCTAAACTTGTTCCCTCCTCCCGAGGGTAGGTCGCGACAGTTTGGCGACTCCGCTGGGGAGTTGGTTTTAAACCTTAGAGCACTTAGGCCAAAATTAATCTTGTTCAAAATTTTTTTGTTTGACAGCGAGGATTCCAGATACGCCCCTAACGTGTTAGGTGTTAAATGTTTTTGTAGCTAGGAGTTATAAGGGGAGAAGTGACTGTTAACCTTTTGTCATGCAGGTGTGGAGTTGGGAATGGATGTTTATGTTTTGAATTTATGAAGTGCTACTTGCCTATAAATTGTCATGCTTGTGTTTCCTGCATTGCACTACACCATGGCACACACTACCTGCTGCCGGACCTGGGCCGCATAGGATCACTTAGGATGGTGTTGAGGTGGATACCACTCAAACTACAACCATGTAGTACGAGTCGCCCATCTCAACCCCAAAATTTCTTTCTTGATGTTAGAGGTCCCCACCCTGGTCTGTGAGCATACGACACGGGTTGGTTCTTTGATGAAGCCGGAGTTATGGGTAACACGACCTAGCCGCGAGCTTGTTGGTTCAGTCCTGTGATCCCATGGCTCCATTTTGAGCCATATAGACTAGAAATTGAACCACATCCCATGTGCATGTCTATGTAATTGAAAAAAAAAAAAAAGAGAGAGACAAAGGTTGGCACCTATTGTAAGTATCATTTTTATTTTTATTTGCTCATTTTGTATTGAACTTCCATCTTGAAATTCGCGAACATCAATCAATTGCCCTTGGTGCTCTATGCTTATAATTGAAAAAATTGGCAATCACTTTTGATGACAAGTGAACATTGAATGCAAGTTCTAAATACTTTGATTTGGCCCTATTGAACACATGGTTTTGTTTAAATTTCTAGTTATGGGCTCGAAATCATTTTGAAAAAAAAAAAAAACTTTCAAGTTGTGATTTTATATTGGGGCACAAAAATTGAAATTACATTTTTTATCAAATTCTCTCATTCTCACATTTTGGGTCTAAAATGCAAAACATTTTGTGCATAGATTTCTCAAAACAAAAGTGGCCTCATTTTTCTATGAGTAAAAATCACAAATTAATCTTTCAAAAATCAATGCTACTTGTGCATGAAACTTTTGGAATAGAGTGGACATTGGACTGATCGTCGTGAATCGATTTCTTTTAATGATGTCTTCTCTTATAATAAAATCTTGGTGAAATACTAAAACCCCATAATAAGGACTATGGAGCATGTAGCGTCACCTCGATTTTGTTGTAAGAAGCGACCTCATTGAGAGATCATTTTCTCATCCACATACTAACATTGTCTTCTTTTCGCAGGTCATACGTGATGACAATTCTTGACTTCGCTTGCTTGATCATGCCAAGAAGTCGACTTTAGAATTAGGATGAGAATAGATTTATATGCTCATATATGCAAGCATGTTTTGTATGATACCATTGTCTTTATTCTTGATAGTAATTATATTTTCAGTTTTGAGTTTTGCATGCAAGCCCAATCGGCACTTTTGTAAATCATGCAACTTACATTTTTGAGTAATTAAATTTGATTTCATAAAAACATCATTCTTAAAAAAAAAAAAATAAGTATTTCAAATGGACCCTTGGAGCTGAGTTGTTATACCTTAGCTTTGAAATGTTTTGAAAAAAAAAAAGTTCCAAGAAGGATATGCGTAAAATTTTATCTCTTCACTTAGTCGCTTTCTCGAGTTGGTCCATAAATGATACTTTGAGATGGTAAGGTTGTAATCGTTCCAGTAGGAACTTTTGATATAACAATTCATTCGTTCATCCATTTTTGTTAAATAGATAAAATAAAGGGATGTGTATAGTTCCTAAATGATTCCTAATCGAGCGAAGAAATAACATGTCCAATCTTTTTCTTTGCAGGCAATAAATGGGCAAAGCATCTAAAGAACAATATCCCCAAATGTGGAAACAATGAGCAATCCCTCTCCTTTCAAAGCAAGATCTTGAAAAACACATCTAATGATCCATATTTAAATTCTTCAAGCTCCTTGTCAATTAAACGTCTCTTCGAAAAAAAGGTATTTGAAAAAAAAAAACAGCATGAATTGAACTTTGTAAATTGTTATATACAATAAAGAAGTGCTTTTTCATGGATAAAATCAGGGTCACATAGCCATTTTTCAATCAATCCTAGCGACTTCAGGCAAAGTTCATACCTGAAGAACGGAAACACGTGAAGGGTAAATGGTGTCGATTCCAATTGCTCATTTTGATAACGTCTCTAAGATGATTCTTTATTTCCTTTGATAGGAAGACATTAAATGCTTAAAGGCAAATGCAAGTGAAGGGTAATGCCAAGTTACCAAATATCCATGAGGGTGAATTCAAGAGATGTGAGCCCTCAAAGGATAAAAGTGAGTGAAGGGTAATAATGTATCGTTTCCAACATTTCAATCCCTAAGGATTTTTGCACTAACATATTCTTTTACATTCTTTACAGGGCTACCGGGTCATCATGCCGCAGGTAAGTACTCTTCTTCTAAAAAAAAAAAAAAAACAGAGAATTTCCATTATAAAAAAAGAACCTTTTGCACCTTCCTAAAGACAAGCACAAAAATGAATTAAAAAAAAAACTTTCTACAAGCTTTTTGAACATCATTTTTATCTCAAAATTGTTTTCTCGTTTTGGGGATTATTCATTTTGAATCAAAATTCCCTATAAAGATTAATCTACTTAGACGATCTCAACAGAGTGAAATGGAGATGTTAATCATGCCAAGTAGAGGATACTTAGGATGAGGAAAGGCAAGCCATTTCCAAATATATCATTCAAACACTTTTGAGAGTTGAGTGGAAAACGACCTTCTCTTAGGACGAATGATTCATTCGCATTGAGCGCAAAGATCGAAATGATAAAAGCATTTATTTCATCAATTCCAAGCACCGTACTAATCTCTTGCTAACACTATGGGCCAGATAAAAATGATCGTTCAAAGTACCCCTGTTGAGAACGACCCTATATTGGGGCAGCATAGAAGGTTACGGTTATGTTGTAGAGCGAAAGATTGAGAAAGATCCTATTATTTTCACTTGCATCAATCTTCTGGTGATAGCTTCAGAGGAATTATCGTTAGAGCGTGACTCATCCCAAGGTGAAGAAGAGCATTCTCTTCTCTACCCAAACACTGATATCCATTGCTTTAACTAATTTGGGCCTGATTATTCATTTCTAAACCCCGAGCGGTGATCATCTCCCTCCACTGGGGCAAGGCATGAGAATTGACCACATACAATCGACATTTACGAGAAAACAAGAAAAGCATCTCGAAAGTCATAAGAGCTCCAAAAATTCAAAGAACAAAAAGTTCGACAAAATTAGGGGGCATGAAAAAGCAGTGCGCCTGGTAAAAGCAAGGCCAATGCCCATCAAGAAAAAGAGCCAAAAGACTGCATCTTATGTGAAACAAAAAATTATCAAAGTCCAAGTGCCTGCGTAAAAAATCATCGCAAATGCAAAGGAAATTAGAAAAATGAGCAAAGCTCCCATGCATAAATGATTAGTCAAGGGACTTTCGAGATGTGTTGTGTTTCAAAAGCCAAATGCTTTTGAAAGGTCGAATGACCTAGTCACAATGCCATGATAATCACCGACTCTTAAAAACCCTCTTGAGAATTTTAAGCCTTTCGAGCCTCTCCCGAGCCAACATTACAACCCTCTTCTGAAGTCTCTTTTAATTGGGATGGTTTGAGCGAAAATGAGAATGCCACAAATAAGCTATTGCTTGAAGGAGTGGAAGTAATTCTATATTGTCTTATCTTCCAAGTTCTTGACTTGTAAGCCCGATGAAGATAGCGACAAATGTTTTTTTATTGGCCTCAAAGCAATAATCCCTTTATATAAGCCCATGACCAAATCTATATTGCAGTCCTTTCAAAAGACCTTTTTGATCGATCAGATTGTGATCATTGCGAATGTTTCTGAAAGCCTTTCACATGGGTTATGTGAGATACCCTTAGCAATCAGTTACTTCCCACGCGAATGGATGGGATTAAGCAGCCATTTTTTCTAGAGTGTGTGAGAAGCCCTTTCTGACTAAGAAGCTCTAGTTTGGCATGCTTAATTAGCCTTTTTCACGAGTCGTAGTCGTTCTAATAAGAACTTGACTCCTAGAGAATGTGATGATTAATGATATATCCCAGAGCAAGGTGACAGTTTTGCGCCACAAGATGCTGATTAACATCGAATATTTAAAAAGAAAAAAAGTCGGACTTAGCTTGATTAGCTTGTTCAATTAATGCTACATTATTGCCGATACGTCCCTAATGACATTTGCTCAAGTTAGGTTCAACAGGATTCCTCAGTGAAGCCATGTAGTTTCAAGGAGTTAGCGGGTGCTTCCCTAAAAACCAAAGGTTCATGGTTAGCCTTAAACCATGTCATCTCCAAGGGTTCATGGTCAGCCTCAAACCCTGCCGTCACCAAAGGTTCACGGTTAGCCTTAAACCATGCCATCTCCAAAGGTTCATGGTCAACCTTAAATCATGTCATCTACAAAGGTTCATTGGTTTTCCTTAAATTATGTATTTCCAACCTAGTCGAAACCCGTTGTTACACAGTGAGACCTCTTCTCTTTTTTTCTTATGACATAGCGTGCTTTTGTAGCCCAAGGTCTTCTTTTTAAGACACGGCGTGCTTTTGTAGCCAGGGGTCTTCTTTTATGACACAGCGTGCTTTTGTAGCCCGGGGTCTTTTTCTTATGACACGACGTGCTTCTGTAGCCCGAGGTCTTCTTTTTATGACACAGCGTGCTTCTATAGCCCGGGGTCTTTTTCTTATCATACGGCGTGCTTCTATAACCCGGGGTCTTTTTCTTATGACACAGCTTGCTTTTGTAGCCCGGGGTCTTACCTTCTTCTTATGACACGGCGTGCTTCTGTAACTCGGGGTCTCTCTCTTCGTATGACACGGTGTGCTTCTGTAGCCCGAAGTCCCCCTTCCTCTTACTGACATAACGCGCTTCCATAGCTCAACCTAGCGCGTGCTTATGCACCTAGGGTCTCCCTAGTGCCGAAATAATTTAGGTGTCTTCTATTTTTGAATGGAACCTCTTCGAGCTCCCATTCAAAGAGGGGCAGCTGTTGACACCTAAATTTTACGATTTTATTTAGAGTTTAATCGTGTACAAAATTAGGAATTAATCGCAAAAAAAATATCAATATAAAAAAATTATCAAAAATAAAAAATTAATTAATTAAAATTATTTTTTATTTATTATTTAAAAAAAAAGCCTTAAGGGTTGGGTTGGGCCAGATCCGACCTGGGCCCACTTGCCCCTTTTCTTTTTCTCTTCCCCTCGTGCTGGGCCTGGCCCAGCCCTCTTTCCCTTTCAGCCCACAAACGAGGGTCTTCCTCCTTCCAATCGATCTTCGAAGACCTAAAAAAAAAAAAAAAAAAGAACAGAGGGAGCAGCAGAAGATAGAGTAGTAGAAGAAGCAGCAATGGAGGAGCCAGGGGAAGCGATGACACACGGCTGCAGCATGGCAACGCCTGCGGTTGTCAAAACCCAAGAGAACCTGCTGCTATCTTAGCCGAAAATGCCACTAACTCGCCCCAAGAATTGAAATAGCTACAGACGCATACACGAGCAAGGAGAGGAGGCTGATTAACGACAGTTTTGAGGTAGAGATGGAGGGGAAAGGCAGTTGGCTTCCCTGGCCATCTAGAGCCGCTTTGGAGGGATGCCAAAAAGGGGGAACTTGCGGTAGATTTATAGGGAGAAGAGAGAGAGTGGCCCGAGAGAGCAACACAGAAAACACTAGCACAAAACAAAGTGAGAAAGAGAACTGAGAGGGAGAGCTCGAGAGAGAGGGGGAGCCAAAGGGAGAGAGTGAGACTGAAGGATAGCTTCGCCATCGCCAGTCATCCGCCCCATAGCTGTTGTCCACCGTAATGCTCCCCTTCGAACCAGGTAGGTCATTCCTGGGAACGTCTGCCATTTTTTTTTTTGGGTGGGGCGTCGGGCTGGAGCTCGTGGTCGACCAGTTCGCACGAGCTTCAGTCTCGATCCTCGCCCGAAATTCCATTGTGCTCATGTTCATTCCTCACATAGCGTATTCGTGCTTATTGTAGTGCTTTATGCAAATATTTGTTCGTGTTTGGTGTTATGGCCGAGACTTGTTATTTTTGTTTAAACTCAAGTTAAATGCTGATAGACTTGTCCTTAAGCCGATCTAGAATAGTGCTTGTGTATCGTGTGATGATCTTGGCTGGAACTCGAGCCCCGATCGAGTCTATGCTTACCTCTCCAGTTAGTGCATCTTATGTGTTCGATAAAATGCCTTAATAAAAAACCGAAGAGCAGTGTATGTTTTAACGCAAGATCAACTCGTTTTTGCTCCCTTGCCCACAGAGTCCTGCTTGCTTTGCTCGTATTTGTGGTGCTTTCGTAGTGTTTGTGAGAAATATTCATGCGTATTCGAGTTGATGACGTTTTTCTTCGCGCCGAAAAATGGGTTTATGGTTACTGGAATGGGTGTCCAACAGTGGTCATCGCCGGTCGGAACGAATGACCGGCGCCAAATGGTAGCTTGGCAACCTTCCAAAAACCGGTGAGGATTCGCCACAGTGTTGTTTTTAGTTCGGTGACGATGGCGCAAATTGAGGAAGAAGCATCGGGGGAGAAGAAGAACGCCAAAGGGGAAATAAAAAAGAACAAGGAAAAAGAAAAACCAGAAAATAAAAAAACAATAGAGAAAAGAAGGCAAAAATGACTTCGGGAAGAAGGAGCCGTAGAAGGGGAAGGTTTAAAAAAGAAAAAAAAAGAAAAAAAGGGATAAAGAATAAAAAAGCAAAAAAAAAGCAAAACAAAAACAAAATAGAAAAAGAAAAATTGCAGAAAAAGTGAAACACAAAAGCTGGCTTCGGGAAAGAGAAGCCGCAAAGATGACAAAAAAAATTGATTAAAATATTAATATTAATATAAAAAACGAAAAACAACAGAAACAAAAAAAAGGGTTTTAAGAAATCGGTTTTGTTTTTTTTTTAGTTTTAATCCGGGTTTGTCTCAAGCCAACAGACCGGATTGGGTTTACCAGTGCGGACCAGTTTTTCTAAATATAATAATATTAACCACTAAAAATATATTAAAAAGAACATTAAAAAATTCAAAAAAAATTCAAAAAAATATTTAAAATTCGAGTTTTTTATTTATTAAAAAAATTGAAATATCAAAAAAATTGAAAAATGTAAGGAAATTCAAATTTTCTTTCGAAAATTTTTACAAAATATTTTATGAGCTTTTTTTCTCAAAAAAAAAAAAAGAAGTTTCTTAACTCTAGAGTTGTGCTAAAAAATTGACTAAGCCTTTAGGGCTTTACCTTAGGGTTTCAACCGTCCTTAGGGACTCTTGTCTTTGAGTGCACAATTTTAACACGTGGAGTTTGGCTTCTCTTTAGTTTAGTTAGGATTAGCATTTGTCTTCTCTATAGTATTAATTTTTTTGCTTTCTCGTGCAATTTATTTAACATTTTCCTTCGCTGTGATTGTTACTTTAATGATTGCACACCCGCATGATCACTTCACATGTTAGTGGATATATGTAAAATCAATCCAAATTGCCTGACAAAAATCATTTCTTTTAAAATGAATAAGATTAGGTACCGAAAGGGTATTAATTGGTTAATTAGTGTAATCAAGTTCCCAGCTCTAAATTCTCTGGTTGCATAAGAAATGAGGTACACTCACATGCCTCACTTGATTTCTAGCCGACCCCAATAGGCTAGTGGTGACTCTTTTTATGCAAAATTCCTAAAAATATCCCAATGTCACACGAGGTATGGGCTTGGGAGAGCTCACGTCTAATCATGTGCCTTAGGCCCATCCTTTAGGCAATACCCCTAAACCTATTCCTCCTCCCAAGGATAGGTCGCGACAGTTAGCACGACAACCCATGGTGGTGCCAAATAGTGCAACTCAGTGGTGTTTCGGTCCGCTGGCTAGTGGTGCGTCGGCAAGCTACTCATCAACGGGAAAACCTGCAGAAAAATAGTAAAAACTAGGCTGGCGCAGGGCAGCAACGGATTGCACTGGGAACTGCGGCAAGCTTGCGGTGTAGAGATTGTCGGTACAGGGTAGCAAGCGGATCATGAGAAGGTGCAGTGCGGATAGTGAAGGGTCGCAACAAAGCAATAGTTAGCACAGCTCAGCGAAACGAGTCGGTCGTGGGTTGGCACTCGTCGGCAGGGGGCTGCGAAGCATGCATCAATAGCATTGACGTCACCAGGACAGAGGAAATAGGGCAGCAGCAGGTCGATTCGTTACAGTGCAAAGGAAATGTAGGCTTGGCGTTGGTCACGAGCTGGCGCTCATGCTACAACAGATCGTCGCGGACGACAGCAGCTCGCTGGGGGAGGAAGCGTGGTCTAGCAGGGCTTGCGGCGGCTTCTAGGTGTAGGCGGCTGGACGCGGGCTGGAGCTCGTCAAGCAGCAGCGATGACCAGGGTAGCGCGCGAGGGAGACGTAATGTCGTCATTGGGGTCACCGACTGTGAGGTTCGGCCAATGGGTTCAGCCGAATCTCTTCCTTACCTCCCTCCCCTCTTTTCTCTCTGCGTGTTCTCTCAATGTACGTGCTCTGAGGTTATGAATTGCTGACGTCATGAGGTATAATCTGAATATATAAAGCTAAACCTAGGTCTTGATGGGCTCAGAGTAGGCCTTAATTGAGATAATGGGGTTTAAATTAAGGTTGAAATTAGTCTAATTAAGGTTGAATTGGGCTCGTCCTCCCTTGGAATTTTAGTGTGGCCAAAATTTGCCCGTCTGTGGGCTCAATTGATGACAGACTTGGTCCCTTTAAGGCCTACTCTAGGTAAACTCAAAGTTTTTAGCTTTATGGGCTAAACCCAACTAAATTAAAGCTTAATTACTCTAAATGCTCAGAGATATGAAGTAAATAAGTCAGAAAAACAAACAGAATTTACCCGACACATGCTTGGAAATCCTTTTATTTCATATCAATAAAATGTTTTTACTTTTGAAAAGATTTTATTGAGGTAGCCCACTATTGACCCGTAAATTTTGGCGACCTCGTTAATTATTAATTGCATAGAAAATTATAGACTAAATTTTAGCCCCTAGCAAAAAATATTAAGTTTTATTGCATATAATTTTTAGGAGCATTTATCATATAGCTCAGTTCATAAGTTGCATTAATAGGACCGGCGACAAGTGATAAATGAATCTAAGCTTAATGAAGCCTATAAGGCAAAGAATTGGACAGAGCCCACATAAGTACAAAATTCAAACCCAATGAATTCACCACGTGGCCAAAAATTGCATGTGCCGCACACGGATAATGAAAATTGAAAAATTCGAGAGCAAATATCATGAAAATTCGGACATAAGATGAAATGGGAAGGGATATCATGGGCACATTCACGTGCTTGAAGTGGGAAGGATACATGCGTGCGGAGAGAGCAAGAAAGGATTTTGAATAGGAGTAGTATCTCACGTGGGGACATATATTTTATCTCATCATTTAAGCAATATGTCCTTCTGCCGATATTTGCTGTTTATAAGGAAAGAAGATCCGCTCGCTTCCCTTGATGACCATGACACTCTCACCTATAAAAGGACCATAATACGCTCCCAGAAGAAGGGGGCAGAATACATTGAATAGAGAGCAAGAGAGAGAGAGAGAGAGAAGTGGGGGGAACGGGGTAGGTCTTTTTCCTCAGACGACCACCACCAAGCTTCTCCATTTCCACGACCCGACGTTGTTTTCTTGTTGCGAGCTTCACGCTGACGCCCCTGTAGCCGCACGCCGACGCTGCTGCTCCTGCTCTGCCGACCACCATCGCCTATCCCATACCAACGACGCTGCTTTCACTGTCCCGGAGACACCTACCTGCACTGACAGCCAACAGAGCTGAATCCTTTCTTGCTACATCCACGACAAATCCTCCCACGAGCTGTTGCTAACTCGTGCTCGACGACGATGCTGCCTTCTAGTTCGCTGTCCACCATCGCTGCATCCCGCATGGGTTCCCCTTGCCTGCTACCTCCTGTCCAGCGAGTACTACCTGACTGAGACGGCGTCAGTCCGTGAAGACATTGCTGCCACTGTGTCTACCCTCAACGACGAGTCCACACCGCAAGGCCTGTTGCTTTCCCGACGAGTTCCAGTACCTCCTGCGTGCGCTTGAATCGCATCAGCACCACCAGCAACGCTCTTGTTTGCTGGCCAACATAGCAGATTTCGCTGGCACCTTGTTTGGAATTTATTGGTTCGGCCACTGTTCTCGGAATTTAGCTTGCTCGACATTTTTCTTTGCAGGCTCTTCAGCAAAGATAGTCACTCTTACAACTTGTTAAATTATGTCTTGAGTTTGAGTCCATATATGATATCCAATCCGTACAAAACATTTACATACCAAAATGAGAAAGAACGTCTACGGAGCATTTAATGAGAAATGGCATGTGATAGGAGCTGAAAGGATCCCACCCTCGATCTACGCTTCACGTTGGAAATGAAGGCCTCAATCCATGTGACCACTTTTGTGACCCTTCTCTTTTGTCAGCATGAAATCTTTCTGAAGAGTTGATCGTCCGAATTTTTCTACGTCATTAAATGCATGCACATCATGCATGCCCGAAGAAAAATTGTGCTGCTTCAGAGGCCTATCTTGTAGGCGCCGAACCCCCGCTCTCTTCTTGGTCATCTTTTATGGACTCCTTTCGTCTTGTTGTAAATAAATGAGGGAAGGCAGAAGCTATTCTTCTTGTGTCAGTGCATGATGGTTCACACACGCTATCATTAATTGCATGGAGGCGCATGCTTTGAAGATCGGCACGGTGTTGACATTTGTGGAGTACAATTTTGTTTTGTTTCCTTCCCTTCCACCGACAAAAGGAGAAGACGTCTGGAGCTCGAAAAGCAGCGTGAGAAACGAGCTCAAGAGAGAGTGAGAGGCGTGAGCTCAGAGAAGTTTGTGCAGAGTCGAGTCCATTGAGTTGTGTTGTTAAACGCCGTGGGTGTTGGGTATAAAGTAGGGGTGGAAAACACTCGAGTGCATAAGTGATTGTAATCATGTAATTCTCTGATTTATAGTGGATTATTTTGCTGGCTCTCCCCGTGGACGTAGGTTCTGACGTTCGGACCGAACCACGTAAATTTCTAGTGTCATTTTATTTCTGTCAATTTCTATAGGTTTCGACATTTGGACCGAACCACGTAAATTTCTAGTGTCATTTTATTGTTCCTCATTTTATTTCTGTCGATTTCTATAGCTGCCGACATAATTGTAAAATTATAATCCGCTTTCGCTACGACGCCGATTACAACACAACTAATCCCAAAGCCATGTGCTCTGGGATAGAGAATCCCAAAAGGAGGAAAACAACAAAAGAGTGTGAGTCACACTAGCGGAAACGAGTCCACAAATGAGATACCCACTCGTAGAAGTGCTCGAGGGTCAAACTCTCCATCACATTGTTGGACTCTTCAAGTCGCTGCTTAGCACCGGTCCCCTGCAATTCAACCCGAGAGTCCTCAGGACTCTGACCATCGAGCACCCCTCGTCGCGGGCCCTTGCAACGCGAAATACACCGCTGCTTCCTTCCCCGACTGAGAATTAGTGCAAACCAAGCCATCGTCGAGCACTCTCCGGCCTATGCCTCCAGCGAAGGCGTTCTCCAACTGCCGTCCAATCCAGCGAGTTGGAATTGGGAAGCAATATCCACGCAATATTCAAATTAGGTAAAATTTCTTATCCAAAATAATTTGAATATTTCATTTCCTATTTGTTGCATATTGACATCTAATCAAATATCCTCAAGTGATAGGCACAACATTCATTAGGATTTGTTTCCTAATTCGCAATCACATATAATCTTTGATTTTGTCTATAAGGCTTTAGGTCGAATTATTGATTACATGGGAATCTTAAAAATTGATATATTGATTTTCAAGACTTAAGATCAACTAATTAATTTTATTTGTGAAATTCAAGTTAATTAGATATTGTTTACTTGTTTAAATTGATTGGATGATATCTTTAATGATCTTTGAATGATTTGGTGATTATCTTACTTTGATTGCTTTCTTCATCCTGAAAATACAAAAAAAAAAAAATTGCATTGCATCTCATGTGGTTTATAATTGGTTTCCTAGGTAGAATTGCACAATAAAATAGCTTATATACTATTTTAATTAAATTAGAACGCACGTTAGATAAGATCTTTGAATTGAATTGCTTGTTGAGATATCTTTCTAAGTTAAGATAGGATTTAGGTTAGTCTATTTCCTAACTTAAAATAGAGAATATCTCACTTTGGGTAGATTTTTATTTTTAGTAATTTTTAATTATCAATTTTAATAAAAATACAAAAATATCATGTGCATGTCATACAAAATTAGGTTCATAAAGTGCATGTGGCACCCCTCGACGGCCCCCGATCCGATTAGGGTCGCCACAGTTCGCATATCATTCACTATTCCTATGTCATGTCACTCTTATACCATTTCAATTGCAGCGGGTCCATACAACCTGGGGGTTTACATCTTTTAGATCGGTCCCTTACGCAATTTAAATACGGAAGCACATCCAACAACTCCCTTCCCTATATTCAAAAAACGATGCACACCTACTAAACATCTTATATAAGTTAAAGTCGAACACGTTTATTTACATAAAGCAGATGGACATCTTTAGTCGGTACATTGAAATGCCAATGTTTCTATACTCGGCTATACTTCAAAAGATGACCGACGTCTTCTCCAACAGTTGAATACTTAGAGTCCATCGATCAGTGTCGACGTCCAAAAGTTCCTCCCTTTGCTATCCTCCTCCTTGCGATCATATCCAACTACTTGATTCATCTACTGGTAGTAGTGGCAGCAGAGGTATCTTATCTAGTCTGAAATGTTATTCCCCAAAAGGGGTGAGTACAACCACTCAGCAAGTAAAGGAATCCAATAACCACTCAATGCATCATGCAAATCATACATGCATTGCAGGCGTTACTTACCTAGAAGCCATGCGCATACTATCATGCATCATCATATCATACGTGTGATCATCATCATGGCATCATTATATCATACATTTCATCATCATCATGACATCACCACATCCCACATGTCATTATCGTCATGGCATCATTATATCATACATGTCATCATACCTCATGTACATCATCACATCCCACATGTCATCGTGCCATACCATATATCATCATCATTATCATCATCGTGTATATCATCATGCATGTCATGTCATGGGTGATCATCATTATTTCACATCACATATCATCATCATCATCATCATCATCATCATCATCATCATGCATTTCATCATGCATATCATATATCATCATCATCATCATCATGCATATCATCATACATATCATGCCATGGGTGATCATCATTATTTCACATCACTTATCATCATCATCATCCTCATCATCATGCATATCATCATGCATATCATATATCATCATCATTATCATCATCATGCATATCATGCATGTCATGCCATGGGTGATCATCATTATATCACGTCACATATCATCATCATCACCATCATCATCATGCATATCATCATGCATATCATGCCATGGTTTAATTTCCACTTTTAGCTTTCAATTTGATCAACACATCACCCATTCCTCAAATCATCAATTTCATCATCCCCTCGGGCAAAGACCTCCGAGGCTTTCGGTATTCAGCCATCCCAGGCCACCGGGCATCTGGCCCCCCCACATTCCGGGCATCTCACATCCCAACTGGCATCACGAGGCATTCCCTTCGGGAAGAAACCTCCGACAAGGCTTCCAGCATTTACACTCCCTGGCCGGGCATCCCGCACCCCAATCCTGGCATCGCGAGGCATTCCCCTCGGGCAAAGACCTCCGACAGGGCTTCCGGAATTATGTACCAACATACCACCAGGCCTCCCCTGGAATTACGTACCGTATACCACCGGGCATCCCGACACTCCTGGGGAATCTCCGCAATTACGCCACTAGGCCACCGGGCATCATCATCCACCACAACAATCTCCTCATTTAACATTATTCATGTTCACCAATTTCGGTCTTAATTTAGCATGGCATATGTTGTATTGGCAAATCAACAATCATGTTCAGCATTTGAATTCACACATGCATCTTAATGCATATATCCAGACCTCATCACACATACTACATGGTGCAATAAAATTGATGGAATTTATGCCAATTAAAATAATCCATTTATCATGCCCCTTTTTATTTTTATTTAAATTCCAGCTTGTGCCATTTTCAAAAATATTAAATTTAATTATTTATATAATCTCAAAAATCATAAAATTAAGGCAAGTAATAAACAAGACAATAGAACAATAATTTCATGCAAAATACATGGCCAAATAGAATTTCACCCAATTTCACAATTCTCACAAAATGGCATGTCATTTTCGGGTGAAATCAGAATGCACAGTTTTTGAAGAAATTCGATTAAAATATCCACACGACCTCCAAAAATTACGAAATTTCACCGAGTTATAGCCACGACATTTTCGTACATCTTTCATGCAGACTTTCAAGCCAGATTATTTCTAGATTATTTTCTACAGTCACACGAAGCTTCTGGATCCATTACCGAATCGTCCAGTGAAAACTTCTCAGAAATACTGAGTTTTAACCTATCTATTCTCTTTCGTTTCCTCTGAAATTTGGATATGTTATACCTCAAGATGTCCTCTACAAGTTTCATGAAGAGATACAAGTCAAATAACCATAGTATAGTCGTCATTTAAGTCCATGAAGTCTCGGGTGTCCCAAAATACATCTCCAGAATTACCGTCTTCAAGATCTAGTCGATTTACTAGGCTATAATTGTTCATTTCACCTCAAATTTGAGTATGTTGTATTTTAAGATGTCCCCTACAACTTTTATGAAGAAATCAAAGAGAGATTCTCAACACAAACCAACATGCAACCACAAATCCAACAAGAGGTCAGTAAAATCTTTCCAGATCTGGGATCTCCGTAGGATGAGACCTTAACCCCTCAAATCTCCATCATTTTCCACGAAATTTTAGTATGTTGTAGTACAAGATGTTAGCTACAACTTTAATGAAGAAATAGAAGACAAATTCGGACTCTAAACACACATGAAAGCTCAAACAACATTCTGACTCACACTGTTCGAGCAAAAACAGCCAGACCATTCAAACATAAATCATCTATACTTCGGTTTTTCTCACCTAAACACCCAAAAATTTAACATGCAAACAACATACAAACATGCAAGAGCAGCTAGAGGACTCCCACTTGCCTCTAAGACCAAGCAAATATGAGCACACGGACGGCACACCGGCGACGGACAGACGGCGTGCGGCGGCGACGGGCGAGCTCCTTCCTTTCTCTCTTCCTCTCTTCCTCTCTTTCTCTCTTTCTCTCCTCTCTCTCGGCACCTCTCTTGGACAAAAACCCTCAACCATCACCACTCCCTCTCTCTCTCTCTCTTCCTTTTTGGTTGTATTTATATTGCATGCACCCCCTCTTTGCATGGGGGACACTTGTCCCTAAGAAGGAGACAAGTGTCTCCCTTGTTGAAGACACTTGGAGGCCATGCGGCTGCTCCTCCTCCCCCTTCATGCACCGACGGCCCAATGGGCTTCATGGGCCAGGCTTATGGCCCACTTTAGGCCCATCTCACTTGGGCCTAAAGCCCAAACTTAAATAGCCCAAGTTTATATTTAATAATACATCTTAATCCTTATTTAAATAAATACCTAATTGCATAATAAAAATGCCAAAAGACTTTGCAACATAGTTTAATAAAATCCAACCTATAAAATTCATGGCCAAATACATAATTTCCTCATCAAATAAAATCCTTGGTCTCACATGGACATAGGATGCGTTTCCAACAACAATAATTATCCATTTATATAAATACCAGATCATTCTTATTCACTTGGCCATAAATCTTGAAATCATAATTCAATAAACTCCTACTTATAAAACACATGGCCGTGAGTTATTTTTGGGATGCCACAGTGCATGTCATTAATAATTGTTGCTACATCCATTTAATTAAAAATTGTCCGTCATTAGAATTAGGCCACTTTGTTAAATTGCACGACATCTTAATTTGCATTTAAATTGGAGAATACCCAAAAAGAGATATGAGTGGAATTTTGTGACAATTAGAAATGATGTTTATGTTAAATGTGTGTTTCTAATTACTATCTGTTGTAGATGCTTGCATTTGCACTGAGGTAAGTGTTCCTTCCTTATACTTCCAACTTATTTATTGCTTTGATTATTGAGTGTTCAATAATGGATGTGCACCTGCATAACCACCTTGCACATTAGGGATAGGTTAAAATCAATTCAAAGTGCATACAAAATGTGTTTTTTTTTTTAAATCAAAGAGAAGAGATACCGAGATAACATTAGAGTAATCTAGCGTAATCAAGTCCCCAAACTCATTTTATCTCTAATTCGTAGAAGTAAGTTATTTCTCCCAATACTTATGCATCCAATCGACCCACCATAAGCCAATTAGTAGCGACTCTAGATAAAAATTATTTGTGTGCTAAAAATTTAAACCCTAAGTCACAAATTGGTATGGGCCAAGAAGAGCCCAAATTAAGTCTAAGCTTAATAATTTATTAATTGAACCCCTACTGGTTCCACCAGCTTTGGTGAGGTCATGACACCGAGCTCTTAGAATTTCTCCATGGATGATATTTTCTTGTCATGGTTGGATATTATCACCAAGCCAATTTGCTATACCTTGATAAGCCTTCAAAATAAACACTTGTAATTTCACTGAATAAGTTCAAATGAATCACTTTGTTCGGAGGGAAAATGCAAACAATCAAATCATAAGAATAATTGAAAATTCAGAATACAGGAAATCCTAGAAAGAAGAAAACCTCCCACGTATGAAAGGATTCAACAATCAAAGATGCCCCTATTCTAGAAGGGGGGCGTATCGAGTCTTCAGTTTACTCAATGACGACATCAGTGCCTCCCGCATGGTTGGGCTGTGGATCTTGATGAATGTTGAGCTGCATATTGTTGAATGATAATATCTTCGCATCCAACAAGTTTTGGACGCTGTGCTTGACAATAAAGCAGTCATCCATTGCATGCCCCAATTCTCTCATATGGTAATCGCACGTCTTCATTGTGAAAGCTAGTATGTGCACCGAGAGGGGAGTGAATAGGTGCAAAAATAATTTTGCGAGATAAATGCATCACAAATCGACAATGGATTATGAAAAGAAAATTCCTTTCTTTTCAAATAAACAAGTTACGATCAAAGTAAAAGAGTGTAGGGAAGAGAATTTGAACACAAAGTTTATAGTGGTTCGGCTTAATCCAAGCCTACGTCCACTCTTCCGCACTGATAGCCCACTGGCTGGATTTCACTATGAACAAAAGAGTTGTTATAGTAAAGCTCTCCATTGATTCCACAGTGTAGAGACTCTACTACACTTCCTCAAGGTCTCTCAAAGATATAGACTCTCTTTTGCGTACAAGATTTCGCTCAACAAATGACTTGACTAAGAACAAGGAGCTTCAGACTTTGGAATTCTTCTATCGCGCACACACTCAAACAACTGGAACGTCTTCCTTATATACTCCTTTATGCCATCATACTTGTTGGCACTTACCAAAGAAATTCTTCTAATCTACCCGTTGGACAGAATCAATTAGGAAGATCTTCGAGCTATTTAAGGAACATGACGATAGCCCATCAATCCTGCTCGCCCATACAATCAGGATCTTAGTTTCCATAAGTAGAACCTTCCAAGTATACTTTGCCAATCAATGGATCCACAATCTCTGAATAAATCTTGATTTGAATAATGGATTCCAACATGCTATATCCAGCCTAGAGATCTTCTCCAGTCGATAAAGTCAAATCCTTAACGAAACATCTAGTTTTGGATAAGTCTTCTTCGACGATTTAGAAACTGTCAATGAGGATAGACTTTGAGTCTTGAGTCTGGCAGTCCGGAGGTCTTCAGACTTTGATGAAAGAGTCTACAAGTCTTCAGACTAGACTGATGGAAACGTTTTGTCAGCTTCAAAACACTCAAGGAAGTTTTCTCCAACAATCTCCCCATTTTTTATGGTGACAAAACTTTCCTGCAGATTTGGATAATTTTGACCTGCAAAACATTACTCAAGCAAATATGGATATCACACGTAGATAAATGGCTTAATAACACTAGAAGCTGCATCCACAGAAGGTAGATTAGTTCTATAAATAAGTAAAGCCATGAGATATCAACAGTACTTAGGATAAACCAACGTTCAAACCGTCAAATCCAAATCCGATCCAAATCCAAACAGCCAAACACAAAAGTCAAGTCATAGCCATAGCCAACATAAAAGTTCAAATCAAAAAAATGAGTTCAAAGTTCAAATAAGTTCAAATCTGCACCACATCTCCGCCTTTTTGTCATCATTAAAAATGTAGAGATGAAAAGAGAATGGTATTAAGATTGCTTGGGAACACGAACAAGCTAGAAATCTCCCATTGACTGGACAATCTCTTCCAGCTTTTTCAAGTCCCCCTTCAGTTGTGCCACATCTTCACCCTTAGCATTTGCTTGAACTTGAATAGTAAGGGCTTGAATTTGATCATTCATAGAAACTGAAGAAGCTTGACCTGCAGTCTGCAAGTTCTGTACTTCGCATCCTAGAGCATATATTTGACCCCGCATCTCTAAGAAAACATCAAGAATTCTGCGAAAATCTGCTGAATTATCAGTCTGAGTACTGACTTCTGCACGATTAGACGGTGTAAAGGCAGATGATGGTAAATCAGCATGGTCACGCAGATTAGGCAATGAAACATCATGTCCTTCCTCAGGAAATTGAGAGGCATAGATGTCCTCTGGATCTGCTGGAGAGCGACTTACTCCTTCACTGGTGGCAGGGTATGAGGACATTCCTCTTTTCTCAGGATCTCTCCCTGTTTCCATGCCTTCAGGTGGAGAAGAGTGTTCCTCATGCTTTGCTTCCGCTTGATCTCCTCTCTCCTCTTCTTCTTCTTCCATTCTTTCCTCCTCTTCATCTCCTTCTTCTGCTTCTCTCTCCTCTGCTTGTCTTTCCTCTGCCTCCAAATTTTCTCTTTCTCCAGTCCTCTGTTCTGTCTTATCTGTGTCTTTTTCTTGTCTCTCCGTTGATTCTAGAATAGAATGACTCAAGTTCTTCAATGCCATTGCAGAAATGGTGATATCATCCTCATCCTCTTCATCCTCAATGATGAGAGCTCTTCTTTTCTTGGATGGAGCAACCATGGGCTCCTTCCCTTTTCTCTTTACAACCGAAGAGATTTGATGAGTTTTAACAGGAATTTCTCCAACGCCTTGTTGAGTTCCTTCAGACGCATTTTAGAGATCATTTTCAATCCCACCACCATTTGATCGCACGTTCGAACACAAAGAATTCGGGGAGGCTGAACGTTCAAATGTCTGAATAACTTAGTCACAAGAGCTAGATAAGGAAGTTGACCTTGTCCTTCACCACTGCCCTGTACATGTGGAACATAATAGTGTGTGGAAGAGAGAAATTTTTCCCAGCATTGATGGCATACATCAGCTTTGCCTCCGAGTTTGAAACGTCGGTCTTTGAAGTAGATTTTGGTCTGAGGCAATTAATCACAATCTTGTGAAGCTGCATTCATCCTCAAATAGGAAATCTTTCCATCCATCCTTCTATCCTTAACAAGCTCCAACGTTGCATGAGCAATAGACACACTAATGGGTTGATATCTTCCTCTTTCAACCCCAATCACATCAGCCAATGTATTCATGTCAACCACATAGTCTTGATCTCGAACATTAAAAGAGAATCTATTCGCATCCAGGAAACTAAGATTCGAATAGAAATAAGTAGTAAGTTTAGCATAGGCTTCTGTACTTTCAGAACAGAATTGTTCAAGTTGAAGAAGACTAAATTTTTCCCGCAGATTGACATTCACTGAGTCAAGAAAATCAAAATCAACACTTCTAGAGTTTATCTCCTCACGCTTCAACAACTTAGAGTACAATTGCTTATGTTCCTCCAATCGAAACAAGTCTGTCCTTTTGCTTCGGATTTTTGCCGCAACACCCATTTTCGATCTAAACTGACTATACAACCTATCATCGTCATTCCCATCTAGCTGACTCAGCCCTCCAACATGTGGATCGCTTCGGATATTTGCGAATGCCTCTTCCGCCGACCCAGTAGGGGCAATTCCCAATCGTTCCATTGTGCGTAAAAAGAAAGTTTCATTTCTATACCCTTTGTCTTTAAAAAATTCATCAATGTAGTTCAAAGGAGTACCGCCCCTCTTTAAAGCACGATAAAGCTTGTAGGTAAAAGAGGGCTTAAGAGTTATTACGGGTTCTACGTCTTCGATTATTTCTTCCTCTTCTTGATGTGCAACATCCTGAGGTCTAGAGGGAGGAGATGGACACTGATGAGAATGTTGTGGGCTCTGTTGCTGATTAGGAGATTCTTCTTCCTCGGTGAGATCAAAGTGCGTAGGCCCCTCACGCATTTGTTGTGGTCCCCTGTTCGCGATCCTCGAAGACTTTCTTTGGGAAGACATTTTTCACAGTCTTTGAGAGATTCCAAGCTTGTTTTCCCAAGAAAGATGACAACTTTTTGAAGATTAAACAAGAGAAGAAGACAGAAATGGAAGATTGATGCTCTCTTAGGGTTTTTGTGACTAAAACGAAGAGAAACCGACAGTATATAAGGCAGTCGAAGAGAGGCATACGGAACGTCGTAAAAAAAGGAAGTATAAAGATGCCTTTTAAAAATAACTGCCTTTTCAAAAATTAGATAACTGTCATTTCAAAAAATAACTCATTTTTCGAAAAGGAAAGATTGCAATAATTACGGAAATTAAAAATAGCAACAATTAATAATGGGTTGATGATCGTACCTTTTCGAGATTTGATTCGTGAGATAATTTTCTAAAATAAAAATAACTTACAGTCAAGAATCTTGATCGTTTGAGTCTGAATGTCTTTGGACTTTCAGTCTTGGGTCTGAACTTTCTCAGACTTAAAGATATTGAGTATGGAACGAATAGCTTCAAATTGATTTTTCTCCAAAGGCTTTGTAAAAATATCCGCCAATTGATTCTTTGAGTCAATAAACTGAATCGAAACTTCTCCATTTTGAACATGATCTCTAATGAAGTGATGTCGAATCTCTATATGCTTTGCTCTTGAGTGAAGAATTGGATTCTTGGTGAGATTGATTGCACTGGTGTTGTCACACTTGATTTCAGTGTATGAATCTTCAATTCCAAAGTCTTTTAACTGTTGTTTTATCCACAAGATTTGTGAACAATAACTTTCAAGAGCTACATATTCTGCTTCTGCTGTAGAAAGAGCTACTGTACTTTGCTTCCTTGAAAACCAAGACACTATCTTGCTTTCAAGTAGTTGACAGGTACCCGAGGTGCTCTTTCTATCAACTCTGCATCCGGCTAGGTCTGCGTCTGAGTATCCAAGAAGAGTAAAGTCTCCTTCTTTAGGATACCAGAGACCCAAAGTTGAGGTTGAGGTAATGTATTTGATAATACGTTTTGCAGCACTTAAATGAGATTCTCTAGGGTCTGATTGAAACTTGGCACAAATGCAAACACTAAACAAAATGTCAGGTGTAGAAGTAGTAAGATAAAGGAGTGAACCAATGATACTCCTGTACAGCTTCTGGTCAACTTTCTTTCCTCCTTCATCTTTGTCCAGCTTCAAGGAACTTGACATTGGTACATCAATCTTGTTGCAATTCTCCAGTACAAACTTTTTGACAAGATCTTTAGCATATTTTTCTTGATGAATAAAGGTTCCTTACTTCAGTTGTTTTCCTTAGAGCCCAAGAAAGAAGGTTAGTTCACCCATCATGCTCATTTCAAATTCATCCTGCATAGACTTAGAGAATTTCTTGCATAGACTTTCATTAGAAGATCCAAAAATAATATCATCAACATAAATTTGAACAAGTAGAAATCTTTTGCTTTCTCTTTTGATAAACAGTGTAGTGTCTACTTTACCTTTGACAAAGCCATTTTGAATTAAAAACTTACTTAGCCTGTCGTACCAAGCTCGAGGTGCTTGCTTTAAACCGTATAAAGCCTTTTTCAGTCTGAATACAGAGTTTGATTTCCTTGGGTCTTCAAAACCAAGTGGTTGTTCCACATAGACTTCCTCTTGGATAACTCCATTTAAGAAAGCACTTTTGACGTCCATTTGGAATAACCTGAAATTCTTATGACAAGCAAAAGCAAGTAATAATCTAATTGCTTCTAACCTTGCTACTGGCGCGTAAGTCTCATCGTAATCTATTCCTTCTTCTTGCGTATATTCCTTGGCCATGAGTCTTGCTTTGTTTCTTACGACCTTTTCTTTCTCATTCATATTGTTTATGAAAACCCATTTAGTTCCAATGATAGATTTACCTTTTGGTTTATGAGTCAATTCCCAGACATCATTGATACTGAATTGCCTGAGTTCTTATTGCATAACTTCAATCCAGCTTTCATCAGTTAAAGCTTCTTCTATGCTTTTAGGTTCTATTTTAGAAATAAGAGCCATAGCACTAGACTCTTCGCACCTTTTGGATCTTGTACAGATTCCTTCATTAATATCACCAATAATGAGATCTTTGGGATGACTGGACTTATGCTTCCAGTTATTGGTTGATTTGTCAAACTGTTGATCTTTTTCCACATTTTAATCTTCGACAATCATTTGTTGCTGATCTTCTGAAGTCTGAGTTGCTTTTGGAGATTTAGACTTTGTAGAGTCTAGAGCAGGTTCAGATTCTTCAAGTTGAGTCTGAATCGATTCATTTTGCACAGAATCTTGGAATTTGACATTCATTGATTCCTCCACAGATTGAGTCTTCTTGTTGTAGACTCTATAAGCTTTACTTGTGGTTGAATATCCAAGGAAGATGCCTTCGTTTGATTTTTCTTCAAACTTGCCAGGTCAATCATTTGCAATTTTAATATAAAACATTTACATCCAAACACATGAAAATATGAAACAATGGGCTTCTTTCTTTTGAATAACTCGTAGGGAGTTTTCTCCAGAATAGGTCTTAGAAAAACTCTATTCATAATATAACATGCTATAGAAACTGCTTCAGCCCAAAAACGTGAAGAGATGTTGCTTTCAATTAAAAGAGTTCTAGCCATTTCCTAAAGCGATCTATTCTTTCTTTCCATGACTCCATTTTGCTCTGGAGTATATGGAGAAGAGAACACATGCTGAAAACTAGATTCATCACAAAATCTTGTAAAGTCTTGATTTTTAAATTTGCCTCCATGGTCAGTTCGTATACTTGAAATAACATACCCTTTTTCATTTTGGACCTTTTTAGCAAACTTTTTAAAATAAGAAAAAGTGTCAGACTTACTTACCAAGAAATATACCTAAGTGAATCGTGAGTAGTCATCCACAATTACTAGGCAATATTTCTTACCTCCAATACTCTGAGTTCTGGTTGGTCCAAAGAGATCCATATGCAGAAGCTGCAGTACACGGTTAGTGAAAACTTGATTTATTGGTTTAAATGAGTTTCTTACCTGTTTTCCCAACACGCATGATGTGCAAAGATCAGTCTTTTAGTATGACAGATTGGGTAGACCACAAACAAGCTTTTTTGCTGAAATTTTGGCTATTTATTTCATGTTGATGTGCCCAAGTTTTCTGTGCCATAAGTTTGCTTCTTCTTGAATTGAGATTAGACATTGGGTTTCATCTGGTTTGACATCCAAGAGATAGATATTTCCATGTCTTCGACCCGTGAAAGACTGAGATGAGTCTTTACTGGTTCCTGAACATATTCCTTCTTTAAAGTTGATTTTGAAACCGGTGTCGCACAGCTGACTAATACTTAGCAAATTGTAGTTGAGTCCTTCCACTAAGGAAACATTACTGATCGTGAGGCTTCCAATCTTTACAGTTCCGAATCCCACAATTTTTCCTTTGCTGTTTCCTCCAAATGAAACTTTTCCACCATTAACTTGAACAAGCTTTATGAAGCAATTTGAATCTCCTGTCATATGCCTTGAGCATCCACTATCCAAGTACCATTTAACATTTTTCTTGATAGTGACCTACATTTAGAAAAGAGACTCAAGCTTTCTTTGGTACCCATATTTTCTTGGGTCCATTGGTGTTAGTATAATATACTGTCTTTGCCCAAACTTTCTTAACAGGTTTCCAAACCATAGGACATTCTTTCCAAACCATAGGACATTCTTTCTCAAAATGGTCTGAGCTATTGCACTTAGAATATTTAAGAGCATTGCGACCTACTGGTTTTACAAAAACTCTTTGGAAATGATTTTTGTAAGCATCTCTTGTAGGTCTTTGCTTAATTCTTTCCTTTACTTTAGGAAAATCAATTAGAGGAATGGTTTCCGCAGTCATTCCCAAACTAGATTTATTAAAATAAGGTCTTTGAGTAGAAAGAATTTTTTCCAGTTTCTCAAATCCTATAGAAAATCTTTTAGAAATATTTGAGATGTCATTTTTCAAAGATGCATTTTCTTTTGAAAGATTGTCTTCATTTTCTTTCAAAATACTAATACTTTTGTCTAAACTTTCCACCTTTTCTTTCCAAACATTTTCCTGTTATTTTAGTGCAGAATTTTCTTTTTTAAGTTCGGAAATCCTTTTAAGAGAAGTCTTGAGACTAAGACACAATTCATCAATGTATCTAGAGACTTTAGTAGGGATTTTCAAATTACTTACCTCGATTTCACTGTCTGAATCTGAGTCTGTCTCGGAGTCTGAATCTGAGTCTGATTGTGTCATGAGACAAATGTTGGCATAATCATCATCACTTTCTTCACATTCTGTATCACTCCAAGTTTCTGCTTTGAGTGCCTTTCAATATTTCTCAGCTTTTCCTTTATTTTTCTTCAGGAGGGGACAGTTGGGTCTGATGTGTACCTTTTTCTTACATTCAAAGAAAACTACATCTCTATTGAATTCATCATCCTCAACAGACTTACTCTGTTGCTTTTGAAAACTCTGTTTCTTTGGATTGAATCTTCTTCATTTCCTGTTCAACTTTCTGAATCTTCTTATCATGAGAGCAAGCTCTTCGTCATCCATAACGTCTTCAGAATCTGTGACATTAGAATCATCATTAGATTTTAATGCAATGGATTTCTTACCTTTAGGATCTTCATATTCGTTGATTCGCTTCACTTCATAAGACTGAAGAGTCCTAACCAATTCATCAACCGAAAGTGGCATAATTCTTTGTGTCTTCCTTATTGAGGTCTTTATGTGATTCCAGTCCTTAGAGAGTCCACGCAGAAGCTTGTTTACTTTTATGGGATCAGAAATTAGTTGCCCTAGATTTTCAAGGTCATTCATGATCTCTGTAAAACGACTAAACATATCAGTGATAGATTCTCCAGATTTTATTTTGAATGCTTCATATTGATCGAGCATAATGTTGATTCTGGTTTCTTTCACTCGATTAGTTCCTTCATAGGTGATGTGTAATCTACCCCAGACTTCTTTAGCTGTAGCACAAGAAGATATTCTGTTATATTCAGTACGTGATAATGCACAATATAAAGAATAAATTGCTTTTGCATCAAGAGCTTGTCTTTTGGTTATCTCTTCTTGAGTCATTTCACTAGACTCAACAGCTTCTTTTCCTCTTTCTGAGACAGGTGTAGCTTTAGGAATGATTCATCTGTCTACCACATCCCATTCCAGGGGATCCTTTGATCTTAGAAATGCCTTCATCTTGTTTTTCCATATGTTGTATTCTTTCCCATCGAAATAAGGCGGTCTGGTATTGCTTTGCACTTCAACCAGTCCTGGAGCCAACATACTAGCCATGGATCTTTAACTCTGAAGTAAAACACTTCAAATCAAGTGAGTACACGAGCTCTAATACCAATTGTGAAAGCTAGTATGTGCACCTAGAGGGGGTGAATAGGTACAAAAACAATTTTGCGAGATAAGTGCAGCACAAATCGACAATGGATTATGAAAAAAAAATTTCTTTCTTTTCAAATAAACAAGTTACGATCAAAGTAAAAGAGTGTAGGGAAGAGAATTTGAACAGAAATTTTATAGTGGTTCGGCTTAATCCAAGCCTACGTCCACTCTTTCGCACTGACAGCCCACCGGCTGGATTTCACTATGAACAAAAGAGTTGTTATAGTAAAGCTCTCCCTTGATTCCACAGTGTAGAGACTCTACTACACTTCCTCAAGGTCTCTCAAAGATATAGACTCTCTTTTGCGTACAAGATTTCGCTCAACAAATGAATTGACTAAGAACAAGGAGCTTCAGACTTTGAAATTCTTCTATCGCGCACACACTCAAACAACTGGAACGTCTTCCTTATATACTCCTTTATGCCATCATACCCGTTGGCACTTACCAAAGGAATTCTTCCAATTTACCCGTTGGACAGAATCAATTAGGAAGATCTTCGAGCTATTTAAGGAACATGACGATAGCCCATCAATCCTGCTCGCCCATACAATCAAGATCTTAGTTTCCATAAGTAGAACCTTTCAAGTATACTTTGCCAATCAACGGATCCACATTCCCTGAATAAATCTTGATTTGAATAATGGATTCCGACATGCTATATCCAACCTAGAGATCTTCTCTAGTCGATAAAGTCAAATCCTTAACGAAACATCCTGTTCTGGATAAGTCTTCTTCGACGATTTAGAAACTGTCAATGAGGATAGACTTTGAGTCTTGAGTCTGGAGTCTGAAGGTCTTCAGACTTTGATGAAAGAGTCTGCAAGTCTTCAGACTAGACTGATGGAAACGTTTTGTCAGCTTCAAAACACTCAAGGAAGTTTTCTCCAACATTCATGACATCCAAGTTGGGGAAACGCTTTGCATGTTTAATTTCTCTAGCAACTAGTCCCTTCTCTATGAATGTTGGCAACAACTAAGAAAGAGGCACTAGAAGAGGTGTGAATTGATGTCTTGAGGAATTCTTTTATCGTCCCAAAGATAATTGTGCTTTGCTTTATTAGGGGCACAATGCTAGAATGCGAATATCGGGTTTGCATTTTTCATGCCTCATGGACTTTTGAAGGAGGGTGCTCAATTCCATGGGATTAGGGGACTTGAGAATATTGCCAAATATCGGCTTTGCACTTTCCGATAGATACTGAAGGGCTCCATTTGAATCATCACCCCTGACCTTGAAGGAAGAAGTGGAGTCATGGTGAGTTGGTCCAAGAGGTCTAATAGATGCTCCACTTGCTTCGAGAGTTGTTCAAGAATGGTGAAGGCTTCATTCTAGTTGTTCTCAATATTGGTAACATGGTTAAGCACTCCATTTTGGTTGCATTCGGCAGCTAGATAAGATTTCTAATATCCATATTAGGAAAGGTGTGATAAAGGTAGATAAGATTTCTAATATCCATATTAGGAAAGTTAGTTTTCTCGAATAATAAACTTCTTAAATTAACAAAATTAAAATTATTCAATATGGCATCCCAAAATTTCATGGCAATTTCTAGAGGCATTACGACCTATGGAAAAGTGAATGGTTGTGTCGTTGAAGTATGTTGTGGCCACTAGACCGAAGAATTGTAATAGATTAAGGCCAAACACTTTAATGGAAAGATATCTTATGTTCTTGGGTTATCAAAGTTGGTGCTATAGGATAATTTGATAATGAGAATTTTGTTCCTGGCTATGCACCTTATGGATTTCATTTTTATGGATTAATGTTGCAAGTTTTTGGCCATATTATTTTGTAATTAGGTATTTATTAAGTGGAAAATAATAGTGGATTACTAAAGGAGGTAGTGGGCTGATTTTTGGACCAAACCAGCCCACAATGTGGCATCCCAAAATTTATGGCGACCTCCAGATACATTACAACCTATGGAAAGGTGATGGAAGTACCCTTAAGTTGTATTGTAGCCATTTGATCCATAATTTGCAATAAAATTCATGGCCAAGCTTTTAATGGATAATTATTTGATAGGAAAGAAAATTCTATCATTGGCCATGTGCTTTAGATATTTGAATTTATTGATTTATGATTTCAAGTTTTATGGCCATATGAAATTGTAATTTAGTATTTATATAAGTGGGGATTTAAGGTAAACTATTAAAAGTAAACACGGACTTATTTAAGAAAATTTTGGGCCATTTAAGTTTGGACTTTAGGCCCAAGAGTGTTGAGCCTAAAGTGGGCCAAAAGGCCAGCCCATGAAGCCCCATTGGGCCGTCAACCAAGCTAGCCCCAACCCCAGCCGGATAGAGCCCATCTTGCATGGCAATTACCAAGTGTCCTTTCCTAGTAGCCAAGTGTAGCAAGCCATGCAAAATCAAATGATGGCTAATGATGAAGGGAAGGAAATTAGAGAGGAAGAGGGGGGCGGATTAAGCGAGGAAAGGGAGAGAAAGAGCGGGGGGTTGCATGAAAGAAAGAGAAATGGAGAGAGAGTGGTCGTCCGAGAGAAAGAAAGGAAGAGAGAAAGAGAGTGGGCGTGCGAGAGAAAGAAAGGAAGAGAGAAAGAGAGCGGGCGTGCGAGAGAAGAAGAGGAAGAAGGAGAAGCTCGTTCGCCGCCGTTCCTTCGCCACTTTGCCCGCCATTTTGTCGCTGTTTTGTGCTTAAATTCGAGGCAAGTAGAGTCCTAAAACCTACCCTTTGCTTGCTGTGATGTGTGCGTAGAAAATGGTGAATTTCGGTTGTGGTGGAAGTGATGAAATTTCGGAGCTTTGGGGAGAGATTTGTTGGCCTAGCATGCTGTTTCTGGAAAAACCAGTCCGACCCTTCATGAGTTTGTGAGCTGCATGCGACTTTTTAGTTGGAATCTCGCTTCAATCTCTTAATGAAAGTTGTAGAGAACATCTTGAGAAGTAACATACTAAAAGTTGAGATAAGACGGACAAAGATTGCTTGGTGAAACAATTTTCCTTTGGAGAAATTAGATCTGGAATTTGTTGTGCTGACCTTTAGTGATTTCATGGACTGTAAAGTAGCTTTCTTGTGAAAATCTCACTTTGATTTCTTACTGAAAGTTGTAATGGACTTCTTGAGATAAAACATATCAAAAAATTAGAGGAAATGAACAAAAATAGGTTGGTGAAATCGTTGTTCTTTGAAGAAACTGGATCTGGGAAAATGCTACCTTGACCTAGTGTGATTCCGTGATTTTGATAAAATCATACAGTTAAAATTTGATCGTGTGTCCTTAATAAAATTTGTAGGTAATATTATGGGGAATAACATACTGAAAATTTAGAAGAAACGAACATATGTAGGTTGGTGAAACGAGTTTCCTTTGAAAGATGATAATCTGGAAAAACAACACCGAGAACAGGGGGAATGAATCGTCTATATCTATTAATCTAGAACGATTTGGGTTTATATTTCTCTAGAGATATTTACCTTTAGGACTTGTCTATAACATATCAAAATTTCAGAATTTTTGGAGTTCATTGGGGTATTTAATTTAAATTACTTCCGAAACTGTGCAAGCTGAAATGTTAAAATTTTGGAAACTGTGATGCATGGACCATACTGTTTTGTGTGAGATTCTTTTGGTATGGTATTTTTCATGAGATATCTGCCTTTAGGTCTTGTCTATAATGTATCAAGTTTTCAGAATTTATTAATACCATTTACTAATTTTCTAGAGTTTTGACTAAAGGAGTGCATTCTGTTTTATCCGAAAAATTGATGCGTTTGTAAGAAAATAAATGAATTTGTTCATGTGATGTAATACTTTGAGTGGTTGATTTTGCTGCATATGTGATGACATATGGCATGTTATATGGCATCAAAAGCTGGTTGAGACCCTTGATATTGTTGCATCAAATGCCATGTTGAAATTGAGAAACATGTGTGAATATAAATTGAGATAGTAATGAGACCGTCGGAGGTGTGAGCCGACGATGCCCCGGGAGTATCGGGATGCCCGAAGTGTGTGTGCCGGATGCCCCGGGAGTGTTGGGATGCTCAGAGTGTGTGTGTCTGAAGCCCTGGAGGTGTGTGCCGGGGAGATTCCTCGTGATGCTAGTTGAGGTACGAGATGCCCGGAGTGTGTGTGCCGGATGCCCGGAGGTGTGTGCCAGAGGCTCCTCTCGATGCTAGGTTGGATGCAAGCGATAAATTGAGGGATGCAAACATTAGTCCCTGGGAAGAAAATGATGTGATCTATTTGAAATATAAAGATCGAGAATTGAATCATACGCATGGATGTGTACATATGGCATGGTGATATATGCATGGTTGTTTAATGATGAGTGCATGGTGGGATATGCACGTTGCAAATGATATATACATGGTTGTTTAATGATGAGCGCATGGTGGGATTTGCACGTTGCATAATGATATATGCATGGTTGCTTGATAATATAAGTACAAGTGCATGGTGAATTATGTATGTTGTATGATGATATATGCATGATTGATATGTGTCTTATTCATGATACCTTGATCGTTCTGTTTGACGCATTGTGTAGTTTGGTGAATCTTTACTGCTAAGTGGTTGTACTCACCTCTTTTGGGGATTAACATTTCAGATTAGAAAGATACCTTTGTTACCAGTTGCACGCGGTACTTACTATGGCATACCTACTGATGTTGATGTGGAGTGTACGGAGCACATCTGTGTCGGTGCCCCTGGTTTAGTGTTTGTTCGAGTCCGTGTCTTGGTGATGTACGATGTGGGTCTTGCTGATGGCCCGGTTATCTAGGAGTTTTTCTCTGTCCATGTCCGGCGTGATGGAGTGATGCTAGGGATGCTACCGTCGCCGCTGCCTGATGCACCAGGTTGGGTGTGATGGCACGTATAGCTAATGGGAGCTGACACTTTTTGGGGATAGCCGATGCTTGTTGATGGAGGGTGTACATGTTTGATGTAGGGTCGAGTCCTCTTTTGAGTTATAGCCAAGTATAGTTAAAAATCTTGGCCTTTTGTTGTACCAACCCGAAATATTCATCGTGAAAATATAAATAAAAGTGACTTGGCTTTGTCTTTTCATTTGGAGCATAGTTGGTGTGCATTGCATTATTGTTACTGGAGTAAGGGATGGTGAGATTTGTTATGCTTCCGTTGATGAGCTGCGCTGGGACCTATATATATATATATATATATATATATATATATCTCTATTTAAAAGGTATTATTCTGTGAAGTTGTAGGAGATTGAGTAATAGGTACCTGTGGCGACCTCAAGCGAATCGGGGTTGCCACACACAATCCCCTACCCTTCGACAGTTGAAGGCCCAGCCCAAGAGGCCCAATGGGCTGTCAACTAAGGCTGGCTCAAGCCCAGTCGGATGAAGCCACCTTCTTGCATGAAGAATGGCAAGTGGCGTGAGGGGTCTTCCAAGTGTCACATTGCATGCAAAGCTAATG
The DNA here is from genome assembly GCA_019915185.1 of Eucalyptus camaldulensis. Taxonomy (NCBI): domain Eukaryota; kingdom Viridiplantae; phylum Streptophyta; class Magnoliopsida; order Myrtales; family Myrtaceae; genus Eucalyptus; species Eucalyptus camaldulensis. The sequence continues at coordinate 745,283 of JAHSVA010000014.1, forward strand.
ATGGTTAATCATTGAGGGGAACAAATTAGTGAGGGGAAGGGGGCGGATTAGGCGAGGAGCAACCGAGAGAGAGAGAGTGACCATCCGAGAGAGAGAGAGAGTGAAATCGAGAGAGGGAGAGTGAGCGTGCGAGAGAAGAAGGGGAAGAGGGAGGCCGTTCGCTGCCATTCGCTGCCGTTCGTCTCCGCCGTTGAGCCGCCGAGTCCCGCCTTGCCCCGCCGTCTTTGCTTGCTGTGTTGTGCTCGGATTAGAGGTAAGTAGAGTCCATTAATCTACCCTTTGCTTGCTGTGTTATGTGTGTGATGAATGGTGGATTTCGGATGTGGATGAAGTGTGAAATTTCGAAGCTATAAGTGTTGTGTTCTAGCCTAGTGTTCTGTTTCTGGAAAAACAGTCCGAACCTTTGATGATTTCGTGAGTTGCATGCGACGTTCTAGTGGGAATTTGACTTTGAATTCTTGATGAAAATTGTAAAGGACTTCTTGGGGAGTAACATATCAAAATTTCAGAAGAAATAAACAAGTATAGACCGGTGAAACTATTTTTCTTTGAAGAAGTTAGATCTGGAAATCGTAATGCTGACCTAGTGTGATTCTATGAATTTTATAAAATTCTCCGGTTAAAATTTGATCTTGTGTTCTGAATTAAAGTTGAAGATGACATGTTAAGGAGAAACATACTAAAATTTTAGAGGAAATGGATGAGTTTAAGTTGGTGAAACAATCTTTATCCGAAACGGTTAGAACTGGAATTCGGTACCGAGGGTTATGGACGGTTATGGTTATTATAGTTTTAATCTATCACAAATATGATTTCGAGCTCTTCATGAAATATTTACATCTGGATTTTTTATATAACATATAAAAATTTCAGACTTTGTGGAGTTGATTTAGGATTTTTATTGAATTTGTGAATGAAACTGTGTATGGCAATATTCCGAAATTATAAAGACTGTGATGTGTGGACTGTACTGAATTGTATGATGTTCTTTTGATATGGTGTTCTTCACAGAATATTTTCTTCTAGATCTTGTATATAACGTGTTGAATTTTTAGAATTTAATAAGACTGTTTACTAATTTTTCAAGAATTATGACCAAAGGAGTGCAATCTGTTTTTATCCGAAATTTTGCTCTATTTTCAAAAAAAAAAAAGAAATGAAATTGCTCCATGTGATATAATGTCTTGAGTGGTTGATTATGCTGCATATGTGGTGGCATATGACATGTTATATGACATCAAAAGCTAGTTGAGACCTTTGATATTGTTGCATCAAATGCCATGTTGAAATTAAGATACATGTGTGAATATAAATTATGATAATGATGATACCGTAAGAGGTGTGAGCTGACGATGCCACGGGAGTGTCGGGATGCCCGGAGGTGTGTTCCGGAAGCCCTGGAGGTGTGTGCCGGGGGGGATTCCTCGTGATGCCAGTTGGGGTACGGGATGCCCGGAGGTGTGTGCTGGAGGCTCCTCGCGATGCCAGGTTGGATACGAGCGATAAATTGTGGGATGCAAACATTGGTCCCTGGGAAGAAAAATGATGTGATCTAATTGAAAGATAAAGATCGAGAATTGAATCATGCGCATGGATGTGTGCATATGGCATGGGATGAACCTCATGGGAATGCAAGCATGGAGTGCATGATGGTATATGCACGTTGCATGGTGATATATGCATGGCTGCTTGATGATATATGCATAAGTGCATGGTGGTATATGCACGTTGCATGGTGATATATGCATGGCTGCTTGATGATATAAGTACAAATGCATGGTGACATATGCATAGCTGTAAGGTGAGGTATGCTTGAATGCATGAATGATTTGTGTTTTATTCATGATACCTTGATTGTTCTGTTTGACGCATTGTGTAGTTTGGTGGATCTTTACTGCTGAGTGGTTGTACTCAACCTTTTGGGGATTAACACTTCAAATTAGAAAGATGCCTCTTTCACCAGTCGTGCATGGTACCTTTTATGGCATACCTACTGATGTTAATGTGGAGTGCACAGAGCATTCATGTATTAGTGTACCTGGTCTAGTGTTTGTTCGAGTCCATGTCTTGGTGATGTACGACGTGGGTCTTGCTGATGGCCCTATTATCCAAGAGTTTTTGTCTGTTCATGTTCAACGCAATGGGGTGATGCAAGGGATGCTGCCGCCGCCGCCCCCCAATGCACCAGGTTGGGTGTGATGGCACATATGACTGGTGGGAGCTGACACTTTTTTTTGAGATAGCCGACGCTTGTTGATGGAGGGGTGTACATGTTTGATGTAGGGTCAAGTTCTCTTTTGAGTTATAGCCAAGAATAGTTAAAAATCTTGGCCTTTTGTTGTACCAACTCGAGATGTCCATCGTGAAAATGTAAATAAAAGTGACTCGGCTTTATCTTTTCATTTGGAGCGTAGTTGGTGTGCATTGCATTATTGTTATTGGAGTAAGGGATGGTGAGACTCATTTATGCTTCCGTTAATGAGCTACGCTAGGACCTTTACAAAAAAAAAAATCGAGAAAAAGGGGAGAAGAATTTTATTGATCAACCCCTATGAACTATGGTTCCATTTTAATTAAAAAGTTACTAGACTGGTATGTAGTAGGATAAGTGATAAGTACTTGTGGTGATCCTAACGGATCGGGGAACGTGCCGAGGGGGTGCCACATTCAACCAAATAAATTAACAAAATTAAAAATATATTTCAATATATAAATAATATTTGAACTATATTACAAGAAATCTGAAATAAAAAATAGTTATTTTAATTGAATGTTATTTATATATATATTTGAATTTAATTCTATTTTAGAATATAAATTTTATTACATATTTTAGGTATTTTATTATTTTTGGTATATTAGTATAGTTTACTGTTTAATAAAATTTTATTAAAGAGTGATGGAAGAGGAAGAAGAAATAACAAAGAATTTAATTTTAAAAAAGAGGAAAATAAAATAAAAAAAGCAAATAAAAATAAAGTATGCAAAAGAGTCACAATGGACTTTTATCATCTTTATTTGTATAATTTTTGTTTCATTTATACTAATATGTCATTTATACCAAATAATGTACATGATATGATGAGAATATATATCCGACTGTAATCATTAAATAGTGGATATCATATAATAAAATCCCTGGATTTTATTTCCTATCATACTTAGTTGTCGCGACATAACCTCGGATAAACCACTTATGGTTTGGCTAATGGATTACTGAACCTAAACTTAGCCTGGGCTCTCTCAAGCCCATACTAATTTATGACTTAGGTTCAAGTTCTTAACATGCAAATGATTTTCCAATTAGCAGTCACCACTAATCTATTTTTTGTGGATCGACTAGAAACCCAAATAAAGTAACGGAAGATTTACTTTACAAATTGTGAGTTTGGGGACTTGATTATGCTAGATTTCTCTAATGCCATTTCAATATATTTCTCTTTTATTTCAAAATTTTTTTTGCAGACAACTTGAATTAATTTCAATTTACTTCCCTAACGTGTGAGGTGATCATGCGGGTGCGCAAAACCACCAATTTAACACCCATATAAAGCAATAAATAAATTATGGGATTTACCTCATAGCAACGAAAGCATCTGCAATGTTAGATCAGAATTCACATCAACAGTCATAGATATGATTTTTAATTAACACGCAATCACTTAATTTTTATTTTCACTTGTTTAATGAGAATCATGTTTTATGCAACGTATGCTACTAATCTAACATGACATGACATAACAATATGACCTAAACTATATGACATATGTATAGTATTTTTGTTTTTGGTGTTTTCTTAATGAGTACGCAATCTATCCTAAAGAAAGAAACTAGTTTATTCTAAGACAATGTTTTTGTTATTTGAAATTCGGAATAAATAAAATGCCTAATCTAACTATGCAAACTACCCTAAAACAAGCGATACAGTATTTTGGGTTTTCTTTTATGGAAACAAAATCAATTCAAATAACACGACAACAAATCAGGCAATATATGATTGATATCCATCTATAAATTGACGAATCGTATCTCACGCATGAGATCAGATTGGCCAATTTTTAATAAAGCGAATCATATCTTGAGCGTGAGATCGGTTGGCGATTTTTCTGTGCGATTGCGAGTCATATTTCGTGTCACGCCCCGATCCTTGGGCACGCACACATCCTTCTCTTGGTCGATTTTAATATACGATATCCTAGGACTATATATCGCCGACCCTTTCAGTTAATAAAAACATGCGGAAGCAATTATAAATCCCCAGACAATAAAACAATTGGATAGAAAAGCAGGCTATATTTTTCATATTGAAATTTACAACCAAACCTTTATACATGGCATTAGACAGAGCACTTCACAAACTATTCGCAACTTCAGGGTCTCACTCTATCTACACATATACAAAAGGGTTCACAAAGAGATGGGATTTCAATCCTTGTCTAAGTCATACTCGGGATCATCCTGATCCTCCTCTGATTCCTCTTCACTCAGATCATTCTCTTCCTCAATTTCACCTCAGAGTTCTCCTTCACAAATTCCTTCTCCTCAGCTCCTCGTCGGGATCCTGAAATGTTTTCCCCAAACTGGGATGAGACTACGTCTTAGCGAGTTCTACCCCACTAAGCCCGATTAGTAAACTATTATACTATAGGCTGCCTAAACATGCACAGGGCAGAGGACTTACCTTGGCCTCAGATTCCACCTGCATATTAGCACAGTTCACAATAGGCACCTAAGTAATCACATCACAGATCGAAGCATCGATCAAATCGACCTAGTCGATTATATGCCAACAAGACCACTCACGGTCATTTCAGTCAATCAATTCACAACATCAAATCAAAGCAATGATCAATCGACCTAGTCGATTACATGTCAGTCGGACCATTTCCAGGTCAAATCACTTCTCATTATAAAACCTCCATTTGCATTCTTGGTCACAAAGCTATAGTAATGCTTTCGGGCGTCTATTCGCCAAGGTGATGCACAATAAACACTTTATGTGCATGCTCTTAGGCATCCCAACTACCCTTAGCCACACGGGCACGATACTCGACACACGGAAATACGGCCACGCAGGCACGATCTACGCCATATAGGCACGATCTACACCACACAGGCATGATCAACTATCGCCACACAGGAATGATCAACTATCGCCACACAGCATGATCAACGATCGCCGCACAGCATGATCAACTATCACCACACAGGCATGATCAATATTCAACAATTTACGTTCATTTTCTAAGGCATCCTACATGCCAAAGCGATGTAATAATCGCTGAGCCACATCACACAACATTTCTTTTCATCTTTTATCATCATTGATAAAATATCGTGCATTAGTACACGATTGGCCTTAGTCAAAATATAATGATTTAGATTCCACAATTCCCACCATTATTAGCGTCCACCAAAACGCTTTTGGTGCTGTCAACCGACACCCGGTTATTTTCCAATTAATTATCCAAATTAATTAACCTAGGAAAATAATCTTGTAATCACAATTAATTCACTTCAGCACAAAATAAAGCTCAATTAAATAAATGGACTGCGCCACGATGATCAGCACAAAATTTCGGTCATTGGCCATCAAATTCTTAATTTCCGAAAAATAATTAATTAATTAATTAATTTCGAAAATTAATTAATAATTATTAAAAATTCCATTTAGCTCAAAATAAAGCCAATTTAAATAAACGGGCTGCACCACGATCATCAGCATAATATTCCCGTCATTGACCATCTCAACCTTAATTTTCGAAAAATAAATAATTAAATAATTAATTTCGAAAATCAAACAATTAACATTAAAAATTCAATTTAGCTCAATATAAAGCCCGATTAAATAAACAGACTTCACCACGGTCATCAGCATAATATTCCGGTCACTGGCCACCCCACTTGAATTTTTGGAAAATAAATAATTATTTAATTTAATTCCGAAAATTAATATTTAAATACTAAAAATTCCACTTAGGCCCGAATTGCCAAATTGAAGCCTGATTAGGGGTCGGAAAAATTCCAAGACACTTCCAATAATTAGTAGACCGCGTCTACTTGCTAATTGCATAATCAATTTATCTAAATCGCATCACAATTGACTAATAATTACTAATTTATTCTAATCTAACAACCTAAATATAATTAATTAAAACTAAACCAACCTTAATCATAATTAGTCAACTAATCCGGGATTAGTGAGATTACTCACCAAATCGCACGCAAATCGGATCAATCCGACGGGGGCGACGCGAGGAACAACAAACTCCAAAGCGGGCCTCGGGTTCGGGGCCCGGAAACAGCCCAAAACGGCCTTGAACAGGGCTGGAAACCCACTTTTCCAGCCACTGTTCTTGGCTGGACGAAGCTCGTCCGGCGGAGAGCAAGGGGGACGCCGGGGAAGTCTGGCGGGGTTGAACGGCGGCCGGAGGTGGCCGGACAGGGTTGGATGGAGGCTGGGCAGCGGCTGGGTCGCGCGGGGGAAGGCCTAGCACGAGGGACGAGGCTGGCGGCCCACGGCAGCGAGCGGCGCGCGCACGGGCGCGGGCGCGGGCGTGCGGTGCGGCGGCGGGACGAGCGGCGATGAAGCAGACGGCGAGCTGCAGCTTCTGGTTCGGTTCGCTTCTTCGGACGCACGGGGAGGAAGAAGAAGAAAAAGAAAGAGAGAGAGAGAGAGAGAGAGAGGGGATAGGTATTGACCGGTCAAAGAGGGAAAAGAAAGAGAGAGAGAGGGCAGGCGGTGGGGGGTTCGCACGAGGGGGAAAGGAAGAGGGGAGAGAAGAGAGAGAGAAAAGAGAAAAGAAAGAAAAAGAGAGAAAAGGGAGAGAGAGAGAAAAAGGAAATGCTTAATATCATTATTCATATTTTCCTTTTCTCTTCCTCTTTTTCTTTCTATTTTCTCTTGGTCTTCAATTAATCCTCCGATAATTTCTTTATTGAAATTTCGGACTCATCAATAATTTGACGGGCGATGAGACAGTCCTAAAATTGAATTGTGACACGCTCGAATATTCGATTCCCAAAATCGAATTAAATTTCATGATTAAAATCGGCCGGACGTGATTTTAGTCCAATCCAACCAATTAGGTAGCTTTTAGGGATTTTACCGCGGTTATATCCCTTAACGGCTTCACCTAATAGGTTAGCTAACTCGTGAGTGATCAGCTCAGAGAAAAAGGACCATAGGCGCGCCAACGATATGCACATTTCACTTTATCGAAAAGGGGTCGAATTTCAGAATGTCACATTTCGAGAATGAATTCGAATTGTCAATCATATACACATTGTGAAATTAAGAAGATTTCCCAATTTAAAAGGCTACTTGAGATTATGGATATAACTATATATCATGAACTTCAATCATGTGCATCGGAATATTCGGAAATCAAATTAGACAATTTTTACCTAATCCAAATATTGGCATATTTGGACTTTGCGCAATCGGACCGGGATCACAATCGGCTCCTCGACAGTGAACGGTGGCGTTGATAGTAATTGTTCACGGATGAACGGCGAGATCACTAGGGGACTCGTAGCTCGAGTCAACAGTTGGTGACTTGTAGACGAGGCAAAACAAGTAGTTGGATCAGCTGGCTGTCAAATGTAGGTTAATTTTTGTTGTCCTCACAACTAAACTTGGACTTCCAACTTCTCCACATACGCTGACATCTTTGGGCAGTCAAAGTAAACGAATTTTCTTCATGCAATAAGTGGAATGGTCTTTCTTTGACTGATGAAATTCAGCGTGGGTGCTCTTTGTAAGAGAACCTGCAAAATTGAAGGAAGACGCTTCGGATTGGTGCCGGCTCAGCTGACCATCAGGTGGCCCAACCGCGAAGCTCCGTGGATTTGGATGAAACTCACCACAAAGTCTTGGTCTCGTCGAGCAGTGATTGGACTTTGCTTAGGATTTCTTGCTACACAAAGGCCGCGCTTGAAATTGCTGGGACTTAGAGTATCGGGCTTGGGGCGCGTCTGAATGGCAGCTTCCTCGTCAAGGTTGGAGTTCGTGGTGGCAGGCGTTCAACGTCACGAAGCCCCATGGCAGAGGGGCAGCATGAGCGGCAATGGCAAGGTGGAGAGCAGTGCAACGACAATGCAGCGTCGTCAGGTTGCTCGTGGCGTCGAGCTGGGTTCCGACGAGCGGTGGCAATGACAATGCAGGCGCCAGTTTGGACAAGTAGCAGCAGCAATTTACAGAGGAACGGCAGCCGCGGATGGTGCGCTGCGGGCGTAGGCTTCCTGGTCGAGCAGCAGGAGGCACCCCTCTTTACTTCTCTACTCTTGTCAAAGATGAAAATATTCAGTGGTATGTGTGTGCCATGTCATCAGCTGACCTAGTGCGCATATACCAATGAAATACCGACACCTGTCCCCAAGCAAGACCCACAAAAAAAGAAGGCGCTGATTTTTGGCTGGCTCGGCTCGGCTCCATTGCAGAAGAATGGACGAAGAAAGGATGGTCAGCATATTCCTCCCGCTCAAAATTTTTCTCCCTCCTCACTTGAATGGGCGGGTTTTCTCTCTCCTTGTAAAAGAAATAAGAACGCTCAGAGCCTTCCTCTGTTTCCTTCTCTGCGCATCCCACCTCCTCCGCCCCCATCTCCGCCTCCGCCTCGGCTTGTGCCTGCCCAAAAGGCTCGCTGGTCATCTGCATCTGGCATCTCGGTCTCATTTCCGAGTGGCACCAGGCTCCCCATCGCTGACCCGCTGCTGTCCCTGATGCTGGCCCGCTCGGTCGTGAGGGAGATCTCAGTAGACTTGGGTGGGGTTGATGGCACGGCGAAGAAGAAGAGGCTTGCTGCATTTTCTCTCTGTTTTTTTCAAGGGAGCATGCGCTATTTCTTCCCGCTTCTGCCTCTCTCTTCCTCAAGCACTCCTCTCCTCTCTGTCCCGAGCCCTCTCATTCACCCCAAGCGCCCCCCTCCTCTCTGTCTCAAGCCCTCTCACTCACCCTAAGTGCTTCCCTCCTCACCTCTGTCCTCGTCGTCATCATCGACTTTCCAGCCGCGGCTCCAGAAATCGCCAGCCACTGGCCTCTCGAGCTTCTTTGTCTTCTACTCCTTATTCGGTCCCGATTTCGGGCTCGAGTACGTAGCCAAGGATTTTGAAGCGAAAGGGGTTTGCGAGGCTAGATATACTGGTGGCGGTGCTAAGTTTTGGGGATTCGCTGCGACCAGTGAACTTCCAAGATCGCGGTCGAGCACCGACACCGGCACCAGCATATCGAAGAATTTACTTTTGGGTTCCAGCTCTTTTCCAACGCTTCCTCCGGACATGAATTCGCCGACCGTTTTCATCTTCGTCGTCTCATTGGTCCTGCTGTCCAACGGTTCTCTCCGCGTGTCGTCCTCGACTTTGCCGCCCAAAGACCCGTTTCTCGCGATAGCTCCTGAAGGTTTGAGCCCGTCGCTTTCTTTTGGGTGCCTCATTTGTAAAGTGTTTTTTATTGGACAGAGCTTGCTGTAGTGGGTGGGGTGGGCTAGGGTGGGGTGAGGGGTTTTGACTTTTTGAGGCTGTGGTTGGGTGACTGATGACAGTCTGCGTGATACCCAGATGTGAAATATTATGGTTCATCGAACAGGATCAAGTGTAAGGATGGGTCGAAGAAATTCACCAGAGCCCAGGTCAATGACGATTTCTGCGACTGCCCAGATAGGACAGATGAGCTAGTCGTTTTTGAGCCATTTTTTTGAGTAATTAGTTTGCTGTTGTCCTTGAATTTATTGGTTGTTCTCACGTCTTGCATTGTGTTTAGATGGATGAGTTGATGCAACGGAAGGGAAATAAAGATAGAGATTATGAATAGGATAAATAATGAAAATAGTAAAATAAATATTTCTTTTTGGGCCATAGACCACCCTGGGGCAAAACTGGGAGGAGATAGAAGTAAATTCATAAATCACTGTCGCCCTTCTTTTCATTGATGTCTGTCTTGTTCATTTGATGAGATGCATATGAAGAACTCCCAGTTTTCTTTCTTGCTGAACGAAGCAGACGAATTGTTACCTTAAGCAATTTCACCAGATATTATGAACTTGGCGGGTATATTATGAGGACATAATATTTTCCTTGGTAATTGTCATGAATAATCGGTTTTGCATCTTAGATCAGCAAAACTGCGGATTGCTTTATTTGATATAAATGCTTTTGAAGAGGAAAGAAGTGTATTCAGTTTATATGGGATGGTCTAGCCAACTTCCATAAACCGGCATAGTTGAGCGATGCTCTCCATTGATATGTTAGTAATGATGGTGGTTCATCAAGAAGCTCAGCTGGACTCATGTTAGGTCAGTTGTATTGTGCTTATCACAAACCATGGGTTTCTTTTTGTTAGGATTGTACTGGTTTTAGATATTACTTATCCAAAAAAGACTGTTACTAATCCTAGGCTTTATTTCTTCTTATAGAACATAGTATGTGTGGAAACACCTAGTAGTGTCCATATCTGGACCTGCTTTGATGTTTAGACTATTCTAAATGACATTGTTACTTTCACCCGTCTTTGTTTCATTCTTTAGAACATCTCATGTATGTCTGCAGATTTCTTGTAGTGTCCACCACTAGAGCTACGTACTTTTCTAATTGTAACTTCACTTTCTCTGACTCGATAATGCAGGAGCATCAGCATGCCCAAATGGAAAATTTTATTTACGGAATGCAGGACATGTTCCTGTCATTATATTTTCTTCGAGAGTAAGTGATGGCATTTGTGGTAAGTAGTCCATCGGAACTTTTTCTCCATGGTCTTGGCCTTTCCAAGCATTCGTTTTCCAGTGTTGATTGTGGACCTCATTCTCCCTTCTGATCATCTGTACATAATACATGCATGTAAGTTCATGTACCATTGAAGAAGATCCTGCTGTATTTGAATTACCCAACAAGGTTGCAATTCTTCTTAGACGTAAGAATATCAGATATGATATTATGAATGGCCAAGACCAGAAGTCCTCTTTGCAGATTTTAATTGCTTCAATGTCAAGGATATCTCTAATCGTCACTGCAATGAGATGTTCCAGGCTTTAGTATCATGGGGCACTGATTAATCATAATTGTGCAACAACATATTTATTTACCTGCTTTAGCAACTTCATGTCCTGGATTGTCTTCCTCATCAACAAACATCACTGTTAAAATATTACTTTACAGACTATTTAATGAACCCTAATACCATGAAGACAAGCAAACAAGGGTAATTTTCAAGTGATGAACAGATTTGAGACTACTTTTTAGGAACTCTCCAACTTTTGAGGACAAGGACATTGATTGTGAGATATATGCATATGGGAAATGAATGGAAACTTTTTTTTTCGGCTTTACATCTTAAGGATTGTTTCAAAAGCTAGACAAGAGTGGCTTCTTCAATTGAGAACAGTTTGCATGCTAGTTCGGATTGATCTTTTCCTTAACGCTCCTCAATGAACAGTGTTTTTGAGAATACAAGAAAAATTGGAGGAAGGGGGAAAGGTTGGAGAGAAAACAAAAGGTGCATTTTTGAATGAAATCTATGTGCTTATCGTCATATGCAGGGATCTACAGAGTGATCAATTGTTAGTAAAATGGATGATGAATGTGTGGATTAAGTAACATCATAATATTGTGATAAGATACTAATTAATGCTTAGATTAATTTTCCCTTTTCATTGTTTAGGATTTTTGTCAATTGGACAATTACTAAATGCTAATGTCCTATAAAAGATTTATATGCTGACATCATCTGACCTCAATAGGTTGACGGAATTACTAGATCATTCTGGTTCTTGTAACACTGATTTTAGCATCTGCTGGACAAAGGTTAACTAGCAGGTGGTCATTCTTTTTCTGCCTCCTCTTAATGTTTCCTCCTAACATATGTTCTTTGCCTGCTCCATGATACTCAGACTACTGTGATGGGAGTGACAAATATGGTGATAAAGTGAAGTGCCTGAATACATGTCGGGAAGCTGGAAAAGCAGCACAAGATGAGCTGAAGAAAAAATTTGCTGTGTACCAGGAGGCCGTTGCCATATGTAAACAGGAAGTGGAACAGGCTAAAGTAGCTCTTGCAAAAGACAAGGAAGAATGGTCAAATATGAAAAGTGAGGAGAAAGTACTTGAAGTGCAGTTTGAACAGCTTAAAGGTTTGGTTTTTCCTAATTTGGTGGTATCTTGGCAAAATAACTTGAATTTAGTCGTCATGATATCATTAAACCTGAGTTTGCCCTTAAAACGTAGTTGCTGGCTACTGCACATATATATCATCTTTGTTCATACTGCATCCAGTGATAGTAGCATATTATGGTCTACGGAATTGGAACAACTCACACTCTAATGATAATGAACTCATCATAGTATAGCTTCTGTATAGATATTTTACAGTACTAACTGTTTGGTAGTTTTACCAAACAACGAAGCATTTTCTGAATGAGGGTAGATGTTGTGACTATTAGATATTGATGTGCCAGATGTATCCCAGCCTCGTAGGTAAATAAATGGAAGATTTGGGAAGCATTTGGTTTACCTCACTAAAAGAAATTACTTCGTCCCTCTAAATGAGTGGGTAGTAGTGTTATGATGTTTGGAAGATTAGCTATATTTGGGAAAAATAGTGAAAATCAACGGGATAGGTGGAAAGTCGGGAGAAGTTTGAAATTTCTATGAGAGAGAAATAGAGGGAAAATTCGAATTTTTAGATACTCTCTCCAAATTCCAGCCCTTGGTGCTCCCAAAATAGCCTTAGTGTCATGGTCACTATTTGCTATCTCTGTTGTTGTACATGTGCTTAGACTACCCTTCTTCCATGCTTTGGCACTTTATGATGCTTAGTTTAAGATTTCTTTTACATGCATTCGTTTTTATGTTACTATCAATTGTTTTGTTGCTTTTTCATCTCTAAATATAGAGCGCAAAGAACAAATAGAGAAAGCAGAGGAGAAAGAACAAATGAGAAAAGAAAAAGAAGAGAGGGAAAAAAAAAAAAAAAAAGAAGCTGACGGGAAAGCTGGCAAAGAGAAAACCAAAACAGCTAAGGAAATTGATCGAGAATTTAAAAGGGTGGAGGAGGTGAAAGTGATACGTCAACTACATAGAGTATGCTTGATGAAAGGATTGGACTTGTGGATGATTATCCATCTGACCAGGTTCAATAGAAAGAATGTTTTTTTTTTTTTTGATGACCCAGGGAACCCCGTACAGCCGACAGCCGACGAGCAAACCCGGGGGTGACGCTAGCGGAGGACCCACCACCCCGGCATCACGCTTAAGACCCCAAGTGACCGTGAGGGGATTCAAACTCCTCCCTTTCGTGAGAAGGAGAGAGCCCAAACCATCGCGGCCACCAAGGCGGTGGTCAATAGAAAGAATGTTCATTTCATTGGTCTCTCTGAATGTCTACTCTGGCTTTTGTTGGGAGAAGAGGCATGACTAAGAGAATATCCACTTGTACAAATCTGGCATTTAGAGGATTAAATACTTAGCCAAATAGGATATCTTTTTGCAAGAAGTTGGAACCGAATTGCTTTTTTTTGTAAAAGAGGACACTGCTTAAATGGATGGTTACTTACAGCTACCGTGGGCTAAAATGTCAAGTACTACTATAGTGCCTATTTGTGTAAGATTTACTAGGTTTTCATGCTATTTAATTATACTCCAAAATGGTTTCACGAGCCCAAATGAAAGTCAGTTTGGTGGTTGACATGAAAGAAATTCTCTCCAACTTCATTTCTACTGCCTTTAGTGATAATGTATCAATATGAGAGTGCAATAGAAGTCTCGTGTGTTCTGGTGGGAATTTCCCCTATCCATCATGCTCACAAGAGGAAGCATAAAAGGAATGCGGTTTGTCAAGCCGGTCATTTTATATGCAGAAAATTGGTTAGATCATTGATGTTGTTAGAGCGTTATGGTTGCTTAGGAAAATCTATATTGCATTATTAAGTATCATTTTAGCTTTGAGATATAAGTGTGAGTCTAGTTATTAGTTTTTTAGTTGCAATAATTCTCCATTTTGCGAGATATTTCATTTTTTCTATCGGTTCATTTATATCTTCCATTCTAATTGTTTTGGCCGAATTTTAATATGTAGCTCCCTCCTCATACAATTCATATTCGACCATCAATGATCAAGGTTGAAAAGGACCGGAAGCTTTCAGATATCAGGACCGTTCATGCACTCAAAATAGTAGAAATAAGGTACAACCAACATATTTTGCCAGCAGCCTATCATTGTTTTAATTAATTCTCTTGAGGTTCTTATGGTACCTCTGACCCCTAGTACTGTGATCACAGTGTTATTTGTGGGTTTGTTGCCTGGCTATGCTATTGAATTGTTGATCATTGTGTTAAGATTTTCCTTTGGAGTTAGCTAGTTAAAAGACCCTTACATAAACAGACTGAAAAGTTAGCGGCTTTCTTGTTCTTTCAGCAGTTTAATTTGAACATGGGACATGTTTTTCTTGTGAATTACTAAATCCCATTGCTTTTTGTTTGGAGCTTTTTCTGCCATCAAATTTTACCTTTTCGGAAGAACTTATTAGACCTTGGTCTTCATTGATGTAGTAATAAACCAAAGCCTGCATATCTTTCAAAGATTTTGATTGCACTTTTAAGCTACGGCAAGGTCCTTAATGAATTTCTTTTGGACATGATGGAGAATGCTCTGGGAGATGCAAATAGTGTCTTCTCTAGTAAACGAGCAGCTCTAAGAGGTAGTATTCTTCTGAACATTTGGACTGTTGAAATATTGTCTATTCTTAAAACAGTCCAAAAAGATATTTTTCTCCAATTTTTTTTTCTATACTTGGATGTGCTTCTTTTATTTTTCTTGATTCGAAATAAGTAAAAAAATGCATCTCTATTCATCTTTGCTGCTTTTACTTCCCCTGGGTGCGTATTTCCTTCAATTGCTATTTGATGTGTAAACATTTTCCCTTGTGTTTTCCTTTTGTTCTTTTACCGTATGAACAGTTTTGGTGAATCATGGTGAGAAGGATGGTTTCACTGCGGCCAGAATGATCTTATCTGGGATTCCTCTGGATGAAACATACCTACAGAATTGTCTGTCCATCCTGATGAACGATGAAAAGAAGAGTTTGAAAGGAGGAAGGATTCCTATTCCAGATTCTTACTATCTAATGGGGACAACTGATCCCACAGGAATTCTTAAAAGTGATGAAGTTTCTATTATCCTATATGTACTCGTAATCTCATCTTTCTGTGCTTGATTTATCATTTAGCATGAGTCTACTAAAGAAAACTCAAGAAAAACGGTCATTTTTGTAATTTTAATTTTAGAGCGCATCATCCTATCCTACTTTTCTAATGCCATTTGTAAGTGCTTTTGCTTATTCATTTAATCAGCTTGCCAATTAATAACTGTAGCTATGCTTGTCTGGGGCTTAGATGTTTAAATTAGTTACATGCCCCCATATCTGGTCCTTGGATTTAGACATCAATGGTGTTATATTGCTTTGATGACATCCCATCTCTGGTTCTGTTCTTGTTAACCCATGTTTGAGTTTAATATTCACAACTTTGGGGAAAAGGTGTAATTACCTATTGGGCTTTGATGTTATAATGTTGTTTCGGGTGTCTTTACTATTAAATAGTTTGCTTGAATCATTAATGCAGTGACAGTGGACAAATTTCAGGGAAGGTATTAGAATACCGCAATCCTGGTTTGCACTTCAGAGATATTCATGTTTTGAACGCTACATATGTGGAAGCTCTGGAAACAAAAGTTGGAAATTCAAAGTATGCTATATTTTTCCCTACTAGTGGACCGCACTCCTTGGCTGATGAAATAACTGGTGGGGATTTCGATGGGGATATGTATTGGGTTTCACGGAACCCTCAGGTTGGTGTTTATATGAGATTCGCTCATTCTTGTTAGATGTCTTGTATTACATTTGGTTGATGTCCTTTGCTAGCTAATGATGATACAACCTTGGACCCCCTTCCCCTTCCCCCACAACAGGAATTAGTCTTTTAATTTTTCTTTTTGCAATTTCAAAATCCTTTCATGATTTTCCTCTTTCTAGTGAGGTTTTGGTAGTTGGATGGTATTTTTCACCATCCTTTTTCTCATTAGACAATTTTTCTGCAATTTAAATTATTCTGTTCTTGTAAATGTCTCATGCAATATAGCATTGGAATTCTGTGTGGCACCTCATGACTGCAGAGTTTGAGATTTTCCTGCGGTTCAAAATTTCCCTTGCTTTAAAGTTGATGCATACTGTTCTTCAAACTATACCCAGAATAGTTGTATGTCATTGTAACTGGGTTCCAACTTGGCTAAGTAGTTGTTGTATGGCCAATGGAAAAGGAATTAATATGGTCAATTACGTAAGTTATCTGAAGTTTAATGAAAAAAGTTATATGAAATTCATACATGTTATTTACTATTGTGACAGACCTTTAGGAGAAGATGAGCCTGAACTTAATTCTTGAACAACAGGGAAAACTGTTCATGTCCATGTTTGCTTTCATTGGTTTGGCTTTGCTCATAAGGAATGTATAATGGCCTTTTCAGCCACTCTTTATGCATGTGCCTGTTCCTCTTTCGTCTCTCCTTTGGCGTATAGGCCTAGACTTTGAAAGTAATTTTAAACTGAGTGGAATAACATGAATGAACAACTAGGGCCTTTTACTGGAACAGGATTTCCATCCTTAATGTCCTTGGATAATTTCTACTTCTAAGATGTTTTGCTGTTGCTTTTTCTTGAATCTCTTGGGCCTACCAAAAATCCACAGTGGAAAGATAATGAGGAGAATCCTGAGGAAAATTGGCTTGAGGCAATTAGACAAGCTTGGAGACAACAGCACACTGGCAGATCCATCTGTTGTCGATCAGCTGATCTCACTTGTTGATACCTGAAGTGCCAAGGTTTGTAACGTATGAGGTCGTCATCAGGATTTTCAGCCTTAGGCTCTCATCGTTGTTGGATTGTTTGAGTTTGTAAGTAGCAAGATGGTGCTTATTCTGAGTCAGCCATTTCTTTAGCACTTCTCAGAACCTGTTGGCATCTGATCTTCGTCATAAGAATAAATGAAATAGGTTCTCTTTTGGTTAGCGGTGCAAAAATTGAATGGATATTCCCCATTAATTAGTCAGGTACCTATTATGAAAATCATTTGGTATTGCAGTGTTGTTTCATCTTTAGTAAACTATTTTAATGCTTATTGATAATGCTTTCTAATCAATAGATGTTGGAGTATCATAATAGATCCCATGAAAACATTTTGAGTCAGGTACTAGTCGTCTCACTTTTGTTGACTTGCATTTTTTGAGATAATATTTATGCATGCCCATTGTTTAGAAAATTGTGCATTTTTCTCAAAATATATTTTATTCATTTGTACAGGAGTCATCTAATTCTTTTCAACATCCTAAGTTGAATGAATTGAACAATTTTGAAGGCGGAGACAACGCATGATCACACAAAAATTTGTTAGGAGGCGAAAGATAGCAGCATAGTTGTTTTTTATGCTTGTTAGAATTCTTCTGTCTTCCATGTTTGCGAAGCTTGATAGTGGAATGATAATGAAGAAGGCATATGTTTTTATGTCGAGCAGTTCATTGAGTCTATAGGATGATGTGTTAAAAAGTCATAATTTGATGAAAACATGGGGTTTTGGTGTGTAATTGCGTATGCTTCTAGCAACACGATTATTGCTTTTTATGCTTGTAAGAATTATCGTCTTCTGTTCTGTTTCGGAACCTCAATTGTTGAGCACCTATCTTTTAGTGTGTGGTCGGAAAACGCCGAAGACTTTGTACCTCATTGTGTTATTGAGCATATAAATTTTAGTGTCCAAACCCGACACCTCATTTTTTTTTTCTATTTCTTGCCCAACAACCCTTTTTGAAATAAACTTGGGCAACTCTTTTTTTTTTGCTTTAAAGCTTTCAAAAATAAATTTGTACGTGCTCCCGTACTCAAAATTAATCCATCAAATTTTGCACGCACCTAGTTTAAAACTTCATTGTGTTATTGAGTCAATAAAATTGGGCGTCCAAACCCGACACCTCATTTTTTTTTTCTTTATTTCTTGCTCAACAACCCTTTTTGAAATAAACTTGGGCAATTCTTTTTTTTTTTCTTCAAAGCTTTCGGAAATAAATTCATACATGCTCCCGTACTCAAAATTAATCTATCAAGCTTTGCACGCACTTAATTTAAAATTGTGTTATTGAGCATATAAAATTTGGCGTCCAAATTTTTCTCTATTTCTTGCCCAACAATCCTTTTTGAAATAAACTTTTTGGGCAACTCAAAGCAAGACCCCTCAAATAGCTATGAACTACCTTGAGAGGAGGATCAAGGCACTCAATATAAAAGGTCTGGGGACAGCTATCACAACATAACAAGTTGCCTCCAAGATCACAAATAATGCCTTCATAGTAATACTGCAAGACAAAATGTTACAAAAACCACCAGTCAGAGAACAATAGATGGTCCTCAAAAAGTCCTCAGCATCGAAATGATACGAATCCTCAAGACATCTAATTGACACAAAAGAGGATAAAATTTTATCCTGTAGACAACAGTTTGCCTATGGTCACTGTTATGATTCAACAAGGGTTTAGTGAAAATATAAAGGAAAACTATAAGGAGCCTCACGACTTAAGAAACAACATAGTTACAAATAAACAGAAGTGGCATGTGATGCCAAAGCAATCAACAATATATTACCCCATCAATTCCTTTCTTCTTCAATGAATACCAATCTAGAGAAATTTCAAATTTTAGCTTGTTCCTGGCAGAAGTTGTAGCCTCTGGGACCTCCAAGGCATTTTGTTCTTTATCATATTTCTAAGTGTCAGGACTGTGCTTAA
This sequence comes from Eucalyptus camaldulensis, assembly GCA_019915185.1. NCBI lineage: Eukaryota > Viridiplantae > Streptophyta > Magnoliopsida > Myrtales > Myrtaceae > Eucalyptus > Eucalyptus camaldulensis. The sequence continues at coordinate 764,100 of JAHSVA010000014.1, forward strand.
GTACTCGGGACAAAAGCCTCGAGCTACAGCTTCCCATGTAAGATTGAAAAACTTCTATGAACTCCAGAATTTAGCAGCCGATTCATCTCGATCCAAGAGCAAATAATACATTCCTCAGGGATATCTATGAGCTCAAGACAAGGGATTTTGTACAAACTCGCATTATGCAAAACCTGAAGAGATGGACCAAGACCGGCAAAGTCAAAGAATTTTGGTGGGAGAGATTGAAAAGGCCTCCACGCACCAGCTTCTAGTACGATGTGGATGCTTCTCACAACTTCATACTTGTAGAAAAGAATTTTCCTTGACAGAAAGGTATAGCTCACAAAATTGCTGCCAATCCCAGAGTATCCCCTTCCTCAACGTTGATCCCGGAGCACTGACTGAGTTGTGAGGCCTCGCTGAATAAAGAAAGACAGAATGCTTTAGCATGATAGAGATTCCATGTGTTGGTACACTGGTTGTCAAGATGTCTAGCATGGAGCTTCTTCAACTTCTTGCAATCTAGTGGCTGCTCCGGCCCTGGAAAGACACACGAGAAATAAGCTTGCAGCCAAGCGAACAATAAAAATAGTAAGATAATAAGTATTGAAATCTAACCTCTGAACATATATATATTGGTATCCAGGGAACCTCCGTACGCCGCTTTGCGGCGGAGTAAACCCTGGCAATTCGAACTCAGGACCTCTCCCGAAAGGAACCTGCGCTCAACCACTACGCCGCCACCACGGGTGGTCTGAACATATTTTTTTGTAATTTAATATCAATGGAAAACTTCCTTTATTCCCATTCTGCTTTCTCAATCTGATACAACAATCAGGAGCAAATAAGACAGGTAATTTCATTAGGACAAAAAAGAAACACGCTGGCACAAATATCAGAAAAAGGAAAAACTTACATGACAGGTGAAGTAATGGGTTTGGGATTATCAGCCACCTGTCGATGCTTCAAGATATCCAAGAAGCACATAAGCAGGGAGTTATGTCACTTAATGAAACGAAACATGGAAAGATAACAAATTAAAGTGAACACTTCAACTGGAAAATCATCCTTAATGAACTCCCACCTTTCCTTCTCAAAGTTTAAGGTTTCTTTGTCCCCATCATCGTACAAAACCTATAGTCCCCAATCAGGCCAAATATATTTCACACAAGATCAAAGAAAATGCAATTGCAAGATCTCGGAGTTAAAAAATGAGGTACAGAGAGCATAGAGCAAGAGACACCTGCTGAAACAGTTACGATATTATAAAAAGTTAGCTAACAGATAAGACTTGAGGATAACAAAAGGACTGATCTCCATAGATACACGCAAGAAGCTAACTGAGCTGATCAAAACAAAATGGTAAGTCCCAGTTAGATAAACTTTCAAAGACTAATAGTCACCTCACCTTGTGCTTTTTCGTTAGAGGGTTGTAAGATTGAAGTAGGCCATCATAGAACCTGTAAAACAAACGATCAAGAATAGGAAGAAAATGACATAAACAACCATTAGTACTGTAGACCATCATTGGAACAACAGCAGCAGCCAGCCATCACCGAAGGAACATCAGTCGCAAGTGAAATAAGGAGTTGAGGATTGACAAATAACATGCTCAACCGAGACAGAAATAAAGTATTGCTAGTGAATGTCTAGAGTGCTCACATCTCATCAAATGGCCACCAGGCCTTTATTCTAAGTCCAACTAATCCTTCAGCGAGCACTCAATAGAAACAGAAGCAGTTCCAGTACTGTTTGACTATTGTATCTGAAACGTTCAATAGAAACTTTCTGATATGCTTCAGTATTTTAATTGAAGGGAAAAAAAAAGGCTTTCTAATTAGGAAAAGATAATAAAAATATAGCACTGTACCAATTAACATAATAAGATTATACTGCAAAAATTACGATTATACCTCTAATACAGCATTATTATAATTGATCATCTTTCCCCCCACTACCAGGAGCTTTGATTTTTTCCCGGCAAGATCACCAAGGACTGGAGCTTCCTCATCCCGAGCGACAGTGCTCTCACCTGCACCTGGCTCAATATTTAACATCTGCTGCATTCTTCTCATTTTGTAGGGAACTTTAGAGGCAACTGAAAGATCGTGTCCATTCCCAAGGACCCTTCTACGACTATATTTTTGCCTCTCTGCATATAGCCAAGAGAGGTCATAGCCTTCATCAGGGTTCATCAACTTGTTAGGTTTCTGTTCCCTTTTCTTTGGAAGTGCCTCTAAGTCAATTCCCAGCTTCATTGAACCCTTAAAATCTGCAGAATGAGCCTTTTTTGTACTTGTTTTAGCAACAGGAACACTATCATTGGGGAAAAGAAGGACAGCAGCATCACTGATGTTCGATCTAGGAGCACTATCCAGATCAGGAACAACTTCTCCAGGAGAACAAACGACCCCATAAGCCACCTGTGGGAAAGCTTTTGAATGTGAGAATAATGGTTCTGTTCAGCTATTTAATAGGTTCAGTCCAGCCAAGGGGAAAAGAAAACAAAGAGAAGGACTAACAGATAGAAAGTCTACTGGAATGGAAAACTAGAAAGAAAATTGTATTAAATGAGGGATTTGTTTGTTAACAGCCAAACCTTGGAGGGGGCATCAGATAAATGGTGGACATGTGCTAGAGAAAGAGACGTTATGGAATACTTCTCTATCGACCTTCTATTTTATTTTGTCTAAAGTCTTTTACCTTCGTTTTTTTTTTTTTTTTTTGGGTCGGTCCAAAGTCTTTTCTGGCTCATACAGCCCCTTAATATGTCATAGCAGAACCTCAAAATCCAAGTAGTCCAATTAATTTAACAACATATATAATCGTCATGAACCATGCCAAAGAACTGAAGCAAGATTCACCTCCCTAGTCACTGTTATCCCCATTAGTTTAGTAAGTGATACATGAACGACAGAAAGATGAGCAAAGCTAGACATGAAGTAAGACAACTCCAACAAATCAAACCCTGAAAATCAGCTTTTGTATGGAAGCATTGTCTATCCACCATGTAAGAGAACAACAATGGGATGAAGTAGCCGCCAAAGTAAAAACATTGAAGATTTCAGCAGCTTATCATGGGCAATGGAAGAATCTTTATTGGAAATGGCAATAAAAGGATGGCATCGAAGTCCATTTCACCTAGAAACTTATTCCATGGAAGATGGCAAATCAGAAGCAATACCATTGTGTTCAGCAAACAAAAGAAAGCATAGGGTCCTATAAAAATCAAGAGATGCACCCCTGGTTGTGAAGAACCATTAGCATGATTATTCTCCATAGTTGGCTCATTTTCACATACTTAAGCGACAACTGGAGAGTAATCATCCACAGTAGTGCCATTGGATTGTACTGCTCCCCAAAGAAGAGGTCCAAGCTTAGCTGCACAGCTGGTAATGACCCTGTCTCCAAGCTTCCAACACAAATGTGCAACTTTCTAAATCACATTATACACCTTATTAGAAACTAAAGCAAACAGAAACCACTCTGAAATGGCAAAAAGAACAAGACAATTACCTTATTTTCTTTTAGAACACTAGCAAGGAGAGGACTGAGGAGCCTCAAGGAGATATCCTCACTTTCACCGAGGATGTCTGTGAGGATTTGCTCCACAGCCCACAATGTCATCTGAGGGATTCAACCTTAACCAAGAAGAGATCATCAAAAAACAAGAAATAGGAGAAAAGATAGAACAACGTCAAGAGATACAATTTTATCAAAGAAGCCATCAAATGGGAGCAACAATAGAGTCTCCTATCAAATAATGTTGATATTGACACTACAAAGTAACGTCTTTCTCCAAGATGAATAGGATCACTACTTAATGCACAAGTCCTACAAATAAGAGTATCATCAATGGAAGAGCTTTCAGTCTTTCAAAACAATTCCGCATATTATTTTGAAAGAAGAATGTAAGTTAGAAAATAAATGCAACTGGTAAGCCTTTAACCTAATGATTTCCCAGAAAGTTTGAAACATCTGGACAACTAGTGCATCACATTTAAGGTCAAGCATAAGAAGGCATGCTTTGACCCGTGCAACAGTCTCAAGTATGGAGAGGGCGTTTTCATGATATTGCCTGGATGCCTGAGATAACTTCAAAAATGCCACCTGAACGTCGACGAAATGAATTGATGAGAAAACCATTCAATACCAACAGGCTGATCTTTACTGGAATGAATAGTGTTGGCCACATCAAAATAGCCATTATAAATTAGATAACAGATGTTGCACCTTCATCTAGTCATCATTGAACATTTCTTGAGGTGCACTTATCCTCAAAAGCTTAGTGAGGTAACATGTTACAGAAACTCTTATACCCTCAACAGAATGTTTCAAAAGAGAATCAGAAATTAGCGCCTTCATGACTGGAAGAAAGGAATCTAGCAGAGGTTCTGATGCTCCTTGCTCCATGTTAGCCAACAAATCCTCCACCTCTTGAAATGCAGTGGAACATGTATGTGAAAGCAAACTGTTGGTTTTTTTTTTAAGTAAAGCAACAACATCAGCTGACAAGAGATATCGTATGTAGCCAGAAAGGTGATTAAATGAGCTTAAAGCAGAAATCTTGGAGGAAAAGGACAATCTACAAAACCATACGAAGAAACGGTACATTTGATAAAGAGGTATGATGGAAAAAAATTCAAGACAGAAATGAAAATCAGTTCCAAAGGCAAAGAATCTGATGAGTAATTCAGCACAAATACTGCACAGCACCAAGCAACTATCAAACACCATCAAGCTTCTTTTTTTTTTTTTATCCCAAGGAGCACAGCATACCATAAGTAAGGCAAAGAAACACAGCACACCAGATCATCATTTGCAAATGCATGAATGGGCATATTGGGCACCATTCATTGAGAAGAATGAGAAGCTTGTCAATAGAAGAAGGGGCCTTGAGGAGGCCATTGCCAACCAATCTGAGTTGCCTTGCCAAAGTCCTCTTAAATGAAGAAGATGACACGATTTTTTCTTTCTTGAGCAGCCTTAGGAAAGATGTCTCTAGAATGGCACTGCATGTATCATCATTTACATAATTTTAAGAGCCTTTTCTTCTCCTTATCAACCTGTCCAGAGGTAGAATCTAGACTACTAGTGGCTGGGGTTTCTCCACCAACATTTGGAGGCACCTTAGCCTTTGACATTAAATCTCTCATCAGTGCCTATAATTGCAAAGAACTGTCAAGTACACTTCAATTAAATACAAAGAATTCGAGATCTGACCACGACATCAAATGATCAATAAAAGAACTGCTTACCAACTGAAAGTGCAGAGATTGGAAATGAAGAGCAAATTTGAAATGTTGAAAGAAGCCAAGCATCTGCATTAACGTGATAATTATTAGCATACAGACTCCCCAGTAATCACACTACTATAGAACTTATAATCATCATGACTGGGAAAATTATTTCACAAAGCCATAGGCACAGTTCTAGACTCTCAGAACTTGAGAACAAAGAGACACCTGCTTCTCAACTTAAAACATACCATTTTAATGCTTAAACCAGCTATCCTACAAATGTCCATGCTTCAACCGATTAACCAAGATTATGTTAAAACTAGAAACAATAAATGATAAGTCACAATTCCCAACGCCATCAGTGGAGGGAAAAAAACTGCCACACAGAAGACAAACAAAAATGAACTAAAGAGGTTGTCAAGAATAAACTGCCACATAGTGCAATCTGTTTCTAGTTAAATTCCTAGCCATGACTAAAGTGAGTAAAAGAGTAACCCGGTCTTGCAACACCAAATATATAATAGCAAAACTCATTACCTTCTTTGAAACCACTCTTGAACCTCCACGGTTGAGTTTTTCTTCAACAACTCTGTTGGTTGTTGTCCAAGAGATGAACAAATTTTACTCCTTAAGAGTTCAAACTGTCATTTTATGTCTAGCACACAAATGAAAGAAAGTTTGCATTTACTTTTTCTCATTACAAGTAGACAGACAAGCATCAAAATGCCGCTACAGGATACAAAGAAGCCTTTGAGCAACTTTAGCAGCTTGGCTGTTCATCCCAACATTGGAACAAAAAATAATAGATAACTACTAATAGAGATTGTGTAGTCTAAGTTAGCCAAAAAATTGTTTGATGAAGGTCACAGAAGGTCAATCCTGCACAAAAGTGAGAGTATCATAAACTTCATGCTTTTAATTAATGAGATCATTTTATAAAATTAAACAAGCATCATATCTTATGTGAGGTGCCTCAAATGCATGAAGACACTTTTCTCTTTCACTTTTCACTGCTGCCCTTCAACTAAGTATTTGGCATACCTTTTGGTCTTCTCCGAAGAGGATCAAGTATTCGAATTTCATTGTTTCTACATCTTCAAATTCATCGTTTCTTGCCAAGAAATTAATATGATCATTACCCATCAAAGATTGCATTTTGTTTGTGATATGGGAGTGAAGACGCAGCAAGGTTGTAGTCGCAAGCTCCTCCGTTGTGACATCCCAGATTTTCAACCCTATTTTCTATTGAATTAATTGGGCATTTCATTGACGCGTCGATAGGGCTGTTTTTAGAGCCGATCACTCTCGAGATAACTAGACTATCTAAGGAAGTCATTAACGAATTTTAAGGCAATAGAATTGAGAATTCGACCAGGAATCGGCTACTCGACTGTGCTCATCTTTAGAGGTCATTACAACATAGATATAAATCAATTTGAGATCAGAGATAGGTCGGTTAGACTGAGATGTGTGGCCGATCGTGAGTGACTCCACTAAATTAGAAAATTCTCGTCGACTGGCACTAATTTGATTTTATCGTCGTTTTGGTACCTTGTGTCCGTAATTTAATCCTCGAGATTTTCACAATAATTGAGAGTCTCCATTGAGTCGAGTGGGTTCATAGTGATTCGAAGAAAATCAACCACGGGCCATTTGCCCTAAAAATCTCTGAAAATTACCTGGTAGTCTAGGTCACACTAAAGACGCGCCGAATGGAAATTAATCGTGAATTTGAGTCCGATTTCAGAAATTGAAAGTTCTATCATGTCACGATCTATTTTAGGAACGTCGACTCATCCTCTGAAGAATTTTCAGAAATTCCGAGATTTTTATGGAAAATTGGTTCGGACGTTGCGAAAAATTAACAGAAATTCGGACAGGCCCAATTAAAGGAAATTCTAACTTCCAGACCGAGCTACTTGATGACACGAAAGTGTGAAAATTTTGTGGGCTTTTTTCACGACAAAATTGGACGTTGATTTGAGAAGTTTCATAAAGAAATTGAAGCCAAGAAAGTGAAATTCGGATCCTAGGAAGAGGGCTGGAATTTTAGCCTCAATTTGTATAATTTGTGGAATTTATTTGTTGGAAAGTAAATGGGAGACACTTAAGATAAGATTGAGGGCTTTTAGGGGACAAAGCATTAAGCATCTGAGATAAGTTCATTGACTTTTGGTGCCCTTTTCTATCCAAGACTTCCTCCGCACGCTGCCCTCTTCCCTTCGTGTCTTGGTCTCTCTCTCTCTCTCTCTCTCGATTGCTTTCCTTTCTGTCTTTCTGTTTTGCTTTCGTTTTTCATCCGAAGTTCCGCCCTTCTTCTTTCATTTTTCTTCTTCAAAAAGCCACCGAAACCCCAACCGTCGCCACCTGCCCACCATCTTCAGTCAACCACCAGCAGCTCCTTTCCACCGAATCTGCTCCACGTTGGTTGTTCCCCTGCTCAGCTGCACGAGGTCCAAGCTGCCGACTCAGCTGCTGCCATCCACCGAGTTCTCTCTCCATTGCTTCTGCCGTGTGAGATTCAGCCGACCGAAGCCAGCTCGCCACCTCAACCGGTCTTCCTCCTTGTTGTCAACGCCAGCTGCCTCACGCCCCCTGCCAGCCTCCCACACACGTTCGCACGTCTCTGCCGGCGTTTCCTTCTCCACCGAGCTGCCACGAAGACCGAAGCAAGCGAAGCTCGACTCCACCGAGCTGTCTCTGTCCACGCGGCCATCTTCAGTTCTTTGCACCGCCAGCAGCCCAGCAAAGATTGAAGACCACCGAAACAGCTCCTTTTGCCTCGTGTCTTCATCTTCACCGCCAGTAGCTGCTTGTCTCGTGCGCCAGTGAAGTCCAAGTAAGGCAGCACCATCGTCCACGAAGCCAGCGGATTTTGGTCAGCAGTTGGGCCCATGTCTTCAGCCCACCTTCATCTTCAGTTTGGCCCATCAGCCACGCAAACCAGCAGCCTGCAACAGCCCAATCTCCAGCGTCTTCAGCGTCCATAGCCCAGCAAAGCCCACGGAAGCTAGCCCATTAGTTGGGTTTAGTTCAGCCCATCTTCTCTTCAACCCATTTGAAGTTCAGCCCATTTTGGGCCCGCGAAGAAGGCCCAAGCCCAAGTCCAGCAAGCCCATTTGAAGCCCAAGCCTGCGAAGCAAGGCCTTTCGGTCCTATCCGTGTGTCCATCGACGTCACTGAAAATTCAGATTTCGGCCGCCGTCGTGTCGCCATCACGCCATTGTCGCGGTGATCCGGTCTCCGCTTTTAATCAAGTGAGTTTTGCTCACTAATGCTTTCTTAGTTTGTTAATTATGCTTAATGCTTGATTATATTTAATTAAGTGTAATTATGTGGTTAGATTAGAATAGATTAGTGATTATTAGATAATTATGATGCATGTTAGGCAATTGAATTGTGCAATTAGCGAATTGACATGTGCTAGTATTTATTGAATGCATCTTGAATTTTCCCAACCCTTATCGGGCTTCAATTAGACATTACGGGCCTAAATTGGATTTTTAGTATTTAATTATAAATTTTCAAAATTAATTTAGTTAATTATTTATTTTTCCGGAAATTAGGCAGAGATAGCCGACGACCGGAATTTTATGCTAATTGTCGTGGCGTAGTCCGTTTATTTAATTGAGCTTTATTTCATGATGAATTGAATTATTTGTGAAAGTGGGAATCATTCTTTTATTGGATAATCATTGGTTATTAATTGAGAAATAACCAAGCATTAGTTGATAATACCAAAAATATTTGAGTGGACTACAAAAAAATGTGAGAGTTATGGAAAGGAAAATATTATATTTTGGCTAAGGTCAACCGTGTCCCCACACACGGCTACTTTATCGAGAATGACAAAAAGATGGAATTAGTTGTATGATTGGAATGGTATACTATATCGACTTATGGGTGATATGTCAGCTTAGCAGAGAGCAGTATACCTTATTAGTTTTGATGGAATATGTCGATATACTATATCAGCCTAAGGCCGATATGACAGCTTAGCAGATAGTAGTATACCTTATCAGCTTAGATTGAGTATTGTCGGTATACTATATCAGCCTAAGGGCGATATGGCAGTTTAGCAGAGAGCAATATACCCAATCATCTCAGAAGCGAGCTATATTATCTATTTATCAGCTTAGCAGTGAGCAGTCCTGATATGAACGGACTTATAAATAGTATGAGATGAGCCGACCAAAAAAGGTCGAGATGACATATAATAGACTAGGTCGATTGATCATTGCTTTAATTTGATGTTGTGAATTGATTGATTGAATTGAAATGACCGATGCATGGTCCGATTGACATGAAATCCACTAGGTCGATTGATCGAGATATCGATCTGTGATATGATTGCTTGAGTGCCTATTGAACTGTGCTAATATGCAGGTGGAATATGAGGCCAAGGTAAGTCCTCTGACCCATGTGTGCATAGGCAGCCCGGTTAGTGTATTGGTTTACTAATCGAGTCTTAGGGGGTAGAACTTGCTGAGACATGGTCTCAATGGTTATTGAATAACCATTTCAGGACCCTGATGAGGAGCTTGAGGAGGAGGAATCTGAAGAGGAGAACCCTGATGTGAAACCTAAGGAGGAGGAAGATTTTGAAGACGAAAATGACCACGAGGAGGATCCTGAGTACGATCCGGATGAGAACTGAGATTCCATCCTGTTTTGCAAACCTTGGGTTTTAATCTGACGTATAGTAGATTAGACTTACGAATAGTATTGTATTATACTATATAGTCTGCCTTATATAAAAGTGTGGTTATGAATTTTCAGTATGAAAAATATGACTCTTTTTTTCTATCACATTGTTTTATTGTCTGGGGATTTATAACTGCTTCCGCATGCGTATATTAAATGAAAGGGTCAGTGATACATACTCCTAGGATATCACATTCTAAAATTGACCAAGGTAAGGGATGTGCGCGTGCCTGAGGATCGGGGCATGACATCCTAACATCATAATTTGCACTAATATTCATAACACTGAAAGATAATTGCATCAACCTCTTCAAACACAATGTCTTAGACTTTACCACAGCATGAGAGCTTTGTCCAACATCACAATAAACCCCTTGTTTTGCTGCTTTTGTCCACCTCTTCATAATGTATTGTGAGGGAATACTTCTAAGATTTACAATGTTTGCCAAAATGTATAAAGTATGCCTACACAACCATCCTCGAATTTCAAATAACTTGCAGCTACATGTAATGGTTAAATCACTTGGACTAAAATGAACAATATGCCTCCTTTCACTATTTTCAGTTGCCACGATATAAGTGTGCAATGGCCCATCAGTTTCCGATCTACAAATAAACATGGACAAAACATGCAAGAACTCATCTTGAAAATTCCTATAAATGACATGTGTGTATACATCTGCAGCATGTTTCAAAATTCCACTATTTCCAATTGCATTATGCGGCTTCCCTCGAGCGCACTCAAAAACATCAACAATTTCAGAGTTGCACTTTTTTTCTGCTTGTTTCTCATAATGACCGACAAATTCAGACAAAGTCATAGTCTTACATGCCATATTTTGGAAGATATTATTTGTGCTCTCACTTCTTTGTGTGGATATGATTCCTACAGAAAAAGTATCTCGGCAAAACGCAGGACACCATTTATGACGCAACTGGTACATGATGTTCAACCACTTGTGGTCCCCTAAGCTCCATTCTTGACACATATCTTTCCAAACATTCTCCATTTCCAATTCAAATTCACAATGATATAAAAGCTTATGCCAATATTTATCACGAAAACCCAACTTTCCAAGAAGATGCCCAATGTGATGCGTAGCATTTTTCCCAATATGCCATACACATAAACAGTTATTAGTATTTGGAAGAACAGTCTTAATGGCATTCGCCATGGCATGATCTTGATCGGTGAAAATAGTCTTGGTGCTTTGTTACCCATTGCATCTAAAAAAGATTGAAATACCCAAACGAAAGAAGCAATTGTTTCATCCAATAAAAATGCACAACCAAAGAAGACATTCTTCCAATGATGATTCAAGCCAACGAAAGAAGCACATATCATATTGTACTTATTTGTACGATAAGTTGTATCAAATACCACTACATCTCCAAAACTTTCATAGTCTAGCTTCGATACACCATTAGACTAGAAAAAGTTGGTTAATCTCTGTTCTTGATCCAGTTGAAATGTATAAGAAAAATTGCTTCCATTTGATTACAAGCAATTAAAATGGTTAATGAGAGTTTGACAATCACCCGCACTAATCAAGTTCATTCTCTTTGATTGTAAGAAATTTTGACAATCACGTAAAGTAAAGCCAATATTCTCCTGTCCCCCTGCTTCACCACTAAGGTAGGAGTATACTTTTGTAGCCCTTATACAAGCTCTAGCCATAGAAGTCAAAATACTTTTATTAGTATTCGTCATGTGCCGGTATGATTGTAAGAGGTGTTTCTGTTTATCATCGATGAAAGGGTGATTATGAACATCCTTAAACTTGTCAACTATCCATACTCTATTTTCGATTTTGAATTTTATATAAGCTTCACATCCAATTCTCTTCACAGTCCTATAAACTTCTCTTTGTTCATGAGGTGGAATCAGTGGAGAGTGTCCTTTACAATTACTAAGAAATGTGCATATTCATAATATTTCTTTAGTATTGTTAGCCTTTTGTCATTTTCTCACTCCAAATTCCTTGGAAATTGCATATGCATTGTATGTCTTATATGCTTCATCTTCATTAGCAAATGTCATGCCAATTCTAAATTAAAATTTTTTATCAACATTATGCACAATGATATTATCCTCTGCAGCCTCTACAAAATTTTCAAAGAAAAAATCCAATCATTTAAAGAAGGCAGATAAAGGGAAAACTAACTTTAATTCTAAAAAAATGAGTCATACCCATTTATCCTTATAACAAGTTGAGCTAGCAGCAGAGTACTCACAATAATCTGTCGAAAAATTAGTACAAATGTAAGTTAGTGATTTTAAAAGATTGTGAACTGAGCATATTTCAGTCATAGTAGAAAATGCCATACCCACTTATATATGGGCCACTCCTAGTTTTGTTCTGACTTTTAGTTTTGCAGCCAGCATGAACTTTACTTCCTCTAACTACAAGTTTAACATACCACCATGAACAACCTTGCCATTACATAATGAATTCAGCAGAAGAGTTTCCAGAGATACAATGCGCTGCTGCGACAAAAATGAAATGGTCATGGAATTGTTCTTTTGGATTGAATCCTTTGTGGTAGAAATTTGGGTGTCTTGCACACAAGTCATTATGAACATTATTATCCAGGAGAGCGAGTTTACCTTTTAAAATTTCTCCCAAAATCTGCATCATATCGAACAACACTATCCAAAACAACAGTTAGTGCTCAAAGCTTAAGTTATTAGGAAGAAGTACATAAATAGAAGTGACTTTTAACCAAATGAACAATCGACATACGCTTCTCTTATTCTAAAGTTTCCAGCCCTAACAGCATAAGAGAAGGCAATTAAGATAAAATACCTCATTAGCCATTTCACTTGGATGTGCTGCATATGCTTCTCTGTAAGAAACAACTTTTTTGACACGCTTTCTTAAACCAAGAGCTGCTTCCTCCTCATGTAGATATTTCTCCCATCTACAAAACACAAGTGATCATAAAAAGCATTAAGAATAAGAATCTTGAAAGATGGAGGCCCATATTTTCTCCTTACTTATAGTTACAAAACAATCATTCTGATAAAGGATTTATTCCTCCTACCAAAGAAAAAGAGAAAGGATCCATTCCTTTTTTTTTTTTTTTTTTCCAAATGATAAGTATTGATAATCTAGCTTTCAAAAACTAGGGGGTTATTTCTTCAAAACAACCACAAGGGTAACAGCTATCACCACAGCAATCACCACCCCATTTCAAGCCATTCCCATCACCATGAAAAAGTTTAGTGACATCACAGATTTAATGCAGTTGCAGAGAGCAAATATCAAGTTATAATTGACATGAGCCTTCTGTTATTGTTGTAGTAACATTTACTAACATACAAACTATTGTAGGTTTTGGAACCACGTACACCAGTTGTATTTCCGAACACTGGTTTGTGTCAAAAGCTCTCTCTTGTTATTGTGAATCAATTTGCTTCTCTTTTTTGGCATCATCTTAAATAGATTGTCCGTTAATGGTTAGATCTACCGCCTGCTTTTGAAGAAAAAGATCACAAGACTTTAAAGAATCCAATAGAAGCTTGCATCATCGGGAAGGTACAATTTTCGTAGTAATAATTTTATTTTGGTCAGTATAGTAATGTTACTCTCTTGGTCAGCCGTTATGATCAAGAACAAAAAGAAATAAAAATTAATTGAATTTTTTTTTCTCCCTGATACCTTTTCTTTGTACGACTCATAAAGTTATACGGGTTTGGAGCTTTCACCAAACCATCTCCTAGATTTGGTCATTGCAGATAACAGAGGAACTTGTAGAAAGTGGAATCAAGGAAGAAGACATTGGCATCATTACTCCCTATAACTCACAAGCAGATCTCATCGGAGATGCTGTTTGCAGAACCTCTGTGGAGATTCATACCATTGATAAATATCAGGTTAGGCTTGATATAATAAACATGAAAATTCTCTTTTATTAACATTACAGAGAATTGAACCTATAAGACTTCAATAGTTTAGATTAATTCAGATATACTGGAAAGATAAGTTCTAAGCTTAAAAGGAGAAGAACGGACTCCAATTGGCAGAGAAGACTTGGGGTTCCATTAGAGTAACAGAAATGAAAATTTTTAATGCACTTGCCGGTTCACTGACTTTTATTTGCATTGTCGGATGAATGGCCTACTAATTAAAAAACAGATGAGCAACCTGGTATTGGTGATAATTCTTAACTTGCAAGTAAATTACCAACAAATATTTCAATTTAACAAATTGCACTATGGTCAAGTTGATAAATAGGTTATTATTGACTTCTTTGAAATTCTACTGGCGGCTGTCTATTTTACCAAGTAAACTAGTCATTTACATTAGAATTCGATAATATGAAGTTATGTACCAGAGGGTACTTGAATTTATCAAGTGATAAACTTGAGGTTACACGCACAACCGACCACAAAAGCTGTTAGAGTGTGGTGGTTATTTTTGCTCATGCAAAGGTGATTTGATGACAAAGGCCTTGGGCATGCAAACCCTATGCTTGCAGGCATAAGAATAGGCAGACTCATAACAGGTTGCAGACGATAGTTAGCAATCGAACTCAAGAACTCTAACTCTGCCATCAACTTGAAACTAAATGCGCAATCGTTTACTTCAATAGTTAGAGTGTGGCACAAAGTAAATTTGTATCTTAACAGATATAAAACCTTACCAATTTAAACAGCAGTAAATATTTGACAAAGTTACCAGCATGCTTTCAAATTTCTTAATGTCCAACAAATTATGAATGTTTGGCAAGTAACACGTTCAAATTTACAAAATAGGATAACAAGAAAACTTCCTACATCAAATAGGATAACAATTTTATATATGTTCTTGAACCTTGACCACTGCTGCAAGGGCATTTGTTAACAATATTCATTTTGTTATGCAAGTCTAGCATGTGAAATGTGTGTTCTTCTCACCTCAATGCTTATCTTTTTTTCTTTTATCGCTCTTTTCTTTTCTTTTTTTGTATTTTTCTTGGGAAGCGTATAATTTTCACACTGAGCATTTTGTTACTGTTGTCCAGGGACGAGATAAAGATTGCATAGTGGTTTCCTTTGTGAGTTCTAACAAAGAAGGGAATCATTGCAATTCCTCACTACTTGGTGATTGGCATAGGATCAATGTCGCTTTTACTCATGCCAAGGTAAGCAAACCTTGCCATTGTACTTCAAAAGCTTTGGGTCTTAAAATCTTGTCCTTCCAAAACATGGCTAGGATCATAGAGCGATGGTTTTTTCATCATCCAACTTTGACACTTACTAATGATACTTAAATCCTATTTAGCTGATTTTCTAGGAAGATATGTTTACTTCCTGCAGTACGGGAATGGCAACCCTTTTCCCTTCATTCTCCTACTAGTAGGAATTTATTTAAATTGAATACATTAGAATACATGATGTGAGTGCAGGACATATGTGAAAAGTACTCAAAGTGCAAAAGGTCACACGAGCATTAGAGTTTTCACATCAACAACGATCCTGGCACTAAAGAATGATCACTCTATCACCAATTGTAATAAGTGCAGACCATGGACAATTATCACTCATGCACTCTTCCTCACAGCAACAATAATAAGGTTAAAACTTTCATACCAAAGGTCACGATGACAAATACTCCGGTGGGAACGGCGGGACGTGATTTGCTTCAGGAGTCAAAAGGGCCAACAAAGAACTCTCCCCTTCAGCCACCTGATAAGCTGTCCGACTTTGGCTCGACCTGAAGCCAAAGCAGCCACTATCACCAAGCCTCCATGCCTCTTGAAACAGAGGTGATAGAAAAGAAAAAAAAGACAAAGGAGAAGGAGATGTCTCGCAGTACCTATACACCTCTCTCTCCTCCACCACAATATCCCTCGCCGCCATCAAGGCATCGCCGAAACCCAAAAACTTAGCACTGCCACCAGTATATCTAGCCTCGCAAACCTCTTTTGCTTCAAAATCCTTGGCTATGTACTCAAGCCCGAAATCGGGACCGAATAAGGAGTAGAAGACAAAGAAGCTCAAGAGGCCAGTCGGTAGCCGACGATTTTTGGAGCCACGGCTGGAAAGTCGATGACGGCGACGAGGACAGAGGCGAGGAGGGAAGCACTTAAGTTGAGTGAGAGGGCTCGAGACAGAGAGGAGGTGGCTGCTTGGGGTGAGTGAGAGGGCTCGGGATAGAGAGGAGAGGAGTGCTTGAGGAAGAGAGAGGCAGAAGTGGGAAGAAATAGCGCGCACTTCGTTGAAAAAAAGAGAGAAAATGCAGTAGGCCTCTCCTTCTTTGCCGCACCGTCGACCCCACCCAAGTTCGTTGAGATCTTCCTAACGATCGAGCAGGCTAGTGTCAGGGACAACACCCAGTCAATGGTGGGGAGCCTAGTGCCGCTCGGGAACGAGACTGAGATGCTAGAGGCAGATGATCGGCGAGCCTTTTGGGCAGGCAGAGGCGAAGACGGAGGCGGAGAGAGGTGGGATGCGCGGAGAAGGAAACAGAGGAAGGCTCTACGCGTTCAAGTAAGGAGAGAGAACCTGCCAATTCAAGTAACGAGAGAGAAAAATTTTGAGCGGGAGGAATACACTAACCGTGATGAGATGGCTTTTTTATGGAAAAAAAAAATAAATCTCCCCCTCCTGAGAATATATTGTATCCTGATCCTTTCCTATTCTTGCAGCCTTTCCTTCTGCCCACGCCAATGGATGATTGAAGACCAGATTTCACTTTCCTCTTTTAGCGTAAAAATCTATTTTGCTTGTGCTTATGGACGCACGAATATATATTGCTCAAATATATGCTCCCTATGCAACATCTTTTCTTGCCCTTCTCACTCTAGATCTCGCCGCGAATGAATATATGCACAAATATTTGATTGAAGATATTTGTTCCTTCTTGCTTTATTTCTTGTTTTAAATAAAGATATATCGCATCGAGGAATTGAATATCCTTAAGCTCATTTGTTCAAGTCCATTCACCATCACTAATCCAATGTGAATGCAATAATAAGAAAAATAAATGCATCTAAATATATGCTATGCAATTAATTTTTTTTAGGCCTTAAAAATTAATCCCTAATTCTCTATATAATGAATAAAGACTGGGTTGCCAAAATTTATGTGCCAACATTAGTCCTATCCTTTTTAAAAATGCGGACGACTAAATGTAACCTTTTGATTAGTCATTTTTGGTTGTGCCCACATACAAACAAATGATTGTCGACGATCCATAATTCAATAAGAGGAAATAGAACACATTAAGTATGTGATTTAGAAAATCATCAGTCCATGACTTAGTCTAATTATCCCTTTTTATTCTCTCCTTTTTTACACCCACTTTTTTTTTTTAATAAAAAAGGACGAAAATTGTTTTGAGAAAATGTGACATGCTTAGGAAAATAAAGGCATAAATTGAAATTAACTTCCTTAAAAAAGTTTTATTCTTTTCTCTCTTCCCCTTTTTGGGGGGGGGGGGGGGGGGGAAGATTCAATGATTAATACTTCTAAATTGACATGACCAGCGTGTTAAATCCACAACCGACTTAGACCTTTCATGGACCAACAAAAGAATGGCGGAGTGAGTAAATTGCAGAGCAAAGGATAGAAGATTTACTTCACTAGTAGGAAGATGACAATCACGTATACATGCACATGAGACATGAGACTTGTTTTCTACTATAAATAGTTTAAAACTTGGAGCCACGAGGACGATTGGACTAGCCGCACGATCGCGCACTAAGTTGAGTCCTCATGACTCCCGCATGGTCAAAGAGCCCAACTGTATCACGAGATTGCCGACATGGGCAGAAACTCTTGACACCATGAAATAAATTTCGGGATTGAGATGGGTGACTTGTACTACAATATTGTAGTTGGAGTAATATCTATCTAAATACTTCTTATACAGCCCAGGTCCAATGGTAGGTAGCATGTGCTAAAGCATAGTGCTAATGCGATGAAGACATGCATAACATTTTATAAGTAAGCACTACTTCAATATCAAATATAAACAATACATTCCAACTCCTCCTTATAAGAAAAAAGGTTAGCAACCACTACACCCCCATAACTCTCAACTGCAAAAACATTTAACACATGTTAGGGACATATATGGAATCCTCGCTGCCAAACAAAAACATTTTTTTGAATAAGACAAAATTTGGCCAAAGTCCATTAAGAATTTTATAAGCCTCCAACAGAGTTGCCAAGTTGTCATGACCCTCTCTCGAGGTGCACAAGATAGTCGTTAGCTAATAGATTACTACGCCTAAATTTAACTTGAGCTCTCCTAAGCCCACACCAATTTGCAACTTAGGTTCAAGTTATTAACATGCAAATGATTTTCAATTAAGGTCACTACTAATTTATTTTTTGGTGGGTTGATTAGAAACTGAATTAAATTATTGTGAGATGTACTTTACTACTACAAACTAGATATCATAGATTCTGGGATTTGTCATGCTAGATTACTCTAACGCATTTTGGTACCTTTCCATATTTTTTTGAAAAAAAAATTAACAGGCAGCTTTAATTGATTTTAACTCTATCCCATGTGAGGTGATCACGCGATGCACAACTAATAATGAAACTCTTAACAATCAAAACAATAACTAAACTAAATCAAAACAATAACTAAACTGCAAGGGTAAGGAAGGGAATTTACTTACCTTGATGCGTAACACTCCAAAGTAGTATCTATCAATTAGAATTAATCCACCCTTCCCCCATAGGAAGGGAGAGGTGGGGAATTCGAATCCCCACATTCTCGAGGTTGTTAAGTATGGGTATAATTTAACTTCAGGTGTGGGTTTTGATTTCCACGCCCTATAATTAGGCAGTGCAAAAATTTGAGAATGAGAATTATAGTAGTTATAGAGTAGGATTGGTAAAAAGAGAGAGAGAAAAAAAAAAAAGAAAACACACATTCATCTTAAATACGGTTTCTAATCACCACGCAATTTCAATCAACATTTTTTTTTTTGGATTTTCACTTATTTAAATGAGAAACTACATGTTATGCAAATCAACTAAATAACCCTAAATTCTAATAACGTACCATAATTTATATGCAATCACTCTTCCTAAAATACAATTAATTAAACTACCATAACATGCAAACTATATGGCATGCATTTTAAATATGAACCTAGACATGCAATTTCTACTTATGGACAAAATTAATGACATGGCAATAACATGACACAATAACATGGCATTTAATGATGATGTTGCAACATGGCGTGTAGAGGTGACAAATGGGTGGATGGATAGGTTTTCGGTGGATCATATATGGATTCAATCCATATCACCCATTTAACTCATATTAACCTATTATCTTCCAAACAATTTAGATGGCCTAAACCCACCCCCACCCATATCCGACCAAAACCCACCCGCATAACTCATATATATATTTTAATGATATTCATCAAGTTTTTAGTATATATAAAATATATTAAAAATAAAAGAAAGAACATCTCCATAGATTTCCGTACTCCGCCCCTTCCTCTGCCGCCGGCTCCACCCTCAGCGACCGTACCACAGGGCCGCCACTCTCTTCAACTGCAGCAAGCAAGCTTCGGAATGTGTGATGTTGGCAAAGAAGATGAGCTGATTTTCAATGAATTGAACAAAATTAGAAACAGAATCGGATTCGATTTGGAATCCCAAAAGTGATATCTGTGTCGTTAAACAAAGGGAAAATGCGAACCTGTAAGAGGAAGTGCTGAATTTTTAGATCTCGAAACGCAACGGACAGAGATGGGAACTTCACCTCTCTGAGCCCGTCTCTCTCTGTAGGGTTGTGTTGCGAAGCTTTGGCTTTTCTGCACTGAATAAGGGAATGGCTGGGCTGGACTAGAAAAGAATTAAGAAAATGGATCGAGGGAGAAGATGGCCATCAATGACCGTTAGATTTGGTCCTCAATGATCCGCCGAAGCCTCTGTCACCAAAGCGGAGCTTCGCCACCAGAAGGCAGCGTTTGGACGCCCCTTCGGCGCCTACTTCTTATGCTCCTTCGCCTAGGTCCAGCCTTGCCTGCCGGACATCTCCAAGCCCTTTGCTTCGCCGTTGCTCCTCGAGCACAAGCTCGCACGAGAAACGGCGTCCCTCTTCTCAGGGCGTGAGCTGCACTAGGAACGCTAAGATTGCCAAGTCAGTGAAGCGGATTGAAGAGGTTGAATCATCAAACCAGATGCTGAGGCACGAACTGAAGAGTCCGGAGCAAGGGGTGAAGAAAAAAAGACGGTTCGCGAGCAAAAAGAGGGCGACGAGGGAGAGAGAAGAGAGGCTAGCTCTAGTGGTAGTGTGTTGGAAATGGATTTTTGGAACCCATTTTAAACTCATTAGGGTTTAAATTTCAGAATCTAGATGCGTACACACTTCAAGCATAGAGTTATCCATATATAACCCATTTCTTATGACCCATTTCTAATATATTTGGATCATATATGGATTTAAGCCCCATTCTAACCAGTCTAATAACTTGCCCAATGATCGCCGATAGGCTGGCCTTGGCCTGCAAGCACCTCTAACATCCAAAGAGCCTTATGAGTAATTTTGCTCACAGACATTCACCATTTGAGTAGGCATCACATCCCTAAAAAGAGACAAATTGTAGAAATTGAATTTTAATGAAACTTTTTGCAAAAATACTTAGGAAAATGTGAACCAAATTATAAAAAATTCAGAAAAAATGACATCGCATTGGACATGACATGGATGATGCAATATATACTATATGATATGCACACGATAATTTTTTTTCCGTGAAATTCGAAATTAATAAATGCCCTAATTTAAACACATGATCATTCCTTGGAAAGGAATCTAATCTATCCTAAGCTAAATTCTTTGGTATGATTTTTATTAAATTCATTATTAAAATTACTTTAAAATCCTCTATCTAGATTAAGATATAATCTAATTTAAATTAGGAAGTAAATTGAATTAATTCTAATTTAAATCAGATTATTATCTTAATCTTCTAGAATCTATTTAAATATGCATCATATCCAAACTATCCTATGCTGACAAGGAAATCTTATCTAGCATGCGTTCTTATATTATCACTGTTAAAAATCTATCCTAATTTATTAAGAAAGATTATCTAGAATTTTCCTAAACATACAAGATTATCCCAAAAAACCTAATCTTTTTTTTTTTGTCAAAATCTAATCTTATCTTGTCTAGTATTTTTTGACATTTTTTAATATAGATACAAATCAAATACGGAATCAGATAAAATAAAAAATCCAGAAGATCAAGCTCCCGACTTTGTGCATGTTATAGATTAGGAAATTTTCCTAATTTGAGATTAACCCACAAAATCTTAGAGAAAAGCACGTCACTCAACGTAATCTCATTAGATAAGGAATCTTATCAATTTAAGTAATCAAATATTTGAATCAAATTGAGATAAGATTTTTACCTAATCTTTGGATATGCTTCCAAATTCAAATGAATGGGTCACGGATGACAACCGGCAGTGGTGGCAGGGCCAGTCGAGCTCGCGGAAGTAACGCTACAGTGGTGAGGTGAGCTCATAGCAGATCACGGCAAGGGGTCCCGACTGGGTGGTTCTCACGGTGAGCTGCTGGTGGTCACCCTGGCTCGGTGAAGGACTCGCCGGAGCATCGGGGGTCGTTGGTGAGATGGGTGGCTCGGCACTGCTATGGTGTCGCCAGTATCGCTGGACCGATCTGGTAGTGTCGAGCAATGATGATGGGTCGAGAAATTCTGGGATTCGCTGGAACGTTAAAGCGCTATAGCAGATAAAGTGGCCACGCGCGGCAACCAAACTAAATGTGTACGGACAAGGGCGTGCGTGCAAGGCACAAACTTTGATGGGTGCCTGAAGTTCCAGGAGATGGGCCTGGCTCTCGAAGGCTCTCTGGGACATCAAACTGACTTGGTCCTTTTGACCGGGTTCACGTGTCCCTCTGACCCAAATAACCTGCACGCACGCAAATTCCACACTGCAACCAGGGGAAAAGAAATCTTCAAATTTAAAGCCAGGCCTTTGCCGAGAATCCTTCAGTTTGTTGCCGTAATTATGTTAATTTTGAGGCTCGCCAGGAAGCTGCCGAGGTTGCTGGTTGTGGTGAGATACGTCGCTGGACGAAGGAGCGACTGGTCTGGTGCGTCAGTGAAGGTGCTTCACTGGAATTGCAGGTTTAGCGATGAGGGCTCGCTAGTGCAGCTCACAGTGGCCGGTTGGAGCAAGACGGCGTTCAAGGTGACAACGAGGAAGGGCAGCACCATCGGGGATAACCTGCAGAGTCCTTTGTCGTTGGTCAAAAAGCAAAGACAAAGATCATGAATTTCAGAACATGAACAGCCTCTTTTGTCTTTCTTTATTGTTTTCTTCTTCGTGTCTTTTTCTTTTTGCTGCTCCCCGTCAAGTTCTGAATGCGCTCGCTCTCTCCTTGCCCCTTTCTCGATTTTTCCGTTCTGGCCGTGTATCTCAATTGTGAAGCCCCCACCGTGAAGACCCAATATCTATTTATAGTGAAAACCCTAGACCTAAACTTGATTACAAGGACTTAATTTTTGAACCTTATTAAAATAATAGGCTCCAATAACCTAAGGCCTAATTCCATTTAAACTCTGATGGGCTAAACTTCAATTAACTTAGGCTGAACAAGCCCGTGCAATGGGTAGGGCCGAATTCCGCTGCTCCATGGGCTCAATCCACATAATTTAATTTAAGTTCAAAACCTTACACCATCGCCGGTCTAATGCATATACGATAAATAAATTAAACTATATGCTCCTAAAATTGTATGTTATGCAGTTTAATTTTTTTTAAGGATTAAATATTGATCCCTAATTTTTTATGTAATTAATATCTAAATTGGTAGTCAAAATTTAAGTATCAACAGATGTTAGTCCAAAACTGACATAATAGTCAAACTTACCGATTGGCTCTCTCATCATGCCCATAATGAGATCCTCTTCCTTATATCTTTGCTTGAATGATTTTTTCTTCACAGGTTGTCGCCTAGGGAAGATTATGCGGTCAAATACCACAGCGCAGATCGTCAAATCGACGACATGAAGATTGTTAGTAAGATTCGGTCGATGGATGTGCCTCATGTTTTGGCCAGGGAATTTTGTGTCATCTTCTTTCTGGGTGGGGAATGGTAGCTTTGACCAATTGCCCACTTACATCGAGCACAAAAGTTTGGTTGTTGTGGCTTCTTACCTGTTAGCTTCATCGATACCATCCTAGTCATAAGAGGGAATGGTCAACATCTATCTCCATTAGAGCTTTTCCTTTCTCATCGGTAAACTTAATTTTACCTTGTCGAATCACTTATTGGACATTCTTCCCGAAGACAATGCAATCAATAGTATTATTGTTTCAGGATTGGTGCAATTTTGCAGAATTTCTTGTTTGCCTTTTTCTCTTTGCTCGGTATGGTTTGGCCTTCAATTAGTTTTATCTAGCCATCAGCTAAAAGCAAATCGCAGATTTCATCCATCCTATTTACATCAAACGAGTAGTATTGAGTATCCTTAGCCTTAACCATAATGTTTTGTTTCAGCTTTTCATAAGTCCTCGCTGGCCTCAATGCCTGACAGATGTATGACTTATCGATCACCAATTTGGCTACAGATATCTCAGCATATTGTCCTTAGTCTAAATCTCTGTTAGGCTCAAACCTTTCCACAAAGGTCACCTCATGTTTACCAACCTTTTTGTCCTTCTCTTTCATTAGGTTTTCTTATCTAACTGTCCCTATTGCCGAACGAAAAAGGTCATATATGGCTGTCCCTCCATTCTTTTCCTTATGGCAAACTTCAGGCCACTAAGAGCTATTTCGGCAAAAGACTTTTCTGGTAGTGGCAAGAGACATCTATTTCTCGCCTTCTTGAATCGGGATATGAACTGGTGTACTAATTCATTGTTTAGCTGTTTCATAGTCGCCAGGTCTGCTATAGTTACATTGGGGATGGACCTTTGGAATCAGTTGTAGAATAGTCTTTCCATCTGCTCCCCTGATTGAACAGAATTAGCAGATGGTGTTGTGTACCAAGTGAAAAGTTTTAGACAACGACAATGAAAACAATCTTAAATTCCAACAATCACCTAGTCTAGATACCTTATCCAACAAAGTTGCATTGCCACGCAGCACAATGAATCGGCTAACATGCTCCAATGTCAAGTGATCATCTTCACCATAAAAGAGGGTGAATTCAAGTATCTTGAAACCTCTCGGATAAGGTATTGTATTCATCTAGTCTAGATATGACTTTCTGTACACGAGTCTAATATATCCCAAATCACCCCCATATTGTCACGTCATTTGTTCGAACATTAGTTGAGCATTTTGGTGATATTGCCAAGAACTACTACAATAGGTGCTAAGTACTACAATATTGTGCTCCAGAATAGGCTGTGGTAACGGTTGTGGTAAGTACTGTAGTACATCATGCCCCTTAGGCAAGATCAGTGTGGTTGTTAATGACAGCATTATGCCTATATGGCATAGGTGCTGTTAAAGTGCTAAAAGAGGGCTGAATAGAAGAAGAAGATTCAGGCACAACATCGCCTTGTATTTTCTGTATATTTTAAGAAAATATCTTCTGTACACCTATTGCTATACAACACAATGAATATATATAGGCTAAGCACTAAGTTTACAAGAGACGTGATTCTATGGGATACAATCTTTAGAGAATGATCTATCTTGAGGAGCAAGTCGTGGGGAGATTGTAGGTGTATTCTTGGAAGGAAATGGTTTGACTTAATGACCAAATCATGGAGGAATTGTAACAATTCCATGATCAACGTTATAGGGATTTCTTTCCTTTGACCCCCCCTGCAATTTGATGGGGCGGCAGTCATAGTAAGTTTGGCCTGAATAAGTCGAAATCAGGATCCTGAAAGGGCTTTGGTGAATATGTCCACTGGTTGGTCTTTCGAAGAGATATATTGAACATGTAATTGGCGCTAATAAATCTGCTTGCGAACAAAATGATAGTCAATCTCCACAAATTTCATCTGAGCATGAAAACAAGATTGCCACTGAGGCAGATAGTTGAAATATTACCACACCATAGTACTGGGGACCCCTACAGGGTGATCCTTAAATTAGAAAGTAAAGCTTGAATCGATATGATCTCAGTAGTGGTGTCAGCAAGACATTTAAATTCTACCTTGGTACTTGAATGAACAACTGTTCTCTGCTTGCGAAAACTCCAGGAGATAAAATTAAAACCAAGAAATATAGCATAACCACCCACAGAGCGTCTAGTATCATGGTTACCAGCCCAACCTACCTCGGAAAAAGCATGAAGGGAATCCTGAGATCCTTTGATGAAGACAATGCCGTGACTAAAGTGCCAAAGACGAAGCGTAAAATACGTTTGACATATTGCCAATGGGCTTCTGTAAGTGCATGCATGAACTGACAAGCAGTATTCACAACATAAGCAAAGTTTGGTCAAGTAAGGGTGAGATATTATAGTGCGCCCAATGTACTACGATACAGTTTGGGATTATGAAATAGGGCACCTTGATGAAGAAAAGGAGGATCCAAACTGGTCAGGCATGGTGTAGCTACAGCCCGTGCTTTGTCCATGTTGGCTTTCTTAAGAATTTCAGCAGCATATTTCCTTTGATGCAAAAGAAGGCTAGAGGTAGTGTGTTGTAATTCGATCCCCAAAAAATAGTGAAGATCATCAAGATCTCTGGTAGCAAACTCCCGTTGTAGAGATTAAGTAAAGTGGATAGTGGTGCCCGGGGAGAGCGTGTAAGGATGATATCATCCAGATATACAAAGAGAAATACATTGTATGCTGATGTATGTAGGACAAATAATGAAGAATCAGCACGAGAAACATGAAAACCAATAGATAAGAAGAAAAAACTTAGCCTTTGATGCCAAACTCGTGGTGCTTGCTTTAATCCATAAAGGGACCGTTGAAGTTTGCAAACATTATTTGTACAAATTCGATGTACAGATTTATCAAATTGATTCCTAATTAAGGAAAGGAAATTTGATAAATGAGTAAATGTTTGACTCTTAGATTGCATAAGATATAGCCAAGTGGCACGACTATAGTTGTCAACGATTGTAAGAAAGTAGCGAGATCCATCACGATGAGAAGTATGATAGGGACCCCAGATGTCCATGTGAAGCAATGAAAAAGGATCTTTGGCTCGAGATGTACTAACTGGAAAAGATGCTTGAGTTTGTTTAGCTAAAGGACATATGGAGCATTTTGGATGGGGAAATCGAGCACTGTGACCTAATCGTTGATGTAAAAGGAGATTTTTATTATAACTGATTGCATTACAATAAATGCTTTTATTCAATAATTCTAAATCTCCTGGAGAATTGACCCAAAAATAAAGTCCTTGGGCCTCATTACCCAAGCCCATCACTCTGCCAGTCGAAAGATCTTGAAAGACACAATTTTCGGAATTGAATATGGTTTTACAGGAATTGTCCATACATACTTTTGAGACAGAGAGAAGATTAAACTTAAAATCTAGAACGTATAGGACATTTTTAAGGACAAAGTTCTGACCAAGATGTACAGTACCGATTTTGGTAACATACGTAATGTTCTCATTTGGAAGACGTACCGTAATAGGAGATTGTGTGTTTTGATGGACATGGGAAAATAGGTACTCATTACAAACTATGTGGTCACTAGCACTTGAATCGATAATCCATGCATCAACAAATAATGAATTCCTTTCATGAAGAAAAGTACCTAAGAATCCTGCACCAGTGTCTCCAGTTTTAAGTTGGCTCAAAGCTTGCATGATATTTTCATATTGTTCTTAGGTGATAGTCTGTTGAGATGTTCCACCACTCTTCTGTGCAGAGACTTGATAGACGGAAGACTCCCTTTCCTTTTTATTATTGGGTCTCCCATGTAATTTCCAACATGTATCAACAATGTGGTGTGGACGTTTGCAATATTCACAATATTTATTTTTAATTTTTGAATTTTACCCACTGACCTTCCCTGCTGACGTGGCATTCTGTGCGCTATACAAGCCTTTATATATTGGTGTTGACAAGGCAAAATGCCGACCGTCCGATTCAACTAAGTAGTTCATCAACCTGAAGCCGTTCGATTGCGTGCGATGATCCCAACTGTCTAGTCTAGAGAACTGATCTAGTCCGTCCGATCTAGCACGCCTCCCTCAACCGTCAGATCCAGCGCTTTTATCCAGACTGTCTAATCCAAATCTGCGATTCCAACCGTCCATCCTTGAAGACCTAGGGTTGTCTTCGTCACTTTTCGTCGCCACAGCCGTGAAGCCCCTTCCTCTCGATTGTCTTGCAGCTCTAAGACCCACCCCGGCTCCGGTGACCATTTCCGTTGAAACGAGGCCAGATGGGAATGCCACAAAGCTGGTTCCTTCACCGACCCAAGCCTGCTTAGTCGCGGCAGCCTGCTGGTTTTCCTCCTGCACAACTAATTGGAAGATCCGCCTGAGTGGCGATTGGGGATCCATCGCAAGGATTTGCGATCGAAACGCGGTGTATGACTCATTCAAGGTAAGAAGAAATCTGGTGGCTTTTTCTTTCTCCTTGATTGCATAGTATTGTCAGAGAGTGGCCTCTAGCCCCTCCAATTTGTCTTTAGCTGCTTCAATCTCGTTCCACAAGGCCGATAGCCGATTGAAACAGGCGGTGACCGAGAAGTTGCCCTGTTTTAGTTCGGTTAGGGCTTGTGTCAATGGGAAAAGTCTTGCCCTATCTGATTTCCCGTACATTTCTTGTATGTTGTCCCATAATTTCTTCGAGTCTTCTGTCGGAGGAAGGCCGGTGGTGACATCAAGCGCCAAGCAATTCCCGATCCAAGTGCGTTCCAATTGATTGCAGCACCGCCAGTGTCTCTGTAGTCACTCGTCTATCTAGTAAGGCACGGTTCCTTCGATGAAGCCCTCCTTAGTCTTAGTGATGAGTGCTCGCCGGGGATCGCGAGCCCAAGAATGATAGTTCGTCGGTCCGGTGAGCCATTGGCTGATTAGGCGTAACTCTGGCCCGTCTGCTGGCAACGTGTAAAGTGGATCTCCAAGTTCCGGCTGGCCGCCGTTGAACGGGAATAGGTAAGGCGGTTCGTGTGGAACCGGGTAGGGCTCCATTCCTTGACCTGACATGGATCCAAGTCTGTGACCCACAACTGTCTAACCCGACTCACCAGTCGAGTCGGTCCCATATGGATATTGGGCCCACGTCTATCCAGGCCCAATGGCCCACTGTGCAGGGTACCACTAGGCTGGGAGCTAGTAAATTGGGCCAAGAATCTGTACTGGAGCAGGAGCAGGAGCAGAGACGACGTTGGTCACCTGCTCTTCTCTAGTCGATTTGGCTTGATCAGAGGATGAGATCGTCTGATCCTAGGGTGGTGAATCTTCTATTGAGGGGTTCATAACATTCTTATCCTTTGCCATGGTATCAAGATTGAATTCCTAATTGCTTTGCTAATTTGCTCTACAGGAAGGGATGTGCAGTAACAGATCAGAAAAAAAAAAAAAAGCAATGGCAATTCGGAAAGTTGCAGAAGCTAGGCCAGGAAGTGAGGGCTCTGATACCATGACAGAAAGGAGAAGGAAATTTGGGGAAATGTTTCTCTGTGCTATATACTGTATGCTAGTACATTGTACATTTATAATGTAAGAATGAATGAATAAAACAGGAAAAATAATATACATGAATCAGAATTTCCTATTTACTAAGATCTACTAGAATCAATTATAATCAAAATCGACTCTAAGATCTTCCACACTCAATGGTATCCAACATGACTGGACTTGGCTTTAGTTGTCTTCTCTGCTCATCAGTGAGTTGCCTCGGGATGTCATCATCTCTACCTTGCGCTTGATCTGCCACGAGCTGCGCTATGGGGTGTGTAGTTGATGACTCAGAACGTCCTACCTTGTCACTAGTAGTCAACGGAGGCGAATTTTTACCACTAGGATTGTTAGGATCGAGTTGACTCCTAGCATGTGCCATTGTATTTCCTCAAATCAGCCACATTGGTTCCACCCAGGGTTCCTAAAAGATGTTTCGCCAAAATTCTCTTGTGACGAAATATCTTTTGCCGAAAATTGTTCTTCAGCTTTTAATTAGAGGAGAGAAATTCTGTGGTGAAAGGAAATATCTAGGCAAATATAGAAATCAATAGCTTTACTTCGAACAAAACTATACAATGCAAACTGTGCCGGAATTGAATTGAGGACAAGGCTTAGAAAGTATAGCTATTACAAATGAACCAGACATAAATATGTTGGAATTTAATTGATAACAAAACCTGAGAATGCAAAATACTACGCTGAAATTTAATCAATGGCATTGCACCCAAAATAGAGATACCCAAAATTTAATTGATGATGCGTATTTGGAAGATAAAGTACAATGCAGGAAAGTAAAGATATTGAAAAATAATAATTCATTTGATTTGTACGTAGTTCCCTGCTAGAGAAGCGATAGTATTTATAGTGATTGTGTCATAAACACCCAAGCAATTCTCAACAGTTGTGCCCCTATTCTTCGATTCTGAAAACCTTTTTTCCACATTCTTATGCATCATCTGCTTCCAAGCGATTGCTCCTTTGAGAATGCATGTTAACTGTCCCATGATCATACTTTCAAGCGGTAATTACCCCATTATCTTGTTTTCGAGTGGTAACCGCTCTATGATCTTGCTTCTGAGTGGTAACTGTCCCATAATCTTACCTCCGAGTGGTCGTTTCCTAAAAATGCATGCCGATGACTCCACGAACTCAACTGCTTTGCTGGTCTTGTACTTGTCGTGTTTCGGTACTTCTTACGTAAACACTTGCCGGTTGCTCCAGTCTCCTAATTGCTCTGTCTCCTCGTGACCTTGAATTCCGAATCGCCTCTCAAAGCTTTCCATGTATTCAAGGACCTTGACGATTTACTGTCCTTAGCTCATCGGTATCCTTCGATTTTCATTAGCCATCATCACCACATATCGACAATTGATTGGTAATTTCTGTCAACATGTGTCACCGGTGTATCTCAATACCGATTATCAACATCAATTTTGATCCTTGTGGTCGTCAACACGTGTATGATAATTTCCACGCATTAATCATGTGATCATCCACACGCCCACACGTTGGTCGTGTTTATCCATGTGGACGACTTGGTCATTTTTTTATGTGAACACCTGTGACCCATGTTGACCCCGAGTTCTAACTGCTTTGCCACTCCGAAGTCCACTCCGAAGAACTCTGCTTCGGATTCACTCCACAAAAAATGAAGAAGAAGAAGAATATCAAATCTCTCAATGAGCAGTATGCAGAAGATGATGAAGACGAAGAAGTTGATTATGGAAATCCAAGTAAGGATTATTGAATTTCTATTAAGAATTTCCAATTTATGGTTCATTTGATTTGGGCTTTTTTAGGGTTGGGACAAGGTGCTGAAGGCAGCATCCAAGCATTTCAAGAAGAAGAAGAGATCCCAAGGTCCACGTGAAGGTCTCCAATTATTTGAAGGGTTGTGATTAAAGCCACTTAGGTATTAATATTTCATTAAAAAAGTCATGTAGGAATTTTTGCGAGAATTTGTTGCCGGAAGCATAGCTTTTTCTCTGATGCGACCCTAAAGTGATAGCTTGAAAAGTTTTTGGACTAAAGCGTGTGCCGTATAAAAATTACGACAAAACCTTTCGATATTTTGTACTCAATTACTCAATTTTTCTTTTCCTTTGCCAAAACCTTTCCATAATGCTCATTTTTCCATGTTTGGCATGAGCTAATAAAATTTATTACTCAATTTTCATCTACATATATTAAATTTCTATATTTGTTTTCAGTAGATAAAAATTTGTCGATTAATATTCTGTACTCGATTTTTCAGTACTAATTTTTCAGTTTTACTAGCTGAGCCCTAACGAGTCTTAATATGGGTAGCATTTTTTAAATTTTTTATATTCACCCATTCACCATGAGAGATTAGATTAATTGTATATTTGTTCAATATGTGTAATCCATATATCTTATCTAACAAGATTGAATACTATGTGATTTTAACTAATGCAAAATTCTACAGAAAATTGTGCCAAAAGTTTTAAACCTATTGAACGATAGTCAATTTAATCCTAAACTGTGCAATTGTGGTAAATTAGTCATAAACATTTTGACGATTTGCCAATTTAATCTTAAACATTTCAATCTTGTCAATTTATTCCCAAACCTTTAAAAATTTGTCGATTAGTCATAACATTTTGACGATTTGCCAATTTAATTAGTCATTTTTGAAAGTGCTAGTAATAACATCTAGAGGGGGTGAATAGGTATAAAGAAAAATTTTCGCGAAACGTAGTAAAATATTTTACTTTTGAATCTTAATGTGAAGAACAGCAGACTTTGAGCAAGTTCAGACTTTAACAGTTAAATAGAACTACGAACAAAATAAATGAGTTCAGGGAAGATAATAAGAACACATAAATTATAGTGGTTTGGCTTAGGTCAAGCCTACGTCCACTCTCCCGTGTTGACAGCCTTCTGGCTAGATTCCACTATGCAATTAACAAGAGATTACAACTTTGAGTGAAAACACTTAGTAGTAGATCATATTATCTCACTAAGTCACTCTTTTGGTATTTCTCTCATGATCACAAACATTTGAGCTCACCAAAGACAAGTGTATAAACAAAGGTCGCTCGGACTTTGAAATTATAAATTCTACGCTCCATCTTTTACTTGCTCATCGGTCATTCATCTCCTTAAATACTCCTCCACTTCTAAACTAGCCGTTGGACAGTATCTTAGATGATCGTCTGACAATCTACCTATTGACAGATCTGTATTTAGAAGATTTGGTAGCCGTTGAGTGATAAAAGTAGAATCCCAAATTGATTTTGATCACCCATACAAACAGAATCTTGGTTTCTATAAGTAGAGTTTCTTTGTATAGAAAGTTCTTGTCTTCAAGATCTAATTGTCAATTAATTAGATTGAGTCAATCAAATCAATCTTGAGGTAGAATCCAAATCAGATCACTAGCCGTTATACATTTAGGACTTGTGTTACGTTCTGTCGAGTTGTCTCGTTTTGGATTTAAAGTCTGAGAGCAGTAGACTTTATAATCTGAGTCTGAGTGCAATAGACTTTACAATCTGGACGTAATTCTGAACATATTCTACTTTTAAACAGATTTAGCTTTAAGGTCTAGACACAGTCTGAATAAGTTTAGCTTCAGTATAGAGTCTGTCTTCTGGTTCTTCCAAGTATAAACTTTGATAATATCATTTACATGTTCTATCATCCGCATAGTCTGTTACTTAATCATTAAACACGTTAGTAGCATTTGATTTATTTTGTCATCTTCAAAACATTATAAGGGATTTCCCTAATAATCTCCCCCTTTTTTATGATGACAAAACAATGCCTTATATTTATGATAAGAAATATTTGCAATATAAATGATTAGCAATCATCCAAAATAATAAATGCATGTAGAAATTTGCAATGTGGGATGATAAAAAAAAAAAAATTCTCTTACCCAAGGTATATATTTGAAATATACCATTGAAAAAAAAATCATTACCAATCTTCGCAGGAGATACCTTTTTGATTGCACCTATGTAAACTCGCAATCATTCTTCCCTTATTGAATTTCCTACAATCAACTCATTTTCTTTTTGGTATCCATCAATTTGAATCATTCCATTTCATTAAAACAAAATATAAAATCTCCATAGATAATCAAATATTCTTTCCTAACTTATCATAATGTATTATTTAAGGAAAGAATATTATGCACAATAATATCTTGAAAAATAAATTCTCACTTAGTCAAAGCATGATAAAATCAGAAAGAGTAAAATCCTTGAGTATCTAAGAATATCTTGCATAATTAACATCACGTAAAACAGATTTCTACTATGCAAAATATAATAAAATATGAGAGCATAAAATCAAACCAAATAAACTCAATTTTCTCTAAGCAAGATATCAAAAATAATCACACGTATTAAATCAAATCTCAACTCACGAATTACAAAAACAAATCACACGATTCTTTTCTTGAACAAATCATAGAATATGATCTTTATAAAATCCGAATCAATTAAAGCACAAAGAGAATATAAGTATAATGAGAATTTTTAAATTTTGTACTCAAACCTAAAAATATACCTTCCTTACCAAATTCTTTTTCTTCTCTTCATCTATTTCCTGCAAAAGTAACTCATCTTTTCTTTGGTACCCATTTTTTCTTGAGTCCATGAGAGTTAGTAGAGTATGCTATTTTTACCCAATCTTTCTTAATAGGTCTCTAGACTTTAGGACATTCTTTCTCAAAGTGTTCTAAATCTCCATAATTTGAACACTTAAGGGCATTTCGACCAACAGGTTTTGTAAAGATCATTTGAAAATGCTTTTTGTATGTAAGTCTAGGAGGTCTTTGTCTAAGTCTCTCATTGACTTTAGTAAAATCAATTAGAGAATCACTTTCCTTAATGAAACCAAGTCTTGACTTATTATAGTAAGGTGCTTGTATGGAAAGAATATGCTATAATATTTTTGAACCATTTGAAAATTTTGTCGAAATATTGGAAAATTCTTTCTTTAAAGAATCATTTTCTTTGACAAGTAAATCTTGACTTTCTTTTGCTTGTAGAAAATATTTGCAAAATTTCAAACTTGTCTTTTCGAGAAAGATTCTGTTGCCTAAGCTGAGAATTCTCCTTTTTAAGTTCGGAGATCCTTTTAAGAGAAGATTTGAAATTTAAGTAGAGCTCATTTATATACTTAAGAACTTTGATAGGAATTTTTGAATGGCTTATCTCGATTTCCTCATCAGATTCTAAGTCTGTGTCTGAGTCAGATTTTGATCCTGAGTCTGTGTTTGAGTTAGATTTTCATTCCGAGTCTAATTCTGATTCCAAATCTGAGTCTGAGTCCGAATGTACCATCAAGCATATATTTCCTTACTTGTCATATTCTTTTATTGTTCTTTTTTCTGGCCATTATGCTTGTATTGTCTTCTTCCACTAAATTTCATTCATTTTCTACTTAACTTTTTGAATTTCTTAATCATAAAAGCAAGTTATTTGCCATCCATGTCATTTTCTGAGTTTGTATCATCAAAATCAGCGTTAGATTTTAAAGCAATGGACTTTTTACCTTCGGGATCTTCGTCGTTGATTTGTTCCACTTCATAGGATTGAAGAGTGCCAATCAATTCATCAATGGAGAGTGGCATAATCCTCTGAGTCTCCCGGATTGAAGTCTTAACATGATTCCAATCTTTTGAGAGACCTCCCAAGAGTTTGTTGACCTTCATTGGGGAAGAAATTGGTTGACCATGATATGCTAAGCTATTTACAATTTTTGTAAAACGGCTGAACATATCTCCAATCGACTCTCCTTACTTCATCTTAACGGATTCATATTTGCTGACCAGGAAGTTTACTTTTGTCTCTTTTACACGATCAGTCCCTTTATATGTAACATGAAGTCTATCCTAAACTTCTTTTGCTATTTCACATGAAGACATTTTGTTATACTCAACAGGAGATAAAGCGTAATATAAATAATAAATGGCTTTTGCATAAAGAGCTTGTCTCTTGGTTATCTCCGCTTGTGTCAGTTCTCCAGCATCTGCAACTTCCTTCCCTAAGGTTGATGTAGTTTTGGGAATAATCCCTTTCTCTACCACATCCCATTCCAGGGGATCTTTCGATCTCAAGAATGCCTTCATCTTGTTTTTCCAAACATTGTATTTCCTCCCATCAAAGTAGGGAGGTCTGGTGTTGCTTTGGCTTTCAACCAAACCTAGAGCCAAAATACTAGCCATAGATCTTTAGCTTAAGAAGTAAAAACACTTCAATAAATAAGCACACAGGCTTTCATACCAATTGAAAATGCTAGTAACAACACCTAGAGGGAGGTGAATAGGTGTGAAGAAAAATTTTCACGAAACGTAGTAAAATATTTTGCTTTTGAATCTAAGTCTGAAGAACAACAGACTTTGAGCGAGTTCAGACTTTAACAGTTAAATAGAACTAAGAACAAAATAAAAGAGTTTAGGGAAGAGAATAAGAACACATAAATTATAGTGGTTTGGCTTAAATCAAGCCTACGTCCACTATCCCACACTGACAGCCTTCTGGATGAATTCCACTATGCAATCAACAAGAGACTACAACTTTGAGTGCAAACACTTAGTGGTAGATCACACTATCTCACCAAATCACTCTTTTGATATTTCTCTCACGATCACAAACATTTGAGCTCACCAAAGACAAGTGTATAAACAAAGGTCGCTCGGACTTTGGAATTATAAATTCTACGCTCCGTCTCTTACTTGCTCATCAGTCTTTCATCTCCTTAAATACTCCTCTACTTCCAAACTAGCTGTTGGATAGTATTTTAGAGGATCGTCTTCCAATCTGCCCATTGGACAGATTTGTATCTAGAAGATTTGGTAACCGTTGAGTGACAAAAGTAGAATCTCAAATTGATTCTAGTCGCCCATACAAATAGAATTTTGGTTTCCATAAGTAGAGCTTCTTCATATAGAAAGTTCTTGTCTTCAAGATCTAATTGTCAATCAATTAGATTGAGTTAATCAAATCAATCTTGATGTAGAATCCAAACCAGATCACTAGTCGTTATACATTTGGGGCTTGTGTTACGTTCTGTCGAGTTATCTCATTCTGGATGTAAAGTCTGAGAGCAATAGACTTTACAATTTGAGTCTGAGTACAATAGACTTTACAATCTGGACGTAAGTCTTAACATATTCTGCTTCTAAACAGATTTAGCTTTAAGGCCTGGACACGGTCTGAATAAGTTTAGCTTCAGTATAGAGTCTATCTTCTAGTTCTTCCAAGTATAGACTTTGATAATATCTTTTACATGTTCTATTATCTACATAGTCTGTTACTCAATCATTAAACACGTTAGTAGCCTTTGATTTATTTTGTCATATTGAAAATATCATAAGGGATTTCCCTAACAATTTTGACCAATGTTCACCAAAAATTGCTTATGTGGACATTAGCTAGCCATTGACTATTTTACATGGCATGGCCACCGACGGCGTCAACAACTGGTTACATTTTTTAATTTTTTTTAAATTTTTCTGAATTTTTCTTTTTTTTTCCTTTTCTTTTCCTTTCGCCTATGGTTAATACTCGGTCATGGCTAGCGAGGGCCAGCCAAACATTGGCAAAAGGAAAAGAAAAAAAAAAGAAAAAAATTCATAAAACTACAAATATTGTTCATGTTAGTGTCGGCCACTCTATGTAGGTTGACCGGCATCTGCATTAGTGATTTATAGCCAAAATTGGCCGAAATGACTAGATTGACAAGTTGTCAAAAGTATTATGTTTAAATTGGCACAATTAGACAAAAATTTTAACATAATTAAAAGGCTTAAAGGAAAATTGTTAAAAGATTTACTACTAAATTGACATAATTGAAAATTTAAGATTGAAATGGGCGCTGTATGATAGGTTTAGGACTTTTTTGACAAATCTTCCCAAAATTCTAGTAGTGATTTAAGCGGACCAATGAAAAAAAAAACCTTCTACACATGCCGACAGAAGTCAGGTTAAACAGAGTTGACCTGATCCGACCCAACCCAGAAATTTTGAGTCTGAGATGGGTTGACCAGATTTATTGGCGGATTGAAGAAAGATCCACCCAGGCCCTATTTCTCAGGACTGGCTCGAGCGGGTCCTCAGGTCCAAGCCCCTTTTTGCCAAGTCTATGCATGCTAAACCTCCAAAAATTTGAGAGTACCTCTCGGAGGATTTGCATTTGATTATCCTTTTTTTAGTATTCCAACTTGGATAAAAAGAGTTCCAACTCTTCCCTTGCCTTTGGATGCTTGCAGGGGGCTGAACCACGAGAATCATCAGAGTCTCTATAATCTTCCTGATTTCCGAATGTAAGTAATAAGCTTCTAACGTGAAACACGAAAAGGAGAAGAGAATATGATATAATTGTCTTTATTCCATTTGTGCTTTATCTCTTTCACGACCGATGCTTGCAAAGCCGGCCAAGCATATTTTTCGTCATCTCTATAAAAACCCTCTCGATCCGTGAGGTTGGTAATTATGAATACAAGACGGGAAGAAATCATGTCTGGGTCTCCTA
The DNA here is from genome assembly GCA_019915185.1 of Eucalyptus camaldulensis. Lineage (NCBI taxonomy): Eukaryota > Viridiplantae > Streptophyta > Magnoliopsida > Myrtales > Myrtaceae > Eucalyptus > Eucalyptus camaldulensis. Next base: position 801,095 of record JAHSVA010000014.1, read on the forward strand.
ATTCTGCTGAGAATTAGTCAGTCCCTTTCTCTCTCTCTCTCTCTCTCTCTCTCTCTCTCTCTCTCTCTCTCTCTCTCTCTCTTACAATGAACGGAATTAATCACGATACAGAACGAGTCTCAAGAACATTTACTCGGTTTTCTACGCTTTGCTCTTTGTATAACGTTAGTTTCTTTTTTTTTTTTTTTGGGTGGTGGTTTGTCATGTTGTTGCATTACTAGCTATAACCAATTGGAGGAAGCAGTGGACGTGCATCAGAAAGCGCTAGACGATCTGGTGAACGTGAACTCACTCTTCACCGCCGGGGTCTTCGTGGGCCTGGCGTTTGCGAGCGCTGGACATCAGAATATAGAGGGCAAACACCATTGCGAACCAGGAAATTACGTGGCAAGGAGGATGGTCAAGAACGAAGTGATATCGTTCGCCTGCTATCTCTTGTCCAGCCTCGTGGCCAAAGCCCTCAAGACCCACCTCTTCACCTACCTCATCATACCGATCGAAGGCAAGGACATCAAAAGCGATAGGAGCAAGGCGCTGAGAGGGTCCATGTTCGCTCTCTCGGCGTTTACTTCCCTCATCGGCCTCCTATTGCTCCTGTGGTCCATAGTCGACATGATTCAGCTGCGGCTTGGCATGCTCGTTTGCGGAGGTACTGAGACATGGCATGCTTTCGGCACCCTGATTGCAGTCAACACCACCGCCTTGGTCATGTACGTGCCCTTTGTTGGACGCGCCATCTATAAATCCACGACGATCTTCGACAAGCTACCTGACAACTAATCTTCTTAACCATCGGCTGGGGCAAAATTCTAAAAGTTTGATGCTGTGTATTTACTTATATAACTAGCTACATAAGATTGTGAGACGAGTGTTGAATAAAGGGAGCTTTCTTTGCTTTCTCGAGTGTGAGTCAAATACATGTATTTGTTGGATAAATATGGCTTTGAATCAATTGAGCAATCAAGTTAGATTTTGAGGCGTGATATCACTTTTTCTAAAAATTTATTTGCCCCACAATGCTGTTAATAGTCACCAGCAAATATCCTTCAGGATATGACAAAATCTCAAATTAGAATATTAGATAGCAATTCTAGTATTTCTCTAGGGTCTCTCTAAGAAACAATTGAAAAGATGACTATAGTTTTGAAAAGAATAATCGAAAAATTATTTTATTCACACACACACACTCACACACATACACACACACACACACACACACACACACACACACACACACACATATCAGTCTTAAAGAACATAAATATCACTTCGCGAAAGTTTGCAAATTGAACAAAGATATCCCTTTGTTCAAAAGGAGTTGTAAAATGAGCAAACACAACCTTTCGGAAATTGTTGCTAACTAAAAAAGTGTAATTTCTAAAGGTTGTTTTGAAAAGACATATATAAAAAATTCTCAATAACAAAAAATGATATTTTTTTAATAAATAAAATTCCAAATTTCCATAATTTCTAAAATACTTAATAAACAAAAAACAACCTTTGAAATAGTAAAGGTTAATAAGATAACCATACGAAATAAAATAAAAATAAAAAGGTTAGTGTTAATTAAACCACGGTCATACAAGCGTGCAAAGTGCTAATTACGCACAATAATCGCACCAAAATTGCGCAATTATTCGCACACCCACACGTGGATATTATGGGGTCTAGCCTACACCCAATATTTTTTCTGTATACATTAGAGAACGCTCACACTTATTAACTAGCCCACTTCCTCCCACTTGTCTTATGTGGGCCAAGGAAACACATACTTAGTGTGACATCCTGAATTTCAGGTTCTGTTTTCGATTGGATAAGTAGGGCTTTTCATCGACATACCTATAGTTCTATTTTCTGAGCTAATCACTCACGAGATAATTAGTCTATCAAGTGAGGCATTAAGGGATTTTAACGCTATAGACTTGAGAATTCGACCGGGAATTGACTATTTGACCGTGCTAGTCTGCAAGGGTCATTATGGCACAGTTAAAAATCGATTAGAGATCAGAGATAGGTTGATTCGACTAAGATATGTGATCAAAGTGTGGGTGATTCCACATGATTGTAAAATTCTCATTGAACGACACTAGATCGATTTTTCTGTCATTTTGGTACCCTCTGCTTGTATTTGAAACCTCGAGATTTTCACGACAACCGAGAGTCGCCAACGTGTCGAAGATGTATGCCGTGGCTTGAAAATAATCAACCATGGGTCAATTGCAAAAAAGTTCCTAAAAGCTACCTGGTAGGCTAGGTCACGCTAAAATTGTGCTAGATTGAAACTAACCGCGAATATGAACCCGATTTCAGAAATTGAAAGTTTTGTCATGTCACGATTTATTTTAGGAATGTCGACTCATCATCTGAAGATTTTTTTGCAAACCGAGATTTTTGGCGAAAATTTAAAGTATGGCCGTTTTTGATTGGAAAAATCCGAGGACCGTTTTTGATCACGTTTTCAGGATTCAAGTAAGTTCGATTGGTGAGAAAAAAATGTTAATTTAGTTGAGGACATCTTGGTGGTATTTATGGACTCCAATTTAGATCCAATTGGAGGGAATTTGGTTCAATTTGGGGGAGTTGTGACCAAAATTCGTAGGTCCCTTGGTGTGTAACATTTGAGGCATCAAATGAAGCTGCTAAGGGAAGTCTTGGAGTGGATAAGGGCTGTTGACCAAGGCTGAAGTGGTGGGGCATGTTGGATGAGCACAAAGGGGACAATTGAGTTGTCTGGAAGGTTTGGTGGCCCCCTCTATTCAGCAGCTAGTCCCTTCTTCCTCTTGCAGCTCACTTTTTCCATTGTTGGCACTTTGAAGCTCCAAAAATTCCAGAGAAACTAGCCAAGCTTCCCCCTAGCCATTGCCCCTACTCGCTCGTCTAGCCACCGGTCCACCTCAGCTCGCGATTCTAGCCCCGTTCTAGCTTGCTCGGTCCTTGGACAGAATTGAGTGACCCAGCCCAGCCATGAGCTTCAAGGCCCATTTTGGGCCACTTCCGAGCCTTGTTTGGCATCGCCACTAGGAGATTTGTCGCCTGTCTCCATGTCCCTGTCGTCGTGGACTCATCGGATCACTAAACTGGTGAGTTTACTCGCTAAACTCTGCTTAGGGAGTTAATGATGTTTAATGGTTGATTAGTTTAGGTTAAGTATGGTTTAGATGGTCAGTTAGAACGGATTAGCGATTTAATTATTCGGTTTTGCATATTAGGTGGTTAGAGTAACATAATTAGAGACTAGATAAGTTGTATTATTTATCTAGATTGGTTTGGAAATTTTTCGGGCCCATTTCGATATTTAATTAGGTATTTCCGGCCTAAGTTTCTATTTTTGGTAATTAATTGCATTTATTTAATTATTTTTGGTATCTATTTAATTATTTATTATTTTTTGGAAATTAGACCTAGATAACCAGTGACCAGAATTTTCGTGTAGATTGCAATGGTGTGCTTGATTTATTTAATTGAGTGCTAACTTGTGCAAATTGAGTGGAAATTATAATTTTGGGTATTTATTCCAAAATTGTGGAATTTTGGTATTTTAATTAGAAAATACCGGGCATTGGCTTTCAACGCCGAAAATGTATTTATGCACTATATAAATAGTGGGATTTTCTAAAAGAAAGATATTGTATTTTTGGCTCAAGCCGACCGTGTACTCACACACGATTATTTTTATCAGGTATTTTTAACACGGTAAATTGTCAGCTTGTGAAAGCAGTATACTATATCAGCCTATGTGCGTATTGATATGTCAGCTTGTGAGAGTAGTATATTATATCAGCTTGGGTGAGCTATAAATATATATCAGCTTGGGTGAGCTATAATATCTATCAGCTTAGATGAGCTAAAATATATATCAGTTTGTGTGAGCTATGACCATCTATATATCAGCTTGTGAGAGCTATTAACATCAATTTTAGCTTGTGTGATCAAGGATCGTATCAATTGATTGATAGATGGTTTTGAATTTATAGACGGTATTGATGGATAGATGGCATTGATGGTATAGAATTGAGTGATGGTTTGAATTGAATTGAATTTATTGGTTGAGTATATGAATTATACTAACGTGCAGGAAGGAACTAAGGCAAGGTAAGTCCTCTGTCTTGTGTGTGCATAGACTGCCTTTAGGCGTATTTCCTTCGTAGTTAGAGTTTAGGGAGTGAATTTGCTGAGACATTGTCTCATCCCGTCATGGGCTCAACCTTTTCAGGTCCTTAGATGGCAGTTCCTCCGAAACGTTTTGGCTAGCCCATTGGGGTTATTGAGCGGGTTTTTAATTACCTCAATCTCAGATGTCACTAGGTCTATGAACTGGTAATGACCTTCGGCTGGGTCGAAGAGTGCCTTCCTCATAGGGTGCCTCATTGATTCAGAGCATGGTTTCGCTATGGACCTAATGGATTTAGGGTGGGTCCCCTCCGGGGTTTTGAAATCCCCATTGTGGTAGTTGACACTACTCTAGATGAGGATGCTGCTAACCTTCTTGATGGAGTTGTGGAGGACCCAACGCCCCCAGAGCCTGTGGAGACCGAAGAATCGACGAATGAGTCTAACTAGCTGATCTTAGGATAACATCATTTTGAGAACTGAGCTTGTGTAGACTTTTGTCTATAGACTAGTATTGTATATAAACTAGTCGGCTGTGTATAAAGGTTTGTTTTGGTCATGCAATTGTGGTCCTGCTTTTCTATCCCATCTTTATGCTATTTGGGGATTTATTTATACGCTTCTGCATGAGCATTAAAATGACTGGGTTGGCGACGCGTCCTGAGATGTCGCAATTTAATCAACCATCGAGGGATGAGTAAGCGCTCGAGGATTGGGGCGTGACACTTAGTTTGTTTTACATACAAACTTCAAGCAATCCCCCACTTTGTTTGTAAAATAATGATTTTAAAAATAAAAATTTTAAAATTATATAGCCACAATTTCGGTAAGATTAATATACATACATAAAGGTCTTTTTCGAGTTAAACATTTTCTTAGTGCAAGTATCTCAAGATTCTACCAAAGTGACAAGTAGCTCGGCTTTAAACCTTTACTTTTAAATAATAAAATCGGACATACCGCACATATGCTAACCTCTTGTTTCAGTGATAAATTCTACATTACTCCGTACTATTATGGCCTTGTGCTTGATCCTGTTTCATAAGCTCTCTAGAAAGCAACCAAAACTTTCGCAAGAAGTAGCACCACGTCTAAGCTCATATAAGTGAAGTATCTACTATATGTTTCTATTACTATTAACACAATACAAATTTATACTACTCATTAAGAATCCAATTCAACCTACAAAACGTAACAGACAATATTGACTTCTCATATCAGGGCTACGTTAGTATCAAACAATCATATTCAATAACTTGTTCTTACCCATTAAACCTTGTAACTAGTGATGTTCTAGAAAAAGATCGAGTTACCATTACTAGTAATTTCATTTAAAGGGTTTCAGCCCAATTTCCTGTGAGGTCATTATTACTATTTCTTTTGTTAAAGCTTTTGTCAAGGGATAGGCTAGATTATTACTTGACCTCACATAGATAATTTATATGGTGCCATCTTCAATCAATTGTCTCATATATTTATATCTTAGATTAATATGTCTAGATTTACCATTATAGGTGCTACTATAAGCTCTTGCCAAAGTGGCATGACTATCACAATTGATAGAAATAGGAGGCATAGGACAAGGGCATAATTTCATATCTAACAACAAATTCCTAATCTATTTGGCCTCTTTCCTAATTGCCACTAAAGCAACGAATTCTAATTCTATCATTGAGTGAGTTATACATGTTTGTTTCTTGCTCACTCAAGATACAACACCTCCACCTAGTGTAAAAATCCATCCAGAAGTGGAATGTTTATCTTCCACATTTGTAATCCAACTAGCATCGGTGTATCCTTCTAATACAGTCGAATAATTATTATAGAATAATCCTTAATTTTTAGTTCTTTTAAGATAACCAAAATTCTGGTAATAGCCCTCTAATGTTCTATACTTAGATTACTAGTATACCTACTCAACTTGTATACAAAATAAGCAATACTAGGTTTAGTACAATGTATCACATACATTAAAGACCCTATAGCACTCGCATATTGAAGTTGTGCTGCCGCTCTACTAGTATTATAATTTAATTTAATTTAATTTAATATTGGAACCAAATGGAGTACTTATTTCCTTGAAACCAAGATGTTGAAATTTATTTAACATTTTTTCAACATAGCTACATTGGCTTAAAGAATAACCCCCACTATGTTTCTTAACTTTATTACCCGAGATAGTATCTACTTAACCAAATCCTTCATTTTAAACATGGAAGTTAGATACTTCTTAGTCTCAATAATTCCAATCATATTCATTTGTAAGATAAGCATATCATCAACATACAAGCACACTAAGACACCATAGTCTTTAGTGAATTGGAGTATATACACTTATCAGCACTATTGTGGACGAAACCAATAGATAATACGACCGGATCAATTTTTTATGCCACTCCTTAGGAGCTTGCTTAAGCCCATAAAGAGATTTAATTAATTTACATACTTTCCTTTCATTTTCTAGAAGAATGAAACCCTTTGGTTGTTCCATGTAAATTTCCTTATTTAATTCTCCATTCAAGAAAGTAGTTTTTACATCCATTTGATGAACACGAAGACCATAAATGGAAGCTAGAGCAAAAAGAATTCGAATATAAGTTGTACGTGCGACGGGAGCATGTGCAACGGGAGCATATGTATCAAAATAAACAATTCATTCATTTTGTCTATATCCCTTGGCCACTAGTCTAGCCTTAAAAGCTTAGACAGAACCACTAGAATGATATTTTCTTCTAAAAACCCTTTTGCACTCAATAGGCTTGATCCTTTTGGTAAATCTACTAATACCAAGTATTATTGGACATAATTGAGTCTATTTCATCATTTACAGTTTCTTTCCAAAAAGAAGCATATCTATAAGACATAGCATCATTAAAGCTTTTAGGATTGTCTGTTAAATTTAATACTAAGGGGAATTTATTTACCACCTTATTATCTCTATCTCTTTCAATAAGGAAAACATGAGTAACAAAATCATGACTTAAGTCTTTTAGTTTCCTAGCTCTAGTGCTTCTCCTTGGTTCAATCATGTCTTTAGAATAATTCGTTTCTTTCTCTTGAGAATCTACTTGATTTTCCATAGCTTTTGAATCATTTTCAATAATTTCAGAAATTATTGAATATTTATTCTCAAAGAATTCAACGTCTCTTGATTCTACAATGGCATTAGACTCTAAATCAAGAAACCTATAAGCTTTGCTGTTTTCAACATATCCAACGAAAACACTTTTGATAGCTCTAGGTCTAAGTTTTGTTCTCTTAAGGTTTGGTACTTGGTAGTGTGCTAAGCACCCTTACACTTTAAGGTATGACAAATTTGGTTTTCTACCTTTCCATACTTCATAAGGGGCTATGTCATTTTTCTTGGAAGGTATTCTATTATGAATATAACATGCGGTAAACAATGCTTCTTCCCAAAGATTAATTTGTAGCTTTGAATCTGAAAGGATACAATTAACCATTTCTCCAAGAGATCGATTTTTCTTTTCAACCAAACCATTTTGTTGTGGAGCATATGGTGCCGAAATTTGATGAATAATACCATATTCTTCACAAAATGAAGAGAATTCAATTAACAAATATTTTTCACCTCTATCTGAATGTAGAACTATGATTTTCATTTCTAATTGATTTTCTATTTCAGCCTTATATTTCTTAAACATGGTAAATACTTCATCCTTCGACCTCATGATATTAACATATAAAACCTACTGCAGTCATCCTTAAAGGTAATAAAATGCCTTTTACTAAATTCACATATATCACTATGAACCAAATCTAATAAATTCAAATTTCTTTTTACACTAGGAAATGGTTTCTTAGTAAATTTAGACTTAGCACGTATTTCACATTTATCGAATTCATCACTGAATTTTATCAAGACTAACTTCTTCATATTTTTCAAATAATGAATATTTATATGTGTTAACCTACTTGCCATAAAAATGAAGACTTAACAATAAGCTGAATTAGCAATATTATTATTGATACTCAGTTGATACATGCCATCATTGGCATAACCTCTCTTACAAACAGTACATCATTCGATAGGATAACATTGTTGGATTCAAACAAAAACCGAAACCCCCTCTTATGGAGTAAATTAATAGATCCTAATTTCGGGTATAAGTAACACTTTAAGAAGAGTAATCTTCTTTCCATAAGTGAAGTCTATCTCTACTGTGCCTTTTCCAGCAACCTTTGCAAGAGAATTATTCGCCATCAAGACTTCCTGAACATTTGAGTCGATAGTCTTTTCAAATTGCTTAAACATGCATTTGTCAGCAAACATGGAATATTGCTCCAGAAACTAACCAGCAACTGGATTGGACAATGGTAGAGTTGATTTCAGAAACCATAACCATAGCATCATTAATTTAATAAATTTTCATGTACGAAAACATGGTTGAAATCATGGCCACATAATTTCTTCAACCAAATTCGCATTGACCGTCACCATTGGAGTGTTCTTTTCCTTAGATATGCTCTTGTGATGAATGCAGTCCTTGGCATAGTGTCCCTAGTTGCCACAAAAAAAAAAAAAGTCTTTTATGTTCTCTTAAATTTGTGGTCGTTCTTTACTTTGAAGTTTTGGCAACTTTTTCGTTTTCTTTCCACAGCATTCACATTGAAATCGTACAAAATAGAATTATCACATAAACGTGACTCTTCCTTAATACGAAGATGATTCTATATTTGCTCCAAGGTGATGTCCCCTAACTTGAGCATCAGCCTTTTCCCATAGTCTTTCCAACTTGGAGACAATTTTGCAATAATTGCTCCTACTTGAAAAGCTCCTGGAATATCAATCTTGATGGCACAAATTTTATTCACTAGTGCTTACAACTCATGAATTTGTTCCAACAAGGGTTTGGTATCAATAAACTTGAAATCAAAATCCTTTGCAATTAGATTTTTATTAGTACCTTGTTCCTCCACTTTATACTTGAATTTTATTGTGACATCATGATTTTCAAGTCTGATTTCGATGAGATGAAATGGGCTTTTCATCGACATGCCTATAGTATTTTTCTTTGAGTTGGCCACTCATGAGTTAACTAGTCTATCAGGTGAAGCTGTTAAGGAATCTAAATGCAATAGACTTGAGAATTTGACCAAGAATCGACTGCTCGACCGTGTTAATATGCAAGGGTCATTACGGCATTGTCAAAATCGATCACAGACTGTAGGTAGGTTGATTCAATAGAGGTATTTATTTAGTGCATGATTGATTCCACCTCATTGCAAAATTTCTGTCGAACGACACTAAACTGATTTTTCTGTCATTTTCATACCCTGTGTCCATATTTGAAACCTTAAGATTTTCACGACAACCGAGAGTTGCCAATGTGTTGAAGATGTACGTTGTGGCTAAAATATAATCGACCATAAGTCAATTGCATTAAAAATTCTTAAAAATTACCTGGTAGATTATGATGCACTAAAATCGCGTCAGATTGAAATTAACCGCAAAATTGAACTCAATTTCAGAAATTGAAAGTTCTCTCGTGTCACGATTCATTTTAGGAATGTTGAGTCATCCTTCGAAGAATTTTCGGCGATTCCGAGATTTTTACGAAAAATCGATTCCGACGATTCGGAAAACAAACGGAAATTCGGATGGGCCCATTTGAAGGGAATTTTGGCTTCCAAACCGAGCTATTTGCTAAAGGGGACTAGTAGAAATTGTGTTGGCTTTTCTTTAACGAATTGGAGAAATCGGAGAAGAAATTGAATTCCAAAATTAAGGAAATTCGGAGCCATGGTCAGGGGCTGCATTTTTTTTTAAATCAATTGGATAATTTGTGGCATTAATTTTCAAGAAAGAATTAGGGGGGGATAAGCCTTTAATTAAGGGGATAAGTTTGTAGACTTTGTACCCCTTTTTCTCAATCTTCCTCCACACGCTCAGCCAGCTGCTGTCCCGTCGCCGTCTCTCTCTTTCACTGCTCCCGCTTTCGTTCCTTTTCTCTACAACTTCATCTCCGTTCCTTCCTCCACTGAGAACTAGCCGCTCCCCCTCAATGCCACATGCCCCACCATCTTCGGTCTCTCCTCCACTCTCTCTCTCTCTCTTGCTACCATTTCCTTTGATCTCCCATCCATTTCGCTGCTACGTTCTAGTCAACTTTGCATCTCCTCAGTTGGTTTGTTGACCGCAATTCTCCACTCGTCCAACACCAATCAACCGAAGCAGCTTACGGGTGCTTCTCTCCGTCGTCCACTTCATCACCCATTGAGTCACTCATGCCTTTCTTCCTCACGCGGTCCACTAACAGAATTTGGCCCATCTTAAGCTGTGAACTTCAGCCCACCCAAGTTCCGTCGCAGCAGTTCTGTTCAGCCTCAAATCTAGCCGAAGCCAGCTACTCGAAGCAGTATGTCCAACCCACATCTTCAGTCCTGGGCCGCCAAGCTAAGTCGGGGCCAGCTCTTTTGGATTGACCAGCAGCCCCTACCGAAGCTAAGACTGAAGCTTAGCACTAGTTGAGCCATGTTGGGCCACTTTTAGCCCGGTTCGGGCTCCCGTTGGTGCGGCCGAAAGATCGGGTTTCGGCCGTCGTCGCGCCACCGTCGCGGTGAATCGGTTTCCGCGTTAAATCGGTTAGTTTATGCACTAAACTCTACTTAGTAGGCTAATGACGATTAGATGGTGATTAGTTTAAGTTAATTAGGGATTAGGTTGTTAGTTAGATTGGATTAGTGATTTAATTATCCAATGATGCATGTTAGGTGGTTAGATTAGTGCAATTAGCAAGTAGATAGGCCATAGTATTTATTTAGATAGGTTCGAAAATTTTCTTGGCCCGTCTTGGTATTTAATTAGGCTTTTCTGGCCTAAGTTCCTATTTGTAGCATTTAATTGTATTATTTAATTAATTTTGTTATTTATTTAATTATTAATTATTTTCCAAAAATTAGACCGGGATAGCCGGTGACCGAAATTGCGTGCTGATTGCAATGATGTGGTTAATTTCTGCAATTGATTGGCAATTTATGCAAATAGAGTGCTAATTGGAAATTGAGTTATTTATTCCAAAATTTGTGAATTTCAATATTTGTTCAAAAAATCCCGGGTGTTGGGTTTTAACACTGAAAATGGTTTTATATATTATATAAAATAGTCGGATTTAAAAAGGAGGATATCAATTTTTCGAGCTCGATCTGACAATGTACCCACACACGATATCTTCACCGGATGTTTTTAATAAGAAGAAAACATGCCAAGGTTGTTATCTTAATTGAGGAATGTAAGTGCAAAGCACAATGTCCTTGGCCAAAATCGAATGATCGTGTACTGGTTAGAAGAGCCGATCCCCGGCGTGTGTCAGTGGACGTTGCCTATCCTCGGCGTGTGTCGGTGGATGTAACCTATACCTGGTGTGTGTCGGTGGATGTAACCTATGCCCAGCGTGTGTTGGTGGATGTAACCTATCCTCGGTGTGTGTCGATGGACGTTACTTATCCCTGGTGTGTGTCGGTTGATAGAGGACCGGCGTGTGTCGGGTGAAAATGCCTGTGTGGGTAGTAATAATTAATTGGAACGCATGTTGAGTGAAATTGATGGACTGAGGTATGTTGGTGATTCTTGCTTGTGTGAGAAGTGATTGATTTAGACATTCCATTTGATGTGTGAATTTGCTATATGCATATTATCGTGATATGAACTGTGCTGATCTGCAGGGAGGATCTGAGACAAGGTAAGTCTCTGTGGTTGTATGATTGTATGATTAGGACGCCCTAGGCATATTATCCTCCTAATCGGGGTTTAGAGCGTGAACTTGCTGAGATTTATATCTCACCCCGTCGTGGGCTTAACTTTTCAGGACTGTAGGGTGGAAGATCTGGAGCCGAGTTGAGGTGATCTAAAGTGCAGGTCAAATAGAACAGTTTCTTTTGAGAGTCGATTTCTTGAAGTCTTTTGATTGTAGATTTTTGTACGTGACTTAGTATGTGTATAAAAGGATGTTTTGTTTTTGAATCTGTTATCCTACTTTTCTATCCCAAGATGGTTACTATCAGGGGATTTGTTATTCGCTTCCACATGTACAATAAAAAGAAAGGGTCGGCGACTCGTTCTGGGAAGTCACAAAATTCTATTGACCATCGAGGGATGGGCACGTGCTCGAGGATTGGGGCGTGACATTCATTGCGTCCCAAATTTCTCTAGTCGACTTCATTTCAGTGAATAAGTCATATAATCGATTAGACGGTGTATTCAGAATGTGTTCACGACAAAGCAGTTCATGCTTAGCATCTTTCTTCTTCTCCTTGTCTACCCTTTCAATGGCTTCCACACTTGGCTTTCCTCTCTTGGTAGTAAGCTTTGAATCTTCTATAGGCACTAAGTTAGGATCGAATATGTAGGAAATCTTCAAGGTAGTGAGTAGGAACATCATCTTGTCACTACAGCGAACAAAGTTGTTCCCATCGAACCAATCCAATTTGACCATGTCTTGATTCGTTACCTTGATTGTCTTCTACTCCATTGTTGAACAAAATAAATCCTTAAAATTTGTGGAGAAATATGACTTCGAATCAATAGAGCAATCGAGTCAGACTTTGAGGCGTGATATCACTTTCTTTAATGATTTACTTGCCCCACAATGTTACTAATGATCATTGGCATATATTATCTAGGATACAATAAAGTCTCAAATGAAAATACTAGATAACAATTCTAGTATTTCTCAAGAGTCTCTCTAGGAAATAATTAAAAAGATTGTTGTAGTTTTGGAAAGAAGACTCGAAAAATGATCTCATTCTCGTTCATCCAAAAACCTAACATATATATAAATCGGTCTTAAAGAACATAGGCAACTTTTAGCGAAGCATTGCAAATTGAACGAAGATATCCCTTTGTTTGGAAGGACTTACAAAATGAGCAAATGCAACCCTTCGGGAATTGTTGCAAATTGAACAAGTGTAATTTCCAAAGGTTGTCTTGAAAAGACACATATAAAAGTTTCAAAATAATAAAAATAGTAAAAAAATATTTTTAATAAATAAAATTCTGAATTTCCATAATTTCTAAAATACTTAATAAACAAAAACAACCTTTGAAATAATAAAGGTTAATAAGCTAATAGTATGAAACAAAATAAAAATAAAATGGTTAGTGCTAATTAAACCGTGGGCACGCAAAGTGCTAAGTATGCCTATTTATCGCGCCAAAATTCCGCAATTATTCGTGCACCCACACACGAATATTGTAGGGTCTAGTCCACACCCAATTTTTTTTATTTACATATATTAAAGAATACTCACACTTATTAACTAGCCCACCTCCTCTCAGTTTTCCTTTGTGGGACAAGGAAGCACACACTTTGTTTGTTTTACAAACAAACTTCCAACAGTATTTGTGTTCATTTGTCAGCTTCTCTTCTTTTACAAGTTCTGCAACTAATAAGAGGCAGATTCTTCAATGCACTATTGTCAGCACAATGCATATTGTTATCTACCTATCAATCATTGCTCATCATGATCCACAATCCTAGCATAGTCACTTGACATCACAACCGGAAAGAAATCCCAAGCCAACCATCAAACGATGACTTATCAAAAGATATTTTCTGCAAATATTGAAGAGAGTAATGTATAAGTAGCTTTTCTCCCACAATTTACAAATGAATAGCACTAAAGATGGATATGAATTGAGAGTCATTATTGAGGCCGAAACCTGGGGATACCTTTGACAGAAAAAGACTAATCATGCCTCCCTTCCTTCAGACCTTTCCTAGCTATAAAGGCAACTTCAGTGTTGCACTCCTTGTTACACCCCTGCCCCACCTCTGGCACGAGAGCATGACTCGGCAGGTTAGCATCGACGCCTTAGGCGATGTCGAATGTCCCAAAGGTCTTTTATCTTTAGTTAAGCACATGCTGAAGTGATCATAAATAATCCCCGTACAAACAAACATGGAACCCAGGCAAGACATATGCAAGCCAAGCAAATAAAAGCAACATTTTCATATACATATTCATATATCAAGAGCTGTTCTGATTATATGCCCATCCTAGTCCTGTATTACTTATTTTCGTTTCCATATATAGTTGACCAAAAAGCTGGGGTAGCCTAACTCCTCTACGGAGCTGCTTCCAAAAGCGGCCCTTATGCTAAGTTCATCCCCTTCTTGGACCCAGGTTCACCCATCACACACTTGAAATTGTGAGAACAACAAGAGTGAGTCAATGACTCAGTAAGTAGAAATCCCTAATTCGCCTATAAGAGGACATCTCGCCGTCAATCGTTAGATACAAGATCACCACCCACTTGTTGATGGCAAATCAATAGCAAGGTTCGTGCCTTGCCTTGCTTATGCATATGAAAGGCTCTTAACCGTCTATGTGCTTTCAAGAATCAAAGACAAGGAGTTAGTGCATATGAACAAGCTTTCCAAAGATCCGTGGCTTATGATCATTTCGATAACAAAAAGGGATGCGTGCATCTCATGAAACTCATTCAAGCACTAATTGACCTAACTCAAACATATGCTCAAATTGATGTAGGTACTTAACAATACATATCAAAAGAAAGCCAACTTTTGCAAGTATCACACCTGGACTTTCATTTTTCTTTTTCAGTATCATATTAGTCAAAATTAATCAACTCTTTCAGTAACAACCGGGCATCAGTCCCCCTTTGGCAACTAGCATCATCTCGATCTTATTATTAGGATAGCATCCTGGGCGACCCCCAAACATCGGCCTCATCCGGGTCGGCATCGTCCACAATCTCAATATCGGGATGGCATCCGGGGCTTTACCCTAGGCAATGACCCAGCATCCCCCAACGTCGGCATATAAGTCTATTGTGTGTCCACGCATTTCAAGCATCAACCGATTCATGTTATGTTTAAACTTTTAGCTGAATGAAAGACCCAGAGGTATGCAATGCAAGGTGAACTAATGAACAACTCTTGTGTCTTACTAAATTAAACTCATGCCGAATGTGACTTAGGCTAGTGGTTCGGACTTGGAAACATTCGCTCCGGCTTTGGCATCGACTCGTGACTTGTCTCAAGTAACAACATGTCTCAATGTTGTCCCAAAATCAAGTGTGCATCGTGCACCCACCTCGGCGCACGTCCAAAGTCACCTGAGACATTTCTTTGATATCCATGTGTGCTCGACATCCATGTGAGACCATGAACTTACTTGATGTAACCACAAACAAATAGAACACAACAAGCATAACAACATAAAGCCAACACAAGCAAATGATGACATGACTTAAAAATCGATACGCATAGCACATTGCCTATCAAAAAGTTAGTGTCACGCCTTGAACCTCGAGCGTATGCCCATCCCTCGGCGGTTGATAAAATTGTGACTTTCTGGGACGAGTTGTGACATCCTGAAATTCGACCCCGTTTCGATAAAGTGAAATGGGCTTTTCGTCGACGTGCCTATAGTCCTTTTTCTCTGAGCTGATCACTCACGAGTTAACTAACCTATTGGGTGAAGCCATTAAGGGATGTATCCGCGGTAAAATCCTAAAAGCTACTTAATCGGTTGGATTGGACTAAAATCACGTCTGATCGATTGTAACCACGAAATTGAATTCGATTTCGGGAATTGAATATTCGAGCGTGTCATAATTCATTTTTAGGACCTCGTCTCATCGTCCGTCAAATTATTGACGAGTCTGAAATTTTGGGAAAGAAATTATCGGAGGAAAAATCGAAGACCGGAAGAAAATAAAAAAAAGGGAAAGAAAAAGGGAAAATAATAATAGTAATAAGAATAATGTGATTATCTTATTATTTTATTATTTTCCATTTCTTTTCTCTCTCCCTTTTCTCTCTCCTCTTTCCCCCACGTAATCTTTCCCCCCTTTCGGACTGTTCACCCCCTTCCTCTTTCATTTTCTCTCTCTCTCTCTCTCTCTCTCTCTCTCTCTCTTTTCCCTCGTACGAATTCCCCTCCACCGACTCCCCTCCTTACTGGTTTCCACTTTGCTTCTCTCTCTCCTTTTTACTTTTGACTAGTCAAACACTTTTATCTTTTCTTCTCACTCTTATCTCTCCTTTTCTCTCTCACTCGACACACTCTCTCTCTCCCTCTCTTGTGCTCCGCCGCTCACCACTCGCCACCCTCCTTTAGCTACTGTCGACGCTCTCCTTCTCCCCCTCGGTTTCGTGCAAAGACTGACAGAAGCAGAAGCAACAACCAGCATCGCCTGAAGGAGCCGCAACCACGCTAGACCGTCGTCTGCTCCACCGCACGTTGCCCTTTCGCCGTCCGCCACCCCACCGAGCTACCGTCTCTCCCCTCATGCCAGTTCAGTCGCCGTCCAGCTCCTGCCGCCTCTGTCCAGCCCCGTTCGGCCACCTCAGGCCGCTGCTCGACCACCTCCAGCCACCGTTCAGCCTTACCGGAGCTCCCCTCGTCCTCATTCGGCCTTGTTTTGCCACCTCAGCCACCGGACCAGCCCGGCCAGCCAAGAACGGTCACTGGTCAGTGGGTTTCCAGCCCCCTTCGGCCCGCTTTTGGAGCATTTCCGAGCCCTAAACCTAGGACTTGCTTTGGGAAGAATCATTCCTCATGTCGTCCCCATCGGATTGATACGTTTAGCGTTAAATTCCAGTGAGTAATCTCACTAATCCCTGCTTAGTTTGCTAATTATTCTTAGGGATTGATTAGATTTAATTAAGTGCAATTAGGTGGTTAGATTAGAGTAGATTAGTGATTGTTAGGCAATTATGATGCGTATTAGACATTTTATTGTGCATTTAGCAAGTAGATTTAGTTTACTAATTATTGAATGCATCTCGGGATTTTTTTCGATCCTTATCGGGCTTCAATTAGGCAATACGAGCCTAAATTGAATTTTTAGTAATTAATTATTAAATTTTGAAATTAATTAATTAGTTATTTATTTATTTTTCTGGAAATTCACCCGGGATGGCCGGTGACCGGAATGTGGCACCCCTCGACACGGCCCCCGATCCGTTAGGGTTGCCACAGTTCGCTTACCTTTCGCTTGACTTGATAACATGTCACTCTGATATCATTTTAATTGCAGCAGGTCTATACAACCTGGGGGTCTACATCTTTTAGATCGGTCCCTTATGCAGTTCATATGGCGGAAGCACATCCATCAAATCCCTTCCCTATATTCAGAAAATGATGCATACCAACTAAACATTTATAGGTAAAAGCATAACACTTTTATTTACTTAAACCATATGAACATCATTCATTGGTACATCAAAATGCCATGGTTTTCTATACATGGCTATACTTCAAAAGATGACCGACATCTCATCCAACAGTCGTATACTTAAAGTCCATCGATCAATGTCGGCGTCCAAAAGTTCCTTCCTTTGCTATCCTCCTCCTTGCGGTCATATCCAACCACTTGATCCATCTACCGGTGGCAGTGGCAGCAGAGGTATCTTATCTAGTCTGAAATGTTATTCCCCAAAAGGGGTGAGTACAACCACTCAGTAGTGAAGATCCACCAAACTACTCATTGCGTCAAATAGAGCAATCAAGGCATCATAACAAAGCACATATCATTCATTCATATTAAGCATACCTCACCTCGCAACCGTACATATATCATCATGCCATCATCATCAAGTATTCATGCATACCCATACCATATGTGCATATACCACCATGCACTCATCATCAAGCATTCATGCATACTCATGCCATATGTGCATATACCACCACGCATTTATCATCAAGCATTCATGCGTATATCACCATGCAACGTGCATATACCACCATGCACTCATATCATCCATGCTATTAAGCACACATCACCATGAGATCCATTCAAGCCTTCATGATCGCATTCTCAATGTCAAATGGCATCAATTTATTTTCATAAGTAGATCATGCATCATGTCATATGCATACACCCATGAACGTGATTCACTTTTAGTTCTTATCTTTCACAAGGATCTCATCAGTTTTTCTTTCCAGGGATCAATGTTTGCATCCCACAATTTATCGCTTGCACCCAACCTAGCATCACGAGGAACCTCCGGGTATGTATTCAAAATACAACCGGGCATCCGGCACATACCTCTGGGCCTCTCGCATCCCAACTAGCATCACAAGGTATCCCCTCGGCACACACCTCCGGGGTTTCCGGAATTACGTACCGACATACCACCAGGATTTTCCCCCCTCCTATGGAATTACGTACCGTATACCACCGGGCATCTCGAAACTCCCGAGGACCCTCCGGAATACTAGGCCACCAGGCATCCGGCACCCCCACATTCCGGGCATCCCGACACTCCCGGGGCATTGTCGGCTCACACCTCCGATAGTCTTGTTACCATCTCCATTCTCATTTATACATGTATCTCAATTTCAACATGGCATTTGATGCAACAATATCAAGGATCTCAACCAAATTTTCATGCCAATTAACATGCCATATGCAATCACATATGCAGCAAAATCAACCACTCAAAGTATTTCATCACATGGAGAATTTCATTTATTTTCCAAAACACATCAGTTTTTCGAATAAATCAGAATGCATTCCTCTAATTAAAACTCCAGAAAATTAGTAAATGACATTAATAAATTCTGAAAATTTGACACATCATAGACGAGAGCTAGAGGCATTTATCTCATGAAGAACACAACACCACCAACATTTCATACAAAACAGAATAGTCCATGCATTACAGCTTTTGGAAATTTGCACAATCCAGCTTGCACAGTTTTAGAAAACATTTTAATTGAATACACAAATGACCTTCAAAAATTATGAAATTTAGACATGGGATAGTCAAGACATAAAGGCAGATATTTCATGAAGAACACTTTGCCGAAAGAGTTCCATACAAAATGATATGACCCACGCATTGAAACTGACTAAGTCCAAAATTATGAAATCCGACTATGTGGTAGTCAAGACCCTAAAGTAGATTTTTCATGAAGACATAGAAGTAGATTCGTCCTAGATAATTAATTATGGACGGTTGAAGCCCCTGTTCCTAGTACCGAACATTCCAGGTTTAGCCGTCTCCGAAAAATCACGATTTCACCCACTTATTTTCCATCTTTTCCTCTGAATTTTTGATATGTTTTTCCTCAAGAGGTCTACTACAACTATCATTAAGGGATCAAGGTGAGATTTTCAAAGGAAAGTCACTTTATAGTCCACGAAGTCACAGGAGTTCAGTACAACATTTCCAGATCTAACGTCTTCAAAAGAAAAATCGTTTCACTAGGCTATACTTGTTCGTTTTACCTCAAATGTGAGTATGTTAGTCTTCAAGATGTTCTTTACAATTTTGAATGAAGGGGTCGAAGTGAAATTCCCAGCAAAAAGTTACATGCAACACACAAAATCACCAAGAGGTCAACAAAACAGCTTCAGATGTAACATTTTCGTAGAGGGAGGGTTTCACCCCTCAAAACTCATCCATTTTGCCTCAAATTTTAGTATGTTATACTTTAAGATGTTATATACAATTTTCATGAAGAGGTCGAAGTGAAATTCCAAATAAAAAGTCACATGCAAAACACAAACTCGCAGACGGTCGGACTGGTCTTACCGAAATCAGCATGCATGACCAACGAATCTCTCTTCAAAGCTCTGAAATCTCATCCCATTTACCACAACCAAGACTTACCATCTACTACACATACACACAGAAATGCAAAGAGTAGGTTTTAGGACTTCACTTGCCTTAGATTCAAGCACAAATTAGCAACAAACAAAGGCAAAACGGCGACGAACGGGCGGACTTCTTCCTCGCACGACCTCCTCCTTCTCCTTCTCGGTTTCCCTCTCTCACTCGACAACTCTCTCTCTCTCTCACTCTCTCAAAACCGGCCACTCCCTCTCTCTCTTTCTTTTTGGTTGTTTAAATACTTGCATGCTTCCCTTTTTGCATGGAGGGACACTTGGTTACAAAAGGGGCAACACTTGGCAAGCTTTTCTTGCCACTTGGCATTTTTGCCATGCACATGATGGGCCTTCAATGGGCCGGGCTTGGGCCAACTTGGTCGACCACTTGATGGGCTCCTTGGGCCAGGCCTCTTGGCCCACTTTAGGCCAACACTCTTGGGCTTAAAGTCCAAACTTAAATGGCCCAAGTTTATTTTTAATAATACATCTTAATCCTCATTTAAATAAATACCTAATTGCATCATAAAATGGCCAAAAGACTTTGTGACATTAATCCATAAAATCAAATCTATAAAGTGCATAGTCAAGAACAAAGTCTTCTTTATCAAATTCTCCTATAGCACCAACCTTGATCATCCATTAACATAAGATGTATTTCTACCCAAATAATTCTCCATTAAAATACTCGGCATTAATCTATTAAAATTTTTTGTTCTAAAGGCCATAACATAAATCAATAACACTTCCATCACCTATTCATGGTTCAGGGTATATCCAGGGGTTATTATGAAATTTTGGGATGCCACACGGAATTTCATTCTAATTGTCGTGGTGCAGTCCGTTTATTTAATTGAGCTTCAATTTGTATGGAATTTATTTAATTATGAATTTTTAGGAGTTATTCATATTGAGTTGATTTGATTATTTGATTGAGAAATCGTTGGGCATTGGTTGTCGGTATCGAAAGTAAGTTGGTAATCACCTGAAAGAAAATACGTGGGTTCAGTGAATTGGAATATCACCTGGAGAATGCACGTGAGTTCGATGGTTGAATATGTCATCTTGGCGAAGGGGTCGCCTTAGAGAATGCAAGTGGCTCGGACACTCGGTATGTTCTCCTGGAGAATGCACGTGGCTTGGTGACAGAGTATGGCATCTAAAAGAGCACGTGGCTCGGTGATCTGATGCGTCACTTTGGCGAACTAGTGCCTTAGAGAATGCACATGGGCCCGACATTCCGGAATGGCATCTAAAAGGACACGTGGCTCGGTGATCTGATGCGTCACTTTGGTGAACTAATACCTTAGAGAATGCACGTGGGTCCAGTATTCAAGAATGGCATCTAAAAGGGCACATGGCTCGGTGACTTGATGTACCACCTTGGCAAAGAGGTCACCTTAGAGAATGCATGTGGGCCTAAGGTTTGAGGCACGTGGCTCGGAGACTTGGTATGTCATCCTAGAGAATGCACGTGGCCTGACTTCTAGATATTCCACTGTGGGAAATGATTTGGATGATATGTAATTGACTGGTTCGATTTGTTTAAGTAAGTGGGTGCCTACAATGAATTGTATTGACTTGCAGGTGGGATCTGAGGCTAAGGTAAGTCTTCTGACTTGTGCGTGGTTAGGTAGCCCATAGTGTATTAGTTTATTAATCAGGTCTTAGTGGGGTAGAACTTGCTGAGACGTAGTCTCATCCCGGTTGTGGGACAACATTTCAGGCCCGTAGATGAGCCTAAGGAAGAGGAGCCAGAAGATGACGATGAACCAGAAAAAGATGAAGAGCTCAAAGGAAATGAGCTTAGTGAAGATGAGTTAGAAGAGTATTAGGATGATCCTGAATATGATCCAGATGAGGACTGAGATCCCATCCCCTTTTGTGAATCCTGTTTTGATGTGAATAGAGTGAAATTAGAAAGTCGTGATCAGTTTGTGAAATACTTTGAGTTATGCTCTGTATAAAAGTATGGTTGTGAATTTCAATATGAAAATTATGGCCTTGCTTTTCTATCCCATCATTTTATTGTCTAGGGATTTATAATTGCTTCTGCATGTGCTAATAAGAATGAACGGGTCGGCGATACATAGTCCCGGGATATCGCATTATAAAATCGACCAAGTAGAAGGATGTATGTGTGCCCGAGGATCGGGGCGTGACACGAGTCACTGACCCTTTCATTTTAACTGCACATGCGGAAGAGAAACAACAACGCTTAACATCAAACAATAAGGGATAGAAAAGCAGGAAAACAATTCACAGCCAAAACACGCTTTTATAAACACCCCGATTTATGCACAAGCTAGTCTACAAAAGAACGGTTCTCAAAAAGAAGCTGTCCTAGGACCAACTAGTCGGACACATTCGCCGATCCTTCGGTCTCCACAGGCTTTGGGGGCTTTGGGTCCTCCACAGCACCATCAGGAGGGTCAGCTGCACTTTCGCCTAGAGCGACATCAACTACCATAGCGGGGATCTAAAAACCCTAAAGGGGACCCTCCCTGTATCCATTGAATCCGTGGCAAAACCACACTTTGAATTGATGCAGTACCCTCTGAGGTAGGCTCTCATCAACCCACACGGTGGTCACCATGACTTCATAGACCCAGTGAGCCCCGGGGACAGGGTAGTCAAAACTCCGCTCGATAACCCTCATAGGCTGACCAAAACATTTTGGAGGAATTGCCATCTAAGGACTTGAAAAGGTTGAGCCCAAGATGGGGTAAGACAATATCTCAGCAAGTTCACCCCCTAAACTCTTACTAGGAATAAAATACGTCTAGAGGCATCCTAACTACGCAACCACACAACCGCACAACCATATAGACTCACCTCGTCTCAGCTCCTTTCTGCATGTCAGCACAATTCATATCACAGACATAAGCAGTAATCAAGCTCAATCAATCGGAACACCACACTCAATCTCAAATGATCACAGGGGTCCTGATTATAAGGCCAAATTGTTATGACATGTCCCATATTGTGTCACACAATTTTGTCCCATAATCCGGTGCGTTTAACTCAATCAATCATGCGTTCCTAATTTTGATCTCGGCTCAATGGGCATGGCCTACTCAATGTTCGACGATCTTCTAGCGTAGCCAAGCGTCGTCTCACCCCATTGAGCAAAGGAACATCTCTATCAGACGGCAACCCCTAAGGAGCATCGGTCCAGAATCGATTGCGACTGGCTTCCGTTGTCTAGGGGCAACCCATATAGGGGCTTTGTCTGGCATAAACACTCTTGACGGGTTCGCATAACCAACACACGATCAATCAATTATAGCTAAGGACACCATGCATTGCACTCAAATGCCTCAATTAAGATAATGCACTTGACCCTTTTTCTTCGTATTAAAAACACTCGATGAAAATAATCGTGTGTGGGTACATGGTCAGATAGAACCCAAAAAATTGATATCCTTCTTTTTAAAATCCCACTATTTGATATAGTATTTGAAACCATTTTGGATGTCAAAACCCGACACTCGGGATTTTCTAATTAAATATCAAAATTTCACATTTTTGGAATAAATAACCAAAATTCCAATCACCACTCAATTTGCACAAATTAACACTCAATTGCATAAACTAAGCACACCATTGCAATGAACACGAAATTCGGGTCACCTGCTATCCTGGTATAATTTCCAGAAAATATTTAATAATTAAATAAATGCAATTAAATACTAAAAATACTAACTTAGGCCGGAAACACTAATCTAACCACCTAAATAGGCCTAGAAAATTTCCGAACCTATCTAGATAAATAGCACATCCTATCTATTCCTTAATTAATCTAATCTAATCACCTAACATGCATAAATAAGCAATTAAATCACTAATCTAATCTAACTAACAACGTAATCCCTAATTACCTTAAACTAAGCATCCCCTAAGTATCATTAACTCCGTAAGCATAGTTTAGCAAGTAGACTCACTGGTTTAACGATCCGGTGAGTCCACGGCAATGGTGATGCGAAAGCGAGCGACACTCAAGCCTACAGTGACACCAACCAAGGTTCGGAAGAGACCTAAAACAGGCCCATCAGCTCACTGCTGGGCTGAGAGCTCGACTTCTGAGCTGGGCTGGACAGGGTTGACCAGGGGCTCGGCTTGGTAGGAAATGGGTCACGCGGGACTGCAGCAGATCTTGGCAGCTTAAAGGAGGTGGACGACGGCTAGAATGGTGACGACAAAGCTCCAACTGGCTGGACAAAGACTCGAGAGGCGGCCTAGGTGTGGACAATGGCACGAGATAGCGATTGGTGACCAGCGAGCTCGGGCTTGCGCGCGAACAGCACCGGCAGGCGAACGGCGGTCGAACGGCGAGCAGGGGCAGTTGATGGGCATAGGAAGCTGCTGGCTGGTTTTCTATGTAATTTTGAGCTCACAAAACACTTGACAATGGAGAAAGTAAGGCTAAAGAGGAAGAAGGAGTGCTTAGTTGAAGGGCGCCACCATTTGGCCACAAAGTCAAGCCAAATATCTCTTCTACTCATTGCTTGGCTCCCACCAGCCAAGTCTCATCCACAGCCACTATTTTCTCCTTTATCTGCCTCAACAAGTCTCAAATTGGTGCCCAAAAGTTCCACACCCAAAGGACCTACGAATTTAGACATTTGCCATCCAAATTCAATTCAATTAGCCTTCAATTGAGCTCAAATTGGTGCCCATAAATTCAACCAAGGTGCTTGCACTTAAATTCGCATTTTTCCTTACCAATTGAACCAACTTGATGGCCAATGGTGTGCCCAAAAACGGTCTTTTAATTTTCCCGGTCCAAAACGGCCCTACTTGAATTTTCGCCAAAAATCCCGGTTTGCACAAAAATCTTCAGAGGGTGAGTCGACGTTCCTAAAATGAATCGTGACGCGATAGAACTTTCAATTTCTGACATCAGGTTCAATTTCGCAGTTAATTTCAATCTGGCTTGATTTTAGCGTGACCTAACGTACTAGGTAGCTTTTAGGAATTTTTAGTACAATTGACCCACGGTCGATTATTTTCAAGCCACAATGTACATCTTCGACTTATTGGCGACTCTAGGTTGTGGCACCCCACGAACGGGCCTCGAACCGTTAGGGTTGCCACAGCTCACTTACCTTTCACTTGACTTGGTAATATTCACTCTGATACCATAGGGTTGTAGTGGGTCCACATGTCTTGGGGGTTTACATCATTTAGATCAGTCCCAGCGCGGTTCATATAGCGGAAGCATATTCGATATCACCTTAACCCATGCTCAACCTAAATAATACAATGCAATGCACACCAACTACACATTTCATATATATATATATATATAAGTTAGAGCCGAACCACTTTTATTTACATAATTTGCTCGGACATCAAGAGTCACTACATCAATAGGTCAAGGCTTTACTAAGCTCGGCTATAACCAAAAGTACCCGATCCTGGAGCAGTCATGTACATCGATCCATCATCCAACGTCGGCTATCCAAAAAGTGTCATCCCCTACCCATCACACGCACAATCACACCTAGCTCGGTCCATCGGCTGGCGGCGGCGGTAGCATCCCCATCATGGTCTCGTCGTGACGAACATGCACAGACAGGAACTTCTGTACCATGGGGCCATCAAGTAGACCCACGTCATACATGACCAAGACTCGAACACGGACGAATACCAGTCCGCGAACACCAACATAGGTGTGCTCAGAAAACTCAACCTCGACGTCGGTCGGTATGCCATAAAAAGTAGCACGTGTGACGGGTAACAGAGGCATCTTTTAATCTGAAATGTTAGTCCCCAAAAGGGGTGAGTACAACCACTCAGCAGTAAAAGATTCATCAAGCTATATCAAGCATTACTATTAATATCCATATTCAAGTATGGTAGACAAAAACAAGAAATTAGAGAATAGGTATGTATCAGAATCATGAAATCCTTCAATGTGATGACAACATATCCAAGATAGACAAATCTCAATCATAGGGCCAAACTGAAATATCACGTCCCGTTCCATGCCATACACTCAGTCTTATATCCAGACCCCACACATTTATAGTAGAATCATTGATTTTATCATTCAAAAGGGTTTCATCCCTGGAGGACCAATGTTTGCATCTCTCCGAGCATTCGCATCCCTCCAGGCATCACGAAAGCCTCCGGCATTCAGCCACTTAGGGCCATCGGGCATCTAGAGTGAATCACGCCTCCAAGCATCTCGTAACCCACCTGGCATCATGAGGAACCTCGAGGGCCTCCCATGAAAATGGTTACCCTTGCCATCCGTAATTACGTACCAACTAGCATACTACCGGGCATCCCGAAGCTCCCGGGGAAAAACCTCCGGCATTCAGCCATTTAAGGCCACCGGGCATCCACAAGGCATTGACTCACTCGATCTTTTGGGCATCCCGACTCCCGGGGCATCGTTGACCTGAGGGTCCAACGGCAACAATTTAACATTTTAAATTTACAAGAATCCTTTCAAATGCTAAGAACAATCCATTTCATGCATTCACTATCCAATCTTAATATTGCACAAATATCCACAACCAGTACCATCATATCACATAACCATTACAAAACATATTCACTTTTAGGACATTTTTGTGAAAATTCGAAAATAGAGCAACTCGATTTTACCATGCACAGTTCTGGTAAATATTTCGAAATAAATACTAAATGAGCTCGAAAAATTGTGAAATTTTAACATGTTATCAATGAGACCTTAAGGAAAAAATTTTGTGAAGAACACCTTGTCAAATTCCTTACGTATCAACAGTAAAAATTTCTGGTATTCTTTATTGACGTTTTGTAAAATTTCCAGATTTAACATTTCCGTATAAAAATCATTTCGTCAACCAAATATTGTCTATTTATGCTAAATTTTTGATATGTTACTCTTTCAGATGTGCTCTCCAGCTTTTATTAAGGATTGGAAGTCAAATTTTGGCTAGAAATTTCCAGAAAATTCGAGAGATCACCGGAGGTCATGCTGTTCTTGCGAAAATGGTTTACTAGCCTAAAGAGAACTATTCCTACACTTTGAGTCTCGGTATCCAACGTCCACAGTCAAGATTTACAAGTATATTGCACCGCAATACAGCCTTTTTACTTCACAAAAAACCTTGAGTTCTCATTTCAATTCAAAAGCGAAATCCACCAAAATTTGCTCTATTTTTGCTCCATTACCTCAGCCAGCTTCATCTCCTTCATCAAAAATCGACATGCAGCTCCAAATTCCACATTTTCTCACATCTACCAACTCCTCACTAGATAAAACAGCAAGCAAAACATAGATTGAAGAACTTCCACTTGCCTCAAGTCCAAAGCAACCGCAACAAGCAAATCGGCAACTTGGGGCTCTGGGCACGGCTGGATCGACGGCGGAACTAGGCGGCGTCGATGGCGGCAGCTGGGACACAACGGAAGATGATCTTCCTCTTCCCCTTCGCGGCCCGCACTCACGCCCTCTCTCTCTCGCTCGCTCGCCCGAACTCTCTCTCTCTCGGTCTCACTCTCTCTCTCGGTCAATCCGCCTCCCCCTCTTCCTTTTTATTGCTTAATGGCTAGCAATCATTAGATTTTGCATGCAAGAGACACTTGGCTCCAAGAGGAAGACAAGTGTCTTCAACAAGAAGACAAGTGGAGGAGGTGGCGTGGCCTCCATCCGGTTCTCCCTCCCCCATGGGCCGACGGTTTTGTGGGCCTCTTGACTTGCTTTGGGCCCGAAAAATTGAGGCCTAGGTGTCCAATTTAAATGGCCCTTAAAAGAAGGAAATTAATAATAATAAGCCCATAATTCCTACACCACTTTAGAGCATTTTGATTTTTATATAGGAATCGATATTATATTCCCGTAACAAATTTCACAAAGGGGGTTTTGTCCAAGAGATAAAATATCGTGGCCGATGATGTAATTGTCCACATGGCCATTCAACGACAATTTCCTTCCCTTAAAAATTTAATATTTTGGGTTGTCGGAATTCTCGGATGTCACAATTCTCCCCTCCTTAGAGAATTTCGTCCTCGAAATTAGACGTTACTTATGTCTCATCAAACAAAAGAGGATATTTTTCCCTCATTTCTTTTTCACTTTCCCATGTGGCCTCTTCCATATCATGAGGTCGCCACAACACCTTAACTAGAGAAATTTTCTTCGTCCATAGGACTTGTTCTTTTCAATCTAATACTCGTATTGGCTCTTCTATGTACCTCACTTTCTCATCCACTTTGATGGCTTCATGATTGAGTATGTGACCAGGATCCGGCTGATACTTCCTCAACATCGACACATGGAACACATTATGTAAACTTCCCAATTTAGGAGGCAGCGCCAAATGATAAGCTACGTCTCCTATTTTCTCGAGTATCTCAAAGGGTCCGACGAATCTGGGGCTGAAGCTTAATTTTCCTTTTATTCCAAATCGTGATATCCCTTTCATTGGAGATGCTTTAAGGAATACATGGTCTCCCACATTAAACTCCAAAGGCCTTCTACGCCTATCCGCGTAGTCTTTTGTCGATTTTAGGCTGTCTTAAGTCTTTTCTTTATTATCTCAACCGCTTTTGTAGTAACTTGCACCAATTCAGGTCCTGTCAGTTTTCTTTCACCTACTTTGTTCCAACAAATAGGAGTTCTACATCTCCTCCCATACAACGCTTCATACGTAGCCATGTCTATACTTTTCTGAAAACTATTGTTATAGGCAAACTCTATCAAGTGCAATTTTTCATCCCAACTTCTTTTAAAATCAATAATACAAGCTCTCAGCATATCTTCTAGAGTTTGGATCGCTCTTTTTGTTGGTCCGTCTGTTTGAGGATGAAAAGTAGTGCTAAATTGAAGCTTTGTCCCTAAGGCATTTTGGAGACTTCGCCAAAAATTTGAAGTAAACCTAGAGTCTCGATTAGATGTGATTGTTACAGAAATACCATGTAAGCATATTACTTAGCTTACATATGTCTCAGCAAGTTTATCCATCGAGTAGTCTACACGGACCGCTAGAAAATGAGCAGACTTAGTCAAACGATCTACTATCACCCAGATCGAGTCGTGACCACTCGATGTCCTTGGCAGTCGTTGAACAAAGTCCATCGTCACATGCTCCCATTTCCATTATGGTACGTCCAATGGTCTTAATAGTCATACGGGTTTGCGGTGTTCTGCTTTCACTTGCTGGCACATTAAACACTGAGAAACGTGTTTAGCTATATCCGTCTTCATGCCATTCCACCAAAACTGTTGGTGTACATTTCTATACATTTTTGTACTACCTGGATGAATACTATAATTACTCCTATGTGCTTCTGATAGGATTTCCCTTCTCACTTCTTCATTATCAGGAACACAGAGCCGTCCTTGGCATCTTACTACTCCATCTTCAGAAACTTGAAACTCTGGTCTTTTTCCTAAAGACATAGTGTTTCGTATTTCCACAATCTCCGGGTCAGATTTCTGTAAAATCTAAACTTTCTAAATAATTTTAGGCTCGATTCTTAATGCAGTGAGCATACCAGTAAGGTGGTCTATTTCCAACTTGAAGTCTGAATCCACAATTGACTTTAACGGATTCCACTCTGTTATCCTTAGACTAGCCACGTCCATAGCCGACTTTCGACTAAGGGCATCTGCCACCTTATTTGCTTTTCCTGGATGGTACCGTATTTCACAATCATAATCCTTTAACAATTCCATCCACCTCCTCTGTCTCATGTTCAGCTCTTTTTGAGAAAACAAATATTTTAAACTTTTATAATCTGTATAAATTTCAAACTTCTCTCCATACACATAATGTCTCTACATTTTCAAACCAAAAATTATAGCCGTCAATTCTAGGTCATGGGTTGGGTAATTCAATTCATGGGGTTTCAACTGTCTAGATGCATAGGCTATGACCTGGCCATGCTGCATCAAAACACATCCCAGACCTTTGTGAGACACATCACTATATATTGTAAATCCATCAGATCCAGATGGTATAGTCAGAATTGGAGCCGTAGTCAATCTCCTTTCGAGCTCTTGGAAACTCTTTTCACATTCTCCATTCCATTCAAATTTTACATTCTTTCTAGTCAATTTTGTCAATGGCCTAGCAAGTTGTGAGAATCCTTCAATAAACCTTCTATAGTAACCCGCCAGTCCCAAGAAACTTCGTATTTCCGTGAGTGTTGTTGGTCTTGGCCAATTTGTTACTATTTCGACTTTTGCTGGGTCCACTGCAATTCCTCCTCCCGACACCACATGTCCCAAAAATATTATCCGGTCCAACCAAAATTCACACTTACTGAACTTGGCATATAACTTATGGTCTCTAAGGGTCTGTAACACTATTCTCAGGTGTCATTCATGTTCTTCAGGTCCTGTAGAATATACCAGGATATCATCAATGAAGACAATCACAAATCGATCCAAATAAGGCTTAAATATCCTATTCATCAAATCTATGAATGCGGCTAGAGCATTCGTTAGTCCAAAAGGCATAACTAGAAACTCATAGTATCCATAGCGAGTCCTAAATGCAGTCTTAAGAATGTCTTCTTTCTTAATCCTTAATTGATGGTATCCTAACCTCAAATCAATTTTAGAAAAGACCGAACTTTCTTGTAGTTGGTCAAATAGGTCATCAATTCTAGGCAAGGGATACTTATTCTTAACAACTACTTGATTCAGTTGCCTATAGTCAATACATAAACGCATTGACCCATCTTTCTTTTTCACAAACAAAACTGGTGCACCCCAAGGAGAAGCACTTGGCCTAATAAATCCTTTATCAAGCAACTTTTGTAGTTGCACTTTCAACTCTTTCAATTCCATCAAGGCCATCTTATACGGTGCTTTCGATATCGGTCCTGTTCCGGGTATTAGTTTGATCTCAAACTCAATCTCTCGCTCCGGTGGTAACCCAGGCAGTTCCTCAGGAAATACATCCTGAAATTCCCTAACCACTCGAACTTCATTGAGCTCAGATTCTTCCTTAGTATAGTCCTTTACCACTGCCAGGTATCCTTGACATCCTTCGTCAAGTAATGCACGGGCTTCTATTACTGAAATAAGTGCCATGGATGGGTTTATCTGCCCTCCGAAAAATTCACAACTAGATTGGTCAGGTAAAACAAATTGAATTACTTTTCTATGGCAATCCACCTTAGCCTAATACTTATGGAGCCAGTCCATTCCGATAAAAACATCAAAGTCATACATAGCCATTATGACTAAGTCTATTTTGATATCCCATCCCCCTATAGTTATCTTACATCTTTCACATATCAACGTAGACAATATCACATTCCTTAGGGGTATGGAAACACAAATAGGCGTCTTAAGAGAGGTAGTTTCTATTTTACTCAACTGTCTATATCTTTCAGACACAAAAGAATGCGTAGCGCTCGTGTCAAACAATGCATATGCCTTTTTGCCATTTATAGAAATCGTACTTGAGATAACATTTTTGGAAGCTTCTGCTTCCTCTTGGGTGACCGCATACACCCTTCTTTGTGCTGGTGGCCTCTGTGGATTCCTTGATAGATTCGGCCCAACAGTACGTTGTTGCACTTGTCGTACCGAGTTGACACTCAGCTGTGATCTCTCTTGTGGACAATTTCTCTTAAAGTGCCCCATCTGTCCACAACCAAAACATTTGGTGGACCATTACAAAATCCTAACCCATGCTGTCCACCACACCTCTGACAAGTATTATCCTGGTAGGGTACCTTTCCTAGAACCGGGCCACTCTTGGCTTTTCCAAAATTTCCTAAATTATTCCTCTTCTGAGATTCCCAGGGCCGACCTTGTCCACGATAGGGTCTCTTACCCCTTCGAATATCACTAAAGGCCATCTGCTTCTTGGATTTCGATCGTTCTCTCACTAATTCCTGTTCTACCAACTGTGCCCTTTCATAAATCTCATTATAATCCCTTATATTCAGAGGCACTGTTGTTTCCTGATATCAGTCTTCAACCCTTTCGGGAATCTCTTAGCCTTTTCCTCTCGATCCTTAATCAGCCTGGGAGCATATCTAGACAATTCGGAAAATTTTGCCTCATACTAGTCCACTGTCAGCTCCCTTTGTTCTAATTGAACAAATTCAGTGACTTCTTATCCCTGGCACGGTCAAAAAAATGCTTTCTATTGAAAGCTCTAACAAATTCATCCCAGTTTATATCAGTACCTTGTGGAAAGATCGTATTTCTTGAAGCTCTCCACCAAAACTTTGCATTTCCCTCTAGTTGGTACTCTGCCAAAGTTATTTTCTCAGCCTCATTGCAGTCCAACAATCGGAAAATTCGTTCCATTCCATCTATCCATTGTTCTGCCTCCTGAGGACTTCCTGGTCCACTAAACTTAGGTGGCTTCAGCTTAAGAAATTGTTCCACCAGTCCTTGAGGGCAACGTTCCACTCCAGGTTGTTGCTGCGCTTGTCTTTCCATCAGATTTCCTATATTGGCCAATGCTCGCAAGATGTCTTCCATTCAGGGTTCAGCCCTTGCAGCAGAGGCTTCAGCCCTCAATGGATAAGAACTTCCAGCTAGTACCATGATTTTCCTGCAGTTTCCAAGCATTTGCCTCAGGAATAATCAATGACTCAATGTGTCTATTTAAAAGCAACTACAACTATATATAAGTAACATAAACATGTTACTGACACCTAAAGACGACTCATAATAATTACTAGGGATCTACCCATCACCCGTTGTTCAAAGTTAGTCAACTATCCTAGTTAGTTTCCTATGGTGTGCATCGTCATCATACTCCTCAATTTCCAAATGAGGCTTCTTATCACTCCACATATAACCAATGCTCGGATACCAACCTGGCTGTGGCACCCCACGAACGGCCCCCGAACCGTTAGGGTTGCCACGCTCACTTACCTTTCACTTGACTTGGTAATATTCACTCTGATACCATAGAGTTGTAGTGGGTCCACATGTCTTGGGGGTTTATATCATTTAGATCGGTCCCAACGCGGTTCATATAGCAAAAGCATATTCGATATCTCCCTAACCCATGCTCAAATTAAATAATACAATGCAATGCACACCAACTACACATTTCATATATATATATATATATATATAAGTTAAAGCCGAACCACTTTTATTTACATAATTTGCTCGGACATCAAGAGTCGGTACATCAAAAGGCCAAGGCTTTACTAAGCTCGGTTATAACCAAAAGTACCCGACCCCACAGCAGTCATGTACATCAATCCATCATCCAGTGTCAGCTATCCAAAAAGTGTCATCCGCTACCCATCACACGCACAATCACACCCAGCCCGGTCCATCGGCTGGTGGTGGCAACAGCATCCCTATCATGGTCTCGTCGCAATGAACATGCATAGACAGGAACTCCTATACCACGGGGCCATCAGGTAGACCCACGTCATACAAACTAAGACTCGAACACGGATGAATACCAGTCCACGAACACCAACATAGGTGTGCTCCGAACACTCAACCTCGACGTTGGTCAGTATGCCATAAAAAGTACCATGTGTGACAGGTAACAGAGGCATCTCTTAATCTAAAATGTTAGTCTCCAAAAGGGGTGAGTACAACCACTCAGCAGTAAAAGATTCATCAAGCTATATCAAGCATTACTATTAATATCCAGGTTCAAGTATGGTAGACAAAAACAAGAAATTAGAGAATAGGTATGTATCAGAATCATGAAATCCTTCAATGTGATGACAACATATCCAAGGTAGACAAATCTCAATCATAGGGCCAAACTGAAATATCACGTCCTGTTCCATGCCATACACTCAGTTTTATATCCAGACTCCACACATTTATAGTAGAATCATTCATTTTATCATTCAAAAGGTTTCATCCCCGAAGGACCAATGTTTCCATCTCCCCGGGCATTCGCATCCCTCCAGGCATCACGAAAGCCTCTGACATTCAGCCACTTAGGGCCACCGGGCATCTGGAGCGAATCATGCCTCCAGGCATCTCGTATCCCACCTGGCATCATGAGGAACCTCAAGGGCCTTCCATGAAAATGGTTACCCTAGCCATCTGGAATTACATACCGACTAGCATACTACCGGGCATCCCGAAGCTCCCGGGGAAAAACCTCTGGCATTCAGCCATTTAAGGTCACCAGGCATCCACAAGGCATCGACTCACTCGATCCTTTGGGCATCCCAACTCCCGGGGCATCGTTGACCTGAGGGTCCAACGGCAACAATTTAACATT
Organism: Eucalyptus camaldulensis; assembly: GCA_019915185.1. Lineage (NCBI taxonomy): Eukaryota > Viridiplantae > Streptophyta > Magnoliopsida > Myrtales > Myrtaceae > Eucalyptus > Eucalyptus camaldulensis. The sequence continues at coordinate 834,992 of JAHSVA010000014.1, forward strand.
TTAAATTTACAAGAATCCTTTCAAATGCCAAAAACAATCCATTTCATGCATTCACTATCCAATCTTAATATTGCACAAATATCCACAACTGGTACCATCATATCACATAAGCATTACAAAACATATTCACTTTTAGGACATTTTTGTGAAAATTCGAAAATAGAGCAACTCGATTTTATCATGCACAAATCTGGTAGATATTTCGAAATAAATACTAAATGAGCTCGAAAAATTGTGAAATTTTAACATGTTATCAATGAGACCTTAAGAAAATTTTTTGTGAAGAACACCTTATCAAATTCCTTACGTATCAAGAGTAAAAATTTCCGGTATTCCTTATTGACATTCTGTAAAATTTCCAGATTTAACATTTCCGTATAAAAATCATTTTGTTGACCAAATCTTGTCTATTTATGCTAAATTTTTGATATGTTACTCTTGCAGATGTGCTCTCCAACTTTCATTCAGGATTCGAAGTCAAAAGTTGGCTAGAAAATGCCAGAAAAATGGAGAGATCACCGGAGGTCATGCTGTTCTTGCGAAAACGTTTTACTAGCCTAAAGAGAACTATTCCTACACTTTGAGTCTCGGTATCCAACGTCCACAGTCAAGATTTACAAGCATATTACACCACAATACAGTCTTTTTACTTCCCAAAAATCCACCATAGCTAAAACCTTGAGTTCTCATTTCAATTCAAAAGCGAAATCCACCAAAACTTGCTCTATTTTTGCTCCATTACCTCAGCCAGCTTCATCTCCTTCATCAAAAATCGACATGCAGCTCCAAATTCCACATTTTCTCACATCTACCAACTCCTCACTAGATAAAACAGCAAGCAAAACATAGATTGAAGAACTTTCACTTGCCTTAAGTCTAAAGCAACCACAACAAGCAAATTGGCAACTTGGGGCTCCGAGCGCGGCTCGATCGACGGTGGAACTAGGCGGTGTCGACTGTGGTAGCTGGGACATGGCGGAAGATGGTCTTTCTCTTCCCCTTCGCAGCCCGCACTCGCGCCCTCTCTCTCTCGCTCGCTCGCCCGAATCTCTCTCTCTCTCAGTCTCACTCTCTCTCTCGGTCAATCCGCCTCCCCCTCTTCCTTTTGATTGCTTAATGGCTAGCAATCATTAGATTTTGCATGCAAGAGACACTTGGCTCCAAGAGGAAGACAAGTGGAGGAGGTGGCGTGGCCTCCATCCGGTTCTCCCTCCCCCATGTGCCGACGGTTTTGTGGGCCTCTTGGCTTGCTTTGGGCCCGAAAAATTGAGGCCTAGGTGTCCAATTTAAATGGCCCTGAAAAGAAGGAAATTAATAATAACAAGCCCATAATTCCTACACCACTTTAGGGCATTTTGATTTTTCTATAGGAATCAATATTATATTCCCGTAACAAATTTCACATAGGGGGTTTGGTCCAAGAGATAAAACATCGTGGCTGATGATGTAATTGTCCACATGGCCATTCAAAGACAATTTCCTTCCCTTAAAAATTTAATATTTCAGGTTGTCAGAATTCTCGGATGCCACATCGGTTGTCGTGAAAATCTCGAGATTTCAAATACTGATATAGGGTATAGAAATAACAAAAAAATTGGTCTAGTGTTGTTTGACAAAAATTTTGTAATTAGGTGGAATCACCCACACACTAATCACATACCTCTATCAAATCGACCTATCTCCAGTCTCTAATCCATTTTGACGGTGCCGTAATGACTCTTGTAGATTAGTAGGTCGAGCAATCGATTCCTAGTCGAATTCTCAAGCCTATTGCGTTTAGATTCCTTAACAGCTTCACTTGATAGACTAGTTATCCTATGAGTATCAGCTCAAAGAAAATAACTATAGGCGTATCGATGAAAAGCCCAACTTATTCAATCGAAAACAGAACCTGAAATTTAGGATGTCACAGTTAGGAAAGTCTACTTACTACTTTTTGGACCCAACTCTAAGATGCTTATTTGGTGGTCGGTTGGCGTCTAGGGTGGCTTGGAAGAGAAGGGCATGAAAGAGAGGAGAGGAAGGGAGAGGAAAGGTGAGAATGGCTCATCCTCTTAGATTTTGATGCAAACTCATGATTACGCCTAAATGACGAGTTGGCTTACCTATCACCACAAGTTGGTGCCTAGGTCCATTGGTGTTGGCTTGTGATTGGTCCACCTATTTGCTTGCTCTCTAAGGCTCACTCTAGGCTTATTATTGCCTATGGTGCCTAAGGGACACATAAGCCCCTTTTATGCCTAATGTTTTCTTCTAATTGGTTGGTCCTTACCTTGTTCACCAAGGGTATAATCTAAGGCCATCATAACCTAATATTCACCTAAGATTCTAGGGGACACCTAAGTAGGTGACTCACATATTTCATTAATTGCCAAGATTTCATGCAATCATTAGGCTTAGATGTGTTCACATTAGCCAATTTGCTCTCCAAGTTTCTTCTCTTTAACACACTAAGGTCCAAAAGTATTTAATGCATTCTTATCTTCAAGCCAAGAAGTCTCTAGATTAGCTTGCTCCTCAAGTTGGGTGTGCAGCCCCCTTCCCCTCCAAGTCAGGCGTGTGGTTCTTCCATTCTAAGGTGAAAACAATTTTGAGCAACTTTCAAAATTAGTACCATTACCTTATCAAACGGGCTCGAAAAATTATAAAATTTTAATATGTTGTAGAAAAGACCTTAGAAAAAAAAATTCATGGGGAATCCAAGCAAAATTAGTTCTGTGAGAAGAGAAATAAATCATTAAGTAGAACCCAAAAATTCATCCATCGAGCAGATTCAATGGTAGAGGGAGACACATTTTGAAATTCAAATCTTCATAAAACTCTTTGAAATTTAAATATGTTGTAGATATGGAAGTCATTTAAAACTTTTGTGAAGGAAGTATGTCAAAATTTGAAAGTGAAGATTCTATAAAAGTTCGAAAAAATAACTTGGTTACCGTTTTCACTATAATGGGCAAGTTCTAAATGGTACTTGATTGGGCCTTCGTCTGAACCGCTTCACCTCAGAAAAAAATATAAAATTTAAGTATATTATAGACCAAGATGTTTTGAACAGCTTTCATGAAGGAACTTTCTCCAAATTCAAAGCAAAAAGAGCTATATAAAATTGGAAAGTAGGAAAGATTCAGCAATTTTGAAAAATTGGAAAGTCAAAACCTATGACGCTTAAGGTGGCAAGTCTATAGGGGAGATGCGGCGCCCTACTTGGCTTGCAAGATCACTTGCTATCATTTCCTTAGGTCACAAGTCACCCAATCTTCATTAATTACTTGGGACATATAAGCCTCCACACTCATCATCCTCATTTAATGCTTTTCAAACTTGTTCATACTTGTTCATACTTGTTCACACTTATTTTCTAGGAAGGTTTGACTAATCCAAGGCCTATTTAGCTTAGCCTCCTAGTTGAGACCAAAATAAGGGTCAAAATCGAAAGTGTTGCACTCCTCCTTCCTAGCTGTACTTGTCATGCCTTGATCCTCGAGCGAGTGCCCATCCCTGGTGGTCGATTAAATGGCGACTTCCCAGGATGCGTCGCCGACCCATTCATTTTAATACGCATGCGAAAGCGAATAAATAAATCCCCAGACAACATAAAGATGGGATAGAAAAGCAAGGCCATAATTTTGAAAAACACAAAACACCTTTATACAAACATGCTAAGTTATTTACACTGCTAGTCTATATTCACAAGTCTACAAAAGCAGAAGGGCTACAAGTCCTCTAAGCGTTCGAACCCTTAACTGAAGACTCCGGGGTCTTTGGCTCCTGGGGACTTGGGTCTACCACTGCACCAGTAGGAAGGTCAGTCGTACCCTTTCCAAAAGCGATCTCTAACACCAACATAGGGATCTCAGATTCTGGTAGGGGACCTTTTCTGGGTACGTCTCGCCCGCGATGATACCGCGATCTATATTGATGGGGTACCCTTTAGGGTAGACCCACATCGACCTAGACAATGGATCTCATGAGTTCATAGACCCAGGCTCCTTGGCCCCCAGGAAGAAGAATCAGAGAGACCTGTTTGGTGACCTTCTTGGGCTGGCCAAAATGTTCAGAAGGAACTGCCATCTAAGGACTTGAAAATGTTATCCCACGACAGGGTGAGACAATGTCTTAGTAGTCCACCCCCTAAACCCTGACCAGGAAGGAAAGACGCCTAAAGGCCTTCTAGTCACACACAAGATAGAGGACTTACCTTTGCCTCAGTTCATTTCTGCAAGTCAGTACAATTAATATTCTCCACCAATCAATTCAATTCAATTCACCAATTAGCTCAATGAATCCAACCAACGATCAAACGATCCACTAAAATCGATACCATCAATACTATCTATCAACTCGATATGACCACTGCTCACACCAGCTGCAATATATGGTCATAGCTCTCACAAGCTGATATAGATAGATAATAGCTTGCACAAGCTGATAATATAGATTGTGCTCCCACAAGCTGATATAACAATCTTAGCTACACAAATTGATAAGGTATACTGCTCTCACAAGCTGACGTATCAAAACACATAGGCTGACACAGTATACTACTCTCACAAGCTGATGTGCAAAGGGTCTCAAAAGCCGATAAAAAGTATACTGCTTTCACAATCTGACGTATTAAGCACATAGGCTGATACAATATACTGCTCTCATAAGTTGATGTGCAAAGGGTCTCAAAAGCTGACGATAAATATGCTCGCACAAGCTAACATGCGAAAATGCTCTCACAAGTTGATAATTTACCGTGTTAAAAATACCTGATAAAAATAATCGTGTGTGGATACACGGTCGGCCCGAGCCAAAAACACAATATCTTTCCTTTTAAAAATCCCACTATTTAATATAGTCCATAAACACATTTTTGGCGTTGTAAACCGACGCCCGGTATTTTCTAATTAAATACCGAAATCACCAAATTTTGGAATAAATACAAAATTATAATTCTCACTCAATTTGCACAAATCAGTACTCAATTAAATAAACCAATCATACCATTGCAATCAACACGAAATTTTGGTCACCGGCTATCCCGGTATAATTTCTAGAAAATAATAAATAATTAACTAATTACCAAAAATAATTAAATAAATACAATTAGATGCCATAAATAGAGACTTGGGCCGGAAATGCCAAATTAAATACCGAAATGAGCCCAGAAAATTTCTGAACTTATCTAGATAAATAATACAACCTATCTAGTTGCTACTTAAGCCGATCTAACCACCTAACATGCAAAAATGAATAAGTAAATCACTAATCCGTTCTAACTAACCACCTAAACCATGCTTAGCCTAAACTAATCAACCCTTAAGCATCATTAACTCCCTATGCAGAGTTTAGTGAGTAAACTGACTGATTTTGAAATCCGATGAGTCCACAATGTCGGCAACGCGGAGACAGGTGACAAACTCGGAAACGGCGACACCCTACGAGGCCCGGAAGTGGTCTGAAATGGGCCTTGAAGGCCCACGGTTCTTTGCTGGCCTACGGTTTTGGTTGCTGGGTCGAGGGGCTAGAATTGAGGCCGGTTGGCACAAGAATGGTGAGAGACGGGCGAACAGGCTATAGCGGTGGATGGTGGAGGCGGACGACGGCTAGGGGAGCTCCGGTTGAGCTCTACGATGACCATGGATGGTTAGGCTCGCGGGACAACGAGCTGGAGGCGAACGGGCAGACGGCAAGCGACGGGGTCGAGACGGCGACGCGGCGATCCTAGCGGTTCGATGATGACTTGCGACAGGCTAGGGGACTTGGCTGGTTCTCTCTGCAATTTTGGAGCTTCAAGGTGGTCTACAATGGAGAAAGTAGAGCTTGTTGAAGAAGAAAGGCCAACTGCAATTTGGAGGGTCCCCTTGGCCTAGATATCCTCTAAATTGATCATTAGATGGCCCCCCAACTTGTCTGCCCTATCCTCAGCCAAATAGCAGCCCATAAGCTTCTCTAGGAAGCCATTGAAGTGGTCCAAAGGTGGTGGACCAAGGGACCAACGGACTTGTAACATTTTCCCCCAAATCCACTTCAATTTCTTCTTGAATTGATTCAATTCGGCCTCCATAAATCCAACTAAGATGCCCACACTTCAATTCACATTTTTCCTCACCAATAGAACCAACTTGCATCCCAAAAACATGATAAAAAACGGTCATCGAATTTTTCTGGACAAAAATAGCCATATTTTGTATTTTTGCCAAAAATCTCGGTTTCTAGAAAAATCTTCAGAGGATGAGTCGATACTCCTAAAATGAATCGTGACATGACAGAACTTTCAATTTATGAAATCAGATTCAAATTCGCAGTTAATTTCAATCTGGTGCGATTTTAGCGTGACCTAGCCTACCGGGTAGCTTTCAAGAGTTTTTGGTACAATTGACCCATGGTCGATTATTTTCGAGCCACAATGTACATATTTGACATATTGGAGACTCTCGGTTGTCATGAAAATTTCGAGGTTTCAAGTACGGGCAGAGGGTACCAAAACAACAGAAAAATCGATTTAGTGCCGATTGACGAGAATTTTGCAATATAGTGGAATCACCCACACTTTGATCCCATATCTCAGTCGAATCGACCTATCTTTGATATCTGATCGGTTTTTAACTATACCATAATAATCTCTGCAGATGAGCATGGTCGAGCAGTCGATTCCTAGTCGAATTCTCAAGTCTATTATGTTAAAATCCTTTAATGGCTTCCCCAGATGGACTAGTTATCTCATGAGTGACCAACTTAGAGAATAGAATTATAGGAACGTCGATGAAAAGCCCGATTCATTCAATTAGAAATAGAACCTGAAATTCAGGATGTCACAGTACTGCTGCCACTATAGTAATTTCATTCTTTCTGATGACCTAGTGTAACAAAACTCTGATATGTTTGTTTCCTGAAAAATAAATGATTTGGAAAATATTTTCTTCAAAATAATCGCTTCCATCTATTAATATCTAAATTTTGGCTAAATATTTAGGATTAAATTGCATAAAAAATTAGGGACCAATTTGATCCTAACAAAAATGATTTTCACATCACCTAGGAATTAATATTATTTGCATGTACTAAGTTTAATTTTCTTTTTTATTTTCCTTTATCTTACCTTATATTATGATAATTTAAATAAAAAAAAGCCCACGAGGGTTAGGTGCGAAGAGGCTGACGGCGCGTAAGCCCAAGGCCCAGCCTTTTTTTCCCTATGCCTGGTCCCCTTTCCTTCTTCTCCCTCTTTCCACCTCCCTTCTTCTCATTGTTGTGCCTCACGTGTAAAGGCCGATGACGTGTGCAAGGACTGGAGTAGCACAAGACGTAGTGAGAAACCTGAATGGATGGGATGTGTCTTTAATGCTGCCGAGCTAAGGAGCAAAACAAAGCAGGTTGGTGGCTGAGGAGACACTAATTTGGGCACACCAAGGCCAGTTGGTGCACCAAGGACTGACATTTTGAGCAGCTTTGTTGACAGATCTCTTCGCCTATAAATAGGACGTCTGCGAGCCAAGGAAAAACACACGAAGAGAGAGAGAGAGAGAGAGAGAGAGAGAGAGAGAGAGAGAGAGAGAGAGAGAGAGAGAGATCTTAAGGGTTTCTTGGAAGAGATTTCTAAGAAGCTCGAGAGATCTGAGTGAGCGAGAGGAGGAGGGATGAGAGAGCTTTTGGAGAGAGAAGCTGAGATCTGAGGGAAAGAGGTTGAAACGGAGAGAAATTGGAGAAGTTGAAGTGGGGGGGGGGGGAGAGAGAAAGAGAGATCTAGGAGAGGTTCGATAGTGAAAGATTTGAGTTTGAGAGAGAGAAATTAAGAGAGGGGGGAATGGATTGTCCCCCTCCTCAAACAACCATGAGCTGCATCAAGTACACCATCGAGCCTGCCGTCATCTTTGCTACCGCCCATTACTTCGCCATCATGTCTGCTAGACTCGTGATGACCGACACTGCTCACTGCGGCCAGGCCATGATGAGTTCAGCCGCCCCCATCCGCTGCCGCTTGCTATATCTCAACCTAGACTAGTGCCACCGCTGCCCCTTGCTGCATCTTAGCTTAGACTGATGCTACCACTTGTGGCACTCGAGAATTTCGACAACCCTCGAATGTATGATGACCATGACTAATCAATAGAAGTATTGTTGGATGGTGCCATCAGTATTTTTGCACGAGTATTGTTTGGTTCCATCGTCGGACCAATGAGCCGCGTTTAGAAATATTTTGATCATCGCATAAGGCATAGTCCCATCCCTGCATGCTATCAATGAAAAGGCTGAGGGAGTACCATAAGATATGTCGACAAGATATTTTTCCATATTGATTTTTGGCCATCCAATTATGTACCCTACTAACCGAACCCCGATACATTGTTGCGACCTTGTGTAGTCATGAAGGTAATGATTTTCAGCACTTGCATATGCTGAAATTAAGAGACAAATATTGAGGGAGGGGATTGAGCCGTGAGTGAGGACTCGACACGGCCACACTCACAGCCCTGTGAATGGACTACATTCAACTCATAGTTATACGGAGGTTAAGGCGAATGCTTAGAGCAAGTATGGGCTGGATATTAAGAATAATACCGCAACCTACCGGCCCAAGACAGCCCCACACTACTTCTTCAATTAGTCGCCACATTAGTCAACTAATGGGAGGAAATTGTTGACCAAGGCCTAGCTAATGACGTCCACGTGGCTGGAAATGGGGCTGCCAGCGGATGCCAAGGGTCTTCAACGGAGGACACGCCACCCCCACCTGTTTCTCTTTGCTGCTTCCACCGAAACTCCTGCATGAAAAAGGAAATCATTAGCTTAGTTAATAATTTAAAAAGAAACAAGTGCTCATGTGTTTTGAAAAAGAGAAGGAGGATTTTGAGCGACAAAGCTGTGAGTGAGAGAAAATCCGTGAGAGAGAGCAAGCGAGCAAGCAAGCAAGAGAGAGGGAGTAGGACCAGCCCTCTACCATTGCTGATCATCCGCCCTTTGCTGCCGCCGTTCGCTTTAGCTGCGTCTCACCTCACGCCGTTGAGCCGCATCGCTGGACCGATCTTGTTTTGCTTGAAATTGAGCTTAGGAGTTGGGGCAAGTAGAAGTTCTTCAACCTATGTTTTGCTTGCTGTTTTATCTAGTGAAGAGTGGGTAGATGTGAGGAAATGTGAGATTTGGAGCTGCATGTTGTTTATGATGAATGAGATGAAGCTGGCCGAGGTATTGGAGCAAGTTTCTGGTGGATTTTGCTTTTAAATTGACATGAGAACTCAAGGATTTAGCTATGGTGAATTTTTGAGAAGTAAAGAGGCTGTATTGTGGTGTAATGTGCTTCTAAATATTGTCTGTGGAAGTTGGATACCGAAACTCAAAGTATAGGAAGAGTCCTCTTTAGGCTAGTAAACTGTTTTCGCAAGAACAGCATGACCACCAGTGATTTCTCGATTTTTCTGGAATTTTTTAGCCAAAATTTGATTTCGAAGTCTTAACAAAAGTTGTAGAGAACATCTGTGAGAGTAACATATCAAAAATTTAGCATAAATGGACAAGATTTGGCAGACGAAATGATTTTCATACGGAAATGCTAAATCTGGAAATTTTACAGAAACTGTAGCAAGAAATACCGAAGTTTTAACTCTCGATGTGTTTGGAATTTGACTTGGTTTCATCATCAAATTTGTTCCTTTAGGTCTCATTGATAATGTGTCAAAATTTCGTAATTTTATGAGTCCATTTATTATTTATTTCAAAATTTCTACCAGAACTGTGCATTGTAAAAATTGGGCTATTCTGTTCTTGAATTTTACAAAAGTATCCGAAAATGAAGGTATTTCGAATGGCTATGTGATATGATGGTAATGGATGTAAATATTTGTGTAATATTGAGATGTGATAGAGGGTCCATGAGATGTCTTGTTTTAGCATTTGAGAATATTTTGTGAATTAAAATGCTAAATTGTTACTGTTGAACCCTCGGGTCAGTGATGCCCCGAGAGTCGGGATGCCCAGAGGTTCGAATGAGTCAATGCCCTTTGGATGGCTGGTTGTAATATGAATACATGCCCAGAGGTTTTCCCCGGGAGTGTCGGGATGCCCGGTTGTATTATGATACATGCCTGGAGGGTGAGGGGTTGTATTATGATGCATGCCCGAAGGTTAGGGATAACCATGTCTATGGTCCCTAGTGATTCCTCGTGACGCCAGATGGGGTGCAAGATGCTCAGAGATTCAAATGAGTCGATGCCCTTTGGATGCCCGGTTGTATTTTGAATACATGCCCGGAGGCTTCCGCGACGCCAGGTTGGGTGCGGAATCCCAGAAGGATGCAAACATTGGTCCTTTGGGGATGAAACCTTTTGAATGATAAAACGAACGATTATATTAAGTGTGGTCTAGTTATGAGACTAAATTGTATGGCATGGAATGGGACATGTCATTACAGTTTAGCCCCATGATCGGGACTTGTGTGGCTGGACACGATGCATCTTATTGGTTGGAAATGCACTGGTCATTGCATCGAAGAGTTATATGGTTTGGATGCATACTCATTCATGGACTGCCTATTTTGTCTACCATACTTGAATCTGGATATTAATAGTAATGCTTGATATAACTTGATGAATCTTTTATTGCTGAGTGGTTATACTCACCCCGTTTGGGGACTAACATTTCAGACTAGATAAGATACCTCTGCCGCCACCGCCACCAGCAAATGGACCGAGTGGTTGGATATGGCCGCGAGGAGGAGGACAACAGAGGAAGGAACTTTTGGACGCCGACACTGATCGATGGACTTTAAGTATATGACTATTGGAAGAGATGTCGGTCATCTTTTGAAATATGGCCGAGTATAGAAAGCCTTGGCATTTTGATGTACTGACTAATGATGTCCATCAAGTTATGTAAATAAAAGTGTACGGTTTTAACTTATATAAAATGTTTAGTTGGTGTGCATCGTTTTTTGAATATAGGGAAGAGAGTTGATGGATGTGCTTCCGCCATATAAATTGCTTAGGGACCGATCTAAAAGATGTAAACCCCCAAGATTCATGAATTATAATGAAATTCCTTGGTATCAAAGTATTACATTATTAGGTCAAGTGAAAGAGAAACGAACAGTGGCGACCCTAACGGTTCAGGGATCGTCGACGGGTGCCACACCACTGCCCCTTACATCTCATCTACGACCCCTCTAGACAATTAACGGTCCCCTGCAACTCCTTGGTTGGACGACATCACTACTTCCCCCACCGATCTTGCTCATTGCACCATCGAGATCGAGAAGTTTGGGCTAGTCGCCATCGCTCATTGCAGCCGATTGCATCTCGATTGAGGCTTGTTGTAGGGGAACAAAGGAGGCTACGAACTGAGTCATGTGGGGGTCGTATTCGGGTAGGGCTTCATTTGTTCGAACTGACTAGGTCTAGGTGTGCATGGGCTTGCAAGGTCCTGGGCTTGGCTTTTTTTTTTTTTTTCAAGTGAAATTTAGGCTTAAGAAGAATTAATTTGAGCTAGGCTTTTGATAGAGCTCAATTCGGCCAAACTCAAGACAAGGGCCTAATTGGGCGGGCCTTAGTCAGTCCAGGTAAGGCTGAGCCCGATCGAGCTTGGTAGCACAACCCAAGTCATTTTTATAATATTATTTTAATATTAAAATATTATATTTAAAAAATAAAAATCAGAAAAATCCAAAAATGTTTTATATTTTCTAAAAAATATAAAAAGTCTAAAAAAATAGTTCTTGATTAGCTTTCTCCACAAATGCATGGAAAAACCTTGGAAATCAAAAGAGAAATCAAACCTTCAGTTTAAATAAGATTAAGTACTGGAAGAGTATTAATTGATTAACTAATGTAATCAAATCATTAATCATAGTTTCTTTGGTTGCATAGGAGTAAAATATTTCTACTTGCTTTGTAGCCGTGGCTTCTCTCCTCCTTGGCCGAGGTTTTTGCTTTCTGGTAGCCGGTTGTCCAAGCCGTGCTTGTCTTTTGGTGTTTTTGTATCTTTGTAGTGTGTTTGCCGTGGTTCGGTGGCTTTTGCATCACGGCATCCTTCCACTCATTATGATTATCTCATATGGAGTGTAAGTTTTGGTGCCATGATCTTGTGTACATTTGGCCTCACCTCAATATATTTATTATCTTTCACCAAATATATATATATATATATATATATTTCTCCTAATATTTTACTCGGGTCTTTAATTGACCCACCCCAAATCGATTAGTGGCAACTCCTATTGGAAATTCATTTGCAAGTTAAAAAACTTAAACCATAAGTAGTGAATTGGTTGGCTTGGAAGAGCCCACGCTAAGCTTAATACTTAACAAGCCATTAGCCTCTCATGCGCTTGCACATGCCACAAGAGGGAGATTGCGACAGCTTGGTGACTCTGCTGGGGAGTTTTTTTTTTTTTTTGGTGGACTTAGGCCTTTTTGTCTTGTTTAAATGTTTCCCTAATTTGGATTTTTTTGTGCAAGTTAGTAGCTTAGGGATGAATTTTAGTTTCGTTAAAATAAAATGTTTTGTGATTGTAAACTATTGTGCATGCTTTAATGTTTTAGCACTATATGTGGCATAAACAACCCGTTCGCTAGATTTGAGCTGCCATAGGATATTTTAGGATGGTGTTAAGAAAGATACCATCTCGAATGCGAGACTGTGATGTAAAGGTTGCATTTCTTTTCCCTGAAATTCTTTAAGTAGTGCCAAAGTTAGGAGGACCTGACATTGATGTGAGACTATGACAGTCAAATCACCTCTTAACTTTACTGAGCCTTCTTAGTTAAAAATTGAACCACACATATCATGCGCATGTCTATGTGATTGTCATTGATTTTCTCTCATTAAGTAAGTTTTCTATCATTGCACTTTGCAATTTACTTATTTTCCATGTGTATTAGTAGGTCCATGATTAGTCTAGGTTAATTATGGATTTAATATGAGGTCATTCCAATTTGGAAGTAATTGTCAAGGAATGCTTTTTGAAAACAAAAGGGAAAACTTTTACAAAAAATTACTTTCAATTCATGCCTTTGTTTCTTTAAACATGCTATAAATTCCTCTCTTTTTCCCAAGGAATTTCTTGTGGCTTTCAAAATAATGGTGTAAAAAGAAAAAACCGTAAAATGAGAAAACAAAGCTAGACTAAATCATGGACTGATCCTTTCTGAGGTCTCATACTTATTGTGTTCCATTTCTTACTTAAGTAATTATGGATCATCGGTCATCAGCCATTCGCGAGTGGCCACAAGCAAAAGCGGCCAATCAAAGTGAAATGCTAAACCATTTGGTTAATATTGAGAATGACATGAAACAAATGTCCATCGTTCTTCAACAACTCTCAAAGCAAGCCAAGCTCAACTCCATAACCACTCTATCATGAGGTAAAATAGTATTGCTTCCTACCAGCCCAGGCATAACCGTCAATGGCAAAGCTGCTGGAAGATAATCCACCTCTAATCACTATTAAAGAGAGCACTCTTGAGACACCCACAAATGTGCCAAAAGATGACCATGACAGACACTTTGCGAGGATCATGAGGAAGATCAGCCAACTACAGGACCAAGGCCACATTGATTTGTCTAGTTATGCCGTTGTTAAAATTCCAGAAGAGCCTAAAGTGCCTGAGTGCGAAGGGTACACGAATTCCTCTTGCCTAGAGGTCTATTTGAAGGCCTATTTGGTTCGAAAGATGATTTGATCATACCAATCAAATTTGACTGGCCCCCGCCCTTCAAAGGTACATTGTGAGGAAGATTAGTCTCCTTAAGATTTGGGAGGAATTGATTGATGTTTTCCCCAAAGAATATAATATTGACATTGACATCAATATCACCCCACCTTATGAAGAGCCAACAGGCATGGAGATGAAGGATAATGAATTCTTAAGGGCACATGCCATGTTAGGGAGGAGCCCGACCACCCAGTTTGATTTGCAGCAAACATAAAAAGGATCGATAAGTTCATTTTGTAAAAATTCTTCCACATGAGTACCAAGACCAAATGGTGGGCTTGACTGTTGAAGCTTTTAATCAACTCCTTCCCACAAGAGAAAATATCAATGTAGCCTTGCATGATGAAGGGACCACCAAGCAATAAACCATTAATGAGAAACTTCCCATTGGGAAAGTCAATGAGCCTGTAGACAAGGTCAACACTATAACGCCTATCCAGAACTGGAGCACAACAACATAACTTCCCAATCTTATCGCAAGAGCTAGGGTCCAAAGAATACTAACAGCCATCAATCTAGGGAACGAAACCCTACTACCTCGCAGTCTTCCTAACCACTCAAATTGGAAAGTGAGGGGCAATGTTCAAGAGGTTAGGACCACATGTCAAGAAAGGAAAGCCTAAGCAATCTAAGCCAATACCTACCACTGAACATAGGTAAAATCTGACAGCTAATGAGCTGCCACGCCAAGGCTTCGAACATCATCCATAGTACAATCCCATGGAGAGCTACTAGTATTATATAGATGAAGTCAGCCATTCATTGAATAACTGTCTCCTACCCACGCAAGGGTCCAAAACCTATTAGATGGGGAAACACTCACCCTTCAGGGTTTGTCTCCTAGTGAGTCGCTAAATTTCCAACCACAAGGGTGATGTAGATGCCTCATTTTCGATAGGAGATTTTGACCTGGAAGAAAGTGATGAAATGATCTCGAAAGAGTCCAGCTTCCGTGAAGTAACAAAATTCAATACCGCAATACAAGGAATAGCAATGCAATGGGAGCGCCAATTCCCTAACTGAGACACAACAGGTTCATCTTGCCTCAATAGGTTTGTGATTCCCAAAGTAATGGAGGTACCTAGTCTTCATAAATTTAACGACATGACTTGCCCCATGATACGCTTACAATACTATCATGCCAAAATGAGTTGGTATGCCAACTAGGCACCTCTCATGATTTGGGCCTTCCAAGAAGGTCTCATGGGGCTCGCATTGCAATGGTTCTCCATGGCAAAGCTCTACCTCGTGAAGGATTGGAGTGAGTTATCTTCCAAGTTCCTGCATCAATACCAAGCCAAGATAGGAATTGCATTGCCCAATGAGGATTTGGTTCGTATAAGAAGAGGACTAGTGGAGGATTTCCTAGCATATGCAAGAAGGTAGGAGGCTTTCGTGATGCAAGCTATTCCTCAGCTAACCAAGGAAGAAATGATGAAGCTATTCATTAAAACCTTGCTTTGCAAGCTTTGTTGCTGGTTGCGTGGAATGCGCTTCCGTAGCTTCAACTATGTGGTCCTCTCATGCAAACATTGCTAGTCTACCAAGGGCAAATAACTCAAGGGTGCTTGATTTATGCACCAACACCATCAATTATCAGGATGTTCCTTTTCATAAAAGCTTTTTCACAGGTTTCAGTTGTTTTTATAATTTCCTATCTTCTATCATGTCTAGTATGTTACTGTCACATGTTCCATTCCAGTAATGTAATTTCACCTAGTAAATATAAAATTTTGATATTTCATTTTGAAGGCATGAGAGGGTACCCCAAACCGGTCGAATGATGGTATCCAACCATGAAAGTAAATATCATCCGAGAAGAATTTTGAGGATTGGGCTTTCTCATGCTTCCTCCACCCAAAAACTTTTCCTAGAGCATGTGTCAGATTTAACCTTGTTTGTTTTTCTAATTTACTTACTTTGTGTCTTAGAACATCATCCCCTTGATTTAGCGTGACAAATTGGGCATTTGAAACTAGCACATTAGGTCCTAATGATCTAGTTTTGTCAAATTCAAGAACACTCTTTCAAGAAAGTAGGACAAACAAAAAAGATCACCCCATTTCAAAAAAAAAAAAAAAAAGGTACACCTTGTTTCTTGAAGATAATTTTGGAAATAACACTCTCTTTCTCTCTCTCTCTCTCTCTCTCTCTCTCTCTCTCTCTCTCTCTCTCTCTCTCTCTCTCTCTCTCTCTCTCTCTCTCTCTCTCTCTCTCTCTCTCTCTCTTCCATTTATAGGGGACAAAAGACAAGATGAAATAGGCACATGCATGATTGAACTTGGAGCATGCAAATCGTAATAACTTAAGGGAGAATAGCCTGGGAATCTTCTTCCACGCTGCTCTCAACCTTCCCCATTTTCAAGTTATCTCAACAAATCGTCCTTAGAGCTCTGAACACTTCACCTTGCACTTTCACAACTCTGCCTCAAGTCTGAGTAGTGTCTTCATCACACGATGTACCCCGGGAGGATAGGCATTGCAATTTCATCTATGGGACGTCCAGCTTTAGTAAGTGGCTTTCTCATTGAATTGGCTACTATCAAGAAGATGAAAGTCCAAATGGTTGAGGCATGAGGTATATGACATTGCCTAAAGCTGCTGATGTCTATGTGATCAACAGCGAAAGAAGAAAAGGTTCCACAAAAGGAAGGCATTGGAGATGAGTCAATGACCGTCGGCCACGCATACATGGTGTCATGCCCCGAACCTCGAGCGCACACACATCCCTCAGTGGTCAACAAAATTGCGACATTCCAGGATGCGTCGCCGACCCATTCATTTTAATGCACATGCGGAAGCGAAACGATAACCCCTGACAACAACCAACACGAGATAGAAAAGCACGAAACAATTTCACAACCAAAACACTTTTATAAACACATCGGTTTATATACAAAAGTCTACAGCCAAAAACCTACTCCAAAAAGAAAAGCTAACAAGCCACCTAGGCACAAGAATCCCCATCCGAGATCTTTGGGGCCTCCGAGGGTTCTGGGTCCTCCACAGCACCATCAAGAGAGTCAGCTGCACCCTCACCATAAGCGGCATCTACCACCACGACTAGGATCTCAAAACCCTGGAGGGGACTAACTCTGTATCCATTGAGCTGGCGGCGAAATCACGCCCTAAATCGATGAGGTACCCTCTAAGGTAGGCCTTGATCGACCCAGATGGTAGTTACTACGAGCTCATAGACCCAGTGGCCTCGAGAATAGGGAAGTTAGTAATCAGCTCAGTAACCCTCCTAGGCTGACCATAACATATTGGAGGGCCGCCATCTAAGGACCTAAAAAGTTAAAGCCCACGAGGGGGTGTGACAATGTCTCAGCACGTTCACCCCCTAAACCTCGACTAGGAAGGAAATACGCCTAAAGGCAGTCTATACACACAAAACAGAGGACTTACCTTGCCTCAGTTCCCTCCTGCATATAAGTACAATTCACATACTCAATCAATCAATTCAATTCAATTCAATTCAATCCATACAATCGATCAATCCATCAATTCAATCCATACAATCAATCAATCAATCAATGAAACCTATACAATCACAGAAGTCCAAATTATAAGACTAAATTGTTATGACACGTCTCATACCGTGCCACACAATTTTGTCCCATAATCCGGCGCGTCAATGTTAATCAATCACATGTTTCCAATTCGATTACTGCCCACACAGGCACAATATACCAATGCACATCGGTCTTCTGGCGTAGCCAGGCTTCATCTCACTCCTTTGAGCATGGCAACATCCACCGACACACATCGGGGACAGCATTCCCGAAGGAGCATTGGTCCAGAATCTACTGCGACCGGCTTCCGTTGTCCAAGGGCATCCCATATAGGGGTAACATCCTATTGACACACATCAGGGACGAGTTCACTTAGCCATCACACGATCAATCAATCCCGGCCAAGGACATTGTGCTTTGCACTTAAATGCCTCAATTAAAATAATGAACTTGGCCTATTTTCTTCATATTAAAAACACCTTATAAAAATAATCGTGTGTGGGTACACGGTCAGTTTGAGCCAAAAATGCGATATCTTCTTTTTACAAATCCCACTATTTATTATAGTACCTAAAAACATTTTTGGCATTAAAAACTGATGTCAGGTATTTTTTGATTAAATACCAAAATTTCACAATTTTGAAATAATAACTCAAAATTACAATCACCACTCAATATGCACAAATTAACACTCAATTGCATAAATTAAGCACACCATTGCAATCAACACGAAATTCCGGTCATGGGCAATCCCGATATAATTTTCGGAAAACATTAAATAATTAAATTAATTACAAAAATAATGAAACAATGCAATTTAAATCCAATAAATACTAACCTAGGATGGAAATACTAATCTAACCACCTAACGGACCTCGAAAATTAATGCACCTATCTAGATAAATAGTACAATCTAATTAGTCCCTAATTAATCTAATATAACCACCTAACATGCATAATTAAGGAATTAAATCACTAATCTAATCTAACTAACCACCTAATCCATACTTAGTCTAAAATAATCAACCCTTAAGCATAATTAACTCCCTAAGTAGAGTTTAGCAAGTAAACTCACCGGTTTTGCAATCTGGTGAGTTCATGGCGACGGCAACGCGGAGGCGAGCGACAACCAAGCCTGCAGTGACACCAAGTGAGGTCTGAACGGGCCTAGAAGCCTCAGCTAGGGGCTGAGCTTCGGCCTCTGCTCTTAGATTGCTGGGCTGGACCGAGCGGCTGAAAGGGCATGGGATGGGTGGCGGTGGTTGCAGCGACTTCAGGTGGGCTTGACAATGGCAGATGGTGGCTGAACGGTGACGGACGGTGGCTAGGCGAAGCTGCAACGGTGGCTAGGAGCTCGGGATAGCAGCTGGAAGGCTCGAATAGGCGTGCGTATGCGCGGGCTCGGGTGGCATGACGGCGCGAGTGAACGGCACGGTGGCTAGGGGCGGTCGATGGGCAAGAGGGGACTCTCTCTGGTTTCTTGAGCTCTCTAACACTTCAAAAATGGGGAAAGGAGGGAAGTAAAGGAAGAAGAAGGGCTATAGCAAGAGGGGGGACCACCAATGGCCACAAAGTCAAGCTAAATATCCCATTTTCATCATCACACATGCCCCACCAGCTGCTGCCTCAATCCTCTGCCAATTTCCATCCTCAAGCTTCCCCAACAAACTTCCCAAATGCTCCAAAATGTGGCTGCCCCCTTAGTCTACGAATTTTGGACCTTACCCCACCAAATCCAATTCAATTTCAACTCAAATCAACACAAATTGATGCCCATAAATTCAACCAAGGTGCCTACATCAAATTCCACATTTTTCCTTGCCAATTTGTCTAACTTGACAGCCAATGGTGCGCTAAAAAATAGTCCTCTAATTTTCCCGGTCCAAAACGGCCCTACTTTGAATTTTTGCCAAAAATCCTTATTTGCCGAAAAATCTTCGAAGGATGAGTTGACATTCCTAAAATGAGTCGTGACATGATAGAGCTTTCAATTTTTTGAAATTGGGTTCAATTTCGCAGTTAATTTAAACCGGGTGCGATTTTAGTGTGACTTAACCTATCGGGTGGCTTTTAGGATTTTTTAGTGCTTTTAACCTGTGGTCAATTATTTTCGAGCCACAATGTACATCTTCGACATATTGACAACTCTTGGTTGTCGTGAAAATCTCGAGATTTCAAATACGGACACGAGGTACAAAAATGATAGAAAAATCAGTCTAGTGTCATTCGACAAAAATTTCGCAATCAGGTGGAATCACCTACACACTAATCACATACCTTTGTCAAATCGACCTATCTCCAGTCTCTGATTGATTTTAACGGTGCCGTAATGACCCTTGTCGATTAGCACGGTCGAGCAGTCGATTCCTTGTCGAATTCTCAAGTCTATTGCGTTTAGATTCCTTAATGGCTTCACCTGATAGACTAGTTATCCCATGAGTGATCAGCTTAGGGAAAATAATTATAGATGCGTCAATGAAAAGCTAAACTTATTCAATCGAGAATAGAACCTAAAAATCAGGATGTCACACATGGCCATGAATGAGAAATGCCAATCAAAATGGGATGCTAAGCCATAACAAAACAAAGAAGCATTGGAATTTGACAAACAAACTCAATGGGTTAACTTTAGCAAATCGATATTGGCCAAGCAAGCACATATGAGTGACCCATATCGAATTCACCTAACATGGTGTGAAAAGACGTATCGTCCCAAACCCGATTCGATTAAATGAAAAGAGGAGTACCCCATAGATACTATAGTGCCTCAGCCTGGTGGTATAAAGAATGAAATTGTCTAGAAATGATCGGGTTTGATCCCTGAAAATGGCAACAAGGTTGTCGTATATAAAAAAAATAATAAATTTTTTTTGCACGATTGACCTAATGAGACCAAATGTACAAGACTTCATACCCTCCTCAAGCCTCAAAACCATAGATTTATTCAGTGGTCTATGAATTGATGAAGGATTGCTTGGTCGCCAAAAGTGCAGACAATAAACCAAGGAGAGGCATGTCTAACTTTGGTCAACTCGCCCAAGTGAAATGGCATCCTAAGTATCGTCAAAGCAGATAATAGGAATATTTCATGCCTCAATTTGCATTTACATTTTCCCCTACTTATTAATCTATTTCTGCATGTTCTCTTATGCAGAGGCAAGAGCAGACATGCCTGTCAAATCAAGGATTGAATTTCCAACCCCGACTAATCATTCATGTAAAAGGACACCCATTTGTTATAACCCCTTTGGTGTTCAAAATTTAACACATCTGTAAAGATAGTTTTGTCAAATAAATAATTCCACTCTTGTTGATAAAGTTTCTTAAGTAGGATAAATTGTTTGTGCTGGGATTACAAACTCCCTCATGCTTAAAATGCTCTAGCCTTTTCAAATTAAATTATGTATGATGATTTTGTTTGTCTAAATCACTGATTCCACTAAGGATTATCAAAATAGATAACTGAATGAATAATATGGGATTAATTGAGTATGCTAAATGAGGTGCATTAAGATGATAAAAGCTAAGCCATATCCCACACCTCATTTGTATGATGATTTTGTCTCTCCAAGTCACTGATTCCATTAAGGATTATCAAAATAAACAGCTGAATAAATAATGTGGGATTGATCAAGCATGCTAAACGTCACGCCTTGAACCTCAAGCGCGTGCGCCATCCCTCGATGGTTGATTAAACTGTGACTTCCTAGGACAAGTCGTCGACCCTTTCATTTTATTGCACATGTGGAAGTGAATAAGAAAATCCCTTGACAGTAAATAACACGGGACAGAAAAGCAGGAAAACAAATTCATAACCAAAACACGCTTTTATAGACACATTGCGTCATGTACAAAAGGTCAACACCAAAAGTCTACAAAAGACCAGCTCTAAAAAAGAAGTTGTCCTAACTGATCTACACCTCGGATCACCTTAGCTCGGCTCTAGATCCTCCACTCTACGGTCTTGAAAAGACTTGAGCCCATGATGGGGTGATATATAAATCTTAGCGAGTTCACACTGTAAACCCCGATTATGAAGGAAATATGCCTAGAGGCGTCTTAACCACGCAACCACACAACCACACAACCACACAACCATAAAGACTCACCTCATCTCAGCTCCTCCCCGCATGTCAACACAATTCATATCATAGAAAAGAGCAGTATTCAAGCTCAATCAATTGAATCACCACACTCAAACTCAAATGGTCACAGGGGTCGTGATTATAGGGCCAAATCGTTATGACATGTCCCATACCATGCCACACAATTTTGTCCCATAATCTGACGTGTTTAACTCAATTAGTCATGCGTTCCTAATTTTGATCTCGGCCTAATGGACACGACCTACTCAATGTTCGGTGGTCTTCTGGCCTAGCCAGCCATTGTCTCACCTCATTGATCACGGCAACATCTCTATCAGATGGCTTTCTTGAAGTAGCATAGGTCCAGAATCTACTCCGACCGGCTTCCGTTGTCCAAGGGCAACCCATATAGGGGCTTCGTCCAACATAAACGCTCGAGACGGGTTCGCATAGCCAACACACGATCAATCAATTATGGCCAAGGACACTGTGCATTGCACTCAAATGTCTCAATTAAGATAATGCACTTGAAATTTTTTTGTTCGTATTAAAAACATTCGGTGAAAATATCGTGTGTGGGTACACGGTCAAATTGAACCCGAAAAATTGACATAATTCCTTTTAAAATCCCACTATTTGATATAGCATTTAAAACCATTTTCGATGTCGAAACCTGACACCCGGGATTTTCTAATTAAATACCAAACATTCACGATTTTGGAAAAAATAACTAAACTTTCAATCACCACTTGATTTGCACAAATTAACACTCAACTGTAGAAACTAAACACACCATTGCAATCAGCACAAAATTCCTGTCATCGACTATCCTTGTCTAATTTTCGAAAAATATTTAATAATTAAATAAATACCAAAATTAATTAAATAAATACAATTAAATACCAAAAATACTAACTTGGGCTGGAAACGCTAAAATAACCACCTAAACGGGCCTAGAAAATTTCTGAATCTATCTAGTTATATAGCACAACTTAGCTAGTCCTTAATTAATCTAATCTAATCTAACTAACCACCCAACCCCTAATTAACTTAAGCTAATCACCCCTAAGCATCATTAACTCCATAAGCAGAGTTTAGCAAGTAAGCAAGCTTGCGGCGACACCAACAGAGGATCGGAAAAGGCCTAAAACGGGCCCAATAGCACACGACTAGGCTGAGAACTTGGCTACTAAGCTAGGCTCAATAGGGCGGACTGAAGGGGTTGAAATGGCACGGACTAGGTGGCGATGGTTGCAACGATCCAGGAGGGGCTCGACGGTGGCTGACAGCGGCTGAAACGGCGATGGCGACGGCGACGCTCCAAATGGCTGGACGGTGGCTCGGGAGGCAGCTTAGGTGCGACAGGGGGCGAGATGGTGCGAGACGAGCGACTGGTCTGCGACGGGTGGATGGGCGGCGTGCGAGCGCGACGGAGGGTCCGACTGCGTCGGGCAGTGGTCAACGGCAAATGGGAGGGAGTTGGCTAGTTTTTCTGCAACTTTTGATCTCTCAACACTCTAAAATGGAGAAAGGAAGGCTGAGGAAGAAGAAGAAGTGAGCTGAAGATTGGAGGGGGCACATCTTGGCCACAAAAGTCTTCTCTTCTATCTTTATTCACTCATTGCTTGCCCCCACCACCTTGGCTATCTTCCAAGGCCAATTTGCAGCAGCCAAAGCTTCCTCAACAAGCCTCCAAGTGGTCCAAATGTTGAACACCACCAAGGCCTACGAATTTTGTGCAATCCCCCTTCAATTCCATTTAATCCCTCTCCAATTGGACCTAAATTGGAGTCCATAAATCCAACCAAGGTGGCCAAACTCAAATTCACATTTTTCCTCGCCAATTGGACCAACTTGACGGCCAACGGTGCGCTAAAAATGACCCTCTAATTTTCCCAGTCAAAAACGGCCTTTGAATTTTTGCCAAAAATCCCGATTTGCAGAAAAATCTTCAAAAGGCGAGTCAACGCTCCTAAAATGAATCGTGACATAAAAGAACTTTCAATTTCTAAAATCGGGTTCAAATTCGTGGTTAATTTCAATCTGGAGCGATTTTAGCGTGACCTAACCTACCAAGTAGCTTTTCAGAAATTTTAGTGCAATTGATTTGTGGTTGATTATTTTCGAGCCACAGTGTACATCTTTGACACATTGATGACTGTTAGTTGTTGTGAAAATCTCTAGGTTTCGAATATGGACATGGGGTACAGAAATGATGTGACACCCTGAACCCTTCGCAGGTCGTCACCAGCGCCAATGTTACGCCTTATTACCTTTCTCCTTTGAAGAAGCGTCCTAATTCATGGACACATTTTTTTTTTAAACAAAACGGTCCCAGCGCGACTCATTAGCGGAAGCAATTTAAAACATCACCATCTCTCCCCCTACCAACCATGATACAAATACACACCACTAATCACCATAATTTTATAAACAAGCCACGACACTTTATTTACAGATATTTTCAAGATGGGACTTCTTTTGGGTCGGTACATCAAAAGGAAAAGCTAGGACTCAGCCATGTCTAGCCTAAAACCTCAAAAAGAACCCTCGACCCTCTACATCTCACGTGCAACAATTCCCCATCATCAGTGTCGGCTAACTATCTCCAAAAAGGATCCAGCTCCTACTCGTCGCGCACGGGTCTCACACCCAACCCGGTGCATCAGCCGGTGGCGGCGGCAACATCCCTCGCATCGCTCCATCTCGACGAACATGTACGGATATGAACTCCTGAATGACAGGGCCCCCAGCCAGGCCCACGTCATACATCACTAGACAGCGTACTCGAATAAAAGTCAGTCCAGGAACAGAGGGACAATCTATCTCAGCACACTCGACTTTTACGTCGGATGGTAGACCGTAAAATACACCCTGTGTGACGGCAGGAAGCGGCATACTGCTAATCTGAAATGTGGGTCCCCAAAGGGGTTAGTACAACCATTCAGCAGATAAGGAAATTGAATAACAACTCAATGCATCATGCAATCATACATGCATTGCAGGCGCTACTTACCTTGAAGCCATGCGCATACTATCATGCATCATCATATCAATTTATAACACATACATGGGTATCATCATCGTATCATACATGTCATCATCATCATGACATCATTACATTACACATGCCATATCATATATCATCATCATTATCATCACCATGCATATCATCATGCATATCATATCATGGATGATCATCATTATTTCACATCACATATCATCATCATCATCATCATCATCATGCATATCATCATGCATATCATGTCATGGGTGATCATCATTATTTCACATCACATATCATCATCATCATCATCTTGCATATCATCATGCATATCATGTCATGGGTGATCATCATTATTTCACATCACATATCATCATCATCATCATCATGCATATCATCATGCATATCATATCATGGGTGATCATCATTATTTCACATCACATATCATCATCATCATCATCATGCATATCATCATGCATATCATATCATGGTTTAATTTCCACTTTTAGCTTTCAATTTGATCACCACATCACCCATTCCTCAAATCATCAATTTCATCATCCCCTCAGGCAAAGACCTCCGAGGCTCCCGGCATTCAGCCTCCCAAGCCACCGGGCATCCAGCCCCCCACATTCCGGGCATCTCGCATCCTAACTGGCATCACGAGGCATTCCCTTCGGGCAGAAACCTTCGACAGGGCTTCCGGCATTTACACTCCCTGGCTGGGCATCCCGCACCCCAAATCCTGGCATCGCGTGGCATTCCCTTCGGGCAGAAACCTCCGACGGGGCTTCTGGCACCCCCACATTCCGGGCATCCTGAATCTCCCAGGGAAATCCGGCAATGCATCTCTATACATTCCGGCCTCATCCTCCACCACAACCACTTCCTCACTTATCATTATCCACATTTACCATTATTTTGATCTCAATTTAACATGGCATATGGCGTGACATCAAACAAGTCATACTTGGCATAGGATTCACACATGCATCACAATTCAATGTCATACATATACCAAGACTTTATCATATGCGTCTCGATTCAATGTTATACATATACCAAGACTTTATCATACATGCAACAAGATAAATTTAATGGAATTTATGGCCATTAAAATAATCTATTTTATTTATTTATTTATTTATTTAAATTCCAACTTTTGTCATTTCCATAAATTTAATATCAACAAATTCCCAAAATTATAAAAAATCACAGCAAGTATTAAACAAGCCAATAGGATGATAATTTCATACAAAATACATGGCCAAATAGCATTTCACACAATTTCCCAATTTTCACAAAACATCATATAATTTTCGGATGAAACCAGAATGCACGGTTTCCGAAGAAATTCTATTAAAATATCCATACGGCCTCCAAAAATTACGAACTTTTACAGAGTGATAGCCAAGACATTTTCGTACAACTTTCATGTAGAACTCTAAGCCGGATTATTTTTAGATTATTTTATACAGTCTCATGAAACTTCTGGATCCACTACCGCATCGTCCAGTGTACACATCTCCGAAATATTGAGATTTCACCTACCTATTCTCTTTCGTCTCCTCTGAAATTTGGATATGTTATACATTAAGATGTCCTCTACAAGTTTCATGAAGATATCTAAGTCAAATAACCAGATTATAGTCATCATTTAGGTCCTTGAATTCTCGGGTATCTCGGAATACATCACCAGAATCATCGTCTTCAAGATCTAGTTGATTTACTAGGCTATATTTGTTCATTTCACTTCAAATTTGAGTATGTTGTAGTTTAAGATATCTCCTACAACTGTCATGAAGAAATCGAAGCCAAAATCGGACTCTAAACAGACATGCAAGCTCAAACAAGTTTCTGACTCACACGGTCCGAACACAAACAGCCATACCATTCAACATACATCATCCATGCTTTGGTTTTTCTCACTTAAACACTCAAAGATTCAACATGCAAACAACATACAAGCATGCAAGAGAAGCTAGAGGACTCCCACTTGCCTCTAGATCGTTCGGTCGACGGCGAACACGGCGGCGAACACGGCGGCACACGGCGGTTCCTCCTCCTCTCTCTCGGCCGTTCCCCCCTCTCGCATGATCTCTCTCTCTCTCTCTCTCTCCTTGGGCGAGCAAATGGCCGGCCACCCTCTCTCTCTTCCTTCTTATACCCCCTAGAGCTCATCATTAGCAATCATGAGATTGCCTTTCAATGGGCCAATGCATGAGCTCCTCTTTGCCACTTGGCAAAGCTCATGCATGGGCTTCTATTGGGCCTTCTTTGTGGCCGACGGCCACATCTCCTTGGGCCTAAATGGTCTGGCGACAGCCCCCTTCCATGGGCTTCTATTGGGCCGACTAACTTGGCCCATTAAGCTTAGGCCAATGGGCCTAAGGCCCATCCCAAAAATTAACTTTTTCCCCCCCTTTTTTTTTGAATTTCTTCTATAAATATTTTTAAATTTCAATCTTCATCTTGGCCAAAGTCTTGGGGCATCTTGTTTATTGAAATTTAATTTATAAAGTATATGGCCAAGCATAGATTATTAATTTATCAAATTTAAATTTTCACAATCATATGCACAAATCATCTAATTAAAGACTAATGCCTAAAGCATAAGCCATGGAAATTTTTATCACCTAATTAGGAACTTTAACACACCTTATGGCTTGGCTTTGAATTTTGGGATGCCACAAATGATAGAAAAATCGGTCTAGTGCCGTTCGACAGAAATTTCGCAATTAGGTGGAATCACCCACACACTAATCACGCACCTCTGTCAAAATGACCTATCTCTGATCTGTGATCTATTTTGACGGTGCCGTAATGACCTTTGCAAATTAGCACGGTCGAGCAGTCGATTCCTAGTTGAATTCTCGAGTTTATTGCGTTTAAATCCCTTAACGACTTCACTTGATAGGCTAGTTATCCCGTGAGTGGCCAACTCAGGGAAAATAACTATAGGTGCATCGATGAAAAACCCAACTTATTCAATCAAAAACAGAATCTGGAATTTAGGATGTCACACTAAATGAGGTACATCAACGATGATGAAAGGCAAGCCATATCCCATAGTTTCCTATTTATACACTCGTGAGGTGAGCATAAGAAGTTCTATGTCCATAAGATAAAGAGTTCTCTCGTGAATGGTAAGATGACCAAAGTTATCCATTGCTTAACCTCTTTGAGATCCATACACTTGTGAAATTTCGTTCATATTACCCTTGTCAAGAACCTCCCCACACTAGAACATATCGGAGGTAGGATAGCATCACAAGGTGAGAAAGTTGATAGAAATTTTCTTGCTCACATTTGCATCAATCTTTTGGTATCTTTATTGCATATGGACACTCACGATCATTCAAGTGCCCTAAAATGACATAGACTGATCCTCTTTCTTTACCCTACACACTTGTATCCACTATATACCCAATTGAGTCTGTAATTTTGTTTAGTATGAACCTAGCTGATAATTACCCCCACACTAGGGCAAAGCATGAGTCTTTACCATTCAAGTAGCAAGATCCAGAGCACCGACTGAAGATAAAGACCCTAGGAGTCTAATAGCAGTGTTTTGTTTAAACTTATCTAGGCCAGTCTTAAAACGACAAACAAAAATGAAAAACTAAGTGCATGAAAATGCAATGTGCCTAGTAAAAGCGAGACCAATCCCATAGATGTGAAAATTGGATTAAAAAACTAAGGGCATGAAAAAGTAGCGTGCCTAGTAAAAGCAACGCCAATGCCCTCAGAAAAGTGAATTTCAACCATTTGTATTCCCAATCAAAGCTGTTGTCGTGGTACAATAAATGGAGCTTCCACGAAGATAATCCCTGGCGGTGAGAAGAAAGATCAGTGACAATGCCAAGATAATCACCAATTCTTACCCTTTTATACATTTTTGAATCCCTTCGTTTCTCAACCTATAAGTCGAGCCTACATTGCATCTTTTTGTACAAGTCTCCTCAATCTAGGGCATTTGAATTAACATAAGAATTCATGTGTTTATAAACATCGTTCGAAGAAGTGCAAGTAAGATTATTTCCATTTCTTTTCATAGGGCTCTTAACTTGTAAATCCGAAAATGATTGTCCAGCATTTCTTCCATATGTCTTGACTTGGACTGTCTTATTTGCTAAGCCTTTGAGCAAGCCTACATTACGATCCTGACAAAGATCTCTTAGATTGGTAAAGTGATATCACTTGCGAGAATACTCGGACCCTTATCGACATGATGATAGTGAGATGATGTGGTTCTTGTAAATCTTGCATTAATGGTTGGAATAAAACAACATTTTTCCATGAGATTGAGTGGAAAGTCCTTTCGAATTGAAAGTTCCTCATTTGACATATTCAAGACATCCGCATTCGAAACATGCATTGTGTGGCACCCCCGATTCGCTTGAGGTCGCCACAGGTGATCTCTTAATTACTCGATCTCCTACAACTTCATAGACTGATACCCTTTGACTAGAGATTTTTTTTTTTGAAAACGGTCCCAGCGTAGCTTATTAGCGGAAGCATAAACAAGTCTCACCATCCCTTACTCCAATAACCATAATGCAATGCACACCAACTATGCTCCAAATGAAAAGACAAAGCCGAGTCACTTTTATTTATATTTTCACGATGGATTTTTTGGGTCGGTACAACAAAAAGGCCAAGATTTTTAACTATACTTGGCTATCACTCAAAAGAGGACTCGACCCTACGTCGAACATGTACAACCCTCCATCAACAAGCGTTGGCTATCTTCAAAAAGTGTCAGCTCCCATTAGCTATACGTGCCATCACACCCAATTTGGTGCATCTGGCGGCGGCGGTGGTGGCATCCCTAACATCACTCCATCACACCGAACATGGACAGACAAAAACTTCTGGATAATGGGGCCATCAGCAAGACCCACATCATACATCACCAAGACACGGTCTCGAACAAACACTAAACCAGGGGCACCGACACAGATGTGCTCCGTACACTCCACATCAACATCAGTAGGTATGCCATAGTAAGTACCGTGTGCAACTAGCAGCAAAGGCATCATTCTAATATGAAATGTTAATCCCCAAAAGGGGTGAGTACAACCACTGAGCAGTAAAGATCCACCAAACTACTCGATGCGTCAAACAGAACAATCATGGTATTGAGAATAAAACACATATCATTCATGCATTCAAGCATACCTTACCATACAGCCATGCATATCATCATGCAACATGCATAAATCACCATGCACTTGTACTTATATCATCGAGCAGCCATGCATATCATCATGCAACGTGCATATATCACCATGCACTTATACATGTATCATCAAGTGACCATGCATATCATCATTATGTAGTGTACATATTCCACCATGCACTCATCATTAAACAGCCATGCATATATCACCATGCCATATGCACACATCCATGTGCATGACTCAATTCTCGATCTTTATATTTCAAATAGATCACATCATTTTCTTCCTAGGGACCAATGTTTGCATCCCACAATTTATCGCTTGCATCCCACCTGGCATCGCGAGGAACCTCCGGCACACACCTCCGGGCATCCGGCACACACACTCCGGGCATCTTGTACCCCAACTAGCATCACGAGGTATCCCCTCGGCACACACCTCCGAGGCATCCCAACACTCCCGGGGCATCCGGCACACACACTCTGGGCATCCGGTACACACACTCCGGGCATCCTGACACTCCCGGGGCATTGTCGGCTCACACCTCCGACGGTCTCGTTATTATCTCAATTTATATTCACACATGTATCTCAATTTCAACATGGTATTTGATGGAACAATATCAAGGGTCTCAACCAACTTTTCATGCCATACAACATGTCATATGTCATCACATATGCAGCAAAATCAACCACTCAAAGTATTACATCACATGGACAAATTTATTCATTTTTTTAAAAATGCATCAATTTTTTTCGGATAAATCAGAATGCATTCCTCTAGTTAAAACTCTAGAAAAATTAGTAAATGGTATTAATAAATTCTGAAAACTTGACACATTATAGATGAGACCTAAAGGCAGATATCTCATGAATAACACCATACCAAATGAATCTCACACAAAACAGTACGGTCCATGCATCACAATTTCCAAAATTTCAACATTTCAGCTTGCACAGTTTCGGAAGTAATTTAAATTAAATACCCAAATGAACTCCAAAAATTCTGAAATTTTGATATGATATGGAAAAGTCCTAAAGGTAAATATCTCATGAAGAAATCGAAAACCAAATCGTTCTAGATTAATATATATAGACGATTATTTCCTCCTGTTCTCGGTGTCATTTTTCCAGATTGTCTTCTTTCAAAGGAAACTCGTTTCACCGACCTACATATGTTCGTTTCTTCCAAATTTTCAGTATGTTATTCCTCACATTATTACCTACAACTTTAGTTAAGGATACATGATCAAATTTTAACTGTATGATTTTATAAAAATCACGAAATCATACTAGGTCGAGGTAGCGTTTTCCCCAGATCCAGTTTCTTCAAAGAACAACGATTTCGCCAACCTATTTTTGTTCATTTCCTCTAAATTTTTTATATGTTCTACCTCAGGAATTACACTACAACTTTCATTAAGAGATAAAAGTGATATTTTCACAAAAAATCTACTTTACAGACCACGAAATCACTAAAGATCAGCACAACAAATTCCAGATCTAATTTCTCCAAAGAAAAATCATTTCACTAACCAATACTTGTTAATTTTGCCTCAAATTTTAGTATGTTCTTACTCAATATGTTTTCTACAACTTTCATCAAGAAATAGAAACAATATTCCAACTAAAAAGTCGCATGCAGCTCACAGACTCATGGATGGTCGGACTGGTTTTTTCCAGAAACAGCATGCTAGGCCAACGAATTTCTCCCCATAGCTTCGGCCTTTCATCACATCTACCACAACCAAAATTCACCATCTTCTACACACACATCACAGCAAGCAAAGGGTAGGTTTTAGGACTCTACTTGCCTGAAACTTAAGCACAAAACAGGGACGAACGGCGGCGAGCTAGGCGGATGATCGGCGGACGGCCCTCCTCCTTCCTCTCGCACACACGGCCTCTCCTTTCTCTCTTCCTTTCTTCCTTTCCTTTCCTTTCTCTCTTTCTCTCCTCTCTCTCTCTCTCAGACGACTCCCTCTCTTTCTCTTTCTCTCGTGCAAACCCCTCTCTCTCTCTCTCCTTCCTCGCTTAATCTGCCCCCCCTCACTCTCTAATTTCTTCCCTCTCATGATTAACAATCATGATCTTGCATGCCGGCGCCACTTGGCAATTGCCATGCAAGATGGGCTTGAATCCGACTGGGCTTGGGCCAGCTTGGTCGACAGCAGCTCTTCCTCTCCCTTGGGCTTCGCGGGCCAGGCCCATATGGCCGAATGGTGGGTGATCGTGGGCTGGGTTTTTGGGCCAGCTTGGCCTAAGAATTTCGGCCCACTTCCCCTTTAATTATCTACTAATTTCCTCCACTTAAATAAATTCCTAACTTACAAAAATAATATGGCCATAAAACTTGTAGTCATAAATCCATCGATTCCAATTTATAACACACATGGTCAATGATAGAATTTTTTTTCCTATCAAATAATTATCCATTAAAAGCTTGGCCATAAATCTCATTGCAAATTATGGATCAAATGGCTACAATATAACTTGATGGTACTTCCATCATCTTTCCATAGGTTGAAATGTATCTAGAGGTTGCCATGAATTTTGGGATGCCACACATTGTCTTTCTAAATTTTCCCTAATGGAACTTTAGTAATGCAAAACAAACAAAATTGTTGTGCACGAACCCCATTTGAATTGATATATGTACAATCACACGTATGTATTAACAAGAGACATACTTTCACATATTAGAGATATCACCTAGTAAGCATATCTCTACCCCTATTTCTAAGAAACCTTGTGTCTAACCAAGTGTTTTACTTCCTTTGAGTACTTGCCACTATCCAGGTACTTTGTCTCATTAACAGTCGATCTGCTCAAGTTGTCCTTAGTAGTTGTCTAAGTATCCCATTATCTTTGAGTACTTGCCACTATCTAGGTACTTTGTCTTATTGACACTTAATCTACTTGAGTTATCCTCAGGATATAGATGCTTGCAATTGTCCAGGTATCTTTAAATCTTTGAGTAACTACCACTATTTAGGTACTTTGTCTTATTGACACTTGATTTGTTTAAGTTGTCCTTAAGATATGGATACTTTCGGTTATTCAGGTGTCCCGTTATCTTTGAGTATCTGCCATTGTCCAAGTACTCACTCTTATAGGAGCTAGACCTATTCGAGTTGTCCTTAGAGTATCAATACTTGCGACTGTCCAAGTATCCCATTATCTTTAAGTACTTGCCACTGTCCAAGTACTCTCTCTTACCAACACTTGACATGTTCAAATTGTCCTCAGGATATGGATATTAGTGATTGCCCAAGGATCCTATTATCTTTAAGTACGTGTTACTATCTAGGTACTCTCTCTTATTGACACTCGACTCTTTTGAGTTGTTCTCAAAGTATGGATACTTGCGACTGTCCAAGTATCACATTATCTACGAGTGTCTGCCACTGTTTAGGTACTCTCTTTCATTGACACTCAACCTGTATGAGTTTTCCTCAAGCTATTCTCCAAATTACATCTTTGAATACCTATAGTTGTCCAAGTATGCCAATACTTGGTGTGCCTGTGGCTACCTAGGTATGCTCTCTAATTACCATGACACTCAACTTGCCTGAGTTATCCCTAGATTGCATCTTTGGATACTTGCAACTATCTAAGTATTTCACTACTTTGTGTGCCTGCAACTACCTAGATATGCTCTCTTATTACCATGATACTCGGCCTACCCAAGTTGTCCTCTAATTATATCCTTGAATATTTGTGAATATCCAAGTATTTCACTACTTTGTGTACCTAAGGCTACCCAGGTATTCCAGCCCTTTTGAGTGCTTGTGGTTATCTAGGTATTCCTGAAGTTTTATGGCCTTATGGTGCACTAGAGCAAAGTCAGGTATTGGATAGACAATCAGTTCCCTGCATCATCAGATGAGCCTCATGCTACATCCAAAATTTCTTTTTGCCAGGAGATGAGAGACCATCATGAATATCCCAAGTTCATCCTAGGTATTCCCAAATTTTCTTTACTAAAAGGTGAGGGACCTTCTCAAGTGCCTAAGGTGAGTAGTCATAAGTACTCTTTCGATGCCTTCAAATGTCTAGGTATCCTCCAAGGTAACTTTTAGGAAATAAGGAATTAATATAGTGTGCTTCCGTAGCCTAGAGTACACGATGTGCTTTCGTAGCCCGGCGTCTCTCTTTACCGATGCAACATGCTTTTGTAGCTTGAAGTCAAGTAAACAACTTGTTGCTACAACAATTTGTTGATCTAACAGCCGATCAAAGAATGGTTTGGGTCTTGGAGGAGCAATTTCCGGTCAAGATGATAGAAGAAAAGTTCGGGTTCTAGACAAATAACTTTTTGCTACAACAAGCAAGTGAAGAAAGGTTTGAGTCCTAAAAAAGCAACTTCCTGTCAAGAAGACTGAGAAAAGGTTCAAGTCCTAAACAAACAATTTGTTGCTATAACAAGTGACCAAAGAATCGTTCAATCCCAGAAAAGCAATTTCCTATCATGGCGACCAAAATGTTCGGGTCCTAGTACGGCGCCCCCTGACGACCCCCAATTTGTTAGGGTCGCCACATCACTTCCTTGTCCTAGATATCCTCCTTTTGTAAATTATTGGATTTCAAGGAATCCACAAGTCTAGGGAAAGATCTATAACATTTTCCATTGGTCTCTGCGCAATTTATATGGCGGAGCCAGATCCAACAACTCCCTTCGTAAACGTTGAAATGATGCACACTAAATACACACATAGATAATAATCGGACACTTTTATTTACATATACTGGATGGACATGGTTCGTCGGTACATCAAAAGTCGAAGTTTTCTATGTCACGCCTCGATCCTCGAGCACATGCCCATCCCTTGGTGGTCCATAAAGTTGCGATGTCCCAGGACACGTCGCCGACCCATTCGTTTTAATGCACATGCGTAAGCGAACGATTACCCCTAACAACAACCAGCACGAGATAGAAAAGCAGGAAAACAATTCACAATCAAAACACTTTTATAAACACCCCGGTTTATATACAAGACTAGACTAAGGTCAAGAGCTTACAAAAGATTGGCTCTCAAAACGAAGCTATCTTAAGACCCACTAGTCTGACACATTCGCCGATCCTTCGGTCTCGACAGGCTCCGGGGGCTTCGGGTCCTCCATAGCACCATCAAGAGGGTCAGTTGCACTCTCGCCTAGAGCGACATCGACTACCACAGCAGGAATTTCAAAACCCTGGAGGTGACCCTCCTTGTATCGATTGAGTCAGTGGCAAAACTACACTCTGAATTCATGCGGTACCCTCTGAGGTAGGCCCTCATCAACCCAGATGGCGGTCACCATGAGTTCATAGACCCAGTGAGCCACGGGGACAAGGTAGTCAAAAATCCGCTCGGTAACCCTTATGGGTCGACCAAAACGTTCCAAAGGAATCGCCATCTAAGGACTCGAAAGGGTTGAGCCCATGACGGGGTGAGACAATGTCTCAGCAAGTTCACCCCCTAAACTCTGACTATGAAGGAAATACACCTAGACGCAGTCTATGCACACAAAACAGAAAACTTACCTTGCCTCAGTTCCCTCCAGCAAATCAGTACAATTCATACACCCAATCATTCAATTCAATTCAATCCATCGATCAATCGATCCATCTATTCAGTCAATTCAATTCGATAATTGCTCGCACAAGCTAATGTAAATTATTGCTCTCACAAGTTGATGTACAATAGTTCTCAGACAAGCTGACAATTCAATGCTCACGCAAGCTGATGATTTATTGCTCACACAAGCTGACATACGATAATTTCGGTGTCAAAACCCGCCACTTGGGAATTTCTAATTAAAATTCCAGAATTTCACAATTTTGGAATAAATATCCAAACTCACAATTTCCACTCAATTTGCACAAATTAGCAATCAATTGCATAAATTAAGCACACCATTGCAATTGGCACAAAATTTCGAAAAATAATAAATAATTAAATAAATACCAAAAATAATTAAATAAATGCAATTAATTACTAAAAATACCAACTTAGGTTGGAAATGTCTAATTAACCACCTAAACGGGCCCGGAAATATTCTGAACCTATCCAGATAAATAGTAGACCTATCTAGTCTCTAATTAGTCTATTCTAACCACCTAACATGCACAATTGAATAATTAAATTAGTAATCCATTCTAACTAACCACCTAATACATACTTAACTTAAACTAAACACCCCCTAAACATCATTAACTCCCTAAACAGAGTTTAGTGAGTAAACTCACTGGTTTGGCGATCCGGTGAGTCCATGACGACAGCGACACGGAGACGGGCGACAAACAACCCTGCGGTGACACCAAACACGGCCCACAAGAGACCTAAAACAGGCCTCGAAGCTTCAAAGCCCTTACTAGCTTCGATTTTTGCTCCTTGCTACTGGGCTTGATCGGAGGGCTGAAATGGCTCAGGAAAGAGGCACAGTGGGACGGCGAGGCTACTGCGGGGTAAGGCAGAGACGGAAGGCAGCTGGGCGCAACAAGCTCAGGCGACGCAAGTGGCAGTCGGACGGCGACTAGGGGCGTTGATGGGCAAAAGGGAGAGGCTGCCAGTTCTCTCTGGTTCACTCAAGCCTTCTTAAGGCCACCACAATGGATTAGGTGGCCCCAAGCTTGAAGAAGGAGCTGTTGAAGATGGAGGGGCCCAAATGCCCCAAAAGTCTTCACTTCTATCCTCCAATGCTCATTGCCAAGGTCCCACCACTTGGGCTATCATCCATGGCCAAAATGCAACACAAGACTTCCCCTAAAAGCTTCATTTGATGCCTCAAATGGTGCACACCCCTTGGCCTACGAATTTTGGGACATTTGCCACTCAATTCATTCAATTCCCTTCAATTGGATCCAATTTGATGTCCATAAATCCAGCAAGGGTGCCAACATCCCATTCAACATTTTTGCTCATCAATTGAATCAACTTGAATCCCAAAAACGCGACAAAAGATGGCCCTCTGATTTTTCCAGTCCAAAATACCCTTACTTTGAAATTTCGCCGAAAATCTCAGTTTACCGAAAAAATCTTCAAATGATGAGTTGAGGTTCCTAAAATGAATTGTGACATGACACTACTTTCAATTTTTGAAATCGGTTTCAATTTTGCGGTTAATTTCAATCTTGCACGATTTTAGCGTGACCTAATCTACTGGGTAGCTTTTAGGAATTTTTGGTGCAATTGACCCGTGGTCGATTATTTCTGAGCCACAATGTACATCTTCGACACATTGGCAACTCTTAGTTGTCGTGAAAATCTCGAAGTTTCAAATACGAACAAAGGGTACCAAAACGATAGAAAAATCGGCCTAGTACCAATTGATAATAATTTTATAATTAGGTGGAATCACCCACACACTAAGCACATACCTCTGTCAAATCGACCTATCTCTAGTCTCTAATTGATTTTTAACTATGTCATAATGACCATTGCAGATTAGCACGGTCAAGCAATCGATTCGTAGTCGAATTATCAATTCTATTGCATTTAGATTCCTTAACGGCTTCACCTGATAGACTAGTTATCCCGTGAGTGACCAATTTAGGGAAAAGAACTATAGAAGCGTGATGAAAAACCTAATTTATCCAATCGAAGACAGAACCTAAAATTCAGGATGTCACAACTTTTTCCCTCTTATAAAAATTTCATCCTCGAAATTTAAACCATTACAGATCTTTAAACATAAAGGTGGGGTTATAGTTGTCTCGTCGATTCTCCACTCTCCCAAAGTTGCTCCTTCAGTGCCGTGGTGTTGCTAGACCACTTTAACCAATGGGATCATCTTGGTACGCAGAATTTGTTTCTTTCGATCCACAATCTGAACCAGTCTTTCCATGTACGACACTCTGTCGTCCATCTCTAGCTCTTCAAAATTTAGCACGTGGGTTGGGTCAGGTTCATAGTTCCTTAACATTGACAAGTGAAAGACATCATGCACTTGCGCCAACATCGGCAGCAATGCAAGATGATACGTTAGAATCCTTATTGTTTCCAGAATCTCAAAAGGGACCTACGTACTTTGGATTCAACTTTCCTTTTTTGCCGAAGTGCGAAGTATCCCTCATCGATGACACCTTCAGAAAGACGTGCTCACCAACTTGGAATTCCAATGGCCTTCAACGCTTATCTGCGTAGCTTTTCTGGTGGCTCTAAGCGGTCTTTAATTTGTCCCTGATGACGGCAATTGCATCCA
Source organism: Eucalyptus camaldulensis (assembly GCA_019915185.1). Classification (NCBI taxonomy): domain Eukaryota; kingdom Viridiplantae; phylum Streptophyta; class Magnoliopsida; order Myrtales; family Myrtaceae; genus Eucalyptus; species Eucalyptus camaldulensis. The sequence continues at coordinate 872,656 of JAHSVA010000014.1, forward strand.
CTAACTGCTGGACTAACTCTAGGCCTGTGATCTTTTGTTCTCCAACCTCATCCCAACAGACTGGCATTTTGCACGCTCGGCCATACAACGCTTCAAAAAGAGCCATCTGAATGCTCTGCTGGTAGCTGATGTTGTAAGCAAACTGGGCAAGATGAAGCTGTTCCTCCCAGCTTTCCTTGAAGTCCAACACGCAAGCTCGTAGCATGTCATCGAGGGTTTGAATCGTCCTCTCAGACTGGCCATCCATCTGAGGATGATAAGCCGTACTGTATTGCAGCTTCGTTCCTAAGGCAGCTTGCAAACTTTTCCAAAAGGCAGCTGTGAACCTCGGGTCTCGATCTGATGCAATCATCACCGACACTCCATGCAAACAAACAATCTAACGTACGTACAATTTTGCATGCCTATCCAACTCAAGGTCCTTTCACACGGCGATGAAGTGAGCCGACTTCATCAGTCTATCGACCACTACCCAAATGGAATCATTACCCCTCTGACTCCTTGGTAAACCTATCACAAAATCCATTGTGATGTGTTCCCATTTCCACTCGGGCATCTTGAGAGGTTGCAGAAGTCCTCTCGGCTTACAATGTTGTGCCTTCACTTGCTGACATGTCAGACACTTGGCGACATGTTTGGCGACGTCCGCCTTCATCCCAGGCCACCAATAGTGTTGACGCAAATTTTGATACATCTTTGTACTGTCATGATGAATGTTGTAACTGCTACGATGAGCTTCTAACAAGATCTCTTCCTTAAGCTCTGCATTGTTAGGTACACACAATCGTCCTCGAAACTTTAGTGTTCCGTCATCCAAAATCTGAAAGTATCCTCTTGCAAGATCTTCTGAATCTTTGGGTCTATCAACTGAAGCGTCTTGATTCTGATATGCAATTCCAGCTCAATTCTGAGGGTGGCCATAAGATTTGTAAGGTGGCCTACCTCAAATTTGAAAACCGAGTCTCGAGCTCTCTCGAGTAAAATCCATTCCTTAACCATCATGTGCGCAACTGAAGATTTCCGACTTAGTGCATTTGCAACTTTATTCGCCTTTCCATGGTGATACCAGATATCACAATCATAGTCCTTCAGGAGTTCCATCTAGCGACACTGTCTCATATTCAACTCCTTTTGAGAGAATAGATACTTGAGACTTTGATGATCAATGAAGATTTGGAATCTTTCTCCACATAAATAATGTCTCCAAATCTTTAGAGCGAAAATAATCGCGACGAGTTCCGAGTCATGCGTTGGGTAATCCAGCTTGTGAGGTCTCAACTGATGGGATGCGTATGCAACAACCCTACCATGTTGCATCAGCATGCAACCCAGTCATCATTATAGATCTCGTATCCTTCAAGGCTAGATGGAATGGTCAGCATAGGTGAGGTAGTCAGCTTCTGCTTAAGCTCTTGGAAACTATGCTCACACTTATCTATCCACACAAACTTCTCTTCCTTCTTCAATAGTCAGGTCAATAGCGACGTTAACATTGAAAATCATTCCACGAACCTTCTGTAGTAACTTACCAAACCCAAAAAGCTTCTGATCTCCATCATTGTTGTCGGTCTTAGCTAGTTGATAACTGATTCAATCTTGGTTGGGTCCACGAAGATTCCTTCGCCTGAAATCATGTGACCTAAGAACGCCACATGAGTTAGCCAAAACTCACACTTACTGAAATTGGCGTACAGCTCATGATTCCTCAAGGTCTGAAGTACCCTCCTCAAATGCTTCTCATTCTCCTCTCAACTTCCCGAATACACCAGGATATCATCGATGAACACGATCACAAATTGATCCAGGTATTCTTTGAATACTCGGTTCATTAGATCCATAAAAGCAGCTGGGGCGTTTGTCAAACCAAACGGCATTACAATGAACTCACAATGGCCATATCGAGTACGAAACGCTGACTTCGATATGTCCTCCTTTCTGATCCTCAGCTGATGATATCTCGTCCTCAAGTCGATTTTAGAAAATATCGATGCTCCTTGTAGCTGATCAAACAAGTCGTCGATCCTCAGTGGTGGATACTTCTTCTTGATAGTCACCTGATTGAGTTGATGATAGTCAACGCACAGACGTAACGAACCATATTTCCTTTTCACGAACAAAACTGGTGCTCCCCAAGGTGATGCACTAGGACATATGAATCCCTTATCCAACTACTCCTACATCTGCACATTTAGTTCCTTCAACTCAGACAACGCCATTCGGTAGGGAGCCTTAGAGATTGGCTCTGTCCTGGGTGCTAACTCAATCACGAACTTGATCTCCCTTTGTGGCGGCATGCCAAGCAAAACCTTTGGAAACACACCTGGAAATTCTTGTACCACTACGATGTCCTCGATCTTCAGCTCCTTGACTGTCGTATCCATGACAATTGTCAAGTAACCTTGGCAACCCCCGTCTAACAAACGGGTTACTTCAAGCGACGAGATTAAGGTAATCGAAGGTCCTCCTCGATTCCCAATAAACTCGAAACTTTCACCCAATAACGGGTTAAATTGAATCGCTTTACGATAGCAGTCCATCTTAGCTTATTGTTTGGTGAGCTAGTCCATGCCAATTATCACATCAAAATCATACATGGCTAGGACTAACAAATCTATCCTCCCTTCTCGCTCACCAATTACTAACTTGCAACCAGAACAACCCAATGTAGCTAACTCCTTATTCTTTAACGGTGTAGATATGCTAACCACTGATTCCAACAACTCTGGACTCAATCCTATTAGCTTTACAAATTACTCAGCTATAAAAGAATGAGTCGCGCCAGGATCAAATAAAGCATATGCAACATGGTCATTCAGCGAAACCGTACCTGTAATCACATCAAGTGAGTCCTCTGCCTGTCCTCTAGTGATGGCGTACGCTCGTCCTTGTGCTGGGGGTCTATTTTATCAATCCTGTGGTGTATTATGTGGCGCAAACCCCCTATTCTGACCCAACGATGGTGGCGGCGGTAATTATGGTATTCCCCTCGGCTTTCTCGGACTGTCACTAGCCAGGTGACCCTGTTGGCCACACTCGAAGCAAGCACCCATCCTTAAATGTCACAAGGCTGATCCATGTCGCCTTCCACAAAAGTAACACGCACCATTTTGACTCGGTGCTGACTTGCCTACTCCACCCTTTCTGTTGGGTGGGACATGGTACCTTCCTCTAGTCATGGGCTTCTTCCTAAACCAGTTCCCATCTTTGTTCGAACTGAACCTTGAACCAGTGAACTAGACGCAATATTTTGTTCACTCAAGTTCCTCTTTATTAGCTAGGCTCAACCATATTTCTCGTTGTAATCCTTTAGGTCGAATGGCACCAATGGATTCCTCAGCTTTGGTTGAAGGCCATTCCTAAACCTCCTAGCATTATCTTTCGGATCTTCTACCAATCTTGGAGCGTACTGAGATAGCTCAATAAACTTTGCATCGTATTGATCCACAGTTAGCATGCCTTGACGGAGCCGCTGAAATTCCTTCATGCTCTCGAGCGCTACCCGAAAAGTACTTGTCATTAAAGGCTCTCAGAAAGGCGTTCCACACCGGAACTATGCCTTCAGGAAAAATCATGCTTCTAGTGGCCCTCCACCACGTACTTGCGTTACCCTGCAGCTGGTATACTGCTAGGACAAAATTTTTCCTCCTTAGTGCACATCAAAAGTGCAAAAGCTTTCTCTAGGTCTTAGATCCAGAGTGTTGTAGCCTCGGGATCTCCTACATCAGTGAACCTTCGCGGGTTCAGCTTCAAGAACTGCTCCACGAGCTTATGCACCGGCCTCTCTTTCTTCATAATCACGTTCCTAGCTGGAACTTCGGCAGGTGCGGTAGCGGCTACGGCCTCAGCAGCGGCGGCAATGGCAGCAGTAGCGGTGGCTTGAGCAGTGGCGGTAGTGGCGGCGGCTTGATTCTGGGCCTGCTGCCTCATCAAATTCCCAAGTGTCTCAAACGTCTACATGATCTCTTCAATCCTGGGATCACCAGGGGTTGCTACTCCAGCACCAACAAGAGGCGGCGCTACACCACTAGTGCTAGCCTGAGCCGACGCTTTACCACGACCCCTTTGGGTGCCGACCCTTGTCGACGTGCTACCTTGAGTGGCAGGTCCAATGGTTCTATTCCTAGGAGTCCTCTGCTCCTGATCGCTCATTATGCAAGTTCTTTAAAGAAACCTGCTTTTCGATTCCACACAGAATTAGAAGCTGAGCAATCCCCACAAAACAATCTACCAACCCGCTATCAATCACATGCATCGGCACAAAATAGAGGTCATTCCTACTAACTATCCCATAACCTATCGCACCTTATCACTCAAACTATCAACTAGCTCTGATACCACTCCGGGCGGGGATGTCACGCCCCGATCCTCGAGCGCGTGCCCATCCCTCGGTGGTTGATAAAATTGTGACATTCTAGGATGCATCGCTGACCTATTCATTTTAATGCACATGTAGAAGCGAACGATTACCCCTGACAACAACCAGCATGGGATAGAAAAACAGGAAAACAATTCACAACCAAAACACTTTTATAAACACCCCGATTTATATACAAGACTAAACTAAGGTCAAGAGTCTACAAAAGACTACCTCTCAAAACGAAGCTGTCCCAAGACTAGATAGTCAGACACATTTGTCGATCCTTCGGTCTCCATAGGCTCTAAGGGCTTCGGGTCTTCCATAGCACCATCAAGAGGGTTAGTTGCACTCTCGCCTAGAGTGGCATCGACTACCATAGCGAGAATCTCAAAACGCTAGAGGGGAACCTCCCTGTATCCATTTAGTCTGTGGCAAAACTACGCTTTGAATCGATGCGGCACCCTCTGAGGTAGGCCCTTATCGACCCAAACGGTGGGCACCGCGAGTTCATAGACATAGTGAACCCCAGGGATAGGGTAGTTAAAAGTTCACTCAGTAACCCTCATGGGCCGACGTTGTGGAATCTCAAAACCCTAGAGGGGAACCTCCCTGTATCCATGGCAAAACCACACTCTGAATTGATGTGGCACCCTCTGAGGGAGGCCCTCATCAACCCAGAAGGTGGTCGCCATGAGTTCATAGACCCAGTGAGCCCCATGGATAGGGTAGTCAGAAGTCCGCTCGGTAACCCTCATGGGCCGACGCTGTGTAATCTCAAAACCTTAGAGGGGAACCTCCTTGTATCCATTGAGTCCATGGCAAAACCACGCTTTGAATTGATGTGGCACCCTTTGAGGTAGGCCCTCATCGACCTAGAAGGTGGTCACCACGAGTTCATAGACCTAGTGAGCCTCGGGGATAAGGTAGTCAAAAGTCCGCTCGGTAACCCTCATGGGTCGACCAAAACCTTTTGAAGGAACCGCTATCTAAGGACCTGAAAAGGTTTAGCCCACGTCGGGGTGAGACAATATCTTAGCAAGTTCACCCACTAAACTTTGACTAGGAAGGAAATACGCTTAGAGGCAGTCTATGCACACAAGACAAGAGACTTACCTCGCCTCAGTTCCCTCCTACAAGTCAGTACAATTCATATACCCAATCATTCAATTCAATTCAATCCATCGATCAATCAATCCATCCATTCAGTCAATTCAATTCAATAATTGCTCGCACAAGCTTATGTAAATTATTGCTCTCACAAGCTGACGTACAATAATTCTCACACAAGTTGACGATTCAATGCTCACACGAGCTGACAATTCAATGCTCACACAAACTGACGATTCAATACTCACACAAGCTGATGATTTATTTGCTCACACAAGCTGACATATGATAATTTCAGTGTAAAAACCCGACACCAAGGAATTTATGATTAAAATACCAGAATTTCACAATTTTGGAATAAATATCCAAAATCATAATTTCCACTCAATTTGCATAAATTAGTAATCAATTGCATAAACTAAGCACACCACTGCAATTAACATGAAATTCTGGTTACTAGCTATCTCGGTATAATTTCCATAAAATAATAAACAAATAAATAAATACAAAAAATAATTAAATAAATGCAATTAATTACTAAAAATACCAACTAAGGCTGAAAATGCCTAATTAACCACCTAAACGGGCACGGAAAAATTCCGAACCTATCTAGATAAATAGCACGACCTATCTAGTCTCTGATTAGTCTATTATCACCACCTAACATGCACAATTGAATATTTAAATCGCTAATCCATTCTAACGAACCACCTAATCCATATTTAGCTTAAACTAAACACCCCCTAAGCATCATTAACTCCCTAAGTAGAGTTTAGTGAGTCAACTCACCGGTTTAGCAATTTGGTGAGTCCATGACGACGGTGACACGGAGACAGCCAACGAACAACCCTACGGCGACACCAAATAAGGCCCGGAAGAGACCTAAAATGGGCCTTGAAGCTTCAAAGCCCTTGCAGGCTTCGGTTTATGCTCCTTGCTACTGGGCTGGATCGGAGGGTTGACACGGCTCGGGAAAGAGGCACGGCGAGACGGCGAGACTACCACGGGGCCAGGCGGAGGCGGACGGTGGCTAGATGGCGATGGTGAGGCTCCGACGGTGACCAGGGATGGCTGCGAGATTGCGAGGAGGCGTGGGTGCTAGCGGATGAGCGCGACAAAGGTGTAGGAGGAGCGGCTGGGCGCGACAGGCTTGGGCGACGCGAGGGGCTGTCGGATGGCGGCTGAGGGCATCGATGGGCAAGGGGGACGGGTTGGTAGTTCTCTCTAGTTCACTCAAGCTTTCTCAAGGCCACCACAATGGATAAAGTGGCCCTAAGCTTGAAGAAGGAGCTGCTGAAGATGGAAGGGCCCAAATGCCCCAAAAGTCTTCACTTCTATCCTCCAACGCTCATTGGCAAGGCCCCACCACATGGGCTATCATCCATGGCCAAAATGCAGTACAAGACTTCCCCTAGAAGCTTCATTTGATGCCTGAAACGTTGTGCACCCCTTGGCCTACGAATTTTGGGACATTTGCCACTCATTTCATTCAATTCCACTTCAATTGGATCTAATTTGATGTCCATAAATCCAGCCAAGGTCCAACATCCCATTCAACACTTTTTCCTCAACAATTGAACCAACTTGAATCCCAAAAACGAGACCAAAAACGACCCTCTTATTTTTCCGTCCCAAAATACCCTTACTTTGAAATTTCGCCAAAAATCCTGGTTTGAAGAAAAATCTTTGGAGGATGAGCCGACGTTCCGAAAATAATTGTGACATGACAGAACTTTCAATTTTTTAAATTGGGTTTAATTTCACGGTAAATTTCAATCTAGTGCAATTTTAGCGTGACCTAACCTACCGGGTAGGTTTTAGGAATTTTTAGTGCAATTGACCCGTGGTCGATCATTTTTTAGCAATAATGTACATCTTTGATACATTGGCAGCTCTCGGTTGTCGTGAAAATCTTGAGGTTTCAAATACGAACACAGGGTACCAAAACGATAGAAAAATCGATCTAGTGCCGATCGGCCAGAATTTTGCAATTAGGTGTAATCACCCACACACCAATCATATACTTTTGTCAAATTGACCTATCTCTGATCTCTAATCGATTTTTAACTGTTCCGTAATGACCCTTGCAGATTAACACAGTCGAGCTGTCGATTCTTGGTTGAATTCTTAAGTCTATTGCATTTAGATTCCTTAACGACTTCACTTGATAGACTAGTTATCCCGTGAATGATCAGTTTAGGGAAGAGAACTATAAACGCGTCGATGAAAAGCCCAACTTATCCAATCGAAAACAAAACCTGAAATTTTGGATGTCACATTCTATACCTCGCTATATCCAAAAATTGACCGACGTTTCCAGTAGCTATTCACATGTCTTCCTTCATCAAGTGCTTGCGTCCAAAAATTTATTGCTGTCCAAGCGACCTCGATCACTCAACGCCACTCAATCCCCCGTCATCATCCTCTGGCGGCGACGGCAGCGGCCCCAGAGTATGTCCATTCCTACGAACATATAGGATGACGAACTCCTGATGCATGGGACTCGAGGGGAGGCCAATGTCGATTGTCAGTATCACTCTCGCCCGAATGAAAGTCAGTCCCAGTGAATCAAGATCGTGATGCTCTGATTGTTCCCATTGCAAATCGATAGTGATCCCATAGAAAGTATTAGGAGGTGCGGGCAGCAATGGCATCTTTCTTACACTGAAATATGTTAGTCCCACAAGGGGTGAGTATGACTACTTAGCTGTTAAAGCTCTACTAAACTATATTATGTAAACTATCATTACCTAATTTCATGCAAAATAAACAAACACAACTAGAGGAATAGATATGCATTAAACCAATAGAATTTTATAACGATATGACATAACATAGCAGAACAATCAAGCTTTAGAACTCAATAAATTTTTTATTCACTACCACCATCTTCCGGAGGACAAATGTTTGCGTCACTCCAAGCATATCGCACCCAACCTGGCATCACAAAGGCCTTCGATTCCATATTTCAATCACCAGGCATCCGGAGCGTGTTATGTTACACCTCCAGGCATCCTGCACTTAACCTAGCATCACAAGGAACCTCCAGGGCTCACCATGTCAATGATGTCCCACATGCATCTGGATCATGTTACATCACACTTCCAGGCATCCCAACACCTGAGGAACCTCTAGGGTTCACTAGTCACTGGACTTCCGAAGGCATCACCACTACGATCCTCCAGGCAACCCGACGCCCGGGGCATCGTCGACCCGAGGGTCCAACGGCATCGATAACATTCCAACCATCGTATAGTAATTAGATCAATTTAATGTCAAAATGTTTTTGAATCACCAACATGAAAATCTTTTGGTTTTTCGAAGTTCATTTGTAAAGCCTTGAGTCGTATTTATGCCTCACGGCTCGAGATGTAACAAGTTATAAAAACTATAAGAAAATTTAAAATTGGCACATCGGTGAATCCAAATCTCAATCTTGACTTCAAGGTTTTAAAACAGTTCATATAAAAATTTCGAAAATTTTGAGGACACCAAAATTTCTTGAAATATTTGCAAGCAGTGCCTCGGTATATACAAATTTTATCGTAAATAGGGAGATTTCAAAACAGTTCATAAGCAAAATTTCGAGAACTTTACAACAGCAAAGATTAATGCATATTCGGAGGCCAAAATTGCATTTGCTCATGAGAAATATGAAGCTCTTTCAATAGCCTAGCCCCAACCCAATTTGGTCATCCCGAATTCATCATTCAACACTAGAATTCAAACAATGCAATCTAGTAATGCACTTCCTCAGGCAACAATAGCAATAAACTATATAGATTAGTAGACTTCAGCTTGCCTTACGTCCAATGGCAAGCGAGCAGTGAGCTACGAGCACGGCCAAGGCAAATCATAGAGCTCGCGGGTCACTAGGTCTAGCTCAGTAATAGCAAAGCGTGAGCGAGCGGTGTTGGCAGCGTGTTGCGAGGTGGGGAGGTGGCTGGTGACGCGGCAGTTGACGGCAGCAAAACACACGCGAGAGAAGGGCGAGAAGCCAGCAGCGGCGATGGCGAGAGGGTTACAGTCTCTCTCTCTCTCTCTCTCTCTCTCTCTGCGTTTTCCTCCTTGTGAACTCCAGCTGTCTCTTCTTCGGCTCCTTTGTTTCCCCTGTGGTTGACTAATGTAGTCAACAAACTGCCTCCTTTGATGGCAGTGACAAGCGGAGACAGCTTGAGTAGTGCGTGGCTGCCCTTGAAGAGTTTCGATTGCCATGTGTCCCTTCCCATGCCTAGATGTGTCTCTTCTTTTGTTGACTGCATGGGTCAACTATGTGGGCCTTTGTGGTAGTCGATAGGAGAGGAAATCCACCGCATGGAGGAGGGGCAGCCAACGTGATCGCATGGTGGCCGACTTTGGTGTTCCTTCCTTGGCGTACTCGGGTCAGCAGGGTCAAAAAATGTGGCTGTTGGTGAGGCGGCTCGGGATTGACGTTTGTCTTCCTAGCTAATCGCCTTAGGCGGGAAACTTTAGATATATGACATTGTGAAACTTGTCGATATACAATGTCTCAGTTTGACGACGATAGTATCGAAACGGCGTTTATAATTGGTGTCAACGGCGTGGTCCGACGACAATCTTGTCGGCCCGTCACGGTCTATTACATACCTGAGATCTGGCGAAATCTGGATGTCACAATTCTCCCCTCTTTAGAGAATTTCATCCTCGAAATTACACATCTCTTACATGTCATTGAAAAGATGAGGGTACCTCTGCCTCATTTCCTTTTCGCTTTCTCATGTGGCGTCTTCCACATCGTGGTGTTGCCATAAGACCTAAACTAATGGAATTCTCTTGGTTTGAAGGACTTGCTCCTTCTGATCTAATATTTGAATCGGTTCTTCCATGTACTTCACTTTCTCATCCACTTTGATGGCTTCATGATCGAGTATGTGACCAGGATTGGGCTAGTACTTCCTCAGCATCGATGCATGAAAAACATCATGTAAATTTGTCATTTTATGGGACAATGCCAATCGGTAGGCTACAGCCCCTCTCCTTTCAAGGATTTCGAAAGGTTCGACAAATCTAGGGCTCAACTTACCATTTATTCTGAATCGTGATATTCCTTTCATTGGGGATACCTTAAGAAATACATGATCTCCCACGTTAAATTCCAAGGGTCTTCTATGCTTATCCGCGTAGCTTTTCTATCGACTCTGGGTTGTTTTAAGTCTTTTCCTGATGATCTCGATAGCCTCTGTAGTCATTTGTATCAATTCGGGTCTTGTCAGTTTTCTTTCACCTACCTCATTCCAGCAGGCGGGAGACCTACATCTTCTCCCATATAATGCCTCATAGGGAGCCATTTCTATACTTTCCTGGAAGCTATTGTTATACGCGAATTTCACTATGTGTAATCTTTCATCCTAGCTTCCTCTGAAATCAATCATGCAAGCTCTCAACATGTCTTCCAGTATTTGGATTACTCTTTCTGTTTGTCCATCCGTTTGTAGGTGAAAATCAGTATTGAATTGGAGCTTGTTCCCTAAGGCGGTTTGAAGACTTCACCAAAAGTTTGAAGCAAATCTCGAATCTCGATCTGACGTAATAGTTACAAGGACACCATGTAAGGGCACTACTTGGCTTACATAGAATTCAACATATTTATCCATCGGATAATCTACATGAATTGCTAGGAAATAGGCAGACTTATTCAGGCGATCTACTATTACCCATATGGAGTCATGACCACTTGATGTCCTTGGTAATCCTTGTACGAAATCCATCGTCACATGATCCCATTTCCACTCTGGTATGTTCAACGGTCTCAACAGTCCTGCGGGCTTATGGTGTTTCGCTTTCACTTGTTGGCATGTCAAGCACTAGGAGGCGTGTCTGGCAATATCCATTTTCATGCCATTCCACCAATACTGTTGGTGTAAATACCGATACATCTTTGTACTACCCGGATGAATACTATAGTTACTCCTATGTGCCTTCGATAGAATTTCCCTTTTTAATTCTTCATTATTGGGGACACATAGTTGTCCCTGGCATCTTACTATTCCATCTTCAGAGACTTGAAATTCTGGCATTTTTCCTAAAGACACTTCGTTTCGTAATTTCATGATTTCCGGGTCGGATTCTTGTAGAGTTCTAATTTTTTGAATAATTTCCGGTTCAATCCTTAATGTGGTAAGTATACCAGTGAGATGGTCTATCTCCAATTTAAATTTTGAATCTACTATTGTCTCCAACAAATTCCATTCGATTACTCTTACACTGGCCATGTATATAACCGACTTACGACTGAGAGCATCTGCCACCTTATTTGCCTTCCCTAGATGGTACCGTATTTTAGAATCATAATCCTTTAACAACTCCATCCATCTTCTTTGTCTCATGTTCAATTCCTTTTGCGAAAACAGATATTTTAAACACTTACGATCTGTATAGATTTCAAATTTCTCTCCATACAGATAGTGCCTCCATATCTTCAAAGCGAAGACTATAGCCGCCAACTCGAGATCATGAGTTGGGTAGTTCAATTCATAGGGTTTCAACTGTCTCGATGCATAAGCTATGACCTTGCCATGTTACATCACAACGCATCCCAATCCTTTGTGAGACGCATCACTATACACCGTGAATCCACCAGATCCAGACGGAAAAGTTAGAATTGGAGCTGTGGTCAATCTTCTCTTGAGTTCCTAGAAGCTCCTTTCATACTCTCCATTCCATTCGAATTTTATGTTTTTCCGAGTCAATTTTGTTAATGGACCTGCAAGTCGTGAGAATCCTTCAATAAATCTTCTATAATAGTCTGCTAGTCCTAAGAAACTCCATATCTCAGCTGGCGTTGTCGGTCTCGGCCAATTTACCACCATCTCAACTTTCGCTGGGTCTACCGAAATTCCTTCTCTTGACACCACATGTCCTAGTAATATTATTCGGTCTAGCCAAAATTCACACTTACTGAATTTGGCATACAATTCATGGTCCCTAAGGGTTTGCAACACCACGCTCAGATGTTGCACATGTTCTTTAGGTCCCTTGGAGTATATCAGAATATCATCAATGAAGACAATCACAAATTGATCCAAATAGGGCTTAAATATCCTATTCATTAAATCCATGAATGCAGCTGGAGCATTTGTCAATCCAAACGGCATTACTAGGAACTCATAGTGTCCATAGCGAGTCCTAAATGCGGTTTTAGGAATGTCTTCTTTCTTAATCTTTAATTGATGATACCCTGACCTCAAGTCGATTTTTGAAAAGACCGAACTTCTTTGTAGCTGGTCAAATAGGTCATCAACTCTAGGTAATGGGTACTTGTTCTTAATGGTCACCTGATTTAGTTGCCTATAGTCGATACACAAGCACATCGATCCGTCTTTCTTTTTCACAAATTGTACCGGTGCACCCCAAGGAGATGAACTTAGCCTAATAAATCCTTTATTGAACAACTCTTGTAGTTGCACCTTGAATCCTTTCAATTCCATTAAGGCCATCCTATACGAGGCTTTCGATATTGGTTCCGTTCCAGGCATTAGTTCGATCTCAAACTCAATTTCTTGTTCCAGAGGTAACCCAGGCAGTTCCTCAAGAAATACATTCTGAAATTCCTTGACCACTCAAATTTCATCAAGTTTAGTCTCTTCCCTCGTATAATCCTTTACTACTACCAGGTATCCTTGACATCCTTCATCAAGAAGTGCATTGGCTTCCATTATCGAAATGAGAGCTATGGAGGGGTTTGTCTAGTTTCCGAAAAAATCGAAACTAGACCAGTCAAGTGAATTAAATTGAATCACCTTTCTATAATAATTCATCTTAGCCCGTTGCTCATGAAGCCAATTCATTCCTATGATGATGTCAAAGTCATACATAACCATTACAACTAGGTCTATTTCCATATCATGTCCCTTAATGGTCATTTTACATTTTTCACATACCAACGTAGACAACCCCATATTCTTCAGCGGTGTAGAAATACAAAGAGGTGTCTCGAGAGATGTAGTTTCTATCTTACTCAACTGTCTATACCTTTCAAACGCAAAAGAATGTGTCTCACCTGTATCAAACAACGCATATGCCTTCTTGCCATTTATAGGAATCGTACCTGAGATAACGTTTTTGGAAGCTTCTGCTTCCTCTTGGGCAACCGCGTACACCCATCCTTATGCTGGTGGCATCTGGGATTTCTCTTGAGAAGTTGGTCTGCCTACATGTTGTTGCTCTTGTCGCACCAAGTTGACATTCTGTTGCGATCCTTCTTGTGGACAATTTCTCCTGTAGTGTCCTCTTTGTCCACAACCAAAACATCTCAATTGATCATTATAGGGTCTTGGTCCATGTTGTCTACCACACCTCTGGCAAGTATTATTCTGGTAGGGCACTTTTCCTAAAGTCTGGCTACTCTTGGCCTTTCCAAAATTTCCAAAGTTACGTTTTTTCTTAGATTCCCCAGGCAAACCTTGGTTTGGATAGGGTCTCTTGCCTCGTCGAGCATCATTAAATGTTGTCTGCCTCCTGGATTCCCCTTGCTCCCTTATTAGTTCCTGTTCCATCAGCTGTGCCCTTTCATAAATCTCAGTATAATCTCTTATATTTAGGGGCACTAGTTGTTTCCTGATATCTGTCCTTAATCTCTTCAGGAATCTCTTAGCCTTTTTCTCTCGATCCTCTATCAATCTAGGAGCATACCTAGACAGCTTAGAGAATTCGCTTCATGCTAGTCCACCGTCAGCTCCTTTTGTTCTAGCTGAACAAACTCAGTAATTTTCTTATCTCGGGCACAATTAGAGAAATGCTTTCTATTGAAAGCTCTGACAAATTCATCCCAGTTTACGACAGTGCTGGGTGGAAAGATCGTGTCTCTAGAAGCTCTCCACCAAAATTTGGCATTTCCTTCCAATTGGTACTCTTTCAAGGTTATATTTTCAGGATCATTGTAGTTCAACAACCGGAAATTTTTTTCTATCCCATCAATCCATTGTTCCGCCTTCTTAAGACTTCCCATTCCAATAAACTTAGGTGATTTCAACTTCAAGAACTGTTCCACCAGTCTTTGAGGGTGACATTCTGCTCCGGGTTATTGCCGAGCTTGTCTTTCCATCAAATTTCCTATGTTAGCCAATGCCTGCAGGATATCTTCCATCCGAGATTCTACCCTTGAAGCACAGGCTTCATCACTTGATAGGTGAGAACTCCTAGTTCGTACCATGGTTTCCTACAGTTCACTAATCATTTGCCTCAGGAACAATTAGTGACTCAGTGTCACTGGTCAAGAAAATAACGTAAAAGTGTAACTGGAGTCATATAAGTAACATTTTATGTTACCTGAATGCAAAGGTAACTCACAATCGTTACCGGTGTTTTACGAGTGAACACAATCACTCCTTGTTCATAGTTAGTCAACTACTCCTAAAAAGTGCCTTGTCGTGTGCATCATTATATCCTTATTTTCTCTACTAATACATCTTATCACTCTAAGCCAAGCTCAGATACCAACCGTTGTGGCGCCCCTTGACAGCCCCCAGTCCGTTAGGGTCGCCACAGCGCTTCCTTGTCATGGATATCCTCCTTTTGTAAATTATTGGATTTCAGGGAATCCACGAGTTTGGGGGAACGATCTATAACATTTTCCATTGGTCTCTATGCAATTTATATGGCGGAAGCAAATCCAACAACTCCCTTCCTAAACACTGAAATGATGCACACTAAATACACACATAGATAATAACCGAACACTTTTTATTTACATATACTAGATGGACATGGTTCGTCGGTACATCAAAGGCCGAAGTTTTCTATACTTGGCTATATCCAAAAATTGACCAACGTTTCCAGTAGCTATTCACATGTCTTCCTTCATCAAGTGCTGGCGTCCAAAAATTTCCTGCTATCCATGCAACCTCAATCACTCTATGCCACTCGATCCCTCATCATCGTCCTCTGGCAACGGTGGCAGTGGCCCCAGAGTACATTCGTTCCTATGGACATATAGGACGACGAACACCTAATGCACGGGACTCGAGGGGAGGCCAATGTTGATCATCAGTATCACTCTCACCTGAACGAAAGTTAGTCCCAGTAAATCTGGATCATGATGCTTCGATTGTTCCCATTGTAAATCGACAATGATCCCATAGAAAGTACTAGGAGGTACAGGCAGCAGTGGTATCTTTCTTACTCTAAAATATGTTAGTCCCACAAGGGGTGAGTATGACTACTTAGCAATTAAAGCTATACTAAACTATATTATGTAAACTACCATTACCTGATTTCATGCAAAATAGACAAAACATAACTGGAGGAATAGATATGCATTAAACCAATAGAATTTTATAACGATATGACATAACATAGCAGAACAATCAAGCTTTAGAACTCAATAAATTTTTGATTCACTACCACCATATTCCGGAGGACAAGTATTTGCATCACTTTAGGCATATCGCACCAAACCTGGCATCATGAAGGCCCCGGGTTCCATATTTCAGTCACCAAGCATCTGGAGCATGTTACATTACACCTCCAGGCATCCTACACCACACCTAGCATCACGAGGAACCTTCAGGGCTCACCATGTCAATGATGTCCCATAGGTATCTGGAACATGTTACATCACACTTCCAGGCATCCCGACACTCGGGGAACCTCCAGGGCTCACCAATCCCTAGACTTTTGAAGGCATCGCCACTACAATCCTCTAGGCAACCTGACGCCCGGGGCATCATCGACCCGAGGATCCGACGGCACCGATAACATTCCAACCATGGTGTAGTAATTAGATTAATTTAATGCCAAAACGTTTTTTAATCACAAACATGAAAATCTTTTGGGTTTTTGAAGTTCACTTGTAAAGCCTTGAGTCGTATTTAAGCCTCAGGGCTCGAGATGTAACGATTTATCAAAACTATAAGAAAATTTAGAATCGGCACATCCGTGAATCCAAAACTCAATCTCGACTTCAAGGTTTTAAAACAGTTCATATAAAAATTTCGGAAATTTCAAGGACACCAAAATTTGTTGAAATATTTGTGAGCGGTGCCTCGGTATATAAAATATTTAACGTAAATTGGGAGATTTTCAAAATAGTTCATAAGCAAAATTTCCGGAGTTCCGCAACAGTAAATATTGATGCATATTCAGAGGCCAAAATTGCATTTACTCATGAGAAATATGAAGCTCTTTCAATAGCCTAGCCCCAACCCAATTCGGTCACCCCGAATTCATCATTCAACACCAAAATTCAAATAGTGCAATCTAGTAATGCACTTCCTCAGGCAACAACAGCAATGCACTATATAGATTAGTAGACTTCAACTTGCCTTAGGTCCAATGGCATCAACGGCAAGCGAGTGGTGAGCTACAGGCACAGCCGAGGCAAATATGAGAGCTCGCGGGTCACTAGGTCCGGCTCAGTAATAGCGAAGTGCGAGCGAGCGGCATTGGCGGCGTGCTACGAGATGGGGAGGTGGCCGGTGACGCGGCGGTTGACGGTAGCAAAACGCACGCAAGAGAAGGGCGAGAAGCCAGCGGCGGCGATGGTGAGAGGGTTGCAGTCTCTCTCTCTCTCTCTCTACGGTTTCCTCCTTGTGAACCCCGCCCGTCTCTTCTTCGGTTCCTTTGTTTCCCTCGCGGTTGATTAATGTAGTCAACAAACTGCCTCCTTCGATGGCAGCGACGAGTGGAGATAGCTCGAGTAGTGCGTGGCTCCCCTTGAAGAGTTTCGGCTGCCATGTGTGCCTTCCCATGCCTAGATGTGTCTCTTCTTTTGTTGACCGCATGGGTCAACTATGCAAGCCTTCGTGGCAATCGACAGGAGAGGAAATCCGGCGCATGGAGGAGGGGCAACCAACGTGATCGCATGGTGGCCGACTTCGGTGTTCCTTCCTTGGCGTACTTGGGTCAGCAGGGTCGAAAAATGTGATAGTTGGTGAGATGGCTAGGAGTTGACGTTTGTCTTCCTAGCCAATCGCCTTAGGTGGGAAACTTTAGATAGATGACATTGTGAAACTTGTCGATATACAATGTCTCGGTCCGGCGACGATAGTATCGGAACGACGTTTATAATTGGCGTCAAAGGCATGGTCCGATGACAATCTTGTCGGTCCATCACGGTTTGTTACATACCCTAGGTCCATCATGGTTTGTCACACCTAGACAAACAATTTGTTGCTCTAATAGGCAACCAAAGAACGATTCGAGTCCTAGAAGAGCAATTTCCCATCAAGGCGACTGAAGAAAGGTTCAATTCTTAGATAAACAATTTATTGTCCTAAACAGGTGATTGAAGAATGGTTCGGGTCCTAGAAAAGCAACTTCTCATCAAGACGACTAAAAAAAGGTTCGGGTCCTAGAAAAAAATTCGTTACTCTAACTGGTGGCCGAGGAATGGTTTGGGTCTTGGAAAAACAATTTCCCATCAAGGCGATTGAAGAAAGGTTTATGTCCTAAACAAACAAGATTGCTCTAACAAGTGATCGAAGAAAGATTTGTGTCTTGGAAAAGCAATCCTCACCATCAAAGTGACTGGAAATAACTCTAGGACCTTGGCAACGATTCATTGCTCCAATAGGCAATCGGAAACTTGTTCGAAAAAATAGCTCGCTTGAATCATCAAGTAAGATGATACCTTGATACTTACCAAAAACTTAGGGTTTGATCCTCATATCACTCATTCTCGATAAGTAACTACAAGTATCATAATATTCATCTTAGTATAAATTATGTTATGTTGCCCTTTGGCATAGGACACTTCGTCCCAAAAGGATAACACCTATTGCATATGTATGGACAAAATTTAGGTATCAATTCATCTTTAAATACAACTTTTACAAGCTCACATTTAAAGAGAGGAAGCTGTTGACACTTAAATTTTGGCTAAATATTTAAGATTAAATTGCATAGAAAATTAGAGACCAATTATGATCTTAACAAAAATGATTTTCCCATCACTTAGGTATTAATATTATTTGCATCTACTAAGTTTTATTTTCTATCTTATTTTTCCTCATCTTACCCTATTTTCGGATAATTTTAAATAATAATTAAGAAACCCACGGGGGTTGGGCCTTCTCACCCAACCCCTCTTCATCTTCTTCTCCTCTTACATGGACCCAGGGCCCAACATTTTTTTTCTTTGAGCCTCCTCTTTCCTTCTCCCTCCTTCCTCCTTCCTTCTTCCCAATGTTGTGCCCCACACGTAGAGGTTGAAGACACACCCTAGGATGGGAGCAATACGAGATCTGTCGAGAAACACAGATGGATGGGACATGTCTTCAATGCTGCCGAGCTATGGAGCAGGTGCCTTTAGGGCCACCGAGCTGAGCAACAAAGCAGAGTAGGTGGGCGGTTGAGGGGATGCCGATTTGATTGCTCCAAGGCCAGTCGGCGCACTAAGGATTGACGATCCGAGCACCTCCATTGATCGGCCTCCTTGTCAAGTCATCCTTGAGCCAAGGAAAAACACACGAAGAGAGAGACATCTGAAGGGTTTCTTTGGAGAGACATCCAAGAAGTCCGAGAGACCTGAGCAAGCAAGAGGAGGAGAGGCAAGAGAGCTTTTGGAAAGAGAGAAGATGAGAAATGGGGGAGAGAGGCTGAAATGGAGAAAAATCGAAGAAGTTGAAGAGAGAGAGAGAGAAATTAAGAGAGGGAGATAGTGGATTGTCTTGCTCCTTGGACAATCGCGACCCACGTCAACTATGCCAATGAGTCCATTGTCATCTTTGCTGCCACCCACCACTTTGCCATCATGTCTATTGGACTCGCAATGACCAGCGCTACTCATTGTGGCTAGGCCATGCGAGCTTAACCGCCCCCATCCATTGCTGCCTGTTGTATCTTAGCCTGAACCGATGCCGCCACCACTTCGTACATCTCAGCCTATGACCCTTCTAGACAACCAACGCTCCCCTATTACTCCTCAACTAGACAATGTTGCTGCTTCCCCCACTGATCTTGCTGGGTAAGCCACCGTGACAGAGAAGTTTGGGCCAGGCCGTTGCTCACCGTCACCATCTCCGTCTCGGTCGAGGCTCAAGAAGGGGGAGCAAAGGTGGCTATGAACCAAGTCGAGCATAGGTCATATTCGGATAGGGCTTCATTCGTTCACGCTGACTAGGTTTGGGTGCATGGGCTTGCAAGCTCATGGGCCTGGCTTTTCTTTCAAGTGAAATTTGGGCTTAAGAAGAATTACCTCAAACCACGCTCTTAATAGAGCCCAATCTGGCCAAACTCAAGACAAAGGCCTAGTTTAGCGGGCCCTAATTAGTTTGAGTCCGGCCAAGCTCAATCAGGCTTGGTAGCCCAACCTGGGTTGTTTTTATAATAATATTTTTCTAATATTAAAAAATAATCTATTTAAAAAATCAGAAAAATCCAAAAATGTTTATATTTTCTAAAAATCAAAAAAAGTCTTAAAAAATAGTTTTTGATAAGTTTTCTCCACAAATGCATGGAAAAACCTTGGAAATTAAAAGAGAAATCAAACTTCGAGGTTTAAACAAGATTAGGCACGGGAAGGACATTAATTGATTAACTAATGTAATCAAGTCTCCAATCCTAGTTTCTCTAGTTGTGCAGAAGTAAAATTTTTCTCCTAATATTTTACTCTAATCTCTAATCAACTCATCCCAAATCGATTAGTGGTGACTCCTATTGGAAATTGATTTGCAGGTTAAAAGACTCAAACTAGGAGTAGTGAATTGGTAGACTTGGAAGAGCCCACACTAAGCCTAATACTTAGCAAGCCATTAGCTTCTCATGCACTCACACATAGGGCACCACAACGGGAGGTCGTGACATCATCTCCTATGAAAATGAATCAACGAAAATGTTCAAACAAAAATTGCCATCAATAACGAAAATATTTACCATCAATAATTATTTCAAGCGACACAAGCCATTATTTTTAAAAAAGTATTTTTCAAATTGTTCATTTTCTGCCAAATGAACAAAGCATTAAGTAAAGATAACAATATAAAGACTCTAGTGAAATAAAATACGACTTTTGATATGGACCCATCCAATTTTTCCGTCTGACAAAAAAGAAAAATGACATCTTTTGGCTGACGAGCATGAGTAATTTTGACTATTTTAAATTTCCGACTATAATTTAACCAAACAAAAAAAAGAAAAAAGAAGAAGATTCTTCTCATTTCAAGTCAAGTCGGGTTAAATTGGGTTGACGTGGCTCATCCCGTAAATTATTTGAGCAATAGACACTAAAATTCATCTAATGAGTCAGCTCATCACTAATTGATGTGCTGAACAGTATATAGTATCTAAACCAGTAGGCTATTTAAGCAAGGAACAAAAGTCTATCACATCACTTGGCAAGTAATTCGAGGTGTGCTTGATAACCATATCAATAGCTGAAAATTAGCTTAAGCTGTTAACGTTATCAAGTGCATTTGATAATTTCAATTACACAACTCATTGATTATTTTAAGTCAAAGACCATTTATTGCTTGCAAGCAATGAATGACTTAATTAAGTGGTTATCTTATAAACCACTGGGGGTTACCCTGAATAGGAAGTTTCATAATTTGATATATTACATCCCCTCCAGACATCCCGGAATTGTACCAACAGGGACGATTTCATTCTGCACGCAAAGAAAAGATGTGGGAATATCAGAATACGATATTTTGAAAATATGGGGGACTCAATCTCCAGCCATTTAGGATGAGACAGGATTATCCATTCATTCATGTATTCACCTTTGATCTGGTCACATTCCCCGAAGAACTCAAATGGTTTATCTGGTACATATTCATAATCTAATTGTAGCAATCGAGTTTCCTATTGCCAAGATCTGCAGGATGGCTAAAAGATATAAAGAAGGCCATGAAGATAATTATTTCCAGCATCTTGCCGAAATGCTGCAATGGTTTTGGCCCATGTGCTTCTAGAGGGTCCAGTTTGATGTACAGCTCTAGTTCATGACAAGGAAGTTCAACTACCCAAAAGAGGTAATCCAAACCACAGTGATCTTTCACTGGTCATGGAGCTATCCGTCACCAACCAATCGGTTCTGCGTCCTTAGATCTCTAAAACTAGAGTATCTAGGCCCCATAGTTTCCCTTACCAAGATCCATGAGTCTTATGGATGCAGCATTGCTGATCTTGATGGATCGTACAGAGCAATCCAGAAAACCCTTTGTGAAAAAAATCAAGTAATCCCGACAGAAATCTGGCCAAACACCTATGATGAAGAGGTTCCATGGGATTATACCTAGGCTTATCCATACGATAGAGACGCTATCAAACAAGCTCTTGCAGAGTTCAATGCAAACCAATAGGCCTCATAGCCAAACCAATCAACTCAGGAAAATCTGGAACCAAACCCATGGGGAGGACCACTGTCTCAAGATCCATGGTATTATGTTATCCCACCAACAGACATGATAATTGTGAAAGTGCTAGTATGAACATCTAGAGAGGGTGAATAGGTGTGAAGAAAAATTTTCGCGAAACGTTGTAAAATATTTTGCTTTTAAATATGAGTTTGATGAACAACAGACTTTTAAAAATGAGTCAGAAGAACAACAGACTTTAAGTGAGTTCAGACTTTAACAGTTAAATAAAACTATGAACAAAATAAATGAGTTTATGGAAGAGAATAAGAACATAATGTTTATAGTGGTTCAGCTTAGATCAAGCTTACGTCCACTCTCCCACGCTAACAGCTTTCTACTGGATTCTATTATGTAATCAACAAGAGATTACAACTTTAAGTGCAAACACTTAGTGGTAGATCACACTATCTCACTAAGTCACTCATTTGGTATTTCTCTCACAATCACAAACATTTAAGCTCACTAAAGACAAGTGTACGATTGAAGATCGCTAGACCTTAGAATTATAAATTTTACGCTCCGTCTCTTACTTGCTCATCGGTCCTTGATCTCCTTAAATACTCCTCCACTTCTAAACTAGCCGTTGGACAGTATCTTGAGGATCATCTTCCAATCTTTCCATTGAACAAATTTGTATCTAGAAGATTTGATAGCCGTTGAGTGACAAAAGTAGAATCCCAAATTGATTCTGATCGCCCATACAAACAAAATCTTGATTTCCATAAGTAGATCTTCTTCGTATAGAAAGTTATTGTCTTCAACATCCAATTGTCAATCAAATAGATTGAGTCAATCAAATCCTATCTTGATGTAAAATCCAAACCAGATCACTAGCCGTTGTATGATTGGGGCTTGTGTTATGTTCTGTCGAGTTGTCTCGTTCTGGAT
Organism: Eucalyptus camaldulensis; assembly: GCA_019915185.1. NCBI lineage: Eukaryota > Viridiplantae > Streptophyta > Magnoliopsida > Myrtales > Myrtaceae > Eucalyptus > Eucalyptus camaldulensis. Next base: position 895,327 of record JAHSVA010000014.1, read on the forward strand.
GTAAAGTCTGAGAGTATCTTCTGTCTGAAGTAGAGTCTGAGCGCAATAGACTTTACAATCCGAGTCTAAGCATTTTCTACTTCTGAACAAATTTAGCTTTAAGGTCTGTACACAGTCTGAATAAGTTCAGCTTCAGTATAGAGTCTGTCTTATGGTTCTTCCAAGCATAGACTTTGATAATATCATTTACATGTTCTATCATCTGCATAGTCTATTACTCAACCATTAAACACGTTAGTAGCCTTTGATTTATTTTGTCATTTTCAAAACATCATAAGGGATTTCCCTAACAATCTCCCCATTTTTTATTATGACAAAACAATCTCTGAATATGCAGATATGTAATTATGCTTTAATATGAGTATTCAAAGAGTGTAATTCAAATCAAAATATATTAGAAGATAGCAAATAGATTGAGCATAACAATATATAGAAAAATAATCGCAGCTCAATATTATGCAATAAATAATATCAACCAATCAACACATATGCATATTTATATTCTCTCTCCATTTTTGTCATAATCAAAAAGCGATAACAATAGAAATAGTATCACGTAGAGAATATAAAATGATAACAAATATATCTTTCATGAAACACAATTTCAACAAAAAAAAAATCAGCTTTTACAAAGTAGATTGAATATCAAAGATATGCAATATAGCTTACTTCGATCATATATATCATCAAATAAAAATCACGGATGCATTATAAATTTCACTTACCCTTTTTGACATAATAAAATGATAATATAAATAAGAGAGTTGTTAATGACAAAAGGTAATAAAAGATGCACTAACTGTATTTTGTAGAACTTGATAAGTTCTAACACATTTATCTTTTCCTTCCTTCCATAATAATCATGATCACGATTGATTCAAAATGATTTTTCCATAATTGATCAATGCTCTCCCTCAATTTGTTGCATTTTTTAGATGATCACGATTCTTTCCTTTTCTTTTGGATTCGCCTTCTCCCCGTGTCATCATGACAATATTTGCGAATAGAAACAATTGTTGCTTGTGCACGTTGGACAGAATATTTTTTCATTATTCCCTTTGTAGCAACAACATCCGCAACGATCACTTGCATTTTGAAATTCGAGGCAAAAATTTATTTTCTTCAATCAAGCTCTTCTCAAGTTCAACCTGCATAAATTTAACAAACTTTTTGCACAAATAAGCTATAATAATATCCACATAATATATAATGTCCTTTCTTCAAATAAATAAATTGAATAGCATATATAAAATTATCAATTATTAAAATTCAGAACTACTCAACCTTTCGTACGACACATTAGAGATTTCCTTAACAATTTGCAAAAACTTTGCACAAGGAAGAGAATCTTTGAACCTCTAGTAAATAGTATAGAATCTCCACAATTTTTAGATCGAGCTTTCCAAAATCCATATGAAAGATTCTATTGCCACCTGCAAAATCTTGTATAACAGATAACAATCTTTGTAAAAATGTCACGTAATACCTTCCTTCGATTTGCAAATCAAACTTGCTAGATATAAGATATCTTCTAAATATAGCAAGAATATCCATACAAATGCAATAATATTTTTCGAGATCAAAGGGATTTCCTTGAGCATAAATCTCAGATATATATTATTGATGCATTTCACAAAAAAGAAAGATGATAATTCTATCATGTGTCAAATCAAGTAAAAACTTGCAATGCCTTATATTCATGACAAAAGATATTTGCAATATAAATCATATATTATTCATAGGCAATCATCTATAATCTTCATAAAATCGAGTAAAAATTTGCAAGGCAGGTTGATAAAAAAAAATTCTCTTACCCAAGTTATATGATTCAAATATACCATTAAAAAAATCATTACCAATCTTCGCCTGAGATTCTTTTCTTATAGCACCAAAATCGGTGTAGATTTGCAATCATTCTTGCCTTATTGAATTTCCTACAATCAACTCATTTCCTTTTTGGTATCTATTAATTTGGATCCTTCCATTTTGTTAGAGAAAAATATAAAATCTCCATAGATAAGTAAGTAAATATTCTTTCTAAACTTATCATAACAAAGTATTTAAGGAAAGAATATATTTGCACAATAATATCTTGAAAAAGAAATTCTTGCTTAGTCAAAGCACAATAAAATCAGGGAGAATGAAATTCTTGAGTATCTAGTAATATCTTTCGTAATTAACATCACGTAGAACAGATTTTCACTTTGCCAAATATGACAAAATCTGAGAGTATAAAATCAAACCAAATAAACTCATTTGTTTCTAAGCAGGATATCAAAAATAATCATACATATCAAATCAAATCTCGAATCACAAAAACAAATTACATGATTCTTTCTTCAATAAAACAAATCATTAAATGTGGTCATAAAAAAGTCTAAATCAATCAAGGCACAAAGAGAATACAAGTATAATGAGAATCTTTAAATTATTTATTCAAACAAAATTGAGAATAAAAAATATACATTCCTTACCAAATTCTCTTCCTTCTCTTCTTTTATTTCCTGCAAAAACAACTCATCTTTTCTTTGGTACCCATATTTTCTTGGGTCCATGAAAGTTAGTAGAATATGTTGTTTTTATCCAATCTTTATTGATAGGTCTCCAGACTTTAGGACAATTTTTCTCAAAGTGTTCTGAATCTCTATAATTTGAACATTTGAGGGCTTTTCGATCAACATTTTTTGTAAAGATTCTTTGAAAATGCTTCTTGTATGCAAGTCTAGGAGGTCTTTGTTTAAGTCTCTCATTGACTTTAGGAAAATCAATTAGAGAATCACTTTCCTTATTGAAACCAAGCCTGACTTATTATAGTAAGGTACTTATATGGAAATGATATGATATAATGTTTTTGATCCATTTGAAAATCTTGTTGAAATGTTTGAAAATTCTTTCTTTAAAGAATCATTTTTTTTAACAAGTAAATCTCGACTTTCTTTTATTTGTAGAAAATCTTTTTGTAAAATTTCAAACTTTTCTTTTCAAGAAAGATCCTGTTGCCTAAGCCGAGAATTCTCCTTTTTAAGTTCGGAGATCCTTTTAAGAGAAGATTTGAGATTTAAGCAAAGCTCATTTATATACTTAAGAACTTTAGTAGGAATTCTTGAATGGCTTACCTCGATTTCCTCATCGGATTCTGAGTTTGTGTCTGAGTCAGACTTTGATTCTGAGTCTGTGTTTGAGTCAGACTTAGATTCTAAATGTGCCATCAAGCATATATTTTCTTGCTTGTCATCTTCTCTCATGGTTCTTTTCTGGCCATTCTACTTGTATTGTCTTGTTCCACTAAATATGCTTCCTTTTCTACTCAACTTTTTGAATTTCTTGATCATAAAAGCAAGTTCTTCGTCATCCATGTCATTTTCTAAGTCTGTATCATCAATATCAGCGTTAGATATTAAAGCGATGGACTTCTTACCTTCGGGATCTTCGTCGTTGATTTGTTCCACTTCGTAGGATTGAAGAGTGCCAATTAATTCATTAACGAAAAGTGGCATAATCCTCTGAGTCTCCCGAATTGAGGTTTTAACATGATTCCAATCTTTTGAGACACCTCGCAAGAGTTTGTTGACCTTCATTGGGGAAGAAATTGGCTGATCTTGATATGCTAAACCATTTACAATTTCTGTAAAACGGCTAAACATATCTCCAATCGACTATCCTTACTTCATCTTGAATGATTCATATTGGCTAAGCAGGAAGTTTACTTTTGTCTTTTTTACACGATTAGTCCCTTCATATGTAACATGAAGTCTATCCCAGACTTCCCTAGCTGTTTCGCATGAAGAAATTCTGTTATATTCAATGGGAGACAAAACACAATATAAAGAATAAATGACTTTTGCATCAAGAGCTTCTCTTTTAGACATCTCCGTTTGAGACATAGGAGCAGGGGATTTGCTTTCTTTGTTTTTGTCAATCTTATTTGATGTAGACACAGCAGTGGGATTGATTCCTTTTTCCACAACATCCCATTGCAAGGGATCTCTGGATCTTAGGAATGCCTTCATTTTGTTCTTCCACACGTTGTATTCCTTTCCATCAAAATATGGAGGTCTCGTGTTGCTTTGGCCTTCAACCAAACCTGGAGCGAAAATACTAGCCATAGATCTTTAGCTTAAGAAGTATAAACACTTCAATACATAAGCACACAGGTTCTGATACCAATTGAAAGTGCTAGTATGAACACCTAGGGAAGGTGAATAGGTGTGAAGAAAAAATTTTGCGAAATGTTGTAAAATATTTTGCCTTTGAATCTGAGTCTGATGAACAACAAACTTTTGAAACATATGTTAGTCCCACAAGGGGTGAGTTTATGGAAGAGAATAAGAACATAAGGTTTATAGTGGTTCGGCTTAGATCAAGCCTACGTCCACTCTCCCACGCTAACAGCCTTATACTGGATTCCATTATGCAATCAATAAGAGATTACAACTTTAAGTGCAAACACTTAGTGGTAGATTATACTATCTCACTAAGTCACTCCTTTGGCATTTCTCTGACAATCACAAATGTTTAAGCTCACCAAAGACAAGTGTATAATCGAAGATTGCTCAGACCTTGGAATTATAAATTCTATGCTCTGTCTCTTGCTTGCTCATCGGTCATTGATCTCCTTAAATACTCTTTCACTTCCAAACTAGCCGTTAGACAGTATCTTAAGAATCGTCTTCTAATCTTCCCATTGGACAGATCTGTATCTAGAAGATTTGATAGCCGTTGAGTGACAAAAGTAGAATCCCACATTGATTTCGATCGCCTATATAAACAGAATCTTGGTTTCCATAAGTAGAGCTTCTTCGTATAGAAAGTTCTTGTCTTCAATATCCAATTGTCAATCAATTAGATTTCAATATCCAATTGTCAATCAATTAGATTTAGTCAATCAAATCTATCTTGATGTGAAATCCAAACCAAATCACTAGCCGTTATATGATTAGGGCTTGTGTTACGTTCTGGCGAGTTGTCTCGTTCTAGATGTAAAGCCTGAGAGTGTCTTCCGTCTGAAGCAGAGTTTGAGTGCAATAGACTTTACAACTGAGTCTGAGCATTTTCTGCTTCGAAACAAATTTAGCTTTAAGGTTTGGACACAGTCTGAATTAGTTCAGCTTTAGTATAGAGTCTGTCTTCTGGTTCTTCCAAGCATAGACTTTGATAATATCCTTTACATGTTCTATCATCTGCATAGTTTATTACTCAACCATTAAATACGTTAGTAGCCTTTGATTTATTTTATCATCTTCAAAACATCATAAGTGATTTGCCTAACAGATTGATGCTCCACCTAGTATGGTACCACCATGTGAGACACCTAACATCTCCACTTGGCCTTAACCAGTAATGCCTACAAAGGCATCCAATGCTTCTAGCCCCAGCACCAGGAGGAAAAGGCTAGAAGTGACCCTCGATAATTTCGAAAGAGTTCAGTGTGCTCGAGAGATGAAAATAGCTAGGAAGGCCATGTTCTCCCAGGAGATCAATGCTGAAGACATCACTTCATCAAATAGTGAGCTCTCCGAAAGGGATCTAGAGGACCTTTGAACTGCACAGTCACTATTCACAATCACTATGGCAACGTTCACTATAACTAGTACTGTAGCAAAAGGTAAGGCAAATCACTATTCATATTCACTATTCATATCATCTAAAATAATTGCCAACCCGTGAAGGTGGTCTTTGTTTTATGTAATATCCTAATGCCTATAAAAGGCAAGGAGATTGTAATGTTTTGGGTAGAGTCCTCTTGAGAAAGTATATGCTTATGAGAATTCTCTCATGTCTCTCTAAACCTCTCTCTCATTCTTCTCTCTGGGATGATATTATTAGAACCGTATTGTTTGTTTGATAAGATGATCTGTTGCAAGTGTGCTCTCCCCCTACCACTTTGTGGATCCTATGGATCAGAAAGCTCCTGGAACTTTGAAAGTTCTATGGTTCAGTTCATGATATTTGGAGACTAACAGGCACTTCCTTTAAGGCTAAGGTAGCCACATTGTGGGATAGCATATCTGTCTTGAATAGTCATGCTCTACATCACATACCCTTCAAAATCATATTCTCGTATTCCCACATCTTTTCTTTGCATCCAGAATGAAATTTTCCTTGTTGGTGCAATTATGGGATGTCCAGAGGGATGTCTCTACGGATATTTGATGAAGAGGATAACAATGACATTCCTCTTATCATGAGAATGGATGATGCAGATTCATTGGGTTTGGAGAGAAAATCTGCAAGAACATTCTTTTCCTCTTTGATGTGCTTAATGTCAAACGAGCACTTGGAGAACCATTCTGCCCAGCGCAAAAGCTGTGCATGAGGAACTATTTTCTACTTGAATTTTAGCATCAAGAGAAAATAGAACATATCCATTTCTGCAAGGAAATGATAGTCGTTAAGTTGGAATTCAAACTTTTTATCCCATACTTAACTACTCAAATTTCATTTAACATAGAATGATAATGAATTTCAACCTGGGAGAACCATCCACTTTTGCATCCATAGATTCTCCTCTTGCCATCCTCTTCCTCGAGGAGAACCGTTGCCCAATATTTATCGTCGGCATTAGTATGGAGGACGCGCTTTCCTTCAGTAGGTATCTATAATGGGGGCAGGTTCTTTAAGCTTTGTTTAATGCTCTAACAGCTTCACTCTGAGGTTCTTCCCATAATGATGGTTCTATCTTGAGCATTTTTTGTAACGGATGCATGAATTTTGAAATCCTGGGAACAAAATCCTTGACATAACTGACAATCCCTAGGAACTATTGAATTTACCTGTGGGAGAGATTGTCTTCTGGAAACTTCAGAAGTTCCTCTGCGATGCGTTTGCTCGGACGGAAAGTTCCATCTTTCAAATGCATGTCTAGGAATTCGATTTCTTTCTGGGCAATTACCATCTTCTTTTGGGATAACATCATGTTGCATTGCTTAACCAGATCATCAAACTATTTAAGCAACTTACAATGAGATTCCACGTCAAGATTATGGGATGTCATCAATGCAAATCTAGGCATTGGTGGCTGCTGGATTGAGGATTCTGCACATTGCCTTTTAATAATGAAGGTGCTACGTTGAGTCCAAAAGGAAGGACATTCCACTGGAAATGCTTGTTTAGGATACAAAATCCTGTTTTGTGCTGGTCCTCTGGATGAATCCCAAGCTAAGAAAATCTTGCCTCTAGATCAAACTTCAATAGATCTTGGCATGGGACAGACTAGAGAATAACGCTTTCCTATTTGGCAATGGGAATTTGTCATCCTGGAGGAATTGGTTAAGAGGCTGGTAATTGATTACCCTTCACTGGGAGTTTGTGGCTTCGATGGGTCCCTTGGAGAATTAGATCATCACACTCCTTTTGGGTAAGCTAGAGGTTTTCAGGGTTCATTCCTAAATGACTTGCCTTTGTTGGGTTGATGTCTTCATTTGTCTTGAAGGGTAAGTGGACAAAGAACTCCTCATTTTTCCACAGTGGATTTGAACATTTCTAGCGAAACTCTGAATGGGTCTCAGCACAAGAGCTTAGAAGTTCTTGGAGGATGGGATTGAGATTCTCAGGCTGAATGAGATAATGTGGTCTTGTATTTACAAAGTCTTCAAATTGCCCTTTGAACCGAAGTGCATTGGGTAGGATTCTGAGCTCTAGGAGCCTGAAGAGAAGGTCCCATCCTATAATGATATCTCAATCTAGAGTAGGAGTCCCAAGGATCTGGGTAGTGACGGAGCATTGAGGAAAAAATTGGATCTTTATAGGTTTACTTCTTACCCTTGTGGCAAAAGTGTTTCTAGAGGCTGCAGTGAAATATCGGGTGTATGATTCCCAATATCCTTCTGGTAGGATTTTTCGATCAAGGAGAGAAGAATCTTCTCCTATATCGATGAGTGCGATGATTGAAATGGGCTCGTCATATTTGGACAGAAGGAGGTGTATCAGGATGTAAGGTTTTATGGGGAGGGACTGGGTTATCTAGATGGATTGGGTGTTTTGCGGTGGTAAGTAATGGGATTCGAACCTTTCTGAGTTTTCAAAGAAGTAAAGGCCACTACCTTCACTGTCTGGATCTTCGGCTTCGAAATCACTGTTTTCTAAAAAGGTTTTGATGGCGCAAATTGTCTTGTGAGAGGGTTCATGCTCAAGAGAGAAGATGGACTCAAGGTCTTCGAGAGAGAGATATGCCTATGTGCCTAAGAACAGTGTCCACAAGGTTCATCCTTCTTTTCTTTACTTGGGTGCAATTTTTGGCAAAATGTCCCCTTCGTCTACAAATGAAACATCGATCTCCTTTCATTATGGATCTGTTTCCTTTTTCCCGTTTGGTCTTGCGAAGAAAATTCCATTTTCCTTTCTTTCGTTGTTTTGACAAGTAATTCTGAAATTATTTTTCTTTCTTGTGGGAGCAGTCACAGGAGGAGTCCTTATGATTGCATTTTATCTATAGGCCAGGTTTCTTGCAGGCCTTTTGAAGAGCTTTGTTATTTTCTGTGAATTCCTTGAATGCTTTCTTTCGGAGACATAATTCGTCAAGAGCAGAATAAACACCCTACTGGATTTCTCCAAGGGAAGCCTCTAACGTTCGCCTGTTTCTTCCTTGGAAGAACTTGTCAACCATATTAGCAATCTGCTTTGGGATGGATGACAGGAACACCGGTTTTAAGGCAAGATCACCTCCGAGGGCATAGTACAACTTTATCATCTCTTTGAAGTGTTGACCAAGATCTTCTATTTCATAAGAGCAGCACTTTCTTTCAAAGAATTATATTCTCCATTGCTCCTTTAGGTCTTCTGGGCTTCCTATAAAGTACAGATGAAGGATCCTAATAGCCTGGTTGAAGTCCTGGGCTAAGAATACATTCTGGTCTGCAGGAGGAAGGTTTATCCACCAATCTAGAAGGCTTCCCGTAAATCTGCTGGTAAACTCCAGGAGTATGTCAAAGTGAGCAACTTCTAGGCTTAAGGCACGGGTAATCATCCCGACATAGAACTCTTGTAATCTTGCCTGTGATTTGTGATAAAGGAGATTATCAAGAGTGAAAGCAAGCCCTGTAAGAGAAGGGCCTTGGGTAGGCTGCATAAATTCTTGATTATCTCTTCCCATCATATCCACATCCTCTCTTCGAACCATGAAGTTGATTGGAAGAATGGACTCTACTTCTTGATTATTGCAGTCTGGATTTCTTTTGACCCGTTTGGCAATCGGCTTGTAACAAGGTTTAATGGCTGATGGTTTGGTGGAGTCCGGTCTAGGTTTGGGTAAGGGTTTAGGATTGTCAATAGGGATCTTCAAACTTTGGCCGTAAGATACCAAAAATTGGTATCTACTGCTATCTTCACCAAGGGGTCCAATTGAAAGGTCACCATTTTCCCATCTTTAAAAAAATTGGCATTCAGAGCAGGCTATTTTCTTTTTCTTGCTCCTACGGGGTCTGTCAGCTGGTTCTTCTTCTGGGCATAAGCATGACAGGCATTGACAATCTAGATCCCAAGGACAGTGTCCTGTTATGGGATTTCAAAAGTAAACCAGAGACTGGCCTTCAACAGTGAAGGCTAAGACTTCTAGTCTATCTCTCTCTCTCCTTCAGGTATCTCCCGAACATATGGCTCCATCATCATGATTGTAGGAAAAATGGAAGGAGTGGTTTCTGCTTTCTCCTGAGAATGGTGAAACTTGATGACCACTGAGCCATCCTTTTTCTTGGTGAATTTGGATTTAGTTACTTGGATGGGTCATGACCTTTGATGGAGTTTCTCATAGTTAGTCACCAAGTGTCTGGGGGAAGCTTGACTAACTCGAATTTAGGGATTTGCCTAGGGATATGGACACAAGAAGGGGTCTCCGTATTATCCACAGAGATTAGCAGAGCATCTTCTGCTGCACCTGATAGCATAAGGTCTAGGGCATGATTCTAGACTCTATACACCATCTAGTAGTGGAAAGTGGCTACCATAGAATCTGGAGTTTGGGGTGCTCTAGTGATTTGCAGCTGGACTTTTGGCAAAAGTGAAATATGAGTTTACCAAAGGAAGAAGGGTGCTGGAGATCTTATCTTCTTCACTGAGGTAGGATACCTCATAAAGATAATCGATCTTAGAGACATTAAATCTGCAAAAACTAGATGGTAGATCCAATGAAATAAGTGCATCTAGGACTATGGGAGAGCTAAGAGGAGCTATCGATAATTGGTTTAGTCATTGGAGAGAAGAATTCTTCTCCGATGGGTATGACTTAGAACTATATTCTTAGCTTGAACAGATCAAATGGCTCTAATACCATTGAAGGGTATGTGATGTAGAGCATGACTATTTGACACAAATATGCTATCCCACAATGCGGCTACCTTAGTCTTAAAGGGATTGCCTGTTAGTCTTCGAATATCATAAATTAAACCACAGAACTTTCAAAGTTCCAAGAGCTTTCTGATCCACAGGATATATATATATATATATATATATACACACACACACATATATATATAAATGTATGTATGTATGTATGTATGAATGATTATGTGGGGTTTATACATCGCATGTAGTTTATGCTGTTTAGCAAACATTCCCACTATGAAAATACCTATAAAAAAAATGCTTTGCATTTGGGATAAATTGCATTATTCCAAGTTCTTAATTTAGAATTGCATATTTTAGGAACCATGTAGTAATTTAGGAAATTGCCTAATTTTGATTAGGATTTAATATAAACTATTTCCTGATTTAAGTTAGATCATCATACACTATATGTATGTATGTATGTATGTATGTATGTATGTATGATTATGTGGGGTTTATACATCGCATGTTAATAGTTTATGCTGTTTAGCGAACATTCCCAATATGAAAATACAAAAAAAAAAAAAATGCTTTGCATTTACGTTAAATTGCATTATTCTAAGTTCCAAATTTAGAATTGCATATTTTAGGAACCGTGTAGTAATTTAGGAAATTACCTAATTTATTTTAGGATTTAATATAAACTATTTCCTAACTTAAGTCAGATTATCATACATTTTAAGATGTTTCCTATTTTAGCTTTTATAGAAAGTCACAAAAAAATATATATGACATGTATAAATTTCATAAATTTTATGTCATATTTTACATGTCATTTCGTAATCACATACTTTAGGATCATGTCATAATATCCATGAGATAATAATCATGTCATTACATGAATAGATGCTTAGGTTCATGTCACGACCTGATCCATGTACGGTCGCACGATAACCCACGCTCAACGTATTTTCCCTTTTGGTCATTTGCTTGTGACGTCCCAAGAGGTGTCGCCAACCTAATTCGCAATAATGATAATTTACATAAGTGGAAGTGTAAACAAATCTCCAATTATTCAACAGATAGGGATAGTTATGAAAAAAAAAAAAAACATAATCATATATATGCATCATAAGTCAACGTTTCATACTGTCACGACCTCTCTTTTTCCGTCCAAGGGAAAAGAAAGAAGAGTTAGGGGTATTTGCCTAAAGAGGCGAATCAATGGCCCTAGATTAGGCGCGGGCTCTCCCAAGCCCATACCTCTCGTGACATTGGATTTCGTATTTCAATTCTTAACAACCTAAATATTTATAGGAGTCGCCACTAGCCTATTGGGGTCAGCTAGAAACCAATTGAGACATGGGAGTATTGTCTCGATTCCTATGCAACAAGAGATTTCTAGAAACGAAGACTTGTTTATGCCAATGTTTCTATTAGCGCCCTTGCTGTACCACTAACTTGAAAGGTTGTTTATCTAAATGGCCACACAATCTTGATTACCAATTATAATCTTTATGAAACCACTAAGTGTCCATGCAAATGTTTTTGTAGGTTTTTTTTTTTTTTTAATCTCTAGACTAATCCTAACATAATTTAGAAAAAGAAATTTACACTCAAATTATTGAAAAGCGGTGCGGTAAATAATATCCAAGAAATTGAAATGACTTGAAAGTAATGCGGAAAAGAAAAACCTGATACAAGTCAGGTAAATAATATTACGTGGCCTTGTTATCACGCCCCGGGACAAGACCCCCGTCAGTGAAATGGGAATTTAAATATGCATGAAAATACTCTAGAGGCATGAAATTACTTTAAATAATTTTAATCTACGCAAAATAGATTATTTACGAAAATAATTATGGAATATCAAAATAGCATCAAGTTAGGACAACGACTTTTTAAAATAAGGAAAAATCTCACAAAAGTCATTTATGCCTAATTTGATACTATCCAACATTTTTTTATACTTTTTTGAAAATTTTCAGAATTTTCTTTTATTATTATTATTTTTAAATATTAATAATAATTCTTTAAACTAATCTATGCTAACATGGAATAACACGACACATGAATATCACAATAATCAAGCTCAAATTGACCGTTTCAAGATCGAAACTTGGTTTGGGCATTTCGTCGAACAAGTGGTGTATATCAACCCACCTTAAGCAACTTCCCCGAGCCGTATTTGTGACCTTCAATCTTGACCCATGAGCAATCTTATGTGGAACTAAAGTATCAAGATTATACTACTACATGCAAGGAGCAAGATCAGATAGAAATAATAACTTAAAAAACACAAGAACTAAGTTAAAATCGGTCTCAAATATGCAAGTTTGAGCTGGTTTTACAAATCTAGGTTTGAACTCAAGCCAAGCAAACAGAATGCATGCCCATATTCAAGCCCCGACACTCATCACATACGAGATCTAAGTGAAACATTACTTGATCCAAGTGAAAGTAGGTAACATGAGCTTTAAAATGCAACAAACATCATAGAGAATGACCAACCGAAAAACATCAAAACAACCTTTCCAAGAAGCACACATGCAAAACTCCTAAAGAGATTTTAACACTTAGAAAAATTTCAGCCTCGAAATCAGTTTTTTTGGACTAGTTTTCCTCTTGATTTTTCACTATTAACATGTTCAAGCTCGAACAAAAATACATATAGGATATTTACCTTGCTTCCTAGTTTTTTTTTCAAGTGGTTCTCAATTGAGGAAACCAAGAAATTATCCTCGGGGGGCACGTGGAAGTTGGCTCCTTCAAACTGGAAATGAGATCTGCAGAAGAAAAGAGTGACAACGAAGGTTTTCGTTGATTTCCAAAATTAGACTTCTGAACCTCTTTTGTTATCCAAATCAAAATCAACCCAAACTATATGTATTCTAGTTTGGGTTGTAAGTCATGGATTTCCTCATTTATCTCTCACTTTTCTCAAAAACACTCATTTTCCTTCACTCGTGACCAACCAGCTCAACACTCAGAAAAATTTTCGGACTTTCTTGGCCTGCTAGGAGGGCACTGTTTCGGGGGGCTTTGTTATTATTGATCAAAAACAATAATCTAGAAATAGAAAACCAGAAGCTATATTTTTGAGTGAGGAAGAGAAGCACAGAGAAAACAGAGCACAAACTTGCGTACATCAGTTTTCTATAGAAACTGTGAAGTACAGCCACTAAATACAAAATAAAAAAACTGCTCACGTACGTGAACACATAACTGCACACAAACGTGCTATTAACTTCCTAGAAAATAACAAAAACACCAAATGCATAACTAAATGAACTTGGCTATTTTTTAATAAAAAAACAGAGTAAAACATAGCAGAAAACAGAACAGAAAACAGCAGAAAACAGAGTAAAAAAACAAAACAGAAAACAACAACTGAGACATTATAATCCAACAAACTCCTCCTTGGATCAGTTGCTGCTGCATACTCCAATTTTCTTTCTTAATACTTCAAATCTTCCATCTTGAAGTGGTGTTGTGAACATATCTGCAAGCTGATCTTCAGATCTGCAATAGACCAACTTAACTTCGCCACTTTGTTGCACCTCACGCAGAAAGAAAAACTTGACTTTAAAATGCTTGGTTTTGCCATGGAAAACTGGATTCTGAGATATTGCTAAAGCAGCCTGATTATCCACATTAACTTCAATGCAATTACTGGAATTCAACCACAAATCCTTCATTATCTTCTTCAGCCACAAAGCTTGATTTGCAGCTGCAGTAGCTGCTATAAACTCAGCCTCTGCAGTAGACTGAGCTATAATCTCTTGCTTTTTAGAACACTAGGAGAAACAAGCAGAACCAAAACTGAAACAATATCCAGACGTACTCTTCATGTCATCTACTGAACCAGCCCAGTCATTATCAGAAAATCCTTGCAAATTAAACTTCTAACATTTCTTAAACTTCACACCAAAGAACAATGTTCCTTTGAGATATCTCAATACCCTTTTTGTTGTAATGAAATGTAACTGACTAGGACTACTCATAAACCTGTATAAAACACTCACAGCAAATAGAATATCTGGTCTGGTTGCTGTAAGATACATGAGACACCTAATCAGACTTCTATACATAGAAGCATTTACTGCATCTGTTCCATCATTCTTCTGCAGCTTCTCTTTAACAGCCATAGGAGTGCTTACACTTCGACAATCTTCCATCTGAAACTTCTTTAGAATTTCCTTCATATATTTTTTCTGACAGATGAAGATCTCATATGAAGCCTGTTTAACTTCCAGACCCAAAAAATAAGACATCTTTCCCAAGTCTGACATCTTAAAAACTGCAAATAGATCTTGCTTCACCTTCTCTATCAATTCCATATCATTCCCCGTCACTAATAGATCATCTACATAAAGTGACAGAATTACAACACTGTGATTCACCTTCTTGACATAAAGAGTGAACTCACTTAAGCTTTTTACAAAGCCAAAATCCTGCAAATATCGATCTATCTTCCCATACCAAGCTCTTGGAGCCTGCTTCAATCCATATAGAGCTTTCTTCAACCTGTATACACTCTCTTCTTGCCCTTTGATACTGAAGCCTTCAGGTTGTTCAACAAAAATCTCCTCCTCAAGCTCTCCATTCAGAAATGCAGACTTGACATCTAACTGAAATATAGGCCACCCATTCTCTGCTGTAATAGCTAACAGTAACCTTATTGTATCAAGTCGTGCAACAGGAGCAAATGTTTCAGAATAGTCTACTCCCCATATTTGTGCATAGCCTTTCACCACCAGTCTAGCTTTGTGTTTATTGACAGAAGCATCAGGATTAAGTTTTGTTCTAAACATCCACTTAACCCCAATCACATTTTTATCAGATGGTCTGTCAACAAGCTCCCATGTGAGGTTTTTCTGGATCATTGCAATCTCCTCCTGCATTGCTGCAATCCACCTCTGATGCTCCTTAGCTTCCACAAAGTTAGATGGTTCGAGCATTGCCACATTGCTTCTTTCATAGATTTCAGCAAGTGATCTTGTGCCTCTCACTGGTAAATCATCCATACTGTCTTCAAATCCATCTATAACTTCATCAACCTCTACATCTGTTGCAGGTTGTTTTTCGAACTGCTGATGTTCTGCACTTTTTCCTTCCATCCAATTCCACTCATCTTCCTCTAGAAAAACAACATCTCTGCTTACAGTCACCTTCTCTGTCATAGGGTGAAAAATTCTGTAAGCCTTTGATTGGAGACTGTACCTGATGAAGATTTCAAGCTCTACTTTCTTATCCAGCTTGTCCCTCTTGACCTCAGGAACATGAGTGTAACACAAACACCCAAAAACCTTCAAATTTTTCACAGAAGGTTTAACACCATACCAGACTTCAAAAGGTGTTGACCTCTCTAAGGCCTTCGTGGGCAATCTGTTCAACAGGAACACTGCAGTATTAGCTGCTTCAGCCCAGAAGTTCTTAGGCAACATCTTCTTTTGTATCATACATCTGGCCATCTCCATAATACTTCTGTTTTTCCTCTCACTAACTCCATTCTGTTGAGGTGAATAGGGAGCAGTGAATTGATGCACAATTCCTGCTTGCTCACAATTCAACTTAAACTTATGAGCAGTATACTCAGAACCATTATCAGACCTGAGCATTTTAATTTTCTTCCCACTCTGATTCTCAACTAAGGCTTTAAACTTCACAAACACATCAGCAACTTTAGACGTGGCTCGCAGAAAATAAATCCAACTCATCCTAGTCATATCATCAATGAAGGTAATGAAATACCTGCTACCATTGAGAGAAGACTCAGACATAGGTCCACATAAATCTGTGTGGACTAATTGCAGCTTCTCACATGCTCTCCAGCCTCCTCCTTTGAAAGGAAATCTGACTTGCTTCCCAAGAAGACAAGTTCTGCACTGTGGAAATTCCTCCTCCAAACTTGGCAAGTCATCTGCCAAGCTATTTCTTTGCATAAATGATATGCTATTCCTGTGAACATGCCCAAGTCTTTTATGCCATATCTCTGCATTTTCTTCTTTACACTTTAAAGCCATTTGTTGCATCTCTTGTGGCTTGAACATGAAACTCTTGTCCTTCATTGGGATTCTTAGCACTTCTTTGCCATATGCATTATTAATAAGACATTCATTCCCTTCGAACTTCACTTTATAGCCCTTCTCAACTAATTGACCAACACTTAACAGATTATGGTCAATATTTGGCACAAAGAGAACATCACTGATCAGCTTCACCTCCTGATTTCCTTCAATAGCCACTGTACCCTTCCCTTGCACTTCGATATACTGTCCATTGCTAATTCTGACTCTAGACCTAATTGACCTGTCTAGAATCCTAAACAGCTTCGAATTGCCAGTCATATGATTGGTACAGCCACTATCCACTAGCCATGCATCATTCCCAACAGAAGATTCAGAAAAGGAAGCTACAAACAAGTGTTCTTCCTCAGTTTCATTCACTGCTACCTGGGCTTTTCCTGCTTGCTGGTAATTTTTTTCTTTGCAGATGGCTTCCATGTGGCCCAACTTGTGACATCTTCTGCATCTAGCATCAGGCTTTCTCCAACATCTAAAACACTGATGATTAGTTCCACCACAGTATTGACAAGGCTTTTTGTTCATCTTCCATTTGCTAGACCCACCAGAATTTCCTTCTTTTGCTACAAACTTGGAGTCACCGGCATTTTCTCTGGACTGAATCCATTTCTTCCCTTTGCCTCCATCACTTGATTTCACTCTAGCTTGCAGCGCATCCTCTACAAACTCTTATTTTCTCATCAGTCTTCTATGCTCCTGTGCCTGCAAAGCATTCAACAATTCTGCAAGCTTTATATCAGGTAAGTCTCTTGTATTTTCCAGAGACGCTATGGTGGCTTCGAACTTCTCTAGAAGAGACACCAGAATCTTCTTAACAAGCCTTTCATCCTTCAAGTCAGTCCCTAAAACTCTGATTTTATCAGCTATCCCCACTAGCCTATCAGAGTATTCCTTCACTGACTCAGACTCTTTCATCTGCTGTCTCTCAAATTCTCTCAAGAGATTCAGCACCTTCATACCTCTTATCTTCTCATCTCCTTCATATTCTTCCTTCAAGAAGTCCCATATGGCCTTTGCAGAGTCACACTTCATAATTCTGGTAAAGATGGTAGGCGAGATAGCAGCATACAGGCAAGATTTTGCCTTGGCTTTTTTTGTGGTTCTCTCTTTATGAAGTTTGATTTGATTCATGGTCGGATTATCTGGAAGTGGAGCAACTTCATAATCATCCTCCACAGCTTCCCACAGATCATGACCCTCCAAAAGTGCTGTCATCTTAACAGCCCATGCTTGATAATTCTCTCCAGTAAATACTGGAGAAGCCATCGCAGAGAAACCACTCGACCCTGTCTCCATCACCCTTTAACTTCTTTACACTTCAATACTTGCTTCATTTCACAGTCCCGCAAGATCATACATACTCTGATACCACTGTTATTACTGATCAAAAACAATAATCTAGAAACAGAAAACCAGAAGCTATATTTTTGAGTGAGGAAGAGAAGCACAGAGAAAACAGAGCGCAAACTTGCGTACGTCAGTTTTCTATAGAAACTGTCAAGTATAGCCACTAAATACAAAACAGAAAAACTGCTCACGTACGTGCAATACATAACTGCACACAAATGTGCTATTAACTTCCTAGAAAATAACAAAAACACTAAATGCATAACTAAATGAACTTGGCTATTTTTTTAATAAAAAAACAGAGTAAAACAGAGCATAAAACAGAACAGAAAACAGCAGAAAATAGAGTAAAAAAAACAAAACAGAAAACAGCAACTGAGACATTATAATCCAACAGGCTTTATGCGGCCTTCCCGATCTCCATTTGAGACGTACGACCTATGGTTGGAAAGATATTTGAGTCAGGTTTTACTCTCTTGTTGAAGATTTTGGCTAATTTTGGCCGTAAATTTGTGAAAATTTCAGTTTTCTCTACCCAGGTCAATTTGGAATTTCTGGGTTTTTTTTTGCTTTCTAGAGTTGCTTCCGAAGGTGTCTTTGGGGAACGATTCCAAGCTCTCTCCCTCCTTCTCATCTCCGCCCTCTCATTCCTTGAAAGAGCTTGCTTCCGTGATCTTATCCCCTAAATTAAGGGATTTTTGGTCAGTCTTTAGTCCACCTATTAAGCCTGCCAATAGGGCTACTTCTGCAGCTGTTGAGTCTACGGATTTTGCTGCAATTTTCCCGTGCTTTCAGCAACTCATCCCTGACCAATTTTTGTCCACTTACACTAACAATAATGGTCTTTCATCACGTGCAGAGATCAGGCTGGTTGGACCGCTGAGGAGGATATGGTGGGGCCACCAAGTTGCTTACTCAACAACTCCAAATCGAGACCAACTCGTGGACAGAGTTTTGGCTGCTGATTTAAGTGCTTTAATCCATCAATTTAGCTGTAGTTTTTAATTAATTAGAAAGCTCATGTATAGTAGTTTAAGATCTTGACCATTTTTTGCAATTGTCTCCGCCCAATTTTGCAAGGGAGTCACTCAAAGTTGGCCATTTTCTTGCCCGAGAATGACTAATTCAATGCAATTTGGTCCTTTTTACCTGATTCGATTAATTAGACCTGACCCAAGTTCAATTTCAACTCAACTGGGGGCTGAGACGATGATTTAAGTGCTTGGGTGAAATTTTGCGAAATTTGCGAATTTGTCCCTCAACTTTTAGAAATTGCATTTTGGCCCCAATTTACTATTTTAATTTCAATCTGACCTCCTTGGCTTGGCTAGTCACATTTAGATCATTGGCCCCAACTTTTCTTTTTTTTTTTTAATCTTTTTATATATATTTTAAAATTTAAAAAAAAAATTTAAGGAAAAACATCTTCCATTTAAAACAAACTATACTAAACACCTAGATAATCTATATGCAAGAATTTGACATGAAATATTTTTGTGGAAAAACAAGTTCCCATTTGTCAAAAATAATTTTTGGGCAAAAATTTAGGTGTCAACACATACACATCATAATCGTAAGTTAAACAACTAGCTTCATCACATCGGATATGCTTGACCGCTGCCACGACCTTCTACAAAAAGGGCCTAAGGTACACTTAACACCTCTAATACTATGAGGGTGGTTCAAAAGTATCATCAACCCACTACTACCTAAGCCTCAATGGCCTCCAGAATCCATGGCTCTAGCTCAGTGATCAACTTGGGGTTGAGCTTGAGGTTGGACACTTCCCCATCGGGAATGTCCCCTTCCTTGGCATCCTAACCGATAACTCCTCCTAAGCTTCAAACACCCGACTGATGTAAATCGTTGTGGAAAGATCGTTCTACGAAAGCCCAGATGGTGTGAATTGCGAATATCGACCTCCAATAGAACTTGTGATTGGCAACCTCAGTATGAATGTGACTTGTTCATGAACGTGTATCAACCAACCAACGTTATAGACGCCATGAGCGAAAGAATTAGCTATCTTGCTTGATAAGTCGATTCGACTATAATAAGGAAACCTTGATAAGGTCAAGTTCTCAAAAGAACAGTAGAAAAGAACCTCTCAATTTTTTTCTCAAAATAAAAATATCACCCCCAAAGAAATTCGGCCAGTCCTTAATATAAGCATTCTAGCCACTGCATAAACCCTAAAAACTAGCCCTAGAAATCTAATGCTTCCTTGTCATGCCTCGAACCTCGGGAATGCGCATATCCCTCGGCGGTCGACTAAATTGCGATGTTCGGAGGACGCGTCGCCAACCCTTTTGTTTTTTATTCACACACAGAAGTGAAATTTAAACAGATATCCGAACAACAACAACAAACATCAGATAAAAGAGCAAGACAACTAAATTTCACCAATCATGTTGTATATACAATTCAAGTCAATCCTAAAAGTCTGTACACTAAGGTTTGCCTAAAAGAACTACTGGACAACGTTTACTCCGGGTCCCTTCAACTCATGCTTGGGATCCTCCACGAAACCCTCTAGTATCTCCAGACTAAGGACCTGAAAATTGTAAACCACGACGGGGTGAGAATAAATCTCAGTGAATCAACACTCTAAACCACGATTAGGACGAGAATTCACTCAGAGGCATCCTAAACATGCACCACTTAGGACTTACCTCACCTCAGCACCTTCCTGCACGTTAGTGCATCTCATACAAAATATGTATACAGTAACTGCATTCAATAGTTGTAACACATCATATCACTCATCAATATTCACAGAGGTCCTGATTATAAGGCCAAATCATTATGCCATGTCCCATTTTGTGCCACACAATTTTGTCCCATAATCAGGCACGACTATCTCATATCAGTGGTTCAATCCACACCCAATATTCACTCTCAATATCTTAACTCCATAATCAAACTCAAGGTTCTAGAGGTGACCCCCACGAAGTTCAGTTATCGTGTGACACTTAATCCTTGACCACAATTAGTAATAGTACAAGGTTTTAGAGGTGGCTCCCACGAAGTCACGCTGTCGTGTAACACTTAGTCCATGACCATAATAAGCAATAGCTCAAGGTTCTAGAGGTGACTCACTCGAAGTTCCATTATCATGTAGCACTTAGTCCTTTTCCACATATAGCAATAGTACAAGGTTCTAGAGATGGCTCCCACGAAGTCACGCTATCGTGTAGCACTTAGTTCTCGACTATGCAAGATAGTAGTGCAAAGCTCTAGAGGTGGCTCCCATGTGACTCAATTCACCATGTAGCACTTAGCCATTGACTAGAATAAGCAACGGTACAAGATTCTGAAGGTGGCTCACATGAAGTTACGTTATCGTGTAGCACTTAGTTCTTTACCGGCTCACCACCCATTCGGTTTCCTCCACACAACACATGTGATTACCTCAACACATTGTTGGAGAAAACTTCCTTATTGCTTTGAAGTTGACAAAACGCCATCAGTCTAGTCTGAAGACTTACAGACTCTATCGTCAAAGTCTGAAGACCTCCAGACTCAAGACTTAAGTCTACCCTCACTGATAGTCTTTAGACCAACAAAGGAAAGATTTATTCGACGAAGAAGACTTGTCCAGATGCGAGTATATCTTTAAGGATTTGGTTCGTACGGTTGAAGAAGATCTCACGGCTGGAGATAGCATCTCGTGATAAGTTATTCTTGTTGAAATCAATTCGGATAATTGGATCTATTGATTGGCGAAGCATACTTGGAAGGTTCTACTTATGGAAACCTAGATCCTAATTGTATGGGCGAGCATGATTGGTGGGCTATCATTACATTCCTTAAACGACTCGAGATCTTCTTAATTGATTCTGTCCAACGGGTAGATTGGAAGAATTCCTTTGGAAAGTGCCAACGGTTATGTAGGCATAAAGGAGTATATAAAGAAGACGCTCAATTTTTTTGAGTGTGTGTGTGAGAAAAATTCCAAAGCCTGAAGCTCATAGTTCTTTGTTATTTCAATCGTTGAGCTTAACTTGTACTCAAAAGAGAGATCAAATACTTGTAAGACTTTGAGGAAGTGTAGAAGTGTCTCTACAATGTATAGTCAAGGACGTAAGATTGTAACGTCTCTTTTGACTCTTAGTGAAATCCAGCCAGTGGGCTGTCAGCGCAAGAAGGTAGACGTAAGCTTGATCTAAGCCGAAACACTATAAACTTTGTGTTTCTATTCTCTTTCCCTTAAACTCTTTATTTTGATTTATAGCTTTATATGTTTGTTTATGGTGTTAGCAAATTACTCTAAAGTTTCGCAAAAATTTCTTTATCACCCATTCACCCCCTTTAGATGATCTTACTAGCCCTTTCAATTGGTATCAGAGCCTGTGTGCTCGGTTTATTGAAGTGTTTTTACTTCTGAGCTAAATATCTATGGCTAGTATTTTGGCTCCAAGTTTGGTTGAAGGTCAAAGCAACACCAGACCGCCTTACTTTGATGGAAAGGAATACAATCTTTGGAAAAACAAGATGAAGGAATTCTTAAGATCGAAAGATCCCTTGGAATGGGATGTGGTAGAAAAGGGAATTATTCCCAAAGCTACATCAATCTCAGAAAGAGGATAAGAAGTTATAGATGCTGGCGAAATGGCACAAGAAGAAATAACCAAAAGATAAGCTCTTGATGCTAAAGCAATCTACTCTTTATACTGTGTTTTATCTCCTACTGAATATAACAAAATTTCATCTTGTGAAACAGCAAAAGAAGTTTGGGATAGGTTGCACATTACCTATGAAGGAACCGATCAAGTTAAAAAAAACAAAGATCAATACTCTACTCGGACAGTATGAAACCTTCCAGATGAAATTAGGAGAATCAATTACTAACATATTTAGTCATTTTACAGAAATTGTAAACAGTCTATCATATCAAAGACAACCAATATCAGGACCAATGAAGGTCAATAAACTGCTGCGTGGATTATGCCTCTTACAGTTGATGAGCTTGTAGGCACACTTTAGTCATACGTGTGAAAGCTAGTACAAGCACTTAGAGGGGGGTGAATAGGTGTAAAAATAAATTTTACGAGATAAGTGTGCAGCACTAATCAACAATAGATTGTGAAAATGAAATTTGTTTCTTGTCAACTAAACGAGTTACGATCAAAGTAAAAAAGCGTAGGGAAGAGAATATGAACACAGAGTTTATAGTGGTTCGGCTTAATCCAAGCCTACGTCCACTCTTCCGCACTGACAGCCCACTAACTGGATTTCACTATGAATAAAAGAGTTGTTACAATAAAGCTCTTCCTTGATTCCACAGTGTAGAGACTCTACTACACTTCTTCAAGGTCTCTCAAAGATATAGACTCTCTTTTGCGTACAAGATTTCGCTCAACAGTTTAATTGACTAAGAACAAGGAGCTTCACACTTTGGAATTCTTCTATCGCGCACACACTCGAACAACTGGAGTGTCTTCCTTATATACTCCTTTATGCTATCATACCCGTTGGCACTTACCAAAGGAATTCTTCCAATCTACCCGTTGGACAGAATCAATTTGGAAGATCTTCGAGCTATTTAAGGAACATGACGATAGCCCATCAATCCTGCTCGCCCATACAATCAGGATCTAGGTTAAGTAGAACCTTCTAAGAATACTTCGCCAATCAACGTATCCAAAATCCCTCAATCAATCTTGATTTTAATAATGGATTCCGACATGCTATATCCAGCCAAGAGATCTTCTTCAGTCGATAAAGTCAAATCCTTAACGAAACATCCAGTTCTGGATAAGCCTTCTTCAACGGTCTAGAAACTGTCAATGAGGATAGACTTTGAGTCTTAAGTCTAGCAGTCCAGAGTTTTCAGACTTTGATGGAAGAGTCTGCAAGTCTTCAGACTAGACTGATGGAAACGTTTTGTCAACTTTAAAACACTTCAATGAAGTTTTCTTCAACAATCTCCCCCTCTTTTATGGTGACAAAACTTTCCTGCAGATTTGGATAACTTTGACCTATAAAACGTTACTCAAGCAAATATGGATATCTCACAAAGATAAATGGCTTAGTAAAAATAACACTAGAATCTACATCCACAGAAAGTAGGTTAGTCTTCTAAATGAACAAATCCATGAGATATCAATAGTACTTAAGATAAACAAATGTTCAAACAGTCAAATCCAAATCCAGTTCAAATCCAAACAGCCAAACACATAATCGACACAAAAATTCAAAAAGTGAGTTCAAAGTTCAAAATCAAATCTGCACATCTCTCCCCCTTTTTGTCATCATTAAAAAGGTAGAGATGAAAAGAGAATGGAATTAAGATTGCTTGGGAACACGAACAAGCTGGAAATCTCCCATTGACTAGGCAATCCCTTCCATCTTTTTCAAATCCTCCTTCAGTTGCACCACATCTTCACCCTTGGCATTTGCTTGAACTTGAAGAGCAAGGGCATGAATTTGATCATGCAAAGAAACTGAAGAGGTTTGACTTGCATTTTACAAGTTCTGTACTTCACATCCCAGAGGATATATTTGATCCCGTATCTCTAAGAGAACATCAAGTATTCTACGAAAGTCCGCTGAATTATCAGTCTGAGCACTGGCTTTTGCACGATCAAACGGAGTATAGGCAGATGATGGCAAATTAGCATGGTCATGCAAATTGGGAGATGAAACATCATGTCCCTCCTCAGGAAATTGAGAGGCATAGATGTCCTCTGGATCTGCTGGAGAACGACTTATTCCTTCACTGGTGGCAGGGAATGAAGACGTTCCTCTTTTCTCAAGATCTCCCCCTGTTTCCATGCCTTCAGGTGGAGAAAAGTGTTCCTCATGCTCTGCTTCCGCTTGATCTTCTCTCTCCTCCTCAATTCTTTCCTCCTCTGCATCTCTCTCCTCTGCTTCTTTCTCCAAATCTTCTCTCTCTCCAGTCCTCTGTTCTGTCTCATCAGTGTCTTTTTCATGTCTCTCCGTTGATTCTAGAATAGAACAACTCAAGTTCTTCAATGCCATTGCAGAAATGGTGATATCATCCTCATCCTCTTCATCCTCAATGATGAGAGCTATTCTTTTCTTGGATGGAGCAACCATGGGCTCCTTCCCTTTCCTCTTTGCAGCTGAAGAGATTGGATGAGTCTTGACAGTGGTTTTCTCCTTGAATTGCTCCAACGCCTTGTTGAGCTCCTTTAGACGCATTTTAGAGACCATTCTCAATCCCACTGCCATTTGATTGCATGTTTCAACGCAGAAAATCCGGGGAGGTTGAATGTTCAAATGTATGAATAACTTGGTCACAAGTGCTGTGTACGAAAGTTGACTCTTGTCCTTCACCACTACTCTGTACATGTGGAACATAATAGTGTGTGGAAGAGAGAACTTTTTCCAGCATTGATGGCATACATCAGCTTTGCCTCTGAGTTTGAAACGTCGATTTTTGAAGTAGATTTTGGTCTAAGGCGGTTAATCACAGTCTTGTGAAGGAAAATGTTGGATGCATTCATTCTCAAATAGGAAATCTTTCCTTCCATCCTTCTATCCTGAACAAGCTCCAACGTTGCACGAGCAATAGACACACTGATAGGTTGATATCTCTCTCTTTCAACCCCAATCACATCAGCCAATGTATTCATGTCAACCACATAGTCCTGATCTCGAACACTAAAAGAGAACCTATTCGCATCCAAGAAACTAAGATTCAAATAGAAATAAGCAGTAAGTTCAGCATAAGCTTCTGTAGTTTCAAAACAAAACTGTTCGAGTTGAAGAAGACTGAATTTTTCCCGTATATTGACATTCACAGAGTCAAGAAAATCAAAGTCCACACTTATAGGGTTTATCACCCCATGCTTCAGCAACTTAGAGTACATTTGCTTATGTTCCTCCGATCGAAATAAATCCGTCCTTTTGCTTCGGATTTTTGCTACAACACCCATTCTAGGTTTAAATTGACTGTACATCCTATCACCGTCATTCCCATCAGGTTGACTCAGCCCTCCAACACGTGGATCGCTTGGGATATTTGCCAATGCCTCTTCCATCGACCCAGCAGGGGCAATTCCCAATTGTTCCATTGTGCGTAAAGAGAATGTTTCATTTCTATACCCTTTGTCTTTAAGAAATTCATCAATGTAATTCAACGGAGTACCAGCCCTCTTCAAAGCACGATAAAGCTTGTAGGTAAAGGCGGGCTTAAGAGTTCTTACGGGTTCTGCGTCTTCGATGATTTCTTCATCTTCTCGATGTACAACATCCCGAGGTCTAGATGGAGGAGATGGACGCTGCTGAGAATGTTGTGGGCTCTGTTGCTGTCTAGGAGATTCTTCTTCCTCGGTGAGATCAAAGTGCATAGGCCCCTCATGCATTTGCTGTGGTCCCCTGTTCGCGATCCTCGAAGACTTTCTTTGAGACGACATCTTTCATAGTCTTTGAGAGATTCCAAGCTTGTTTCCCAAGAAAGATGAAAACTTTTTCGAGGATTAAACAAGAGAAGAAGAAAGAAATGGAAGATCGGTGCTTCTCTTAGGGTTTTTATGAGTAAAGCAAAGAAGAACCGACAGTATATAAGGCAGTCGATGCGAGGCATATGGAACAACGTAAAAGGAAATATAAATATGCCTTTTAAAAAAAATAACTGCCTTTTCAAAAATTAGATAACTGTCATTTGAAAAATAACTTCTTTTTCGAAAAGGAAGGATTGCACTAATCACGAAAAATTGGGAAAATAACACCAATTAATTTTGGATAGATGATCGTACCTTTTTAAGATTTGATCCGAGAGATAAGTTTCTAAAATAGAAATAACTTACAGTCGTAGATCTTGATTGTCTGAGTCTGAGTGCCATTAGACTTTCAATCCTGAGTCTGAACTTCTTCAGACTTTAAGATATTCAGTTTGGAACGAATAATTTCAAATTGATTTTTCTCTAAAGGCTTTGTAAATATATCCGCCAGTTGATTCTTTGAGTCAATAAATTGAATCGAAACTTCTCTATTTTGAACATGATCTCTAATGAAATGATGTCGAATCTCTATATGTTTTGCTTTTGAGTGAAGAATCAGATTCTTGGTGATATTGATTGCGCTAGCATTGTCACATTTGATTTCAGTGCATGAATCTTCAATTTCAAAGTCTCTTAACTGTTGTTTTATCCACAGAATTTGTGAACAACAACTTCCAAGAGGTACATACTCTGCTTCTGCTGTAGAAAGAGCTACTGTACTTTGCTTCCTTGAAAACCAATATACTATCCTACTTCAAAGTAGTTGACAGGTACCCGAGGTGCTCTTTCTATCAACTCTGCATCCAGCTAGGTCTGCGTCTGAGTATCCAAGAAGAGTAAAGTCTCCTTCTTTAGGATACCAGAGACCCAAATTTGAAGTTGAGGCAATGTATTTGATGACACGCTTTGCAGCACTTAAATGAGATTTTTTAGGGTTTGATTGAAATCTGGCACAAAGGCAAACACTAAACAAAATGTCAGGTCTAGAAGCAATTAGATAAAGAAGTGAACCAATGATACTCCTGTATAGCTTCTGGTTAACTTTCTTTCCTTCTTCATCCTTGTCCAGCTTCAACGAACTTGACATTAGTTTATCAGTCTTTTTGCAATTTTCTAGTCCAAACTTTTTGACAAGTTCTTTAGCATATTTTTTTTTTTTGATGAATAAAGATACCCTCCTTTAGTTGTTTCACTTGAAGCCCGAGAAAGAAGGTTAGTTCACCCATCATGCTCATTTCAAACTCATCCTGCATAGACTTAGAGAATTTATTGCACAGACTTTCATTAGAAGATTCAAAAATAATATCATCAACATAAATTTGAACAGGTAGAAAACTTTGCTTTCTCTTTTGATAAATAATGTAGTATCTACTTTACCTTTGACAAAACTGTTATGAATTAAAAACTTAGTCTGTCGTACCAAGCTCAAGGTGCTTGCTTTAAACCATATAAAGCATTTTTTAGTCTAAATACAGACTCTGGTTTTCTTGGGTCTTCAAAATTGGGTGGTTGTTCCACATAGACTTCCTCTTGGATAAATTCATTTAGGAAAGCACTTTTGACGTCCATTTGGAATAACCTGAAATTCTTATGACAAGCAAAAGCAAGTAATAATATAATTGCTTCTAACCTTGCTACTGGTGCATAAGTCTCATCATAGTCTATCCCTTCTTCTTGCGTATATCCCTTGGCCACGAGTCTTGCTTTGTTTCTTACGACCTTTCCTTTTTCGTTCATCTTGTTCCTGAAAATCCATTTAGCTCCAATGATAGACTTACCTTCGGTTTAGGAGTCAATTCCCAGACATCATTAATGCTGAATTGCCTGAGTTCTTCTTGCATAGCTTCAATCCAGCTTTCATCAGCTAAAGCTTCTTCTATGCTCTTGGGTTCTATTTTAGAAATAAGAGTCACAGCACTAGACTCTTCGCACCTTTTGGATCTTGTGCGAATTCCTTCATTAATATCACCAATAATGAGATCTTTGGGATGATTGGACTTATACTTCCAGTTGCTGGTTGATTTGTCAGACTGTTGATCTTTTTCCTCATTTGAATCTTCTTTGATCATTTGTTGCTCGTCTTCTAAAGGTTGAGCTGCTTCTGGAGATTTAGACTTTATAGAGTTTGGAGCAGGTTCAAGATGAGTATGAATCGATTGATTTTGCATTAAGTCTTGAAATTTGACGTTCATTGATTCCTCCACAAATTAAGTCTTCTTGTTGTAAACTCTGTAAGCTTTGCTTGTGATAAAATATCCAAGGAAAATACCTTCATCTGATTTTTCTTCAAACTTACCAACTCGATCATTTGCATTTTTTAATATAAAACATTTACATCCAAACATATGAAAATATGAAACAATGGGCTTCTTTCCTTTGAATAACTCGTAGTAAGTTTTCTCCAGAATAGGCCTTAGAAAGACTCTATTAATAATATAACATGCTGTAGAAACAGCTTCAGCCCAAAAACGTGAAGAGATGTTACTTTCAATTAAAAGAGTTATAGCCATTTCTTGAAGCGACCTATTCTTTCTTTCCACGACTCTATTTTGCTCTGGAGTATATGGAGAAGAGAACACATGCTGAAAACTAGATTTATCATAGAATTTTGTAAAGTCTTGATTTTCAAATTCACCTCCATGGTCTGTCCGTATACTTAAAATAACATACCCTTTCTCATTTTGTACCTTTTTAGCAAACTTTGTAAAATAAGAAAAGGTTTCAGACTTACTTGCCAGGAAATATACCCAAGTGAATCGTGAATAATCAGCCACAATCACTAAACAGTATTTCTTACCTCCAATGCTCTGAGTTCTGGTTGGTTCGAAGAGATCCATATGCAAGAGCTGCAATACGCAATTAGTGGAAACTTGACTTATTGGTTTGAATGAGTTTCTTACATGTTTTCCCAACACGCATGGTGTGCATAGATCAAACTTTTGGTATGACAGATTTGGTAGACCACGAACACGCTTCTTTGCTGAAATTTTGGCTATTTGCTTCATGTTGATGTGTCTAAGTTTTCTTTGCCATAAGTTTGCTCTTCTTGAATTGAGATTAGACATTGGGTTTCATATGGTTTGACATCCAAGAGGTAGATATTTCCATGTCTTTGACCCGTGAAAGACTGAGAGGAGTCTTTACTGGTTTCTGAACATATTCCTTC
Organism: Eucalyptus camaldulensis; assembly: GCA_019915185.1. Classification (NCBI taxonomy): domain Eukaryota; kingdom Viridiplantae; phylum Streptophyta; class Magnoliopsida; order Myrtales; family Myrtaceae; genus Eucalyptus; species Eucalyptus camaldulensis. The sequence goes on from JAHSVA010000014.1 coordinate 924,657, forward strand.
TTGAAAGTTGATTTTGAAACCGGTGTCGGACAGCTGACTGATACTTAGCAAATTGTAGTTGAGTCCTTCCACTAAGGAAACATTACTGATCGTGAGGCTTCCAATCTTTATAGTTTCGTGTCCCACAATTCTTCATTTGCTGTTTCCTCTAAATGAAACTTTTCCACCGTTAACATGAATATGCTTTATAAAGCAATTTGAATCTCCTGTCATATGTCTTGAGCATCCACTATCCAGGTACCATTTAATATTTTTCTTGATAGTGACCTGCATTTAGGAAAGAGACTCAAGCTTTCTTTGGTACCCATATTTTCTTGGGTCCATTGGTGTTAGTGTAATATACGGTCTTTGCCATACCTTCTTAACATGTTTCCAAACCATAGGACATTCTTTTTCAAAATGATCTGAGCTATTGTACTTAGAACATCCAAGAGCATTGCGACCTACTAGTTTTACAAAAGCTTTTTGGAAATGATTTTTGTAAACATCTCTTGTAGGTCTGTGCTTAATTCTTTCATTTACTTTGGGAAAATCAATTAGAGGAATGGTTTAAGCAGTCATTGCTAAACCCGATTTGTTGAAGTAAGTTCTTTGTGCTGAAAGAATTTTTTCAAGTTTCTCAAATCCTAAAGAAAATCTTTTAGAAATATTTGTGATGTGATTTTTTAAGAATGCATTTTCTTTTGAAAGATTGTCTGCATTTTCTTTCAAAGTAGTAACACTTTTATCTAGACTTTTGACCTTTTCTTTCCAAACATTTTCCTGTTGCTTTAGTGCAGAATTTTCTCTTTTGAGTTTGGAAATTCTTTTGAGAGAAGTTTTGAGACTAAGACACAATTCATCAATGTATTTAGAGACTCTTGAAGGAATATTCAAATTACTTACCTCGAATTCACTGTCTAAATCTGAGTCTGTCTCGAGGTTTAAATTTGAGTCTAATTGTGCTATGAGACAAATATTGGCATAATCATTATCACTTTCCTCACATTATGTATCACTCAAAGTTTCTGCTTTAAGTGCCTTTCGATATTTCTCAGCTTTTCCTTTCTTTTTCCTTAGAAGGGGACAGTTGGGTCTGATGTGTCCCTTTTTCTTACATTCAAAATAGACTACATCTCTATTGGATTCATCATCCTCAACTGACTTAGACTGTTGCTTTTGAAAATTCTGTTTCTTTGGATTGAACCTTCTCCCCTTTCTGTTTAGCTTTTTGAATCTTCTTATCATGAGAGCAAACTCTTCATCATCCATATCGTCTTCAGAATCTGTGACATCATAATCATCATTAGATTTTAATGCAATGGATTTCTTACCTTTAGGATCTTCATCTTCATTGATTCGTTCCACTTCATAAGACTGGAGAGTCCCAACCAATTCATCGACAGAAAGTGGCATAATTCTTTGTGTCTCCCTTATTGAGGTCTTTATGTGATTCTAATCCTTAGAGAGTCCGCGCAGTAGCTTCTTCACTTTCATGGGATCAGAAATTGGTTGACCTTGATTTTCAAGACCATTCACGATTTCTGTAAAACGACTAAACATGTCAATGATAGATTCTCCTGATTTCATTTTGAATGCTTCGTATTGCCGAGCAGAATGTTGATTCTGGTTTCTTTCACTCGATCAGTTCCTTCATAGGTGATGTGTAATCTATCCCAGACTTCTTTAGCTGTAACACAAGAAGATATTCTATTATATTTAGTAGGTGATAATGCACAATATAAAGAATAAATTGCTTTTGCATCAAGAGCTTGTCTCTTGGTTATCTCTTCTTGAGTCATTTCGCTAGACTCAACGGCTTCTTTTCCTCTTTCTGAGACAGGTGCAACTTTAGGAATGATTCCTTTGTCTACCACATCCCATTCCAGAGGATCCTTTGATCTTAGAAATGCCTTCATCTTGTTTTTCCATATGTTGTATTCCTTTTCATCAAAATAAGGTGGTCTGGTATTGCTTTGCCCTTCAACCAGTCCTGGAGCCAGCATACTAGCCATGGATCTTTAACTTTGAAGTAACACACTTGAACTTAAGTGAGTACACAAGCTCTAATACCAATTGTGAAAGCTAGTATGAGCACTTAGAGGGGGGTGAATAGGTGTAAAAACAAATTTTATGAGATAAGTGCGCAGCACTAATCAACAATAGATGATGAAAAGGAAATTTGTTTCTTGTCAACTAAACGAGTTACGATCAAAGTAAAAAAGCGTAGGGAAGAGAATATGAACACAGAGTTTATAGTGGTTTGACTTAATCCAAGCCTACGTCCATTCTTCCGCACTGACACCCCACTGGCTGGATTTCACTATGAACAAAAGAGTTGTTACAGTAAAGCTCTTCCTTGATTCCACAGTGTAGAGACTCTACTACACTTCCTCAAGGTCTCTCAAAGATATAGACTCTATTTTGCGTACAAGATTTCATTCAACAGTTTAATTGACTAAGAACAAGGAGTTTTAGACTTTAGAATTCTTCCATCGCGCACACACTCGAACAACTGGAACGTCTTCCTTATATACTCCATTATGCCATCATACCCGTTGGCACTTACCAAAGGAATTCTTCCAATCTACCCGTTGGATAGAATCAATTAGGAAGATCTTCGAGCTATTTAAGGAACATGACGATAGCCCATCAACCCTGCTCGCCCATACAATTAGGATCTAGGTTTCCATAAGTAGAACCTTCCAAGAATACTTCGCCAATTAACGGATCCAAAATCCCTGAATCAATCTTGATTTGAATAATGGATTCCGACATGCTATATCCAGCCAAGAGATCTTATTTAGTCGATAAAGTCAAATCCTTAACGAAACATCCAGTTCTGGATAAGCCTTCTTCGACGGTCTAGAAATTGTCAATAAGGATAGACTTTGAGTCTTGAGTCTAGTAGTCCAGAGTCTTCAGACTTTGATGGAAGAGTTTGCAAGTCTTTAAACTAGACTGATGGAAATGTTTTGTCAACTTCAAAACACTTCAAAGAAGTTTTCTCCAACAATACGAAGTGGAACAAGTCAATGAGGAAGAAGATCCCAACGGTAAGAAGTCAATTGCTTTAAAATCTAACGATGATTATGATGATACAGATTCTGAAGATGACATGGATGACGAGGAGCTAGCACTTATGATAAGGAAGTTCAGGAAACTAAACAGAAAGGGAAGAAGATTTAATTGGAAGAAGCAAGGTTCTCAAAGATTTAAGAACAAATCAAATGCAAATGACGAGATCAACAAATATGTAGTCTGTTTTAAATGCAAGAAAAAGGGACACATCAGACCCAACTGTCCTCTGTTAAAGAAAAAGAAAGCAAGAACTGAAAAGTTCAAGAAGGCTCTCATAGCAGAGACATGGAGCGATACAAAATGTGGGGAAAGTGATGAAGAATATGCCAACATATGTCTTATGGCGAATTCTAAATCAGACTTAGATTTTCGAACATATTCAGACTCAGATAGTGAAATCGAGGTTAGTAATTTAAATATTCCTGTTAAAGTCTCTAAGTACATAGATGAACTCTGTCTTAGTCTCAAGACCTCTCTTAAAAGGATTTCTGAGCTAAAAAGGGAGAATTCAACACTTAAGCAATAGGAAAATTCTTGGAAAGAAAAGTTTGAAAATCTAGACAAAAGTTTTGTTATTTTGAAAGAAAATGCAGACTCTCTTTCAAAAGAAAATACATTTTTGAAAAAAGACATTTCAAATATCTCAAAAAGGTTTTCGATAGGATTTGAGAAGTTGGAAAAGATTCTTTCAGTACAAAGACCTTATTTCAACAAATTAGGCTTGGGAATGACTTCAGAAACTATTCATCTAATTGATTTTCCAAAAATAAAGGAAGAATCAAACAAAGACCTACAAAAACTTCTTACAGAAATCATTTTCAAATAGTTTTTGTAAAACCTGTTGGCCAAAGTGCTCTCAAATGTTCAAAGTATAATAGCTCATAACATTTTGAGAAAGAATGTCCTATGGTTTGGAGACCTATTAAGAAGGAATGGGCAAAGACTATATATTGCTCTAACTCCCATGGACCTAAGAAAATGTGGATACTAAAGAGAGCTTGAGTTCTTTTTAATTGCAGGTCATTATCAAGAAAAAGATAAAGTGGTATTTGGAAAGTGGCTGCTTGAGACACATGACAGGAGATTCAAGTTGTTTTACAAAGCTTGTTCAAATAAATTGTGGAAATGTCTCTTTTGGTGGAAACAGCAAAGGAAGAATTGTTGGGTGTGGAACTGTAAAGATTGGAAGTCTCATAATCAACAATGTCTCTTTGGTGGAAGGATTGAATTACAATCTACTCAGCATTAGCCAAGTGTGCGACACATGATTCAAAATCAACTTCCAAGAAAGAATATGTTCGGGAACTAGTAAAGATCTTTCTCAAACCTTCACTGGACGAAGACATGGGAACATTTATCTTCTGGATATAAAACTAGAGAGTTCTCAATGTCTAATATCAATTCAAGATGAATCAAATATTTGGCATAGAAAGCTCGGTCATATTAACATGAAACAGATTGCTAAGATCTCCTCCAAGAAGCTTGTTTGTGGATTGCCTAACCTGAAGTACCAAAAATCTAACTTATGCGCACCATGTGTTTTGGGAAAACAGGTTAGAAGTTATTTTAAACCTATAAATCAAGTTTCTACTAATCGTGTGTTGTAGCTTCTGTATATGAATCTCTTTGGACCAACCATAACGTAAAGCATTGGTGGAAAGATATATTGTCTAATAATCGTGGATCATTATTCTTGTTTTACTTGTATGCACTTTTTGGCAAGTAAGTCTGAAACATTTTCTCACTTTTCAAAGTTTTCCAAGAAAGTTCAGAATGAGAAATGATATGCTATTTCAAGCATACGGACATACCATAGAGGTGAGTTTGAAAATCAAGACTTTACTAAATTCTGTGATGAATCTGGATTTCAGCATGTTTTCTCCTCTTCATACATCCAGAATAAAATGGAGTTGTGGAAAGAAAGAATAGATCTTTGCAGGAAATTGCAAGAACATTTTTAATTGAAAGTAACATTTATTCTCGCTTCTGGGTTGAAGTAGTTTCTACAGTTTGTTATATTATTAACAGAGTATTCTTAAGACCTATTATGGAGAAAACTTCTTATGAGTTATTCAAGGAAAGAAGCCAATTGTTTTTTACTTTCATGTGTTTGGTTGCAAGTGCTTTATTTTAAAGAATGATAGAACTGGTAAGTTTGAGGAAAAGTCAGACGAAGGAATCTTCCTTGGACATTTAACCACAAGCAAAGCCTACAAAGTATTCAACAAGAAGAGTTAGTCTATAGAAAAATCTATGAATGTCAAATTCCAAGACTCTTTGCAAAATCAATTGATTCAAACTCAATCTGAAGAATCTAAACCTGCTCCAGACTTTACAAATTCTACCTCCCTTGAAGCAGCTTAGACCTTTGAAGATCAACAACGAACATATATTGAAGACTCAACTGAAGTAGAAGATCAGCAGACTGTTAGACCAACCAGTAACTGGAAGCATAAGTCTAGTCATCCCAAGGAACTTATTATTGACAACATTGATGAAGGGATTCACACTAGATCCAAAAGGAGAGAAGAGTCTAGTGCTTTGGTACTTATTTTTATAATAGAACCCAAAAGCATAGAAGAAGTTTTAGCTGACGAAAGATGGATTGAAGCTATGCAAGAAGAGCTCAAACAGTTCAGCATTAATGATGTTTATGAATTAACTCCTAAACCAAATGGTAAACCCATTATTAGAGCTAAATGGGTTTTCAGGAACAAGATGAACGAGAAATGAAAAGTGATCAGGAACAAGGCAAGACTCGTGGCCAAAGGATATACGCAAGAAGAAGGGATGGACTATAATGAGACCTATGTACCAGTTGCAAGGTTAGAAGTAGTTAGATTATTAGTTGCTTTTGCCTGTTATAAAAATTTCAGGTTATTCCAAATGGACAACAAAAGTGCATTCCTGAATAGATTTATCCAAGAAGAAGTCTATGTGGAACAACCTCATGGATTTGAAGATCCAAAGAAACTAGACTCAGTTTTTAGATTGAAAAAGGCTCTATATGGATTAAAGCAAGCACCTCGAGCATGGTACGACAGGTTAAGTAAGTTTTTAATTCGAAATGGTTTTGTCAAAGGAAAAGTGGATACTACCTTGTTTATTAAAAGAGAAGATAAAAACTTTCTACTTGTTCAAATCTATGTTGATGATATTATATTTGGATCAACTCACGAAAACCTGTGCAAGAAGTTTTCTAAGACTATGTAGGATGAATTTGAGATGAGCATGATGGGTGAACTATCTTTCTTTCTCGGATTACAAGTGCAACAATTGAAGGAAGGAATTTTCATTCACCAAGAAAAATATGCAAAAGAACTCATTAAAAAGTTCGGGTTGGAGAATTGCAAAACGACAGAGATACCAATCGCAAGTTTTTCGAAGCTGGACAAAGATGAAGGAGGAAAGAAAGTTGACCAGAAGCTTTACATGAGTATTATTGGTTCACTTCTTTATCTTACTGCTACTAGACCTTACATTTTGTTTATTGTTTACATTTATGCTAGATTTCAATCTCATTTCAAAGAATCTCATCTAAGTACTGCAAAACACATCATCAAATACGTTGCAACTACCTCAAAGTTAGGTCTGTAGTATCCCAAAGAGTGAGACTTTACTCTCCTTGGATATTCAGACGTAGATCTAGCAGGTTGCAGAGTTGATAGAAAGAGCACTTCTGGTACTTGGCAATTGCTGGGAAACATGATAGCATCATGGTTCTCAAGAAAGCAAAGTACTGTAGCTCTTTCAATAGCAGAAGTAGAGTATGTGGCCCTTGGAAGTTACTGTTCTCAAATCTTATGGATAAAACAACAACTGAGAGACTTTGGAATCGAAGACTCAGGCACCGAGATCAAATGTAACAACACCAGTGCAATTAATCTCATAAAGAATCCAATTCTTCATTCAAGAGCAAAACACATAGAGATCCGACATCACTTTATTAGAGATCATGTTTAAAATGGAGAAGTTATGATCCAATTCATCATTTCAAAGAATCAACTGGCGGACATTTTCACAAAACCTCTAGAGAAAAGCTTATTTGAGTCTCTTATTTAGTAAAGTCTGAAGGAGCTCAGACTTAGAGATAAAGTCTGAAGGTGCTCAGACTCAGAAGACTAAGAGTTACGACTGTAAGTTATTTCGGTACTAGTAATTTCATTTTTGGTTGAAGACTTGAAAAGGTACGGTTACTTATTAATTGCTAATTGATTGAAATTTTCTTTCCAAGTTTTTGAAGTTGTAGTATCTATTCTTTTTCAAAAAGGTAGTTACCAATTTTGAAAAAGGCAATTACTTATTTTCAAAAAGGAAGTTATTCATTTTCGAAAAGGTATTTTTATTTTTCCTTTTATGACGATTCGTTTACCTCACTTTACTTGCTTTATATACTATAGAGATCCGTCTTCTTCGTGTTTACACTCAAACCCTAGAATACAAAACTTCCACTTGCTTTCACTTTCACTCTCGATTTTTCCAAAAAGTTTTCACCTTTTTCGAGCAAGTTTGAGATTTTCTCCTTCAAAAGGACAATGTCTTCAAGAAAGTCTTCGAGGATTGCAAGCAGGGGACCACGACACATGCCTGAGGGTCCTACACATTTCGATCTAACCGAGGAAGAAGATTCTTCTCAACCATTGCGTCCAAGTCAGCAACAACCTTCTCAGCAGCATCAATCTTCTCCACCGACTCAGCCAGAAGAAGAAATTTTGGAAAAAGTTGAACCTATAAGAACGCTATCTCCTAAGGTTGCTTTCAAGCTTTATTCTAATTTGAAGCAAAGAGGAACAACGATGTCTTTGATCGATGAATTTTTAAGAGATAGAGGATTAAAAAATGAAACTTTGTTCTTGCGGGAGATGGAAAAGTTAGGAGTTGTAGAGAGAAGAACGGTTGAAAGGACCTTTGCAAATTTTCCGAGTGACCCACACTATGGCACTGCAAATCAACCACAAGGATCGGGCGATGATGAACGAATGTTTACCCATTTTCAACCAAGGATGTGAGTGGCTGTTAATGCTAGAGGAAATGGAGAGAGCATTTTTTGCTCTAAAGAGCACAAGAAAGTCTATTCAAGATTGTTGAAACGAGGGGTGATGAACCCTAGAAGTGTTGACTTTGATTTTCTTAATTCGGTGAAAGTCAATTTGCGAGAGAAGTTGGCACGTCTTCAATTGGAGCGTTTTTGTTTTGAATCTACATTTGCCTATCCAGGACTCACCGCCTACTTTTACTCGAATTTATCTTTTCTGGATGCAAACAGTTTTCTTTCACAGTCAGGGACAAAGAGTTTTTGGTGGATATGGACACATTGGCTGACCTAATTAGGGTGGAAAGAGCGAGTTTCCAATCAATTAGCGTGTCAGTTGCTCATGCTACTCTAGCATTGGTCAAAGACAGAAATGCTGAAGGCAAAATATCCTACTCTAGGATGAATGCGTTAAATGTCTTGTTGCACAAAATTGTTATCAACTGCATCCGGCCAAAATCGACATCCAAGACTAATGTCTCTCAATCAGAAGCAAAGCTGATGTTTGCGATCAATTCTGGCTATAGATTCTCTCTGCCTCACACCATCCTGTTTCACATGTATAAGATAGTGGTGAAAGATAAGGGACAACTTCCTTATTTAGCTCTTATTACGCGCCTTTTAGATATTTTAAAATTCACATCCCTGCACTGTTATGTTTGACAAACATTCCTTCAATGGTGATTGGATTTAAAATGGTCACAAATATATGCTTGAAAGAGCTTAACAGGTGCTTGAGAGCATGAAGGAGAAGTCTTCAGTCAAAGCAAAACAAGACTCTGCTGCAGCCCAAAGGAAAGGCAATGAGCCCATGGATGCTCCAGCGAAGAGGAAGAGAGTTCTCATCTTGCAGGATGAAGAGGATGAAGATGAGATGACTCTTTCAGCCTTAAGAAACTTGAAGAGTTTTGTCAACTTTCAAGAGACAAGAGAAGAGCCAAAAGAAGGAGAAAAAGGAAGAGAAGATGAGAGAGAACAGGGACACGAAGACTCTTTTCAGCCAACTTTGGCTATATCCTTATCAAGTGACTTTGAGATGGCTGACTCTGGAATTGCTGGAGCACATGACGCAGACAAACATCACTCTGAAGTTGAAGTTGCACTAGAAGAAGATTTTTCTACTCCTCCTAAAAGCAAACAATCAAGGGGAGCTGTTGAACAAAAAGGTACTTCTTCACCTATCTTTACTAGTGATGTGAGTCGCTCCGCTGCAGATCCAAAGGATGTGTATGCCTCTCATTATCCAAAAGCGTCTACTCATAGTCATGGTGGACAATCTGCTGAAAATCCATCCATTCTCAAAGCTCCCGGAATAGAATCATCTGGACCTAGTGCTGCAATAGAACACACAACAGAATTTTCGAGACTGCTAGAGATTCTATTTGATGTAAAGAAACAGCAATATGTTATGGGGTATGAGATGCAGGATCTCAAGAATGCTTTCATGGCCACTTCAGTGTCTTTGCACGATCAGTTAAACGCCCTCAAGAATCAAGTGCAATTTACTGTACAGGGTGAAGATTTCCAATCACTGAAGCAGAGTTTTGGAAGGCTTGAGAAGACAGTGAATTCTATGGGAGAGTTCGAGTTTGTTCACCTTCCAAAACAACCATAATTCTAACTCTATTTTTAAACAACTCTTTCTATTTATTCTTCACTTTTTGCTGTGGACAAAAATTGGGAGAAGTTTGATGCAGATTTGATTTGACTATGGTTTTGATTTTTTTGGATTTTTGGACTTACCTTTTGTTTCGTTGTGGTATGGACTAATTGATTTGATCTTTTAATGCTTGCAGTCACTTAGGCCATGATGATTATGGAAAGGATAGTTGTTTTGCAGGACTAACATATTTTCCATGGTTACAGAATTGTTGCTATCCATGTCCTAATCTATTTATCCTTTATGAGATATCTTGTATTGTTTAAGTTTTGTTTTGCAGGACAAAAGTGTTCAAATCTGTAGGAAAGTTTTATCACCATAAAAAAGGGAGAGATTGTTGGAGAAAACTTCCTTATTGTTTTGAAGTTGACAAAACATTTCCATCAGTCTAGTTTGAAAACTTGCAGACTCTATCGCCAAAGTCTGAAGACCTCCAGACTTAAGACTTAAAGTATACCCTCACTGATAGTCTCTAGATCGACGAAGGAAAGATTTATCCAATGAAGAAGACTTGTCTAGGTGCGAGTATATATTTAAGGATTTGGTTCGTATGGTTGAAGAAGATCTCACGGCTGGAGATAGTATCTCGTGATCAGTTATTCTTGTTGAAATCAATTCGGATAATTGGATCTGTTGATTGGCGAAGCATACTTGGAAGGTTCTACTTATGGAAACCTAGATCCTGATTGTATGGGCGAGCAAGATTGGTGGGCTATCATCACATTCCTTAAACGACTCGAGATCTCCTTGATTGATTATGTCCAACGAGTAGATTGGAAAAATTCATTTGGAAAGTGCCAACGGTTATGTAGGCATGAAGGAGTATATAAGGAAGACGCTCAAGTTGTTCAAGTGTGTGTGTGAAAGAAAAATTTCAAAGTCTGAAACTCCTAGTTCTTTGTTATTTCAATCGCTGAGTTTAACTTGTACTCAAAAGAGAGATCAAGCACTTGTGAGACCTTGAGGAAGTGTAGAAGAGTCTCTACACCATATAGTCAAGGACGTAAGACTATAACATCTCTTTTGATTCTTAGTGAAATCCAGTTAGTGGGTTGTCAGCGCGGGAGAGTGGACGTAAGCTTGATCTAAGCCGAACCACTATAAACTTTGTGTTTCTATTCTCTTTCCCTTAAACTCCTTATTTTGATTTACAGCTTTATATGTTTGTTTATGGTGTTATTAAATTACTCTAAAGTTTCGCAAAAAATTATTTATCACCTATTCACTCCCCTCTAGGTGATCTTACTAGCCCTTTCACACATCATATCACCTTTCAATAGTCCTCACATAATCACATATTCACATATTCACATATCGCCGTTCAACAACCATCTTTTGCCATGACCATAAACCATCACCATGGCACAACTATTCACACATCATTGTGCACAAGTTCTAAGCATGTCACAAATCAACCATATCATCAAATATGCGCAAATCAGCAAGTATTGCACCAAGAACACCACAAAACCATAACCGGCCCTAACAAGCAGAAACAGTCCACTCGCGTGTCTCCGAGTTTAAATCTAAAAACCTAATCGAGTGAGTTCGGAAAATTCTAAAATTTGAATATGTTGTAAAGGACACAATCGAACATTTTTTATGAAGACACCTTAACCCAGATCCTTTTAGATTAAGCCTAGTAAATCGCTTAATCCAGTACAAAAACTAGGTCCATTTCCAGAAATTCTATTTTTTCCAAATCAGCTTAGTTCGAGGTCCAAAACCAGTTTTTTTGATCTGAAATTTGACTATGTTAAACTAAAAGATGTGATGAACAACTTTTGTGAAGAAACCATTTTGAAATTCGAACCCTAAGAGTTGATAAAAAGCCCTAGAATCCAAAAATGTCACAGATTCCAGCACAGTCCAAAATTTTGTTTGCAAATGACGAAGCTAAAATATCGTTCTTTTAAATCTCTAAAAACCTTGTGTAAAATATATGTCATAGTTGAAGATATCTAAAACATTTCTCAACAGGAATCAACCTCAAATTTGCAACCCATTTTGATCTACAAAAATGGCAAATAGTGAGGGTCCAGTGAACTGATCCGAGAGAAACTCACCAAATTGGGTTAAACCACCTTCATTAGTGGTAATCTCACCAATTAGATTAACATTAATCCATGTTAAGGTTAATATAACCATCTTTGCGACATCTCGAATTTCGACCCTGTCTTGAATATATGAAATGGGCATTCCGTTGGCATGCCTATGACCCTTTTTCTCTGAGTTGGCCACTCATGAGATAATTGATCTATTAGGTGAAGCTGTTAAGGGATATAAACACGATAGACTTGAGAATTCGATCAGCAATCAGCTGCTCGACTATGATAATCGGCAAGGGTTAATACAGCACAGTTATAAGCAATTAGTGATTGGATATAAGTCAATTTGACGGAAGCACGCAATTGAATTATGGGTGGTTCCACCTGATTGCAAAATTCGCGTCGAACAGCACTAACCCAATTTTATGTTGATTCGGTACCCGGTACTTATAATTGAAACCTTGAGATTTTTACGACAACCAAGAGTCGCCTATGAGTTAGAGATGCACAACGTGGATTGAAAATAATCAACCACGGGTCACACGCGATAAAATCCCTAAAAGTTATCTGGTAGGTTTGGTCGCGCTAAAATCGCGTTCGGTCGATTTTAACTACGAAATTGAATTTAGTTTCGGAAATCGAACGGTCGAGCGTGTCACGATTCATTTATAAGACATCATCTCATGTTTCGGAGAAATTTCGACGAGTCTGGGATTTTGCGAAAAAATCAATTTCGGACAAAAATGAAAGGAAATTTGGATTGGGTTAAAGATTTGGATTTTTCTACCCTAAAATAACTTTGTGAAGAAATACAAGAAAAATGGGCATTGGATGAGCTATTAACTAATTGGCATGAAGACTTTGGGGTTCAAGTCATGATGGGTTGATATTTTGTCTAAGGTTTGGATTGGCCAAAGCCTTGACTAAATTTCCCTCTTCCTTCTCTCTTTCCTCCCCCTCACCCCCCCCCAAAACTCGCGCACACATTACCCTTCTTTTCCCTGCAGCAATCGACCAATTTCCTTCTCCATTTCCTATTCTTCTTCATCCCTTCTCTCCTTCATTCTTCTTCTATTGACTGCAACCAGCTGCTTCCCACTTTCAACACCACCTCCACTCATAGCCCACACGTCCACCACCACTTCACGTCTCCACACCAGCCTTCATGCCAGTTGCTCCCATCTATTTCCACCACACCACCTCCATCATCAACCCACCGAGCAACCCCACTTGTCCACCCATGGCACCACCATCCAGCACCACCAAGACTAGCCATAGCTCCTTCACCGAGCACCTTCCGCAGCCACCACACCTTAGCCACTAGCGCACCACCAAGCCAAGACCAGCCCTGCAAAACCGTGACTAGCTCCTTGGCCTTGAGCCCTTGCGGTTTTTAGCCTCATCTAGGCCTCCTTTGGAGCCACCGTAGGCCTGGGAATTAACCACCGTCGCGCCACCGTCACCATGAACTTGCTTGCTCGCTAATCTAGTGAGTTAACTCCCTAATGCTTGATCAGGTTGTTAATTGCACTTAGTTAGGTGGATTAGTGTTAATTAGCTTAGTTAAATTAGTATTAAGTTAGATTAGCCTTAATATGGATTAGTGTTAATCTAGTTTGGTTAGATTAGCACTAATGATGATGTAGTAGTCCAATTCAGTGGATTTTCCTCAAATCTGGATTCTGGACCCTTGCTATTTGCCATTTTTGTGGATCAAAATGTGCTGAGATTTTGAGGTTGATTCATTCTTGAAAATTTTTTTAGACATTTTCAGCTATGACATATATCTTTCCCAAGATTTTATGGATTTAAAGGAGTATGATTTTAACTTCATCAAAAACAAAATTAAACCTCTGTTTTTACTGGAAATGGTGACCTTTCTGGATGCAAGAGATCTTTATCAACTCTTAGGATTCGAATTTCGAAATGGTTTCTTCACAAAAGTTGTTTTTCACATATTTTAGTTTAACATAATCAAATTTCAGATCAAACGGACTAGTTTTGGATCTCAAAACAAGCTGGTTTTGGAAAAACGTGATTTCTAGAAAAGGACCCAGCTTTTGTACTGGATTGAGCGATTTACTAGGCTTAATCTAGAAAGATTTGGATTAAGGTATCTCATAAAAAATGTTAATTTATGTGTCCTTTACAACATATTTAAATTTGGGATTTTTCCAAATTCGTTTGGTTAGGTTTTTGGATTTAAACTTGGAGACGTGCGAGTGGCTCAGTTTCTGCCAATTAGGACCGGTTATGGTTTTGTGGTTGTTCTTGATGTTGTGCTTGCTGAATAAGGTGTATTTAGTGATGTGGTGGGCTTGTGGCATGCTGAGAACTTATGTGTGAGGTCATGAGGTGGATTGCTCTTTGTTGGTTGTTTATTGTTATTGCAAAACATGACCTTTTGGATTATTAAATAGAAAATAAATGAGGTGTCGAGTCCAAACACCAAAAATTATTTGCCCAATGAAACAATAAGGTTTTAAACTAGGTGTGTACAAAGTTTGATGAATTAATTTTGAGTACGTGAGTACCTACGAATTTATTTCTAAAGGCTTGAACAAAAAAAAGGGGGGGGTTACTAAAGGTTTATTTTCAAAAGAGAGGGTTGGAAAAGAAATTAGAAAATAAATATAGTGTTGGGTTTGGATGCCAAGTTTTATGTGCTCAATAAAACGAGGTTTTATACAATATGCGTGCAAAGTTTGGCTTGTTAATTTCAAATACGAGACCCCGTACGAATTTATTTCGGAGAGTTTGAACAAAAAAAAGGGGGTGCCAAGTTTATTTTTAAAATGGGGTTTTGGTGTTTTGGCTATATGAAGGAGGCTAAGGTTGACTGGGATAGTCGATTGCTAGAATTTCGTGCTGATCATCCTGGTGTGGTTGATTTATGCAATTGAGTGCTACTTTGTGCAATTTGATGCTGAGTGTTGATTTTTTGGATTATTATTTCAAAAATATGAGATTTTGGTATTTAATTCGAAAAATACCACGTGTCGGTTTTTGACGCCGAAAATGTTTTTAGTAATATATAAAATCGTGGCATTTTAAAATGAAAGGATATCAAGCTTTTTGGTCTGATTTGGCCGTGTGTCCATGCACACCTATTTTATTGAGTGTTTTTAATATGAAGAAAATAGGCCAAGCACATTACTTAAAATGAGGCATTTGAGTGCAAAACACGATGTCCTTAACCGGGATTGGATATGCATAGAATCATTATTGGAACCCGTCACGAGCTTTTATGCCGACCGATGCTCCTTCAGAAATGCCCCACGTCAACGGATGTCGGTCGCTGTGGAGGCTGGGCCGATGCTCCTTTGGGAATGCCGTTTAGATGTAGATGTTGCCGTACTCGATGGTGCGAGACGACGCCCCACTATGCCAGAAGACCGCTGACTGTTGAGTCGGCCGTGACGGTTGGGTCGTAATTAATTGGAATTTGTGAATGAGTGAGATAACCGCGCCTGATTATGGGACGAAATTGTGTGGCATGGAATGAGACGTGTCATAACAATTTGGCCTTATAATCGGGACCCATGTGATTGATTGATGATTGAATTGAATTGTTCCGATTATTGAATGCATTTATTGTATGCATATGTATATGAGCTGTACTAACGTGCAGGGAGGTGCTGAGGCGAGGTGAGTCTTATATGTTGTGTGCTTAGGATGCCTCTAGGGGAATTCTCGTCCTAATCGGGGTTTAGGGTGTTGACTCGTTGAGATTTATTCTCACCTCGTCGTGGTTTAAATATTTTCAGGTCTCTAGTATGAAGAACCCGGAGCCCAAGGTTGAAGGGTTCGAAGCGTAGGTGGTTTAGTAGTCTCTTTTGTAGATAGACCGGTGTGTATAGACCTATAGGTTAACCTGGTTTGCTTATAAAGTATGGTTTGTGTTAATTGGCTGTCTTGCTTTTACTATCCCATGTATTAGATTGTGTTGTCCAAGGTTTGTTTAATTCGCTTCTACATGTACATAAAATGAAAACGGTTGGTGATGTGTCCTGGCAACGTCACAAAATGTTAGTCGACCGCCGAGGGATGTGCGCGCGCTTGAGGTTCGGGACGTGACAATCTTAGATTAATACTAATCCATCTTAAGACTAATCTCATTTAGTACTAATTTAACTAAGCTAATTAACATTAATCTAACATCCTAAGTGCAATTAGCATAGTAATCAAGGATTAGGGAGTTAACTCACCTGATTAGCGAGGTAATGGGTCCACGGCAATGGCGGTGTGACAGTGGTGAGCTCCTGTGTGTATGACGGCTCCAAAGGAGGCTGGGAAGGCGCTGGAAAATAACCCGCAAGTCTCTGTGTGCCGTTGCAAAACAGGTTCTGAAACTGCTGGTTTTGGTTCTACTCTTGCTTGGGCTGAGCTGGTCTTGACAGCTGGTGAGTTGGGGGTTGGACACTAGGGGTGTGCATGGTCCAGGTGGACAGTTCCCGACCTAGAACGGGGAACCGCCCATTAAGAACCGGTTCCGAAAAATTGGAACTGGGAACCGCCCGCTAGTTGATGGATCCACTCGGGAATCGGACCGGACCGGCGGTCCGATTCCCGGGTGGATCCATAGAACCGTTCCAACCTCAGCATAAAAAGGTGAAGCTTGAAATAAAATAAAATAAAATAAAAATTCTTCTCTTGTCAATGCGATCAAATATAGGTGATTTCTAAGTCGGAACATGCCATTAACCAACCAGAATCCCTAACAAGAAACTACAACCGTGACATGTATCTCAACGAAGTAATGCACAATCACCACCAGCTAAAATGCACACGTAAATTAACACAGCAATCAGAAACGTAGGCACATTCGCAATGCATATCAACAGGCAAATTAAAATGTGGAGATTTCGGTTCAGTTCTTCCTCGAGGCAGAGGTGGGAGGCGACGATAAGTTACCATTCGATTTCTGTCGGAAAGCAAGAGCCACTGGTGAAGATCTTCTCGACGAAATTGGAGTTCGATTTCAGAGCCAGGGGGAGAGGAAGCTCGGGGAGATTTTAAATATATTATTATAATATTCCTAAATTTTATGTTATACAATTAATTTCAAAACAATTTGGGATTGGATTATTGAAATTTTGGACCGTCAACTTGATAGTTTGGCATTGCCGAAAATATTAGAAGTTTTATGTAGAGGATCGGGTTGTGGAGAAATTTCAAACCCATGAAATGTGAGGTTGTGCTAAGACTATGCTTAGGTATTTCTAAAAATTAGGGGTGAGACTGTAGCAAATTCATTTTGAATGATTCGATATTAAACCTTTGAATTTATGAACTGTTTTCATCAACGCGAGCTAGTATATTTTTAAGGGTTTGTTTGCACTATAAATTTTGTTATGATTTGAGATCTCGGGGAGTAATTTATTCCTGTGCATGAGTGGCATGAATGATTTTGATATGAAATTGTTTTATTAGACTACTACACCATGGTTGTGAATATTGATGCCGTCAGACCCTCGGGACGATGATGCGCCAGGCATCGGGTTGCCTTGAGGATCGTGATGGCGATGCCTCTAGATGACTGGGGACTAGTGAGCCCTAGAGGTTCCTCGGGAGAGTCGGGATGCTCGGGAGTGTGACGTAACACGTACTAGATGCCCGGGGACATCATTGACATGGTGAGCCCCGGAGGTTCCTCGTGACGCCAGGTGCGGTGCGGGATACCTGGAGGTGTAACGTAACACGCTCTGGATGCCCGGTGACTGAAATATAGAACCAGAGGCCTTCATGATGCCAGGTAGGGTGCGATATGCTTGGACGGATGCAAACACTGGTCCTCCGGAAGATGGTGGTAGTGAGTCGAAATCTATTGAGTTCCAAAACCTTCACAGTTCCGCTAAGTTACACCCTTTCGTTAGAAAATCTTATTGGTTTAATGCATGTCTACTTCTCTGGTTATGTGTTTTGTTTAAATTGCATAAAATTGGATAACTGTAGCTTTACGTAATATAGTTTAGTGGAATTTTAACTGCTGAGTAGTCATACTCACCCCTCGTGGGGCTAATCGGAGCATCTGGATCTAGACATGCTAGGCCTAACTTTTATCCGAGTGCGAGTGATCCTGACATTCAATGTTGGCCTTCCCTCGGGTCCCATATACCAGGAATTTGTCGTCCTGTACGTCAGGAGGGATGGACACACGATGGGACTGTTGTTGCCACCGCCAGAGGACAATGATGGAGGATCAAGTGGGATAGAGTAGAGGGGGACGAGAGGCCAGCAGGAAATTTTTGTACACCGGCACCTGAAGATAGATGATGCTGTAAATGACTAACGAAATAGTTGGTTTTTTTTTTTGGATATATATAGCCAATATAGAAAACGTTGGCTTTTGATGTATCGCCAAGCCACATCTGTTAAATATATGTAAATGAAAAGGTACCTGGTTAATGTGTATATCTAGTGTGCATCATTTGGAACTTTAAGGAAGGGAGTTGATGGATTCGCTTCGGCCATATTATTGTGCAGGGACCAATGAAAAATTTAATAGACCCCCAAATTCCCAAATTCGCTGAAATCCATTAGTATTAGAGTAAAGGACATCCATGATAAGGAAGCGATGTGCAACCCTAACGGATTAGGGGCTATCAGGGGGCGTCACAGAACTGGTCTCTCCATGTACAACACTCTATCGTCCACGTCTAATTCCTCAAAATTCAGTATGTGGGTCGGGTTAGGCTCGTACTTACTCGACCTCGACATGTGAAAGACATCATGCACCTGAGCAAGTCTTGAGTCTAGCCTGAATAACTGTAACGGCATCCACTGACTATTGAACTAACTCTGGGCCAATAATCCTCCATTCTTTAACTTAATCCCAACAAACAGGAGTTCTTCATGCTCTACCATACAATGCTTCAAACAGTGCCATCTGAATGCTCTGCTGATGACTGCTATAGTAGGCGAATTCAACTAGATGAAGCTGTTCCTCCCAGCTTCCTTTGAAGTCCAAAACGCAAGCTCGTAACATGTCCTCGAAGGTTAAATTGTCCTCTCAGACTAGCCATCCGTCTGCGGATGATAGGCCGTGATATACTGTAGCTTCGTTCCCAAGGCAATTGTAACCTTTTCCAGAAAGTAGCTATAAACTTTGGGTTTTGATTTTACGTGATCGTCACTAGTCCTCGATGTAGTTGAACTATCTGGCGCACTTACAACTCAGCGTATTTGTCCAATGCAAAGTCCTTTCGTACGGCAATGAAGTGAGCAGAGTTCGTCAATCTGTTGACTACAGCCCATACTGAATCATCACTTCGCTGACCCTTTAGTAACTCCATCACAAAATATGGCACCCCCCCCACGGCCCTCGATCCATTAGGGTCGCCACAGATACCTTTCTCTTGACCCGAGAGTCCATTACTCTGATACCATAGAACCTTGACAAGTCCATAATGTGACACCCCGAACCCTTCGCAGGTCGCCACAAGCGCCAATGTTACACCTTATTACCTTTCATCTTAAAATAAGCGTCGTAATTAGTCGACACATATATATATATATTTTAAAACGGTCCCAGCGCGACTCATTAGCGGAAGCAAAATAAAGCATCACCATCTCTCCCCCTACCAAATCATGATACAAATACACACCACTAATCATCATGATTTTATGAACAAGCCACGACACTTATTTACATATATTTTCAAGATGGGACTTCTTTTAGGTCGGTACATCAAAAGGAAAAGCCAGGACTTAGCCACGTCCGGCCTAAAACCTCAAAAAGAACCCTCGACCCTCTACAACTTGTGTGCACAATCACCATCATCAGTGTCGGCTAACGATCCCCAAAAAGATCCAGCTCCTACTCGTCACGCACGGCCCTCACACCCATCCTGGTGCATTAGGCGGTGGCGGCGGCAGCATCCCACGCATCACCCCGTCGCGTCGAACATGGACAGATATAAACTCTTGGACAACAGGGCCCCCAGCCAGACCCACGTCGTACATAACTAGACAACGCACTCGAATATACACAAGACCAGGAACAGAAGGACAGTCAAACTCCTCGCACTCGACCTCTACGTCCGAAGGTATGCCGTAAAATACGCCCCGCGTAACGGCAGGAAGCGGCATGCTGCTAATCTGAAATGTTGGTCTCCAAAAGGGGTGAGTACAACCACTCAGCAGGTAAAGAAATCCAATAACAACTCAATGCATCATGCAAATCATACATGCATTGCAGGCGTTACTTACCTTGAAGCCATGCGCATACTATCATGCATCATCATATCATACATGTCATCATCATCATGGCATCATTATATCATACATGTCATCATCATCATGACATCATCACATTACACATGTCATCATGCCATATCATATATCATCATCATTATCATCATCATGTATATCATCATGCATGTCATGCCATGGGTGATCATCATTATTTCACATCACATATCATCATCATCATCATCATCATCATCATCATGCATATCATCATGCATATCATATATCATCATCATTATCATCATCATGCATATCATGCATGTCATGCCATGGGTGATCATCATTATATCACGTCACATATCATCATCATCACCATCATCATCATGCATATCATCATGCATATCATGCCATGGTTTAATTTCCACTTTTAGCTTTCAATTTGATCACCACATCACCCATTCCTCAAATCATCAATTTCATCATCCCCTCGAGCAAAGACCTCCGAGGCTTCCGGCATTCAGCCATCCCAGGCGACCGGGCATTCGGCCTCCCACATTCCGGGCATCTCGCATCCTAACTGGCATCACGAGGCATTCCCTTCGGGCAGAAACCTCTGATAGGGCTTTCGGCATTTACACTCTCTGGCCGGGCATCCCGCACCCCAAATCCTGGCATTGCGAGGTATTCCCTTCGGGCAAAAACCTCCGACAGGGCTTCCGACACCCCCACGTTCCGGGCATCCTGAATCTCCCAGGGCCATCCGGCAATGCATCTCTATACATTCCGGGTATCAATCCTCCACCACAACCACCTCCTCACTTATCATTATCCACATTTACCCATTTCGGTCTTAATTTTAGCATGGCATATGATGTAACATCAAACAAGTCAAACTTGGCATGGAATTCACACATACATCTCAATTCAATGTCATGCATACATCAAGACCTTATGATATAATTATTTATTAATAAATTTAATGGAATTTATGGTCAATAAAATAATCTATTTTATTTTATTTTTTTCTTTATTGTTATTATTATTTTTTATTTCAATATTAAATTTAATATCTATAAATTCCCAAAATTATAAAAATTCAAGCAATTATTAAACAAGCCAATAGGATGACAATTACATGCAAAATTCATGGCAAAATAGAATTTTACACCATCTCACAATTTTCACAAAACATCATATGGTTTTCGGATGAAACCAGAACGCACGGTTTCCGAAGAAATTCAATTAAAATATCCATACGGCCTCCAAAAATTACGAAATTTTACCGAGTTATAGCCAAGACATTTTTGTACAACTTTCATGGAGACTTCTAAGCCAAATTATTTTTATATTATTTTATACAATCTCACGAAGATTCTGGATCCATTACCGCATCGTCCAGTGCATGCTTCTCCGAAATACTGAGATTTCACCTACCTATTCTCTTTCGTTTCCTCTGAAATTTTGATATGTTATACATCAAGATGTCCTCTACAAGTTTCATGAGAGATCCAAGTCAAATAACCATATTATAGTCGTCATTTAAGTCCATGAAGTCTCGGGTGTCCCAAAATACATCTCCAGAATTACCGTCTTCAAGATCTAGTCGATTTACTAGGCTATACTTGTTCATTTCACTTCAAATTTGAGTATGTTGTAGTTTAATATGTTCCCTACAACTTTCATGAAGAAATGAAAGCCAAAATCGGACTCTAAACATGCATACAAGCTCACACAACATTCTGACTCACACTCTTCAAGCAAGAACAGCCATGCCATTCAAGAATAAACCAACCATACTTCGGTTTTTCTCACCTAAACTGTGGCATCCCAAAATTCAAAGCCAAGCCATAAGGTGTGTTAAAGTTCCTAATTAGGTGATAAAAATTTCCATGACTTATGCTTTAGCCATTAGTCTTTTAATTAGATGATTTGTGCATATGATTGTGAAAATTTAAATTTGATAAATTAATAATCTATGCTTGGCCATGTACCTTATAAATTAAATTTCAATAAACAAGATGCCCCAAGACTTTGGCCAAGATGAAAATTAAAATTTAAAAATATTTATAGAAGAAATTCAAAAAAAAAGGGGGAAAAAGTTAATTTTTGGGATGGGCCTTAGGCCCATTGGCCGAAGCCTTGATGGGCCAAGTTAGTCGGCCCAATTAGGCCCACTAAAAGGGAGCTGTCGCCGGCCCAAATGGAAGCCCAAGAAGAGGAAGCCCAAGCCCATGCATGAGCTTTGCCAAGTGGCAAAGAGGAGCTCATGCATTGGCCAATTGAAAGGCAATCTCATGATTGCTAATGATGAGCTCTAGGGGGTATAAGAAGGAAGAGAGAGAGGGTGGCCGGCCATTTGCTCGCCCAAGGAGAGAGAGAGAGAGAGAGAGAGAGAGAGAGAGAGAGTTGTGCGAGAGAGAGAGATCGTGCGAGAGAGAGGGAGAGCGGCCGAGAGGGAGGAGGAGCCGAGGAGGAGTCGTCGCCGTCCGACCGCCGTGTTCGCCGCTGTGTGCCGCCGATTCATGTAGTCTAGAGGCAAGTGGGAGTCCTCTAGCTTCTCATGCATGCTTGTATGTTGTTTGCATGTTGAATTCTTGGGTGTTAGATGAGAAATACCGAAGCATGGATGAGTTGTGTGTGAATGGTGCGACTGTTCTTGCTCGGATCTTGTGAGTCAGAATGTTGTTTGAGCTTGTATGTGTGTTTAGAGTCCGATTTTGGCTTCGATTTCTTCATGATAGTTGTAGCTAACATCTTTAACTACAACATACTGAAATTTCGTGGAAAATGATGGAGATTTGATTTGAGGGGTTAAAGTCTCATCCTACTAAGACCTCAGATCTGGAGAGTTTTTACTGATCTCTTGCTGGATTCGTGGTTGCATGTTGGTTTGTGTTGATAATCTCACTTCTATTTCTTCATGAAAGTTGTAGGAGAAATATTAAAATACAACATACTCAAATTTGAAGTGAAATGAACAAGTATAGCCTAGTAAACCAACTAGATCTTGAAGACGATGATTCTGGTGATGTATTCCGAGACACCGGAGACTTAAAGGACCTAAATGATAACTATACTCTGGTTATTTGACTTAGATCTCTGCATGAAACTTGTATAGGACATCTTAATGTATAACATATCCAAATTTCAGAGGAAACGAAAGAGAATAGGTAGGTGAAATCTCAATATTTCGGAGATGTGTACACTGGACGATGCGGTAGTGGATCCAGAAGCTTCATGAGACTGTATAAAATAATCTAAAAAATAATCTAGCTTGGAGTTCTTAATGAAAGTTGTACGAAAAATGTCTTGGCTATCACTCTGTAAAATTTCGTAATTTTTGGAGGCCATATGGATATTTTAATCGAATTTCTTCGGAAACCGTGCATTCTAGTTTCATCCGAAAATTATATAATGTTTTGTGAAAATTGGGAAATTGTGTGAAATGCTATTTGGCCATGTATTTTGTATGAAATTATCATCCTATTGGCTTGTTTAATATTTGCTGTAATTTTTATAATTTTGGGAATTTGTTGATATTAAATTATGGAAATGACAAAAGTTGGAATTTAAAATAATAATAATAAAATAAAATAATAATAATAATAAAATAAAATGGATTATTTTATTGTCCATAAATACCATAAATGATTACACCATGTAGCATGTATGATAAGATATTGGTGTATGTATGACATTGAATTATGATGCATGTGTGAATCCTATGCCAAGTATGACTTGTTTGATGTCACGCCATATGCCATGTTAAATTGAGATCAAAATAATGGTAAATGTGGATAATGATAAGTGAGGAAGTGGTTGTGGTGGAGGATGAGGCCGGAATGTATAGAGATGCATTGCCGGATTTCCCTGGGAGATTCAGGATGCCCGGAACGTGGGGGTGCCGGAAGCCCTGTCGGAGGTTTCTGCCTGAAGGGAATGCCTCGCGATGCCAAGATTTGGGGTGCGGGATGCCCGGCCAGGGAGTGTAAATGCCGGAAGCCCTGTCGGAGGTTTCTGCCCGAAGGGAATGCCTCGTGATGCCAGTTGGGATGCGAGATGCCCGGAATGTGGGGGGCCGGATGCCCGGTGGCCTGGGAGGCTGAATGCCGGGAGCCTCGGAGGTCTTTGCCCGAGGGGATGATGAAATTGATGATTTGAGGAATGGGTGATGTGGTGATCAAATTGAAAGCTAAAAGTGGAAATTAAACCATGATATGATATGCATGATGATATGCATGATGATGATGATAATGATATGTGATGTGAAATAATGATGATCACCCATGACATGATATGCATGATGATATGCATGATGATGATGATGATGATATGTGATGTGAAATAATGATGATCACCCATGACATGATATGCATGATGATATGCATGATGATGATGATGATGATATGTGATGTGAAATAATGATAATCACCCATGACATGATATGTATGATGATATGCATGATGATGATGATGATGATGATGATGATATGTGATGTGAAATAATGATGATCACCCATGACATGATATGCATGATGATGATGATGATGATGATGATGATGATGATGATATGTGATGTGAAATAATGATGATCATCCATGATATGATATGCATGATGATATGCATGGTGATGATAATGATGATGATATATGATATGGCATGTGTAATGAGATGATGTCATAATGATGATGACATGTATGATGTAATGATGCCATGATGACGATGACATGTGTAATGTAATGATGTCATGATGATGATGACATGTATGATATGATGATGATACACATGTATGTGTTATAAATTGATATGATGATGCATGATAGTATGCGCATAGCTTCAAGGTAAGTAGCGCCTGCAATGCATGTATGATTGCATGATGCATTGAGTTGTTATTGGATTTCCCTATCTGCTGAGTGGTTGTACTCACCCCTTTTGGGGACCCACATTTCAGATTAGCAGTATGCCGCTTCCTGCCGTCACGCGGGGTGTATTTTACGGTCTACCATCCGATGTAGAGGTCGAGTGTGCTGAGATAGACTATCCCTCTGTTCCTGGACTGACTTTTATTCGAGTACGCTGTCTAGTGATGTACGACGTGAGCCTGGCTGGGGGCCTTGTCATTCAGGAGTTCATATCCGTACATGTTCGTCGGGATGGAGCGATGCGAGGGATGTTGCCGTTGCCGCCGCCACCGCCTGATGCACTGGGCTGGGTGTGAGACCCGTGCGCGACGAGTAGGAGCTGGATCCTTTTTGGGGATAGTTAGCCGACACTAATGATGGGGAATAGTTGCACGTGAAATGTAGAGGGTCGAGGATTCTTTTTGAGATTTTAGGCTGGACATGGCTGAGTCCTAGCTTTTCCTTTTTGATGTACCGACCCAAAAGAAGTCCCATCTTGAAAATATATGTAAATAAAGTGTCGTGGCTTGTCTATAAAATCATGATAATTAGTGGTGTGTATTTGTATCATGGTTGGTAGGGGGAGAGATGGTGATGTTTTATTTTGCTTCCGCTAATGAGTCGCGTTGGGACCATTTTGTTTTAAAAAAAAAATGTGTCTATGAATTAGGACGCTTCTTCAAAGGAGAAAGGTAATAAGGTGTAACATTGGCACTGGTGACGACCTGCGAAGGGTTCGGGGTGTCACATAAACACCCAAAAATTCAACATGCAAGCAACATACACACATGCAAGAGCAGCTGGAGGACTCCCACTTGCCTCTAGACCGGATGGACGACGGCACAAGGCGGCGAGCACGGCGGCACACGGCGGACGGACGACGGCTCCTCCTCGGTTCCTCCCTCTCTCGGCCGTTCTCTCCCTCTCTCGAAACCTCTCTCTCTCTCTCTCTCACCCTCTCTCTCGGCCGAATGAACCGGCCAACTCTCTCTCTCTCTTCCCTTTTATCCCCCCTAATTCTCATCATTGACAATCATTGCTTGCCTTCAAACTAGCCAATGCATGGCATTCTCCTTTGTGCCACTTGTCCTATTGCATGCATAATTGGCCTTGAATTTGGGCTTGGGCTTGGGCCTCCCTTGTGGCCAGTCGACCACTCCCTCTTGGGCCTCCATGGGTCGGCTAGCTTGGCCCACTAAAGCTTAGGCCAATGGGCCTAAGGCCCAACCTAAAAATTGACTTTTTCCCCTTTTTTTTTGAATTTCTTCTATAAATATTTTTAGATTTTAATTTTCAACATGGCCAAAGTCTTGTGACATTTTGTTTATTGAAATTTAATTTATAAAGTACATGGCCAAGCATAGATCATTAATCTATCAAATTCTCACAAACATATGCACAAATCATCTATTTTTAAAAGACTAATGGCTAGAGCATTAAATCATGGGAAATTTTATTACCTAATTAGATACTTTAACACACCTTATGGCTTGACTTTGAATTTTGGGATGCCACACATAAATCCTGGGGGTTGATATCCTTTCTATAGGTCCCTGCACAAAAATTGGCAGAAGCGTATCCAACATCTCCCTATTCCATATTCAAAAACAATGCACACCAACTAAACATTTGATAAGTTAAAGCCGAACACTTTTATTTACATAACTTGATGGAGACCACGAGTTGGTACATCAAAATGCCTAGATCTTTCTAAACTTGGCTATTCAAAAAGTACTCGACTCTGTAACAGCCGTGTACATAGGCCCATCAGAAAATGTCGGCGGTCCAAAAATGCTTCATTTGCTGACCATCACTCTCGGTCACACCCAGTCCAGTCCATTAGCTGGCGGTAGTGGCAACGGCCCCAGCGTACTCCCATCACGGCGGACGAACATAGTCAAAAACTCTTAGATCACACGGTCGGCGGGAGAATCAATGTCATACATGATCAATACCTGCACCTGAACAAAAACCAACCCTTGTATCTCAGGAAATTGGTGCTCTATACACTCACACTCGAGGTCGACCGGTATATCATAGAATGTGTCGGGGGTGACTGGTAGCAAACGCATATCTTCTAGTCTGAAATGTTAGTCCCCAAACGGGGTGAGTACAACCACTCGACAGCAAAAGATCCATTAAGCTATACTATGCAGGCCATCACAATCCAGTTTTATGCAAGATAGACAAGACAAGTCATCAAGGAATAAGTATGCATCTATACTATATAACTTTTTGATGCAATGACTAGTGCAATCCCAACAAATAAGATGCATCATGCTCAGTCAAACAAGTCCCGATCATAGGGCCAAACTGTTATGACACATCCCATTCCATGTCATACAATTTAGTCCCATAACCAGACCACACTCACACGTCCCATTTCATGCCATACAATTTAGTCCCATAACCAAACCACACTCACACTTAGTATAATAATCCATTTTAACAGTCAAAAGGTTTTATCCCCCCAGAGGACTAATGTTTGCGTCCTTCTGGGATTTCGCACACAACTTGGCATCGTGAAAGCCTCCAGCATCAGGCCACAAGGCCACCGGGCATCCAGAGCGTGTTGCGTTACCTCCAGGCATCTCGCACCCCACCTGGCATCACGAGGAATCACATGGGCGCCATAGACATGGTTACCCCTACCCTCCGGATTTACGTACCGACCTACTACCGGGCATCCCGATGCTCCCAGGGAAAACCTCTGGGGCACTACGGTCCCTAGGCATCCACAAGGCATCGACTCATTTGATCCTTTGGGCTTCCTGACTCCCGGGGCATTGTTGACCCGAAGGTCCAACGGTAACAATTAACATCTTAATATCAAAAACACTTTTCAATGCAATGACAAGATGTCCCATGAGTCTTCATCAAATCTCAATATTGCATGATATGCTGAATGCCAATATCATCATGGCAAATAACAACTCAAGATGCATTCACCTTTGGGACAAATTGAGCAAATTCAGAACAAAACAGCTCAAACATCACAATGCACAATTTTAGTAACAATTTCGGAATAACCCCTAAATGAACTAAGAAAATTCTAAAATTTTGATATGTTATAAATAAGGCTTAAAGGAAAAAGTTTCATGCAGAACACTAAGTCAATATAGTTATGTATGAATTGCAACAGGTCGCATAACTCAGCCCAGAATTAATTCCAGATTTTACACTTCAACAGTAGAGTGCCGAACATTGAAATGGACTTATACCACTATATATGGATTTTGAAAAATCTAACTAAAATACATGTTATAGTTTAGACAATTCTCTACAGCTTTCATGAAGAAATCAAGACCAGAATCATACTAGAGATTTCTCAATTCCACAATTCGTTTCTACTCTACTTATCCAAAATCCAGCATTCAACATCCACAACCCAAACATCTCCAAGTCTTTTGCACTACACTAGACAACAACAGCACAACACGATATTGGTTAATGGACTTTCACTTCCCTCAAATCCTATGGTTCAACGGCTAGGGGTTTGGTTAGGCGGTGCAGCTCGACGGCGGTGAAGACAAGCGGCATCGACGGCAGCAACTCAAGCACGGATGGAAGGCGAACCTTCTCTTCCTTCCTCATGGCTCACACTCGCGTGCCCGCTTCTCTCGCTCGAACTCTCTCTCTGTTCTCGGTCCTGCTCACTCGAATTCTCTCTCTCACTCGCTCAAAATTCTGTTCAGTTCTTCTCTCTCCTCCTCTCAATTCCAAACCCTTTTGTTTGTTGGTTTGTTGACTTTGAGAGTCAATTGCATGGGAATTTTCAGTGGCAACCAAGGTTGAAGACAGCTGGTGGAGGTGTGGCTCTCCCTTGCTCGGTTCCTCTCCATGCGCTGGCCACCGAAGGAGAAGCAACGTGGCTATTGCTGGGCTTCTCTTGGTCAACAATCTCCGATAGCTGTTGACCCCATTATGTCAGTGATTAAGAGGAAGCTTGGGTTTACTTGGGCCGAGCTAATCCCACGCATGTACGTCCCCATACAAGTCAATATTTCCTCCTTACTTGACTAACTTCAAAAAGAAACGTGACTAAGATTAGTGTCCAAAGACTTCTCTTGTTGCGTGGTTGGTCGGTCCAAGAAATAAAATAACGTGGCCCTTGGTGCGATTGTCCATATGGCCATTCAAAGATGAATTTCTTTTTCTCCAAAAGTAAATATTTCGGGACGTCGAGTGGCGATGAGACTAGGCCAAATGTGGTACCGATGATGCTCCCGTCGATTACTCACGGCCGTTGCATATTTGAGGGTTGTCGAAATTTCCGAATGCCACAATTCTCCCCTCCTTAGAGAATTTCGTCCTCGAAATTGGACATCACTCAAGTCTCTATAAACAGATGAGGATACCTTTCCCTCATTTCTTTCTCACTTTCCCATGTGGCCTCCTCCACATCGTGATGTCACCATAATACCTTAACTAGTGGGATTTTCTTTGTCCGAAGGACTTGTTCCTTTCAATCCAGTACTTGTATCGGTTCTTCCAGATACCTCATTTTCAATCCAGGCTGATACCTTCTCAGCATCGATACATGGAACACATCGTGCAAATTTCCCAACTTAGGGGGTTATGCTAACCGATAAGCTACGTCTCCTATTCTTTCCAGTATTTCAAAAAGTCCAACAAATCTAGGGCTCAACTTGCCTTTTATTCCAAATCGTGATATTCCTTTCATCGAAGATACTTTAAGGAATACGCAGTCTCCCACATTAAATTCCAATGGTCTCCTACGTTTATCTGCGTAGTCTTTCTGTTGGCTTTGGGCTGTCTTAAGTCTTTTCCGGATGATCTCAACAACCTTTGTAGTAATTTGTACCAACTCAAGTCCTATCAACTTCCTTTCACCTACTTCATTCCAACAGACAGGGGTCCTACATCTTCTTCCATACAATGCTTCATAGGGAGCCATACCTATACTTTTCTGAAAACTATTGTTATAGGCGAATTCTATCAGGTTTAACTTTTCATCCCAACTTCCTTTAAAATCAAGGACACGAGCTCTTAACATATCTTCTAGTGTCTGGATCACTCTTTCTGTTTGTCCATCCGTCTGTGGATGAAAAAAAGTACTAAATTGGAGCTTAGTCCCTAATGCAGTTTGAAGACTTCACCGAAAATTTGAAGTAAATCTTGAATCTCAATCAGAAGTGATAGTCGCAGGTACACCATGTAGGCGTGCTATCTGGCTTACATATATCTCAACATATTTATCCATCGAATAGTCTATGCAGATTGCTAGGAAATGGGCAGACTTAGTCAGGCGATCTACTATCACCCAAATAGAGTCATGACCACTTGATGTCCTTGGTAATCCTTGCACAAAATCCATCGTCACATGATCCCATTTCCACTCTGGTATATCCAATGGTCTCAATAGTCCTGCGGATTTGCGATGTTCCGCTTTTACTTACTAGCACGTTAAACATTGAGAGATATGCTTGGCTAAATCTGTTTTCATGCCATTCCACCAGTACTGCTGGCGTAAATTTCTGTACATCTTTGTACTACCTAGATGAATACTATAGTTACTTCTATGTGCTTCCGACATGATTTCTCTTTTCACTTCTTCATTGTCGGGAACATAGAGACATCCTTCGCATCTTACCACTCCATCTTCAGAGACTTGAAATTCTGGTCTTTTTCCTAAAGATACGGCATTTCACACTTTCACAATTTTCGGGTCTAATTCCTGCAAAATTTTAATTTTCTGGATAATTTCCGGTTCAATTCTTAGTGCAGTAAGCATACCAGTAAGGTGATCTACTTCCATTTTAAACTCTGAGTCTGCTAATGACTTTAACAAATTCCATTATGTTATTCTCATATTGGCAATATCCATAGCCGACTTACGACTAAGAGCATCTGCCACCTTATTTGCCTTTCCTGGATGGTACTGTATTTCACAATCATAATCCTTTGACGACTCCATCCACCTCCTCTATCTCATGTTCAGTTCCTTTTGTGAAAACAAATATTTCAAACTCTTATGATCTGTACAGATTTCAAATTTCTCTCCATACAGATAATGTCTCCATATTTTCAAAGCGAAAATTATAGCTGCCAACTCTAAGTCACGGGTTGGGTAGTTCAATTCATGGGGTTTCAACTGTCTAGATGCATAGGCTATGACCTTGCCTTGTTGCATTAGAACACATCCTAGTCCTTTGTGAGACACATCACTATATACCGTGAATCCGCCAGATCTAGATGGTATAGTTAAATGGGAGCTGTAGTCAATTTCCTTTTAAGTTCCTGAAAGCTCCTTTCACATTCTCCATCCCATTCAAATCTTACGTTCTTCCTAGTCAATTTTGTCAAAGAGCTTGCAAGTCATGAGAATCCTTCAATAAACCTTCTGTAATAGCCTGCCAATCCCAAGAAACTTTGTATTTCGGTCGGCGTTGTCAGTCTCAACCAATTTACTACCATCTGAACTTTTGCCGGGTCTACTGCAATTCCTTCTCCTGACACTACGTGTCCCAAAAATATTATCTGGTCCAGCCAAAATTCACACTTACTGAATTTGGCATATAACTTATGATTTCTAAGGGTTTGCAACACTATCTCTAGGTGTCACTCATGCTCTTCAGGTCCTTTAGAATATATCAAGATATCATCAATGAAGACAATCGCAAATTGATCCAGATAAGGTTCAAATATCCTATTCATTAGGTCCATGAATGCAGCTGGAGCATTTGTCAATCCAAATGGCATAATCGGGAATTCATAGCGTCCATAGCTAGTCCTAAATACAGTCTTAGGAATGTCTTCTTTCTTAATCCTTAGCTAATGGTATCCTGACCTCAAATCAATCTTAGAAAAGACTGAACTTCCTTGCAGTTAGTCAAATAGATCATCAATTCTAGGCAAAGGATACTTATTCTTAATAGTCACCTAATTCAGTTGCCTATAGTCAATACATAAACGCATTGACTCATCCTTCTTTTTCACAAATAATACCGGTGCACCCCAAGGAGAAGCACTTGGCCTAATAAATCCTTTATCAAGCAACTCTTGTAGTTGCACCTTCAATTCTTTCAATTCCATTAAGGCCATCCTATACGGGGCTTTCGATATCGATCCCGTTCCAGGCATTAGTTCAATCTTGAACTCAATTTCTCGTTCTGGTGGTAACCCTGGTAGTTCCTCAAGAAATACATCTTGAAATTCCCTAACCACTCGAATTTCATCAAGCTTAGCTTCTTCCTTCGTATAATCCTTTACTACTGCCAGGTATCCTTGACATTCTTCATCAAGTAGTGCATGGGCTTCTATCACTGAAATAAGAGCTATAGAGGGGTTTGTCTGACCTCTGAAAAATTCAAAACTAGATCAGTCAAGTAAAACAAACTGGATCACTTTCCTATAGCAATCCATCTTAGCTTGATACTTATGGAGCCAGTCCATTCCGATGATAACATCAAGGTCGTACATAGCCATCACGACTAGGTCTATTTCCATATCCCGTCCCCCTACAGTTATCTTACATTTTTCACATACCAACATAAACAATACCACATTCTTTAACGGCGTGGAAACACAAAGAGGAGTCTCAAGAGATGTAGTTTCTATCTTACTCAACTGTCTATACCTTTTAGACATAAAAAAATGCGTAGCACCCGTATCAAACAACGCATATGCCCTTTTGCCATTTATAAAAATCGTACCAGAGATGACATTTTTGGGAAGCTTCCGCTTCCTCTTGGGTGATCGCATATAGCCTTCCCTGTGCTGGTGGCCTCTGTGGATTCCTTGGTAGGTTTGGTCCGGTAGTACGTTGTTGCACCTGTCGCACTGAACTGACATTCTACTGCGACCCCTCTTGTGGAAAATCTCTTCTAAAATGTCCTTTTTGCCCACAACCATAACATATCGGTGGCCTATTACAAAATCCCGGCCCATGCTGTCCACCACACCTTTGACAAATATTTCCCTAGTATGGTACTTTCCCTAGAACCAGGCCATTCCTCGCTTTTCCAAAATTCCCATAATTGTTCTTCTTCTTAGGTTCCCAGGGCTGTCCTTGACAAGAATAAGGTCTCTTACCCTTTCCAACATCACTAAAGGTCATTTGCCTCTTAGATTCTGATTGCTCTCTCACTAACTCTTGCTCCACCAACTGTGCTCTTTCATAAATCTCATTATAATCCCTTATATTCAAAGGCACTAGTTGTTTCATGATATTAGTCCTTAATCCTTTTAGTAATCTCTTAGCCTTTTCCTCTCGATCCTCAATTAACCTAGGAGCATACCTAGATAATTCAAAAAAATTTGCTTCATACTGGTCTACTATCAAGCTCCCTCTATTCCAACTGAACAAACTCTGTGATCTTACTATCCCTGGCACAATCAGAGAAATGCTTTCTATTGAAAGCTCTAACAAACTCATCCCATTTTATGTTAGTACCGGGTGGAAAGATCGTGTCTCTTGAAGCTCTCCACCAAAATTTTGCATTTCCCTTCAACTGGTACTCTGCCAAGGTTATCCTTTCAACGTCGCTACAGTCCAACAACCGGAAAATCTGTTCCATTCCATCAATCCAATGTTTCGCCTCCTCAGGACTCCCATTCCATTAAACATAGGTGGTTTCAACTTCAAGAATTGTTCCACCAGTCCTTGAGTACGGCGTTCTGCTCCGGGTTGTTGCTGAGCTTGCCTTTCTATCAAATTTCTTATGTTGGCCAATGCCTGCAGGATATCCTCCATTCGGGGTTCAGCCCTTGAAGCAAAGGCTTTTAGCCCTCGATGGATAAGAACTCCCAGTTCGCACCATATCTTCCTGTAGTTTACCAAGCATTCGCCTCAAGAATAATTTGTGGCTCGATGTCATTGATTAGATAGCAAAATAAGGTTATTACTAAAGTCACATAAGCAACATAGAATGTTACTAACACACAAAGGTAACTCACAATTGTGGCACCCCTCGAACGGCCCCCGATCCGTTAGGGTTGCCATAATTCGCTTACCTTTCACTTTCCCTAATCACATTGTCACTTTGATACCATTTTAATTTGCAACGGGTCTATACAACCTGGGGGTTTACATCTTTTAGATCGGTCCCTTACGTAGCTCATTAATGGAAGCATATCTAACAACTCCCTTGCCGATGTTCAGAAAACGATGCACACCTACTAAACATTTTTAGGTAAAAGCCGAACACTTTTATTTATTTAAACCAGATGGACATGATTCATGGGTACATCAAAATGTCGTAGTCTTCTATACTCGGCTATACTTCAAAAGATGACCAATATTTCCTCCAACAGTCGTATACTTAAGGTCCATCGATCAGTGTCGACATCCAAAAGTTCCTTCATTTGCCATCCTCCTCCTTGCGGTCATATCTAACCACTTGATCCATCTACTGGTGGCAATGGTAGCAGATGTATCTTATCTAGTATGAAATCTTAGTCCCCAAAAGGGGTGAGTACAACCACTCAGCAGGTAAAAGATCCATTAAACTACTCAATGCATCAAACAGAACAATCATGGTATCATAAAGTACATATAGTTCATACATATCAAACATATCTCACTTTTCAATCATGCATATTTCGTCATGCAACGTGCATATACCACCATGCTCTTATACATATAACATCATACAGTCATGCATACATGTCACCATACCATGTGCACATACCACCATGCACTTATACATATTACATCATACAGCCATGCATATCTCACCATGCAACGTGCATATACCACCATGCACTTCATGCTTGCATTTCCATGAGGTTCATCCCATGCCATATGCACATACATACGCATGATTCATATCATCCATGCTATCATGTATATATCCCCATGAGATCCATTCAAACCTTCATGATCACATTCTCAATGTCAAATAGCATCAATTTACTTTCATAAGCATATCATGCATCATGCCATATGCACACACCCATGCACATGATTCAATTTCAATATTTATCTTTCATAAGGATCTCATCATTTTTCTTCCAGGGACCAATGTTTGCATCCCACAATTTATCGCTCGCATCCAACTTGGCATCGTGAGGCGCCTCCGGCACACACCTCCGGGCATCCGGCACACACCACCAGGCATCTCGTATCCCAACTAGCATCATGAGGAATGCCCCCGGCACACACCTCCAGGGCTTCCGGGATTACATACCGACATACCACTAGGAATTCCCCCTAGAATTACGTACCATATACCACCGGGCATCTCAAAACTCCCAAGGACATCTGGCACACACACTCCGGGCATCCGGCACCCCCACATTCCGGGCATCCCAACGCTCCTAGGGCATCGTCGGCTCACACCTCCAATGGTAACCTCATTTATCATAATTCATATCCACATTTGTGTCTCAATATCAACATGGCACATGATGTGATGGCAACAAGGTCAATTTCAGCTTTTGATTTTATATGAAATGCCAAATATCATCACATGTGCAGCAAGATTCAATCACTTAAAAACAATATAATTCATGGGGCAAACTCATGGATTATTGCTATTATTTTAGAAAAGGAATGCGTTCTTTTAATTTGCACTTCTTAAAGTTTAGTGATTGACCCTAATAATTTCTAAGAATTTAATACATCATAGACAAGCTCTAGAGGCATTTATCTCATGAAGAACACAACACCACCAGAATTTCATACAAACAGAATAGTCCATGCATTACAGCTTTTGAAATTCGCACAATCCAGCTTGCACAGTTTTAGAAAATTTTTTAATTAAATACCCAAATGACCTTCAAAAATTGTGAAATTCGAACATGTGATAGTCAAGACATAAAGGCAGATATTTCATGAATAACACTACACCAAAATATCCCCATATAGTTCAATACAGACCACGCATCACAGCACTACTAATTCTGTCCGTTCCACTTGCACAGTTTTTGAAATATTTTTGGTTAAATAGGCAAATGAACTTAAAAAATTACGAAATTTTAATAGCTTGTAGGAAAGACACAAAAAAAGATATTTCATGCATAACACTTTTCTAAAAGAATCTCATACAAAACGGTATAGACCACGCATTGCAACATTACCAAGTCCAAACACATCAGATTACACAGTTTTTGAAACATTTTCAATTAAATACCCAAATGACATTCAAAACTTATGAAATTCCACTATGTGATAGCCAAGACCATAAGGTAAATACTTCATGAAGACTTCAAAGTCAGATTTGTCCTAGGTAATTAAATATGGACGGTTGAAACCCCTGTTCCTAGTACCGAAATTTCCAGATCCAGTCTTTCCAAAGAATAACGATTTCACCCACTTATACTTGTTTTTTTTTGTCCCAAATTTGAGTATGTTATACTCCAAGAAGTCCTTAACAACTTTCATTTAGAAGTCAAAGCCAAAATCCAACTCGAACATCACATGCAAGTCACTAGAACATCCAAGGTCGAGCTGTTTTCTCAAGAACAATACACTAGGCTAGAGCACCACCCTTATAACTTCAATTTTTCGCATTCTAGACCTCCGAAATTTTTACCATTCAATCACACACACTAAGCACAGCATGCAAGAGTAGATCAAGGGATCCCACTTGCCTCTAGACCGAGCAACGTCAAGCACACGGCGGCGACGGACGGCGATGCACGAACACGGCAAGAGGCGGCCCTTCCTTCCTTTCCCTTGCTGCCCGCACGACTCTCTCTCTCTGGTTTGGTTTCCTCCCAAATTCTCTCTCGGTCGCTCCTGCCTTCGTACGAAACCCCCTCCCCCTTTTCTTTGTTTTTTGATTAATCAATAAGTTTAAAATGGATAGATGGCAAAAAAGAAAGAACAAGTGGGATTATGGCGGAAGACAAGTGTTTGCTTTGCATGCTCCTTATTTTGCATGGGGGACACTTGTTCCCAAGAAGGAGACAAGTGTCTCCCTTGCCGAAGACACTTGGAGGAGGCCATTTGGCTCCTCCCCCCCCTCCATGCATCAACAACCCCATGGGCTCTATGGGCCGGGCCTCTTGGCCCACTTTAGGCCCAACACACTTGGGCCTAAAGTCCAAACTTAAATGGCCCATATTTATTTTTGATAATCCATCTTAATCCCACTTGTACAATGTACCAAATTACAAATTTAAATGGCCATAATACTTTGTAACATAGGACGAGTTTCCAACAAAATAATTATCCATTTATATAAATTCCAGATCATTCTTATTCATTTGGCCATAAATCTTGAAATCGTAAATCAATAAACTCCTACTTATAAAACACATGGCCATGAGTTATTTTTGGGATGCCACAACAATAACTACCAGAGATCTACGAGTGAAAATCAATCACCTGTTATTCAAAATTAGCCAACTACTCTTGGTTAGTGTCCTATGGTGTGCATCATTCTATGCTCAATTCCATTTGAGGCACCTTATCACTCCAAATAGACCATAGCTCTGATACCACCCGCTGTGGCACCCCCCCTCGACAGCCCCCGATCCGTTAGGGTCACCACAGTTACCTTTCTCTTGACCTGAGAGTCCATTACTTTGACACCATAGAGTCCAAGAAAAACAAAAAAATGACCAACAGAGAGCCAATGGCAAACAACGCCTGGCAAAAAGCAACCTAGCAACCAACGAGATGCCTATCCAGTCGGACTACAATCAGTGGAAGAGAAGATAATGGGGTCCACATCCCAAGAGCATTGCATCCGCCTATTCCTAGTAGAGTCCTCAACATTCTTGAAGGTAAGAGCCTTATCCTTGATGACCTTGAGGAGATGCTTCTTCATGGCCGAAATCGATAGCGACTCCCCCCTGAAAGGAATATTGTTCTTGTTCTTCCAGATGATGTGACAAAGTGCCCCAAAGGAAAAACGAGCAACACATTTGTAAAACTCCTTGCCGGAGAGCAAGGTAATGGCCCAACTGAGAGTCTCCTCCCAAGTCCCATTGGTCCAGGGAAGATTGCATCTAGTAGCCCAAAAGAAAGCAATACTCAAAGTAATGTGACATCCAAAAAAAAGATGATTGATAGAATCAGGCACCTCGCTGCAAAAAGGATAGGAATCAGCATCAATCCTACCACAAGACATGAGAAG
The DNA here is from genome assembly GCA_019915185.1 of Eucalyptus camaldulensis. Lineage (NCBI taxonomy): Eukaryota > Viridiplantae > Streptophyta > Magnoliopsida > Myrtales > Myrtaceae > Eucalyptus > Eucalyptus camaldulensis. The sequence goes on from JAHSVA010000014.1 coordinate 962,596, forward strand.
AGACTGTGTAGGTAACCTTCGCTTGGTGATGAGCCATAGGTTCAGCTGGTAACGAGGTAGGATGGCATTACTCCAGATGAAACAATGCCAATTGACTCTAGCCTTCTTTCGCCTTATAGACTCCCAAGCTGAGGCCACCGAGAACAAGCCCGTCGAGTCCTCTCTCCAACAGATCGATCTTGGACTCCAGACAAGGAGGGAAGCGATGAACCCTAAGACTCAATCTCTTATATGATAGCCCATCCATCCTTAGAGAAGAGATCAGCAACTAAAGCCTACCTAGAGAGATCGGAGCTATAGATGAGGGAATTTGTGAAAAATAAATTCAAAGGACCCTTGGGATGCCAATTATCGAACCTGAGTGATGCTGATAAGCCATCGCCTATCCTCTAGTGGAAGCAAAGTCGAAATTCTGTCTTGAGTTGTTGAATTTTCTTCCAAGCCCAAGAGCAGTAGGTTGGCTTTTTTACAACCCAAAAGTTCCTGGTTTTTAAGAAGGTCGAGTGGACCCACTTACACCATAACGACTCCTTATATGAAAATAAATTCTAGATATGTTTGAGCATAGCCTCCTTATTGCACTCACGCAATCTCTGGATACCAAGACCTCCCTCCACTTTAGGAAGTCAAACCACGAAACTTCAGTGTTTTTTTTTGGTAAGTACGTCCCACGAAACTTTAGTGCTCCGTCCTCAGAAATCTAAAAATCAGCCTTTCTCTTTTCTGTATTTGCCTGCTGAATCTTTTGGATCTCTGGATCTGTCAACTGCCATGTCTTGATTCTTAACTGTACTTCTGGTTCAATTCTGAGGATGGCTATAAGACTTCAAAGGTGGCTTGCCTCAAATTTGAAAACCGAATCTCGAACTCCTTCGAGTACAATCCACTCCTAAATCACCATCCGTGTGATCGATGACTTTCGACTCAATGTATCTGCAACTTTATTAGCTTTTCTGGGGTGACACAGGATGTCACAATCATAGTCCTTGAGAAGTTCTATCCAATGACACTTTCTCATGTTCAGCTCTTTCGTAATCCTTAGCTGATGATAACCCGTCCTCAGGTCGACCTTCGAGAATATCGACACTCCCTGTAACCGATCAATCCGATCATCAATTCTTGGCAATGGATACTTGTTTTTTATCATCACCGAGTTGAGTTGCCGGTACTCAATGCAAAGGTGCAACGACCCATCTTTCTTCCTCACAAACAAAATTAGTTCTCCCCAAGGTGATGCACTAGGGCGTATAAATCTCTTGTCTAACAACCCTTGCATCTGCACCTTGAGTTCCTTCAATTCTAACAACACCACATGGTAAGGAGCCTTAGAGATTAGCTCCGTCCTAGGGGCCAACTCAATCACGAACTTGATCTCCCTTTCTGGGGCAAACCGGGTAATTCTTCAGGAAACACCTCAGAAAACTCCTGTACCACGGCTATGTTCTCCATCTATGGCTCCTCAACTGTCATATCCACTACAGTTGCCAAATAATCTAGGCAGCCTACATCCAGAAACCAGTTGCCTTAAGTGACGAAATTAAAATAATCAAGGGTCCTCATTGACTTCCGATAAATTCGAAACTTTCACCTACTAATGGTTAAACTATATTACCTTACGACAACAATTCATTACAACAAAAAGCTCATTGAGTCAACCCTTTTCATATATGACATCAAAGTTATACACATGCAAAATAGCTAAGTACACCTATAACTAGCAATTCCACCGTCTACAACTTCATTTCAAGAAACTGAAATTTTACAAGCTTAACCCAAAATTCCGTTGCGCCACTTTAATAAAGTTACCACAAAAACATTATTTCCCCTAATTGACACATAGCTTGGTTCATTCCTATCTCCTTTGCCATCCTAGTGGCATCCTATCTATGGTGCATTCCCTCTGCTCCATCCCATCGGTGGTGGCAGTAGTAGCTGCTGTGGTCCTATCTGCCTGTGCGGACAATCCCTAAACTGGTGGCCGTGCTAGCCACATTTAAAACATGCTCCCATCCTAATATAACATGGAGCTGAACCATGTCTTTTCCTACAGAAACAACACACGTCGTTCAAGTTGGGCACTGACTTTCCAATCCTATCCTTTCTGTTGGGCAGAATGGGATATCTTCCTCTAGTCATCGGCTTCTTCCCGAATCAATTTCCATCTCTATTGGACCTGAACCACAACTCAAGTGTGGTGGCTTGTTCATTCAGGTTTCTCTCAATCAACTGTGCCCTTTCATACAAGTCGTTGTAATCCTTTAGATTAAACAACACTAACGGATCCTTTAGCTCCGGTCTTAGTCTATTTCGGAATCTCCTTGCTCTGTCGACTGGATCCTCAATTAGCCTGGCGCCGTACTGGTACAACTCGACGAACTTCGCCTCATACTAATCTATTGACATCAAACCCTGACGAAGGCGCTGGAATTCTACCATCTTCTATTCTCTGGCGCAATCTAAAAAGTACTTCCCTTTAATGACTTCAATGAAGGCGTTCCACACTAGAACCACGCCTTCAGGAAACACTCTCCCTATGTTGGCCCTCCACTAGGTGCTTCATTACCCTGCAACTGGCAGACTGCAAGGACTACCTTATCTTCCTCCGAGCACCTCGGCAGTGTGAAGGCCTTTTCTAGTTCTTGGATCCAGAAGGTTACAGCCTCAGGATCGCCTGCTCCTGAGAATTTCGGCGGGTTCAACTTTAAAAATTGCTCAACTAACTTGTGCATCAGTCCCTCCCTGATCACATTCCTCGATAGGACCTCGGCAGGTGTGGCACTAGCAGCGGCATCGGTAGCTTAATTATGAACTTACTGTCCCATCATATTTTCCAAAGCTTCAAGTGCCTGCATGATCCTATCTAATCTAGGATCGTCGGGTGCTGCTACACCAGTATCGACTTGCGGCGGTACTTTCTCACTCATGCTGGCCTGAGCCTGCACTCTACCTCAGGCACCGACCCTAGTTGGTGTCCTACCTCGAGAGGCTAACGCAACACTCCTCTTCTGAGGAGTCCTCGGCTCCGAATCGCTCATTCTACAAGAAAACTGAGCAACCGACACAAATAATCACTCAGTCAATCACAGGCGTCTGCATAAGGAAAAAGCCTTTCCTACTAACTATCCCAAAACCCATCGCACTTTATCACTCCAAACACTAAGTAGCACTGATACCACTTCGAGCGGGAATGTCACACCCTGAACCCCGAGCACGCGCACATCCCTCAGCGGTCGACTAAATTGCGACGTTCCCAAGATGAGTCGCTGACCCTTTTTGTTTTTATGCACATGCGGAAGTGAAATTTAAACATATACCCAGACAACAACAACAAACATGGTATAGAAAAGCAGGACAACTAAATTTCACCAATCACGTTATATATATAATTCAAGTCAGTCTTACAAGTCTGTACACTAAGGTCTGCCCTGAAAGAATTATCGGACAACCTTTACTCCGGGTCCCTTCGACTCAGGCTCGAGATCCTCCACGAAACCCTTTGGTATCTCGAGACTAAGGACCTAAAAAATTGTAGACCATGACAAGGTGAGGATAAATCTGAGTGAGTCAACACTCTCAACCCCGATTAGGACGAGAATTCACTCAGAGGCGTCCTAAACATACACCACTTAGAACTTACCTCGCCTCAGCACTTTTCTGCCCATTACTTCATCTCATACAAAATATGTAAATAGTAATTGCATTCAATAGTTGTAACACATCATAACACTCATCAATATTCACAGAGGTCTCGATTATAAGGCCAAATCATTACGGCACATCCCATTCCGTGCCATACAATTTCGTCCCATGATTAGGTGCGGCTATCTCATATCGGTGGTTCAATCCACACTTGATATTCACTCTCAATATCCCAACCCCATAATCACACTCAAGGTTCTAGAGATGACCCCCACGAAGTTCCGTTATCGTGTGGCACCTAGTCCCCGACGACAATCAGCAACAATACAAGGTTCTAAAGGTGGCTCTCATGAAATCATGCTGTTGTGTAGCACTTAGTTTCTGACCACAATTAGCAATAACTTAAGGCTCTAGAGGTGACTCACACGAAGTTCCATTATTGTGTAACACTTAGTCCTTTTCCATATATAGCAATAGTACAAGGTTCTAAAGGTGGCTCCCACGAAGTCACACTATCGTGTAGCATTTAGCCCTCGACTATACAAGACAATAGTGTAAAGCTCTAGAGGCGGCTCCCATGTGACTCAGTTCACCATGTACCACTTAGCCCTTGACTACAATAAGCAACGGTACAAGATTCTAGAGGTGGCTCACACGAAGTTACACTTTTGTGAAGCACTTAGTTCTTTACCTGCTCACCACCCATTCGGTTTCCTCCACACAACACATGTGATTGCCTCAACACAGTACCTCATCTTTCAATAGTCCTCACATAATCACATATTCACATATTCACATATCGCCGTTCAACAGCCATCTTTTGCCATGACCATAAACCATCACCATGGCACAACCATTCAGACATCATCCTACACAAGTTCCAAGCATGTCACAAACCAACCATATCATCAAATATGCGCAAACTAGCAAGTATTGCACCAAGAACACCACAAAACCATAACCAGCCCTAACCGGCAGAAACAGTCCACTCGCACGTCTCCGAGTTTAAATCTAGAAACCTAATCAAATGAGTTCGGAAAATTATCAAATTTGAATATGATGTAATGGACACACAAAAAAACATTCTTTATAGACACCTTAACCCGGATCCTTCTAGATTAAGCCCAGTAAATCGCTCAATCCAGTACAAAAACTGGGTCCATTTCCAAAAATTATGTTTTTCCAAAATCAGTTTGATTCGAGATCCAAAACATGTCCCTTTGATCTGAAATTTTACTATGTTAAACTACAAGATGTGATGAACAACTTTTGTGAGAAATCATTTCGAAATTCGAACCCTAAGAGTTGATAAAAATCCCTAGAATCCCGAAAGGTCACATATTCCAGCATAGTCCAAGATTTTGTTTGCAAATGACGAGGCTGAAATCTCATTCTTTTAAATCTCTAAAAATCTTGAATAAAATATATGTCATAGTTGAAGATGTCTAAAAAATTTCTAAAGTAGGAATCAACCTCAAATTCACAACCTATTTTGATCTACAAAAATGGCAAATGGCGAGGGTCTAGTGAACTGATCCAGGAGAAATTCACCAAATTAGGTTAAATCACCTTCATTAGTGCTAATCTCACCAATTAGATTAACATTAATCCATCTTAATGCTAATCTAACCATATTATATTAGCACTAATCCATCTTAAAGCTAATCTTACTTAGTATTAATTTAACTAAGCTAATTAACGCTAATTTAACCTCCTAAGTGTAATTAACAACCTAATCAAGGATTATGGAGTTAACTGACCGGATTAGTGAGGTAACGGGTCCATGGTGACGGTGGCGCGATGGCGGTGAGACCCTGTGCCTACGGCGGCTCCAAAGGAGGCCCAAAAGGCACTAAAAAACAACCTGCAAGTCTCTGCGTGTTGCTGCAAAACAGGTTCTGAAACTACTTGTTTCGGTCTTGTTCTTGCTTGGCTGAGCTAGTCTCTGTGGCTGGCAAGCTGGAGGCTGGACACGGCCGAGTGGAGCTGCTGGTGGCGGTGTTGGGACGGCGGATAGCAAGATGGACCCACATGGACAACGGGACGGCGTAAGGTGGACGCGGGCTGGAGTCGAGCTAGGCGGCTACTCTGGTAGCTGAGTTTGGGCTGGTTGTGTTGTTTTGGTTCTAAGCACTTGCACCTTCAACAATGGCAGCAAAAAGGGAGAAGATGAAGATGAAATGAGGAGGAAGAAGGAAGAAGAATGAGCTACAGTTTTCTTCTGCTGGTGTGGTTCACATAAGGGAGGAGAACAAGGAGGAGACAATGGACCGGGAAGTCTTGCTGCTGTCCAATGGGCTTCCCCCTCCAATATCTTCCACTTGAGTGCCTTTGGCACCAAAGTCTTCAGCCCTAGCTGTCAAGGCTTCTTCCATAAGCTGAATTCTTCTCAATTCTTCACCACACAAAGCCAATTTGAGCGCTAAATGAAGCCAGCCCAGCAAACCTACGAATTTTGCACCCATTACTCTTTAATTTCACTCCAAGCAACTTTAATTCAATGGTCCCACAAGCCATGACAGCAGCCTAAAATAATTTTCCTTCAATCTCTCACAAACAAAGTCAATTGGTAGCCCAAAAATGTCCATGCAGCAGCCATACGAATTTCCTCTTTTTTCCCAACAATTTATTTCAATTTAATGGCCAAAGTTTCTCTAATTCAGCCCAAGGAAGTCAATAAGCCACCCAATGGTTAATTTCTTGCCAAAACTTCACAAAACAACCCAAATGGGCAGCCAAAAATGCTCCCCTTGCTGCCCATACGAATTTCCATCAAATTACTTTCAATTTCTCACAAAAACAATCCAATTTGAAGCCCCAAAATTCCAAGGGAGCAGCCCCTACGAATTTGCACCATTTGCTCCACAAAACAAAACAATTCGGTGGCCAAAAATTCACTCAAAGGTGCCCATCCGAATTTACAAAAATTCTTTTTGTCCAATTTGAATTTTTCCACAAAATTCCCGGCTCGATGGAATTTTCCCAAAAGATGAGACGAGGTCCTAAAAATAAATCGTGACACGCTCAAATGTTCGATTCTTGAAACCAAGTTCAATTTCGTGGTTAAAATCAATCAGATGCGATTATAGTCTAATCCAACCTACCGAGTAGCTTGTAGGGATTTTACCGCAGTTATATCCCTTAACGGCCTCACCTAATAGGTTGGCTAATTCGTGAGTGATCAACTTAGATAAAAAGGACCATAGGCGCGTCGGCGAAAAGCCTATTTTATTTTATCAAGACAGGGTCGAAAATTTAGGAAGTCACATTCCTATTATAGAATATGCCTAAACAACAAGATAATTTTTTTTTTGACTTGGTCAAATATTTGGTGACCAAATAATCAAATTACGCAAAAATTTCCAATATTCTTCAAGATTCAATCTAAGGTCATCTCCACCCCAAAGATTACGCCAAGATTTCCAAGATTCTTCAATATTTGATCCAAGATCATCTCCATGCTAAAGATCACGAACCATGACGCCAATAGCTTGCCAGAATTGCTTGGCCCGTGCTTGAGTGATCGAACCAGTTGGAATAGACAACGAGTCCCTAGCATCTCCTCCTCGATTTGGCTCGATGTCCACATCATTCCCTCCCCCATGCAAAGGATTTGCCCTCAAATCATCACTTGCATCGAAAAGAGTCAAGTTACAAACATTAAATGTAGCACTAATGTCATACTCACCTCGAAGATCAAGCTTATAGGAATTATTGTTAACTCTTTCCAACACCATGAATGGTCCATCCCCTCGTAGTAATAACTTAGAATGTCGCTGTTCTGGAAATCACTCCTTGCGCATATCAACCCAAACCCAATCGCTAGGTTCAAACACCACTTCCTTACGCCCTTTATTGGCTTGCCTTGCATATTGCTCAATCTTGCATTCAATATTGGTGCGCGTCTTCTCATGCAACGACTTGACAAATTCGGCTTTCTTTGCTCCATCAAAATCCACACACCGATCAACATGTAAAGGGGTTAAATCTAACGAAGTTAACATATTAAAACCATAGACAACCTCAAATGGTGTAAATTTAGTAGTAGAATGCATGCTCCTATTATATGCAAACTCAACATGTGGTAGACAATCTTCTCAAGATTTTATCTTCTTTTTAATAATAGCATGCAACAGTACCCCTAAAGTTCTATTAACTACCTTGGTTTGACCATTAGTCTGTGGACGCCAAGTAGTAGAAAATAACAACCGTGTTCCTAGTTTTTTCCACAATGTTATCCAAAAGTAGCTAAGAAATAAAGAATCTCAATATGAAATAATCGATCTAGGCATGCCATGCAAATGTACAACCCCCTTTAAGAACAAATCAACTACATGAGATGCATCATCAGTTTTATGACAAGATATAAAATGAGCCATATTTGAAAATTGATCAACAACCACATAAATAGAATCTCTACCATACTTAGACCTGGGCAATCCTAACACAAATTCCATAGAAATGTCAATCTAAGGATGCGTTGGAATAGGTAATGGTGTATACAAGCCATGCAGTTTAGTTGTAGACTTAGATTGCTTACAAGCAATGCATCTCCCATAGACATGTGTGACATCTTTCTTCATATGTGGCCAATAAAAATGTTCATGCAGCACTTCATAAGTCTTATTAATGCCAAAATGCCCCATCAAACCACCACTATGTGCTTCTCGCACCAATAATTCACGCAAAGAACACTTAGGCAAGCATAGTTTGATTTCACAGAAAAGATAACCTTCATGCCTATAGAATTTACCAAATGTAGCATGGTCACATGCTTCAAACACTCTCCCAAAGTCATCATCATCAGTATATAAGCCCTCGATATGCTCAAAACCTGGACACTTTGCTTCTAAAGTAGTTAGAATCGCGTACCTTTGAGAAAGTGCATCGGCTATAACATTCTCCTTACCTTTATCGTACTTGATCACATATGGAAAAGTCTCGATGAACTCCATCCATTTACCATGTCTTTTATTCAACTTCTGCTACCCTTTCGAATACTTCAAGGTCTCGTGGTCAGTGTGGATCACAAACTTCTTCAGCCATAGATAATGTTGCCAAGTCTCCAAAGCTCGCACTAAAGCATACATCTTCTTATTGTAGGTAGGATAATTCAATGTTGCTCCACTCAATTTCTTGCTGAAATAAGCTATGGGACGCCCTCCTTGCATCAACATGGCTCCAATTACTGTACCAGAAGCATCGTACTCTATCTCAGAAGTAGCACTGAAATTTGGCAAAGATAACAAATGAGCATTAGTCAACTTATCTTTTAGTAGATTAAATGCTTTCTCTTGCTCTTCTCCCCACGTGAAACCCACGTGCTTCTTGATAACCTCGGTCAAAGGTATGGTAATGGTGCTGAAATTCCTCACAAATCGTCAATAAAAACTTGCTAATCCATGAAAGCTATGCACCTCTCCTACGGTCTTAGGCGCTGGCCATTCACAGATTGTTTTGACCTTTTCTTCATCAACTTATATACCATTAGCACTAACAACAAATCCTAGAAATACTAATTTGTTAGTAACAAAATAGCACTTCTTTAGATTAGTGTACAATTGCTCGACCCTTAAAACCTGCAATACAGCTAGCACATGCTCAATATGGTCATCAGGGCTTCGGCTATATATTAAGATGCCATCGAAATAGACAACCACAAATTGACCAATAAAAGCACGCAAAACATGATTCATAAGTAGCATAAACGTGCTCAGTGCATTAATTAATCCAAATGGCATGACTAACCACTCATATAATCTATACTTGGTCTTAAATGCAGTTTTTCATTCATCGCCTTCTTTCATCCTAATTTGGTGATAGCCACTTTTCAAATCAATCTTAGTGAAAATGCAAGAATCATGCAACTCATCCAACATGTCATCTAACTTAGGAATAGGATGTCGATAATTTACCGTAATGTTATTGATTGCTCGGCAATCGACACACATTCAACAAGTTCCATCCTTCTTTGGCACCAATAAAATAGGGATGGTGCACGGGCTAAGACTCTCTCTCACATACCCTTGCTCTAATAATTCGCTAACTTGCCATTGTAATTCCTTTGTCTCCTCAAGATTGCTTCGATATGCAGGTTGGTTAGGTAATGGCGCACTAGGAATCAAGTCAATTTGATGTTCTATGCCTTGAATCGGTGGTATCCTTCCAAGAAGTTCATAAGGAAAGACATCTTCAAATTCCTGCAATAAAGACATAATAGGACTAGGCAAACTTGGGTTAAGATCGTTAGTAGAAAACAAAACGTCCTTGTACAAAAGTACAAGCATCGGTCGATCTATAATTAAAGCTCTCCTCTCTTCACTCGATTTTGCATAAATTTATTTTGCCTCTTTTCTTTCCTCTCTTCTTTTTTCTCATTTTTTACCATAATCCTCCTCTCAGCCTCTCCTTTTCCTTACATCTCAAACACACCACACAAGCCCTCGGATTTCTCACATTTTCTTTCTCTGTCGGCTTCTCGTTGTAAGTCTTTTGATTCATCACCAATGAATAACGATTAGTATACCCATCATGTTGTACGTTTCGATCATATTGCCATGGTCTTCCAAGTAAGATATGACCCGCTTGTATAGGTACAACATCACACTCGACCTTGTCCTTGTATCTCCCTATCTCAAATGAGATTTGAATTTGCTTCGACACTTTCACCTCACCACTATCATTTAACCATTGAAGTCTATAAGGCCTAGGGTGCTTTATCGTCTTCAAACCCAACTTATCCACCATAGTACAACTTGCCAGATTCGTATAAGTACCTCCATCGATTATCAAACTATAGATCTTACCATTCACCACACATGTTGTATGAAACAAGTTATTAATTTGTTGGTGATGCTCCTCCTCCTTTACTTGCACATTAAGAGAACGTCTAACCACCAATAAGTCTCATTTTATAGCCACTTCTCCATTACTACAATCCTGCAATGGTGGCATCTCATCATCCTTTTCTTCCCTCTCACTTTTGGACTCAATATCACCATGTCCAGTTATGATCATCACCCTCCTATTAGGACATTGATTCGCCATATGACCCATGCCCAAACATTTAAAACATTTAACATCACAAGTTCTAGTGTTAGGGTTTTTGGTTTTACCTGAAGCCGGATTAGTTCCAACTTTACCGTCCCTCTCCTTCTCCTTTGAGGTTTTAGTTTTGGTGTTATTTCCTCTCCAATTCGGCTTCTCATCTCCCTTCCAATTGGATCTCCAAATTTGATATGAACCTCCTCCACTCTTATGATTTTGGTCCAACTTCAATTGGCGCTCAACTTAGATGGCTTTGTCCACCAAATCCTCCTACTCAACATGATGTTGCTGCTCCACCACCCCTGCTATGTCTCAACTCAAACTACTAAAAAATCCTGACATTGTGGCCTTACGATCCTCCACCACATTAGCACGGATCATGGCAATCTCCATCTCTTTGTGATTTTCTTCCACGCTCTTATTGCCTTGTGTGAGATTTTGTAACTTTTGAAACAAATCTCCATGGTAATGACTTGGTACAAAACGCCTCCTCATCACCACCTTCATCTCATCCCACGTCTCTATCGGTCTTTCACCATTGTGCCTCCTACTAGTCACAAGTTGATCCCACTAAATTATAACATAATCAGTAAATTTAACAGCTGCAATTTTTACATTTTTGAGCTTGGAGTATCGTTGGCAATCAAATACAATCTGCATGCATTTCTCCCACTCTAGATACGCATCAGGATCATTCTTTCCTTTGGAATGAAGGAATCTTCATCTTGATATTGCCAAGTTCATCATCTCCTCGATGTCTAAACCCTTGGGCTCTATTCCACCTTCCAAATCAAGCATCTCGATCATCCTCCATGTCGGCCTTATCATCATCATGATGCTGCTGCCATCTAGGTCGTGTCCTAGAGGCGTCTCGCTGATGTTGCAGCCTTCCCCGAGGTAGCTCTTGGTCACCATCAACCCTCATGCCATTCCCCATCATTCGGCCACTAAGCTCCTCCATTACGGCTCTTAATTGCTATATGCTTTCCATGAGCGCTTCATCCCTTCGTTTGGAGTCAACCTCCCTTTGATTCATGCTTTCTTTGTGTGACATAATTTAGACCTGTAGGTAAACGTTAGTCACAAAAAATCCTCACCAATCGCTCTCTCACATGTTTCTCTCAAGGTGTTTGTCACTCCCCTCATGTTTAACTCAAGTCTAGGCTTTTTTCCACTCTTAATTAAGCTCACACACTCTTGCCTTTTCCCTTTCATATTCATTCTTCATAAGCTCTTTACCGGACTCAAAACCTGTCTCTCAACCCCCTCCTGAAAATTAATCAAACTAATTAAACAAGATTAGTTCAATTCAACAAATAACAATCTCAAACCAACAAGTACAACTTTCGAAATTCCAATTGAAACTCAAATCACTACTGATTTTGTTTCATTTTGGTCCACTAACAAACGAGTCACCTTCTTAATTCTTTTTTTTTTTTTAGTTCGGCTCTTTTCTATTTTCTGTCGAATCTGTTTTTTTTTTTTTTGCTCTTGCACACTTTATTTTTATGTGTGTTCTCTTTCTCTTTCTTTTTTTTTTTTTACGAACTCAGATACAATTTAAGATGCCTGGACCGACTGAAATTACAAAAAAAAAAAAAGATTAAAACTAACAACAAACAACTACGAATGGAAGCACAAAGGCAATCAGATCCCTAAATTGGCTAGAACCGAAACCCTAGCCCAATAAATCTCAAATTGCCGAATATAAATAGAAAATTAAAGATAAATAGACCTTGTAGAAGCAAGCTTTAATACCAAATGATGTGAATCATTGCGGAAAGATTGTTCTACGAAGGCTCGAATGGTGCGAATTACGAACCTCGACCTCTAATCGAACATGTTATTGGCAACTTCGGTACGAATGTGACTTGTTGACAAACGCGTGTCAACCAACCAACATTATAGATTCTACGAGCGAAAGAATTCACTATCTCACTCAATAAGTTGAATCGACCGTCACAAGGGAATCTTGGTGAGGTCAAGTCCTCAAAAGAACAGTAAAAGAGAACCTCTCAATTTTTTATTTCTCAAAATAAAATTATCTCCCCCAAGGAAATTCGACCAGTCCTTAATATAGGCTTTCTAGCCACCACATAAACCCTAATAACTAGCCCTAGAAATCTAATGCTTCCTATTCTAGAATATGCCTAGACAACAAGATAATTTTTTTTTTTTTACTTGGTCAAATATTTGGTGACTAGATCATCAAATTGCACTAAGATTTCCAAGGTTCTTCAAGATTCGATCCAAGATCATCTCCACGTCAAAGATTACGCCAAGATTTCCAAGATTCTACAAGATTTGATCCAAGATCATCTCTACGCCAACGATCACGAATCATGACACCAACAACTTGCTTGAATTGCTTGGCCCATGCTCGAGTGATTGAACCAGTCGGAATAGACAACGGGTCCCTAGCACCTCCTCCTCGATATGGCTCGATGTCCATGTCACCGGTGAACCGTTGAAGCTGCGGATGGGACTAGGGCTCTCATTGCCCACCCAATAATACTAGGCCATGAATCGGTGAGGCATGAGGTTACATAGACCTCTGTTGACCCAAATGGTCATGACATAAAGCATGTAGTGCGTGTCGATGTGATATTCGTGAAATAGCTAGTACGAGTACCTAGAGGGGGTGAATAGGTATACAAAAATTTCTCGAAGCTTGCACGATATCAATTATAGGATTTGCAACGGTTAAAAATTCAATCGCAAGACTGAGTAAGGGAAAGAGAGAATTGAACACTCGGTTTATAGTGGTTCAGCTTGATTCAAGCCTACGTCCACTCTTCTGCACTGACAGCCGATTGGCTGGATTCCACTATGATCAAAGAGTTGTTACAGTGTTGATCTTCCTTGATTTCTAGGTGTAGATGATCTACCACACTCACTCAAGGCGTCACCAAGTATAAACACTCTCTGTATACAATTTCGCTCAGTCTCAACTAACAATCAAGGATCTTCAGACTCTGGAATTTTTCTATCGATCACACACTTAAAACAACTAGAACGTCTTCCTTTTATACTCCTTCATGCCATCATAGCCGTTGGCACTTACCAAAGGAATTCCTCCAATCTACCCGTTGGACGGAATCAATCAAGAAGATCATCCGAGCTATTTAAGGAATCTGATGATAGCCCATCAATCCTGTTCGCCCATACAATCAATAACCCCCCCATTAACTACTTCATTTATGAATTTCATAGTAATAGAAATACATGTCCTACCGAAGCAGAATTTGTAACTTGCTATCCTCTTGCCTAGCAGGCAAAGATTTACCTCCGCGGAAAGGATGATTCATTCGTATCAACACGAGAGTCCAACTCATTGCCAGGCTCAATTCAATTAAGTCCGTAGCGTCTACCAATTTCGCCATATCCCCCTTTTTTTATACTGAAATCCTGCATTTATTTTCCAAGAATAGAATAATCCAAAATTATTTCGTCGACCATCGGATCTTCAATCGATCTTAGATAAGAATTAAAGAATCCGAAATGATTATCCAACCAAAGAATCTATTCTAGAGGATAGGATCGAATCCTCAACCATAAACCTCGGCTTTGGATTTCCTTTAACACTGGATTAGAAAGACTATCAGTGAGAATAGACTTAAGTCTTGAGTCCTGAGTCTTAAGTCTTGAGTCTTGAGACTTAAGTCTTGAGTCTTGAGTCTTAAGTCTTGAGTCTTGAGACTTAAGTCTTGAGTCTTGAGTCTTGGGTCTCGAGAGAACAAAGTCTTCAGACTTTAAACTGACGGTCTCCGAACATGCAGACTTTAGACTGAAAGAAACGTTTTGTCAGCTTCAAAATATTCTAGAAAGATTTCTCCAACAATCTCCCCCTTTTTGATGGTGACAAAACTTTCTTGAAGATTTGAACAACTTTGACCTGCAAAACATTTCTCAAGCAATATGGCTAACTCATAAAGATTAATAAAACAACCAGACTCTGCATCCACAGAAAATTGGTTAGTCTTTCATGAGAAACACCATATAACAACACTTGAATAAATGCAACCAGTCAAGTTCATAATCCACAGCCAATTCAGTGAAATTCACACCCAAGTTCAAGTTCTCAAGTCATACTCAAAACTAAACATAACCACAAAGGTCAAAGTTAAAAAAATGATGAATGAAAGTTCAAATTGGTTCTCCCCCTTTTTGTCAGCATTGAAAAGGGTGAGAAAGGAGTCATGTCTGCTTGGGAATGCGCACGATCTGGAAATCCCCAATGGACTGGACTACTCCTTCGAGCTTCTTCAGGTCTTCTCGCAGATGAGCTACCTCTTCTCTCTTGGCATTTGCTTGAAGTTGCAGAGCGAGGTCTTTGAATTTATCTTCCAGAGAGACTGAAGATGCTTGTCCAGCATGCTTCAAAGCTTGGATTTCACAGTCCAAAACATATATCTGGTTACGCATTTCCAGAAGAATATTCATGATACTACGAAGATCTGCAGAATCATCTGTCTGTGTACTGGCATTGGCTTTCTCAGATGGTGTGTATGCAGACGATGGCGCTTCTGTTTGGTCTAGCAGATTTGGAATCGACGTATCACCTTCTTCAGGCAATTGAGAGACCTGAACTTCTTCTGGGTCTTCTGGAGATTGTCTTAGATCTTCAGTAGCATGAGGTGTAGACCTCTCTTGGTCGCTAACTCCCCCTGTCTCTAGGACATCGAAAGGGGAAGAGTGATGATCATGCTCTTGATTTCCCTTCTCTCCAGATTTATCAGCAGACTGTTTTTCTTCTTCTCCTTCTTCCTCAACTTCTTTCTCCTTCTTTCTCTGTTCTTCTTCTTCTCTGCTCTGCTGAAGTTCTGTCGGATAAGACACAAAACGTCTTTTTCTTGTCAGTGCTGGTATAGTGGGATCTTCATCATCTTCATCCTCATCTTCTTCCTCCAGGATAAGAGTTCTTTTCCTCTTTTTCGATGAAGCACCAATGGCCTCCTTTCCTTTCCTTTTTGAAACAGACTGGACTGGAGATTTCACTTTGAATTTCTCCATTGCCTTAGAGAGTTCTTGCAGACGCATCTTCATTAACATTTTCAACCCTACCACCATCTTATCACACATTCGAACACAAAAAGTATGTGGCAGTTCAATATTCAGATGTCTGAAGATCTTGGTCACCAGACCAGGATAAGGCAATTGTCCTTTGTCTTTTGACACTGCTCTGTACATATGGAAAAGAATAGTGTGCGGGAGAGAAAACTTCCGTCCTGAGTTGATCGCATACATCAACTTTGCTTCAGAAAGAGACACAGAAGTCTTTGACGTAGACTTCGGTCTGAGACAATTGATCACAATCTTGTGAAGCACAATGTTGATGGCATTCATCCTGGAATAGATAATTTTCTTATCTACATCCCTATCTTTGACAAGATCCAGAGTAGCTCGAGCAGGTGAGACTTTGATTGGGAGATAGCGTCCCCGTTCAACTCCAACTATGTCCGCCAACATATTCACATCTACCACATAGACTTGGTCTCGAACACTGAATGAAATTCTATTCGCATCCAAAAAGCTAAGATTTGAATAGAAATAAGCGGTCAGTTGATCATACCCGTCTGTAGAGTCAGAGCAGAAAGTCTCAAGTTGAAGCAAATTCAACTTCTCTCTTAAGTTCAAGTTGATGGAATCCAGGAAGTCAAAATCGACACTTCTAGGATTGATTATCCCTCTTTTCAACAGCCTGAAATACACTTTTTCCTGATCCTTGGATTTAAACAAATCCATCCGATTTCCTTTCACCTTTGCTACCACACCCATTCTAGGTTTAAATTCAAGGAACATTTTGTCATCATCGTTCCCGTCAATCAGATTTTGTCCTGGCATACGAGGATCACTTGGAATGTTCGCAAGAGCCTCCTCTGCTCTTCCTTTCGGAGCAATTCCCAACTCTTCCATTTTCCGCAGAAAAAGATACTCATTTCCATAATTTTTGTCCTTTAGAAAGTCATCTATATATTTTAATGAAGAACCGGTGCTTTTCAACGCACGATAAAGCTTATAGATAACAGAAGGTTTTTGGACTCTTACTGGGTCGGCATCCTTGATTATCTCTTCTTCCAGATTTTGACTTGCACTTTGTGGGGCAGGAGATGCTGAATGACGTGGAGGAGAGCGAATCGGACTTTGTCGCTGACTTGATAAGTCTTCTTCCTCAGTGAGATCGAAGTGAGTCGGTCCCTTCTCCATTCTTTGTGGTCCCCTGTTTGCGATTCTTGATGATTTCCTCGAAGACGACATCTTTCTTTGTCTATTGGAGGATTCCTTCACTTGCTTTTCCCAAGAAAAAATGACCACTTTCTCGACAATGAACAAAGAGTAGAAACAGTATCGGGAGGAGAGTGCCTTTTAGGGTTTTGAAAATTGGGGGTAGAATAACCGTATATATATACCTCGGATTTGAAAAGAGAAGTTTAAACGGTACAAGGTAAGTGTACGAACATTTTTTTAAAATCAATAACTGCCAAAATTAACTTTCTTTAAAAAAGACAAGTTTTCAAATTTCACACGAATTATATCTGAATAATAGAACGTACCTTTTAGATAAAATAGCAACTTACAGTCTTTAACCATGAATGATTGAGTCTCAGGATTTAGAGTCTAAGAGATCAGAGTCTTAGAGTTGGTGAGTCTCTAGACTTTAACTTCTTCAAGCTTCAAAATGTTGAGTCTCGAGCGGATAAAGTCGAACTGATTCTTCTCCAAAGGCTTTGTGAATATGTCCGCTAGTTGACTTTTTGAATCAACAAATTGAATCGAGATTTCTCCATTTTGAATATGATCTCTAATAAAGTGATGACGAATCTCAATATGCTTTGCTCTTGAATGAAGGATTGGATTTTTGGTGAGATTGATAGCGCTGGTGTTGTCACATCTGATTTCTGTGCATGAGTCTTCAATGCCAAAGTCTTGTAGCTGTTGTTTTATCCATAGAATTTGCGAACAGCAGCTTCCAAGAGCTACATACTCTGCTTCTGTTGTTGACAGAGCTACAGTGCTTTGCTTCCTTGAAAACCAAGACACTGTCCTGTTTCCAAGCAGTTGACAAGTTCCAGAAGTGCTCTTTCTATCGACTCTGCAACCGGCCAGATCTGCATCTGAGTATCCTAGAAGATTAAAGTCTCCCCTCTTTGGATACCAAAGACCGATGCTTGAAGATGAAGCAACGTATTTGATAATACGTTTCACGGCAATGAGATGTGATTCTCTAGGATCTGATTGAAACTTTCTTCCCTTCTTCATCCTTGTCTATCTTCTGAGAACATGACATTGGTATGTCGGTCTTTTTGCACTTTTCCAATCCAAACCTTTTGACAAGATCATTCGCATATTTTTCTTGATGGATGAAAGTTCCTTCCTTCATTTGTTTTACTTGGAGTCCAAGAAAGAATGTTAACTCTCCCATCATACTCATTTCAAATTCATCCTGCATAGACTTAGAAAATTTCTTGCAAAGATTTTCATTAGAGGATCCAAAAATAATGTCATCAACATATATTTGAACAAGTAAAAAGTTTTTGTTTTCCTTTTTGATAAACAAAGTAGTATCTACTTTACCTTTGACAAAACCATTCTGTAATAAAAACTTACTTAGTCTGTCGTACCAAGCTCGAGGTGCTTGCTTTAGACCATACAGAGCCTTTTTCAGTCTGAAGACTGAGTTTGGCTTCTTTGGGTCTTCAAATCCAGGCGGTTGTTCCACATAAACTTCCTCATGGATAAATCCATTTAGGAAAGCACTTTTGACGTCCATTTGGAATAACCTGAAATTTTTGTAACAAGCAAACGCAAGTAATAGACAAATAGCTTCTAACCTTGCAACTGGTGCGTAAGTCTCGTCATAGTCTATTCCTTCTTCTTGCGTATACGCTTTGGCCACGAGTCTTGCTTTGTTTCGTACGACTTTTCCTTTTTCGTTCATCTTGTTCCTGAATACCCATTTGGTTCCAATAACGGATTTACCTTTTGGTTTAGATGTCAATTCCCAGACATCATTGATGTTGAACTGTCTGAGCTCTTCTTGCATAGCTTCGATCCAGCTTTCATCAGATAAAGCTTCTTCTATGCTTTTTGGTTCAATTTCAGAGATGAGAGCCACAGCACTAGATTCTTCATGCCTTTTTGATCTGGTGCGGATTCCTTCATTAAGTTCACTAATAATAAGATCTTTGGGATGACTGGATTTGTGCTTCCAGTTACCAGGTTGATGATCTCTTTCTTTATTTGATTCTCCATGAGCGTCTTGATGATGGACTTCCAGAATCTGAGATGCTTCTTGAGATGTAGACATTTGAAGATCTAGAGCGGATTCAGTCTCTTCGTACTGAGTCTGGTTGGATTCATCTTGCTCTGAGTCTTGGAATTTGACATTCATTGATTCTTCCACAGACTGGCTTTTTTTTTTGTAGACTCTGTAGGCTTTGCTTGATGTAGAATATCCAAGGAAGATGCCTTCATCTGATCTTTCTTCAAACTTACCAACTCGATCATTTGCATTTTTCAAAATAAAGCATTTGCAACCGGACACATGAAAGTATGAAACAATAGGCTTCTTACCTTTGAATAATTCATAGGGGGTTTTATCAAGAATAGGTCTTAGAAAGACTCTATTTATAATATAGCAAGCAGTTGAAACAGCTTCAGCCCAAAATCGTGAAGAAATTTTACTTTCAATTAAAAGTGTTCTAGCCATTTCTTGAAGAGATCTATTCTTTCTTTCCACAACTCCATTTTGCTCTGGAGTATACGGAGAGGAAAACATGTGATTAACACCAGATTTATCCCAGAATCTCGTAAAATCTTGATTTTCAAATTCACTTCCATGATCTGTTCTTATACTCGAAATAGCACATCCTTTTTCATTTTGAACCTTTTTAGCAAACTTTTCAAAGTACGAAAAGGTTTCTGATTTATTTGCAAGAAAATATACCCAGGTAAAACGAGAGTAATCATCTACAATTACTAGACAATATTTCTTACCTCCAATGCTCTAGGTTCTTGTTGGTCCGAAGAGATCCATATGAAGCAATTGCAGTACATGATTAGTAGATACATGATTTATTTGCTTAAATGAATTTCTTACCTGCTTTCCCAGAATGCATGGAGTGCATAAGTCAGACTTTTGGTATGGCAATTTAGGTAGACCTCGAACAAGCTGCTTTGAAGAGATTTTGGCTAATTGCTTCTTGTTGATATGGCCAAGTTTTCTGTGCCATAGAACTGCTTCATCTTGAATTGAGATTAAGCATTGTTCTTCATTTGGCTTTACATCAAGGAGGTAGATGTTTCCATGCCTTCGACCCATAAAAGACTGAGTCGAATCTTTGCTAATTCCAGAACATATGCCTTCTTGAAAGAAGATCTTGTAACCAGTATCACACAATTGGCTAATGCTGAGTAGATTGTAGTTGAGTCCTTCCACTAGAGAGACATTGCTTATTGTGAGATTTCCAATTTTCACAGTTCCGAATCCCACAATACTTCCTTTGCTATTTCCTCCGAATGAAACTTTTCCACCATTTACTTTAATAAGCTTTATGAAACAATTTGAGTCTCATGTCATGTGTCTTGAACATCCGCTGTCAAGATACCACTTTACCTTCTTTTTGACAGAGACCTGCATTCAGAAGAGAGTCTCAAGCTTTCTTTGGTACCCAAATTTTCTTGGGTCCTTTGGTGTTAGTAGGATGAGCATTATTAGGCCATACTCTCTTAACAGGCTTCCAAACCATAGGACACTCTTTTTCAAAATGATCTTGACTGTTACACTTAGAACACCTTAAAGCATTTCGACCTACATGCTTTACAAAAACTCTTTTGAAATGATTTTTATAAGCCTCTCTCGATGGTCTTTTCTTAATTCTTTCTTTTACTTTCGGAAAATCAATCAAAGGGATTGTTTCAGCTGTCATACCTAGACCCGACTTATTGAAGTAAGGTCTTTGGATTGAAAGGACTTTTTCAAGTTTTTCGGACCCTATTGAAAATTTCTTTGAAATATTTGATAAATCAGTTTTTAAGAAAGCATTTTCTTTTGAAAGATTGTCTTCACTTTCTTTAAGAGTAGAAACATTCAAGTCTAAATTTTTTACCTTTTCTTCTAAAATGTTTTCCTTTTGTTTTAAAACTGAGTTTTCCTTTTTAAGTTCAGAAATCTTTTTAAGAGAAGTCTTAAGACTAAAACATAACTCATCAATATATTTAGAGACTTTGACAGGGATTTTATAATCACTTACTTCAAATTCACTGTCTGAGTCTGATCCAGAGTCTGAGTCTGATTGCGCCATTAGACACAGGTTGGCATATTCCTCATCACTCTCTTCACACTCTGTATCGCTCCAGGTTTCGGCTTTAAGAGCTTTTCGAGATTTCTCAGCTTTTCCTCTTTTCTTTTTCAGAAGAGGACAGTTGGGTCTGATGTGTCCCTTCTTTTTACATTCGAAGCAAACTACATCTTTGTTTGATTCCTCATCATCAACAGACTTGGTCTGCTGTCTCTGAAAACTTTGTTTCTTTGGGATGAACCTTCTGCCTTTTCTATTTAGTTTTCTGAATCTTCTTATCATGAGGGCGAGCTCCTCATCATCCATATCATCTTCAGAATCTGCATCATCAGAATCATCATTTGATTTTAGTGCAATAGATTTCTTACCTCTTGGATCTTCGTCTTCATTAATTCGTTCCACTTCGTAAGACTGAAGAGTTCCAATCAGTTCGTCTACAGATAATGGCATGATTCTTTGCGTCTCTCTTATTGAAGTCTTTATATGATTCCAATCCTTGGAGAGTCCACGTAGAAGCTTGTTCACCTTCATGGGATCAGAAATTTTTTGTCCTTGGTTCTCAAGACCATTGACAATATCTGTAAAACGACTAAACATGTCAGTTATAGATTCTCCTGGTTTCATTTTGAAGGATTCATATTGACCAAGAAGAATGTTAATTCTAGTCTCCTTCACTCGATCTGTCCCTTCATAAGTGATATGTAACCTGTCCCAGACTTCTTTTGCTGTAACACAAGAAGATATTCTGTTATATTCAGTTGGTGACAAGGCACAATATAAAGAATAAATTGCTTTAGCATCGAGTGCTTGTCTCTTGTTTATTTCTTCTTGAGACATTCCGCTGACTTCAACAGTTTCTTTCCCTCTTTCAGAGATTGATGCAGCAGCAGGAGTGATTCCTCTTTCCACAACGTCTCATTCCAGAGGATCCTTTGATCGTAGGAAAGCTTTCATCTTGTTCTTCCAGATGTTGTAATCCTTTCCATCGAAGTAGGGAGGTCTGGTATTGCTTTGCCCCTCCATCAGCCCCGGTGCTAGCATACTAGCCATGGATCTTTTACTCTAAAGTAAAACACTTCAAACAAAGTAAGAACACGAGCTCTGATACCAATTGAAATAGCTAGTACGAGTACCTAGAGGGGGGTGAATAGGTATACAAAAATTTCTCGAAGCTTGCACGATATCAATTATAGGATTTGCAACGGTTAAAAATTCAATCGCAAGACTGAGTAAGGGAAAGAGAGAATTGAACACTCGGTTTATAGTGGTTCAGCTTGATTCAAGCCTACGTCCACTCTTCTGCACTGACAGCCGATTGGCTGGATTCCACTATGATCAAAGAGTTGTTACAGTGTTGATCTTCCTTGATTTCTAGGTGTAGATGATCTACCACACTCACTCAAGGCGTCACCAAGTATAAACACTCTCTGTATACAATTTCGCTCAGTCTCAACTAACAATCAAGGATCTTCAGACTCTAGAATTTTTCTATCGATCACGCACTTAAAACAATTAGAACGTCTTCTTTTTATACTCCTTCATGCCATCATAGCTGTTGGCACTTACCAAAGGAATTCCTCCAATCTACCCGTTGGACGGAATCAATCAAGAAGATCATCCGAGCTATTTAAGAAATCTGATGATAGCCCATCAATCCTGTTTGCCCATACAATCAGGATCTCGGTTTCCAAGAATAGAATAATCCAAAATTATTTCGTCGACCATCGGATCTTCAATCGATCTTAGATAAGAATTAAAGAATCCGAAATGATTATCCAACCAAAGAGTCTATTCCAGAGGATAGGATCGAATCCTCAACCATAAACCTCGGCTTTGGATTTCCTTTAACACTGGATTAGAAAGACTGTCAGTGAGAATAGACTTAAGTCTTGAGTCCTGAGTCTTAAGTCTTGAGTCTTGAGACTTAAGTCTTGAGTCTTGAGTCTTAAGTCTTGAGTCTTGAGACTTAAGTCTTGAGTCTTGAGTCTTTGGTCTCGAGAGAACAAAGTCTTCAGACTTTAAACTGACGGTCTCCGAACATGCAGACTTTAGACTGAAAGAAACGTTTTGTCAGCTTCAAAATATTCTGGAAAGATTTCTCCAACAATTCGGACTTCGCCCGAGCCTTGAATACTTAATGGTCCATGTCACGTTGATGAGCTTGTCATCGGACTATCTTGTTGGTGCCACTCACGGCCACCGTATCTGTCACGCCCTGATCCACCGCATGCATGCCCATCTCTCACTGGTCTATTAAATAGCGACGTTCTAGGACGCGTCGCCGACTCATTCATTTTAATGTGCATGCAGAAGCAATTAATAAATCCCTAGACAATGACAAGGTGGGATAGAAAAGCAAGGCCACAGATTTTTCTTGAAAACCAAACACACTTGTATACACATAATAGCCTATGTCATAGACAATACTAGCCGACTATAAACAAAGTTTGCAAAACAAGGAGGGGGGAAGTAAGCTAAAAGTCTTCAGCATTTGAGTCCTCCTCAAAATACACCGAAGTCCCTAGGTCCGACAGGTAC
The DNA here is from genome assembly GCA_019915185.1 of Eucalyptus camaldulensis. Classification (NCBI taxonomy): domain Eukaryota; kingdom Viridiplantae; phylum Streptophyta; class Magnoliopsida; order Myrtales; family Myrtaceae; genus Eucalyptus; species Eucalyptus camaldulensis. The sequence goes on from JAHSVA010000014.1 coordinate 986,121, forward strand.
GGATCCACCACTGATCCACCTAGAGGGTCAGCCGTGCCTTTCCCAAAGGCAACCTCCAGTACATGCAACGGGACCTCGGACTCAGGTATGGGACCCTCTCTATTCCCGTTTCACTCTTGACGATACTATGATCTATACTGATGGGGTACCTTATGGGGTAAGGCCTCATCAACCCAGATCACGGTCTTTACCAACTCATACACCCATCCTCTGGGATCTCCATGCAGTGGTATAAAATTCTTCTGCGCCGTGACCTTCTTCGGTCTACCAAAACGTTTAAGAGGGGTTGCCATCTAAGGACCTGAAAATGTTATCCCACAACGGGGTGAGACGACATCTTAGCAAGTTCACCCCTTAAGTCCCGACTAGGAAGAAAATACACCTCAAGGGTTGTCTAAGCACAAACACGAGCCAAAGGACTTACCTTTACCTCGGTTCCTTCCTGCAAGTCAGTACAGTTCACAATTTCATTGAATCATATCAACAAATCAATTCATCACAACAGATCGAATCATCAATCAATCGACCAAGTCGATTCCATGTCATCAAGACCATCTCTTAGTCAAGCCATTCACTACTATCTATAAAGTCTGATCATATCAAGGATTGCTCACTCTAAGTTGAAAACAGATAATATAGCTTGCGCTAAGCTGATAAACAGTGTATTGCTCTTGCTAAGCTGACATATCGAGCCATTGGGCTGATATAGCACACTAATAATGCTCTCCAGAAGTTGCTAAGGTATACTACTCTCACTAAGCTAACATATCAATTCATCGGGCTGATATCGTACACTTGTCAATGCTCACCAGAAGTTGCTCAGGTTTACCGCTCTCGTTAAGCTGACATATCAAGACATTGGGCTGATATAGTATACCGGTATACTACTCTCGCTAAGCTGACATACCAACCATCGGGTTGATATAGTATACCCATGATGCTCACTCTAAGCTGATAAAGTATATTACTCGCACTATGCATACATATCGAAACCCGTAGGTTGATATAGTATAGTATTCTCACCATATGAGAATGCCATCATTTTTATTTTTCCTGATAAAAATAATTGTGTGTGAGCTCAAGGTCAGCCTTAGCCAAAATACAATATTTTATCTTTTTAAAATCCCACTTATTTCGATAGTTCACAAATGCATTTTTGGCATTATATACCCACACCAAGTAATTTCCAATCAAATACTAAAAATATAAAATTTTGGAATAAATACCCCAAAATTGCAGTCAACGCCCAAATTGCACAAAATAATAGTAAAATAAATAAATCAATCACACTATTGCAATTGGCACAAAATTCCGATCACTGGCTATTTCGGTCCAATTTCCGGAAAATAATAATTAATTAAATAATTACAGAAATTAATTAATAAATGACAATAATTGCGACTTAGGCCGAAAAAGCCTAATTAAATACCGAGACGGGTTCAAAAAGATCCTGAAACTCACTAGATAAATACTACCACTTATCTAGTTGCTAATTACCGAGACGGGCTCTTTAATGATCAACTAATTCACTAATCCGTTGTAACTATCCACCTAATCCAAGCTTAACTTAAACTAATCAATCCTTAAACGTCATTATCTCCCTAAGTGAGGATTAGTGAGTAAACTCACTTGATTAATGATATGCTTTGACCAAAACGATGGCGAGGCAAAGACAGGCCAAAAACTCCAAAGCGAGTGCACCAAGCGAGGTTCGGAAGGGCTCGGAAATAGGCCAAACAGTGGCTGTAAACCTAGGGGCTTCAGTTTCTATTCTTGGCCAAGAGAGGTAAGACCAGTGGCTAGTTGGGGCTGAAACAACCAAGGCAAATGGCAGATGGGCTGTGGTGGGCTTCCGTTGGCTCGACAAGCAACCAAGCGACTTCAGCGACGGTGAGGGTGGTGCGAACGGCTTGAGGGGTAGCCTAGGGTCATGGTAGAGGCGGAACGGCAGCCAGGGATGCGTGGGTTCAGCGCATGAGCGAGCAGACGGCGAACGGGTTCCGGTGACATGACGGTGGCGTGCTGGCGGTTCGACGGGCTAGCGACAGCTTCGACTGGCTGCTAGTTCAGTTTTCTGGAATTTTTGAAGCTCAAGCTTGCTAGAATGGAGGGAGGCTCGATCGGATTGGGGGGGGGGGGGAGGAGACCAAACTTGCATGGAGGGTTCCACCTTGGTCTTCTCTCTATCTTCTTGTTCCCTTGACCTTACCCCACCATGGGCAGCTGGTTCCTCAGCCATTTGTAGCCCACCAAACTTCTTGGAGAAGCTATTGAAGAGGACCAAAGGTTGTGTCCTTGGGGGCTATGAATTTTGGTTGGATTTTTCCCAAATTGGACTTCAACTCCTTCTTGAACCAATGCAATTCGGCTCCCAAAAATCCCACCAACATATCCTCGATGAAATTGGAATTTTTCCTCACCAATAAAAACTACTTGCATCCCAATTTCGCGATTAGAAATGGTTCTCTGAAATTCCCAGTCGAAAACAGCCATATCCTGACTTTTCGCCAAAAATCTTGGTTTGCAGAAAAATCTTCGGAGACTGAGTTGATGTTCCTAAAATGACTTGTGACTTGACAGAACTTTCAATTTCTGAAATTAGATTCAAATTCATTGTTAATTTCAATCTCGCGCGATTTTAGCGTGACCTAGGCTACTGGATAGCTTTCAGAAATTTTGAGTGTAAATGGCCCGTGGTCGATTTTCTTTGAGCCACATTGAATCTCTTCGACACATTGGCGACTCTCAGAGGTTGTGAAAATCTCGAAGTATCAAATTCGGACACAGGGTACCAAAATGACAGAAAAATTAGTCTAGTGCCGATTGACGAGAATTTTGCAATTTAGTGGAATCACCCACGTTTAGCCACGCATCTCAGTCGAACCGACCTATCCCTGATCTTTAATCGATTTTTAACTGTGCCGTAATCACCTCTGCAGACGAGCACGATCGAGTAGTCGATTCCCGGTCGAATTCCCAAGTCTATTGCATTAAAATCTCCTAATGACTTCCTCAAATAATCTAATTATCCCAAGAGTGATAAGCTCTAAGAGTAGCACTATAGGCGTGTCGATAAAAGGCCCGATTTATTCAATTGAAAACAGGATTGAAATTCCAGGATGTCACAACTCTTCCCCTCTTATAAAAGTTTCGTCCTCGAAATTTAAATCATTACAATCTTTAAACAAAAAGGTGAGGTTACAGACGTCTCATCGACTCCTCGCTCTCCCAAGTTGCTCCTTCAGTACCGTGGGGTTGTCAGACCACTTTGACCGACAGGATGGTCTTTGTACGCAGAATTTGTTCATTTTGATCCATAATTGAACTGGGCTTTCAACGTAAGACACTTGGTCGTCCACGTCCAATTCCTCGAAATTAAGCATGTGGGTTGTGTCAGTCTCATACTTCCTCAACATTGATACATGAAAGACGTCATGCACTTGCGCCAATCTCGGCGGCAACGCAAGACAATACGCTAGGGTCCTGAGTCTCTCAAGAATCTCGAAGGGGCCTACGTACCTTGGAATCAGTTTTCCTTTCTTACCAAAGCGTGAAGTTCCCCTTATTGGTGACACTTTTAGAAAAAAATCATCACTAACTTGGAATCCAAAAAGCCTTCGATGCTTATCTGCGTAGCTTTTCTGACGGCTCTGAGATGACTGCATCCATTGACTACTGAACCAACTATGCACCTATGATCTTTCTCTCCCCAACTACATCCCAACACACGGGTGTTTTGCACGCTCTGCCATACAACGCTTCAAAAGGAGCCATCTGAATGCTATATTGGTAGCTGTTGTTGTAGGCAAACTCAACAAGATGAAGTTGTTCCTCCCAGCTTCCCTTGAAATCCAGTACGCAAGCTCGCAGCATATTTTCAAGGGTCTGAATCGTCCTCTCAGACTAGCCATCCGTTTGAGGATGATATGCCATATTGTACTGCAGCTTTGTTCCTAAAGAGCTTTGTAAGCTCTTCCAAAATGCAGCCATAAATCTTGGGTCTCGGTCAGAAGTAATCATAACCGGCACTCTATGTAGTCGAACTATCTGATGCACGTACAACTCTACGTGCCTATCTAAATCAAGATCTTTTTACACTACAATGAAGTGAGCCGACTTTGTCAGTTTGTCGACCACTACCCAAATCGAATCGTTACCCCTCTAACTTCTAGGCAATCGTGTCACAAAATCCATCGTGATGTACTCCCACTTCCACTCTAGGATCTCGAGAGGTTGTAAAAGTCCTCCCTGCTTACAATGCTGTGCTTTGACCTGCTGACATGTCAGACACTTGGTGACATGCTTGGCGATGTCCTCCTTCATACGAGATCACCAATAGTGTTGATGCGGATTATAATACATCTTCATACTGCCAAAATGAATGCTGTTACTGCTACAATGAGCTTCTGATAAGATATCCTCTCTAGTTCTGTATCATTAGGTACACACAATCGTCCTTAGAACCTCAGTGTTCCATCATCAGAAATCTGAATGTCAGCTTTCCTTTTATTGATATCCTCTTGAAAGATTTTCTGAAGATCTAGGTCTGTCAGCTAAAGTAATTTGATCCTGATCCACACATTCAACTCAATTATGAGGGTGGCTATGAGAAAAGTGGCCTACCTCAAATTTGAAAACCGAATCTCGAGCTCTCTCGAGTAAGTTCCACTCCTTAACCCGCATATGTGTGACTAAAGACTTCCGACCTTAAGCGTCAGCGACCTTATTCGCCTTTCCAAGATGATATAAAATATCACAATCATAGTCCTTCAGAAGTTTCATCCAGCGGCATTGTCTCATATTTAACTCCTTCTGAGAGGATAAGTACTTCAGACTTTGATGGTCCGTGAAGATCTAGAATCTTTCCCCACACAAATAATGTCTCCAAATCTTCAACACAAAAATGATTGCTGCGAGTTCTAAGTCATGCATTGGGTAGTTCAGCTTATGGGGTCTCAACTGACGAGAGGCGTATGCAACAACCTTACCATGTTGCATCAGCATGCAACCCAATCCTCGGAACGACGCATCACTATAGATCCCATATCCTCCAGGACCAGATGGAATGGTCAGCATCGATGCGGTAGTTAGCTTCTGCTTAAGCTCTTGGAAACTACACTTGCACTTGTTTATCCACACAAACTTTTCTTCTTTCTTCAGGAGTCTTTGTCAACGGCGATGCTAAGGCTAAAAATCCTTCCATGAACAATCTGTAGTAACCTGCCAAACCCAAGAAACTTCTAATCTCTGTCATGGTAGTCGGTCTCGACCAATTGATCAGTGCTTCAATCTTGGATGGGTCCATGGAGATTCCTTCACCTGAAATCACGTGGCCTAGGAACGCAACACGAGTCAGCCAAACCTCGCATTTGCTAAACTTAGCATAAAACTATTGAATCCTCAGGGTCTGAAGTACCAATCTTAGATGACTCTCGTGCTCCTTAGCACTCCTCGAATATACCAGAATATCATCGATAAACACGATCACAAATTGATCTAGATATTCCTTGAACACTCGGTTCATCGAATCCATGAAAGCAGTTGGAGCATTCATCAACCCGAACGGCATTGCAGTGAACTCATAATGACCATATCGAGTACGAAATACTGACTTCGAAATGTCCTCCTTCCTGATCCTCAGCTGAGGATATCCTGTCCTTAAGTCGATTTTCGAAAATATCGATGCTCCTTGCAACTGATTAAACAAGTCGTCGATCCTCGGTAGTGGATACTTGTATTTGATCGTCACCTGATTGAGTTGGCGATAGTTGATGCACAAACACAACAAACCATCATTCTTTTTTACGAACAGAATTAGTGCTCCCCAAGATGATGCACTAAGACATATGAATCCCTTATCCAACAAATCTAGCATCTGCACCTTCAGTTCCTTCAACTTAGATAATGCCATCTGGTAAGGAGCCTTAGAAATTGGTTCTGTCCCGAGTGCTAACTCAATCACGAACTTGATCTCTCTCTCTGGCGGCATTCCTAACAATTTCTTTGGAAATACATCTGGAAATTCTTGCCCTACTGAAATATCTTCGATCTTCAGCTCGTCAACTATCGTATCCACAATAATCGTCAGGTAACCTTGACAACCCCCGTCTAATAAACGGGTTGCCTCTAGCGACGAGATTAAGGTAATCGAGGGTCCTCCTCAATTCCCAACAAACTCGAAGCTCTCACCCTTTAACGGGTTAAACTAAATCGCTTTACAATAACAGTCCATCTTAGCTCGTTGCTTGGTGAGCTAGTCCATGCCAATTATCAAATCAAAGTCATATATGGCTAGGACTAACAAGTCTATTTTCCCCTCTCGCTCACCAATCTCTAACTTGCAACCAGAACAACCCAATACAAACAACATCTTATCCTTTAAAGGTGTAGATATGCTAAACACAGACTCCAGCAACTCAGGACTTAATCCTATTAGCTTAACATATTGCTCGACAATAAAAGAATGAGTTGCACCGAGGTCAAAGAAAGCATAAGCAGCATGGTCGTTCAGTGAGACCATACCTATGATCACATCAAACGAGTCCTCAGCCTGACCTCTAGTGATGGCATAAATCGTTCCTTGAACTGGGGGACTGATCTGTCCACCTTGCGGTGTGTTCTGCGGTGCGTAACCTCTTATCTGACACATCTACGGCGGCGACGGTAACTGCGGTTGTCCTTTTGGTCTTCTAGGACAATCTCTAGCTAAGTGACCCTGCTGGCCATAATCAAAACAGGCACCCGTTCTTCGAGGGCACAGGGCGGTACCATGTCGCCTTCCACAAGCGTGACACAAATCATTCTGACTTGGCACGGACTTGCCAACTCCACCCTTCCTGCTGGGCGAGACTTGAAATCTTCCTCCGATCATGGGCCTCTTCCCATGTCGGATCCCTTCTCTATGCGAACTAAACCTTGATCTAGACGAGACGGCGTGCTCGTTCAGACTTATTTCTAGCAGCTGGGCTCAGTTGTAAACCTCACGATAATCCTTCAAATCCAATGGCACCAGCTATTACTTCAACTCTAGCCAAAGACCATTCTTGAACCTTCGAGCTTTTTCCTTTGGATCCTCAATCAACCTCGAAGCGTACTAGGAAAGCTCCATAAACTTGACCTCATACTGATCAACAATCATGGTCCCTTGGCGAAGGTGCTAAAACTCTTCCATTTTCTATTCTCGAGCGCTACCCAAAAAATACTTGTCATTGAATGCTATGAGGAATGCGTCCCACAACGGAACTACTCCTCCTGGGAATATTGTATCTTTGGCACCTCTGAACCAAGTATTTGCGTTACCATGCAGTTGATATACTGCCAGGACAACCTTTTCCTCCTTGTTGCACCTTAGAAGTGCAAAAGCCTTATCTAGATCTTGGATCCAAAGAGATGCAGTCTGTAGATCTCCGGTACCAGTGAACCTCGATGGGTTTAGCTTTAGATTTTGCTCTACTAACTTGTGGATCGGCCTCTCCCTCTCCACAGTCTGTTGGAGAAAACTTCCTTATTTGTTTTGAAGTTGACAAAACATTTCCATCAGTCTAGTCTGAAGACTTATAGACTCTTTCATCAAAGTCTGATGACCTCCAGACTCAAGATTTAAAGTCTGCCCACACTGATAGTTTCCAAACCGATGAAGAAAAGATTTATCCGTTAAAGAAGACTTATCCAGATGCGAGTATATTTTTAAGGATTTGGTCATACGGTTGAAGAAGATCTCACGGCTGGAGATAGCATCTCGTAATCAATTATTCGTATTGAAATTAATTCGGATAATTAGATCTTTTAATTGATGAAGTATACTTGGAATGTTCTACTTATGGAAACCTAGATCCTGATTATATGGGCGAGCAGGATTGGTGGGCTATCATCACATTCCTTAAATAACTCAAGATCTCCTTAATTAATTTTTTCCAATGGGTAGATTGGAAGAACTCCTTTGGAAGGTGCCAACGGTTATGAAGGCATGGAGGAGTATATAAGGAAGATGCTCAAGTTATTCGAGTGTGTGTGTGAAAGAAAAATTCCAAAGTCTGAAGCTCCTAGTTCTTTGCTGTTTCATTTGTCAAGCTTAAATTGTACTCAAAAGAGATATTAAATATTTGTGAGACCTTGAGGAAGTGTAGCAGAGTTTCTACACTGTGGAATCAAGGACATGAGACTGTAAAATCTCTTTTGATTTTTAGTGGAATCCAGCTAGTGGGCTGTTAGTGCGGGAGAGTGGACGTAGGCTTAGTTTAAGCCGAACCACTATAAACCTTGTGTTTTGATTCTCTTTCCCTAATCTCCTTACTTTAATTTGTAGCTTTATATAACTGTTTATAGTGTTTTACATCTTCAGTCTATTATTCTTAGAAGACGATTTAGTCTATTAAGTTTTGCAAAAACTTCTTTGATCACCTATTCATCCCCCTTCTAGGTGCTCTTACTAGCCCTATCAATTGGTATCAGAGCCTGTGTGCTGATTTAATTGAAGTGTTTTTACTTCTGAGCTAAAGATTTATGGCTAGTATTTTGGCTCCAGGTTTGGTTGAAGGCCAAAGCAACACCAATCCACCTTACTTTGATGGAAAGGAATATAGCATATGGAAAAACAAGATGAAGGCATTCCTAAGATCAAAAGATCCTCTGGAATGGGATGTGGTAGAAAAAGGAATCGTTCCTAAAGCTGCATCAGTTTCAGAAAGAGGAAGAGAAGTTACAGACGCTAGCGAGATGATTTAAGAAGAAATAACCAAGAGACAAGCTCTTGATGCTAAAGCAATTTACTCCTTATATTGTGCGTTATCTCCTACTAAGTATAACAGAATATCTTCTTGTGAAATAGCCAAAGAAGTCTGGGATAGGTTGCACATTATTTATGAAGGAACTGATCGAGTAAAAGAATAAGGATCAATATTCTACTTGGACAGTATGAAGCCTTCAAGATAAAGTTAGGAGAATCTATCACTAACATGTTTAGTCGTTTTACAGAAATTGTAAATGGTCTAGAGTATCAAGGATAGCCGATCTTAGGACCTATGAAGGTTAACAAATTGCTGTGTGGACTTTCCAAAAACTGGAATCACGTAAAGACTTCAATAAGGGAAACACAAAGGATCCTACCGCTCTCCATAGACAAACTGGTTGGCACACTTCAGTCCTATGAAGTGGAGCAAATGAACGAGGAAGAAGATCCCAAAGGTAAGAAGTCAATTGCCTTAAAATCTAACGACGATTCTGTTGTTATAGACTCTAAAGAGGATACGGATGATGAAGAGCTAGCACTTATGATAAAAAGGTTCAGGAAACTGAACAAAAAGGGAAGAAGATTCAATTGGAAGAAACAAAGCACTCAAAAGTTTCAAAACAAATCAACTGAGGATGATGAATCCAATAAAGATGTGATTTGCTTTGAATGTAAGAAAAATAGACACATCAGACCCAATTGTCCTTTGTTGAAGAAAAAGAAATCAAAAGCTAAGAAATACATAAATGCTCTCAAAGCATAAACATGCAGTGATACTGAATGCAAAGAAAGTGATGAAAATTATGCCAATATTTGTCTAATGGTAAAATCAAAATCAGACTTAGACTCTGAGACAGATACAGGCTCAGACTTAGACAGTGAAATCGAGGTAAGAAATTTAAAAATTCCTACAAAAGTCTCGAAATACATAGAAGAACTTTGTCTTAGTCTCAAGACCTCTCTTAAAAGGATTTCCGAGCTAAAAAGGGAGAATTCAACACTTAAGCAACAGGAAAATTATTGGAAAGAAAAATTTGAAAATCTAGACAAAAAGTTTTGTTGTATTGAAACAAAATACAGACTCTCTTTCAAAAGAAAATACACTTCTGAAAAAGGATATTTCAAATATCTCAAAAAGATTTTCAATAGGATCTGAGAAGTTGGAAAAAATTCTTTCAGTACAAATACCTTATTTCAACAAATCAGGATTGGGAATGACTTCAGAAACCATTCCTTTAATTGATTTTCCAAAAGTAAAGAAATGAATCAAATAAAAACCTACACAAACTTCTTAGAGAAATCATTTTTAAAGAGTTTTTGTAAAACCTATTGGCCGAAGTGCTCTCAAATGTTCTAAGTGTAATAGCTCAGAACACTTTGAGAAAGAATGTCCTATGGTTTGGAGACCTGTTAAGAAGGATTGGGCAAAGACTGTATACTGCACTAACTCCACTAGACCCAAGAAAATGTGGGTACCGAAGAAAGCTTGAGTTTCTTTTTTTAATTGCAGGTCACTATAAAAAAAAAGTTAAATGGTATTTGGATAGTGGTTGCTCAAGACACATGACAGGAGATTCAAATTGTTTTTTAAAATTTGTTCAATCAAATGGTGGAAAAGTATCCTTTGGTGGAAATAGCAAATGAAGAATTGTTGGGTGTGGAAGTGTAAAGATTGGTAGTCTCACAAGCAACAATGTCTCATTGGTGGAAGGACTAAATTACTCCTATGTGCTTTCAACAGGATTTCCTTTTTTACTTCTTCATTGTTGGGAACACAGAGTCATCCCTGGCATCTTACAATTCCATCCTCAAAGACTTGAAATTATGATCTTTTTCCTAAAGACACTTCATTTTGTAATTTCACAATTTCCAAGTCGGATTCTTGCAATGTTCTAATTTTCTGGATAATTTCGAGTTCAATCCTTAATGCGGTAAGCATACTAGTAAGGTGGTCTACTCCCAATTTAAACTTTGAGTCTACTACTAACTTTAACAGGTTCCATTCTATTGTCCTTATACTGGCCATATCCATAGCCGACTTATGACTAAGAGCATCTGCCACCTTATTTGCCTTTCCTGGATGGTACTATATTTCACAATCATAATCCTTTAATAGCTCCATCCATCTTCTCTATCTCACGCTCAATTCCTTTTGCGAAAACAAATATTTCAAGCTCTTATGATCTGTATAGATTTCAAATTTCTCCCCATACAGATAATGCCTCCATATTTTCAAAGCAAAAATTATAGCTGCCAATTCTAAGTCATGAGTTGGATAGTTCAATTCATGGGGTTTCAACTGTCTAGATGCATAGGCTATGACCTTGCCATGCTGCATCAGAATACATCCCAGTCCTTTGTGAGACGCATCACTATACATCGTGATTCCATCAGATCCAGATGGTATAGTTAGAATTGGAGCCGTGGTCAACTTTCTTTTAAGTTCTTGAAAGCTCCTTTCAAATTCTTCGTTCCATTCGAATTTTACATTCTTCCGAGTTAATTTCGTCAAAGGACCCGCAAGTTGCGAGAATCCTTCAACAAACCTTCTATAATAGCCAGCCAGTCCTAAGAAACTTTGTATCTCAATCGGCGTTGTGCGTCTCGACCAACTTACTACCATCTCAACTTTTGCTGGGTTTACTGTAATTCCTTCTCCTGACACTACGTGTCCCAAAAATATTATTCGGTCTAGCCAAAATTCACACTTACCAAATTTGGCATACAATTTATGGTCTCTAAGGGTTTGCAACACTATCTTCAGGAGTCGTTCATGCTCTTCAGGTCCTCTAGACTATATCAGGATATCATCAATGAAGACAGTCACAAATTGATCCAAATAGGGCTTAAATATCCTATTCATCAGGTCCATGAATGCGGCCAGGGCATTTGTCAGTCCAAATGGCATAACTAGTAACTCATAGTGCCCATAACGAGTCCTAAATGCGGTCTTAGGGATGTCTTCCTTCTTAATCCTTAATTGGTGGTATCCTGACCTCAAGTCAATTTTAGAAAAGATCGAACTTCCTTGCAGTTGGTCAAATAGGTCATTAATTCTAGGTAAAGGATATTTATTCTTAATAGTCACCTGATTTAGTTGCTTATAGTTAATACATATATGCATTGACCCATCCTTCTTTTTCACAAACAAGACCGGTGCACCCCAAGGAGAAGCACTTGGCCTAATAAATCCTTTATCGAGCAACTCTTGTAGTTGCACCTTTAATTCCTTCAATTCCATCAAGGCCATCCTATACGGGGCTTTCGATATCGATCCTATTCCGGGCATTAGTTCGATCTTGAACTCAATTTCTCGTTCTAGTGGTAACCCAAGTAGTTCCTTAGGAAATACATCCTGAAATTCTTTGACCGCTCGAATTTCATCGAGCTTAGTCTCTTCCTTTGTATAGTCCTTTACTACTACCAGGTATCCTTGACATCCTTCATCAAGAAGTGCATGGGCTTCTACTACCGAAATAAGGGCTATAGGGAGGTTTGTCTGACCTCCAAAAAATTCAAAACTATATCAGTCAAGTGAAACAAACTGGATCACTTTTCTATAACAATCCATCTTAGCCTAATGCTTATGGAGCCAATCCATTCCTATCATGACATCAAAGTCATACATAGCCATCACAATTAGATCTATTTCCATATCCTGTCCCCCCATGGTTGTTTTACACTTTTCACATATTAACGTGGACAACACCATGTTCTTTAGTGGTGCAAAAATACCGAAAGGCATATCCAGAGATTTGGTTCCTATTTCACTCAATCGCCTATATCTCTCAGACACAAATGAATGCGTGGCACCCGTGTCAAATAACGCATGTACCTTCTTATCATTTATAGAAATCCTACCTAGGTTAACGTTTTTGGAAGCTTTCGCTTCCTCCTGGGTGATCGTGTACACCCTTCCTTGTGCTGGTGGTCTCTAAGATTTCTCTTGTGGAGGTGGTCTGCCTACACGTTGTTATGCTTGTTGCACTGAGTTGATATACGATTGCGATCCTTCTTGCAGTTTATCACGTATTTACCTCAGGAACAATTAGTGACTCGGTGTCACTAATCAAGAAAATAACGTAGAAGCGTCCCTGAAGTCACATAAGTAACATAAAATGTTACTTGCATGCAAAGGTAACTCATAATCGTTACCAGTATTTTACAAGTGAACTCAATCACCCGTTGTTCAAAGTTAGTCAACTACCCTTGGTTAGTGTCCTATCGTGTGCATCATTATATCCTTCTCCTGATAATGCACCTTATCGCTCTAAACAAAACCTGGCTCTGATACCACTCGAGCTGTGGCACCCCTGACGGCCCCCGATCCGTTAGGGTTGTCACAGATCACTACCATTCTCTTGATTAACCTAAAAGTCTATTGCTCTAATACCATAGGATTTCTATAAGTCATGAGTTATAGGGGTCTATATCCTTTCCATTGGTCCCTGTGCAAAAAAATATGGCGGAAGCGTATCCAACAACTCCCTTCCCTATATTCAGAAACGATGCACACCAATTTAACACTTTTATAGATAATAGCCGGACATTTTTATTTACATAAACTAGATGGACATTTTCAGTTGGTACACCAAAAAGCCGTAGTTTTCTATACCTTACTACACTTCAAAAGATACCCGACATTTCCAACAATCATATACATAAAGTCCATCAAGTAGTGTCGACTTCCAAAAATCCTTCCTCTGCTGACCCTAGCTAGCGGTCACACCCATCCATCCAGTCCGTCTGCTGGTGGTGGTGGCAGCGGCCCTAGCGTTCATCCATCTCGACGAACAAATACAACAATGTACTCCTAAAGTACAGGGTCGGCGGGAGCACCAATGTCGAACACCACTATCACTCGTACTAGTATAAACGACAGCCCTCGCACCTCATGGTGATGATCCTCCGACCGTTCCCATTGTAAGTTGATCGGGACTCCATAAAATGTGCCGGGAGGTATGGGCAGCAAAGGCATCTTGTCTAGTCTGAAATGTTAGTCCCCAAAAGGGGTGAGTACAGCCACCCAACAGCTAAAGATCTATTAAACTATATCGTGCTGAAACATCACTATCTAATTTCATGCAAGATAGATAAAACATACAATCAAAGGAATGAGTATGCATCAAATCAGTCACACGAGTCCCGATTATAGGACCAAACTGTTATGACACGTCCCATACCATGCCACACAATTTTGTCCCATAATTAGGCGCAGCTATCAGTAGAATCATTAGTTTTAAAACTCAATTGATTTTTTCATTTCCCTGCGTCTATCCCAAAGGACTAGTGTTTGCATTCGTCTGGGCATTCATACCCAACCTGGCATCGTGAAAGCCTCCAGTTTTCAATCACCGAGCATCCAGAGCATGTTGCATCACACCTCTAGGCAACTCGCACCTCACCTAGCATCATGAGGAATCTCCAGGGCTCACCATGTAAATGGTTACCCCTACCCTTCGGAATCATTCGGGCATCTCAACACTCCCGGGGTACCTCTGGGGCTCTGTGGACCCCAGGCATCCAAAGGCATCGACCCTTACGATCCTATGGGCAACCCGACTCCCGGGGCATCGTCGATCCGAGGGTCCGACAGCATCAATCACAATGTAGCAGATAAAACATTTTAAATGCCAAAAACATTTCCGAATCACCAACATAGAAAATCCTTTGGGTTCTCGAAAATCCCCTTGTATGGTATCAAGTAATGTGAATTGAGATTTTCAAAGACACATCATTACAACAACAGTAGTCTTTAAAACATATGTTAATTTCATATCGATGAAATCAATTCATAAAATCAATAGCACAATATCAAACCCATAAGTTCCACTTCCACGGTTAACCCTTCTATGTATTTCGAAATCCACATATAAATCCTCGAGCCGCACTTGCACCTCATGGCCATAACTGAAAAGATTTATCAAACCGTAAGAAGTTTGAAATCGGTGCATTGGCAAATCCAAATCTCACTCTTGACTTCAAGGCTTTTAGATTGATTCATGTAAAAGTTCAAGATTTCGAGGGCACCAAACATTTTTCTTTTCTTGTTTGAAACATTTGTGAGTGGCACCTCGGTACATAAAAATTTTAATACAAATTGGGAGGTTTTCCAAAACAGTTTACAAGCAGACTTTTCAAAGCATTACAATCGCTAAATTGATGTGTAGTCGAAGTCCAAAATCACATATATTCACGAAAACTATAAGGTTTCCTCAATCATCTAGCCCCAAACAGTTTCGGTCATTCCATATACCACCATTCAACACCAAATTCAGACAATCCAGTCTAACAATGCACTTCCTCAGACAACAACAACACTACACTATATAGATTAGTAGACTTCAACTTGTTTTGGGTCCTACAGCGTTGATGGCAAGTAAATCGGGAAGTTCGCGACCACAGACACGGCTTAGCGACGGCAAATGCGAGCGGCGTTGACGACGTGCGTGCACGGGCGCAAGGGGACGGTCTCCTTCCTACCCCCTCACTCTCGTTTGCTGCTTGCTCGCTGCACTCTCTCGCTCGCTTGTTGTGCTCTCTCTCTCACTCGCTCGGACCTTCTCTCTCTTGCTCACATTTACGAGCATTTTGCTCTCTCAATTAGCTGACTAATCTGTCTTTGCATGCAGGATTTTCCGGTGGCAGCTTGGTCGAGGGACAGCTGGGGAAGACGTGTCCTCAGCTTGAAATGTTTTGGGTTCCTGCTGGCGGTCGGCTTCCGAAGCAACGTGGCCGTTGCTGGCCCTCACTCGGTCAATAATCCCCCCTCATAGTTGACTCAAGTGTCGACCAAATGGAGAGGAGTTAGGGCAGCTTGGACGTGGGTGATTTCCTTTCCTTAAGCATGCACGCACGTTCCTCATGCATGGCCGAAGTCTCTTCCTTCGGCTCACTAAGAAACCATAAGATCAAAGCCCAAATCCCCCTCTCATTACATAAATACTTGGATGACATAATCGTGTAGCGACATCGGAACAATTGTATCCGGAAAATTTTTGGTTAGTAGAGTATACGTGCGGGTGGGAGAGGATCTCAACCATGGTGTTACTTAAAGGAAATTTTTGACGATCGGGCCATTACTAAACGTAAAATATCGGTCCAATGATGATAACAAAACGGTGTCCATAAATGGTGCCAATAACAGAGTCCGACGATACTCTCATCGATCTGTCACAGACCGTCGCATATTCGAGGGTCATCAAAAATTCCCAGATGCCATAGTAGCAACGGCTTGAGTGGCGACGGCTTGGTTTTGGGCCTGCTACCCCATCAAATCCCTCATAGCTTCGAGCGCCTACATGATCCCCTCGAACCTAGGATCACCAAGGGTTGCTACCCCAGCACCTATAGGCGGCGGTGCTACTCCACTGACACTAGCCTGAGCTGGTGCCTGACCATGGCCTCCTCGGGAACTGACCATTGTCGGCGTTCTACCCCGAGTCATTGGCCCGATAGTCCTCTTTATAGGAGTCCTCTACTCTTGATCACTTATACTATAGGCTCTTTATAGACACATGTTTTCCAATTCCAATCTAGATTAGAATTTGAGTGATTCACACAAAGCAAACAATTCTACCAATCAGCTATCACACACATGCACCAGCATGAATTAAAGGTCTTTCCTACTAACTATCCTAAAGACCATCGCACCTTATCACTTCAATCACTAAACCGCTCTGATACCATTAAACGGGGATGTCATGCCCCGATCCACCGAGCGCATGTCCATCATTCACTGGTCGATTAAATAGCGACGTCCTGGGATGCATCGCCAACCCATTCATTTTCATGCACATACGGAAGCAATTTATAAATCCCTAGACAACAACAAGATGTGATAGAAAAGTAGGGACACAGATTTTTCTTGAAAACCAAACACACTTGTATACACATAATAGATTATGTCATATACAATACTAGCCGACTATAAACGAAGTCTGCAAAATAAGGTTGGGGGGGGGGGGAAGTAAGCTACAGGTCTTTAGCATTCTAGTCCTCCTCAGAATACACTGGGGTCCCTGGGTCCAATAGATACGGATCCACCACTGATCCACCTGGAGGGTCAGCTGTGCCTTCCCCAAAGGCAATGTCTAGCACATACGATGGGACCTCAGACTCACGTATGGGACCCTTTACATTCCCATTTCTCTCCTGACAATACCATGATCTATACTAATGGGGTACCTCATTGGGTAAGGCCTCATCAACCCAAATCACGGTCTTTACCAACTCATACACCCATCCTCTGGGATCCCCATGCAGCGGTATAAAATTCTTCTGCTCCATGACCTTCTTCGGTCTACCAAAACATTCAGGAGGGGCTGTCATCTAAGGACCTGAAAATATTATTCCACAATGGTGTGAGACGAGGTCTCAGCAAATTCACCCCTAAGTCTCTACTAGGAAGAAAATATGCCCTAAGAGTTGCCTAAGCACAAACACGGGCCAGAGGACTTACCTTTGCCTCAGTTCCTTCCTGCAAGTTAGTACAATTCACAATTTCATCGAATCATATCAACAAATTAATTCATCATAACATATCAAATCATCGATCAATCGACCCAGTCGATTCCATGTCATCAAGACCATCTCTTAGTCAAGCCATTCAATACTATCTATAAAGTTCAATCATATCAAGGACTATTCACTCTAAGCTGAAAATAGATAGTATAGCTCGCACTAAGCTGATAAATAGTGTACTGCTCTCGCTAAGCTTATATATCGAGCCATCGGGTTGATATAGCACACTAATAATGCTCCCTAGAAGCTGCCAAGGTGTTAAGCTGACATATCAAGACATCGGGCTAATACAGTACACTTGTCAATGCTCACTAAAAGCTGCTCATGTATACTGCTTTTGCTAAGCTGACATATCAAGCCATCGAGCTGATATAGTATATCGGTATACTGCTCTCACTAAGTTGACGTACAAACCATCAGGCTGATATAGTATACCCATGATGCTCACTCTAAGCTGATAAAGTTTACTGCTCACGCTAAGCTAACATATTGAAGCCCGTAAGCTGATATAGTATATTGTTCTCACCATCTAAGAATGCCATCATTTTTATCCTTCCTAATAAAAATAATCATGTGTAGGCACATAGTCGGCCTTAACCAAAATACAATATTTTCTCTTTTTAAAATCTCACTTATTTCGATAGTTCACAAATGCATTTTTTGTGATGTATACCCACGCCGGGTAATTTCCAATGAAATACTGAAAACATAAAATTTTGGGATAAATACCCCAAAATTACAGTCAACACCTAAATTGCACAAAATAACAGTCAAATAAATAAATCAACCACACCATTGCAATCAGCACAAAATTCCGATCACTGACTATTCTGGTCTAATTTTCGGAAAATAATAATTTAATTAAATAATTACATAAATTAATTAATAAATGCCAATAATTGCGACTTAGGCCAGAAAAGCCTAATTAAATACTGAGATAGGTTCAGAAAAATCCTGAACCTCACTAGATAAATACTATCACTTATCTAGTTGCTAATTATACTACTCTAACCACCTAACAAGCATTAACAATAAATTAATTCACTTATTTGTTCTATCTATCCACCTAATCCAAGCTTAACTTAAACTAATTAATCCTTAAACGTCATTAGCTCCCTAAGCGAGAATTAGTGAGTAAACTTACTTGATTAACGATCCGCTTGGACCAAAACAACGGCGAGGCAGAGACAGTCCAAAAACTCCAAAGCGGGTGCATCAAGCGAGGTCTGGAAGGGCTTGGAAATGGGCCAAACAGTGGTTGCAAACCCAGCGGCTTCGGTTTCTATTCTTGGCCGAGAGAGGATGGACCAGTGGCTGGTTGGGGCTGAAACAACCAAGGCAGATGGCGGACGGGCTGTGGTTGGCTTCCGGTAACTTGACAGGCAACCAGGCGGCTCCAATGCCTTGAACCAATGCAATTCAGCTCGCAAAAATCCCATCGACGTATCCTCGATCAAATTGGCATTTTTCCTCGCCAATAGAACCTACTTGCATCCCAATTTCGTGATCAGAAACGGTCCTCTGAAATTCCCAGTTGAAATCGGCCCTATCCCGACTTTTCGCCAAAAATCTCGATTTGCAGAAAAATGTTTGGAGACTGAGTCGACGTTCCTAAAATGATTTGTGACATGACAGAACTTTCAATTTCTAAAATCAGATTCAAATTCGCGGTTAATTTCAATTTGGTGCGATTTTAGCGTGACCTAGGCTATTTGGTAGCTTTCATAAATTTTCAGTGCAAATGACCCGTGGTCCAGTTTCTTCGAGCCACATTGAACCTCTTTGACACATTGGTGACTCTCGGTGGGCGTGAAAATCTCGAAGTTTCAAATACGGACACATGGCACCAAAACGATAGAAAAATCAATCTAGTGTCGATTGACAATAATTTTGCAATTTAGTGGAATTGCCCACGTTTAGCCATGCATCTTAGTCAAACCGACCTATCCCTAATCTTTAATCGATTTTTAACAGTGTTGTAATGACTTCTGCAGATGAGTACGATCGAGTAGTCGATTCCTGATCAAATTCCGAAGTTTATTGCATTAAAATCTCCTAATGATTTCCTAGATAGTCTAGTTATCCCAAGAGTGATCAACTCTGAGAATAGCATTATAGGCGTGTTGATGAAAGGCCCGATTTATTCAATTGAAAACATGACTAAAATTCTAGGATGTCACAGTATTGCCACCACCGTCACTTCACCGAACCATCATGCCTCATCACACCCCCACGACACCACCTCATCACCACATCTCCGCTGCACCATGACAACTTGACCACCACCTAGTCCACTACCTCACTAAATTTCTTCTTCATGAAATGCCACGAGTGAGATTAATGTGACCTCAAAGATTGACCACGACCATTAGATGTTCAAAAATAATTAATTCAAGATCGGCCACATCTCCTCGCCCACCAATGTTTACTTTCTTCATTACGTTGCCAAGCTGGCTCTTTCATGCAAATTCTCCTTCATCCCCACGTATCCGTGCAACTTGTCAAAGAGAGGAGTAGAGAACTCCCACCATCACCCACGTCCAGCCCCATCTGCCTCCTCCTCAGCTTGCCACAAATGAAGACTTTGACCAACATAATTCTCAAAGGCAAAGAGAGAGAGAATACACAGAATTCAGCCACGTTTCTGTGATTTTCGTAGGATGGCAATGAGGATTTCCTCTAATGCCCACGTCCACTCCATGTGTCTCTCCTTTGGACTACCACAGAGCTAAGAAATGTTGACCAAGACAGTCAAAGCAGACGAAGAAGCCAAAGCACAAAAAGAAGACCATCTTTCATTTCCATCACCTCGCAATCTTCTTCGTTCCATCAACGCCTTCAATGAAGAATCATCTCCATCAAGACTCTCACAGCTTCGTTCCTTTCTTGCTACTCAATGCCAGCCGCTTGCACCACCTCGCCACACCACCATTTTGCTTTATTCTCGCCTCTGACCAGAAACCTCACAGCTTTGCCTTCGTTCTGCTTGCGTTGTCTCGCCGCTCTACCACTAGCCCGCACCCCCAAGGATTCAAGGCAAGTGGAAGTCCTATTCTTCTAGATTATGTGGTGCTGTCGTTACTTGGGTTTCCATTATAATAATCGACAAATTTAGGCTCGAACGCGACGAGTTGCTGTTGTATCATGGTTTGCTTCTTGTTGGTTAAAGCTGAGTTCAATCTTGACTCGTATAGTCGTGTATCGGGACAACTGTCGACACGGTAACCATTGGTTTTGGGTTGTAAGGCTGTGAGCCACGACGACTGTTAGAGAAGTTAGCATTGGTCTTCAATAGGTCGTGATGTTGTGGGTTAGTATGGTCCAAGTGCGGATCCTTTCTGGACCCGAGGAGATTAGCATTGACGTGGTACGAGATTAGTCAAGGCCATGGTCGATTTAGTGAGCTCTGTGGCCACATAAGGTTCAAGTCATATTAGACGTGTACCGTTGTGCTAAGACAACTCTACATGTTTTGTCTAGTGTTTCGTGTGTTAAACTCCTTAGACAAATCAATAAAGCTAACTTGATTTCAGAATAGTGCGGGTTTGGATAGGTTCATAGCCATAGGTTTATGCTCAGTGGGGTCGAGACAATGAGAGATCACTATTTTCCTAAGGAGTAGATGGTCGGTCTTGTTATGCTTCGATGACTTCAAATAGAATTCTTAAATTGCTGCTCCATGGTTTGAGTTGATGGATACTGTTGGTCCACCGTGGCGACCATGATCTGAGTGTCGGGATGCCTAGAGGGGTGTGATATAGTGCCCACTAGATGCCTGGGGGATATAATTAGGCCCCAGAGGTCCTCATGATGCCAGTCGGGATGCGAGATGCTTGGAGGGGCGTAATGTGACACTCTCTGAATGCCCGAGGAATGAAATAAGGACCCCAGAGGTCCTCGTTATGCCAGTTGGGGTGCGAGATGCCTGGAGGGGTGCAACACGGTTTCCTTTAGAAGATGGTGGCAGCTAGATCCAAACTAGATATGAATATTGAAATTCCCCAAATGTCTATTTACTCCATAGTGTATCGTTTTCGTGAAATTTCTTTAGAGTCAGTGCAAAGTGAGCTGTTTCAATCTTGTATATTGTATATTTAGGACTCCGTCGAATGAGTAGTGGTAGACTCATGTAGTATAGTCTAATAGGCTTTTACTTGCCGAGTGGTTGTACTCACCCATTGTGAATTACTTTTTTTCAGACACGTAAGTATGCCTCTACAACCTTCGTCCTCCATGATGCTATACGGTGTCGCAACCGATCTCACGTGGAACCAAGTGGAGCAAGTGGACCCTGACTTCCCTGAGATTACACTTATTCGAATCAGTGTGATCTTGACTGTGGATGCTGGTCTCCCATTGGGCCCCGTGTTGATGGGATTTGTCGCACTCTACGCCCGGGTCAATGGGTATACGATGGGACCACTCCCACTTCCAGACGGTGACGACAATGGTGACAGCGGGTTTGAATAGAAGGAGTGTGATATCCAAATTTCACCGGACCTCGAGTACATAACGGTTTGTGATGGGTCAACGATTTGTCATCGGACTGCGACGTTAGTGCCACTTGTGGATGCCGTTTCATCATCATCATTGCCGGACCGAGACGTCACATTTATTAATGATCTTACAACGTACCCTCATAGTCACGCCTTTGTTGCATCGTGACGATCCGATCACCATGAAACTCAACGTCTCATCGAAAATTTCTTTACGTAACGCCACCATTGAGACCAACATCCACTAAAATTCATACCTCCCTAGTTGAATGGCCATGCAATTATGCCTCTTCCTTTCTTCAGCAAAGCTGTAATATTTGGCTGGTGGGGCCCAAAAGAAGAAAAAGAAAGATAAGTTGAAAATTCAAAAAAAAGTGAAAAGGAGAGGGGGGCTCAGCTAAAAAGGGCAGCTGAGAGCTCCCTCGACCGAAAAGGAGAGAAGAAGAAAAAGAAAAGAAGAAGAAGAACAACAAGAAGAACAAGAAGAAGAAGGGGGAAAAGAGGAAAGGGGTTTTGGCATGTCACATGCCGCATGTGCATGCCATGGATGCCTCACCAAGCTGACTCAACTTTATAACGCCGGTAAGAGATTAGGCTCATTATTCGTCCAATCGAAGTAATTTACGAGTTTAGGGCTCTAATTCGAAATTTTTGGAAAATAGAGCGGAGAAGTTCAATTTTGGAGTCGTTGAGCTGCTTATTTTTGTAGAAATGATATTTTAGGGTGTTGTGGAGCCGTGGGATTTTACGGATCATGATTTGAACTTATGGTTTGCTCGAAACAAAACTTCGAAATTTCTCGCGCACTATGAACAGTGTGCGTCCAGCAGCTTCGGGCTCTTATTTTGTTAGTTTTCGGTTTGATTTTGGGCCGATCAAGTTGGGATTATTGTAGTATGTTAGAAGGGCTCTCTATTGACTATAAGTATGTTTGTAACGGGGTTCGATAGAGAAAGTTATAGCGTAACTAAGTTTTACGTTCAAGTGTTGTGTTACAAACGGCTTAAATAATTATTTTGGGTATGCGATTTATTAGCGCATAGGAATCGTTTTGTTAAAATTTAGGCATAATATAGCCGTTTCGTGGTTGATGTGGTGTGCTACCTAAGCTTAATGTTGTTTCTCGCTTATTTGATAGGATCGCGAGATCGAAGGATCAAATAACACACGTTATTTGATTTTGGGGCATCCCCGGGTGAGTAGTACTAATGTCTTCTTTCATTTTGTAAAACTCAGGTACTAAGGTAAGATTAATTGATATATACTTGTGAGGAAGTGATGACCTATTTGTTATATATTTTTTGGATATAGTGCTCAGAAATTTTGAGTTATTGTGAAATGATTCGACAAACCTCTCTTGAAGGGTTATACATGTTGTTTTGGTACAATT
This sequence comes from Eucalyptus camaldulensis, assembly GCA_019915185.1. NCBI lineage: Eukaryota > Viridiplantae > Streptophyta > Magnoliopsida > Myrtales > Myrtaceae > Eucalyptus > Eucalyptus camaldulensis. The sequence continues at coordinate 1,009,258 of JAHSVA010000014.1, forward strand.
GATTTATGTGGTTATGTGATAACTATTGAAACATGATATGTGTTGTGTTGAGGAAATCAAATGTGTCGTGAATAGGTAAAGTACTAAGTGCTACACGACAACGAAATTTTGTGTGAGTCACCTCTAGGGCCTTGTAGTCAAGGGCTAAGTGCTACATGGTGACTCGAGTCACATGGGAGCCACCTCTAGGGCCTTGCACTATTGACATGCATAGTAAAGAGCTAAGTGTTGACCGATAACGTAATTTCGTGGGAGCCACCTCTAGGGTCTTGTACTATTGCTATAAGTGGTCAAGGGCTAAGTGCTATACGATAACGTAATTTCGTGGGAGCCACCTCTAGGGCCTTGAGTTTGGATATTAAGCGTGGAATGAACTATCAATATGAGATAGGATGAGTCTGATTTTATAATCAAATTGAGGATGCTTGTTTTATTATTATGGATGAATGAGAAATTTTGCTATTTGATATAGCTAGGTTGAGGTAACATATAAAGCATTTTGTTCAAGCTAGTTATTATATTTTTGTTTGGTGATATTGAGCCATGTCTTGGGTTTTAAATATGTAATGTGGAAGTTTGATATGCTTTTATGATATGTACTACTGACAGAGCTATGGTTGCTCATTCCATTCATCTTTCATGTTTTCAGGTCCCAGAATTAGCAACTAGTAGGACAAGAGCGCTGCTAGGAAACTTTTGGGAGTTCTATATTTGGGTATGGTTTAAGGAAGTGGTGTACCAATCCTTGCTATTGGTTGGACTAGTTGAGTTCTAAATGTAAATTTCTTTTTGGTGGACTATAGAAACTCTGATGTTGTAAACAATCTGTTGGTTGATCTGATATGTATATATGTAGGGTTGGGATATATATAAGTATGATATCAGGTTATTGGTTGTGTTTGAGGCTGCGTCATTCGCATGGAAGGACGGCCGTGTCATCCCCATTCTTTGTAGTTTTAGGGTGTGACATCTTTTGGAATCAAAGCCTCGGTTTTGATCTTTCTAGGTAGAGATATGGGACGTTGGGAGATTGTGTGATAGGTTTTAATGTGCTAACCTTTGTTATACTAAGGTGTAATTTTATTCTTGAGTCCAGGTGATCATGCGTACCGACTCAGAGACATTTGCCTCACTTTGTAAGAATAGTAAAGGCAAGCGAATCGCTACCACTAATACTAGAGATGTGCCTCAAGCTTCTCGAGTGGCAACTTTAAGGAGGAGAGCCCCAAGAGCCGGTTGGGATGAAGTCGGGGAAGAGCCCCAAGAGCTGGTTCCTCCAACTGAGTTGACGCAGGTGATGATTCACTGGTATCGTCAAGCGAAAGAATTAAGTGAAGGCAGAGTAGCTGGCTCATGCACCTTCACCTAATTCAGAATGGCGGATCCACCTAAGTTTGATGGGAAGTTGGATCCTCTCAAGGCCGACGATTGGATTAGAAACATGGAGGGGATTTTCAGAGCCGAGAATGTTCGTGATGACCAAAAGGTTAACTTCGCCACTCAATGCTTAAAGGGCAAAGCTATTAGTTGGTGGGAGGGAACTAGACCGGCTCTCGGAGATAATGATGCAATCATCCCATGAAGGACTTCACTGAAGCTTTTAATGCCCAATTCTTTCAAGAATCTTTCCAAGCAAAGATGAGAAGCGACTTTGTCAATATATCTCAAGGTACCTTGACAGTTTTGGAGTATGGAACTCGCTTTAATCGATTAAGTAAATTTGAGGATGGTTTTGTGGCCAATGGAAGGCATAGGGGTGAACACTTTCAGCATGGGCTCCGACTAGATATTCATACTATACTCATACCGTTTGAGCTAACAACATATAAAGACGTTTTGAATCGAGCAATTAGGGTCAAGCAAGACATTTTGGAAAGTGGCACACAAGGAGTGCCTCAACACAAGAGATTCAAGCACACTGATTATCAAGACAATCGTACTAGTGATAGCAGGAAGCGAAGAGATTTCAATCGGCTAGGTAGGTCTCGAAATCAAAGTGATCCAAGCCCTTGTGTTACTTGTGGGAAACTTCATGGCGGTCGTTGTTATCGCAAATTAGGAGCATGTTTTTAATGCGGAAAAATGGAACACATGGCACGTGATTGCCCCACGAAGAGGAATATTCCTACGGATAGTAGGATATGTTATATGTGTGGACAACTGGGACACATCGCATGCAATTGTTCTACGCGGAGGAATGCTCCTTCCATTGGTAAGCCCCAAGGGAACCCACAAAAACAAAGCGCAAGTGAGAAAGTTTTTGCAATGACGAAGGAGGATGCGGAGGCATCTAACGCAGTTGTTGTAGGTCATATTTGTATTACCTCACAACGTGCTTATGTGTTATTTGATTCAGGTGCTACGCATTCCTTCATTTCAACTGAATTTTCAAAGAAACTCGATATGTTACCTGACCCTCTTAAGTGTGAATTGCGTGTTGATACTCCTACTAGTAATTTTCTTAGTTGCTCATCATGTGTTCAAAAGATGTGTGCTTCAGATTAATAATGTTGAAATGCTTGTGGATCTAGTGGAGTTAAATATTCGAGATTTCGATGTTATTATAGGGATGGATTGGTTATCTACATATCGTGCTATTGTTGATTGTTTTTCGAAGAAAGTGATCTTTAGACTTCCAAATCAACCCGAATTCTCTTTTTCGGGAGGTTGTCAAGACACTTTTCCAATGTTGATCTTGGCTTTCCAAGCGAAGAAACTTTTGAGAAAAGGTTGTTATGGTTATTTAGCTCATGTAAAAGACACAAGTAATGTTATAGGGAAGTTGAAGGATATTCCTGTTGTTAGAGACTTTCCAAATGTGTTTCTTGAAGATTTACCAGGTTTGCCTCCTGATAGATAAATGGAGTTTTGTATTGAATTGATGCCCAGTACAACACCAATCTTTAAGGCACCATATCAGATGGCACCCGCTAAATTGAAAGAATTGAAGACGCAACTGCAAGATATTTTGGATAAGGGTTTCATCAGACCCAGTGTTTCGCCTTGGGGAGCTCCTGTTCTATTTGTGAAAAAGAAAGATGGTAGTATGCGGTTTTGCATAGATTACTGAGAGCTTAATAAGGTAACGATCAAAAACAAATATCCTTTGCCCCAGATTGATGATTTATTTGATCAACTTTAGGGAGCTCAAGTATTCTCCAAGATCAACCTTCGTTTTGGGTATCATCAGTTGAAGATAAAAATAGATGATGTGTCTAAAACTGCCTTCAAAACAAGGTATGGCCATTATGAATTTATTGTCATGCCTTTTGCATTAACAAATGCGCCCGCTGCCTTCATGGACTTGATGAACAGGGTGTTCAGAGAATATCTAGACAAATTTATCGTGGTGTTTATTGATGACATCTTAGTGTATTCAAAGAGTTTAGAGGAACATGAACAACACTTAAGGTTTCTCTTGCAGACTTTGCATGAAAAGAAGTTGTATGCCAAATTTAGTAAGTGTGATTTCTGGCTTGATCATATAGAATTCTTGGGTCATGTGATCTAGAAAGATGGCATATTAGTGGATCCAAAGAAAGTTGAAGCAGTTGTTAAGTGGAATCGCCCAACTAATGTTACAGAAGTGAGAAGTTTTCTCGGGCTAGCCGGCTACTATAGGCTATTTGTATAGGGATTCTCAAAGATTGCTAGTCCACTTACCTGTCTAACTCAGAAGAGAGTTAAATTTGAATGGTTAGACCAATGTGAGCGCAGTTTTCAAGAGTTGAAGAGACGGCTGGTGTCGGCTCCTATTCTAACTTTACCTTCAGGAAGTGGCGGCTTTGTAATCTTCTGCGATGCATCTAAAGAAGGTTTGGGTTGTGTTCTTATGCAAGATAGTAAAGTTATTGCCTACGCTTCTAGACAGTTAAAATTACATGAGAAGAACTACCCCACTCATGATTTGGAGTTAGCGGCAGTTGTATTTGCCTTGAAGATATGGCGGCACTATTTGTATGGTGAAAAATGTGAAGTCTTTACCGATCACAAAAGTCTAAAGCATATCTTTACTCAAAAAGAACTGAACATGAGGCAAAGAAGATTATGACTTGTCCATTAATTACCATCCGGGTAAGGCTAATGTGGTAGCAGATGCTTTGAGTCGTAAATCCTTTGGAAATATGGCAACTTTGCTCACTTCTTAGAAACCCATTCTTGAAGATATGGGAAAGTTAGACTTGGAGGTATTGGTGCAACAGCTTGGTGCTCAGTTAGATAACCTTCAAGTATAACCTATGTTGATTGACATAATTAAGGCTACACAGAATGAAGACCCACAATTACAAAAATTTAGAGAAGGTGTGGAAGCCGGAAGACAAGCAGATTTTAGTTTACACATAGATGGATCCTTGAGGTTTCCTGGTAGATTATGTGTTCCTGAGGACTCAAAGTTGAAAAAGGAGATCTTGTAGGAAGCTCATAGCACTAGATTTTCCATTCATTCGGGAAGTAATAAAATGTATAGGGACTTGAGAGAAAACTTTTGGTGGGTCAACATGAAAAAGGATATTGTAAAATTTGTTGATCAATGTCTAGTGTGCCAGCAAGTGAAAATTGAACATCAAAAACTAGGTGGACAGTTGCAACCTCTAGAAGTACCTAAATGGAAGTGGGAACATATCGCCATGGACTTTGTAGTTGGTCTACCGAGGACGCCAAGTGGTAAGAATGCTATATGGGTGATTGTTGATCGATTGACTAAGTCCGCTCACTTTTTGTCATATCGATTTGGCTTTTCAATGGAAGATATGGCAAAGTGATATGTTAATGAGATAGTGAAGCTTCATGGAGTTCCAGTAAGCATTGTTTCTGATAGGGATCCCAGGTTTGTGTCTAACTTTTGGAAGAGTTTGCAAGGAGCATTGGGCACAAAACTCAACTTAAGTACAGCTTTTCATCCACAAATAGATGGACAGTCAGAGAGAACGATCCAGACATTAGAAGATATGTTGAGATCATGTATCATTGACTTTGGCGGTTCTTAGGATGAACATCTACATTTGGCAGAATTTTCTTATAACAACAGTTATCACTCTAGCATTAAGATGGCACCCTTTGAAGCTTTATATGGCCGAAAATGCAGAAGTCCTATTTGTTGGGATGATGTTGGTGAGAAAAGACTAACTGGCCCTGAGTTCATTCAACAGTCAGAAGAGAAAGTTAGGCTAATTCGGGAATGTCTCAGAACGGTTCAAAGTCGTCAGAAAAGTTATGCGGATCTTAAAAGACGCAAGTTAGAATTTAGTGTGGGGGATCACGTATTCTTAAAATTTTCTCCTACAATGGGTGTATTGAGATTTGACACACGTGGGAAGTTAAGTCCAAGGTATGTGGGACCATTCTTGATCTTAGAGAAAATTGGTGAAGTCGCTTATAAATTGGCTTTATCACCGACGCTATCAGGTGTCCATAATGTGTTCCATGTTTCTTTGTTCTGGAAATATGTGCCAAATCCCGACCATATGTTGGACTTTACCCCATTGAGATTACGGGAGAACTTGACTTATGAGGAGCTGCCAATTCGCATTGTTGATAGGAAGGATCAGGTTCTGTGACGGTGAACTATTCCTTATGTGAAGATACAATGGTAAAACCATACTGAGAGGGAGACTACTTGGTAACTTGAGGATGAGGCAAGACGCAAATATCCTCACTTGTTTCATGATTGAAGTACGTGTAAATTTCGAGGATCAAATTTTTTTTAGGAGGGTAGAATGTAATATTTGGCTGGTGGGGCCCAAAAGAAGAAAAAGAAAGATAAGTTGAAAAGTCAAAAAAAAGTGAAAAGGAGAGGGGGGGGCTCGGCTAAAAAGGGCAGCTGAGAGCTCCCTCGACCGAAAAGGAGAGAAAAAGAAAAAGAAAAGAAGAAGAAGAAGAAGAAGAAGAAGAAGAAGAAGAAGAAGAAGGGGGAAAAGAGGAAAGGGGTTTTGGCATGTGCATGCCACGGATGCCTCACCAAGCTGACTCAACTTTATAACGTAGCAACCGGTAAGAGATTAGGCTCATTATTCGTCCAATCGAAGTAATTTATGAGTTTAGGGCTCTAATTCGAAATTTTTGGAAAATAGAGCGGAGAAGTTCAATTTTGGAGTCGTTGAGCTGCTTATTTTTGTAGAAATGATAGTTTAGGGTGTTGTGGAGCCGTGGGATTTTACGGATCATGATTTGAACTTATGGTTTGCTCGAAACAAAACTTCGAAATTTCTCGCGCACTATGAACAGTGTGCGTCCAGCAGCTTCGGGCTCTTATTTTGTTAGTTTTCGGTTTGATTTTGGGCCGATCAAGTTGGGATTATTGTAGTATGTTAGAAGGGCTCTCTATTGACTATAAGTATGTTTGTAACGGGGTTCGATAGAGAAAGTTATAGCGTAACTAAGTTTTACGTTCAAGTGTTGTGTTACAAACGGCTTAAATAATTATTTTGGGTATGCGATTTATTAGCGCATAGGAATCGTTTTGTTAAAATTTAGGCATAATATAGCCGTTTCGTGGTTGATGTGGTGTGCTACCTAAGCTTAATGTTGTGTCTCGCTTATTTGATAGGATCGCGAGATCGAAGGATCAAATAACACACGTTATTTGATTTTGGGGCATCCCCGGGTGAGTAGTACTAATGTCTTCTTTCATTTTGTAAAACTCAGGTACTAAGGTAAGATTAATTGATATATACTTGTGAGGAAGTGATGACCTATTTGTTATATATTTTTTGGATATAGTGCTCAGAAATTTTGAGTTATTGTGAAATGATTCGACAAACCTCTCTTGAAGGGTTATACATGTTGTTTTGGTACAATTGATTTATGTGGTTATGTGATAACTATTGAAACATGATATGTGTTGTGTTGAGGAAATCAAATGTGTCGTGAATAGGTAAAGTACTAAGTGCTACACGACAACGAAATTTTGTGTGAGTCACCTCTAGGGCCTTGTAGTCAAGGGCTAAGTGCTACATGGTGACTCGAGTCACATGGGAGCCACCTCTAGGGCCTTGCACTATTGACATGCATAGTAAAGAGCTAAGTGCTACACAATAACATAATTTCGTGGGAGCCACCTCTAGGGTCTTGTACTATTGCTATAAGTGGTCAAGGGCTAAGTGCTACACGATAACGTAATTTTGTGGGAGCCACCACTAGGGCCTTGAGTTTGGATATTAAGCGTGGAATGAACTATCGATATGAGATAGGATGAGTCTGATTTTATAATTAAATTGATGATGCTTGTTTTGTTATTATGGATAAATGAAAAATTTTGCTATTTCATATAGCTAGGTTGAGGTAACATATAAAGCATTTTGTTCAAGCTAGTTATTATATTTTTGTTTGGCGATAATGAGGCGTGTCTTGAGTTTTAAATATGTAATGTGAAAGTTTGATATGCTTTTGTGATATGTACTACTCACTGAGCTGTGGTTGCTCATTCCATTCATCTTTCATGTTTTCAGGTCCCAGAATTAGCAACTAGTAGGACGAGAGCACTGCTAGGAAACTTTTGGGAGTTCTATTTTTGGGTATGGTTTAAGGAAGTGGTGTACCAATCCTTGCTATTGGTTGGACTAGTTGAGTTCTAAATGTAAATTTATTTTTGGTGGATTATAGAAACTCTAATGTTGCAAACAATCTGTTGGTTTATCTGATATGTATATATGTAAGGTTGAGATATATATAAGTATGATATCAGGTTATTGGTTGTGTTTGAGGCTGCATCATTCGCATGGAAGGACGGTCGTGCCATCCCCATTCTTTGTAGTTTTAGGGTGTGACAAAAGCCATCCCCAATTACTAACATGCTGACCCAAATACGCCGATAAAGGAGCACCAAGGTGGCCATCGTGTTACTATGTCAGCCGCCCCTCTTCCATGCAACAAGCGAAGACACCAACGTCGAGTTGCTTCCCCTATTGAGCACCACGAAGATCTCATTCGGTTGACCCATGCAGTCAACTAACTAAGGGACATGCCACTGCATGCAGAAGGAAAGGTGGCAGCCGAAATCCCTCAAGGACGGCCTTGTCTTTCCCAGCTATCTTGGCCTCTTCGTTGCCACCAAGGAGAGCGGACTATTGACTGAATTTGTCAACCTGTGGGAGAACTAAATCAAGCTAAAGAAGACCATTCTTCCGTCCTCTCATCACTCAATTTTGACTTCCTCGGAGTTACCTCCTTCTTCATCCTGGTGGTAGTCGCATCAAAGAGAATCCAGAACTCTCTCACCCTCTCGCCTGTACCTCGCCACTCATGGCCGACGATCGCACCGCCGCGTTGTCACACCCCGACCCTCTGAACACGTGCCCATCCCTACTTGGTCAATATAGTAGCGATGTCCCAGTACTCATCGCCGACCCATTCAATTTTAAATACACATGCGAAAGCAGATATAAATCCCCAGACAATAAAACAATGAGATAGGAAAGTAAGGCCACAAATTTTTCAAACCAAAACAAACCTTTTATAACAAACAGGTTTATTTACAACATCAGGACGTTTACAACAATATCGACTTAACCAAAAAGGAACTGTCCTATGACTAACTAGCCAGACAAGTTTGCCAATAATGTTTCTTCCACCTTCCCAAATTTTGGGACTTCCAGCTCTCCAAGACCGTCACCTAGGGACCTGAAAATATGATCCCACAACAGGGTGAGACTACGTCTCGATGAGTTCTACTCCCTAAGACCCGATTAGGAAGAAAATATGCCCTTAGGGCTGCATAAGCATAATCAGGCGTCAGAGGACTTACCTTGGCTTCAATTCCATCCTGCAAGTCAGCTCAATTCATGAATATTGATAATCACATCATCCAATCAATCAGATCGACTCATTGATCAATCGACCCAGTCGATTACATGTCATCACAACCATCTCTAGGTTGGCCCATTCAATACTATCTATGAATCCGATCAAAATCCAAGACTCCTCATTGTACTTGAAATATAGATAGTATATTATCATATCTTCAGATGACATATAGAGTCATCGAGTGGGTATGCATAACGTTCTATCTCGGAGATGACATATAGAGTCATTGAGCCGTGATAATATACCTGAACATAACGTTCTATCTCCAAGACAACATATAGAGTCATTGAGCCATTATAACACACCATTGGGTCATACCGCCCTTTCTCCAAGATGACATATAGAGTCACCGAGTCGGTATACAAGCAATTCTTTCTCAAGATTATAGGAGAGTCATCGAGCTATAATACTATAATGTCCATTCTCCAGATGACATACAAATCATGGAGCCGCTATAGTATTTTTGTTCCGAAGATACAATCAATTTACCATTTTCATCATACTTAATAAAAATACACATGTGTGGGTACATGGCCGGCCTTAGGGAAAATGCAAGGTTTTCAATTTTGAACCTCCCACTATTTTCAGTAGTCCAAAAATAAATTTTTGGCGCTGTAGATCGACGCCCGGTAATTCTCCAATTAATTATTAAAAATAAGTAAATTTAGGGATATATCCAAAGATCACAATTCACACCAACTCATTATAAATTCAAGCTCAAATAAATAAACTTATCACACCACATCAATCAGCATAAAATTCCAGTCACCGATTATCCCAGTCTAATTTTCGGAAAATAAATAAATAATTACTTACGGAAAATATTAAATAAATGCCAATAAATCCAACTTAGGCCCATAATGCCTAATTGGACGCCGAAATGGACTTGAAAAATTCCAAGGTTCATTAAATAAATATTAGAACGTGTTTACTCGCTAATTGCACTAATTAACCACCTAACATGCATCGGCAATTAATTAAATCCACTAATCTAATCTAATCTAATCATCTAATCCTAATTAACTTAATCTAATCAACCCTAAGCAAAATTAACCTACTAAGAGAGGATTAGTGAGTTAAATTCACTTGTTTGGCGATCAGTTCGGTTCAAAACGTTGGGAACGCAACAGGGGACGATTCTCTCCAAAGCGGGCCTAGCCTTCGAGGCCTAGAACGTCCTCAAAATGGACCAAGACTCAACTAGAAACCCACTTGTCTTATTCTCTGTTTGGTGCTGGAAACGACGGATCGAAGGCTCGGCTGAAGCGACAACAAACCGAGATGGGATGAGGAGGCCAACCCAGGTCCAAGCGGCGGCCGAAGGAGCTCTGGTGAGCTTTGGCGGTGGCTCACAGTGGACAAGATGACCACAGCAGCTTGCTGGACGCACGGCTAGGTGGAGATGACGGTGTGATAGAGGCGAAGCAGCAGCGGTGCGACGGCGAGACGGAGACGCGACGGACGGCGTGCGGTGGCATCATGGCTGGTCTGGCGCGGTTGAGGGCTTTGACTGGTCCTCGTTGGCTACTAGTATGCTCGAAAAAGGCAAGAGGGAGAGAGAAGGGAGGCTGGCTGGTTGTCTTGGGGGAGAAGGAGGAAGAGATAGGAAACCAAGGGGGACCACAAGCCTCATTCTTCCACCAACTTGTCCCCTAGACCATCCTCAGCCACCAGCGCCTCCTTGGCCCTCATTCAGCCACCCATGCTTCACTTTGCAACCCTTGAAGTGGTCCAAAACCATAAACATAGGGGGACATAAGAATTTCCAACATTTCTTCCTTAATTGGACACTATTTCAATCTGGCGCGTTTTTAGCATGACTTAGGCTACCGGGTAGCTTTTAGAAATTTTTAGTACAAATGACTCGTGGTCGATTTTCTTCGAGCCACAATGAACCTCTTCGAAAAATTGGCGACTATTGGTGATCGTGAAAATCTCGAGGTTTCAAATACAGACACAGGGTACCAAAACTATAGAAAAATCAATCTAGTGCCGGTCGATGAGAATTTTGCAATTTAGTGGGATCACTCACATTTAACCACTCATCTCAGCCGAACCAACCTATCTCTGATCTCAAATCAATTTACATCTGTGCCGTAATGATCTCAGCAGATGAACACGATTGAACAACCAATTCCTGGTCGAATCTTTAAGTCTATTTGCCTTAAAATCCTTAATGGCTTCCATAGATAGTCTAGTTATCTTACGAGTGATCAACTCTGAGAATAGCGCTATAGGCGCGTCAATGAAATGCCCGATTTATTGAATTGAAAATAGAGTCGAAAATCTATGATGTCACACGCGTCACCAACCTCCTTGCCACTGTCCCTCAGCTACTGCCGAACCGGGAGACCCGCAACTTACGCCTCACCATACACTATACCGTTGCACCGTCAAGCTCGCCTTAGCTGCGCTCGTAGTCACAGCTCACGGTTCACTTGCTGTCAACACCACCGGATTTAAGGCAAGTCAATATCTACTAACCTATATCACGTGAACTCAATCGCTGCTTGATGAAATGCATTCCACAAACTAACTCTATTCTAGGATACTTGCATTGATTTGTGAATTCGGAAATCGTCAGATCGACCCAGGACTATTTGAGAAAGGATTGTTGTGTTTGAACGGATTGGTTTGAGTTTGGAAACATGTACATGTCGATCTTGATATTTCAAAACCTTGATTTCAAAATTTGATGGTCGTGACCTGAAACTTTCAACCCGCCGATGTGCCATTTTCAACATTTCAAGATATATGTACTGTTTTGACAAAACTTATCAAGTTTTGAGGCATGAACTCGTTTTAAGTCCACACCTATGAATTTCGGACTATGATCAGGGTGGAACTATAAAGATTTTTTTTGAATTATTTTGGTATTTGAACTTGGGACTTTATGTGAGGTTTATCGCCACTAGTTTGGTTTATCTCTAAAGTTTTCATTGCACGTTGCTTTATACCATGAATTGGGATTTCGAAAACTAAAGCATTTTTCTTATTGGCAATAAAAAAATGTTTTGGCATTAAATTGATTTGACTACTACACCATGGTCGAAATGTTATTGATGTTGTAGGACGCCTGGGACGACAATGCCCCGGGTGTCGGGTTGCCAGGAGGATCGTGATGGTGATGCCTTTGGAAGTCTGGGGACTAGTGAGCCCCAGAGGTTCCCCGGAAAGTGGGATGCCTGGAAGTGTGACATAACACGTTCCATATGCCTGGGGACATCATTGGCATGGTGAGCCATGGAGGTTCCTCGTGATGCCAGGTGGGGTGCGAGATGCCTGGAGATGTGACATAACATGCTACGGATGCCCAGTGACTAAAATATGGAATCGAAGGCCTTTGCAATGCCAAGTAGGGTGCGAGAGCCTAGAGGGATGCAAACACTGGTCCTTCGGAAGATGGTGGTAGTGAATTAAGATAAAATGAGTTTCTAAATTCTCATTGTTTCTGATATGCCGTTTTGTTATGATATTCTCCTAAATTGATGCCTACTCCTTACTCCAGTTGTGTGTTTTGTTTTGAATTGTGTGGAATCGGGTAGCAGTAAACGTACGTAATATAGTTTAGTGGAACTTTGACTGTTGGGTAGTTGTACTCACCCCTCATGGGGCTAACATATTACAGAGTTATAAAGATGTCGTTGCAGCCCGCATCCTCTAGTACGTTTTATGGCATCCCCATCGAGCTCGGATGGGAGCAGACGGAGCACGGTAGGACCACTACTGCTGTCGGGAGATGATGACGACGGGTCTAGCGGGGTGGAGTAGTCGAGGGTTTGGGAGGATTGCAACAATTTTTGGATACTAGCCCATGAAGATGGATGACGTTGTGAATAGATAACGGAAGAGTCGATCAAATTTTGGTTAGCCATATGTAGGAAACCTGTTGACACCTTAAAAAAAAATTATTGCATGAAGATTATCTAGGTGTTTAATATAGTTTTTCTAATGGAAGATGTTTTTTCAAAAAAAAAATAATTAATTAAATTAAAAAAAAGATTAAAAAGAAAAAAGAAAAAAAAAAGCTGGGGCCAATGATCTAAATGTGACTAGGCAAGCCCAGGAGGTCAAATTGGAATTAAAATGACAAATTGGGGCCAAAATGCAATTTTCAAAAGTTGAGGGACCAATTTGCAAAATTTACAAAATTTTGCCAGAACCCTTAAATCATTATCTTGGCTCCCAATTGAGTTGAAATTGAACTTGGGTCAGGTCTAATTAATCGAATCGGGCAAAAATGACCTAATTGCATTGAATTTGGCATTTTCGGGCAAGAAAATGGCTAACTTTGAGGGACTTTCTTGCGAAATTGGATGGAGATAATTGCGAAAAATGGTCAAGATCTTAAACTACTATACATGAGCTTTCTAATTGATCAAACAAATGCAGCCAAAATAGTGGATTAAAGCACTCAAATCAGCAGCCAAAACTCAGTCCACGAGTTGGTCTTAATCCGGAGTTGCTGAGTAAGCAATTTGGTGGCCCCACCATATCCTCCTCAGCTGCCCAACCAGCCCGATCTTTGCACGTGATGGAAGACCGTATATATTAGTGCAAGTCGACGAAAATTGGTCAGGGATAAGCTTCTGACAACACCAGAAATTCACAGCAAAGTCCTCACACTCAACCCCCAGCAAAGTCTGAAGAGTAGGTGAAGTAGCCCTGTTGATAGGCTTGGTAGGTGGACAAAAGGCTGACCAAAATTCCCTTAATTCGGGGGATAAGATCACTGAAGCAAGGTCTTTCAAGGGATGAGAGAGAGGAGACGAGAGGGAGAGGGGAGAACTCGGAATCGTTCCCCAAACACACCTTCAGAAGCAACTCCAGAAGGGAGAAACCCAGAAATTCTAGACCGACCTGGAGAGAGAAAAGTGAGATTTTCACACACCTACAGCCAAAATTAGCCAAAACCTTCAACTAGATAGTAAAAATTCATTCAAAGATCTTTCCAACCATAGGTCGCACGTCCCAAATGGAGATCGGGAAGGCCTCCTAAAGCCCCCCGAAACAGTGCCCTCCTGGCAGGCCTAGAAAATCCGAAAATTTTTCTAAGTGTTGAGCCTGATTGGTCACGAGTGAGCAAAAGCGAGTGCTTTTGAGAAACTTGAGAGACAAATGAGGAAAGCCATGACTTACATGCCAAACTATAATACATATAGTTTGGGTTGATTTTAACTCGGCCAACAAGGAAGGTCTGGAAGTCTAGTTTTGGAAGTTAACGAAAAGCTTCGTTGTCACTTTTTCTTCTGCAGGTCTCACTTTCAGCTTGAAGGAACCAGCATTCACGTGCTTCCAGAAGACAATTTCGTGGTTTCCTTGGCCAAGAGTCGCTTGAAAAAGAAACTAGGAAGCAAGGTAAGCATTCTAGATGTATTTTTGTTCAAGTTTGAACATGTTTTGATCACGAAAATCGAGAAGGAAACTAGTCTGAAGAGCTGATTTCTGAAGCTAAAATTTTTCTAAGTGTTTAAAACCTCTTCAATGGCCCCTACATGCTCGACTTGTTACTCCCCTTTGCATGCTTGTTTTTTCGTTATGACTTTGATGAATGTTACATGGGAGTACAAATGATACATAGGACAACCCGGTTTAGTCTTTAAATCTCCTTGTAAACCATGAAACCATCTATAACGTGAGCCAAAAAAAACCACATTGAGACATGGTTGGCCAGCATAGACCATGCATGAATGCTTCTTGGAGAGTTCATTTTGATGTGTTCGGTTGATCATTTTCGGTGATGTTTGTTGCATTTGAAAGTAAGTGTTACCTATTTCATCTAGATGGAGTAATATTTCATATAGATATGGCATGTGATGGTTGTCGGAGCTTCAATCTGAGCATTTGGCATGGCTGTTTGACTTGGGTTCATCACCAGTTTTGCAAAACAGCCCCAACCCGCATGTTGGAGGCCGTTTTCAGTTCGATTTTTGCATGTTCTAGGCTGTAATTTCTAGTCAAACACGTTCTTTGCATGTAGTAGTATATCCTTGATACTTTGTATTCACATGAGATTGCTTATGGATCGAGATTGAAGGCCACGAACATGACCTGAAGAAGCCGTTTGGGGTGATTTGATGCAAACCAAGTATTCGATAAAATGTTAAAACCAAGCTCAAATCTCGAAGCGGTCGATTTGAGCTTAATCGTTGTGATATTCATGTGATTTGTTACTCCATGTTAGCATAGATCGGTTTAAGGAATCATTATTAATATTTTTTAAAAAAAAATAATAAAAAAAGAGAAAAATCTAAAAATTTCAAAAAATATAAAAAATGTTGGATAACATCAAATTAGGATAGAAATGACATATATGGAATTTTCCTAATTTTAAAATGTCATTTTCCTAATTTAATGCTATTTTGTTATTTTATAACAATTTTTGTAAATAATCCATTTTGCATAGATTAAAATTATCTAGAGTAATTTCATGCATTTAGAGTAATATCATGCGTATTTAAATTCCCATTTTGCTCACGGGGGTCCTGTCCCGGGGCGTGATAACAAGGCCATGTAATATTATTTGCCCGACTTGTATCAGGTTTTCCTTTTTCTGTATTTATTTTCAAGTCATTTCAATTTCTTGGATGTTTATTTACCGCACCGCTTTTCAATAATTTGAGTTTAAATTTCTTTTCTAAATTATGTTAGGATTAGTTTAGACAAAAAAAAAAAAACCTACAAAAACATTTGCATGGACACTTAGCGGTTTCATAAAGATTATAATTAGTAATCGAGATTGTGTGGCCATTTAGATAAACAACCTTCCAAGTTAGTGCTACTGCAAGGGCGCTAATAGAAACATTGGCGTAAACAAGTCCCCGTTCCTAGAAATCTCTGGTTGCGTAGAAATCGAGGCAATACTCCCGTGTCTCGGTTGGTTTCTAGCCGACCCCAGTAGGCTAGTGGCGACTCTTAGAAGTACATAGGTTGTTAACAATTAAAATTCAAAATCCAACGTTGCGCGAGGTATGGGCTTGGGAGAGCCCACGCCTAATTTAGGGCCATTGGTCCGCTTCTTTAGGCAAATACCCCTAAACCTTTTCTTTCTTTTTCTCCGGACGGAAAAAAGGAGGTCGTGACAAAACCTTTTGGCCTGTGTGTACCAACAAACGTCGTCTAAACAAAAATATATAGGGCATCACAAGTGGCGGACCCTAAGGATCAAGGACCGTCGCAGCCTGGGGATGTCACAAGGAGGGCTTGGGGGTCGAGGGTGGCATTTTTGGCAAGACCAAGACGTGTTACGCAGGCGGCCGTGTAGATATCCAACAGGATGGTCGGGGCAGTATTTTGGATATAGCCAGAAGAATGAACTTTTGACCCTAATGTACCGACCTAGGTCGTCTACAATATATAAATAAATAAAAGTGCCTAGTTCTATATTTTTGTGTGCATCGATTTAAATATAATTGAGTTGTCATTATACGTTTCCTCATAAAGATAATAATAATAACAATGGAACGTCACAGTAACCATAATGTGCTGGGGGTTGTCACAGCCAGCCCCTCCCGATACAGGATACTCTATCTCCTCCTGACTATGCTTTATGGGGAGGCCAAACCATATCTGACAAAACGACTCAGCTATTCGGGCCTTTAAACATTCAACAAACAAATATGAGATACACTCAATGAGTGAATTTTCTAGACCTTGCATAGGAAAGCTGTTCACCTCAGAAGCGCCATAAACATGTAATAATCTATTGATGGTGAAAACATAGCAAAGCTCCTCTCACTTTACCCTAACTATTCACATAAAAGTGAATCCATTACTCAATCATATCAATATGAACACACAAACAAATTCCATCATATTTTTCATGCTCCTGAGCCAAACATATGAATGCGCAATATAAATAAATCATGAACATGTGCCATGCATTAATCCGGACCTAAACACACATACGAATTACACGCACTTTCCATACAAATATGTTCAGATTATTACGGCCACTCAGGGCCCAAGGCTAACCTGAAGGTTCGTAGTCATCCTGCGTAACCGGGCATCGTCTCGCCCCATCGAGCACCGTATCGTCCTCCATGAATGCATCAAGATGGTCATTCCTATAATAAGCTTCGTTCCAAAATCTATCCACGAGCGGCATTCTGTTGACTTGGGAGCATTAGAACTTAATTGGGCATTGTCCCGCGTAAAGCACATTAGGACGGGTTCACACCTTGCATAAAATGCATCGGGATCTTAGGTGATCACACAAGCATACCATCATGCAATTCTCTTCATATCTTTCTCATTAATCCACGTAATACTCATGCAATATTCCACGTCACTTGCCAAATGCCACCAAGTCACTCACGTGCATCATACTTTATCATATACAAATGCACCATTTAATCCATAACTCATAGCATATAGACTACTTGTCAAAATAAGGTGTAGTCCTCATAATATTTCAAAAATCATTTTTCCACATGCCATCATAACCTGCAGTATGTCCACAACATTTATTACATGCCATCAAATCCATCGCATAATTCATTTTGCAATTAATATAAAGTACATATCACGTGTAATACGTCAAATACGTACAACACATAGCACATATAACATTTAATAGCATCTCATCCTATTATGGCATAATAAAGTGACATATTATTACAATATAATTTATCACTTTACTAGTACATAATAATATTCACATTTTATAATAGCATTTCACCATTTACCTATCATAACCCGATAGCTTATTGACCTAAACGTGATAATATATTGCCAAAACCCGATAACTTATCATTAACAATCCAATAACCTATCACCCTACTATGATAACCTATCGTCCTATGCTCGATAACTTATCACCTAAAATCTGATAACCTATCACCAAAAGTCCGATAACCTATCGCTTTGAAACTCGATAACCTATCGGTAAACGTTCGATAACCTATTTAAGCCCAATGATCACTTATCACACAACATCCACTTACCACATCAATAAATCATCATCTAACCCTAATCAAGCCCTAAACTATTCCCTAAGTGCAATGAAAGCCCTAATCAAATGCTAGAAAGCCACTCATACACAATCCAAGCTTCATAAAGCATCGGGGGATGGTGCGACAAGGCCAAACAGTAGCTGAGGATTGCTGGTTACACGTCCACAATGCATGGGTGAGCTAGACAACGGCTGAACGGAGATCCAGCAGTGGCACAGTAGCGGTTCGGTGGTTGCACAGCCTCCGGGCTTCACAAGGGACCAAAATGAAGAAGAAATGAGGAAGGAGGAGTGCCGGCAAAGGGGTGAATAACATCGATTAGCTCTTGAGGAGGGCTAGTTAGTCAGCTTGAGTGGCAATGCAGTGGCACGAAGGGTGGTCCGCCGTCGAGGCTTGACAGACAGTCGCTGGTGAGAGGAAAACAAGATGGAAATGGAAGAAACAAGCTTGCAAAAGAGAGAAATAGAGGTGAGGGGGTTTCGTGGTGGTAAGGAGGGAAAGAGAGAGAGAGAGAGAGAGAGCTTGAAATCAACAAGTGAGGAAATGAAAGAGAATGAGGGTGAGGGAGAGAGAGTGCTGGCAGTGAAGGAGGATGTCATGCCCCGATCCTCCGAGCACATGCCCATCCTTCTGTGGTCGATTAAATAGCGACGTCTCAGGATGCATCGTCGACCCATTCATTTTAATACGCATGTGGAAGCAAATAATTAATCCCTAGACAACAACAAGATGTGACAGAAAAGTAGGGCCACAATTTTCAAATCAACACTTTAGTAAAAACCACAATCTGGTTTACAAACAGAGGCCAACTTTAGGGTCCAACTAGAAGAAGTCTATCATCAGAAAGAACTTCTGAGCCATCCATGCTCTTGACTCTTCCACCTCAAGCTTCGGGATTCTTCACCGTAGTGACCTGAAAATGTTATCCCACAACGGGGTGAGACGAAGTCTCATCAAGTTCATCCCCTAAGACTCGACTAGGAAGAAAATACGCCCCGACGGCTGCCTAAGCGCAAACACGAGTTAGAGGACTTACCTTGGCCTCAGTCTTTTCCTACAAGTCAATACAATTTGGAATACATCAAATTACATCAATCAATTCAAATCATTAAATTTAGATCGAATCATCGATCAATCGACCTAGTCAATTCCAAGACATCAGGATCATCACACAGTCAATTTAATCACTCACTCCAACTTTTGATTACGGTCCAACAGGCACGGCCTACTAATTCTTCGGCGGTAATTACAGCCCAACGAGCATAGCCGATTCCAAATTCGACGTTAAATTATGGCCCAACGGGCACGGCCGGTTCCAAGTTTGGCGGTAAATTACAACCCAGTGGGCACAGCCATATTTTGGCGCTTGATTACGGCCCAATGGGCATGGCCATACTTTGGCGGTTGATTATGGCCCAATGGGCATGGCCATACTTTGGCAGTTTTCTTGATCTAACTCACAATATCATGCCCAACAACTTTCAATAGTCATATTACTACGACTATGAACCATCACAAGATTTTTCATTCACGGCCAATGACATTGCACTTCGGAATTAAATTCCTCAATTAACATAATATCTTGGCCTAATTTCCTCGGGTTAAAGAGACTCGATAAAAATAATCTTGTGTGGGTACACGGTCAGCCTCAACCAAAAATATAATATCTTTACTTTCAAAATTTCCACCATTTATATAGTCAATAAAAAAAAATTTTGGCGCTGCAAACTGACGCTCGCTTATTTTCTAATTAATTACTAAAAATAATAATTTTTGGGATAAATACCCCAAAATTACCAATCGCTCAATTTGCATTAAATACCATCCAAATAAATAAATCAATCACACCACTGCAATTAGCACAAAATTCTGGTCACTGGCTATTCCAGTCTAATTTTCAATAAATAAATAAATAATTACGAAAATTAATTAATAAATGCAAATAAATAGAACTTAGGCCCGTAAAGCCTAATTAAAAGCCAAGACGGGTTCAAAAAATTCTCGAACCTGTCTAATAAATACTACAACCTATTTACTTGATAATTGCATTAATCTAACCACCTAACATGCATTAGGGATTAACTAATTCACCAATCCATTCTAACTAACCATCTAATCCTAGCTTAACTTAAACTAATCAACCCTTAAGTGTCATTAACTTTCTAAGCAGGGATTAGTGAGTTATTCTCACTTGATTTGCAATCTGCTAGGAACAAAACGAAGGGGATGCGACGAGTATCAACAAACTCCAAAGCGGGACCGCTAGCAGGGGCCAAACCGGGGCTGAAATCGGCTTGCAAAGCTTCGTGGTTGAGTTGGTTTTGCGACTCCGGTTCTATGGAGACAAGAACGGTGGCTAAACGGGCGTGACTCGGGCTGGTTTTGGCGGCCACGAGTGGTGCGAGTGCAACACGAAGACGAGAGCTGCTGCGTGGGCTTCGATGGGGCTCGGAGACACAAAGACGGCGTTGACTCGGCGTCAATGAGTCAACGTGGGGGCTTCGCTGAACGCTGCAATTGACTGGTTCGGTGGGGGGGGGGAATTCTTCACGGACGTGTTGGCGGAATGGAGTCTTCGAGGCAGCTACAAGTTTGACTTTGGTGAGCTACTCAGTGGGGGTTGCAAATGTGGAGAGGAGCAGGGACAGCTTCGGTGGGGCTGTTGCAGGCGTGATCGACTGAATGAAAGAAAGAAAAATAGAGAGAGAGAGAGAGAGAAGGGTCGGTGGGTGAAGCACAAAAGAGGAAAAGACTAAAGGGATCAGGGAGAGAAAAGCATATGGGATGAGGATGTCGGGGGGGTGTCGACTAGGGGGGAAACGTGTGAAAAGAAAGAGAGAGAGAGAGAGAGAGATCGGTTGGTGGAGGGGACCACCGGTCAAAAGAGAAAAAGAAATAGAGAGAGAAAAAGTCCATGGTCAAAAGGGAAAAATAGCCTCAGCAGGGGGAAAACGTGAGAGAGAGTCCCGTGAGGGGAGGAAAAAGATAATTAAAACAAAAGTATTTTTTAACTCAACTTCACACAACAATAAGAATTCGTCACCCTAGGACCAATTTCTTCACCAACTTGCACAATTAAAGTCCAATTGAAGACCAACATAAGACAGTCCCTCAAACCTACGAATTTCCCTTAATTTCGAACTCTATTTCCTTTTTCTGGAAATCTGATTTCTAAACAAACATCTCCGATTGAGGTCCAATTTTGTTGAAGAAAAGGCCCACACCACTTCCTTTCACCAAGTAGCTCACACCAGAGGCCAAAAATCCCTTCAAATTGGCCAGTCCGAATTTCCGTTCGTTTTCCGCATCGTTTGAATCGATTTTCCGTAAAAAATCCCGAATTCGCTGAAAATTCCTCGAAAGGTGATTAGACATTCCTAAAATGACTTGTGACATGGCAGAACTTTCAATTTCTGAAATCGGGTTCAAATTCGCAGTTAATTTCAATCTGATGCGATTTTAGCATCACCTAGCCTACTAGGTAGCTTTTGGAAATTTTTAGTGCAATTGACCCATTGTCGATTTTCTTCAAGCCACACATACCTCTTCGACACATTGGCGGCTCTTGGTTATCGTGAAAATCTCAAGGTTTCAAATATGAACACATGGCGCCAAAACAACAAAAAAAATCAATCTAGTGTCAATCGACAAGAATTTTGCAAATTAGTAGAATCACCCATGTTTAGCCACACATCTCAGTTGAACCGACCTATCTCTGATCTCTGATTGATTTCTAACTTTGTTGTAATGACCCTTACAAACTAACGGTGCTTTGGCAACGATTCTGTTCCCGAGAACTGATTTTGACTAGAAATGA
This sequence comes from Eucalyptus camaldulensis, assembly GCA_019915185.1. Taxonomy (NCBI): domain Eukaryota; kingdom Viridiplantae; phylum Streptophyta; class Magnoliopsida; order Myrtales; family Myrtaceae; genus Eucalyptus; species Eucalyptus camaldulensis. Next base: position 1,030,831 of record JAHSVA010000014.1, read on the forward strand.
TTATTTTTGATTCTGTTCCCGGGAACTGATTCTAAGTAAAAAAAAGTGTTTGGTAACTGTTTAAAATTTTTTATTCTGGAATAGAATTGTGTTTGATAACGTGTTCATTGATTCTGTTCCAAATTATTTTTTTAATTTTTAAATAATTTTTTCTACATTTTTACTTTTTTTTCTTTTCTTTTTTGACCTTTTTTCCTTTTTTCCTTTTCTTTTTTTTTTCATTTTTTCTTTTCTTTTTTTTTTCCTTTTTTCTCCTATTTTTCTTCTTCTTTTTGTGGCCGATCGCCGGCCCTCGGCGAGGCTGGCCCTCGTCGGCCGAGCCTCGCCGGTGGATAGGCGGGCCTCGCCGAGGCTAGGCGAGGCTCGTCGGGGCTGGGCGAGGCCCGCCTGGCCACCGATCAGGCTAGGCGGGCCTCGCCTTGCCTCACCGGTGGACAAGCGGGCCTCGCCGGGGCTGGGCGAGGCCCGCCTGGCCATCGGTCAGGCTAGGCGAGCCCGGCCGGTGGCCAGGCGGGTCTCGCCCAGCTCTAGCGAGGCTCGCCGGTGGCTGGGAGAGCCTCCGGCGAGCTTGCCGGTGGCTAGGCGAGCATCCGGCGAGCTTGCCGGACCTCGCCTTGGCCAAGCGAGCCTCTGGCGAGCTCGCCAGACCTCGCCCTGGCCAGGCAAGCCTCTAGCGAGCTCGCCGGACCGACGGCCGGCGATCGGCACTGGGTGGTGGTGGGCGGCGGCAGGCAGCGGCGGACGACAATCGCGGGATGGCCGAAGGAAAGAATAAGAGTTTTATTGTGTTGATTTTTTTTTTTTATTCTCGGACGCAGAATCAACTTTTTTTTTATTCTCAAATCTGCTCCCAAACTGATTCTGTGAACAAATTTGTTCCCGAGAACAAAAATTTTACCTAACGCGATTCTCATCCCAAACTGATTCTAGGAACAAAAATTCAGAATCAGTCAATGTTTGGCATGTTGCCAAACAGGGCCTAACACAGTCGAGCAGTCGATTCCTAATCAAATTCTCAAGTCTATTGCATTCAAAATCCTTAACGGCTTCATCTGATAGGCTATTTATGTCGTGAGTGGCCATCTCAGAGAAAAGCATCATAGTCGAGAACTGAATTTTCAAGATGTCACAACTCTTCCCCTCTTATAAAAATTTCATCCTCGAAATTTAAACCTTTACCAATTTTGGACAAAAAATGTGGGGTCATTGTCGTCTCATCGAGTCTTTCTTTTCCCCGATTGCTTCTTCAGTCCCATGGTGTTGTCAGACCACTTTAACCAAGGGGACCATCTTGGTATATAGAATCCATTCTTTTTTATCCACAATCTGAACTATGCTTTCCACGTATGACACTTTGTTGTTCATGTCTAATTCTTCAAGATTTAGCACGTGGGTCAGGTCAGGCTCATACGTCCTCAACCTTCACACATGAAATACGTCATGCACTCCGCCAACCTCGGCAACAATACGAGAAGATACGCTAGGATCCCAATTCTTTCCAGAATCTCAAAGCGACATACATACCTTGGACTCAGCTTTCCTTTCTTGCCAAAGCGTGAAGTTTCTCTCATTGGTGGCACCTTCAGAAAGATGTACTCACCAACTTGGTACTCTGGCCCTTGACGTTGATTTACGCAACCTTTCTAGTAGCTCTGCGTGGTCTTTAATCTGTCACTGATATTGGCAACTATATCCACTGACTGCTAAACTAACTTTGGGCTGCAATCTTTCATTCTTTGACCTCATCTCAACGAACTGAAGTTCTATGCACTCTGCCCAGCACTACTTCAAAAGGAACCATCTGATTGTTTTGCGAAAACTGGGAATCCTCGGGTCTAGATCTGATATAAATTTGTCACTGGCACTCTATACAAATGAACTATCTGACACACATACACTTATGCAAGCCTATTCAAATCGAGGTCTTTTCGTACTGTAAAGAAGTGAGCCGGCTTTGTCAATCTGTCAACCACTACCCCAAATGGAATCATTAACCCTCTGGCTCCTTGATAAGTTCGTCACAAGGTCCATCGTGCCATGTTCCCATTTTCATTCAGGAATCTCAAGAGGTTGCAAAAGTCCTCCCTGCTTGTAATATTGTGCCTTTACTTGTTGACACATCAGACACTTGGCGACATGATTGGCGATGTCTGCCTTCATACCAGACCACCAATAGTGTTGACACAAATTCTAATACACCTTCATGTTGCCAGGATGAATGCCGCAACTGCTACGATGAGCTTTTGACAAGATCACTTTCTTGAGTGCTACATCGTCAAGTACACACAATCATCCTTGGAACTTCAGTGTTCCGCCTTCAAAATCTGAAAGTCAGCTTTTCTCTTAGCGGTGTCTCTTGCAGGATCTTCTAAATCTTTAGGTCTGTCAACTAAAGTGCCTTGATTCTAATCTGAGCATCCAGCTCAATTATGAGGGTGGCTATGAGATTTAGAAGGTAGCCTACCTCAAATTTGAAAATCAAATCTCGAACTTTCTTAAGTAAGGTCCATTCTCTAACTAGCATATGCGCAACTGAAGACTCCTAACCCAGCGCATCTGCGATTTAATTCGCCTTTCCAGGGTGATACAAAATATCACAATCACAGTCCTTCCAAAGTTCCAACTCACAACGTTGTCCCATATTCAACTCTTTCTAAGAGAATAAATACTTGAGACTTTTGATGGTCAGTGAAGAATTGGAATCTTTCTCCACACAATTAATGTCTCCAACTCTTTAGAGCAAAAATTATTGCTGTGAGTTCCAAGTCATGTGTTAGGTAGTTCAGCTCATGCGATCTCAACTGACGGGATGTGTATGTAATATTCCTACCATACTGCATCAGAACGCAACCCAGTCCCCTAAATGACGCATTACTATAGATCTCGCATCCTAGGACCAAATGGAATGGTCAGCACATGTGCGGTAGTTAGCTTCTGCTTAAGCTCTTGAAAACTACTCTTTCACTTTTCTATGCACACGAACTTTTCTTCTTTCTTCAGGAGTTGAGTCAACAGCAACTTTCTGTAGTAACCTGTCCAACCCAATTAGTTTCTGATCTAGGATATAGTTGTCGGTCTTAGTCCACTGATAACTGCTTCGATCTTGATCGGGTCCACGGTGATTTCTTCACCTGAAATCACATGGCCTAGGAATGCGACATGAGTCAGCCAAAACTCGCATTTGCTAAACTTAGCATACAATCCATGAATTCTCAGGGTCTAAAGTACCATTCTCAGATGACTCTCGTGCTCCTTAGCACTCATCGATTATACTAGAATATCATTGATAGACATGATCACAAGCTGATTTAGATATTCTTTGAACACTCGGTTTGTCAATTCCACGACAACAATTGGAGCGTCCGTCAGACCAATTGGCGTTACAGTACTCTCATAAATGCCATATCGAGTACAAAACGTTGTCTTCTGTATAACCTTATTTTTGATTCTCAACTGATGATCACCTGTCCTCAAGTTGACCTTTGAAAATATCAACACTCTTTGTAACTGATCACACAAATGAACACTTGTTCTTGATCGTTACTTGATCGAGTTGACAATAGTCGATGCACGGATGCAACGAACCATCTCTCTTTTTCACAAACGAGACTGGTGCTTTCGAAGGTGATACATTGGGACATATGAATCACTCATCCAACAATTCCTGCATCTGCACCTTCAATTCCTTCAATTCAGACAATGACATCTGGTAAGGATCCTTAGAGAATGGCTCTGTCCCGGGTGCTAACTCATCGCAAATTCTATCTCTTTCTCTAAGAAAGGCCTAACAATTCCTGCGGAAAAACATCTAGAAATTCTTGGACGACTGAGATGTCCTCAATCTTCAATTCTTCAACTGTCTTATCTATGACAACCGCCAAGTAACCTTGGCAACCCCCGTCTATTATACGGGTCCTTCTCGACTCCAATTAATTCGAAACTTTCACATACTAACGGGTTAAACTAGGTTACTTTACGACAACAATTCATTATCACAAGAGGCTCCTTAAGCCAACTCATTTTGTATATGACATCAAAATTATATGCAAGTAATTGGTCTGGTACAACTGTAACCAGTGATTCTCCTTTCCATAGCTTTATCTCAACAAACTGAAATTCCACCACTTAACTCGAAACTCTACTGCGCTACTCTTATAAAATCACCCCAAAACATGCTTCCTCCAATCGGCGAATGGTTGGTTCAATTCCTATCCCTTTTGCCATCCTAGTGGCGTCCTGTCTGCTGTAGTAGTGCTCACGCTCTCCTAGACCTGCACGAGCAGTTCCTGACTAAGTGACCCTGCTAACCACACCGAAAACAAGCATCCGTCCTAGAACGAGAAGGGGTTGGTCCATGTCGCCTTCCGGAAAAGCGACATATGACGTTCTGACTCGGCATTGACTTGTCTATCCCACCTTTCCTATTGGGTGGGATAGAATACTTTTCTTTGGTCATAGGCTCCTTCCCAAACTGGTTTCCATCTCTACTGGATCTGAACCTCAACCGAGATGCGGTAACTTGCTCCCTGATCATAATTCTAGACTGAACATTAGCAGGTGCGGCAACAACAACGGTTACGGCGCTAGCGGTGGTAGTGACAGTGGCAACAGCGGTGGCTCGATCTTCATCTTACTAGCTCGACAATTTTCCAAAGATCGCTAGCGCCTGAACGATCTTGTCAAAGCTAGGATTGCTCGGTGTTGCTACACTAGTACCGACTTGCGGTGGTATTCTTACACTCATGCTAGCCTGAGCCTGCGCTCTACCTTGGGTAATGACCCATGTCAGCGCTCTACCCCGAGTTACAGAAGCTACTGTCCTAATACTAGGAGTCCTCAGCTCCTGATCACTCATACTACAGAATCTTTATAGAAACTTGTTTTCTAATTCTAATACCATATTAGAATTTGAGTGACCCACACAAACAAGCTACCAATAAGCTATCACAGACATGCACCAGCATAAAATAAAGGCCATTCCTACTAACTATCCCATGACTCATCACACCTTATCACTCCAACCATCAACCTACTCTAATACCACTAAACGGGGATGTCACGCCCCGATTCTCCGAGCAGGTGCCCATCCTTCCGTGGTCAATTAAAAAGCGACGCCCTAAGACGCATCGCCAACCCATTCATTTTAATACGCATGCAGAAGTAAATAATTAATCCCTAGACAACAACAAAATGGGATAGAAAAGTAGGGCCACAATTTTCAAATCAACACTTTATTAAAAACCACAATTTGGTTTACAAACAGAGGCCAACTTTAGGGTCTAACTACAGGAAGTCTATCTTCATAAAGAACTTATGAGCCATTCATGCTCCTGACCCTTCCGCCTCAAGCTCTGAGATTCTTCACCCTAGGGACCTGAAAATGTTATCCCATAACAGGGTGAGACGAAGTCTCAGCAAGTTGACCCCTTAAGACCCGACAAGGAAAAAAATACGCCCTGAGGGCTACCTAAGCACAAACACGAGTTAGAGGACTTACCTTGGCCTTAGTCTCTTCCTGCAAGTCAATACAATTTTTAATATATCGAATCACATCAATCAATTCAAATCATTAAATTTAGATTGAACCATCAATCAATCGACCTAGTCAATTCCAAGATATCATGACCATCACACGATCATTTCAATTACTCACTCCAACTGTTGATTATAGCCCAACGGGCACAGCCTACTAAATCTTCGGTGGTGAATTACGGCCCAACGGGCACGGCCAATTCCAAATTCGGCGGTAAATTACGGCCCAACAGGCACGATCGGTTCCAAGTTCGGCAGTAAATTATGGCCCAGCGGGCACGGCCATAGTTTGGCAGTTGAGTACGGCCCAATGGGCACGGCCATATTTGGCAGTTTTCTTGATCTAACTCACAACATCATGCCCAACAACTTTCAATAGTCATCTTACTATGACTATGAAACATCACAAGATTATTCATTTGCGGCCAATGACATTGCACTTCACAATTAAATTCCTCAATTAACATAATATCTTGGCCTAATTTCCTCAAGTTAAAGAGACCCGATAAAAATAATCGTATGTGGGTACACGGTCAGCCTTAGCCAAAAATATAATATCTTTACTTTCAAAATTCCCACCGTTTATACAATCGATAAAAAAACATTTTTGGCGTTGTAAACCAACGCTTGGTTATTTTCTAATTAATTACTAAAAATAATAAATTTTGGGATAAATACCATAAAATTGCCAATCACACTCAATTTGCATTAAATAATAGCCAAATAAATAAATCAATCACACCACTACAATCAGCACGAAATTCTGGTCACCAGCTATTCCGGTCAAATTTCTGGAAATTAATTAATTAATTAATTAATTATGGAAATTAGTTAATAAATGCAAATAAATAGAACTTAGGTTCGTAAAGCCTAATTAAAAGCTGAGACGGGTTCGGAAAATTCTTGAACCCATCTAAATAAATACTATAGCCTATTTACTTGCTAATTGCACTAATCTAACCACCTAACATGCATCAGGGATTAACTAATTCACTAATCCATTCTAACTAACCACATAATCCTAACTTAACTTAAACTAATCAATCCTTAATCATCATTAACTTACTAATAAGGGATTAGTGAGTTAAACTCACTTGATTTGAGATCCACTTAGACGAAAACGACGGGGACGCGACGAGGATCGATAAACTCCAAAGCGAGAACGCTAACGGGGGCCAAATCGGGGCTGTAATCGGCCCGCAAAGCTTCATGGTTAAGCTAGTTTTGCGGCTTTGGCTCTGTGGAGACAAGAACGGCGGTTGAACAGGCGCGACTGCGGCTGGTTTTGGCGGCCACAGGTGGTGCAGGTGCAACACAAAGACGGGGGCTGCTACGTGGGCTTCAATGGGGCTCGGAGACGCAAAGACGGCGTTGATTCGGTGGCAAGGAGTCAACGTGGGGGCTTCACTGAAGGCTGCAATTGACTGGTTTAGTGGGGGGGAATTCTTCGTGGACGTGCTAGCGGAATGGAGTCTTCATGACAATTGCAGGTTTGACTTCAATGGGCTGCTCGGTGGGAGTTGTAGACGTGGAGAGGACTAGGGATATCTTCGGTGGGGCTGTTGCAGGCATGATCGACCGAATGAAAGAAAGAAAAATAGAGAGAGAGAGAGAGAGAAGGGTCGGTGGGTGAAGCACAAAGGAGGAAAAGACTAAATGGATAAGGAAGAGAAAAGCATAAGGGATGAGGATGTCAGGGGGTGTCGACCAGGGGGGAAATGTGTGAAGAGAGAGAGAGAGAGATCGGCTGGTGGAGGGGACCACCTGTCAAAAGAGAAAAAGAAATAGAGAGAGAAAAAGTCCAAGGTCAAAAGGGAAAAAGGGCTTCAGCAGGGGGAAAAACGTGAGAGAGAGTCTGGTGAGGGGAGGAAAAAGATAATTAAAACCAAAGTTTTTTTTTTTTTAACTCAACTTCACACAACAATAACAATTGGTCACCCTAGGGCCAATTTCTTCACCAACTTGCACAATTGAAGTCCAATTGAAGACCAAAATAAGACGGTCCCTCAAACCTACGAATTTCCCTCAATTTCGAACTCTATTTCCTTTTTTCTTGGAATCCGATTTCTAAACAAACCTCTCTAATTAAGGTCTAATTTTGTTGAAGAAAAGGCCCACACCACTTCCTTTCACCAAGTAGCTCACACCAAAGGCCAAAAATCCCTTCAAATAGGCCAATCCAAATTTATGTTTGTTTTTCAAATCGTCTGAATCGATTTTCTGTAAAAATCCCGAAAGGTGAGTTGACGTTCCTAAAATGAATCGTGAGATGACTGAATTTTCAATTTCTGAAATCGGGTTCAAATTCGCGGTTAATTTCACTTTGACACGATTTTAGCATGACCTAACTTACTAGGTAATTTTTAATAATTTTTGGTGCAATTGACCTGTGGTCAATTTTCTTCAAGCCACATGTACCTCTTTGACACATTGGCGGCTCTCGGTTGTCATGAAAATCTCAAGATTTCAAATACGGACATAGGGCGCCAAAATGACAGAAAAATCTATCTAGTGCTGATCGACGAGAATTTTGCAAATTAGTGGAATCGTCCACGTTTGGCTACACATCTCAATCGAACCGACCTATCTCTGATCTCTGATTGATTTTTAATTATGCCGTAATGACCCTTGCAGACTAACACAGTCTAGAAATCGATTCCTGATCAAATTCTCAAGTCTATTGCATTTAAAATCTTTAACTGCTTCACCCGATAGGCTAGTTATCTCGTGAGTGGCCATCTCAGAGAAAAGCACTATAGTTGCGTCGATGAAAAGCCCAACTTATCCAATCAAAATCAAAATTGAATTTGCAGGATGTCACAGAGGAAAAGGAAAGAAAGGTGGAGAGAGAATTCTAGTCCTATCAATTGTCCATCAAATCATTTGGACTCAATCAATCAATCAAGGAAAGCTAGTTCAGGAAACAAAATCCTAGCATTTAATAAGAGGATATACACTTGAGTGTGGAGGTTACGTCTAGATTAGCTAGAAGAGGCTAGAATAGATTCAAATCCTTCTCCTCTTTGCCGCCCAAAGCAAGTCCCACCCTTTTCTCTACTTCTTCCAACTTTGCCCTTTCGTCCTTAGTCCAATGGAAGAGCATTTCGGTCAATTCACCAAGATTGTACATTATTTATGCACTATTCTCGTACTTTGGTGCATTAAATGCCAAGATCTTGCCGAAAGAGGGCTTGATGGGCTTGAAGGGCCCATGGGCCTCACTTGGCCTGCCACCCTCTAGGGCGTGTGGGCCTTGGGCTGCCCACTTGGGCTCAGGCCCATTAGGTCCTCACCCATGCCCCGTTTCCACTTTTTCTCACTTTTATGTCCTTGTCAATGCTCTAGTGGTTTATCAATCCTCAAGATGATCTCGTCTAACAATCGCTTGTCGAAACAATTCCATTATGAAAAATCGGGTTAGAACGAGGATATAACAACTCTTTCCTCCTTAAAGAAAGTTCGTCCTCAATATTTGTTGGATCAGCCACTTCTTTGAACAAATGGGAGTACTGGCTCCTCATAATGTCCTCGCTTTCTCAAGTCACTCCCTTGGTGCCGTGATGCTGCCAGACGACTTTGACCAAGGGAATGACTTTATTACGAAACACTTGTTCTTTTATGTCCACGACTAGCACTAGTTCTTCGACATATGTCACTCTGTCATCCATCTCAATCTCCTCATAACTTAATATGTGCATTGAGTCTGGTTCATGCTTGCTCAGTATGGATATGTGGAACACGTTATGAATCTAGGCAAGATTTGGTGGTAGTGCCAAACGGTAGGTTAACATCCCTATTTGTTTCAGAATTTCAAAAGGCCCAACGAACCTAGGGCTTAGCTTCCATTTCTTGCCAAAACAGGACATACCCTTCATTGGCAACACTTCGAGAAATCTGTGATCGCCAACTTGAAACTCCAGAGGTCTCCATCATTTATCTGCATAGCTTTTCTGTGACATCCTGAAATTCGACCCCATTTCGATAAAGTGAAATGGGCATTTCGTCAACGTGCCTATGGTCCTTTTTCTCTAAGCTGATCACTCACGAGTTAACTAACATATTGGGTGAGGCCGTTAAGGGATGTATCCGTGGTAAAATCCCTAAAAGCTACCTAATTAGTTGGATTGGACTAAAATCGCGTCTGATCGATTATAACCAGGAAATTGAATTCGATTTCGGGAATCGAATATTTGAGTGTGTCACAATTCATTTTTAGGATCCTGTCTCATCGGCCGTCAAATTATTGACGAGTCTGAAATTTCAATAAAGAAATTATCGGAAGAAAATTGAAGATTAAAAAGAAATTAGAATGGGAAAGAGAAATGAAAATGAAATAAGAAACGTATTATAAGTTTATCTTTTTCTCTCTCTCCCTTTTCTCCCTTTTTCTCTCTCTTCTCTCTCCTCTCCCCTTCCCCCCCTCGTGCGAATTCTTTCCCCCCACCGACTCACTTTTCTCTCTCTTTCTCTCTTTCTTTTTGACTAGTCAAAGCTTTCTCTTTCTTCTCTTTCTTCTTTCTTCTTCCCCTCAACCCCACGTGACCGAACCCCCTCTTTCTTCTTTCTTCTTCGCGAAAACCAGAAGCTGAAGAAGAACGGAGATAGCAGCTCGCCGAAGTAGCTCGCGACCGCCACCCGCTTGCCGCTCGTCCAACATGCCCGCGCACGCCCGCACGTCCACCGCTCGCCACCATGCGCCGCCTGCCCTCTCCACCGCCTAGGCGTCCTTCCCCGTGCGTCTCCAGCCCTCATCCGCCCCGTCCGGCCACCGTGAGCGGCCGAGCAAGCCACCGGAGCCACCGTGCGACCTCACCGGACTGCCACTTGCCTTTCCGACCCTTCTCCGCCACTAACCATCTCTGTTTTCCCCTGTTTCGCAGCCAAACCAGCAACCCACAAAGTGGGTTTCCAGCCGGTTCGTGGGCCATTTTGGGCCGTTTCCGGGCCCCGAACCCGAGCCGTGCTTTGGAAGGAATCGATCCTCGCGCCGACCCCATCGGATTGATCAGATTTGCGCGCGATTCCGGTGAGGAATCTCACTAATCCTTGCTTAGTGGACTAATTACACTTAAGGGTTGTTTAGTTGTAATTAATTAGGTTTAGGCGGTTAGATTAGTATGGATTAGGGTTTATTAGTCAATTGTGATGCGAATTAGACAAATTGATTGTGCAATTAGCAAGTAGACGTAGTCTACTATTTATTGGAAGTATCTCGGGATTTTTCTCGACCCTAATCAGACTTCAATTTGGCAATTCGGGCCTAAGTGGAATTTTTGGCATTTAAATATTATTTTTCGAAATTAATTAATTAATTATTTTTTTCTGAAAATTCAACAGTGATGGCTAGTGACTGGAATATTATGCTGATGACCGTGGCAAAGTCCGTTTATTTAATCGGGCTTTATTTTAAGCTAAATTGAATTTCTTGTGTTTAAATATTAATGTTCGAAATTAATTATTTAATTATTTATTTTCCGGAAATTCAACTTGGATGGCTAGTGGCCGAATTTTTATGCTGATGATCGTGGTGCAGCCCGTTTATTTAATTGGGCTTTAATTTGAGCTAAATTGGATTTATTGTGATTAATTATTAATTTTTGAAATTAATTAATTAATTATTTATTTTTTGGAAATTAAGGTTGGGTTAGCCAACAACCGAAATTTTTTGATGATCGTCGTGGTGAAGTCCGTTTATTTAATGGAGCTTTATTTTGTGTTGAATTGAATTATTTGCAAAGGATGGGAATTATTCTTTAATTGGATAATCAATGGTTATTAATTGAAAAATAACCGGGCATCGGTTGATAATACCAAAACTATTTGAGCGGGCTATAGAAAATGTGGGAGTTATGGAAAGGAAAATATTAGATTTTGGCTAAGGCCAGCCGTGTGCCCACGCACGATATTTTATTGGGTATTTTTAATACGAATAAATGAGGCCAAGACATTACTTTAATTGAGGAAGTTAAGTGCGAGGCACAATGTCATTGTGCCGTGGGGGATTAATCGTGTGTTAGCTTATAGTTGAAGCAAGATGATTAATGGAAGTTAATGTGATGTGTGTTGTGTTGAGGGAAACCAATGGATCATGAACAGGTAAAGGACTAAGTACTACACAAGTAGAAGACTTCGTGTGAGTTACCCCTAGCGCCTTATACCATTGCTTATTATAGTTAAGGGCTAAGTGTTACATGGCGACCTGAGTCGCATGGGAATTACCTCTAGCGCCTTACAGCATTGTTATGCATAGTGAAGGGCTAAGTGCTACACGATGGCAAGATCCTGTGTGAGTCACCTCTAGCGCCTTACCCTATTGCATTTTGTAGTGAAGGACTAAGTACTACACGATAGTGAGATTTCTTGTGAGTTACCTCTAGCGCCTTATACTATTGTTTTTTGTGGTCAAGGACTAAGTACTGCACGATGACGAGACTTTGTGTTAGGGTCACCTCTAGTGCCTTGAGCCTATATTTGAGTGGGAATGTTGAATGGGACTGTTGAGATTAATTATCGAGTATAGATGAAATCATCGATATGGTTTGATTCGTTTGTCGTGGATTGACTAATTGAACTGAATTGGCCAGGGAAGGGTCATTGTTGACATGCAATCGACTAGGTCGATTGATCATTATTTTGATTTGATGTTGTGAATTGCTTGATTGAATGGAAATGACCGTGAGTGGTCTTGTTGACATGTAATCGATTGTGTCGATTTGATCGATGCTTCGATCAGTGATGTGACTGCTTGGGTGTCTATTTGAACTGTGCTAATATGCAGGTGGAATCTGAGGCCAAGGTAAGTCCTTCGACTCATGTTGTGCATAGGCAATCGTAAGGTGTATTGGTTTACTAATTGAGTCTTAGTGGGGTAGAACTTACTGAGACGTAGTCTCATCCCAGTTTGGGGAAATCATTTCAGGCCCTTAGAATGGCAGGACCTCCACCTCCTCGTCCTCGTATGCATTACGGTGTCCTGGAACATATTTCAGAATTTGAGACCCATTTCCATGTCCATCCTCACCCAGAAGGATTAGTATACGTATTAGTTCAGTCTACCATCTGGGTTAATGTGGGGGAGGAAGACCAGAGGCCCCACAGGTATCGGTCTTGGTATCGCGATTATTTTGATGGACGCAGAGAAGGTCCTATCCCGGAAGAAGACGTGCCTTTTGATGTGATGGAGAAGGCGTTCGGTGAGGGAACAGCAGATCGAGTGGATGGATCGGTAGTGGACGTGAGGGACCCGTAGCAGGAGGCTGAGGCTCGCACTCCCGTATATTCAACCGAGGGGGACATTGGGCATGAAGGTAACGGTGAGATGCCACAACAGGAGGTGGAAGGGCCGGAGGAGGACGAGGACTGGGGAGCAGCTGAAGAGATGCCTGAAGATGAGCCGACGTCTGAAGCCGAGGACGAAGCGGAAGAAGAGAATGATCTTAGTGAAGAGGAGTCAGAGGAGGATCAGGATGATCCTAAGTATGACCCAGATGAGGATTGAAATCCCATCTCTTGGTGAATTCTTGTATATGTGTAGATAGAGTGAGACCTAAAGGTTGTGAATAGTTTGTGATGTGCTCTGTCTAATGTCATGTATAAAGGTTTGGTTATAAATTTCAATATGAAAAATATGGCCTGCTTTTCTATCCAATTGTTTTATTGTCTGGGGATTTATAACTGCTTCCGCATGTGCTTAATCAATGAAAGGGTCGGCGATACATAGTCCTGGGATATTGCATTTTAAAATCGACCAAATAGAAGGATGTGTGCATGCCCGAGGATTGGGGCGTGAAATTTTCTAGCTGCTTTGGACTATCTTTAACCTTTCCCGGATGATATGTACTACATTTGTGGATTGATGCACTAGCTCGAGGCCCGTAATTTTCCTTTTTTTGACTTCATCCTACCAAACGAGCATTCTACAAGCACGACTGTATAGTGCCTCAAATGGTGCCATTTTGATACTCTGTTGATGACTGTTGTTGTACGCGAACTCAATAAGATGCAGTTGGTCTTTCGATCCTCCTTTGAAATCCACGACACAGGCTCGCAGCATGTCCTTGAGAGTTTGGATCATTCTCTCTGAGTGCCCATCAGTCTATTGATGATAAGTTGTGTTAAAATGCAATTTTGTTCCCATAGCCGTCTGTAAGCTTTTTCCAAAATGTGGTGGTGAACTTAGGATCCCTATCCGAAATTATCATCGCCCCATGCAATCTAATTATCTACCTCACATATAGCTCAGCATACCAATTATGGCATAATCCTTTCGTATCGCAATGAAGTGGGCTGACTTGGTGAATTGGTCAACCACAACCTAAATGGAATCATTACCTCTCTGACTCCTCGACAGTCTCATCACGAAGTCCATCGTGATATGCTCTCATTTCTATTCCAGTATCTCCAACGATCGTAGCAAACCACCAGACTTACAATGTTGGGCTTTCATTTGTTGGTTAAGCACTTCATCACATGCTTTGCAACGTCAACCTTCATGCCACTCTACCAATAATATTGCCAAAGATTCTTGTACAACTTCATAATACCTGGATGGATGTTGTAGTTGCATTGATACGCATCTGCTAAGATCTCTTCTCTAAAATCTACATCGTTAGATACACACAGTCGTCCTCGGAACTTCAAGATCCCATCATCCGTCACTTGGAAATCTGGGTACTTCTTCTCAGGGCTCCCTTGCATTATCTTTTAGATTGCCGGATCCATCAATTGCAAGGTTTCAATCCTGATTTGCACTTTGGGTTCAATTCTAAGAGTAGCCATAAGACTAGAAAGATGACCTATCTTGAACTTGAAATCTGAATCCCGTACACCTTAGAGAAGTATCCACCCTATCATTTGCGCAATTGATGACTTTCGATTGAGTGCATCCGCTACCTTATTGGTCTTCGCATGATTGGTTGTAGTCATAGTCTTTAAGAAGTTTCATCTAGTGCCTTTGTCTCATATTCAACTCTTTTTGTGAGAACAAGTACTTTAGACTTTGATGGTCAGTGTAGATCGTGAACTTTTCCCCACACAGGTAGTGTTTCCAAATCTTCAAAGCGAAGATAATCACTGCCAACTCCAAGTCGTGCATCAGATAATTATGCTCGTGAGGCCTCAATTGCCTAAACGCATATGCTACAACTCTTCCATGTTGCATCAAGACGCCACCCAATCCTTTAAATGAAGCAACATTGTAAATCTCATACCCTCTAGGACCAAACCGTATTGTCAACACTGGGGTAGTCATCAACTTGTGCTTAAACTCTTGAAAACTCTTCTTGCACTTGCCCATCCATTCAAACTTCACTTCCTTCTTTAATAACCGCATTAGGGGCGTAGTTATTTCGGAGAACTTTTCAACGAATGTCAGTAATAGCTAGCTAGTCCTAGAAAACTCCAAACTTCAGTCACCATTATAGGTCTTGGCCAATTCTTGACCACTTTGATCTACATCGAATCCATTAAAATTCCATTGCTCGATATCACATGACCCATAAATGCTACTCAATTAAGCCAGAACTCGCACTTACTAAACTTAATGTATAATGCATGTTCTCGGAGGGTCAGTAATACCATCTTCAAGTGCTGCTTATGCTTTTCTAGGCTCCTTTAGTACACCAATATGTCATCGATGAAGACTATGACAAACTGATCCATATACGCCTTGAACACCTAATTCATTAAGTCCATAAAAGCATCTGGGGCATTGGTTAACCCAAACGACATCACTAAAAACTCATAGTGGCCATATCACGTTTGAAACGCGGTCTTCGAGATATCCTCCTTGATTCTCAGTTGATGATAGCCCGTTCTCATGTCTATCTTTTAAAATACTGAAGCTCCTTGAAGTTGATTGAATAGGTTGTTTATCCTTGACAACGGATACTTGTTCTTGACCGTCACCTGATTGAGTTGTTAGTAATCAATGCACAGTCACAATGATCCATCCTTCTTTTTCACAAACAGGACAGGTGCTCTCAAGGTGATGCGCCAGGGCAAATAAATCCCCTATCCAACAATTCCTGCATTTGTACCTTCAGCTCCTTCAACTCGAATAGCGACATCTGATACGGTGCCTTGGAGATTTGTTCTGTTTTTGAGGCTAACTCTATTACGAACTCAATCTCTCTTTCTAGAGGCAATCCTAACAACTCTTTCGAAAAGACATCCGCAAATTCTCGTACCATAATGATGTCCTTTAACTTTGGCTAATCCATTATCAAATCCTCAACCATTGCCAGATAGCTTTGGCAACCCTTCTCAAGCAACTGTTCTACCTTTAGCGAAGAAATCAAAGGTGTGGACGATCCACCCTTATGTCCTATAAACTCATAACTAGATATACCAAATGGATTGAACTGTATGGCCTGACTATAATAGTCAACCATGGCTTGTCATTTGTCGAGCCAATCCATTCCAATTATAACGTTGAAATCACGTATAGCCAAGATAGCTAGATCTATCAACTTTTTTCGCCCATTAATAATTATCTCACACCCTTGACAGTCAAAACATATAACACCTTGTCATTCATTGGGGTGGAGATTCTAAGAAACATTTCCAACGGTTTCAATTCTAACCCAGCTAACTTCATGAATTAATCAGCTATAAACGAATGCGTCGCACTTGTATCAAGCAAAGCATACACAACATGTTGATGCAAAGAGACCATACCTATAATTACGACCTCGGAATCCTTGGCTTCTTCTCTGGTTACTCTGGGCTCGGGGTCGGTTCAAATTGTCCTGCGACGTGGCTCCTGATCATTGTCCTATGAATTGTGGTCGCGGCTACGCTCCAGCCAGTTGTCGTGGATAGTTCCTAACATGGTGACCGTGCTAACCACTTCGAAAGCACGTTCCCATCTGGGTGCAACATGGTGCGGATCCATGAAACTTGCTGCAAAATTGGCACCCGTGGTTCAGGTTGTCCATCAGCTTTCTGATGCTGTTCTTCCTATTGGAAGGGATAAGATGCCTTCCTCCTAACATCGACTTCTCCCCGAACCGATGATTATCCCTATTGGCAGCAAACTAGGATCTAGATGCAGTTGCTCGCTCAGTCATATCCCTTTTGATCAACTGAGCCCTTTCCTAAAGCTCATTGTAGTCCTTCAGGTTCAAGGGCACCAACTAACTATGAATTTCTAGTTTCAGTCCATCTCGGAACCTCCTAGGTCGGTCAACAAGATCCTCAACCATCCTTGGAGCATACTTCGATAGCTCCGTGAACTTGCCTCGTACAGGTCCATGAATAGATTGTTCTAGTGTAGTCACAAGAACACACATGTCTTTTGCTCTCAAGCACACTCAGAAAAGTATTTCCGTTAAATGCTTCCACGAACGTGCCCCAAGCCTGGATGGTACCTTCAGGAAAGACTCTTCTCCAAGTGGCCTCCCACCAATCATTAGCATTGCCCTACAATTGGTAGATCGCCAGGGTCACCTTTTCCTCCTCTATACACCTCAGCAAGGCAAAGGCTTTCTCCAGCTCCTTAATCCAAGAAGCAGTAACCTCGACATCACCCTTTCCTATGAACTGGGGTGGCTTTAGCTAAATGAATTACTCCACCAACCTCTAGTTCTCGTTTCCAGCTAACAGGTCATCGTGGTGAGCAGTGACAGCAATAGCTTGCTGTTGAGCCTGCTGCTGAGCCTACTGCCCCATGAAGTTCCCTATGGTCTCTAGGGCCTACAGAATCCCCTAAAATCTAGAATCCTTGTGTGCCCTGACTCAGCTATTAGCTGACCCGGGAGCTGCCATTCCTCGTTGCATTCTTGATTTTGGGCTAAACTTCACTCACAATTGATTCCACAGCCCTAACAATATATTTAGCAATTCAAAATCACAAATCAGCTAAACAATCAGCAATCACATGCATTGCGTAAGCATTCTTATCTAACTATCCCAAGGTCTCAACACACCTTCTCACTCCAAGTAATGACAATGCTCTAATACCAACAAAGCGGGGATGTCATGCCTCGATCCACGTACGGCCGCGCGACAACCCACGCTCGACGTATTTTCCCTTTTGGTCTTTTGCTTGTGAAGTCCCAAGAAGCGTTGCCGACCTAATTCGCAATAAATATAATTTGCACAAGTGGAAGCGTAAATAGATCTCCAACCATTCAACGAATAGGGATAGTTCGAATAAAAAAAAAACATAACCATATATATGCATCATAAGTCAACGTTTCATACATGTCATGATCATAAGTTAAACAACTAGCTTCATCACATCCGATACGCATGACTGCGCTGTGACGACCTTCTATAAAAAGGGCTCGAGGTACACCTAACACCTCTAATACTATAAGGGCGGTTTAAAAAGTATCATCAACCCGACTACTACCTAAGCCTCAATGGCCTCTGGAATCCATGGCTCTAGCTCGGCGATCAACTTCGGGTCGAGCTCAGGGTCGGACACTTCCCCATTAGGAATGTCCCCTTCCTTGGGCATTCCAGCTGATACCTCCCCTTGAGCCTCTAACACCCGACGAACCATCAAAGCTGCAAATAGGACCATGGCTCTCATTACCCACCCAAAAATACCAGGTCACGAATCACTAATGCACGAGGTTAAGTATGAAAGCGCTAGTATAAACACCTAGAGGGGGTAAATAGGTGTGAAAATAGATTTTGCGAAATGCAGTAAAAATATTTTAATTTTAAATTGAGTTTGATAAACAACATACTTTGAAGGAATTCAGACTTTAACAACTATTTCGAACCACAGAAAAATGTTACAGCAAATAAAGTAAAGGAGTTTACAGAAGAGAAAAATGAACACAAGATTTATAGTGGTTCGGCTTAGATTAAGCCTACGTTCACTCTCCATGCTAACAGCCTTCTAGCTGTTTATCATTATGAATTGAAAGAGAATTACAGCCTTATAATCTTGACTCTCAGTGAAGAGTTTCTACTACTCTAACAAAGTCACTTTTTAGTGTTTCTCTCTCTTTTGAATACAAGTTTAAGCAATATATGATGAAGAACAAGTGATTTGGAAGCTTCAGACTTTGGAATTATTCTTTTCACTCTCTCTTTCAAATGACTTGAAAAACCTCCTTAAATACTCCTCTATGCCTTTTCGACCATTGGCACTTTCTAGAGGAATTTTTCCAATCAACCCGTTGGACAGAATCAATTAAGGAGATCTTGAGCTATTCGAAGATTGAGATGAAAGCCCGATGATCCTAGTCTCCCATACAAACAGAATATTGGTTTCCATAAGTAGATTTTTTCCAAATAAACTTGCCTTCCAAAAATGATTTTTTCGCTCCATGATTGATTCCAATAAAGATAACCGAAAGGTAAGTGATATTTCCAACCAGAAAGCCATATATATCCTATTCGTACTGAAGCCTTGAAGGAAGAAAAATAATCCCAAGTTTGATTATATCTTTGTTCTTTATTTGCGTTCAGTCTAGGTCTTCGTTAGAGTGGGGCAGACTTCTTGATGTAAGATAGACTTTGAAAGAATTTTCCCAGAAGTCTCATGTTCCTCAGAAGGAAAATGAGAATAGAACTTAGAAAAGTTTTGTCAGCTTCAAAACCTAATAGGAGTTTTCTCCAACAATCTTTCACTTTTTTATGGTGACAAGACTTTCATGCAGATTTAAAACATATATCCTGCAAAAAAACACTGTTGCAATGCATGATAACTTTTAATAAGAACATATTATTATAGAACTGAATGACATTGATTCTACATCCACAAAAAACACATTAGTCTTGACAATTTAGAGTTCAAGAGTTCAAGAACCACAAATAAGTTCAATCCACAATCACAAACCACAAAAGTTAACTGCAAATCATAAGTTAACATAAGCAAGTCCAAACAAACAGGAACTTTTAAATCTACTCTCATTCTTCCCCTTTTTGTCAATAGCAAAAAGAAAGAGATAATCAAAAGTGTGAATAAAAAGAATGATATAAAAGATGGAGTCATTCAGGGTTGTCTAGGAACGCGAACAAGTCAGAAATCTTCCAACAACTGCACTACCTCCTCAAGCTTCTCTTGGCACTGATGATAAACATTCTCTACTCTAGCTACAGTCTACGAAACCTGTTGATTCAACGTCTGAAATTGAGTATTAAGAGATTGTACCTTGCTTGTTAGAAAATCTAAGGTAGACCTTAAGGTAGTATGTAGCTTATGAATTTCAACCTCCGTTGCATATTGTTGTGCCTTTATCTCCGAAAGGAGTTCTACTATCCTTGGATAGTTTGCATCAGGGTCAGTTGGGCACTAGCTTCAACAAAGTGAACTTGTGGAGTATCCAGAATTGAAGGAACATCAACTTGAATGCTTGCAGTTTGTTGTTTGTCTTGACTCGGAGTTTCCTCTTCAACATCAACTTCAGGGAAATGTGATGCAAACACATCTTCAGCATCTGCAGGAGATCGACTAATGCGATCACTAGCAATAGGTGCGGGAGTTTTCTCATGGTCTCCCCCTATTTTGTTGCCTTTAGGTTGAGAAGAGACTTCTCCTTCTTCTTCTTTTTCCTTTCCAGCGCTAGATTTCTTTTCTTGTTTAGTGTCCTCTCATTTAGATGCAGCATTTTCCGTATTTTCTTCAGTGTCATCCAATACTGGTATTGCACCAGTGTCTCCTTCAGAATCTTCATCTTCATTCTCTTTCTCTGCTGATTTTTCAGCATCACCTTCTTCTTCATCTTCTTGTTCTTCTTCCTTTACTTGTTCACCTTATTCTTATTCTGTCTCTTCAAAATCATGAGAGCCTTGAAGATTTTGCAAGGTGAGCGCATAAATTGTCAAATCATCCTCCTCTTCTTTGTCCATCAAGAGGATAGACTTCTTTTTCTTTGAAGTCTTTTGGACAACATCTTTACCATTTCGCTTCCTTGCAGCAGTAGATCCTTCCTTCATTCTGCTAGATGATTCCTTCTTCAAAAGATCCAAGGCCTTAGATAGATCTTTCAGCTTCATTTTTGAAATAATTTTCATTCCTATCTCCATAGGAGTGAGAGTTCTTGCTCGAAGTAGAGAAGGCAACTAGATCTGAAAATGTCTGAACAATATTGTAATCAAGGCAGAGTAGGGCAATTGTCCTTTTTCTTTCATCACAGTCTTCTACATATGCAAGAAGATAGTATGCGGCAGAGAAAAATGAATTCCATTACAAATAGCCCACATTATTTTCACCTCAAATTTGGAGACATTAGTCTTGGAGACAACCTTCGGTCTGATGCAATTGATGACAATCTTGTGCAGCATAATTTTTTATTCTGGCGAACAAGACTAAGTGATACTCCCACTCGACAGTCTGTCCTTCACCATAAATTGAGTAGATTGACTAATGGAAACATTAATGGATAGAAAACCACTTCATTCAACACCCAAAATATCAGCCAGAATATCCACATCAACAATGAACACTTTGTCACAAATAGTGAAATGAATGTGAGTTTGATCCAAGAAAGACAGCTTGGAATAAAAATACGCTGTCAACTTAGGACAAGCTTCTACTGTCTCAGCACAAAATTTTTCAAGTTGAAGATTGGCTAACCTTTCCCTCAAGTTAACCTTTATATAGTCAGGGAAGTCAAAGTCGATTGTGTGAGGGTTTATTACCCCTTTGTTTAGCATTTGAGCATAAACCTTTTTATGCTCTTTAGAACGAAAAACCTTCGTTATTTCTCCAGGAATTTTAGTAGCCACACCCATCTGGGGTTGGAAATTCGTAAAAATTCTCTCATCATCATCTTTGTTCTCAGTTTGACTTTTTGACCCAAAACGTGGATCAGAAGGAAAATTTACAAACGCCTTTTCTGCTATTCCTCTTGGCGCTATTCCTAGTCTTTCCATTGTTCTCAAAAACAGAGTTTCGTTGCCATACCCATTATCTTTCAGAAAATCAGTGACAAAGGTCATTGGACTTCCACCTTGTTTCAAAGAGGTGTAATGCTTGAAGAGTACCTTAGGCCTCATTACTCTGATAGGAATTGCTTCTTGTTCAACTTCCTCATCTACAGATTGACGAGGAGAACTCTGCGGAGAATCTTCACCAGTAAAATCGAAGTGAGTTGGTCCTTCAAGCATGTTCCGTGGACCCTGACTTACAATGCGAGAGGATTTCCTCTGGTATGACATAGTTGCAGACTTGGAGGACTTCGTAGACATGTTCGAGTGAAAGAAAGAAAGAAACTTGCAGAGAGATTTTGAGAGAAAAAATCGAGGGAGAGAGAGATTTGGAAGTGCTGTGCTCGAAAGAAATATTTTGAGGTATTTAAAGAAATCGAAAAGAGGAAAATGAAACATCACAAGGAAAAATGCCTTTTCAGAACAAATTTTAAAAGGTAACAGCTAAAAATTCGAAATCCGAAAATTAGCAATAAAATAGTAATTTCTAAAAATAAAAAAAGGCAATCAACAATTCAAATATAATCATACCTATTTAGATTTTACATAATAAAAATAAAATACTTGGATTGGAGAAGTTTTCATACTGAAGTAGTTTCTTCAAGTTGAAGTTCTGAGTCTGATCAACTTCAAACTTAAATGGAGAGAAGAGATGATATTCAGCTTGCTGCGAATTGACTCAAATAAGTTCTTCTCCAAAGGTTTTGTGAAGATATATGCCAGTTGATTCTTCAAATCAATAAATTGAACCATAATCTCGCCATTTTGGACATGATCTCTTATAAAATGATGACGAATCTCTATGTTCTTTACTCTTGAATGAAGAATTGGGTTTATTGTAAGGTTGATAGCACTTGTATTTTTGCATCTTATCTCTGTGCAGGATTCTTCTATTTCAAAGTCTCTTAGTTATTGTCTTATCCATAGAATTTAAAAACAACAACTCCTAGGAGCAACATATTATGCTTCTGCTGTAGATAATGCCACAGTACTTTGTTTCCTTGAGAACCAAGATACCAGCATTTGTCCGAACAGTTGACAAGTGCCAAATGTGCTCTTTCTATCTTCTCTACAACCAGCTAAATCAGCATCAGAATAACCAAGTAGAGTAAAGTCTCTTTCTTTTGAATACCATAGACCTAGCTTTGGAAAAGTTGCAACATATATGATGATGCGTTTAATGGCACTTAGATGAGGTTCTTTTGGATCAGACTGAAATCTAGCACATATACACACACTGAATAAAATATCAGGTCTAGAGGCAGTGAGATAAAGAAGAGAACCGATCATGCTTCTATATAGTTTCTAATCTATTTTCTTTCCTCCTTCATCCTTGTCGAGTTTTGATGAGCTTGACATAGAAGTTTCTGTTCTCTTGCAATTTTCCAATCCAAATTTTTTTATAAGATCTTTGGCATATTTCTCCTGGTGAATGAATATACCTTTCTTTGATTGTCTAACTTGCAACCCCAACAAGAAGGTCAATTCACCCATCATGCTCATTTCAAATTCATCCTGCATAGATCTTGAAAATTTATTGCAGAGATTTTTGTTAGAAGAACCAAATAATATATCATTTACATAAAAATGTACAAGTAGAAAATCTTTTCATTCTCTTTTTATAAACAGAGTAGTATCAACTTTTCCTTTCTCAAAGCCATTCTCTGTTAGAAACTTACTCAACCTTTCATACCAAGCTCATGGTGTCTACTTTAGAGCATATAATGCATTTTTTAGTCTGTAGACAAAGTTTGGTTTTCTTGGATTTTCAAATCCTGATCGTTGTTCCATATAGACTTCTTCTTGAATGAATTCATTAAGGAAAGCACTTTTGACATCCATCTAGAATAACCTGAAATTTTGACAGGCAAAAGCAAGTAATAATCTAATTGCTTCTAACCTTGTTACTGATGCATAGGTCTCGTCATAGCCTATCCCTTCTTCCGATGTGTATCCTTTTGCCACAAGCCTTGCTTTATTTCTGATTACTTTTCCTTTCTCATCTATCTTGTTTTTGAAAACCCATTTTGTTCCAATCACAAATTTGCCTTTGGGTTTTGGAATCAGCGCCCACACATCATTGATGCTAAATTGTCTGAGTTCTTCCTACATAACTTCTATCTAGCTTTCATCAGACAATGCTTCTTCTACTCCTTTTAGTTCTATCTCATAAACAAGTGTTAATGCACTGGAGTCTTCTTTTCCTTTGGATCTGGTGTGGATTCCTTCATCAATTTTGCCAATGATAAGTTCCTTGGGATGACTTGACTTGTGCTTCCAATTTTTATTTGATTTGAGAATCTGTTGATCCTCTGTTCCTTTTGAATCGTCTTGTTCTGCTTGTTGCTATATGCCAGAAGACTGAACCTCTTCGAGGGAAATAGACTTTGTTAAGTCTGGAACTAGTTTAGACTTTTCAAGTTGAATCTGATCTGGTTGATTTTGCACATAATCCTGAAACCTAACATTCATAGATTCTTCTACAAATTAAGTCTTCTTCTTAAAGACCTTGTAAGCTTTGCTTGACGTCGAATAGCCAAGAAAAATTTCTTCATCTGATTTTTCCTCAAACTTTCCACATCGATCGTTTGCATTCTTCAAAATAAAGCACTTACGGCCAAAGACATGAAAGTAAGAAACATTTGGCTTCTTTCTTTATTATACTTCTTAGGAGGTCTTCTCTAGGATAGGCCTTAAAAACACTCTGTTGATTATATAACAGGTAGTAGAAACTACTTCTGCCCAAAATTGAGAGGATATATTGCTTTATATTAAAAGAGTTATGGCCATCTCCTATAAAGATTTGTTTTTCCTTTCCACAACCTCATTTTGTTCTAGAGTGTATGGAGAAGACAAAAAATGTTGAAAACCAGATTCATCACAGAAGTCTGCAAAATCCTGATTTTCAAATTCACCTCTATGATCTATTCTTATCTTGAAATAGCATAACCTTTCTCATTCTAAAATTTTTTGGCAACCTTTGAAAAATATGAAAAAGTTCCACGATTACTAGACAATACTTGTTTCCACCAAGACTCTGAGTTCTTGACGACCCAAAAAGATCCATATGAAGAAGCTACAAAACGCGACTGGTAGAAACCTGATTTACTAGTTTAAAAGAACTTCAGACTTGTTTTCTTAAGACACAGGGAGTGCATAACTCAGACTTCTGATAAGCCAAATTATGACGCCCTCGAACCAGCTTCTTAGAAGAAATTTTGACAATTTGCTTCATATTTACATGACCAAGCTTTCGATGCCAAAGACTTGCTTCATCTTGAATAGAAATATGGCACTATGAATTTTCTGGATTTACATCTAGAAGGTATACGTTGCCATGCCTTTACCTAGTAAAGGATTGAGAGAAATCTTAACTAATTACAGAACAAATGCCTTCTTAAAAGTTTATTCTGAAATCTGTATCACAAAGCTTACTTATACTTAGAAGGTTGTAATTTAAACCTTTCACCAATTACACATTGTTGATAGTTAGACTTCCAATCTTCACTGTTCCATATCCTATAATCTTCCCTTTGTTGTTTCCACCAAAAGAAACTTTTCCTCATTTTAGTCTACCAAGCTTTATGAAACAACTTGAGTCTTCTGTCATATGCCTAAAATAACCACTGCCCAAATACCATTTGACTTTTCTTTTAATAGTGACCTGCAATCAGAAGAAAAACTCAAACTTTTTTTGGTACCCATATTTTCTTTGGTTCAGGAGTGTTAGTATTAAAAACAGTTTTTATCCAATATCTCTTAACTGGTCTCCAAACTTCGGGACATTCATTCTCAAAATGTTCTGAGTTGTTACACTTAGAATATCATAGAACACTTTGGCCAACAAGTTTACAGACGCTTTTTGAAAATGATTTTTGTAAAATGTCTTTACAGGTTTTTGTCTAAGTCTCTCTTTTACTTTAGGAAAATCAATTAAATGAATAGCTTCATCATTCATACCCAAACCGGATTTATTAAAATAAGGTATTTGAGTTGTAAGAATTTTCTCTAATTTTTCTGATCTCTTGGAAAACCTTTTTGCAATATTTGAAATTTCCTTTTTTAAAACAACATTTTCTTTTGAAAGAGAATCAAAGTTTTCTTTCAAATCATCGAAGCTTCTTTTTAGACTTTCAAACTTTTCTTTCCAAGAAACTTCCTGTTGCCTGAGCTTGGAATTTTCATTTTTCAGTTCGGAAATCCCTTTAAGAGGTGACTTAAGATTAAGGCAAAGTTCATCAATATACATAGAAACTTTAATAGGAATTTCCGAGTGACTAACCTCGATTTCTTTGTCAGAATCTGAATTAGTGTCTGTCTCTATTTTTGAGTTTGACTCTAAATGAGCCATCAAACATATGTTCACAATTCTTAGCTTTCTTCACATTCGGTGTCACTCCAGATTTCTGCTTTAAGAGCTTTCATGTACTTCTCAGATTTTCCTTTCTTCTTTTTCAACAAGGGACAATTTGGTTTGATATGCCCCTTTTTTTCTTACATTCAAAGCATATAACATCCTTGTTATTTTCAATCTTCTTCCCTTTCTATTCAGTTTCCTGAATTTCTGTATCATAAGGGCCAGCTCCTCATCGTCTATATCATCATCCGAATCTGTATCATTAGAATCAACATTAGACTTTAAAGCAATTGATTTCTTACCTTTAGGATCTTCCTCATCATTGATTTGCTCCACTTCATATGATTGAAGCGTGCCTATTAGTTCGTCAACTGATTGAGGCATGATTATCTAAGTTTCTCTTATTGAAGTCTTCACATGATTCTAGTCTTTTGAAAATCCACGCAATAGTTTGTTGACTTTCATTGGTCCAAAAATTGGTTGACCTTGATAAGTTAGACCATTCACAATTTCTGTAAAGCGACTGAACATATCAGAAATAGTTTCTCCAGGCTTTATTCTGAAGGCTTCATATTATCCAAGCAGAATATTTATTTTTGTTTCCTTCACACGGTCAGTCCCCTCATAGGTAACATGTAATCTATCACAAACTTCTTTTACAGTTTCACAAGAAGAAATTCGGTTTTGCATTAAGAGCTTGTCTCTTGATAATTTGAGCTTGTATGGATTCATCAGCATCTTTCTCAATTACTTCTTTTCCTTTGTCTGAAGTTGATGTTGCCTTTGGATTGATCCCTTTTTCAACAACAACCCACTCCAGAGGATCTCTGGATCTGAGAACTGCCTTCATTTTGTTCTTCCACACATTATACTCTTTTCCATCGAAATAAGGAGGTCTGGTGTTGCTTTGTCCCTCAACCAATCTTTGAGCCAAAATACTAGCCATGGAAGATCTTTAGCTTAAAGTAAAAACACTTCAACAAAATAAGCGCACGAGCTCTGATACCAATTGAAAGCACTAGCATAAACACCTAAAGGGGGGTGGATAGGTGTGAAAACATATTTTGTGAAATGCAGTAAAAATACTTTAATTTTAAGTTGAGTCTGATGAACGATAAACTTTGAAGGAATTCAGACTTTAACAAATATTTCAAACCACAGAAAGATATTACAACAAATAAAGTAAAGGAGTTCAGGGAAGAGAAAAATGAACACAAGATTTATAGTGATTCGGCTTAGATTAAGCCTACGTCCATTCTTCACGCTGACAGCCTTCTGGCTGGTTATAACTATGAATTGAAAGAGAATTACAGCCTTATAATCTTGACTTCTTAGTGAAGAATTTCTACTACTCTCACAAAGTCACTCTTTAGTGTTTCTCTTTCTTTTGAATACAAGTTTAAGCACTATATGATGAAGAACAAGTGATTCGGAAGCTTCAGACTTTGGAATTCTTCGTTTCACTCTCTCTTTCGAATGACTTGAAAAACCTCCTTAAATACTCCTCTATGCCTTTTCGACCGTTGGCACTTTCCAGAGGAATTCTTCCTATCAACCCATTAGATAGAATCAATTAAGGAGATCTCGAGCCATTTGAAGATTGAGATGAAAGCCCGATGATCCTGGTCGCCCATACAAACAGAATCTTGGTTTCCATAGTAGATTCTTTCCAAATAAACTTGCCTTCCAAAAATGATTTTTCCATTCCGTGATTGATTCCAATAAAGATAACCGAAAAGGTAAGGGATATTTCCAACCAGAAAGCCATATATATCTTGTTCGTACTGAAGCCTTGAAGGAATAAAAATAATCCTGAGTCTGATTATATCTTCGTTCATTACTTGCATTCAGTTTGGGTCTTCGTCAGAGTGGGGCAAACTTCTTGATGTAAGATAGACTTTGAAATAATTTCACAGAAGTCTCGTGTTCCTTCGAATGAAAATGAGAATGGAACTTAGAAAAGTTTTGGCATATTCAAGGCCTAATAGGAATTTTCTCCAACAAGGTAGACTTTCGTTGACCCAGATGGTCATGACATAACGCGTGTAGTGCGTGTTGGTCCTTCCTGGTACAGGATACTCTGTCACCTCCTAACTATGCTCTACAGGGAGGCCAAACCATATCTGACGAAACAACTCAGCCATTCTTAGGGTCTATAAACATTCAACAAACAAATATGAGATGAACTCAATGAGTGACTTCCTAGACCTCACATAGAGAAGCTATTCACCTTGGAAGTGCCCTAAACATGCAATAATCTATCGATGGCCAAAACACAGCAAAGCTCCTCTCGCTTTACCCTAACTATTCACATAAAAGCGAATCCATTACTCAAGGCCATCAATATGAACACACAGGCAAATTCCATCGTATTTTTCATGCTTCTGAGCCAAACATATGAATGCACAATATAAATAAATCATGCGAATGTACCATGCAATAATCCAGACTTGAACGCATACGAATCTCATGCACTTTCCATACAAATATGTCTAGATTATTATGGCCACTCAAGACCTAAGGCCAACTCGAAGGTTTGCAATCATCTAGCATAACCGGGTATCGTCTCGCCCTATTTAGCACGGCATCGTCCCACGTGAATGCATCAAGACGATCATTCTTGTAAGGAGTTTCATTTCGAAATCCATTGGCAAACGGTATCCCGCTGACTTGGGGATATTCGAACTTGATCGGGGATCATCCCGTGTAAAACGCATTAGGACGGGTTCACACCCCACGTAAAACGCATTAGGGTCTTTGGTGATGACATGGGCCTACCATCACGCAATTTTTTTCATATCTTTCTCATTAATCCATGTGATACTCATGCGATATGCCACGTCACTTGCCAAATCCCACCAAGTCACACACGTGCATCATACTTTGTCATATATAAATGCACCATTTAATCCATAACCCATGTCATTTAGACTACTTGTCACAATAAGGTATAGTCCTCATAATATTTCAAAAAATATTTTTCCATGTGCCATCATAACCCGCAATATGTCCACAACATTTATTACGTGCCATCAAATCCATCGCATAATTCATTCTTCAATTAATATAATGTACATATTACGTATGATACGTCAAATATGTACAACACATAACACACATAACACACATAACACATAATAGCATCTCATCATATTATGGCATAATAAAGCTACATATCATTACAATATAATTTATCACTTTATTATTGCATAATAATATTCACATTTTATAACAGCATATCACCCTTTACTTATCATAACCTGATAGCTTATCACCCTAAACGTGATAATCTATTGCCAGAACCCGATAACTTATCATTAACAATCCGATAACCTATCACCCTAATATGATAACTTATCGCATAAAGTCTGATAACCTATCGCCAAAAGTTTGATAACCTATCACTTTGAAACCCGATAACCTATCGGTAGATATTCGATAACATATTTAAGCTCGATAATCACTTATCAAATAGCATCCACTTATCACATCAATAAATCATCATCTAACCCTAATCAAGCCCTAAACTACTCCCTAAGTGCAACAAAAGCCCTAATCAAAGGTTAGAAAGCCACTCACACACAATCCAAGCTTCGTAAAGTGTCAGAGGAAGCTGCGACAAGGCCGGATAGTAGTTGAGGACTGTTAGTTGCATGTCCATAGCACGCGGGTGAGTTGGACAGCGGCTGAATGGCGGTCCAGTAGTGGCACAGCGGCAGTTTGGCAGCGGCACGGCCTCCGGGCTTTGCAGGGGACCAAACCGAAGAAGAAATGAAGGAGAGGGAGCATCGACAAGTGCTGAATTGTTGGAGAAAACTTCCTTACTTGTTTTGAAGCTAACAAAACGTTTCCATCAGTCTAGTCTGAAGACTTGCAAACTCTTTCGTCAAAGTCTGAAGACCGCCAAACTCAAGTTTTAAAGTCTGCCCTCATTGACAGTTTCTAGACCGACGAAGAAGTCTTATCCATAATCGCATATTTCTTTAAGGATTTGATTCGAGTGGCTGAAGAAGATCTCATGCTGAGATAGCACCTTAAGATCTTTTATTTGTTTTAAAATTAATTCGAGTAATTTGGATATGTTGATTGGCGAAGTATACTTGGAAGATTCTATTTATGGAAACCTAGATCCTGATTGTATGGGCGAGCAGGATTGGTGGGCTATCATCGCATTCCTTAAGTAACTCAAGATCTCCCTAATTAATTCTGTCCAACGGGTAGATTGGAAGACCTCCTTTGGAAAGTGCCAACAGTTATGAAGGCATGGAGGAGTATATAAAGAAGATGCTCTAGCTATTCGAGTGTGTGCGCAATAGATAAATTCAAAAGTCTGAAGCTCCTTGTTCTTTGCTAATTCAATTGTTGAGCTAAAATTTGCACTCAAAAGATAGTTTAGATATTTGTGAGGCCTTGAGGAAGTGTAGTAGAGTCTTTACACTGTGGAATCAAGGATGTGATACTGTAACGACTCTTTTGATTCATAGTGAAATCCAGCCGGTGGGCTGTCAATGCGGGAGAGTGGACGTAGGCTTGAATTAAGCCGAATCACTATAAACCTTGTGTTCTTATTCTCTTCCCTGAACTATTTTATTTTGCTTGTAACTCTATTTAATTGTTAAAGTCCGATTTCCTCTACAAAGTCTATTGTCAACCATTCTCAAGTTAAAAGTAAAGTTTTATATTATATTTTGCAAAAGTTGTTTTCGCACCTATTTACCCCCCTCTAGGTGCTTGTACTAGCATTATCATGAACAAAATTGATCAGCTCTTGAGGAGGGCTGGTCAATTGGCTCGAGCAAAGGTGCGACAGCGCGAAGGGTGGTTCGGCGTCAAGGTTCGACGGACGGTCACCGATGAGGGAAAAACAAAAGGGAAATGGAAGAAACAAGCTTGCAATAGAGATAAATAGAGGTGAAGCAGTTCGGTGGTGGTGAGGGGAGAGTGATAGAGAGCTTGAAATCAACAAGTGAGGAAATGAGAGAGAATAAGGGTGAGAGAGAGAGAGAGAGGGCGCAAGTGGTGATGGAGGAAGAGGGAGGAAGGGAGGAGAGAGAGAAGTCTAGTCCCATTAATTGTCCATCAAATCCTTTTGAATCAATCAATCAATCAAGAAAAGCTAGTTCAAGAAGCAAAATCCTATCATTTAATGTGAGGATATACACTTGAGTGCATAGGTTAGGTCTAGATTAGCTAGAATGGGCTAGTATAGGTTCAAATCCTTCTCCTTTTTGCCACCCAAAGCAAGTGCCACCCCTTCCTTGCCCTTTCGTCCTTAGTCCAATGGAAGATCATTTCAATCAATTCACCAAGATTTTGCATTATTCATGCATTATTCCTGTATTTTGGTGCATTAAATGCCAAGATTTTGCCAAAAGAGGGCTTGATGGGCTTGAAGGGTCCATGGGTCTCCCTTGGCCATCCACCCTTAGGGCGTGTGGGTGGGCCTTGGGCTGCCCACTTGGGCTCGGGCCCATTGGGTCCTCGCCCATGGTCTGTTTCCACTTTTCCGCACTTTTATGTCCTTGCCGATGAAAATCAAGTTTTCGCTCCAAAGTGGCCTTTCAGATGCCCTCGTGGTTTATTGATCCTCAAGATGATCTCGTCTAATGATTGTTTGCCGAAACAATTCCGTTCTGAAAAATTGGGTTCGAACGAGAATGCCGAAACAATTCCGTTATGAATAGTTTACATATAGATTGCATTTGAATAATTCGTGTCACATGTCATTTGTTTAAAATATAATTCACATGGACATAACTTAGATTAAAATTGCATCTCATGCATTGCATATAGTTTAACTTTGATAAAAAGAAGAAAAACCCAAGAAATGAATTAATTGACGTTACATTTTAAAACCATGTTTAGATGATCCATACATTACATTGTTGTGTGGCTCCTAGTCAAGTAATTGAGATGTTGGACATAATGAAGCTTTTGGTTTGCTTAGCGTATCGAGGTTCTCTACTATTTTCTAACAATTTATTTATTGCTTCGATATATTGAGTGTTAATTTTTTGTGAACTCACATGATCACTCATTACATGTTAATGGTTTTGGATAAAAATTAACCAAGACTACCTGCAAAACATTTTGAAAGAAAAAGAAAAAATGTACTGAAAAGGCGATATATTTGATCTAACATAATCAAGTCTCTGTATCCATAAATCTTTCATTTGCAAGAATAAAATGTTCCTAATCAACCCATAAAGTGGCAACTCCCAATTGAATTAAAATGCATGTTTAATTGACTAAGTTAAAACTCCAAAGTTATGATGGATATGAATTTGAGAGAGTCCACGCTTTAATATTGAATTAGTTTGTCCTTAGCGGTTCATCTCTAGGAGTCGTGCTAATGCCAAGTTAAGTCGGGTTAGACGGGATTGGCTCAACCCAACTCGGAAATTCTACGTCTGAGACAGGTTGACATGGTTTTTTAGCGGATTAAAGAAAGGTCCATCTATACTCTATTTCTCAGAGCGGGCTTGAGCCGGATATCTGGTACAAGTTCCTTCAATACATAGCCTCAAAAAAATTATGGTGGGCCTTCTGAGAGGGTTTGATTATCCTTGTTTTGGTATTCCAACTTGGATAAAAAGAGTTCTAACTCTTCCCTTGCCGATGGATGCTTGCAGGTGGCTGAACCACGAGAATCATCAAAGTCTCTCTAATTTTCTTGACTTCCGCGTGTAACTAATAAGCTTCGAACGTGAAACACGAAAAAGAGAAGAGAATATAATATAATTGTCTTTATTCCATTTGCGCTTTATCTCTTTCACGAACGATGCTTGCAAAGCTGGCCAAGCATATTTTTCGTCATCTCTATAAAAACCCTCTCAACCCGTCATGTCGATAATTATGAATACAAGACGGGAAGAAATCATGGCCAGGGGAAACAAACATTCGCCCGATACGATTGCCGAGAGGTAGTCAGTTCCTTCTCTCTCTCTCTTTCTTTATTGTAGAGTGAATGCAACTAATCACGGTAGGAAAGATTTTATTTTCCGACAAAAGGTTTTCGTTTCGTTGTCCTTCCGGATGAGATTGATTGATATTGGAGAACGTTTACTCGGTAGTGTACGCCTTTGCTCATTGAATAACGTTAGTTTTTTCCTCCCCCTCCTCCTCCTCCTCCACTGAGGATGGCTTGTTAATTGCATTGGTAGCTATGAAAAGCTGGAGAAGGCAGTGGATCTCCATCAGAAAGCACTGGACGATCTGGTGAGCATGAACTCACTCTTCACCGCTGCGGTCTTTGTGGGCCTCGCGTTCGCGAGCTCTATGCAGCGGAACATAAGGGGCACTGAGCATTGCGAAGCAGGAAATCACGTGGCGAGAAGGCTGGTCAAGTACGAAGTGATATCGTTCGCCTGCTATCTCTTGTCTAGCCTCGTGGCCAAAGCCCTCAAGACCCACCTCTTCATCTACCTCATCCAAAAACCCGATGCCAGCAAAATCAAAACAATGTCGAGCAAGACCCTGAGATGGTTCCTGTTCGCTCTCTCCATGTCAACCTCTGTCATTGGCGATGTGTTGCTCTTGCTGTCCATGATTGACATTATTCAGCTCCGGCTCGGCAAGGTTGCTTGCGAAGGTACCGAGACATCAAATGCTGTCGGTCTCCTAATTGCGGTCAACACCCTCGCGCTCCTCATTTACGTACCCTTTGTCGCATATGCCATTGGGAAATTCACAAAGATCTTCGACAAACTAGACTAACTACCTAAACATCCCCATTAACATCAGCACGTGCAAATAAATAAGTTTGATACTGTGTCATTACTTATAACTACCTACATAGCATTGAGAGATGAGTGTCGAATAAAGGGGGGCTTTCTTTGATTTCCAGGATGTGAATCCATAATTTATTTGTGCTTATTAGTGAGTTTGCTTCTCTGCGTTTACAGTTTCTGCAATAATAAGATGGAGATGCAGACCCACCATTCTCGGAATTATTTACATTGTAAACTACCTACCAATGGTTGTTTACCATGATTACCAATCTGGCATTAACACCTGAAATCGCATCCCTAAGGAAACCCCAAGTCAACCATCAGATGACGACTTACCAGAAGGTAGCTTCTGTGAATATTGAAGAGGCAAACAAAATAAACATCGTTTCTCCTGCGGTTACAATTGAATAGCGCTTGCGATGGATGTGAATCGAGATTTGCTATTGAGGCCAATCTCCTGGGCATACTTGACAGAGAAAAGACCAATTCTACCTCCCCTCAGATCTTTACCGGCTATAAGGCAATTTCTGAGTTGCGCTGATTTTTCCCAGCTGAGTTGCTGCCAATGGTAATTGCATTACTTCTCATGACCTCTGTTTTTGTGCTGGAATTTCGGTCTCGACTGATGGAGCAGACCTCCTCATCAAATCTCTTGCTTCTCTCGACATTTTCGTCCACAACATCGGCCCGGTTTTTATGGTCTTCTTTATCTCCTCTGCACAAAAGCCAGACACGTATGCCATAACCAGTTTTACACAATAAACCAATTCTACGAATGTGACATCCCCCTTCTCCCTGTCCTTTTGTCTTCTTCCCCTCTCTCTCCTCTTTCTCCTCTCCCTCACGTTCCCCCCCCCCCCTTTTCTGCCAAGCTCTGGCCTCCACCCATTCTCTCTCTCTCTCTCTTCTCTCTCTCCTTGTGACATCCTAAATTTTCAACCCTATCTCAAAAATATGAACTGGGCATTTCATCGACACGCCTATGATCCTTTTTCTCTGAGCTAATCACTCACGAGTTAACTAACCATTAGGTGAAGCTGTTAATGGATATAAACGCGGCAGACTTGAGAATTCGATCAGAAATCAACTGCTTGACCATGATAATCAGTAAGGGTCAATACGATGCTGTTATAATTAAAAAGTGATCAAATATAGGTCTATTCAATGAAATGGCATAATTCAAGGGCGGGTGATTCCGCATGAATGCAAAATTCGCGTCGAACAGTACTAACCCGATTTTCTGTTCTATACTCGGTACCCATAATTGAAACCATGAGATTTTTACAACAACCGAGAGTCGACCGACAAGTCGAAGATGCACAAACATGGATAAAAAATTATCGACCATGGGTCAAACACGATAAAATCCCTAAAAGCTGCCAGTAGGTTAGGTCGCGCTAAAATCGCGTCCAGTTGATTTTAACCACGAAATTAAATTCGGTTTCAGGAATTGAACGTTTGAGCATGTCACGATTTATTTTTAGGATCTCGTCTTATCTTTTGGGAATTTCACATCAAGCCCGGAAAATTGCGAAAAAATCAAAAATTGGACAAAAAGGAATTAGTGAAATTCGTATGGGCTGCCTTGGAGGGCTTTTTTGCCTTGAAATTGGATTATTTGGTGAAGATTTGGAAGGAAATCACCCATTGGAGGATGCCAAGACTTTGGAGGGCAGAAGACATTGTGGCAAAAGCCACTCAACTGCTGTCAGTCTCCTGATTGCGGTCAACACCCTCGCTCTCCTCATTTACGTACCCTTTGTCGCATATGCCATTGGGAAATTCGCAAAGATCTTCGACAAACTAGACCAATTACCTAATCATGTCCTTTATCATCAGCACGTGCAAATAAATAAGTTTGATACTGTGTCATTACTTATAACTACCTACATAGCATTGAGAGATGAGTGTCGAATAAAGGGGGGCTTTCTTTGATTTCCAGGATGTGAATCCATAATTTATTTGTGCTTATTAGTGAGCTTGCTTCTCTGCTTTTACAGTTTCTGCAATAATAAGATGGAGATGCAGACCCACCCATCTCAGAATTATTTACATTGTAATCTACCTACCAATGGTTGTTTACCATGATTACCAATCTGGCATTAACACCTGAAATCGCATCCCTAAGGAAACCCCAAGTCAACCATCAGATGACGACTTACCAGAAGGTAGCTTCTGTGAATATTGAAGAGGCAAACGAAAGAAACATCGTTTCTCCTGCGGTTACAATTGAATAGCGCTTGCGATGGATGTGAATCGAGAGTTGCTATTGAGGCCAATCTCCTGGGCATACTTGACAGAGAAAAGACCAATTCTACCTCCCCTCAGATCTTTACCGGCTATAAGGCAATTTCTGAGTTGCGCTGATTCTTCCCAGCTGAGTTGCTGCCAATGGTAATTGCATTACTTCTCATGACCTCTGTTTTTGTGCTGGAATTTCGGTCTCGACTGACGAAGCAGACCTCCTCATCAAATCTCTTGCTTCTCTCGACATTTTCGTCCACAACATCGGCCGGGTTTTTATGGTCTTCTTTACCTCATCTGCACAAAAGCCAGACACGGATGCCATAATCAGTTTTACACAATAAACCAATTCTACGAATGTGACATCCCCCTTCTCCCTATCCTTTTGTCTTCTTCCTCTCTCTCTCCTCTTTCTCCTCTCCCTCACGTTTCCTCCCTCCCCCCTTTCTGCCAAGCTCTGCCCTCCACCCATTCTATCTCTCTTCTCTCTCTCTCTCCTTGTGACATCCTGAATTTTCAACCCTATCTCGATAATATGAACTGGGCTTTTCATCGACGAGCCTATGATCCTTTTTCTCTGAGCTAATCACTCACGAGTTAACTAACCCATTAGGTGAAGCTGTTAAGGGATATAAACGCGGCAGACTTATACAATGCTGTTATAATTAAAAAGTGATCAAATATAGGTCTATTCAATGGAATGGCATAATTGAATGGCGGGTGATTCCGCATGATTGCAAAATTCGCGTCGAACAGTACTAACCTCATTTTCTGTCAATTCTGTACTCGGTCCCCACAATTGAAACGTTAAGATTTTTACGACAACCAAGAGTCGCCGACGAATCGAAGATGCACAAACATTGATAAAAAAATTATTGACCATGGGTTAAACGCGATAAAATCCCTAAAAGCTACCCGGTAGGTTAGGTTGTGCTAAAATCGCGTCCGGTTGATTTTAACCACGAAATTGAATTTAGTTTCAGGATTCGAACGTTCGAGCGTGTCATGATTTATTTGTAGGACATCATCTCATCTTTTGGGAATTTCTCGTCAAGCCCGGAAAATTGTGAAAAAATCAAAATTGGACAAAAAGGAATTAGTGAAATTTGTATGGGCTGCCTTGGAGGGCTTTTTGGCCTTCAAATTGGATTATTTGGTGAAAATTTGGAAGGAAATCACCCATTGGAGGATGCCAAGACTTTGGAGGGTAGAAGACATTGTGGCAAAAGCCACTCAAGTGCTAGATATTTCCTCTTGTTCCTCATTGGCTGCATGCAAGACTTTCTTTCCCCCTTGTCCCCTCTCTTCCCTTTTCCTTGTGCGCATCCCCTCCTTGCCAGCCGACCAGCCACTTCTGTTTCTGCTTTGCTTCATCTTCTTCTTCTTCTTCTTCACTTCATCTTCTTCATTCCCCCTTGTTGCCGCAAACACCAACCTAAGGCCATCACCGAACCAGCCACAGCCAGCGACCCCGTGTGACATCCTAATTTTCAAGTTCTATTTTCGATTGAATAAGTTGGGTTTTTCATCGACGCACCTATAGTTCTTTTCCCTGAGCTGATCACTCACGAAATAACTAGTATATCAGGTAAAGCTGTTAAGGAATCTAGACACAATAAACTTGAGAATTCGACTAGGACTCGACTACTCGACCGTGCTAATCTGCAAGAGTCATTACGACACCGTCAAAATGGATCAAAGACCGGAGATAGGTCGATTCGACAGAGGTATGTGATTTGTGTGTGGGTGATTCCACCTGATTGCAAAATTTCTGTCGAACGGCACTAGACCAATTTTTCTGTCATTCCTATACCATGTGTCCGCATTTGAAACCTCGAGAATTTCACGACAACCAAAAGTCGCCAATGTGTCGAAGATTTACAATGTGGCTAAAAAATAATCGACCACAGGTCAAATGCGCTAAAAATTCCTAAAAGCTGCCCAGTAGGTTATGTTATGCCAAAATCACGTTAGATTGAAATTTATTGCGAATTTGAACCCAATTAAGTTCTATCATGTCATGATTCATTTTAGGAACGTTGACTCGTCCTCCGAAAATTTTTCTTCAAACAGGGATTTTTGGCGAAAATTCAAAGTAGGGCCGTTTTGGACCAGCAAAATTAGAGGACCATTTTTTGTTGTACTTTTGGCTTTCAAGTTGGACTAATTGAACAGGAAAAATGTGGATTTTTATGTGGCACCTTCGCTAAATTTTTGGTCTCCAAATTGAGCTCAATTAGAGAAGTATTGAAGTGGAATTGAATGAAATGGGGTGGAAAATGTTAAAAAATTCGTAGGTCTTGTGGGGAGCAACATTTGGACCACTTGAGAAGCTTGCTAAGGAAGCTTGAGGGCTGCAAAATGGCTGAGGATGATAGCCATGCATGGTAGGGCCAAGAACTCAAGGGTTTTGGATATTTATGTGGCCCCCTCTTGCAGCAACCACCTTTTTCTTCCTTCAATAGCTCATTTCTCCATTTGTGTGGGTTTTGAAAGCTCAAAAGAACTAGTGAACAGCCAGCTCCTTCCCCTGTGCATAAAATGAATTGGTCGGTGACGCGTACTGGGAACGTCGCAATTTATTCAACTGCTGAGGGATGTGCATGTGCCCAAGGTTCGGGGCGTGACGCTCCTCCCCACATGCTACCTTCCGCAGCCGCTCTTTTTCTTTTGTCTTTTTCTTCTCTCTTTCTCCCTCTCTCCCTCTCTCTTCTTTTCCTCCCCTGTTCCTCAGTCGAACCTCCCCTTCTTCTTCTTCTTCTTCTTCTTCTTCTTGCTCGTTGCTGCTTCACCCACCGCTAGCACCACCACCGGCTCATGCCCTACTCACCATCACCATCTTCATCTCCACCTCTTGGCCACCAAACCACCACCACTCACCGCTCGTCCAACGAGCCATCTCACTATCAAGCTTGATGAGCTGTTGTGCTGTCCGTGCCACCGCTCGCTTGCCACCACAAGCCACTGCCCCACCCGCATCCCTCATGCTGTTCGCCATCCCATCACCACCATCCGTAAGCCACCCTATGACATCCTGAAAGTCGACCCTATCCTGATAATATCAAATGGCATTTTGTTGATGCGCCTATGGTCATTTTACATTAAGTTGGCCACTCGTGAGTTAACTAATCTATTAGGTGAAGTCGTTAAGGGATATAAACATGACAGACTAGAGAATTCAATCAGAAATCGATCGCTTGACCAAAATAATTGGCAAGGGCCAATACGACACCGTTATAATTGAATTGTGATCGGATATAGGTCGATTGAACGGAATCATGTAATTGAATTGCGGGTGATTCCGCATAATTGCACAACTCGCATTGACCGGCACTAACCCAGTTTTCTGTCGATTTTATACTTGGACCTTGCAATTTTTACAACAACCAAGAGTTGCGTACAAGTCAGAGATGCACAAACGTGGATCGAAAATTATCGACCATGGGTCAAACGCATTAAAATCCCTAAAAGCTACCCGATAGGTTGGGTCATACTAAAATCGTGTTCGATCGATTTTAACCACGGAATTGAATTCAGTTTTGGGAATTAGACATTCGAGCGTGTCACGGTTTATTTTCAGGATGCCATCTCATCTTTCGGAGAAATTTCATCGAGTTTGTAATTTTGCGGAAAAATCGATTTCGGACAAAAGAAATAAGGGAAATTCGGATTAAGAAGCCAATTGGGATTTGGCTGCCCAAAAAGGCTTAATTTTGGAAAATTAAGCTTAGGAAAGTATTTGGGGAGTGTAGATATTATTTGAAGACTTTTGGGGTGTAGGTGATGATGAAAATGGAGATTTTTCCCTTAAAGTCTTTGCTTGGCTTGACTTTCTTCTCCCTCCAATTTCCTCTCTCATGCTCACACTTCCCGCCCCCCTCTCTCTCATATATACTTCCTCCATTTGCAGCTGGCCTCACTCCCTCTGCCCATTTCCCCTCAACCTTATCTTCTCTATTTTCCCCTATTTATTTTGCTACCGCAACTCCTCACGCTATCTTCTTCAGTCCAAATTCAGTAGCCACGCTAGCATCCCCCTTCCATATCATCCCCATCCATCACACCAGCCCATCGCTCCATCATCCACCAGCACCCACCATTCATATGTAACACCACCCGTCACGACCACACCACAGCCCACAGTCACCAACTCAACACAATCATATCATTGTCTTCATAGCCACATAGCCACAACCCCACCCCAACGACACCATCATTAGCCCAACAACTCCACGTTCAGCCACCCCTCGACACTGCTTGGCCACCCACCACTAGCGCACCTCCTCATACCGCAACTCCAACACCACTAGCCACCAACTTCGCAACAAGCTCAGCCCCAAACAGAATTGGATCCTCTCTTTGGCTGAGAGCTTGCAAGGCCGTTTCCTTTGCTATTGAGCCTCCATTAGAGATGCGGTAGTCTCGTATTCTCACCTCCGTCGTGCTGCCATCGCCGTGAGCCTGTCGCTGTTGAATTCCAATGAGTTAACTCCTTAATCCTTGATTAGGTTGTTAATTGCTGTCGCGACCAATTTTTCGAGGTGTGAACCACCTAGGGTTTGGCTAATGGATTGCTAAGCCTAAACTTAGCTCGAGCTCCCCCAAACCCATACCAATTCGTGACTTAGATTCAAGTTCTTAACATGCAATTGATTTCTCAATTAGGAGTCGCCACTAATCTATTTTTAGTGGGTCGATTAGAAACCCAAGTAAAGTAATGGGAGATTTACTTTACTTCTACGAACCAGAGATTTATGAGTTCGGGGACTTGGTTACGCTAGATTTCTCTAACGCCCTTTCGGTACCTTTCTTTTTATTTTGAAAAATGTTTGGCAAGCAGTTTTGATTGATTTTAAATTTATTTCCCTAACATGTGAGGTGATCATGCGAGTGCGCAATCCACTAATTTAACACCCGGATAAACAATAAATAAATTGCAAGAACTTACCTCAAAGCAACGAAAGCATCTGCAATGTTAAATTAAAATCCACATCAACAACCCTAGATATGATTTCTAATTAACACGCAATTTCTTTTTTTTTTGTTTTCACTTAATTAATGAAAATCATGCAATATGCAATGCAATATTAACTAAATGACCTAATTCTAATGACATGTAATTTCTAATTAAATGAGCCTAGCAAAAATACTAAATGACATGCATTTCAGTGAATCTAATTCTATATGACGTGCACATGGTTTTTATTTCCCTAATAAGCATGCGATCTATCCTAATATGCAATTAACCTAAATATTTATATTTTTTGGGGTTTTCTTTTACGGGAGCAATCAAATAAAGGCATCAAGAACATCACGGCAACAAATCAAGCAAGATATCATCCATGTCCATTTAATTTTAGGAAATAAATTGACGAATCGTATCTCGCGCATGAGATCGGATCGGCCAATTTTAAAATAAAATCACGAATCGTATCTCAAGCGTGAGATCGGATTGGTGATTTTTCCGTACGATTGCGGGTCATATTTCGAGCGTGAAATCGGACCGTCAATCATATGTACGTTGGGAAATTAGGAAGATTTCCCAATTTGAAAGACTATTCGGGAAACATGAGACAAGATAACATCATTCGGGGGTTTAATCAAGAATGCAATACCTCAATTGAGCAAACGAAATATTCAAGAATTAATTTAGATGGGAATTTTACCTACCTTGATTGTTGTTTCCTAGTTTGGACGGGTATCAGATCGTAGGAGTCACGATCAACTTTGCTTCACGGTAGCTGGCTCACGATAACGTTTTGGGAATAGCTCGCGGCACTCGACGGTGGAGAGGGCTTTCGGCTTAGTAAGGGTTGCGTCAATATTATCGGACACAACCAAAAGTGGGCTTTCTTATTTGTCGATCGTCTCCTCTTAGGAGCCTTTCTATATTTTAATGTAACCCCCAATACAGTTCCTTTGACCCCCGTTTGAAGCTCTCCTCTTAACCTGCAAAGGCCAAAAAAATATTTAATGCGAAGAGCGGCCAAGAGGCTTTTGATGTGGCACGAGCCTAGCAGTGCCACCGATGGTAGGATGAAGCAGGGGCGGCGCGTCGAGATGGGGGGAGCAGCAGCTTCGTTGTCCACACGGCGAGACCAGAAAAGCAGCCCCGTTGCGTGGCAAGGCCACAACAACAACGGAGTCGCCTGGTGCAAGGGACTTGCGATGACCGAATTTGGCTGTTTTAGCCGTGGGACTTCAACGTCAGGGATGGCTTGAATGGACTGAGGTGTCTGCAAATAATTCAAATTGGATCCAACGAAGTCTTTGACCAAGGAAAGCAGCCTTCTCTCTCACTCTTTCGTGGCCTTGTATTCCATTGTGTAGCCTCCAAAACTTCGTGGTTGTTGATCAAGGCTTGACTGGAAGTGAACGCTGTTGCTCTATCATCGGGGAGGATCACTGGAAAGCTGGTCGTTGTCAATGCAACAGACGATCGGCAGCAAGATCGGTGTCAAGGTGCGACCACGAACTCAGCAAAGTCACGGCCGTGAAGAGCTTCTGGCGAAGCTCCCTCTCCGCTCTCGATTCTCACGTGTTTTCTCTCTCGTATGAAGAATGCCCCCCAGCTTTTGTCCTGTAATGAGTCAATTTATATTGAAAGGGCGTAAACCAATGAGGAAAGAAAGCATATTCTGTTTCCTTCTGTGCATGCGTTGAAATATATTTTCTTTCCTTTCCTCTTTATTGATCGAATGCCGATATATATATTTTTTTGCAAATCCATGCCCGCAATGCAGAACGTGCCCAACATTCCCCTCTCATGCTGATCTTCCGAATTTCCTTTGTGCATATGCTTGTATCTTTCCTCTTAAAATAATGCTGGTCAATTTCTTTCTCCCCACGTTGACCGAATTATGGGAAAGCGCATAATTTTCATTGACGTGGATGGGCTTCTCTATGTTCGAATCGGTGGCCGCTTACATGCTGTCCTTCCTTTGCATTGGTTCCCTTAAATGCACAAATATGTCGGTGCCAATATGCTG
Source organism: Eucalyptus camaldulensis (assembly GCA_019915185.1). Taxonomy (NCBI): domain Eukaryota; kingdom Viridiplantae; phylum Streptophyta; class Magnoliopsida; order Myrtales; family Myrtaceae; genus Eucalyptus; species Eucalyptus camaldulensis. The sequence goes on from JAHSVA010000014.1 coordinate 1,073,574, forward strand.
GAAATTTCTTAATTGACTTTTAACAATTTAGGACACCCATGTAATATCAATCACCATGGAGGAATTATCGACTTATCCACAGTTTAATGCTCTTGTTGGCTTCAATATTCAAAGCCATTCACCAAAATCCATTCACCGCCGGCCTAACAAATATGCAATTAAATGAAATATGCTTCTAATGACCATATGTTATGGAATTAAATTTTTTTTTAGGGGTTAAAATTAATCCCTGATTTTTTAATGCGATAAATGACTAAACGGATCGCCAAAATTTAGGTGTCAACAGCTGCCCCTCTTTGAAGGTGAGCTCGTAGAGGTTGCATTCAAAGACAAAGTGAGACCTAAATTTTGACCATGCACATGACTTTTGATTTTTTTTTTTTTTGGGAAAGGAATCCTATTTTTTTTTTAAAATGCAATTCATATGATGCATGGAAATGCTAATGCAAATGCATGATGCGAAAGGAAAGAACGTACCTACAATTACTTACCAGTCAGTGCGGTAGAGCATCTTGAGGTACATGATAAATCCCCATTTACTCTGTAAGTACCTAACTCTCACTTAGGTTCCTTGAAGAGTGTAACAGGTAATAGATTGAGACATTGAGATTGAGAAGAACATTCACATCCAAAGTGAAATGTTCAATGAAAAGAATTGAGACATCCAAATCCAGATTGAGATGTCAAGATTTTTAGACTTGAAATACCTAGATCCAGACTAAGGTATAACAAGAAAGCTCGAAAAACATTCACATCCAGAGTGAAATGTTCAACGAAAAGAATTAAGACATCCAAATCCAAACTGAGATGTCAAGAGTTTTGAATTTGAAATACCTAGATCCAGACTAAGGTATAACAAGAAAGCTCGAAAAACATTCACATCCAGAGTGAAATGTTCAACGAAAAGAATTAAGACATCCAGATCCAAACTGAGATGTCAAGAGTTTTGAATTCGAAATACCTAGATCCAGACTAAGGTATAACGAGAAAGATCGAAAAAACATTCACATCCAGAGTGAAATGTTTAGATGAAAATAATTAAGACATCCAGATCCAGATTGAAATGTCGAAATTTTTTAACTCGAAATGCCTAGATCCAAACTAAGGTATAACGAGAAAATCAAAGAACACTCACATCCAGAGTGAAATGTTCAACGAAACTAATCAAGACATCCGGGTCCAGACAGAGATGTCATGATTTTTAAAAGCTCGAAATACCTAGATCCAGACTAAGGTATAACGAGGAAAATCAAAGAAGATTCACATCCAGAGTAAAATGTTCGATGAAAATAATCAAGACATCCGGGTCCAGACAGAGATGTCATGATTTTTGAAAGCTCGAAATACCTAGATCCAGACTAAGGTATAACGAGGAAGATCGAAGAACATTCACATCCAGAGTGAAATGTTCAACGAAAACAATTGAGACATCTAGATCCAGACTGAGATGTCTAATTTTTGGAAAATGGTAAAGAAACTTACCTGGAATATCTTACCTTCAAGGAGGGTAGAGTGACCCAAGGTAGTTGGTGTTACATATCCAGGACTCGTACCTTTCTACGGTCGCCTAGCATTGCAACATTGATTATCCAACCAGGACTCGAACCTTTCTTCGGTCGCCTGAATCTGAAGAAAACTTCTGGGGGACAACTCAATTGAGTCGTGTGTCGGTGCATTTGAGAGGGAAATACCTGTGCAATGACAAATATTTAAGGCATGGATAGAGATATACTTACCTGGTAACATCTCTGATTCTTGGGGATATGTCTCCTGCAAAACATGGTTTTAGGAGAGGCAACATGCATTTGTAATCATAAACATGCATCAATATAATGGAGGTTCATGATGATTTCCGTTAATCTTGCATCACATAATTTCCATTCTAAACACATGAGTGTCATGAATGTGTCAAATGAGGGATCATTTGGTCTGAAAGGACTTTTTCTCTCATCCTTGTTAAAATGGCCATTTCATCCTGACCTTGGATGCAAGATTTTGTCAATCGCTCTATCTCACCATCGTCATGCCAAACAAGGGTCTGAGCAATCTTGCAAGTGGTACGATCTCACCAATCTGAGAGGTCTTTAAGAGGGACCGTAATGTGGGCTTGGTCAACGGCTTAACAAAGGGGACTCTTTGAGTCGAGGCTATTTGAAAAATGACATTTCATAACTGTCTTGGGATTTTCAAGTCAAGAAACATATTAAATGAGGCAGTAATTATCTTACTCGCACTTCTTTAAGCGATGCTTTCAAGCATATGAACTCTTACGTTAATTCAAGTGCCCTAATCTGAAGAGACTTTGCAAGGGACGTAACGTAGGCTTAGTTCATGGGTTGTGAAATGAAAGGATCATTAGGCTCAAAAAGTGTTTAGATGGTCAAAGTTGGTGATCATCTTGACATTTCCAACAATTTTCCTCCCCATTGTCGAAGATTTTCTTCACATCACAACTCTACTGATTGCAACATCTCAACATTTGAGTTTTTTTTTTTCTTTTTTGGGTACCACCTTGTTGGGGATACGACTCATTCATCAAGTGTTTGATTTTTTTTTTTTGGCATTGGCCTTGCTTTTACCAGGCACACTACTTTTTCATGCCCCTTTTTTTTGCACTTTTTTTTTTACTTGCACATCCTTCATCTTTTATCAGCATTGTAAACCATGCTACTTGAGTGGTTTGATTTTTCTTGCCTTGCCCCGGTGTGGGAGATGATCACCAACTGGGTTTAATATGAAATGAATTCATAAGCTCAAGTGGGCTATGCAATGGATAAAAATGTGTAGGATAGAGAAATGACTGCTCTTCATCATCCTAAGGCACTTTAAATTATCATACGAGTTACAACGCAAAAGCAACACTCAAAGATTGATGCAAGTGTGAGCAAGAAAATTCCTTTCATTCATTTCAAACTTTGTCCCAATGTGGGATGATCCTTAACAGGGATGATTTAAAAATTCTTCATGTGTGTGAGCTCAAAGGGCTAAACAACGGGTATACCTGTAGTGTTTCGGGTAAAGAAAGAAATTGCCTCTCATCACCTTGGTTGACGTACCCTTTGCGAGATCACCCTTTTCCTTGTAGGCATGGAATTTTTTCACACGACTCACCAAGGATTAGTGTATGAAACAATGTATGGAGTTGGGCTTGCCTTTCGTCATTCCAAAGTATCCCATTTGACACATTCAATTTATCTCACATAATTCATCAAGGAAAACATGCAAGATTTATAACAAATTTGAACCATTGAATTTGCAACTCATTGAGGCAATTTATTCATCATAAAAATGCTCGCAATTCAAAACATGACATGGCAAATTCAATCATGGGTAATACCTCTTGATAGCATCAGAATTAACTGGAATAGAAAACTCACAACCATCCATTTTGCCAGGATCAAAGCACCTCCAGGAAGTACCTTCTTCACCCCATATGGGTCGTTGTAATTTGGAGCAAACTTGCCCCCAGGATTTGGAAAAATTGGCAGCAGCTCTCTTAGAACAAGATCATTTACCCCCTTGGCTTCTTCAGTGTTATCTAAATTAATAGTGACGGTCTGCTCGGATGTAAGAGCCTTGGCTCTTTCATGTTGTTCCCAGTTACACTGTACTTCAATGGCATCTTTGATCAAGTCTTCGGGACCATCATTGTCAGCACTTGTTGCATTGGATTGGATCATTTTCATACCTTTGCATGCTATATGACCGCCCTTGAAATGGAAAGTAGATGGATCAAAAAGACAAACAAGGTAAATCATTTTTTTTTGAAAGATTTTTTGAAATTTTTTTGAAAAGCAATTGGAAAAGCATTTTAGCACGAGAAAGCATGATGAAGCCCAGGCCTCAGAATTCTCCTTGGATTTTTCTTTTTGTTTATCGGCTGGATAACATCACCGGGCTAGTTTGGTGTACCTCATCATGCCCTCAAAATAAAACTTGTAATTTCATTGATACTCATCAATCAATTACATTTATTGAATGGAAAATGCGAATTCAAGTCCTAAAAAGAAAGTGAAAAAGAAGAAATCGAAAACAATCGCTAGATAGCGATAATAACTCCTAAAAAGCAATAAAAATTCCTAGAAAGCGATAAAAATTCCCGCGCAGGGGAATGTGCAAAAGTAATAAGTTACTCTTGCGGGCCGGGGCCCATTTCTTCCAAAGGTCCCTCATCAATGGCATTCACCCTATCCTCATGCTCAGGTAGAGGATTCTTTTTGACATTCGGCTGAGCGGTACTAAAGGTAAACGCCTTGGTGTCCAGTAAGTTTTGGACCTTATGCTTCAAAGTTAAGCATTCATCAGTTGAATGTCCTACTTCCCCCATATGGTACTCGCATTTCTTGGAGGGATCGTAGTTGGAAAATTTTTCAGCATTGGGTCGCTTTGGCTCATAGGACAGCAACCCCTTCTTTTGCAAGACCTTCAAGACTTGGGACAGAGAACCAGGAAGAGGAGTGAATTGCCTCTTAACAAATTGTCGAGGGGCGGACGGTCGGCCTTCGCCTTGTTGATTCTTAGGGACATGAACAATCGGAGGCTTGCTAGATTGTGCATATGCAACATTGACTTTAGTGCTAGGTTTTTTGTCTTTCTTCATAGTGAACCTTTTGCCTTGATGGGTTGGCTCATTGAACCATCCGTCTCTTAGCCCAATCTCGATCTGTTCACCCACCGGGATAAGTTGGTTTAAGTTTTCAACATACGTGCTAGCCATCCGGTTGCGGAACTCAAACGGGAGAGTCTTGACGAACAACTTCATCAACTCCTTGTTAGTAGGTTCAGGAGTAATTTGAACCGCCAGATTTCGCCACCTCACAGCATATTCCTTGAATGACTCACTTTTCTTCTTCTCCATCCGCTCAATATCCTCTCGCGAAGGTGCAATGTCCATGTTGAACTTATATTGCTTTAGAAACGCATCAGTCACTTCATTCCAAGTGTTAGGAAGGTTTACATTCTTCATTATGTACCAATTCAGTGCAAGCCCAGTCAGACTAGCATGGAATGATTGAATCATGAGAGGCTCATTCTTGACATATTGGGCCATGCGTATGTGATACATCTGCAAGTGAGCTTTCGGGCAGGAAGTACCATCGTACTTCTCAAACTCCGGCATTTTAAACTTCTTTGGCATCTTGACTTTCTCATACACTGACAAGTCGAACGGGAGTGAGCTTTGTGACCCTTGCAATTGCTTCACCTTCTCTTCCAGCTTTGCGAAGCGTTCATCTTGCTCCGTCTTAGGGACGTTATCAAGCTTAGCCTTTTCAGTGATGATCAACAGTGAGTCATCTTCTAGCTCAGGCATGTCGTCATCACCCATTTGAGCCTTGCTTGCTTGCTTTGGAATAACTATCTCAGGAAGAGCAGGTGCAGGAGTCGGATTCGCTCGGAGGGATTGGAGTTGATCCGTCACAAGCTGTATAGAGGCGAGCACTTGTTGGAGTTGAGTCTCCACAGCGAACATACGATCACGCATTTCATTTTGGTCGGCCATTTTTGCTCTCGATCGTGTAATGATAGGTAAACGTGGAGGATCCGTTACCACCTAATGAATGAAAATATGTAAGCAAAAGGTGTAAATAAAGAGCCAATCCATGACAACAATCTATTTTTTAGTCAAGAAAAGTCCACACACGAAGATGATTTCCTAAAAATGGACTAGGAAAATAAAGACATTGGATGACCCAGTAGGGACGAAATTTCCTAAACATGAGCTAGGAACAGTCAAGACACGAATTGAAAACAAATTTCCAATTTTTTGATTTTCCAAATGATTCATTACATGGCAATTTCCTCATTTCATTTTTTATTGACAAAGGAATTAAATCAATGATTGACCTAAATTGTCATGGACCGACCAAAAGTACGATAAAATAAATGGCATGGTATAGGGATAGAAGACTTACTTCACCAAGGAAAATCGACGGCAATCACATAGACATGTGCATGGTAAGTGAGGCTCAATTTCTACTCTATAAGGCTTATCAAAGTGGAGCCACAAGGATGATCGGACTAGCCACGGGCTTGTGGACTATGTCGGGTCCTCATGACTCTGGCTTGGTCAAAGAGCCGACCCGGGTCGCGAGCATGCGGACCGAGGTGGGTACTCTTGACACCATGAAAGAAACTTCGGGATTGAGATGGGCGACCTGTACCGCGAGCATGCGGTCGGAGTGGTATCAATTTCAATACCATCCTAAATGATCCTATGCGGCCCAGGTCCGGCGGCAGGTTGTGTGTGCAAAAGTGTAGTGCAAGATGCAAGGCATGCACAACAGTTTAAATCAAACAGCACTTCAATAACTCAAATAAAAAAACATTCATCCTCAACTCCAACCTGCAAGACAACGGTTAGCAATCACTACTCCCCTTATACCTCCCAATCTGCAAGAACATTTAACACCTAAATGTAAGGGACATACCTGGGATCCTCGCTGCCAAACAAAAATATTTTTCAAAAGAAAAGAAAAATTGGCCTAAGTCCACTAAGAGTTTTAACTTAAGTCCCCAGCAGAGTCGTCAAGCTGTCGCGACCAATTTTTCGAGGTGTGAACCACCTAGGGTTTGGCTAATTGATTGCTAAGCCTAAACTTAGCTCGAGCTCTCCCAAGCCCATACCAATTCGAGACTTAGATTCAAGTTCTTAACATGCAATTGATTTCTCAATTAGGAGTCACCACTAATCTATTTTTGGTGGGTCGATTAGAAACCCAAGTAAAGTAATGGGAGATTTACTTTACTTCTACGAACCAGAGATTTATGAGTTCGGGGACTTGGTTACGCTAGATTTCTCTAACGCCCTTTCGGTACCTTTCTTTTCATTTTGAAAAATGTTTGGCAAGCAGTTTTGATTGATTTTAAATTTATTTCCCTAACATGTGAGGTGATCATGCGAGTGCGTAATCCACTAATTTAACACCTGGATAAACAATAAATAAATTACAAGAACTTACCTCAAAGCAACGAAAGCATCTGCAATGTTAAATTAAAATCCACATCAACAACCCTAGATATGATTTCTAAGCAACACGCAATTTCTTTTTTTTTTTTGTTTTCACTTAATTAATGAAAATCATGCAATATGCAATGCAATATTAACTAAATGACCTAATTCTAATGACATGTAATTTCTAATTAAATGAGCCTAGCAAAAATACTAAATGACATGCATTTCAGTGAATCTAATTCTATATGACGTGCACATGGTTTTTATTTCCCTAATAAGCATGCGATCTATCTTAATATGCAATTAACCTAAATATTTATATTTTTTGGGGTTTTCTTTTACGGGAGCAATCAAATAAAGGCATCAAGAACATCACGGCAACAAATCAAGCAAGATATCATCCATGTCCATTTAATTTTAGGAAATAAATTGACGAATCGTATCTCGCGCATGAGATCGGATTGGCCAATTTTAAAATAAAATCACGAATCGTATCTCAAGCGTGAGAGCAGATTGGTGATTTTTCCGTACGATTGCGGGTCATATTTCGAGCGTGAAATCGGACCGTCAATCATATGTACGTTGGGAAATTAGGAAGATTTCCCAATTTGAAAGACTATTCGGGAAACATGAGACAAGATAACATCATTCGGGGGTTTAATCAAGAATGCAATACCTCAATTGAGCAAACGAAAGATTCAAGAATTAATTTAGATGGGAATTTTACCTACCTTGATTGTTGTTTCCTAGTTTGGACGGGTATCGGATCGTAGGAGTCACGATCAACTTTGTTTCACGGTAGTTGGCTCACGATAACGTTTTGGGAATCGCTCGTGGAGAGGGCTCTCGGCTCAGTAAGGGTTGCGTCAATATTATCGGACACAACCAAAAGTGGGCTTTCTTATTTGTCTATCGTCTCCTCTTAGGAGCCTTTCTATATTTTAATGTAACCCCCAATACAGTTCCTTTGACCCCCATTTGAAGCTCTCCTCTTAACCTGCAAAGGCCAAAAAAATATTTAATGCGAAGAGCGCCCGAGAGGCTTTTGATGTGGCACGAGCCCAGCAGCGCCACCGATGGTAGGATGAAGCAGGGGCGGCGCGTCGAGATGGGGGGAGCAGCAGCCTAGTTGTCCACACGGCGAGACCAGAAAAGCAGCCCCGTTGCGTGGCAAGGCCACAACAACAGCGGAGTCGCCTGGTGCAAGGGACTTGCGATGACCGAATTTGGCGGTTTTAGCCGTGGGACTTCAACGTCAGGTATGGCTTGAATGGACTGAGGTGTCTGCAAATAATTCAAATTGGATCCAACGAAGTCTTTGACCGAGGAAAGCAGCCTTCTCTCTCACTCTTTCGTGGCCTTGTATTCCATTGTGCAGCCTCCAAAACTTCGTGGTTGTTGATCAAGGCTTGACTGGAAGTGAACGCTGTTGCTCTATCATCGGGGAGGATCACTGGAAAGCTGGTCGTTGTCAATGCAACAGACGATCGGCAGCAAGATCGGTGTCAAGGTGCGACCACGAACTCAGCAAAGTCACGGCCGTGAAGAGCTTCTGGCGAAGCTCCCTCTCCGCTCTCGATTCTCACGTGTTTTCTCTCTCGTATGAAGAATGCCCCCCAGCTTTTGTCCTGTAATGAGTCAATTTATATTGAAAGGGCGTAAACCAACGAGGAAAGAAAGCATATTCTGTTTCCTTCTGTGCATGCGTTGAAATATATTTTCTTTCCTTTCCTCTTTATTGATCGAATGCCGATATATATATTTTTTTGCAAATCCATGCCCGCAATGCAGAACGTGCCCAACATTCCCCTCTCATGCTGATCTTCCGAATTTCCTTTGTGCATATGCTTGTATCTTTCCTCTTAAAATAATGCTGGTCAATTTCTTTCTCCCCACGTTGACCGAATTATGGGAAAGCGAATAATTTTCCTTCACGTGGATGGGCTTCTCTATGTTCGAATCGGTGGCCGCTTACATGCTGTCCTTCCTTTGCATTGGTTCCCTTAAATGCACAAATATGTCGGTGCCAATATGCTGGAAATTTCTTAATTGACTTTTAACAATTTAGGACACCCATGTAATATCAATCACCATGGAGGAATTATCGACTTATCCACAGTTTAATGCTCTTGTTGGCTTCAATATTCAAAGCCATTCACCAAAATCCATTCACCGCCGGCCTAACAAATATGCAATTAAATGAAATATGCTTCTAATGACCATATGTTATGGAATTAAATTTTTTTTAGGGGTTAAAATTAATCCCTGATTTTTTAATGCGATAAATGACTAAACGGTTCGCTTAAATTTAGGTGTCAACAATTGCGCTTAGGGGGTTAGATTAGTGATAATTAGCTTAGTTAAATTAATACTAAGTGATATTAGCCTTAAGATAGATTAGTAATAATCTAATTGGTTAGATTAGCACTAATGAGGGTGGTTTAGTCTAATTTAGTGGATTTCCCTCGGATCTGCTTACTAGACCAACGCCGTTTACTATTTTTGTTGGGAAAAATGTGCTGCGATTTTGAAGTTACTTCCTTCTTAAAAGAATGTTCTAGACATCTTCAGCTATGACATATATTTTACTGAAGATTTTATGGATTTAAAAAGATAAGATTTCAGCCTTGTCATTTACAAAACAGAACTCGGGTTGGTGCTGGAACTTATGACCTTTCGGTTTTCAAGGGATTTTCATCAACTCTTAGGGTTTGATTTTCAAAATGGTTCCTTCACAAAAGTTTTTCTTCACATTTTGTTGTTTAACATAGTCAAAGTTTAGACCAAAATAACAAGTTTTGGGCCTCGAACCAAACTCATTTTGGAAAACAAAATTTTTGGACACAGACACAATTTTGGTCTCGACTTGAGCGATTTACTTCTCCTAATCTAGAAATATTTGGGTTAAGGTGCCTTCATAAAAAATGTTTTTTTATGTGTCCTTTATAATATATTCAAATTTGATAATTTTTTGAACTCTTTTGGTTAGTTTTATGCATTTAACTTGGAGACGCGTGAGTGGCCCGGTTTCTACTGGTTAGGACCGGTTGTGGTTTTGTTGTCGTTCTTGGTGTCATGCTTGTTGGATAACATATATTTAGTGATTTGGCTGACTTTTGACATGTTAGAAATCATGCGTGATGTGATGAGATGGATTGCTCTATGTTGGTTGTTTAACATTATTGCAAAAGGTGACCTTAAGGACTATTAAATAGAAAATAAATGAGGTGTCGGGTCCGGACATCAAAACTTATTTGCCCATTAAAACAATGAGGTTTTAAAATAGGTGCGTGCAAAGTTTGATGGATTAATTTGGAGTACGTGAGCACCTATGAATCTATTTCTAAACAAGTCAAAAAAAAAAAAAAAAGAGTTACTAAGTTTATTTTAAAGAGGGGATTTTGGTGTTTTGGCTATATGATGGAAGCTAAGAGTTGACTTGGTTGATGATGCACCTACATGGTTAGGTTAATTAAGGGCTTCGGTTTAATTAATCACAATTTATTTATTTAATTACAACTTATATAATTATTTATAATCAGTGTAAATTATGCCGGGATAGCCGGTTGGTGGAATTTTACGCTGATTGTCGTGGTTGAAGTGATTTGTGAAATTGATTGCTAAATTATGCCATTGAGTGCTTAGTGATGATTTTTTTTTATTATTACAAAAATATGATTTTATGGTATTTAAATAGAAAAAAACCGAATGTCGGTTTTTTATGCCAAAAATGTTTTATGTACTGTATAAAATCGTGGAATTTTGAAATGGCTGAGTATCATGTTTTTTGGTTCAATTTAAAGGTGTGACCACGCACAATTATTTCAAATGGAAGTATTTGAGTGCAAAGCACAATGTTCTTGGCCGAGCATGGATGTGCATATGATCACTATCGAAATACGTCACCCAACGGGAGTTGGGGATGCGATGCTTGATTAATTTTAGATACCCTTGACAATGGATGTCGATCGCAATGGAGGCTGGGCCAATGCTCCTTCGGGAATGTCGTCTAGATGTAGACATTACCATGCTTGACGAAGCAGGACGACACCTAATTATGCCGGATGACCGTTGACTGTTGAGTTGGCCGTGGCCATTGGGTCGTAAATAATTGGGACACGCTTTAGTGATTGAGTTAGCCGCGCCTGATTATGGGACAAAATAATGTGGCACGGAATGGGACATGTCATAACGGTTTGGCCTTATAATAGGGACTCATGTTATTGATTATGTCTATTGTATGCAATGTATATGTGGCGTACTAATGTGCATGGAGGTGCTAATGCAAGATAAGTCCAATATGGTGTATGTTTAGGCTGCCTCTAGGTCAATTCTTGTCCTAATCGGGGTTTAGAGTGTAGACTTGGTGAGATTTTATCTCACCCCGTCATGGTTTAAATATTTTCAGGTCCCTAGTTTGGAGAACCCGGAGCCCGAGGCAAAAGGGTTCGGATCGTAGGTGACCTAGTAGTTTCTTTTTGAATCGAACTTATGTGTATAGACTGGTAGGACTAACTAGATGTGTATATAAAATGTGTTTATTAAAAGGGCGTAGCATGTTTTGACTATCCCTATGTTTGATTGTTGGTTGGGTAATTATCGGTTCGCTTCCGCGTGTGCATAAAAAGAAAAAGGTCAGCGACGCGTCCTGGGAATGTCGCAAATTTTAGTTGACCGCTAAGGGATGTGTGCGTGCCCGGGGTTAGGGGCGTGACATCCCCATCTAAAGTGGCATCAGAGCCAGGTTAGTGTTTGGAGTGATAAGGTGCGATGCGTTATGGAATAGTTAGCTAGGAAAGACATTTTCCTTACGCTAATGCTTGTGATTGATTGATTGTTTTGTGAGGATTGTTCAGATTTCTAATTCCTTGTTAGAATTGGAAGACATGTTTCTATAAAGATCATGCAATATGTACGATCCTGATCTAAAAGCCTTTCGAAGAAGGGTTGTGCTAGCTTTGACAAGTACCAAAAGGAGGGCACCGAGGCGAACAGGTACTAGAGGGAAAGCGTCAGCTCAGGCTAGTATCGAGGGAAGAGTACCACCTCAGGCTGACGCTGGTAGAGGAGCACCAGGAGATCCTAGGTTGGACAGGATCATTCAGGCGCTAGAGACTCTAAGGAATAGAAAATGGCCGAGATCCAACATCTTCGTTAGAGTCAAATGTTAGTGGACCAATATGAGGCGAAGTTACTAAGTTATCCAAGTATGCACCGAGTTAATTGAGGACTCAGTGGATGGGCCAAAGAGGTTTTGGGATGATTTAAAACTGGACATTGGAAGTTAGTGGTGCCTCTGAACCTGAAGGATAAGCAAGCTTAGGATAGTGCACTACTAGGATGGGTGACCTCCTGGGATAGTGCCTACCCATGCGCCAAAGGGTAAAACCGTGAGACACGGTATGGGACGGGCAAAAACGGACAATATCTCTGTGAGTTAGTCCCTATAGAAACGGGACCCCTTCAGTAGATGTGTAGCTCGGGGATGAACCAGGTGAAAGCTGGTGGGCCTGTTACGACCCAGTCCAATGAGGACGAGTGATTGCTAAGGCCAGAGGGCCTGGACAAGGAGCAACTCTTAGCAGGCTTCTAGGATAGCAAAGGGGGTAGCAATGAACCAGACTATGCACTGAACAGGAGGGGTAATGTTTCTGGGATCATTTATTAGAGTGGCGCAGCAGAAGTATGGTTAAGCTTGTAGAACTTTGGTTTATTGGAATGAGATCAGAGAATGGAGGAGCATCTTGCTATAATGGATTGTTATTGTGAAGCGATTCAGTTTAACCTGTTGGCGAGAGGTAGTTTTGAATTTTTTTTAAAATCGAGGACAACCCTCGATTACTTTGATTTCATTTATTAAGGCAACCTAGTTACTAGATATGGGTTGCCAAGGTTATTTGGTAACCTTGGTGGATACATCAGTTGAGAAGCTGAGAATGGAGGACATCGCTGTACAAAAGGACTTTGCATTATATAGATATGCTGAATTGTATGTGCAACAGATAGATCGTTTTCATGGAGTGCCAGTAATGATCACATCAGATCGAGACCCAAAGTTCATGGTAGCTTTTTGGAAAAGTTTACAAACTACCTTGGGAACGAAGCTACAGTACAGCACGGCCTATCATTCGCAGATGAATGGCCAGTCTGAGAGGATGATTCAGACCCTCGAGGACATGCTATCAGCTTACGTGTTAGATTTCAAAGGAAGTTGAAAGGAACAGTTTCATCTAGTTGAGTTTGGCTACAACAGCAGTTACCAGCATAGTATCTAGATGGCACCGTTTGAAGCATTGTATGGCAGAGCCTATAGGACTCATGTTTGTTGGGACGGAATTGGAGGGTGTAAGATTACAAGTCTTGAATTGGTTCAACAATCAGTCGATGCCGTCAAAGTCATTCGAGACTTGCTCAAGTGCATGGCATCTTCCACGTGTCGATGTTGAAGAAGTATGAACCTGATCCAACCCACGTGTTAAATTTTGAAGAATTAGACGTGGACGAGAGAGTGTCGTACGTGGAGAGACCGGTTTGAATTGTGGATCGAAAAGAGCAAGTGCTACGCAACAAGACGATCTCCTTGGTTAAAGTGGTCTGGCAAAACCACGGAACAGAAGGAGCTACGTGGGAAAGTAAGGAATTGATGAGATGTCAATACCCCCACCTTTTTAAGAAGAATTGTAATAGTTTAAATTTCGAGGACGAAATTTTTATAAGAGGGGAAGAGTTATGACATCTTGAAATTTGACTCTGTCCCGATAATATGAAATTGGCATTTCGTCGATGCGCCTATGGTCATTTTACTCTGAGTTGGCCACTCAAGAGTTAATTAATCTATTAGGTGAAGTCGTTAAAGGATACAAACGCGGCAGACTAGAGAATTCGATTGGAAATCGATTGCTAGACCGTAATAATTGGCAAGGGTAATACAACACTGTTATAATTGAATTGTGATCGGATATAGGTCCATTCAAAGGAATCACATAATTGAATTGTGGGTGATTCCGCATAATTGCGAAATTCGCGTTGAACGGCACTAACCCGGTTTTCTATCGATTTTATACATGGTGCTCGTAATTGAAACCTTGTGATTTTTATGACAACCAAGAGTCGCCTATGAGTCGGAGATGCATAAATGTGGATCGAGAATTATCAACCATGGGTCAAACGCATTAAAATCCCTAAAAGCTACCTGATAGGTTGGGTCATATTAAAATCTCGTTTGGTCGATTTTAACTAGGAAATTGAATTCGGTTTCGGGAATCGGACATTCAAGCATGTCACGATTTATTTTTAGGACGCCGTCTCATCTTTCAGAAAAATTTCGTCGAATCTGGAATTTTGCGGAAAAATTGATTTCAGACAAAAGAAATAAAGGAAATTCGGATTAAGAAGCCAATTAGGATTCGGCTGCCCAAAAAAGGCTTAGTTCTGGAAAATTAAGCTTAGGAAAGTATTTGGGGGACTGTAGATATTAATTGAAGACTTTTGGGGTGTAGGTGATGATGAAAATGGAGTTTTTATACCTTAAAGTCTTTGCTTGGCTTGACTTTCTTCTCCCTCCAATTTCCTCTCTCACGCTTACAATTCCCCCCCCCCCTCTCTCATGCACATATTCTTCCCCCTTTTGCAGCCGCCCTCACTCCTTCTGCCCATTTCCCCTCAGCCTTATCTTCTCCATTTTCCCCTTTTATTTTGCTGCTACAACTCCTCACACCATCTTCTTCAGTCCAAATTCAGTGGCCACACCAGCATCTCACTTCCATACCATCCCCATCCATCACACCAGCCCATCTCTCCGTCATCCACCAGTGCCCACCATTCACGTGCAACGCCACCTATCACCACCACACCACAGCCTACACGTCCACAGCCACCATCATCCCATTGTCTTCATAACCACACAGCCACAATCCCACCCCCAACAACACCATCACCAGCCTAGCAACTCCACATTTAGCCACCCTCGGCATCGCTTGGCCACCCACCACCAATGCACCTCCTCAAACCGCAACTCCAGCACCACTGGCCACCAACTTCACAGCAAACTCCGCCCCAAACAGAACCAAATCCTCTCTTTGTCCAAGAGCTTGCAAGGCTGTTTCCTTCGCCGTTGAGCCTCCGTTGGAGATGTGGTAGTCTTGTGTTCTCACCGCCATCGCGCCGCCTTCGCCATGAGCCCACCGCCGTTGAGTTCTAGTGAGTTAACTCCATAATCCTTGATTAGGTTGTTAATTACACTTAGGGGGTTAGATTAGTGCTAATTAGCTTAGTCAAATTAGCATCAAGTGAGATTAGCCTTAAGATGGATTAGTATTAATCTAGTTTGGTTAGATTAGCCTTAATATGGATTAGTGTTAATCTAATTGGTTAGATTAGTACTAATAAAGGTGGTTTAGTCTAATTTAGTGGGTTTCCCTCGGATCTGGTTAATGGACCCTCGTCGTTTGCTATTTTTGTGGGGAAAAACGTGCTGCAATTTTGAAGTTGCTTCCTTCTTGAAAAATGTTCTAGACATCCAACTATGACATATATTTTACTCAAGATTTTATGGATTTAAAAGGATAAGATTTCAGCCTCGTCATTTGCAAAACAGAACTCGGGTTGGTGCTGGAACTTGTGACCTTTTGATGTTCAAGAGATTTTCATCAACTCTTAGGGTTTGATTTTCAAAAGGGTTCCTTCACAAAAGTTTTTCCTCACATCTTGTAGTTTAACATAGTCAAATTTTAGATCAAATGGACAATTTTTGGGCCTCGAACCAAACTCAATTTGGAAAACAAAATTTCTGGACACAGACATAGTTTTGGTCTCAAATTGAGTGATTTACTATTCTTAATATAAAAAGATCACAGTTAAGGTGTCTTCATGAAAAAAAATTTCTTTATGTGTCCTTTATAACATATTTAAATTTGAAAATTTTCCGAACTCCTTTATTTAGGTTTCTGAATTTAACTTTGGAGACGCGCGAGTGGCCCGGTTTCTACCGGTTAGGACTGGTTGTGGTTTTGATATTGTTCTTGGTGTCGTGCTTGTTGGATAACATATATTTGGTAATCTGGCTTGCTTTTGGCATGCTTATAACTCGTGTGTGATGTGATGAGATGGATTGCTCTATGTTGGTTGTTTAGTATTATTGCAAAAGGTGACCTTATGGACTATTAAATAGAAAATAAATGAGGTGTTGGGTCCGGATACCAAAAATTATTTTCCCAACAAAACAATGAGGTTCTAAATTAGGTGTGTGCAAAGTTTGACGGATTAATTTTAAGTATGTGAGCACCTACGAATTTATTTCTAGACGTATTGAACAAAAAAAAAAGAAAGAGGGGTTACTAAGGTTTGTTTTCAAAAGAGGGTGGTTGGAAAAGAAATTAGAAAAGAAATATGATGTCGGGTTTGGACGCCAAGTTTTATGTGCTCAATCAAACGATGAGGTTTTATACAAGATGCGTGCAAAGTTTGGCGGGTTAATTTCAAATACGTGACCACATATGAATTTATTTCGGAAAGCTTGAACCAAAAAAAAAAAAAAAAGAGTTACTAAGTTTATTTTAAAAAGGGGATTTTGGTGTTTTGGCTATATGATGGAAGCTAAGAGTTGACTTGGTTGATGATGCACCAACATGGTTAGGTTAATTAAGGGGTTTAGTTTAATTAATCGCAATTTATTTATTTAATTGCAATTTATATAATTAATATAATTAGTGTAAATTATGCCGGGATAGCCTGTTAGTGGAATTTTACGTTGAAGTGATTTGTGAAATTGATTGCTAAATTATGCAATTGAATGCTTGGTGATGATTTTTTTATTATTATTGCAAAAATATGATTTTATGGTATTTAAATAGAAAAATACCGACTGTTAGTTTTTTATGCCAAAAATGTTTTATGTACTATATAAAATCGTGGAATTTTGAAATGGCTAAGTATCACATTTTATGGTTCAATTTAAAGGTGTGACCATGCACAATTATTTTGTCGGATATTTTTAATACGAAGAAAATTGGCCAAGTCTTTTATTAGAAATGAAAATATTTGAGTGTAAAGCATGATGTTCTTTGCCAAGCATGGATGTGCGTGTGATTGCTATCGGAACCCGTCACCCAACAGGAGTTGGGGAGGCGATGCCTAATTAAGTTCAGATGCGCTTGACAACAGATGCCGGTCGTAGTGGAGGCTGGGCCGATGCTCCTTTGGGAATGCCATCTAAATGTAGATGTTGTCGTGCTTGACGAAGCGGGACGACCCCTGGTTATGTTGGATGACTGCCGACTGATGAGTTGGTCGTGGCCATTGGGTCGTAAATAACTAGGACACACTTGAGTAATTAAGTTAGCCGCGCCTAATTATGGGACAAAATTATGTGGCACGGAATTGGACGTGTCATAACGGTTTGGCCTTATAATCAAGACTCATGTGATTAATTGATATATGAAATTGAGGTGTTCTAATTATTGATTATGTCTATTGTATGTATATATATATGTGGCGTACTGATGTGGAGGGAGGTGCTAAGGCGAGATAAGTTTTATATGGTGCATGTTTAGGCTACCTCTAGGTGAATTTTCGTCCTAATCGGAGCTTAGGGTGTCGATTCGCTGAAATTTTATCTTATCCCGTCGTGGTTTAAATATTTTCAAGTCCCTAGTTTGGGAACCCAAAGCTCGAGGCAGAAGGTTCCAGAGCATAGGTGACCTAGTAGTTTCTTTTTGAATCGGACTTATGTCTATAGACTAGTAGGACTAATTGGATGTGTATATAAAATATGTTTATGAAAAAGGCGTAGCACGTTTTGACTATCCCTGTGTTTGATTGTTGGTTGGGTAATTATCAGTTCACTTCCGCATGTGCATAAAAAGAAAAGGGTCGGTGACGCGTCTTGGGAACGTTGCAAATTTTAGTCAACCGCTGAGGGATGTGTGCGTGCCCGGGGTTTGGGGCGCAACACGCCCGCTCGCCGCTACGAGCCACCCCCAAGCCGAGCCCTCCCCCCCCCCTTGGCCATGGGTTTGAGGAGCCTTGGCTGCCACCGTCTTTGTCATGCCACTCGTGCCGCCATTGGTGCCATGAGACTCGTGTCTTCGTCGCCATCACGCCACCGTCATTGCGAACTCCCCATTGCTGGAAATCAATGAGTTAACCTCCTAATCGTGGATTAAGGCGTTAATTGCGTTTAGGAGGTGGTTAGTTTAATATTAATTGTGGTTAATATTAGTTAATCTTGGTTTATTCTTAATTACAATTAAGAATTGTTTAGATTAATTTTAATTGCAATTAGTTAAGTAATTATGATTAGATTAATTAATCGTGGTTGGATTAATTAATTGAGTTAAATTTATTTAATCGTTATTTATTTATTTTGATCATTATTTATTTAATTAATCTGAATTATTTTAGTTAATGTCAATTATTTTTTAATTAATTATAGTTAGGCTAATTAATTGATTTTAGTTTAATTAATTGCGATTAGCTTAATTAATGGCAATTAGTGTAATGAATTATGGATTAGCTATTAAGTAGAAGTTTATACTCATTTTACTGGATGAATTTTCACTTAATTCTAATCGTTTGAGCATGTAATGTCATGATGTTTGATTGCTCATACCATCTATTTTAAATGCTATTTTTCAAAATGGTTTATTGGTAAGAAAATAGCAAACTTTGAAGTGTCGTGTTTGGACGCCGTATTTTACATGATAAAAGGGGCAATGATGTTTCAAAATGAAAGTGTGCAAAGTTTGATGGATTGATTTTAAATACGTGACCACGTGCGATTATTTTTCAGGAATTTTAAATGTAAAGATTTTTCAAGGTTTGTTATTTAAGCATGAACTCTTTTACACTGGGCTATTTGACGGAAGATAAAAATTGGCTTCAGTGATGGTGTGCTTGAATGGTCATTTAATTGAACCCATCATCCAACAGGAGTTTGGGGACGATGCCCGATGTCTATTGGATGCCCGGTGGGGTCCAGATGTGACAACCTATTTTTCCGAATTTGTTTTCGATTAAATGAGTTGGGCTTTTCATCAACGCGCCTATAGTTATTTTCCCTGAGCTGATCACTCACGAGATAACTAATTTATCAGGTAAAGCCGTTTAGGAATCTAAACACAATAGACTTGAGAATTCGATTAGAAATTGACTGCTCAACTGTGTTAATCTGCAAGGGCCATTATGGCACTGTCAAAATTGATCAGAAACCGGAGATAGGTCGATTCGACAGAGGTATGTGATTAAAGTGTGGGTGATTCTACCTGATTGCAAAATATATGTCGAACGTCATTAAACCGATTTTTCTATCATTTCTATATCCTATGCCCGTATTTGAAATCTCGAGATTTTCACGACAACCGAGAGTCGCCAAAGTGTCAAAGATATACAATGTATTTCGAAAATAATCGATCACGGGTCAAATGGGCTAAAAATTCATAAAAGCTACTCGGTAAGTTAGGTCACGCTAAAATCGCGTTCGGTTGAAATTTACCGCGAAATTGAACCCGATATTCAGAAATTGAAAGTTCTATCATGTCATGATTCATTTTAGAAACATCAACTCATCCTCCAAAGATTTTTCAGCAAACCCGAGTTTTTAGTGAAAATTCAAGATTTGGTGTTTTTGGACCGGAAAAATTAGAGGACCGTTCTTTGACACATCTTTGGCCGTCAAGTTTGTTCAATTGATGAGGAAAAATCATGAGATGGGTGTGGACACCTTGGCTGAATTTTTTGGCACCAATTTGGATTAAGTTGGAGTTAGAATTGAATGAAATTGCAGGGCAAATGTTCAAAATTCGTAGGTCCATGGGGGGCTGCAACTTTTGGCCATCCCTTTGGCTTGTTTGGGAAGATTTGTGAGAGAAATAGCTGCTAGGTTGTGGATGAGGTTGGTGGGGCACGTACTTGAGTGTTTGTGAATTTTATTGTTGACTTATTAGCTCCTTGGTTCCCCCTTCAGCAGTAGCAACTCTCTCCTCTTCTTCTTCACTCATTCTTCCTTCATTGTTGCTAATTGAGAGTTCAAAAACCAGCAGCAACTATCCGAGCCCCTGCAATCACCTGACCATTTCCGCCATCCAACTCGCCAGTCGTCGCGAGCTGACCATCTCTGTTGTCACTCGCGTCGCAACCAGCCGCCAAGTCTTCGACTACCCTTCAGTTCAGCCAGCCACAGAAGCAAAGCTAGCAGCGAATCGTGAGGTTTGCTGGGCTTTTCCGGCCCCTTCCAAGCCTCGTCGAGTGTCGCTCCAGGCTTGAGTCTCACCCGCCTTGGCATCGCCGTCGCTTGAGACTCACCGGTTCGCTAATCCGATGAGTTTACTCACTAAACCTTGCTTATAAGGTTAATTATTCTTATGGGTTAATTAGATTAGGCTAAGTATGACTTAGGTGGTTAGTTAAATGTAATTAGTGATTTAATTGCTTAATTAGGATAATTAGGTGATTAGATTAGACTAGTTAAGGGTTAATTAGGTTGCTTAATTTATGTGGATAGGTGCATTATTTTTCTAGGCCCATTTAGGTAGTGAAATTAGCATTTTAGGCCTTGCATTTATTTAATTAATTTTGTAATTTGTTTAATTATTTATTATTTTTCAAAAATTATACCGGAATAGACGGTGACTAGATTTCGTGCTGATTGCAGTGGTGCGCTCAATTTATGCAATTGATTGTTAAATTGTGCAATTGAGTGGTGGTTGCTAATTTTGGGTTATTATTTCAAAATTCTTAAAGTTTTGTATTTGATCAGAAAATACTGGGTGTTGATTTTTGACGCCAAAAATGTTTTTAGGTACTATATTAAATAGTGGGATTTTTAAAGGAAGGATATCACTTTTTAAGGTTCGATCTGACCGTGTATCAACATACGATTATTTTTATTAGTTGTTTCTAGTACGAAGAAAATGGGCCAAGCGCATTATCTTAATTGAGACATTTGAGTGCAATGTACGGTGTCCTTGGCCATAATTGAATGATCGTGTAATGGTTATGAGAACCCGTCCCCAATGTGCGTCAGGTGGACGTTGCCCCTATATGGGATGCCCCTGGACAACGAATGCCGGTCACAATAGATTCTGGACCAATGCTCCCTCGGGATTGCCGTCTAGATGTAGATGTTGCCATGCTCAATGGGGTGAGATGATGCCTGGTTACGCCAAAAGACCGCCGAAGGTCAAGTAGGTCGTGCCCGTTAGGCTGTGATAAAAATTGGAATGCATGAATGAGTGGTTTAACCGTGCTTGATTATGGGACAAAATTGCGTGACACGGTAGGTGATGTGTCATAACAATTTGGCCTTATAATCGGGACTCCTGTGATTGATTGGCTTGAGACTGAGACGTTCTAATTGATGTGTGCATCTATTATATACATTGAGTATACGAACTGTGCTAACGTGCATGATGAAACTAAGGCGAGGTGAGTCATTTGTGATGTGTGGTTAGACTAACTCTAGGCGTATTTCCTTCCTAGTCAGGGTTTAGTGAGTGAACTTGCTGAGATGTTGTCTCACCCCATCGTGGGCTTAACTTTTTCAGGTCCTTAGATGGCGGTCCCTCTAGTTAGTCTTGGACAGCCTCGGGGGATTACTGAATGGAGTATAGACGTCACTGTCCCTAGGTGTCACGCCCCAATCCTCCGAGCATGTGCCCATCTCTCAGCAGTCGATTAACTAGCGACGTCTCAGGACACGTCGCCAACTCATTCATTTTAATACGCATGTGGAACCGAATAATTAATTCCCAGACAACAACAAAATGGGATAGAAAAGTAGGGCCATAATTTTTCTTGAAAACCAAACCACATCACACTTATATACATATCAAACCATGTAACCAATATTAGCCGCTATACATAAAGTCTACAAAAGGGGGAGGGTTACAAGTCCTCTAATTAGTCAAGTCCTCGACTGAATACTCTGGGGTCCTTGGATCAGAAAGATCCGGGTCTACCACTAAACCCTCAGGAGGATCTGTCATGCCTTTCCCAAGAGCAACTTCTGGCACATACATAGGGACCTCAGACTCAAGTATGGGACCCTCTCTCTGCCCATTCCACTCTTAACGATACCATGATCTGTATTGATGAGGTACCTTATGGGGTAAGGCCTTATCAACCTAGACCACGGTGCTCGCTAGCTCATAGACCCATCCTCTTGGGTTCCCATGCAACGGAATAAAACACTTCTACTCAGTGACCTTCTTTGGCTGCCCAAAACGCTCAGGTGGTGCGGCTATCTACGGACTTGTAAATATTATCCCACAACAGGGTGAGATGACATCTTAGCAAGTTCGCCCCCTAAGCTCCAACTATGAAGGAAATACACCCCAAGGGCTGCCTAAGCACAAACATGAGTCAGAGGACTTACCTTTGCCTGAGATCCTTCCTACAAGTCAGTACAATTTGCATATTCAATCAACCATTTTAACACATCAAAGCATCAACTCAGATTGAGTCATCGATCAATTGATCTAGTTGATTCCATGTCATCAAGATCATCTCTCGGTCAATCAACTCAATACTATCTATCAAGTTCGACTACGTCAAGAACTACTCACTCTAAGCTGAACATAGATAATATAGCTCACCCAAAGCTGATAATAGAGTATATTGCTCACCCAAAGCTGGCATATCAAAGCCCTTAGGCTGATATAGTACACTGGTAATGCGCACCAGAAACTGCTAAGGTATATTGCTTACCTAAAGCCAATATATCAAAGTCCGTAGACTCATATAGCATATCAGTATACTGCTCACCCAAAACTGATATATCAATGCTCATAAGCTGATATAGTATACCTATGATGCTCACCCTAAGCTGATAAAGTATACTGCTCACCCAAAGTTGATATATCGACGTTGTACGCTAATATAGTATATTTGTTCTCACCAACTGAGAATGCCACAATTTTTATCATTCCTGATAAAAATCATCGTGTGTGGGTATACGGTCGGCCTTAGCCAAAATACAATATTTTTCTTTTTGAAAATCCCACTAATTTCAATAATCCACAAACACATTTTTGATGCTATAAACCGACGCTCGGTATTTTCTAATTAGATACCGAAAATATAAAATTTTGGGATAAATACCCCAAAATTACAATCAACACTCAAATTGCACAAAATAGCAGTCAATTAAATAAATTAATCATACCATTGCAATCAGCATGAAATTCCGATCACCGGCTATTCCGATCTAATTTCTGGAAAATAATAATTAATTAAATAATTACGGAAAATAATTAATAATTACCAATAATGAACACTTAGGTTGGAAATGCCTAATTAAATACCGAGACAGGCCTGAAAAATTTCCAAACCTATCTAAATAAATACTACAGCCTATCCACTTGCTAATTGCACTAATCTAACCACCTAACATGCATACACGATTAACTAAATCATTAATCCATTATAACTAACCACATAATCCTTAATTAACTTAAACTAATAAACCCTTAAGCATCATTAGCTCCCTAAGCGAAGATTAGTGAGTAAACTCACTTGATTAACGAACTGATTGAACCACAACGATGGCGAGGAGACGACAGGCCAAAATCTCCAAAGCGGGGACACCCTTTAAGGTCGAGAAAGGCTCGGAAACGAGCCAAACAGTGAGCTGCAAACCTAGGGGTTCTCGATTTCTGTTCTGTGGGCAAAGGAGGGAGCTGAGCGACTGGTTAGGGCTTAAAAGGGTAGGGAAGAGGTGGACAGGCTGCAGTAGGCTTATGGTGGCTCGGCAGGGGGCTAGGCGGCTCCGGCGATGACGAGGGAGGTCCGAATGGTTGGGGGGACGGCTTGGGGGTCACACTTGGGCGGAGCACAGCTTGCGCAGAAGACTCAAGGGGCAGCGACGAGGGCGCGACTGGGCTTTGATGGCTTGCGGTTGCTCGAACGGCCAACGGGTAAGGGAGCTACAATTTCACTGGTTTTTTAGAGCCCAAGCTTGCTGGAATGGAGGAGGGGGGTCGATCGGATGGAAGGAGAAGAAGGGGGAGGGGACAACTTGGCTTGAGGGGGCCACTTGGTCTTCAACTTCATCTCTTTGTCCCCTTGACTTGGCCCCACTTGCTTGCTGGTTTCCTCAACATTTTTTCCAGCCTCAAAGCTTCCTCTAAAAGCCTTGGAAGTGGTCCAAAAGTCATGGACCAAGGGGCAAACAAATTTGAGCTTGATTTGCCTCAAATTTAACCAAAATCCCACTT
The DNA here is from genome assembly GCA_019915185.1 of Eucalyptus camaldulensis. Lineage (NCBI taxonomy): Eukaryota > Viridiplantae > Streptophyta > Magnoliopsida > Myrtales > Myrtaceae > Eucalyptus > Eucalyptus camaldulensis. The sequence goes on from JAHSVA010000014.1 coordinate 1,097,736, forward strand.
GAATTAAATCAATTCGGCTCCCAAAAATTCCAATGACGTGTCCTTGATCAAATTGATGTTTTTCTTTGCCAATAGATCCAACTTACATCCCAATTTCGTGATAAAAAATGGCCTTCTGAATTTCCCGATCGAAAACGGCCCTACTTCGACTTTTTGCCAAAAATCTCGATTTGCAGAAAAATCTTCGGAGGGTGAGTTAATGTTCATAAAATGACTTGTGACATAATAGAACTGTCAATTTCTGAAATCGGATTTAAATTTGCGGTTAATTTCAATCTAGCGCGATTTTAACTTGACCTAAGCTACCCGGTAGCTTTCAGAAATTTTTAGTGTAAATGAACCATGGTCGATTTTCTTCGAGCCACAATGAACCTCTTCGACACATTGGCGACTCTCGGTGGTTGTGAAAATCTTGAGATTTCAAATATTAACAGAGGGTACCAAAACGACAGAAAAATCAATCTAGTACCGATTGACGAGAATTTTGCAATTTGGTGTAATCACCCACATTTAACCACACATCTTAGTCAAATCAACCTATCCCTAATCTCTAATCGATCTTTAACTGTGCCATAATGATCTCTACAAATGAGCACGGTCAAGTAGTCGATTCCTTTTTGAATTCTCAAGTCTTATTGCATTAAAATCCCTTAATGACTTCCCTAGATAGTCTAGTTATCTCACGAGTGATCAACTCTGGGAATAGCACTATAGGCGCATCGATAAAAGGCCCGATTTATTCAATTGAAAACAGGACTAAAATTCTAGTACGTCACAATAGGAGTCACTAGATCCAGGCGAGGGTGCAGCTCACCCTCCTGATAGGGTATAAGGAAGGTCCCCTTTAGGGTTTTGACATCCCCGCCATTGCGATCAGCGCCGCTCCAAGCAAGGGTGTAGCTGACCCTCCTAATGGGGTTGTGGAGGACCCGAAGCCCCTGGAGCCTATGGAGGTGGAGTTCGAAAGATCGGCAAATGAGTCCGACTAGTAAGTTATAGAACAGCTTCTTTTTGAAAGCCGATCTTTTCATAAACAAACTAGTTTGTTTATAAAAGTATTTTGTGAAAATTTGTATCCTCCTGATGTGATTTGTTTATTTGCTTCCACATGTACAATAAAACAAATGGGTCGGCGATGCGTCCTGGGATGTCACAATTTCATCAACCACCGAGAGATGTGCGCGCGCTTGAGGTTCATGGCGTGATACCTGATGCCGAGTCACGATTGAGGCCGGACCGATGCTCCTTTATGGAATGCCGTCTAGGCGGGGGTTCTAAACGATGCCTTGCTTGATGGGGCGGGATGATGCCCGATCATGCCGAAAGACCACCAACGCGTGTGTTAGCCATGGCCTGAGGGGTCGTTATAATTGGAATACGTGTGAATGATTGTGAAGCATTGCGCTTGATTATGGAGTAAAACTGTTAGGTGTGGTATAGGACGTGCCAAAACGGGTTTTTACCTTATAATTGGGACCCCTTTGGATGCTTGGTGCATGAGAGTTATGTGTTCTAATTATTTATTATGCTTACTGTATTGATAATGGCAAATGTACCGTACTAATACGAAGAGATGTGCCAAGGCGAGGTAAGATCACATGCCGTTGCATGTTTAGGCTGCCTTTTAGACGAATTAGCGTCCTAATTGAGGTTTAGAAAGTTGACTTGCTAAGATTTTATCTCACCCCATTGTTGTTAACCATATCATGGGCATAGCGTGGAAATCTGTTAAGTGGGTGGGTGCAAGATGCGACACTTTTTTGCTAGCCTTGCCATTAGTGAAGCTAGAGTTAACCTTGACATTTCTTGCCATGCCCCAATCTTCCGAGCGCGTGCCCATCCCTTGGTGATCGAGACGTCGCAGGACGCGTCGCCGACCCATTCATTTCAATGTGCATGCGAAAGCGAATAATTAAATCCCAAAACAACACAAAGATGGGATAGAAAAGTAGAACCATAATTTTTTAAAACCAAATTACACCTTTATACATATCAAACCTAGTCATATACAGTACTAGCCGATATATATACAAGGTCGACAAAAAGTAGATCCTCTAAACATTTGATCCCTCAACAGAAGATTCTAGGGTTTCAGGCTCTAGGGACTTCGAGTCTACCATTGCTCCACCAGGTGGGTCTGCCGTGCCTTTTCCAAAAGCAACCTCTAGCACCGACATAGGGATCTCAGATTCCGGTAGAGGACCTTCTCTTTGTCCATTTCGCTCATGGGGATACCACGATTTATATTGATGGGGTACTATTTGAGATAGACTCACATCAATCTAGACAACGGATCTCATGAGTTCATAGACCTATCCCCTTGCGTCCCCCTGAAGCGGAATTTAAGATACCTGCTTGGTGACGTTCTTCGGCTGTCCAAAATGCTCGGGAGGTACAACTATCTAAGGACCTGAAAATGTTATCCCGCAATGGGGTGAGACGACATCTCAACAAGTCTACCCCCTAAACCCTAACTAGGAATGAAATACGCCCCAAGGGCTACCTAAGCACAAGCACAAGTCAGAGGACTTACCTTTGCCTCAAATCCTTTCTGCAAGTCAGTACAATTCACATAATCATTTCAATTTTGATCACCATCGATCAGTCGACTCATTCAACTCCATACCATCGATACCAATCACACAATTCGATCAAGTAGAATATTGCTCACCCTAAGCTGACAACAATTGGAATAGCTCATCGAAGCTAATCAAGTATACTACTCACTCTAAGCTGATATATCAAGGCCCTTAGGCTAATATAGTATACTGATATTGCTCACTTTAAGCTAACAAAGTATACTACTCGCACTAAACTGATATATCAAAGGCCGTAGGCTGATATAGTATATTGGCATGACTACCAAAAGTTGATAAATAATATAGCTCACACTAAGCTAATGAATAATATAGATCACACTAAGCTGATAAAGTATATTGCTCGCACTAAGCTGATATAACAAGGCTCGTAGGCAAATATAGTATAATGAAAGTGCTCACCAGAAGTTGCTAAGGTATACTGCTCGCGCTAAACTAATATATCAAGGCCTGTAGGCTGATATAGTATACCTATGATGCTCACCCTAAGCTGATAAATTATACTACTCACGCTAAGCGAACATATTAAAGCCCGTAGGCTGATATAGTATACTGTTCTCACCAACTGCGAATGCCACCATTTTTATCATTCCCGATAAAAATAATCGTGTGTGGTACACAGTCGGCCTTAGCCAAAATACAATATTTTCATTTTCAAAAATCCCACCATTTAATATGGTCCATTAAAATATTTTTGGCGTTATAAACCAATGCCCGGTGTTTCTCAATTAAAAACTGAAAATACACTATTTTTGGATAAATTCCCAAAATTATAAATTTCACTAAATTAGCGCAAAATAGTAGTCGATTAAATAAACAAAGTACACTATTGCAATCAGCACGAAATTTCGGTCACCTACTATCCCGATCTAATTTTCGAAAAAAATAAGTAATTAAATAATTACCAAAATTAATTAATAAATACCAATTATGCACACTTAGGCCAGAAAAGCCTAATTAAACACCGAAACGGGTTTGAAAAATTTCCAAACCTATCTAGATAAATACTACGACTTATCTACTCACTAATTACACTATTCTAACCACCTAACATGTATAAATGAGTAATTAAATCACTAATCCATTCTAACTAACCACCTAATCCCTAATTAACTTAAACTAATCAACCCTTAAACATAATTAATTGCCTTAGTAGAGTTTAGTGAGTAAACTCACTGGATTTGCAAGCCGGTGAGTTCACGACGACAGTAGCGCGACAACAAGCAACAAACTCCGAAGCGGCAACACCAAGCGAGGCCTAGAAAAGGTTGAAAACCAGCCAACAAGCTTCTGCTTTGCTGCTGGAACTTCGATTTTGAAGTTGCTGGTTTGAGCGCTGTTGGCGCCATTAGAACGGGTAGGAGGTGCTATTGGACGGTGGTTGCTCATGGGGCTGAAGCAGTGGCACGACGGAACAATGGTGTTGTGATGTGGAGGTGAGGGGTTGCTCGATGGGTGACGCTGGTGCCAGAGAAGTTGGCGCTAGAATTGACGTAAAGGAGTTGTTGGATGGATTTGTTGATGAGTGGGGCGTGAGGTGAGGTTAGGCAATTGACGGTGGACGATCATGTGCTGGCACGAGGGAGATGGATGACCGAAGCAGCAAATAAAAGAAAAAGAAAGAACATCAGGGTGTCGCTGGCAGAAGGGGAAAAAGGCTTTGACAGAATGATTGAAAGAAAAGCAGAAAAGAAATGAGAGAAGGGATGAGGGAGGGGGATGTCGGCCAAGGGGGGGCGTGAGAGAGAGAGAGAGAGAGAGAGATAAGAATGGGCCCACAAGTCAAAGAAAAAAAGTAATAAAAGACCATGGCAGTGGTTTGGTCGGTTGAAGGGAAACGTGTGAGAATAACAGAGAAAGAGAGAGACGTGAGCGAGAAGGTGAGGGGATGGGCGACTAAACATGCGAGAGAGAGAGAGAGAGAGAGACATGCGAACGGAGGGGGGCCAGCTGGTGTCCGAGGGAGCTGCGGATGGGGGGGTTTGAAGTCCACAAAATAGCTTGAATTGGTGTTTAATCATCCTAAATTTTAGCTCACCTTCAACCAACAATATCAATTGGTCATCCAAGACCAATTTCAACAACAACTTGCACAATTTGAAGTCCAATTGAAGACCAAAATAAGACAACCCTTCTAGCCTACGAATTTCACTCAATTTGACACCCATTTCTTTAATTTGATGTCGAATTTTGCTGAGGGGGAAGCCCACATGATTTCTACAAGTTCCCTTCACCACGCCGCTCAGTTTGGGAGCTAGAATTCCCTTCAATTTGGCCTATCTGAATTTCCATTCTTTTCCGAATCGCCCGAATTGATTTTCCGTAAAAATCCTGAACTCGCTGAGAATTCCTCAAAAGAGGAGTCGACGTTTCTAAAATAAATTGTGACATGACAGAACTTTCAATTTCTGAAATTAGGTTCAAATTCGTTGTTAATTTCAATCTGACGCGATTTTAGCGTGACCTAACCTATCGAGTAACTTTTAGGAATTTTTAGTGTAATTGACCCGTGGTCGATTATTTTTTAGCCACGATGTACATCTTCGACACATTGGCGACTCTCAATTGTCGTGAAAATCTCAAGGTTTCAAATACGAACACAGGGTGCCAAAACGATAGGAAAATCAGTCTAATGCCGATCGACGAGAATTTGGCAATTTGGTAGAATTACCTATGTTTAGCCACACATCCCAGTCGAACCGACCTATCTCTAATCTCTAATGGATTTTTAACTGTGTCATAATGACCCTGGTTGAATTCTCAAGTCTATTGCTTTTATATTCCTTAACAGCTTCACCTGATAGGTTAGTTATCTCGTGAGTGGCCGTCTCAGAGAAGAGCACTATAGGCGTGTTGATGAAAAGCCCATTTCATCTCATCGAAATCAGACTTGAAAATTTAGATGTCACAACTCTTCCCCTCTTATAAAAATTTCTTCCTTGAAATTTAAACCATTACAAATCTTTAAACAAAAAGGTGGGGGTACAGTCGTCTCATCGAATCTTCACTTTCCTAGGTTACTCATTCAGTGCCGCGGTGTTGCCAGACCACTTTAACCAACGAAATGGTCTTGGTGCGTAGAACTTGTTCTTTCCGATCCACAATCTTAACCGAACTTTCCATGTACTACACTCTATCATCCACGTCTAATTCTTCAAGATTTAGCACGTGGGTTGGGTCAGGCTCATACATCCTCAACATCTACACGTGAAAGACATCATGCACTTGCGCCAACCTCGACGGAAATGCACGACAATATGCTAGGATCTCGATTCTTTCCACAATCTTAAAGGTACCTACGTATCTCGAACTCATCTTTCCCTTCTTACCGAAGCGCGAAGTACCTTTCATTGGTGACACCATCAAAAAGACGTGATCACCAACTTGAGACTCCAAAGGCCTTTGACGCTTAATTGCAAAGCTTTTTGGTGGCTCTGAGCGGTCTTTAATCTGTCTCTGATGACGGCAACCGCATTCATTGGTTGCTGAACTAACTCTGGGCCTAATCTTTTGTCATCTAACTTCCTCCCCATAAACTGAAGTTCTATACACTCTGTTGTGCACTATTTCTAAAGGAACCATCTGACTGTTTTACTAAAACTGGGAACCTCGGGTCTATTTCCGATATAAATTCGTCATCGGCACTCTATGCCGACGAACTATCTGACATACGTACACTTTTGCATGTCTATCTAAATCAAGATCTTTTCATACTGCGACGAAGTGAGCCGACTTCGTTAGTCTGTCAACCACTACTTAAGTGGAATCATCACCCCTCTGGCTCCTTGGTAAGCCCGTCACCAGGTCTACTGTGACATGTTCCCATTTCCACTTGGGAATCTTGAGAGGTTACAAGAGTCCTCTTAGCTTACAATGCTGTGTCTTTACTCACTGACACGTCGGACACTTGGTGATATGATTAGCGATGTCCGTCCTCATACCAGACCACTAATAATGCTGACGCAGATTTTGATACATCCTTTTACTGCTAGGAGGAATGCTATAACTGCTATAATGAGCTTCCGATAAGATCTCCTCTTTGAGCTCCACATTGTCAGGTACACACAATAGTCCTCGGAACCTTAGTGTTCCTTCTTCAGAAACTTGAAAGTTAGCCTTTCTCTTTTCAGTATCCTCTTGCAGGATTTTTCAGACTCTCTACGTCTATCAACTGAAGTGTCTTAATCATGATCTAAGTATCCGGCTCAATTCTAAGGGTGGCCATAAGATTCAAAAGGTGGTCCACCTCAAATTTGAAAACCGAATCTCGAACTTTCTCAAGTAAGGTTCATTCTTTAACTAGCATATGCACAATTGAAGACTCCCGACTCAGTGCATCTGTGACTTAATTTATCTTTCCAAGGTGATACAAGATATCACAATCACAGTCCTTCTGAAGTTTTAATTCACAACGCCGTCTCATATTCAACTTCTTTTAAGAGAATAAATACTGGATACTTTGATGGTCAGTGAAGAGCTAGAATCTTTCTTTATACAATTAATGTCTCCAAATCTTCAGAGTGAAAGTAATCGCTGCGAGTTCTAAGTCATGCGTTGGATAATTCAGTTCATGAGGCCTCGATTGACGGGAGGCATATGCAACAACTCTACCATGTTGCATCAGTACATGACGCATCACTATAGATCTCGTATCCTCCTGGACCAGAAGGTATGGTCAGCACAGGTGCGGTAGTTGTCACGTCCCGATCCTCCGAGCATGTGCCCATCCCTGCTTGGTCAATATAATAGCGATGTCCCATGATACATCGCCGACCCATTCATTTTAATACGCATGCGAAAACGAATAAATAAATCCCCAAACAACAACAAAATGGGATAGAAAAGTAAGGCCACAATTTTTCGAACTGAAAACACAACCACACTTATATATATATATATATATATATATCATAACCAGTCATGTCTCATATATTACAATACAACCAACCCATGTATACATATATATATATATATACACATACACACAAGGTCTCTCAAACAGAGGGGCTTTCAAACAACTACGGGTCCTCGTCCTCCTCGTCATCTCCCTCCACACTCCAACTAGAGCCTACTGCTAAATACACAGGGGATCCTATATCTTCAAGGTCAGGGTCTATTGTGTCCACCACTGTGCCTTCTAGAGGGTTTGCAGTTCCTTTCCCTAAAGCAACCTCCATCACATACAAAGGTATCTCAAATTCCGATATGGGGCCCTCTCTCTGACCATTACGATCTTGACGATACCATGATCTGTATCGATAAGGCACCCGTTGGGATAAACCCGCAGTGACCTAGACCACAAATTGTACAAGTTCGTATTCCTATCCCCTAGGGTCCCCATGATACGGAATGTAAGACTTCTATTCTGTGACTTCTTTCGGTTGTCCAAAATCCTCGAGAGGAGCTGCCATTTATGGACCTAAAAATGTTATCCCACAACGGGGTGAGACAACGTCTCAGCAAGTTCAACCCCTTAAGCCTTGACTAGGAAGAAAATACGCCCAAAGGGCTACCTAAGCACAATCATGAGTCAGAGGACTTACCTTGGCCTCGATTCATTCCTGCAAGTCAATATAATTCACATAACCATCCAAATCGTTTCAATCAGATCGAACCATCAATCAATCGACTCTATCGATTACATGTCATCAAGACCATTCCTCGGTCATCTCAATCAATAATATCTATAAAGTCCGATCATAATCTAGGATTGCTCAATTTAAGCTGATAATAGATAGTATAGCTTACTAGAAGCTGCCGTTTACTGATATAGTATACTATTAATGCTCACCAGAAGCTGCCACGTATACTACTATGGTATACTGAATATGCTCGTCAGAACCTGCCACGTATACTACTATGGTATACTAAATATTCTCACCATAAGCTACCAGGTATACTATCCTGATCATCAAACCATTTCGCCATTTTATCATATCTGATAAAAATAACCGTGTATGGGTACATGGTCGACCCTAGCCAAAATACCATATTTTCACTTTTGAAAATCCCGCCAATCTCCCACAGTCCAAAAACACATTTTGTGCTGTAAACCAATGCTCAGTGATTTTCCAATTATTTACTGAAATTAAATAAATTTTGGAATAAATTCTCAAAATCACAAATCACACACAATCAACACAAATTATAACTCAATTAAATAAACAGATCATACCATTGCAATCAACATAAAATTCCAGTCATTGGCTATTCCAGTCTAATTTCCAGAAATTAATTAATTAATTACAGAAATTAATTATTAAATACCAAAAATACAAACTTAGGCCCGTAAAGCCTAATTAAAAGCCAACACAAGCCCGGAAAATTTCTGAACTACTCTAAATAAATACTAGGGATTGTTTAAGTGCTAATTACACTACTCTAACCACCTAACATGTAATAACGATTAATTAAATTGCTAATCTAATCTAACTATCCACCTAATTCATACTTAGTCTAAACTAAACAACCCTTAAATGTCACTAACTTACTAAATAAGGATTAGTGAGTTAAACTCACTTGTTCGACGATCCGCTCGGATCGAAACGACAGGGATGCGGCGAGGGACAAAAAATTTAAATGCGGGACCGCCTTCCAAGGTCGGGAAAGCCTAAAAAACGGGCCAAACAACGGCTTAGAGACCCACTGGTTCGGGTTCCGATCTTGGCCAAGGAAGGGGCTGAACGAGAGTTGGCTGAGGCGAAATGAGCTAAGATGGCTAAACCGGGTCCAGGTGGGGGTGGACGATGCTTCATGGCGGCGGAGGGAACTTTGGTGGTGGCTCGTGTTGGTCAAGGGCGTTGATAGGAGTGCGGGCTGGGCGAGACGATGCTACTGGAACGAGGGTGAAGCGCGACGGGCAGGCGAGCACGCAGGGGCAGCGAGCGGCAAGGCGATGGCGTGCGGTGGTTGCAACAGTGGAGGGGCGCAACTGGTTCGTTCCTCTGGCTTGCTGGGAAGCTTGCAAGACTGGGATGGGGAAGAAGGAGGCTTCGACAGGCTTGAAGGAGAAGAGGGAGACCGGTTTGCTGCAAAGGGTCCACTATGACATCATCCTCATCTCTTTGTCCCCCCTCTTTTGGTCCCCACCACCAGCTAGCCTCCACAGTTGTTTTCCAACCATCAATTGCTTCTTCTAGAAAATTGAAGCGGTCCTAAAGGTTGGGTCCATGGGGTCACACGAATTTTGGTTGATTTCCCTCAAATTGGACACCAAATCCTCCTTGAATTCACTCAATCCAACCTTTGAAAAATCAACCATCGAGTCCTCGATCAAATTGGTATTTTTCCTCACCAATATAACCCACTTGCATCCCAATTTTGCAATAAAAAATGATCCTCTGAATTTTTTAGACAAAAACGGCCCTACCTCGACTTTTTCCCAAAAAGTCTCGGTTTGCAGAAAAATCTTCGGAGATTGAGTTGACGTTTCTAAAATGACCCGTGACATGATAGAACTTCCAATTTCTGAAATAAGATTCAAATTCCTAGTTAATTTCAATTCGGTGCAATTTTAGCGTGACCTAGGCTACCGAGTAGTTTTTTAAAAAATTTAGTGCAAATGACCCGTGGTCGATTTTCTTCGAGCCACAATGAACCCCTTCAACACATTGGCAACTCTTAGTGATCATGAAAATCTCAAGTTTTCAAATACGGACATAGAGTACCAAAATGATAGATAAATCAATCTAGTGCCAATCGAGAAAAGTTTTGCAATTTAGTGGAATCACCCGCGTTTAACCACACATCTCAGTTGAACTGACCTATTTCTGATTTTTAATTGATCTTACTGTGTCGAAATGATCTCGGCAGATGAACACAGTCAAGTAACCGAAACTGGGTCGAATCCTCAAGTTTTATTGCATTAAAATCTCTTATTGATTTCTCCAGATAGTCTAGTTATCTCACAAGTGATCATCTCTGAGAATAGCACTATAGGCGCATCGATGAAAGGCTCGATTTATTCAATTGAGAACATGATTGAAAATTTAGGATGTCACAGTAGTTAGCTTCTGCTTAAGCTCTTGGAAACTACGCTCACACTTGTCTGTCTACACAAACTTTTCCTCTTTCTTCAGGAGTCGAGTGAATGGCGATACTAAGGCTAAAAATCCTTCCATGAACCTTCTGTAGTAGCCTACCAAACCTAAAAAGCTTCTGATCTCTGTCACAGTTGTTGGTCTTAGTCAGTTGATCACTACTTCAATCTTGGTTGGGTCCATGGAGATTCCTTTACCTGAAATTACGTGTCCTAGGAATGCAATACGAGTTAGCCAAAACTCTCATTTGCTAAACTTAGCGTACAGCTGATGAATCCTCAAGGTCTGAAGTACCATTCTCAGATGACTTTCGTGCTCCTCAGCACTTTCTCGAATATACCAAGATATCATTGATGAACACGATCACAAATTGATCTAGGTATTCCTCAAATACTTGGTTCATCAAATCCATGACAGCAGTTGGAGCGTTCGTCAGACCAAATGGCATTACAATACTCTCATAATGGCCGTCTTGAGTACTAAACACTGACTTTGGTATGTCATTTTTTCTAATCCTCAGCTGATGATACCCTGTCCTCAAGTCAATCTTTGAAAATATCGACGCTCCTTGTAACTGATCAAACAAGTCATCGATCCTCAGGAGTGGATACTTGTTCTTGATCGTCACTTGATTGAGTTGACAATAGTCGATGTACAAGCGCAACGAACCATCTTTCTTCTTTACAAATAGAACTGGTGCTCCCCAAGGCGATGCACTGGGGCATATGAATCCCTTATCCAACAATTCTTGCATCTACACCTTCAGTTCTTTCAACTCAGATAATGACATCCAATAAGGAGCCTTAGAGATTGGCTCAGTCCCGGGTGCTAACTCGATTGCGAATTCTATCTCTTTCTCTAACGACAGGCCGGATAATTCCTATAGAAACATATCCAAAAATTCTTAAACCATTGCAATGTCCTCAATCTTTAGTTCCTCAATTGTCTTATCTATGACAATTGCCAAGTAACATTGGCAACCCTGTCTAGAGGTGAGCGGTTCCCGATTCCTCACAAGTTCCAAGCGCGGAACCTGGAACCTACCCTCGGGTACAGGTTCCTCATTTTTTGGAACCTAGAACCTACCCGTTAGAAGCAAGAACCTGGAACCTACCCTGTCATAGGTTCCGGGGTCGATTCCAAATTCGAACAAGTTTTTTTTTTTTTGGTTTCCTTTTTAGTTTAAAAAAATGGAAATGAATGTAGCAAGAATAAACAAAATTTTCATTCATCAAAGAGAATACAACACGAACACAATCTATAATACTCATAAGCGTTTAATATCATAGAATGTGAACTATTTTTCTTTTGCAAAGTCCAACGGTTCACTTCACAAAGGTATTATATTAAAACACTAAAAAGATCAGCACTTCCTATATTATGAGCTACAATGGATTTACCTCAAAATCGTCATACCAAGTTGCTCCATTCGTAATTCCTCCTTCAAATTCTTTACTCAATGACACGTTACGGTGAGAGCGACTATATATACTTGCCATGAACCGAAAGGCTTCATCATCATGGCTAGCAAAGTAATGTAGCCTGCAATTTAGGATTGCCAATAGTCATTAAGAATATAGGATATGAAAGCAAAAGTATAATTACTACAGTAATTTATGAAAAGTTATAAACAACAAATCAAGTAGGCCAATAAAAGATCGCATGTAAACTTTGATTAATGTGCAACACCTTTCTATATTATGTTGTCCCTCTAAAACTAAATGATTTCAACTTTTTCGTCACTATGAAGGATGACTTAACTTAACATAGGAGTAATACAGAAAAGGTTTGGGACACGCTGCAAACTGAAGATCAAAGCAAACCTTTGATCTACATATTAGCTGGATATTTAATTCATAAACATAGAGAAAGAACAACCGATCAATGAAAAAGTAATGCCTAGTACATCTAGCAAATAACATGCAGGACAACACAGATCAAAGTGACAATAGGCTCTACATGCAGGCTGGGAAATCAAGCATATTATCAAGATAAGTGGCCCACGAATTCACCATATGAATCAGAATGTCAAATGATCACCTCTTGTCTTCCGTTCCATCCCATGGATAATTTGCAACCAGGGCACCCTAAGAAATTGTAAGAGGATGCACATTGTTACATTCATTGTTCAAATGATTCTTCATATTTAAAATTTTAATCACCTTACACATGGGAGGCAAGGGGGGGTGATAAACGAGTGTAAATCATGCATTAATAAACAAGTATATAACCATGCGTTGTCATTAAAGGCCCTACCAGCATGATAGGATCTAGCACAAAAAAAGAAAAGCTAAATTTGGTACCCCATGCAAGGAAGCAAATGCTGTGAAACGAATCTCTCTCAACCATTTCACAATTGCCCTTGTTTTTGGCTATCATGAACTTATGTCTCCATTCATTGGAAAGAACTGCCCTTTCATGAAATACATACATCATAAGATAATAAAACAAAACTAAAAGTAACGGGGAAAATGATCATAAATCATGGAAAGAGAGAAGTCTTTTCTTTACTCATATTAAGCAAGAAGGAAATTGATTTGCTAACAACTGCAAAAATGCAACAATTATGTGACAAATCTTCAAAGGAAGATAGCATACATGATAAGATCTTCTCCACTAGAAAAGATGAAGAGAAAAGGAAAACAATTGTTAAATTCCACTGCGACTCTTGAAACAGATCTTAAATTAATGCAAGCCATCAAAGTTGGAATCAATTGGAAGACCCAAAGACTTGTTCCATTATTGGGCAATAGACGAAAGAAGCAATTATTAACGTTATTTGACAATGTGAACAAGACATTGAAGAAAAAATCATTAGACATGAGCCTTGATATAAAGCATGGCAATAGTTGACGAAAGAAAAGACACCTATGAAAATGTCAGATTAGGAGTTATCATTTAGAAAAGGTGAAAAAAACAATACCCGAGCATGTTGGGGAAAGCTCCAGACTTACAATATTAAGCTTTTCACCATATCCTCCTAGGGAAATTGCTCTCCCTGCAAATGCTTATTGTCCTCTTTAAAATTCTAGGAACAAATCTTCATGATGACAAAAATATGTTGGCTGGCGCTACTAGCATCTCCCCTATTTTATGTTAACATAAAATTAAAGAAAATCAACCTTAAGTTGACAAAAATAAGTGATCACGATCATCTAACAACATGGGCTACTAAAGCGGCCTCTTGAGTCTTACCCGTTGTGACTCGTTTCTTAAAGAAACTCACACCAATAGAAGTAGAAGCATAGAAACAACCGACAACCCATTCCAATAAAAGAACAGAAAAAGAAGGAACGGATTACCAAGTTGTAAGGGCGGGTCCAAAAGGGGCGAGCGTCGTCCAGCGGCGATGCGAGCGAGTTGTGAGCGAGGGAAGAAGGGGGGCGTCGTCGTCAAGGGCATCCACCAGGGGGCGAGCACTGTCCAGCATGTGGCATCCTAAAATCTCATGACAACCTCTGGAGTACCATGAACCATGATTAGGTAATGGAAGTGCCATTGGATTTTGTATTAGCCATTGAATTAAGGAATTTCAATTAATTTAAGGCCGAGCATCGTAATGGATGATTGTTTGTGTGACACCCCGAACCCTTCGCAGGTCGTCACCAGCGCCGGTGTTACATCTTTTACCATCTCTATCTCTTGGCTAAATTAAGCCTTGCCAGATTACAGGCATTTTTTTTTTTTTAAACGGTCCCATGCGCGACTCATAGCGGAAGCAAATTAAACATCTCCATCTCCCTTACTAACCCATGATACAAATACACACCAGCTAAAACATCATGATTTTATAAATAACGTTGACGCTTTGCTTACATACATACATATAGCGAGATGGGGTTTCCTTCGGGTCGGTACAAAAACCAGAAAGGTTAGGACTCTGCCATGTCCTACCTAAAATCTCAAAAAGAAACCTCGACCCCTAACATCATATGAACACAAACCCTCCCATCACCAGCGTCAACTATCTACATCAAAAAGTGATCTAGCTCCTACTCCTTGCGCGCAGGTCTCACACCCAACCCGGTGCATCAGGTGGTGGCGGCGGCAGCATCCCTCGCATAACACCATCTCGACAGACGTGAACAGAAATGAACTCTTGTATGACAGGGCCCCCAGCCAGGCCGATATCATACATGACCAAGCATCGTACTCGGATAAACGTCAATCCGGGCACAGAGGGACAATCTATCTCCGTACACTCCACCTCAACATCAGACGGTATACCGTAAAATATCCCATGCGAAACAGCAGGTAGCGGCATAGTGCTAATCTGAAATGTTGTCCCCAAAAGGGGTGAGTACAACCACTCAGCAGATAGGGAAATCCAATAACATTCCAATGCACCATACATATCATCACACGTTGCAAACATCACTTACCTTATAACCATGCATATCATGCATCATTAATAGCCATGCATCACCATGCATATCACATCATCATTAGCCATGTATCACCATACATATCACATCATCATTAGCCATGCATCACCATGCATATCACATCATCATTAGCCATGCATCACCATGCATATCATATCATCATTAACCATGCATCACCATGCATATCACATCATCATTAACCATGCATCACCATGCATATCACATCATCATTAGCCATGCATCACCATGCATATCATATCATATCATCATTAGCCATGCATCACAATGCATATCACATCATCATTAGCCATGCATCACCATGCATATCATATCATCATTAACCATGCATCACCATGCATATCACATCATCATTTCCACTTTTACTTATCAATTGATCCCATATTATCTTTTCTCAAATCATCAAATTCACCATCATCACCATCCCTTCGGGTAGAAACCTCCGACAGGGTATCATTATCAATCCTTCGGGCAGAAACCTCCGACAGGATTCCATGATCAATTTGATCATCACCCTTCGGGCAGAAACCTCCGACAGGGTTCCCAGTATCCCAGCCATCTCATGGCCACTGGGCTTCCGGCCCCCCACATTCCGGGCATCTCGCATCTCAACTAGCATCACGAGGCATTCCATTCGGGCAGAAACCTCCGACAGGGCTTCCGGCCTTTACCCTTCTAACCGGGGATCTCGCACCCTAATCCTGGCATCGCGAGTCACTTCCGGGCATGTATCCCAGATACAACCGGACTTCCGGCCCCCCACATTCCGGGCATTCTGAAACTCCCAGGGAATCTCTGGAATTACGCCACCAGGCCACCAGACAACATCCTCCGCCACAACCTCTTACTCATATACCACTTTCCACTTTTTTTTTCATTCTTTTTATCTCATTATTTCATGGCATATGATTCACACACATACATCATGATTCATAATCATACATGCATCAATGCCATATAACAATACATCATAGTTCAAGATCATTCATACATCAATGCCATATAGCAATACATCATAATTCATGATCATACATGTATCAATGTCATATAGCAATACATCATAATTCCATAGAACTCATGGCCAATAAAATAATCCACCTTTTATTTTATTATTATTTTATTATTATATTATTATATTATTATATTATTATTTTCATAAATAAATATTATATTTAACATTTATGATTTTCCAAAAATCATAATCTTCAATCAATCATCAAACCAACAATTAAAATCAAATTTCACATAAAATCCATGGCTAATTTGCATTTTACATAATTTCCCAAATTTCCACAAAATACTCACAATATTCGGAAAATGGCCAGATTGCACAGTTTTCGAATTAATTCAATTAAAATACTCATATGACCTCCGAAAATTCCCAAATTTTACAGGGTGATAGCCAACACATTTTCGTGCATTTTTCATGTAGAACTCTAAGCCAAATTCTTTATAGATTAATTTATACAACTCCATGAAGCTTCTGGAACCTCTACCGTTTCGTCCAGAACGTACATCACCGAAAAACTTAGGTTTGACCCATCAAATCTCTTTCGTTTCTCCTGAAATTCGAGTATGTTATGTATCAATGTGTCCTTTATAAGTTTCATGAAGATATCTAGGTTAAATAACCAAAGTATGATCCTCTTTTAAGTCCTTGAAGTCTCGGGTGTCTCCGTTCACTTCAACAGAACCATCCGTCTCAAAGATCTAGCCGATTAACTAGGCTACACTTGTTCATTTCTCTTAAAATTTGAGTATGTTGTAGTTTAGGATGTTACCAACAACTTTCATGAAGACAACAAAGTGAGATATCCAACAGAAATCAACATGCAACCAAGAAATCATCAAGAGGTCAGTAGGAAATTCGCAGATCTAAAGCCTCCGTGAAATAGAACTTTTGACCCCTCATATCACCATCGTTTTCCATGAAATTCGAGTATGTTATACCTCAGGATGTTAGCTTCAACTTTCATGAAGACACCGAAGCCAAAAGCACACTCTAAGTACACATGCAAGCTCGAATAAGAAACTGTCTACCACAAACCGAACGGAAACAGCCACATAACATGAACACACTCAACCCTTACTTCGGTATTTCGTCCAAACCACACCTAGAATCTAACATGCAACCAACAAAACAACATGCAAGAGAAGTTATGGACCCCCACTTGCCTTAAAGAAGAACACACAGCAAGCACGGCGGCGTAGGACGGTCGGACGGTGGACGAACGGCGGCACCTCCCTCTCGGCTCCGCCTCCTTCTCTCTCGGTCTCTCTTCCTCTCTCAAGCCCTCTCTCTCTCTTGCACACTCTCTCGGCCAAAATGAAGAAAACGGCCACTCTCTCTCTTCCCTCTCTCTTTTTATATCCCCATCTTCTCATGATTAGCAATCATGAGATTGCCTACAATCCCACCAATGCATGCCATTTCTCTATGCCACTTGTCATTTTTGTTTTTGAATTTGATTTGGGTTAATGGGCTTGGGCTTAGGCCCAACCGGCCACTCCTCCTTGGGCTGGTCGAACTCCTCTCTTGGGCCCAATGGGCCGACTAGCTTGGCCCACCAAGCTCTAGGCTAATGGGTCCAAGGCCCATCCGAAAATAACCCTATTTTCTCCCTTTTTTTTTTTGAATTCTTTTCTATAAATATTTCTAAATTCAAATTTCATCTTGGCCAAAGTCTTGGGATATTTTTAATTATTGAAATTTAAATCATATGGCCAAGCATTAACTAATTAAATTTAAATTTCCACAATCACAAGCAAAATTCATCAAATTAAAGGACAAATTGGCTAAAGCATAAGCCATAAAATTCTACCATCTAATTAAAGGCATTTAACACACCTTAAGGCTCGGCTTTGAATTTCCGGGATGCCACAGTTTGGATGGAGATGTGTCTTCAAGTGATCCAAGGATTTTATTAAGGTGCAATTGATATAGAAATCTTATTCTTGGTGGTGCGCTTTATAAGTAGAATTTTATTGATTTAAATTACAAAGTTTTGTGGGCTTATAAGTTGAAATTAGGTGTTAATTTAAATGAAGGTTAAATGGAATAGGAATAGGAGAGGGTGGGCTGATTTTTAGGCCCAAAAACCGTCCAACCAGCCCACGCCAGCCCCCTGGTTGACTAGCCCATGAAGGCCCCAGACCGGCCCATCATCGAAGCCCATAAACCCTTGCATGTGAGCTGCCAAGTGGCATGGAGGAGAAGCCAAGTGTGGCTGCCCCCATTGGCTTCCTTGGGCGGCTTCATGCAATCAAATGATTGCAAATGATTGTAGGGGAGGAAAGCTAAAGAGAGGGAGGCGGATGAGGAAGGCGAATCGACCGAGAGAGAGAGAGAGAGAGAGAGAGTGTGTGTGTGTGTGTGTGTGTGTGTGTGTGTGTGTGTCATCCAAGAGAGAAAGGGAAACCGAGAGAGAGGAAGAGGGAAAGAGAGGAAGTGGGCGTGTGAGAGGAAGGAGGAGGACCATCCGCCTAGCTCGCCGCCGTCCGTTCGCGGCTTTGCCACCGTTCTTGTTGCTGTTTGTGCTTAAGTTTAAGGCAAGTGAAGTCCTAAAACCTACCCCTTGCATTGCTGTGTGTTTGTGTAGTAGATGGTAAGTCTTGTTTGTGGTAGATGGGATGAGATTTCGGAGCTTTGAAGAGAGATTCGTTGGCCATGCATGCTGTTCCTTGAAAGACCAGTCCGACCATCCATGAGATTGTGTGCTGCATGTGACTTTTTAATTGGAATCTTGTTTTGATTTCTTCACAAAAGTTGTAGAGAACATCTTGAAGAACAACATACTAAAATTTGAGGCAAAACGAACAAGTATTGGTTAGTGAAATGATTTTCTTTGGAGAAATTAGATCTGGAATTCGTCGTGCTGACTTTTAGAGATTTCGTGGTCTGTAAAGTAACTTTCTTATGAAAATCTTGTTAGATATATGCCCTAAAGCTGCTATGTAATATGTACATACTAGGGATTCCATTTGTACATATAAGGATTATGTTATTATTGTTATTTTTTTAAGGAAATTGATTAATTATTAATTAATTAATTGATTAATTAATGTGGAAATGGTCAGCAAATTTTTGCTGACCACTTCGCACGAATTCGTGCAGGATGGTCAACGGTTGCTGACCATCGTGCACGCATTTAGTTCGTGCATGGATGGTCAGCAACCGCTGACCATCATGCACGAAATTGTGCATAAACGATCAGCGATTGCTGACCGTTCCATTCATGCACGATCGTGCTCGATCGTGCATGAGAACGAGGATCAGCAACGGTTGCTAATCCCACGATCGGCAACCGTTGCTGATTCATGTATAAATATTAAAAAGAAAGGCTGCAAAAAGGTTGCAACTAAGAGAAATTTTCTGTGGGTGTGCGTCTTGTTTTTGGCGACACTTCAAGGGGTTGAAATACAGAGAAAGGTGGGTGTGCGCTGTTTGGTTTTTAGAGAAAATGGGTTGTTAAAATCAAGAGAAACATGTGTGTTCTTGTATTCTTCGAGAGACGAGAAAGTATAGTGTTTTCTCATTCGGGCCGTGACTATAATACATCGAGGATATGGTGGATCATTTCCACGTGATTGCTAGCACAATCGAAGTGGAGAATATCCGAAGGTTCTCTCTTCCGTTCGACGTTCGTTGTTGGTGTGTCTGAACTAGAGGTCCGACGCTTGTGGGACTTGAATTGTAGAACATCCGAACCGACTTGTTTCAAAGCGCGCTTCGAGAGGTAATTCGTTTAACTCCCTTTTTATGTTTAGATTTTTGATTAAAACGCACGAACAACGCCTTAGGAGAATCATGTGTAAAATATATATTTGTTTCTGCTGCGTACTTTATGTTAATATTTCTTATACATGATTCAGAAACCCCAACAGTGGTATCAAAGCCAACCTTAGGCGTTTTCGTGCGTTTAATTGATTTATAGTTCAAATATATTTTTGCATTCTAATGGCCAATTTACTTTTGTTAAGAGAATTGGTTCTCTTGCTCTTATGTGGCCTATAGAAGTTGATTGATTTATGTGATAAATTTAATCAACAAAGCAAAAATTAGAACTAAATCAATTTTGAATCAAAAATCCGTAACTTGTTATACTTGAAGTTTATATTTTGCAAATGATATGCAGAATTTTATGCATGCCTTCCAGAGCTTTAAATTTTGAATTTATGGCTCGTAAGGAAGGGTGGTGATCATGGAAAAATCCCTAATTGTTGTGATTGTTGTATGGATGAATGTATGATGATTACAGGTATTCTTTTTGGGGATGTAATTATTAAATGGAGGCTGCGTCCTTCTTTTTATATTTATTTTATGAAATGTAATTTAAGTATAGTATAGTATTTCAATTATTGATGTAAATACTACAAGAGAGGAGGAGCCATTGGAGGAGCCATTAAACCGGTGAGCTCTTTGGGCCCGGTCTTTGAAGAGTTTAAAGATTGAAGAAAAAGTGAAGAGCAGGTCCATATTATTAAAATATTAAAATGGCTAAATGGGTCTCTTTGGCTCGAGACCCATTGAACCATAATTCCATGATCACCACATAGGATAGATATTATGTGATATCTATTTATTTATTGTGTTTATGGTATCGTGCATGTTAAACCGGTTAATGTGCAAAGTGAGACCGATAATAACGACCCAAATCTCCTTACAAAGAATATTAAGTCGAAACAAGTTTCGGACTCTTGGCCTTCCATCGTCGTGGTTTGATCCAATATTATAGTGGTTAATTAACCGGTTATGGATACATAGGGGTTAATTACCATTTATAATATTGGACCACTCCATTATGCATATGATGCTGTGGGGTTGGAGCCAAATGATTTCCAATAATTGTTAGGTGAGGGAATCATTTGTGTTTTCAATACTTGCATGAGACGATGGGCTAGACTTAACTATGATCATAATGCCAATAACTGTTAGGTGAGGCTTTCATGGTCTAGAGGCCGAAGTTATGATTGGGACTCGCATATGATGCGTTGAACAAGCTGGTTCACTCACTAAGTTCATAGGACACCACTAACTGTTAGGTGAGGTGAACTTTGGGCTAGTGGGACTCCAATCCCCACTAGTAATCTTTACCCAACAAAGATTACCGCTTCCCATCTTAAGGAGTATGGGATTCGAATATAAATTTAGTGGGAGGATCTATTTCATTTAAAGGCCAAAATGAAATAGTTACTTTGAAAGATACAACGGCTAACAATTTATTTTCTGCAACAGATATATTATTACTCTGAAAATGGTGACCACAAACCCACTCGCTGCTATACTTGACAAGAATTGTTTGACTGGACCCAATTTCACTGACTGGGTGAGGAATTTGAGAATTGTTCTCAATTCAGAAAAAATTGGGTATGTGCTTGATGAAAAGATGCCAACCTCCTTTCCTGAGGGTGGGACCCAAGAGGAGCATGTCACTTATGATAAGTGGCGTGATGATGACTTAAAAGTTAGGTCATATATGCTTGCTTCTATGAATAATGAATTACATAAGAAGTATGAATCTATGGAAGATGCTGGGTCGATCATTTTGCACTTAAAGGAATACTTTGATGAGAATGGTCTAACCTCTAGATATGAGATATCTAAGGCATTGTACCGTATGAGGATGGCTGAAGGATCATCTGTTAATGATCATGCTTTGAAAATGATCTGGCACATTGAAGAATTGGCTAGGCTGAATCTCGTTATGGACAATGAGTTAGTTGTGGATTTTATCCTCCAATCTTTACTCGATTCCTTCTCTGGTTTTGTCTAAAACTTCCACATGCATAAGATGGAGAAAACTCTTGCTGAGTTACATAGCATGTTGGTAGTTTATGAGAAGGAAATGCATAACACGAGGCCAAATATAGTGGCTATGGCTAAGGCTTCTTCTTCAAAGGGTAAGACCGTTTTAAAGAAGAATAAATGGAAGAGGCTTGCCAAACCTGTTGTGCAACCAAAACCCATGATTGATAAAGGGAAATGTCATTACTATGGTGTCAAAGGGCACTGGAGGAGGAACTGTAAGAGGTACCTCGAGAGCTTGAAGGTCAAGCCCAAGAACCGACCTTATGAAGGTATGGTGTCTATGCTTATTGAAACCAATCTTATGGTTAGTACTGAATCCAGCTCATGGGTTCTAGATTCTGCTGCAACTTCACATATTTGTATGTCTTTGCAGAATCTGGAAATAAGCAGGATGCTAGGGCGAAATGAGATTGTCCTGACGTTTGCCAATGGAGCAAGAGTTGCTGCATTAGCTATAGGGACTTTTCGTTTATGTTTCCCTTCTGGACATGTAATGGTTTTAAAGAACTGTTTGCATTATAAGAATGCTGTTAGGAACATCATCTCTGTACCTCGTTTGGGTAAAGAGAATTATGAATTTTCTTTTGCTGATGATGTATGTTCTATTTATCATAATAGAATTTGTGTTGGTTCTAGCTTATTAACCAACAATCTTTATACCATTGCAATGTCCGGTAATGCGATTACCAATGTCAATAAGCAAAATATAATTGATATAAATGCCATAACTAATAAATGCCCTAGAGACGGTCCAAATAAAAAGTATGTTTGGCATCTCCGATTAGGTCATATTGGAGAAGACAGAATTAACAAGTTGAGTAATGATGGATACATTGATCCTTCAAATTTTGAGTCATACTCGACTTGTGAGGCATGTCTTCTAGGAAAAATGACCAAAGCGCCTTTTGTGGGACAAAGTGCGCGAGCTGCTGACATATTAGAATTAATACATACAGATGTATGTGAACCAATTAATGAAACTGCTAGAGGTGGTTATAATTACTTCATTACCTTCACCGATGATTAGTCACGGTATGGTTATTTATACTTCATGAAGTATAAATCTGAATCCTTTGAAAAGTTCAAGGAATTCAAGGCTGAAGTTGAGAAACAAACAGGAAAATGTATTAAGGCTCTTCGATCAGATCGAGGAGGTGAATACCTTAGTACTGAATTCCTGGATTTTCTTAAAGAGAATGGCATTTTATCACAATGGACACCTCCTGGAACTCCAAAACATAATGGTGTATCTGAACGAAGAAATCGTACTTTATTAGATATGGTACGGTCTATGATGAGTTACACCGATTGGTCAATATCCCTTTGGGGATATGCCCTTGAGACAGCTGTATATATATTGAATAGAGTGCCGTCCAAATCTGTTCCAACTACGCCCTATGAGATATGGCATAGTAGGAAACCCAGTCTTAATCATATTAAGATTTGGGGTTGTCCAGCTTTCGTGAAAAAGCTAAAAATGGAAAAATTGGAGGCAAGATCTGAACAAGGTCGCTTTATTGGATATCCAAAGGAAACTCTTGGATATTATTTCTATTTTCATTCAAACCAAAGAATTTTGGTATGCAAGCACGCTTCTTTTTTGGAGAATCAGTTCATCCAAGAAAGTGGTGCTGGGCAGAAAATAGTCTTACAAGAAGAAAATAATGAAGTGCCAAACAACCGAGTTCAGATACCAATCTCTGATTCAGTGGGAGCTTCTGATACACAACCTCTTAGGAGAAGTGTGAGAACGTCTCGCCCACCTGCTCGTTATAGACACTCAGTTGATCATATTGAACCATTATTCATTGTGAATGACAGTGATCAACCTGGTGATCCTATGAGGAGGCGATGTTGGACATCGATTCTGGAAAATGGCTAGAAGCCATGAAATCCGAAATGGATTCAATGTATTCCAATGAGGTTTGGACCTTGACTGACCTGCCTGATGGTATTGTACCAATTGGCTGTAAATGGATCTTCAAGAGGAAGATGAACGTTGAAGGCCAAATTGGAATTTACAAAGCACGGCTGGTGGCGAAAGGATATCGTCAAAAAGAAGGAATTGATTATGACGAAACTTTCTCACGTGTGGCCATGCTAAAATCCATTCGGATTATGTTGGCTATAGCTGCACACCTTGATTATGAGATATTTCAAATGGATGTCAAAACGGCTTTTCTAAATGGTTTTCTCGATGAGGACATCTATAT
This sequence comes from Eucalyptus camaldulensis, assembly GCA_019915185.1. Taxonomy (NCBI): domain Eukaryota; kingdom Viridiplantae; phylum Streptophyta; class Magnoliopsida; order Myrtales; family Myrtaceae; genus Eucalyptus; species Eucalyptus camaldulensis. The sequence continues at coordinate 1,121,796 of JAHSVA010000014.1, forward strand.
GGAACAGCCACAGGGTTTTGAATCCAATAGTGAAAAACAGAAGGTGTGTAAGCTTAAGAGTTCCATTTATGGACTCAAACAAGCCTCCAGAAGTTGGAACATCTGTTTTGATGAGGTAGTCAAATCGTTTGGCTTCATCAAAAATCCGGATGAACCTTGTGTATACAAGAAGATCAGTGGGAGTGCAATTGCATTTCTAGTTTTGTATGTCGATGATATACTTTTGATTGAAAATGATGTACCAATGATATCATCCATAAAACTATTCTTGTCACAGAAATTCTCCATGAAAGATTTAGGAGAGGCAACCTACATTTTAGGTATCAAGATCTATAGAGATAGATCAAGACGATTGATTGGCCTCTCACAATCTACGTACATAGACAAAGTGTTAACACGGTTTAACATGCAATGTTCCAAGAGAGGATTATTGCCTTTTAGGCAAGGGATCCATCTTTCTAAGGCGATGTGTCCCAACACTCCTGAAGAAAGAGAGTGGATGGCAAAGATACCATATGCATTCGCTATTGGAAGCATAATGTATGCTATGCTATGTACCAGACCTGATATTGCGCATGCTGTAAGTATTACCAGCAGATATCAATCTGATCCAGGAGAAGAGCATTGGATAGCAATCAAGAATATTCTTAAGTAGTTGCGAAGGACTAAAGATTTATTCTTGATATATGGAGAAGGAGAATTTAAAGTTGTAGCTTATACTGATTCCGATTTTCAATCGGATCCTAATGATTATAAGTCTACATCTGGTTTTGTCTTTACATTCAATGGTGGTGCAGTTAGTTGGAAAAGTTCCAAACAAAGTATAACTGCTGATTCCACCACTGAGGCAGAGTATGTAGCTGCTTCTGAAGCAGCAAAGGAAGCCGCTTGGATGAAGAAGTTTATTTCTGAACTTGGAGTCGTTCCTTTAATTGAGCAACCGATCACATTGTTTTGTGACAACAATGGGGCGATAGCTCAAGCTAAGGAACCAAGGTCTCACCAGAAGTCCAAGCATATTGAGAGACGCTTCCATCTCATCAGAGAAATTGTTGGGAGAGGTGATATCGCCTGGCAGAAAATTGCCTCAACAGAAAACGTGGCAGATCCCTTCACTAAGGCCTTACCTCAATCTTCTTTTGAAAGACATATTGACAAAATGGGTTTGAGGTACCAGACAAGTTGGCTTTAGTGCAAGTGAGAAATTGTTAGATGTATGCCCTAAAGTTGCTATGTAATAGTTACATATTATGGATTTCAGCTGTACTTTCATTATTATTATTTAATTAATGGCAATGACGTATTCATTCATTTGTCCAATTATTTTATATTGATGAATGATTCCATAAGATCAGTTGCAACTAGACCTATTCTTGAGACGTCAAGAATATATGTGACGGGTTCATAGTTAGACTGAATCTTTAAATTGTTCCCGGTCGATGGATTATTAAGTGGATATTAATAATCCTATTGAGACCGGTGTGTTCTTAACTTCTCCATTAAGTATTGGATACTTAAGGGAATGATGAGTCACATGTCATTGGGTATTATGATGCCTGAGTTAGAACACAGGTGTTTGTATTAGACAAATTCACTGAACGTGACGCATATGGAACAATTAGCGACATGGAAGCTTTTAGCGTGGTCAATGTCTAATTGTTCATGCTTTGGTCTTGTGTAAATAATCCTTAGACCTGAGGCACAGTGTTAACTTGTGTATCGAACAACTATGGTTCACGGGTGCACATAATGCCGGGTCGTCGATCCGTCTTTATACTTAATGGTCATAGTTTGTTCATATACGAAGTTACACGTGTGCGCAATATGGAATCTGTCTCCTTGTTATATGCAAGGTATGATAATGATGTCCTATGCGATCTAATTGTGACACTACATTGAAATCCTCGGCCGGGGTTGTAATCGAGAATAAATTGTTTATGTCTCGAATAAAATGCATGTCAATTAGATTTGTGCATATGATCGAATTAATGACTTGACAAATATTCCATGGTCTTTGTTTGATCGGGACATAGTAAGACAGAGGGATTGAATTACACTGTAGCCAAAGCTGACAGGTTCATTATGTTCTTAAAGCATTCACACTATCTGGGTAGCCATGACATATTGCTAGATGTCAATCGTGGCTTGTAGGACCTAAAAGATTAATCGGGACAATTAATTTTTTTTGAAGTACTAATGTGTTAGTACAAGTCTTACTATCAGCTTAGTGATGAACCTAGGGATGTCACACACCATAAACAACTAGGATGACGTGGAACAAGAGAGAAATATTATTGCAAATGTGTTTGCAATTACTACAATGGAATTGAGTCGATTTGAAATTAAATTAAATGAGATTTAATTTAATTTCTATCATAGTCACGAGCCTACTTGCATATGATGCACACGCATGCCCAAAGTGGATAGATGTTAACATACCAAACAAGTTGGCTTTAGTGCAAGTGGGAGATTGTTAGATATATGCCCTAAAGCTGCTATGTAATATGTACATACTAGGGATTCCATTTGTACATATAAGGATTATGTTATTATTGTTATTTTTTTTTAAGGAAATTGATTAATTATTAATTAATTAATTGATTAATTAATGTGGAAATGGTCAGCAAATTTTTGCTGACCACTTCGCACGAATTCGTGCATGATGGTCAGCGGTTGCTGACCATCATGCATGCATTTAGTTCGTGCATGGATGGTCAGCAACCGCTGACCATCGTGCACGAAATCGTGCATAAACAGTCAGCAACCAGGTTGCTGACCGTTCCATTCATGCACGATCGTGCTCGATCGTGCATGAGAACGAGGATCAGCAGCGGTTGCTGATCCCACGATCGGCAACCGTTGCTGATTCATGTATAAATATTAAAAAGAAAGGCTGCAAAAAGGTTGCAACTAAGAGAGATTTTCTGTGGGTGTGCGTCTTGTTTTTGGCGACACTTCAAGGGGTTGAAATACAGAGAAAGGTGGGTGTGCGCTGTTTGGTTTTTAGAGAAAATGGGTTGTTAAAATCAAGAGAAACGTGTGTGTTCTTGTGTTCTTCGAGAGACGAGAAAGTATAGTGTTTTCTCATTCAGGCCATGACTATAATACATCGAGGATACGGTGGATCATTTCCACGTGATTGCTAGCACAATCGAAGTGGAGAATATCCGAAGGTTCTCTCTTCCGTTCGACGTTCGTTGTTGGTGTGTCTGAACTAGAGGTCCGACGCTTGTGGGACTCGAATTGTAGAACATCCGAACCGACTCGTTTCAAAGCGCGCTTCGAGAGGTAATTCGTTTAACTCCCTTTTTATGTTTAGATTTTTGATTAAAACGCACGAACAACGCCTTAGGAGAATCATGTGTAAAATATATATTTGTTTCCGCTGCGTACTTTATGTTAATATTTCTTATACATGATTCAGAAACCCCAACAAATCTCACTTCGATCTCTCAATGAAAGTTGTATTGTACTTTTTAAGGTAGAACATATCAAAATTTTAGAGGAAATGAACAAAAATAGGTCGGTGAGATCGTTGTCTTTTGAAGAAACTGGATCTGGGAAAAATTCCACTTCGACATAGTATGATGTCGTGATTTTTATAAAATCATACAGTTAAAATTTGATCATGTGTCCTTAATGAAAGTTGTAGGTAATATTCTGAGAAATAACATACTAAAAATTTAGAAGATATGAACATGTTTAGGTCGGTAAAATGAGTTTCTTTTGAAAGATGATAATCTGGAAAAGATGACACCGAGAACAGGGGGAAATAATCGTCTATATCTACTAATCTAGAACGATTGGGGTTTTGATGTCTTCATGAGAAATTTACCTCTAGGACTTGTCTATGGTATATCAAAATTTCAGAATTTTTGGAGTTCATGTAGGTATTTAATTTGAATTTATTCCGAGACTGTGCAAACTGAAATATTGAAGTTTTGAAAACTGTGGTCCATGGACCATACTGTTTTGTGTAAGATTCTTTTGGCATGGAGTTATTCATGCGATATCTGCCTTTAGGTCTCGTCTATAATGTGTCAAGTTTTCAGAATTTATTAATAACATTTACTAATTTTCTTAGAGTTTTAACTAGAGGAATGCATTTTGATTTATCCGAAAAATTGATGTGTTTGAAAAATAAATGAATTTATCCATGCAATGTAATACTTTGAGTGGTTGATTTTGCTGCATATGTGATGACATATGGCATGTTATATGGCATGAAATGTTGGTTGAGACCCTTGATATTATTGCATCAAATGCCATGTTGAGATTGAGACACATGTGTGAATATAAATTGAGATAATAACAAGACTGTCGGAGATGTGAGCCGACGATGCCTCGGGAGTTTTGAAATGCCCGGAATGTGGGGGTACCGGATCCACGGAGTGTGTGTGCCGGATGTCCTCGAGAGTTTCGAGATGCCCGGAATGTGGGGGTGTTGGAAGCCTCGGAGGTGTGTGCCGGGGGGATACCTCGTGATGCTAGTTGTGGTACGGGATGCCCGGAGTGTGTGTGCCGGATGCCCGGAGGTGTGTGCCGGAGGTTCCTCGAGATGCCAGGTGGGATGCGAGCGATAAATTGTGGGATGCAAACATCGGTCCCTAAGAAGAAAATGAAGGGATCTATTTGAAATATAAAGATCGAGAATTGAATCATGCACATGGATGTGTACATATGGCATGGCTGTTTAATGATGAGTGCATGGTGGGATATGCACATTGCATAATGATATATGCATGATTGTTTGATGATGAATGCTTGATGGTAAGTGCATGGTGATATATGCACATATGGCATGGATATATGCATGAATGCTTGATGGTAAGTGCGTGGTGATATATGCACATATGGCATGGTGATATATGCATGGCTGTAAGGTAAGGTATGCTTGAATGCATGAATGATATGTGTTTTGTTCTCGATACCATGATTGTTCTGTTTGATGCATTGAGTAGTTTGGTGGATCTTTGCTGTTGAGTGGTTGTACTCACCCCTTTTGGGGATTAACATTTCAGAATAGAAAGATGCCTTTGCGACCAGTTGCACGCGATACTTACTATGGCATACCTACTGATGTGGATGTGGAGTGTACTGAGCATGTCTGTGTTGGTGCCCCTGGTTTAGTGTTTGTTCGAGTCCGAGCATTGGTGATGTACGGCGTGGGTCTTGCTGATGGCCCAGTTATTGAGGAGTTTTTGTCTGTCCATGTTCGACGCGACGGAGTTATGTTAGGGATGTTACCGCCGCCACCACCCGATGCACCTGATTGGGTATGATGGCACATATAGATGATGGGAGCTGACACTTTTTGGAGATAGCCGACGCTTGATGATGGAGGGTTTGTACATGTTCGATGTAGAATCGAGTCCTTTTTGGGGTGATAGCCAAGTATAGTTAAAAATCTTGGCCTTTTTGTTGTATCGACCTTGATGTCCATTATGAAAATATAAATAAGAGTGAATCGGCATTATCTTTTCTTATGGTGCGTAGTTGGTGTGCATTGCATTATGGTTGTTGGAGGGAGAGTTGGTGAGACTTGTTTATGCTTCCGCTAAAAATCTGTGCTAGGACTGTTTTCAAAAAAAAAAAATCCCTGGTCAAAGGGTATCATTCTATGAAGTTATATGAGATCGAGTAATTAAGAGAGATCACCTGTGGCGACCTCAGGCGAGTCGGGGGTGCCACACAGCGGGGGGACAAGTGCTGTCCAGCGGTGTGACGGGACGAGCGGCGACCAACGACATCAAGGGCAAACGTCTAGGGGCGAGCGGCGTCTAACGGTGGGACGAGCGGTGACCAACGGCCGGACGAGGCAAGCATCGTCGAGGGCAAGCGTCTGGGGGTGAGCGGCAAGCGGTGAGTAGCGGGACGAGGTGAGTGGCGTCGTGGGCGAGCGTCTAGGGGCGAGCAGCGTTCAACAGAGGATGAGCGACGATCAGCAACCAGCGACCAACAGCGGGATGAGGCGAGCAGCGTCGAGGTCGAGCTTCTAAGGGCGAGTAGTGTTCAGTAGAGGATGAGCGGCGACTACCAACCAGCGGTGGGACGAGGCGAGTGACATCGAGGGCAAGCGTCTGGGGGCGAGTGGCGTCTAGCTGAGGGACGAGAGGCGATTGGCGACCAGCGTCGTCCAGCAAAGGGATGAAGCGAACGGCATCGGGGGCTAGGGTTGAGCAGAAAACGGGAGAAGGGTAAAACGATTGAAGTGTGAAGAGTGAAGAGGGGTTTTACTTTTTAGGTTTAGGGTAGGAACCCTAACCGGTTCCGGTTTCGGTTCCTCATGGAATCGGAATCAGAATCGGAATCGAGAACCGCTGGTTCCCAGAAAAAGGGAACCAGGAACCAGAATCGGCCTCTTTAGAACTGGGAATTGGACCTGTCCCTCTGGTTCTTGGTTCTACCCAGGAACCGCACTCGCCCTTACCCCCATCTAACTAAATGGTCTCCTCAAGCAACGAGATTAAGGAAATTGAGGGTCCTCCTCGACTTCCAATGAACTCAAAACTTCCACATACTAACACATTAAGCTAGGTTACTCCACAACAACAATTCATTACCACAAGACACTCCTTGGGCCAACTCTTTTCATATATAACGTAAAAGTTATACATAAGCAACTAGTCAAGTACAACTATAGCCAGTGATTATCCTTTGTACAGCATTATTTCAACAAACTAAAATTCTACAAACTTAACACCAAAACTCTGCTACGCTACTCTGATAACATCATCCCAAAACATTCTTCCTCTGATTGGTGCATGGTTCGGTTCAATCCTATCCCTTTTGCCACCCTAGTGGCGTCTCATCTGCGGTAGCGGTGCTTGTGTTCCTTTGGACTCATACTGACAATCCCTCACTTGATGGCCGTGCTGGCCACATCTATAGCACGCTCCCGTTATTCCAAGACACTGGATTGATCCATGCTTCCTTCTACAAACTCGACACACAACTGGTGAGTCCTCTATCTCCTGTCGGGTGACAGCATGCACTCTTTTTTGCACGGGAGGCCTATTACAAATACCCTATTGTGCATTTTGCGGTGCATTCCCCCTGTTCTATCCTAATCGGCCTTCTGGGATTGTTTCTAACTAGGTGACCTTGTTGGCCACACTTAACACAACCACCCATCCTAAAATGGCACAAGGCCGATCCATATCGCCTTCCGCAGAAGCGACACACAACATTCTGACTCAGCGCTAACTTTCCGATTCTACTACTTTAGTTAGGAAGAATGGAGTGCTTTCCTTCGATTATCAGTTTCTTCCTAAACCGGTTTCCATCTTTATAGGATCTGAACCTCGACTCAGACACGACGGTTCGCTACCAAATCGCATCTCCATGCCAGACCTTACTAGGTGTGGTAACAACAGCGGTTACAGCATTGGCGGTGGCAGTGACAACGGCAACAACGGCGGCTTGATCCTGAGCTTGCTGACTCAAGAAGTTCCCAAAGAACACTAGCACTTGAATGATCCCGTTGAACCTAGGATCGCTTGGTGCTGCTACACTTTTAGTACTGACCTACAATGGTACTCTTACACTCGCGCTAGCCTGAGCCGGCGCTCTGCCATAAGTATCTCGGGCACCGACCCTCGTCGGCATTTTACCCCGAGTCACAGGGGCTACTACCCTTTTATTGGGAGTCCTCAGCTCCTGATCACTCATACTACATGATCTTTATAGAAACCTATTTTCTAATTCCAATACCAAATTAGAATTTGAGTGACCCACACCAAACAATTTACCAACCAACTATCAATCACATGCACTAGCATGAAATAAAAGCCATTCCTACTAACTATCCCATAACTTATCGCACATTATCACTCCAACTATTGATCAGCTCAGATACCACTTCGGGCAGGGATGTCATGCCCCGATCCTTTGAGCGCACGCCCATCCCTCGGTAGTTTATTAAATTGCGACGTCCCTAGACGCGTCGCCAACCCATTCATTTTAATGTGCATGCGGAAGTGAATAATTAAATCCCCAGACAATACAAAGATGGGAAAGAAAAGTAGGACCACAATTTTTGAAAACCAAATTACACCTTTATACATATCAAACCTAGTCATATATAATACTAGCCGTTATATATACAAGGTCTACAAAAAGTAGAGGCTACAAATCCTCTAAACATTTGATCCGTCAATAGAAGATTCCGGGGTTTCAAGCTCTGGGGACTTCGGGTCTACCACTACTCCACCAGGTGGGTTTGCCGTGCCTTTTCCAAAAGCAACCTCTAGCACCGACATAGGGATCTCAGATTCTAGTAGGGGACCTTCTCTTTGTCCATTTCACTCACGGTGATACCACGATCTGTATTGATGGGTTGCTATCCGAGATAGACTCGTATCAATCCAAACAATGGATCTCATGAGTTCATAGACCCATCCCCTTGGGTCCCTATGAAGCGGAATATAAGATATTTGCTCGGTGACCTTCTTCGGTTGTCCAAAATGCTCGGGAGGTACAACCATCTAAGAACCTAAAAATGTTATCCCACAATGGGGTGAGACGACGTCTCAAGTCCACCCCCTAAACCCCGACTATGAAGGAAATATGCCCCAAGTGTTACCTAAGCACAAGCACAAGTCAAAGGACTTACCTTTGCCTCAGATCCTTCCTGCAAGTCAATACAATTCATGTAATCATTTCAATTTCGATCAACATCGATCAGTCGACTCATTCGACTCCATACCATCGATACCAATCACACAATTTGATCAAGTCAAACATTGCTCACCCTAAGCTGATAACAATTGGTATAGCTCATCGAAGCTAATCAAGTATACTGCTCACTCTAAGCTGATATATCATGGCCTTTAGGCTGATATAGTTTACTGATACTGCTAACTCTAAGCTGACAAAGTATACTGCTCGTGCTAAGCTCATATATCAAAGCCCGTAGGCTGATATAGTACACTGGCAAGACTACCTAAAGCTGATAAATAATATAGCTCACGCTAAGCTGACATATCGATGCCCGTAGGCTGATATAGTATACTAACAATGCTCACCAGAAGCGGCTAAGGTATACTGCTCGAGCTAAGCTGATATATCAAAGCCCGTAGGCTGATATTGTATACCTATGATGCTCACCCTAAGCTGATAAAGTATACCACTCGCGCTAAGCTGACATATTAAAGCCCGTAGGCTAATATAGTATACTGTTCTCACCAACTGAGAATGCCACCATTTTTATCATTCCCGATAAAATAATTGTGTATGGGTACATGGTCGGTCTTAGCCAAAATATAATGTTTTCCTTTTAAAAAATCCCACCATTTAATATGGTCCACCAAAATATTTTTGGCGTTATAAACCGACGCCCGGTGTTTCCCGATTAAAAATTGAAAAATATTGTATTTTGGAATAAATTCCCAAAGTTCTAAATTTCACTCAATTAGGACAAAATAGCAGTCAATAAAATAAACAAAGCACACTATTGCAATTAGCACGAAATTCTTGTCACCGACTATCCTGGTCTAATTTCCGAAAAATAATAATTAATTAAATAATTACCAAAATTAATTAATAAATACCAATAATGCACACTTAGGCCGGAAAAGCCTAATTAAATACCGAAACGGGTCCAGAAAATTTCCGAACCTATCTATATAAATATTATAGCTTATCTACTCCTTAATTGCACTACTCTAACCAATTAACATGCATAAACGAGTAATTAAATCACTAATCCATTCTAACTAACCACATAATCCCTAATTAACTTAAACTAATCAACCCTTAAGCATAATTAACTCCCTAAGTAGAGTTTAATGAGTAATCTCACTAGATTTGTGAGCCGGTGAGCCACGGCGACGGCGGTGTGACGGCGGGCGACAAACTCCGAAGTGGCAACTCCAAGCGAGGCCCAGGAAAGGTTGAAAACCAGCCAACAAGTTTCTGCTTTGCTGCTGGAACTTTGATTCTGAACATGCTGGTTCGAGGGCTGTTGGCGCCGCTAGAAATGACAAGAGGTGCTGTTGGCCGGTGGTTGCTTGCGGGGCTGAGGCGGTGGCACGACGGAATGATTGTGTTGTGACATGGAGGTGAGGGGCTACTCAATGGGTGATGTTGGCGCCGGTGAAGTTGGCGCTGGAATTGACATAATGGAGCTGATGGATGGATTCATTGATGAGTGGGGTGTGAGGTGAGGTTAGGCAATTGACGATGGACGATCGTGTGGTGGCGTGAGGGAGATGGATGACCGAAGCAGCAAAAAAAAGAAAAGGGAAGAACATCAGGGCGTCGCTGGCAGAAGGGGAAAAAGGCTTCGACGGAACGATTGAAAGAAAACCATAAAAGAAATGAGAGAGAAGGGATGAGGGAGGGGGATGTTGGCCGAGGGAGGGGGATGTCGGCCAAGGGGGGTGAGAGAGAGAGATAAGAATGGGCCCACAAGTCAAAGAAAAAAAGTAATAGAAGACCATGGCAAGGGTTTGGTCAGCTGAGGGGAAACGTGCAAGAATAAGAGAGAAAGAGAGAGATGTAGGCGACAAGGAGAGGGGATGGGCGGCCGAACGTGCGAGAGAGAGACGTGTGAATGGAGGGGGTCCAGCTGGTGTGTGAGGGAGCTGCGGATGGGGGGTTTAAAGTCCACAAAAAAACTTGAATAGGTGTTTAATCATCCTTAATCTTAGCTCACCTTCAACCAACAATATCAATTGGTCATCCAAGACCAATTTCAACACCAACTTAGACAATTTGAAGTCCAATTGAAGACCAAAATAAGACAGCCCCTCTAGCCTACGAATTTCACTCAATTTGACTCCCATTTCTTCAATTTGATGTCCAATTTTGCTGAGGGAGAAGCCCACACGATTTCTACAAGTTCCCTTCACCATACCGCTCAGTTTGGGAGCCAGAATTCCCTTCAATTTGGCCCATCTAAATTTTCGTTCTTTTCCAAATTGTCTGAATTGATTTTCCATAAAAATCCCAAGCTCGCCGAAAATTCCTCGAAAGATGAGTCGACGTTTCTAAAATAAATTGTGACATGACAGAACTTTCAATTTCTGAAATCGGGTTCAAATTCGTAGTTAATTTCAATCTGTCGCAATTTTAGCGTAACCTAACCTACTAGGTAACTTTTAGGAATTTTTAGTGCAGTTGACCCGTGGTCGATTATTTTGGAGCCACAATGTACATCGTCAACACATTGGCGACTCTTGGTTGTTGTGAAAATCTCAAGGTTTGAAATACGGACACAGGGCGCCAAAACGGCAAAAAATTAGTATAGTGCCAATCGGTGAGAATTTTGCAATTTGGTGGAATCACCCATGTTTAGCCACACATCCTAGTCAAACTGACCTATCTCTGATCTCTGATCGATTTTTAATTGTGTCGTAATGACCCTTGCAAACTAGCATGGTCAAGTAGTCGATTCCTGGTCAAATTCTCAAGTCTATTGTGTTTATATTCCTTAACAGCTTCATAGGCTAGTTATCTTCAGACTTGAAAATCAAGATGTCACATTTCTGACCCTTTTTGTGGCACCCCTCGACGGCCCTTGATCCGTTAGGGTCGCCACAGTTCGTTTACCTTTTACTTGACCTGATAATATATCACTCTAATACCATAGAATTATAATGGGTCCATAAGTCCTGGGGGTTTATATCATTTAGATCGGTCCCAGCGTAGTTCATATAGCGGAAGCATATTCAAAATCTCCATATCCCATACTCCAACAAAATAATGTAATGCACACCAACTACACATTTTATATAAGTTAGAGCCGAACACTTTTATTTACATAACTTGATGGACATCATGAGTCGGTACATCAAAAGGCCAATGCTTTACTAAGCTCGGCTATATACCAAAAGATAACCGACTTCCCTTTTTCTTTCTTTCCCATAAGTCCTATACATGAGTCTATCAGTAAGTGTTGGCAGTCCAAAACAACTTCATCTGCTACCCGTCACACTCAGTCACACCTAGCCCGGTCCGTCAGCTGGTGGCGGCGGCGGCATCCCCAACATGATCCCACCACGGCGGATATGCACAAACAGAGACTCTTGAATGACTAGGTCGGCAAGCGAACCAACATCATACAAGATCAGAACCCACACACGAACAAAAACTAACCCCTGTATCTCGGGGGGATGATGCTCCGTACACTCACACTCGACATCAGTCAGTATACCATAGAATGTACCGAGGGTGACTGGTAGCAGAGGCATGTCTCTTAGTCTGAAATGTTAGTCCCCAAAAGGGGTGAGTACAACCACTCGGCAATAAAAGATCCATCAAACTACACAATGCAACAAGCAAGACAACCAAGATTCCATGTGAAATGCATATATCATCTATGCAATCATGCATATATCTCCATAAGATCCATTCAATGCCTTAATGACCACATTTTCAATGCCAAATAGTACCAACTCAAATTCATAGACAATTTATGCACCATGCCATATGCACACACATGTACATGATTCATTTCCCATTTTGACATTCAAAAAGATCTCATTTTCCCCCGTGGACCAGTGTTTGCATCCCTTCGGGCTTTCGCATCCAATCTTGGCATCGCGAGACCTTCGGCACACACCTCCGGGCATCCGGCACACACTTCTGGGCATCTCACACCCCAACTGGCATCACGAGGCCTCTGGCACACACCTCCGGGCATCCGGCACACACCTTCGGACATCTTGAAACTCCCGAGCACATCTGGCACACACCTCCGGGCATCGAATCGGCGTCGACTCACTCAACCCTATGGGCATCCTGACACTCCCAGGGCATCGTCGACTCAGCCATCCAACGGTATCATCAACATCATGATATATACATGTATATGTCTCACTTTGAAAATAACATTGGACGAGAAAGAAAGGATTTCTCGGAGCAACCCCCCAGGTTCCAGACTACTCATTGCTGTCTTGCCCCAACCCAAGGAAGGGCATTTGATGCCATATGATATGCTAAATGTCACCGCATGCATTGTATAAATAACAACTCAAGACATCACAACTCATAGAGCAATTCATTTGTTATTGAAATAAACAGTTTTCGGATAAAACAGAATGCACTCCACTAATTGAAATTCTGGAAAAACTAGTAAACGATCTTAATGAATTCTAAAAATTTAACATGTTATAAATGAGATCTAGAGAAAAAGATTTTATGAAGAACACCAAGTCAAGAAAACTTTGTATGAATCGCAATGGTCTGTGCATCACAGCCATAAAACCTCAAACATCACTATTACACAGTTTCAGCAACAATTTCGATAAAATCTCTAAATGAACTCAGAAAATTCTGAAATTTTGATATGTTATAGATAATACCTAGAGGTATAATTTTTGTGAAGAACTCTAAGTCATTCATTTTAGATCAAGAGCTATAATCACTATAACTCTCCCTAACCCTCTGTAACAGTTTCCAGATTTAATATTTTCAAAGTAAAATCGTTTCACCGACCAATACTTGTCTGTTTCTTCTCAAATTTTATTATGTTACTCCTCAAGATGTCATCTACAACTTTCATCGAGGACACAAAGTCAAATTTCAACTAGATAATTGCATAAAATTCACGGAGTCGCCAAAGGTCAAGCTGTTTTTCCAAGAAACAGTTTGCTAGTCCTAAAGAACTACTTCTGTTCTTTCGAATTCCAGCATCCAGCATCAAAGTTCAAGCATCTCCAAATCTATTACACTTCACTAGACAACCATAGCACAGCATAATGTAGATCAATGGACTTCATTTGCCTTAAGCCAACACAACCACAGCAAGCAAAACGGCAACTTGAGGACTTTGGGCATGGCTTAATCGATGGCGAAGTAAGGCGGCGTCGACGGCGGCAGCAGGTGTGCTCACGGTGGGGTTAGTCTCCTTCTTTCCCTCGCCGATGCACCCTCACAAACTTTGTCTTTCTCTCGGACTTTCTCTCTCTTTTCTCTCGGTTACTCTCTCTCTCTCTCTCTCGATCACTCCCTCGTTCACTCCGCCCCCTTCTCTTTTCTTTTTGTTTTCTTAATTAGTTAGTAATCATGAGATTTGCATGGGAAATCTCTAGTGGAAGCAAGGGGCGGCGACACCTCATGCAGTCCCTCTTGCCACTTGTGGATTTTTTTTGCATGGATGTGGCCTCATTCGGCCAGGCCTTGGTCGACTAAATGGAACGGGAAATGTGGGCTGTCTTGGGTGTTTTGGGCCTTAAGTATCCAGCCCACATTTGCTCCTAATATTCCACTTTAATCCCTGCTTATGTATACATAATTACAAATACTCACATGGCCATATAATATTACAACATTAATCAAGGGTAATTCGATTCATAGGGTATACAGCCAAGTATAGAAAATTTCTTATCAATTTATCTTTTAGTACAACCTTGGTCACACATGAGCATATGATACATTCCCAACAAAACAATAGTCCATTCAATGCTCGGCCCTTGCTTAATTGTAATCCATTGGTCTAATGACTATAATATAATCCGATGGTGCTGCCATCACCTAGTCATGGGCCGTAGTGTATCTAGGAATCTTTATTCTAGACTATTTTTTGTATAACAAATGCTCCGAAACTGATACCCCCTTGCCACAATTATCCCAAATTGGTGTAGCAGTGCCATATTTACCCAAAACTAATCTCAAGACGGTATACCCGTACTACATTTACTCTACATTAGTGCACCCATGTCACATTTACCCTAACACTTAAATTTACCATAATTTGAGGTAAATATGACATGGGTATATCAATTTGAGGTAAATGGGGAATAGACATATTAGTTTGGAGTAAATGTGGGACTCATGTACCAATTTTAGAGTTTTTGTGGCACAAAAATTAGTTTGGATAGATGGGGCACAAGTGCACCAATTTAGGAGTTTTTAGGAATTTTTTATGATATTAGTCCTAATGAAAAAGAGCAAACTTCATACAAATTGATCTAATCCATTAACTGAAATTATGTAATCCGCGCACTCAACAGCTGCAGAAGTTGAAAAAATTGGCTAAGTCAGAGAATGGGTGAACTAGCTCAGTTGGCAGACTTGGTAGGTGGACAAAAGACTGACCAATGATCCCTTAATTTAGTGGATAAGATCTATGAAGGAAGCTCTTTCAAGGGATGAAAGGGAGGAGACGAGAAGGAGAGGAGAGAGCTCACGGTCGTCCCCAAAATACACTCTCATAAGCAACTCCAAAAAAGCAAAACCCAGAAATTCCAGACCGACCTTGGTAGAGAAAAGTGAAATTTTCACACACCTACGGCCACAATTAGCCAAAGCCTTCAACTAGAGAGTGAAATTTCACTCAAATATATTTCCAACCATAGGTCACACGTCCGAAATGGAGATTAGGAAGAGCTCCTAAAGCCCCCCGAAAAGATACCCTCTTGGCGGGCCAAGGGAGTCCTAAGATTTTTCCAAGTGTTGAGCCCGGTTGGTCACGAGTGAGAAAAAGGGAGTGTTTTTGAGAAAAGTGAGAGATGAATGAGGAAATAAATGAATTACGACCCAAACTAGAATACATATAGTTTGGGTTGGTTTTAATTTTTCCAACAAAAGAGGTTTTAAAGGCTAATTTTGGAGATCAACGAAAACCTTCGTTGTCAGTTTCTTTCTTTGCAGATCTCATTTTCCAGTTGAAGAAGCCAACTTCCATGGGCCCCCGAGGATACTTTATCGGTTACCTCGGCCAAGAGCCACTTGAAAAGGAAACTAGGAAGCAAGGTAAGATTCTTAAATGTATTTTTCGTTAATTTTGAATATGTTTTAGGCAACGCCAAGGGTCTTGATCAGCTGAAGCCACACATCAACTGCTCTTTGTGCTGGCAATGGGAGGCTTGGATGAAGGCCACGATACTCCACCTCTCCTTCGTTGGAGAAGTCGTAGAAACTCAAGCAAATTGTTGGCCAGTGTTGTCAACAAAACAGAAATGGAAGAGAGAGAGATCGGGGATTTCTCTTGACGTCCAGCTCTCTCTCTCTCTCTAGGTGCTCACTTCTCCTTCGTTTCCAGCGGCAAGTGCACCAAAGAAAACCCATAAATTCTCCCTCTCTCTCTCGCTCACATCCTTTCTTCCTCGCTATCCAGCTTGCTTTGACCACGTCACAATCGCAGCTCATGGGCCATCTTGACATCAATGTCGTCGAACCTAAGGCAAGTTAATATCTACTAACACGTTCCAGATGCCTGGAGACATCATTGACATGGTGAGCCCCAGAGGTCCCTCATGATGCTAGGAGAGGTACGGGATGCCTAGGGGTGTAACGTAACACGCTCTAGATGCCCGGTGACTGAAATATGGAATCGAAGGCCTTCGTGATTGTTGACACCTAATTTTCATAGAAAATTAAGGATTAATTTTTAAGCTCTAAAAAAAGAAATAAAATAAAAATTGCATCTGAGCAAATAAAAAGAAAAAAGCGAAAAATCAATTTAATTGATTATGCATGGAAGGTGGGAATTCTGACTAGCTATTCTTGCTTCAATTAGATTTTCAAGAAATCAAGAGAATAAAAGTCAAAATGGAAACCAAACCCAAAATCGGTGAGGATAATGGCCAGATTGATAAATCGAAGGGAAAGTATCAAAGAATTATACTCATCAATGGAAAATCGAGGCTGAAATTCGATAATTCCCGCACTCAAGGAAACATAACTTTCTAAAGTCAGTAGAGGCTTTCGCTATAAAAAGAGCTACAATTCGTGAAGATAGGGGGGTTTTTTTTCGGAGAGAAGAAAAAAATTCGAGGAGAGAATTCGTAAGGAAAGCGTGAGAAAGTGCAAAAAGAAAAGTGGAAAAATCCCTCTTTCAGTCTCATTCACTGAAAGGACGAAGAAGCCAAATTTTTCTAACAAGCTGCAGAACAAAAGAGAGTCAAAAGTCAGTAGCTTTGTCCTTCTGCTAAAAAGACAACAGAGAAAGGGGACGTGAGGGGATGTGAGGGGGTGAAAAAAAAAAACCAAAAGATCCTATTCATCTTCCTCGGAGGTCATCTGTTGCTATGACTGGTCCCTTTGCAGCCGATTTCCTCGCCGATGCACTAATAGCCAAGCCTCCGAGTGCCGTCGTCGCGGCTGCGCCTTTGCTCGACGTTGCGAGCATGCGAATCTAACGCCACCTCTACTGCTCTTGCAACACTGCCACTCGGAGCCCAACGCCGCTGTGCCCCTCACTCCACTGCCACGCCTCCGCTCGCGAGATAGCACTTGACGACCCAGCAGTCAGCAACACTGCGCCTCCATCTGTGCATCCACCACACCACTATCAAAGCCCGCGCCTCTGCACTGCTCCACCACTACTGCCACGCTTGGTGCTCGACGCCTATAGCAGGCCACCAACGCTACCGCCTGAGCGCCATCCACCATCGCACTAGCACCTGACGCCCTCTCCGCCTGCTACCCGAGTGCCGCTCTTCTCTGGTTGTCAGCCGTCAACACTTCCTTTGCCATTCGTCACCGTTGGTTGCAGCGCAAGCGCCTCCCAGCAGCCCGCACCCGACTCCTCCGTTGCTACTTCCATTATCTGTTCCCTTTGCAAGTCGCCATCCTGCCCTCCGAAGCCTAGTCAACGACTGTAGCTCCACCATCCCGCACCTCAGCCAGTGCTGCCTTTGCCCGTGACTTGTTCACCCATTGACGCTGCTGGTCCACTCACGCCACACTTTCTCCTGTTGTGTTGAATTCCCCTTATGGCAGTTTTATTTTTATTTTTATTTTTATTTTTATTTATTTTTTTGTTATTTTTTTGTTATTTATTTATTTTAAGTTTAGTTATTTAAATTGTAACATTGGATCTGCAAGGGTTTTGCCCAAAATTATTGTAATTATTAATTTGATTCGTAAGACGTCGGATCATTTTTATAATTATATTAATTTTTTGGGGCATTTTGATAGTATTTTAATCATTAAATCATTATAATTATTAATTTGACCCGTAAGACTTCGGATCAAATTTTTAATTATTTTAAACTTTCTTATATGTTGTGATATTTAGGGTTAAAATAATTGTTAACTTAAGCCGTGAGACGACGGATTATTTTTTCGATTATTTTAATCATTCATTTGATTAATATCTTGATTGTTTATATATAATGTTTATCGGATAATTACTTATCTTGAATAATAAAAAAAAGTAAAAAATCAAAATCAAAAATCAAATCTTACATCGGAGTATGTTGGTTTCGTAAATTAGGATTTCATTTTTAGATAATTTTTTGAAATAGAGTCATGATTGTATTTAAATAATTTTTTTTATATAGCTCAGGGCTTAGATAATCTTTGCACTTTTTAATAATCCCATTTTTCTTAAAAATTAATTTTTTAAGATAGGATAGGGTTTAAATCAAATTAATCACTTAACTAGGTTAGAAAATTATTCATCTTACTTTACCAAAAAAAAATTATTCATCTTAGATATCGTAATTAAGTTTTCTTTTTATTCTGAATTTCAACAAAAAATACAAAAACATTAGGTGCATGTCAAATAGTTTGCATAATAGGTTCATTTAATTAGAATTTGTTTGTTAGTAAAATTAGGTCATGTAGTTAAAGTGCGTGTTTTATGGTAAAGTTCTAATTTCATGATAAGAGAAAAAAAAAACACTTGCTTGCTTTACTTGTTTAAAATCAGGTCACATAGTTTAAGTGTATGTTATATGGTAAAATCCCGATTTCAAGATTAAAAAAAAAAAAGAAAACCAAAATAATAATTGTTTGCTTTGTATGTTTATTTAATTTTAGTGTAATTTATTTGATTCATTGAGTTTTTAATAATGGTTGAACATCCATGTGATCACCCCATTTGCATGATAGTGATTTAGGTTAAAATAAATCCAAGTTGCCTGCAAAAATATTTTTAAAATAAATAAAAAGAAATGGTACCAAAAGAGCATTAGAGAAATCTAGTGTAACCAAGTCCCCGTACCCAAAGTCTTTGGTTCATAAGAGTAAAATAATTCTCAAATTATTTTACTTATGTATCTAATCGACCTACCATAAACTGATTAGTGGCGACTCCTAGATAAAATCCATTTACATGTTAAAAAGTCGCGAATTGTTATGGGCCTGGGAGGGCCCAAGCTAAGTTTAAAACTTAGCAGTCCATTAGCCTAAAACCTAGGTGGTGCATTGGAAAATTTAGGTCATGACAGCTTGGCGACTCCACTGGGACTTGTGTTAAAACACATAGTAGACTTAGACCAATTTTTCTTTTTCTTTTAAAATATTTTTGTTTTGCAGCGAAAATACCAGGTATGTCCCTAATATGAGTGTTAAATGTTCTTGCAGATGGGAGGTATAAGGGGAGTAGTCTATTTTAACCTTTATCTTGTAGGGAGGTGTTGGGTTTAATTATTTATTTTTCCCTAATTAGAAGTGTTGTTTGCATTTAAACTGTAGTGCATGTTTTACTGCTTTTAGCACTACACTATTGCACACACAATCTGCTGCTGGACCTAGGCTAAGATAGGGTTTTTAGGATGGTGTTGAGAATGATACTTCCTCCAAAGCGAGACTGCTATGTAGAGGTTGACCTTCTCTTCCCTGAAAGTTTTTCATGGTGTCGAATGTGTTTGTCCATATCCGCGAGACTGCGTGACTATTGGGTATCTCATTCGACTGAGCTGGAGTTAGGGGGACCTGAGACGTTACGCGAGACTGCGACGG
Organism: Eucalyptus camaldulensis; assembly: GCA_019915185.1. NCBI lineage: Eukaryota > Viridiplantae > Streptophyta > Magnoliopsida > Myrtales > Myrtaceae > Eucalyptus > Eucalyptus camaldulensis. Next base: position 1,141,434 of record JAHSVA010000014.1, read on the forward strand.
TCAGATCATCCTCTTAGCTCCACTTTGTTAAGTCGTCTAGGGAGAAATCGAGCCTCACATTTCACACGTGTGTCTATGTGATTGTCATCCCTTCCCGGTGAAGGTAAGTTATCTAAATTCTCACTTTGCAATTTACTTGCTTCGTTGCAATTTTCGTTGGTCGATGACAATGTTTCCCCTCAATCTTGTTAGGGAAAACTGTCATATCGTTCATTTCCACTTTTGAGGTTTCAAGATGATGTCATATGGTCTTGGAAGAAATGGTTAGGGCATTCAAAACCAAACTAAAGCCCCTCAGAGGTCCTGTTCTGCTGGATTAGGGTATCATGGAAGAGATGAAGAAAATTCTAGAGGACAAAGACAAGAAAGACAAAACCCACCACCTGAGCAAGGGCGAGGAAGGCAAAACTTGTCACCTCCCAACATTCGCGAGATGTTTCCTGGCTCTTCTAGGATGATGCAAGATGATGAAGAAGTGATAGACACCCTAGGACAGCCAAGCAGCAAATTTGACTACTATGTGAAGTATTCGGCTCCTCCTAGCGTTTACATTGACCCTCGGGATATTATTCCAGATGGATGGGGCGGCATGCACGATCCGGCACCTCTAAAGACAGAAAACTGTGATGATGCACTAGAAGGAATCACAAGCCTATTTGATGACTTCCTTATAGGTGCTGTTGACAAAGGACCATCAAAAGAAATGGGCCTTAGCCCACGAGAGTGACTCATTTATTGCTTTCATACATTCCCATGTGTGGGAATTTTTATTACTTTTTAGGAAATGTTTTCAATTTCTTCTTTTTTGTTTTCCGTTTAGAGATTAAGCATTGCATTTTCCATTCAATAAATGTAATTTATTGATGAATTTCAATAAAATTACAAGTTTTATTTGAGGACATGATGGGGTAAACCAAATCAGCTCGGTGACGATATCCAACAATGAAAATAAAATATCATCCATGGAGAAATTCTGAGGACTGGGCTTCTTCATGCTTCCTCATCCAAAAATTCCAAAAATAAATAAAAATAAATAAAAAATAAAGCTTTTTTAAAGCCATTTCCAAAAGCATACATTGGGTTAGCTCTGTTTAATTTTCTGACTCATTTATTCATGTTTCAGACCATTACTTTCTCGGTCTGATGAGAAACATCTGAAAAAGACACACTAGGTTGCAATTGGCCCAACTGTCAAGGACACATTTCTAATGTGACAGATTGGGAGGGTGACAGACTTGGTAGTGACCCAATTGAGATAAAATCTCGACCCAAGCCAAAAATGGATATTCCATTTGCTTTTACTTTGATGTTGTATAGTATCATATTCATGCACGTTCTCTTGTACAGGGGCAAAATTGGATTTTCAGTCTTGAATGATAGGGACAATTCAAAGACATCAACTGCTGAGGCAATCCCATTGTGGAGAAATCATGAATGCTTAAAACCATTTTTTAGTACGGAAAACTGTTTGCTTTAGTTTGTGCTAAGAATCTCTCTTTGATTTCTTCATGAAAGTTGTAGGGGACATCTCAAAATACAACAGACTCAAATTTGAAGTGAAATGAACAAGTATAGCCTAGTAAATCAACTAGATCTCGAAGACGGTAATTCTGGAGATGTATTACAGGACACCCGAGACTTCATGGACCTAAATGACGACTATACTCTGGTTATTTGACTTAGATCTCTTCATGAAACTTGTAGAGAATATCTTGATGTAGAACATACCTAAATTTCAGAGGAAACAAAGAAGATCAGGTAGGTGAAAACTCAGTATTTCGGAGAAGCATGTACTGGACGATTCGGTAATGGATCCAGAAGCTTCGTGAGACTGTAGAAAATAATCTAAAAAGAATCTGGCTTGGAAGTCTTCATGAAAAATGTACGAAAATGTCTTTTCTATAACTCGGTAAAATTGCGTAATTTTTAGAGGTCGTATGGATATTTTAATCGAATTTCTTCAGAAACTGTGCATTCTGATTTCACCCGAAAATGACATTCCATTTTGTGAGGATTGTGAAATTGTGTGAAATTCTATTTGGCCATGTATTTTACATGAAATTACTATTCTATTGTCTTTTTTATCACTTGCCTTAATTTTTATAATTTTTGAGAATTTATAGATATTAAATTTAATATTTTTGAAAATAACAAAAGCTGGAATTTAAATAAATGAAAAAGGGCATGAAAAATGGATTATTTTATTGGCCATAAATTCCATTAATTTTATTTCATAAATAATTATACCATGTTGCATGTATGATGAGGTCTTGATGTATGCATGACATTGAATTGAGATGCATGTGTAAATTCCATGCCAAGTATGACTTGTTTGATGTCACGTCATATGCCATGCTAAATTAAGACCGAAATTGGTAAACATGGATAATGATAAGTGAGGAGGTGGTTGTGGTGGATGATGATGCCCGGATTGTATTGAGATACAAGGCCGGATGACCCTGGGAGATTCAGGATGCCCGGAATGTGGGGGGTCGGAAGCCCTGTCGGAGGTTTTTGCCCGAAGGGAATGCCTCGTGATGCCAGGATTGGGGTGCGGGATGCCCGGCTAGGGAGTGTAAATGCCAAAAGCCCTGTCGAAGGTTTCTGCCCTAGGGGAATGCCTCGTGATGCTAGTTGGGATGCGAGATGCCCGGAATGTGGGGGGCCGGATGCCCGGTGGCCTGGAATGGTTGAATGCCGGAGGGTTTTCTCGCATGGGATGCGAGTGTAAAATGTGAGATGAAATCGATGATCCGAGGAAGGGTGATGTGGTGATCAAATTGAAAGTTAAAATTGGAAATTAAACCATGCATGATATGATGATGAGACATGATATGGCATGCTGATATGCATGATGATGATGATATATGACATGATATGATGATGAGATATGATATGGCATGCTGATATGCATGATGATGATGATATATGAGTATGGCATGATGATACACATGTATGTGTTATGATTGTGGTGATGATGCATGATGATATACGTATGGCTTCAAGGTAAGTAATGCCTGCAATGCATGTATGACTTGTATGATGCATTGAGTGGTTTTGGATTCCTTTAACTGCTGAGTGGTTGTACTCACCCTTTTTGGGGACCAACATTTCAGATTAGCAGCATGCCGCTTCCTGCCGTTACGTGGCGTATTTTATGGCATACCTTCGGACGTAGAGGTTGAGTGCGAGGAGTTTGATTGTTCTTCTGTTCCTGGTCTTGTGTATATTGGAGTATGCTGTCTACTTATGTAAGACGTGGGTCTGGCTGGGGGCCCTGTTGTCCAGAAGCTCATATCTGCCCATGTTCGACGCAACGGGGTGATGCGTGGGATGCTGCCGCCGCCACCGCCTGATGCACCGGGATGGGTGTGAGGGCGGTGCATGACGAGTAGGAGCTGGATCTTTTTGGGGATCTTTAGCCGACACTGATGATGGGGATTGTGCACGCGAGTTGTAGAGGGTCGAGGGTTCTTTTTGGGGTTTTAGGCCGGACGTGGTTGAGTCCTGGCTTTTCCTTTTGATGTACTGACCCAAAAGAAGTCCCATCTTGAAAATATATGTAAATAAGTGTCGTGGCTTGTCTATAAAATCATGGTGATTAGTGGTGTGTATTTGTATCATGGTTGGTAGGGGGAGATTGTGATGTTTTAATTGCTTCCGCTGATGAGTCGCGCTGGGACAGCTTTTAAGAAAAAAAAAAATGCGTCTTCAAATTACGACGCCTCTTTTAAGAAGAAAGGTAATAAGGTGTAACATTGGCGCTGGTGGTGACCTGCGAAGGGTTCGGGGTGCCACAATTTTGCCCAAAATTATTGTAATTATTAATTTGATTCGTAAGACGTCGAATCATTTTTTTAATTATATTAATTTTTGGGTATTTTGATAGTATTTTAATTGTTAAATCATTATAATTATTAATTTGACCCGTACAACTTAGGATCAAATTTTTAATTATTTTAAACTTTCTTATATGTTATGATATTTAGGTTTAAAATAATTGTTAATTTAATCCATGAGACGACGGATTATTTTTTCGATTATTTTAATCATTTATTTGATTAATATCTTTATTGTTTAGATATAATATTTATCTGATAATTACTTGTCTTGAAAAATAAAAAAAAGTAAAAAATCAAAATCAAAAGTCAAATCTTACATCGGAGTATGTTGGTTCCAAAAATTAGGATTGCATTTTTAGATTGCACGTTTAGATAATTTTTTGAAATAGAGTCAGGATTGAATTTAAATAATTTTTTAATATAGATCAGGGCTTAGATAATATTTGCACTTTTTAATAATCCCATTTTTCTTAAAAAATAATTTTCTAATATAGGATAGGGTTTAAATCTAATTAATCCCTAAACTAGGTTAGAAAATTATTCATCTTAGATAGCTTAATTAAGTTTTCTTTTTATTCCGAGTTTCAACAAAAAATCAAAAACATTAGATGCATGTCAAATAGTTTGCATAATAGGTTCATTTAATTAGAATTTGTTTGTTAGTAAAATTAGGTCATGAAGTTAAAGTGTGTGTTTTATAATAAAGTTCTAATTTCATGATAATAGAAAAAAAAACAATTGCTTGATTTAATTGTTTGCTTTGTATGTTTATTTTATTTTTAGTGTAAATTATTTGATTTATTGAGAGTTTAATAATGTCTAAGCATCCGTGTGATCACCCCACTTGCATGATAGTGAATTAGGTTAAAATAAATCCAAGCTACCTGCAAAAACATTTTTAAAATAAATAAAAAGAAATGATACCGAAAGGGCATTAGAGAAATCTACTGCAACCAAGTCCCTATACCCAAAGTCTCTAGTTCGTAGGAGTAAAATAATTCTCCCATTATTTTACTTAAGTGTCTAATCGACGTACCATAAACTGATTAGTGGCAACTCCTAGATAAAATCCATTTGCTTGTTAAAAAGTCGCGAATTAGTATGGACCTGGGAGGGCCTGAGCTAAGTTTAAAACTTAGCAGTCCATTAGCCTAAAACCTAGGTGGTGCACTTGAAAATTTCGGTCGCGACAGTGATGTCAGGTTGGGTGCAATATGCCTGGAGGGATGCAAACACTAGTCCTTCGAAAGATGGTGGTAGCGAGTCGTGATAAACTGAATTTTAAACATCTACATGTTTTATTGCACTGTGCTGTGTTGAGATTCTTTTGAACTTATGCACACTCATTGTTTTGGTCGTGAACCCTTTTTTGGATTGCATGAATGCAGATGATGATAGTATTACGTAATATAGTTTAGTGGAGCTTTAATTGCTGAGTAGTCGTATTCACCCCTTGTGGGGCTAACATATTTCAGAGTAAGAAAGATGCCACTGCTGCCCGCACCTCCTGGTACTTTCTATGGGATCCCTATTGATTTACAATGGGAACAATCGGAGCATCATGATCCTGATTGTTGGGATTGACTTTTGTTCGAGTGAGAGTGATCCTAACGATCGACATTGGCCTCCCCTCGAGTTCCGTGCATCAGGAGTTCATCGTCCTATATGTTCGTAAGAATGGACGTACTCTGGGGCCCCTGCCTCCACCGTAAGAGGATGATGACGGGGGATCAAGTGGAATAGAGTGACTGAGGACGTGTGGACAGCAGGAAATTTTTGGACTCCAGCACTTGATGATGGACGACATGTAAATAGCTACTGGAAATGTCGGTCAAATTTTTGTTATAGCCAAGTATAGAAAACTTCGGCTTTTGATGTCCCGACGAGCAATGTCCATCCATTTTATGTAAATAAAAAGAGTGTCTGGTTGATGTGTATATTTAGTGTGCATCATTTGGAAGTTTAAGGAAGGGAGTCGATGGATCCGCTTCCGCCATATTATTGTGCAGGGACCAAGGAAAAACGTAATAGACCCCCAACTCAGAATAAAGGACATTTAAGACAGGAAAGAGGTGTGGCGACCCTAACGGATCGAGGGCCATCAGGGGGCGCCACATGTGATCAATTGATATATATGAAATGATATGTTCCAGTTATTGATTACACTTGCTACATTTATAAGTGCATAGGTGATGAGCTAATGTGCAGGGATGTGCCAAGGTGAGGTAAGTTGTGTGTGATGCCTGTTTAGGCTACCTCTAGGTGAATTTTCGTCCTAATCGAGGTTTAGGGTTTTGACTCATTGAGATTTATCTCACCCCGTCGTGATTAACCCTTTTTCAGGTCCTTAGTTAGGAGATATTGGATGGTGTCGTGGAGGATCCTGAGCCAAGGTTGGAGGAATCCGAAGTATAGGTTGTCTGGTAGTTTCTTTTTGGGACAGACCTTTGGTATACAGACCTGTAGGGCTAACTTGGCTTATATATGAATAATAGTTTGTGAAAGTAACTGGCATGTCTTTCTACTATCCCTGAGTTTGATGGTTGTCCGAGTGTTTGTGAAATTCGCTTCCGCATGTGTGTAAAATGAATGGGTCAACGACATGTCTTGGGACGTCGCATTTTTAGTCGACCATCAAGGGATGTTCGCACGCTCGGAGTTCAAGGTGTGACACATCCTGACTTAGCTAGGACATCTCATTCAATGAACGAGGCATCACTGCCAATGCTATGTGGCAATGGGCACTTTTTCCTCTTTAAGTGCATCACAAAATTGCACCACACAAGCCGATTTTTCATCTTTTATCTTAGCTGACGTATGCAAGGCCTAAGGGTGTGCTCATTAAAGTGAGTGTGCCATGGCTCTTAACATCATGCTATATGATATGCCAGGCACGATTCTTGGTTTGTGGCTTGAGCCGCACGCGTAGGCCGATGTTTGCACCAAGCAAGACTTGGAACCGGCACACTTCAATGTCGATCTAAGATCTCGCAGCTTAGCCCATCACAACTTGACGTCAATTCCAAGCTGAGCGAACCTCGACCTCATCCCAAGGAGTGAACACATTCAAGCATGCAAACATGAGCAAAACATACAAAAGAACATTACAACGTACACACGGCTTACACAGGTAAGCACACCGCTAAATTCAATGATGTAGATTATCACCATAGCCAAGAGTTTGAGATTCTACTTACCTACAATGAACCTCGATGAACTATAGGTAGTTTTACCAAGAGAAGGCCATCCGATGATGCGGTGGGCGAGCAAGGCCTAGGAGAGAGAGAGGGCGACGATGAGAGGGCGTGAGAGAAAAGAGAGTGTAACTGAGGGAGGAAGAGGAGATGGTGTGAAAATTGGGGGAAATGCCTCTATTTATAGGCAAACCCCTCATACTTTCCCTTCCAAGTGGACCAATCACATTTCTTTAAGTGGAGAACCTAGGATGAAGAGGTGGTAAGCTAAAAGGCATGGGTGGCAAGTCTAGTTCCATGGGGGGACACTTGCTCTTTTTATTGGTCAACTTAAGGGATTGAGTCATCATGGAATGATTTCATGTAATAATTGTGGAGACACCTAAATCATATGACTAACCTCTTCATTAAATACATTCAATTATTAGGGGGACACCTGAGCATATGACTCACCTTTCTCATTAATTGCCTATATTTCATGCAATCATTAGGCTTAGATGTGTTCATATTAGCCAACTTGCTATCCAAGTTTCTTCTCTTTAACACACTAAGGTCCAAAAGCATTTAATGCATTCTTATCTTCAATCCAAGAAGTCTCTAGATTAGCTTGCTCCTCAAGTTGGGCGTGCAGCCCCCTTCCTTTCCAAGTTGGGCATGTGACCCTCTTATCTTGGGGTGAAAGACGGTTTTGAGCAATTTCTAAAATCAACATCGTTACCTTATCAAACATGCTCAAAAAATTATAAAATCTTGATATGTTGTAGAGAAGACCTCAAAAAAAAATCCTAAGCGAAATTTAGCCAAATTCGTGCTGTGCAAAGAGCATAAATTCAATGATCAATACCCAAAAATTCGTCAATCGAGCAAATTCAATGGTTAGAGAGAGAGACTCATTTCGAAACCCAAATCTTCACAAAACTCTTTGAAATTTTAATATGTTGTAGATATGGACGCCATTTAAAACTTTTGTGAAAGCATGTCCAATATCAAAAGGGAAGATTTTATAAGAATTCGAGAAAGCAACTTAATTACTGTTTTTACTATACTAGGTAGGTTCTATATGGTAATTGACTAGGCCTTCATCCTAACCATTTCATCTCAGAAAAATAAAAAATTTAAGTATGTTATAGGTTAAGATATTTTAAACAACTTTTATGAAGGAATTTTCTCTATATTCGAAGTACAAAGAGCTCTATAAAATTGGAAAGTAGGAAAGGTCTAGTAGTTTCGAAAAACTAGGAAGTCAAAACCTATGAACCCAAGGTGGCAAGTCTATGGAGGAGAGGTGGCACCTCTAATGGTCTTCCAAGACGATCCTTCATTAATTACTTGGACGATGATTCATCAAGCATTTAAAGTTGGAAATAACTTGTCTTCGAAGTCTCAAAGTAGAGGAAATGATGACCCTAATAAAATAGGGACATGTGGACATGTGATTCACCTCATTCATTAATGACTTGTCATGAGGACTATACACCTAAGCTTATGAGTCATCTTCTTTCATTAATTACTTAGGACACCTAAACCTCCATACTTATCACCCACATTCAATGCATTTGACTCTTGTTCTTCAAGAAAATTGGCCTATCTAGCTTAGCCTTCTTATTGGGACCAAAAGAAAGGTCGAAATTGAGGATGTTACAACTTCCTTCGGGGAATTCTTGTTTCTGAATGTAGTTCATGATATCATAATACCATGATTTTCCATCAGGTTCTTCAATCACAATCATACAATAAGCCGGTTTTGCCAAATCCTCTATTTTCAATGGCTTTACTTCTAACCCATCGATGACTTGCAACATAGATGACAAAGTTGTGAGTGCATCTTCAAATTGATTGTAAGACCTTGACAGGTATTCAAATGACATTTCCTCAAATTCCTTCACCAGCTCTTCTAGATACTCGTGATACGGGAGTAATTTGGCATCCTTGGTCTTCCATTCACCAATAGTCTAGAGTATGATTAGTGCGGAATCTCCGAATACTTTTAATTTTGGCACTCCCATCTCAATCATGGCTTGAAGCCCGTGGATATAAGCTTCATACTCAGCTATATTGTTAGTGCATGGGAATATCAATTTTGCAACTACTAGATGGTGTCATTCGTCTGAGGATATCAAAATTGCTCCAGTACCCGAACCAGACAAGTTTACAGCTCCATCAAAGAACATGCTCCATGAATCTTCACTTTCATACAAGATACGATCATCCAAGGAACGGCCATCATTATTCAAGACTTCGAGACTTTCGACCAATATATCAACGATCACTCGACCCTTAACTGACTTTTGTGGCGTAAACTACACATGAAATTCTAAAATCAAAACTTGTCATTTAGCCAACTTACCCACAAAAACTAGCCGGTCAAGTAAGTACTTGTTAGGATTGCTCTTGGTCACAAGAAACGTTTGGTAATGCAATGAGTACTATCGCAATCTATGCAATACCCACACTAATGCAACATAAGTCTTTTCAGCATCAGAATATTTTAGCTCCAAGATAGTGAACTTCTTACTCAGTTAATAAATAGCTTGTTTCTTTTCGATCGACGGGACTTTCCTGAGCCAACATTGCCCCAACAATTCACTATGAATAGTGAGGTAGAGAATTAAATGATGCCCCAGCAATGGCGAGACAAGAACTTGTGGATTCATGAAGTATTGCTTCAATTTGTCGAACGCTTCTCGATACTCATCATTCTAGTTGACTTGTGCATTCTTCCTTAAGAGCTTGAAGAACGGCCTTTGGTTTCGGAAAGTTGGGAGATGAATTGAGCAATGTAATTCAATCTCCCCAAAAGGGTCCAGACTTCCTTTATTGTTGACAGAGGTCACAACTCGCATATGGCCTTGGCTTTAGATGGGTCAATCTCGATCCCTTTACTACTCACAATGAATCCGAGTAATTTACCGGATGTTGCTCCAAGCACGCACTTAGCAGGATTTAGACGGAGTTTGAACTCATGGAATCGATCGAACAACTTCTTCAGGGTTTCAACGTGGCTTCTTCCACGTCAGTTTTTTGCAATCATATCATCAACATAGACCTCGATCTCCCGATGCATCATATCATAGAATAATGTTACCATGGCTTGTTGGTAAGTTGCTCCTGCATTCTTGAGTCTCAAGGACATGACCTTATAATGAAATGTTCCCCATGGGGTGATAAATTCAATTTTCTCCTTATCTTCCTCTTTCATCTTTATCTGATTGTACCTAGAAAAACCATTCATGAATGAGAGCAGTTCAAATCCAGCAGTATTATCCATGAGGACATCTATATGTGATTACAGGAAATCGTCCTTTAGGCTAGCCTTGTTCAAATCTCGATAATTGACACAAACCTGGACTCAACCGTCTTGCTTCATCACTGGTACAATGTTAACCCATTCTGAGTATTGAGACTTCAATGAATCCCACCTTCAAAACTTCATTACTTCTTCCTCTATCATTTTCGAGAGTTTAAGTATAGTTCTCCACAACTTCTGCTTCTTAGGTGGCATGTCCAAATTAGTAGGCAAACAATGCTCGACGATTGACGGGTTTAAACGAGGCATGTCAACATAGGCCCAGATAAAGACATCTCAATATTCTTTCAGCAACTGAATTAGGTGTTTGCCCTCATCTTTAGTTTGCTTCAATTTTCACCTCCTAAGCTTCTTTTATGTCAGCTAAATTAAAAGTGACGGTTTGTTCAATGTAAGAGCTTTGGCTTTTTCATGTTATTCTTAGCTACACTACACTTCAATGGAATATTCGATTGAATCTTTGGGATCATCATTATCGGTGCTTATTGCATTAGACTGGATCACTTTCATACCCTTGCATGTCATATAGGAAAAAGATGAATAAAAAAGACAAATGGGATAAACTATGTTTTCTTTTTCTTTTTCTTTTTTTGAAATTCTTTTGCAAAAATATTTTTTGGGAAACATTTAGACATGAGGAAGCATGATGAAGCCCAGACCTCAGAATTCTCCTTGGATTTTTCTTTTCTTTTCTCGGTTGGATATCATCACCGAGCTGGTTTGGTGTGCCTCATCATGCCCTCAAAATAAAAACTTGTAATTCTATTGAAATTCATCAATCAATTATATTTATTGAATGAAAAATGCAATTCACAAGCTCTAAAAGAAAGTGAAAAAGAATAATTAAAAACAATCCCTAAAAAGCAATAAAAATTCCCACGCGGGGGAATATGCAAGAACAATAAATGAGTTACTCTTATGGGCTAGAGCTCATTTCTTCTAGCGGTCCTTCATTAGTGGCCCTATAAGGAGGTCGTCGAATAGACTTGAGATTCCTTCCAGTGCATCATTAAGGTTCTCTGTCTTTGGAGATGTCAGATCATCCATGCCACCCCATTCATTTAGGACAATATCACGACAATCAATGTAAAAACTAAGAGGAGCCAAATATTCACATAGTAGTCGAATTTGCCACTTGGCTGTCTGAGGGTGTCTATCACTTCTACTCCATCTTGCATCATTCTAGGAGGGCCAAGAAACGTCTCATGAATGTTAGGAGGTAGCGAGTTTTGCCTCCCTTGCCCTTGTTCAAGTGATAAGTTTTTCCTTTCTTGTCTCTATCCTCCAAAACTTTCTCCACCTCTTCCATGGTACCCTAATCTAGGAGAATGGGACCTTCAAAGGGCTTCAATAAGGTTTCGAATGCCTTGACCTCTTCTTCCAAGACCGCAGCCAAGAACAAAACCATTTACAATTATCACTATTCCTATCATATGGGTAGCATTTGAAACTTTAGGAATGGGTGGCGACGAACCTCAAGAAGCATGTATGGTGGACACCAACTCAAATGAGTGGTAACTTGATTCAAACGCAAAATCTGGCTCAACATAAGGGATATCCATTTCATGATAAATTCGATGGTTTACTTCGCCATAAACAGTGACTAGCTTACTTTTCACCATAAATTTCACACTTTGATGTAGACCTAATGACACCACTCCGGCAGTATGTATCCACGGACGAACTAGCAAAAAATTACATGCAGTAGGGATATCCATTACTTGAAAAGGGATATTGAAAATTACTAGCCTAATTTGTACATCAAAATGGATCTCCCCAATCACCTACTTCTTTGTCCCATCAAAAGGCTCGCACAGAAGTCTTCGCAACATGTATCTTGGATGGGTCTATCTTGAGGTGGTGAAGAATGGCCAACAGACATATATTCAAAGTGAACCCATTGTCAATGAGCACATAAGACACATGAGAAGACTTGTGTTTGACAGATATATAAAGTACTTTGTTATGTCCCCTATCTTCAATAAGGAATTTTTCATCAAAAAAGGTAATCAAGTCTTTGAGAATCATCGATCCCAAAGCTCCTCCAACTTGTCTGCCTCAATCGTTTTCGGTGCATGACTTTCACTTAGCACCTTCATCAAAGACTTTTGATGTGTAGGGGATGTTAGCAAGAGTTCAAGCAAAGAGATCTGAGCAAGCATCTTTCGCAACTAGTCAACCACATTATACTCACTTGCTTTGATCACATCTAGAAATTCTTTAACCTCTTCATCAATGACAGGCTTTGCAGGTTGAGTATTAGCTTGAGCATAGGTCCAACCAGACCTTGTAACCAGGTCAACATCTAGATCATAGGTACAAGGCACTGCCTTGTTGTCGACATACTCATAAGGTTAAGGTATCTCAATCACTAATCCTTCATCGGATGTGGGGACCTCGATAGACAGTCCTGCATCTTCTAATTGTGGCATATCCACCAGTAAAGAATTGATTTCGTCCTTATTAGCATTGAGTACAACCTACTCCTCCTCCCAATCGATAACAACATGAGATATAGTGGAAACTATGCAATTGTGGTCAACATATATGATTATACCATTATCCCACCATTTTGGTAACTCTTTTTTTTTATTAGTGATAGGGGAATGACCTCATGATCTTGATAATATCCAATTCTCACCAATCCATTTTAGGCATCCACCACATGCACCTTCAGGTTCTTAGTTCGACTGGCGTTAGACTCCAATATAGCATTCACCTTACTTTCATGCTCCAATAATGGATTTTTTTGGACATTTGGCCGAATAGTTTGGAATGAAAAGGCCCTTGTGTCCAAGAGATTTTGGATCCGATGCTTGAGGGTGAAACATTCATCAATCAAATGTCCCAATTCACCGTTATGGTAGTCACACTTCTTTGTCAAGTCATTACAAGTATGCTTGCGATTAGGGCACTTCAGCTTGTTGGTAACCAAACCTTTCTTCTGGAGGATTGCCAATACTTGGGATGAAGATTTGAGGAGAGGAGAGAACTGCCTTATGTTATTCGGCTGGACGAATGATTGACGGCCAACAACCTGTTGTTGCCTTCCATTCATTTGGATAGCTAGGGTGTGATTGGTATTTTCTCGGGTATAAGCCACATTCACATCTATAGCAACCTCTTTTTCCTTCTTAGCGGAAAACCTTTTGTTAGATGGCTCAGTAAACCACCATTTTCTTATTCCCATTTCAATTTGTTCCCCCATAGGAATAGTTGGTTGAAGTTCTCAACATATGTGTTGGCCATCTGATTACGGAACTCAAATGGGAGAGTCTTAACAAACAACTTCATCAACTCTTTGTCAGTAGGCTCAAGATTGATTTGAGCTACCATATTTTGCCACCTCACAGCATACTCCTTAAATGACTCGCTCCTCTTCTTCTCCTTCGCTCTAGATCTTCCTAGGAAGGTGTGATGTCCATATTGAACTTATAATACTTGAGAAATGCATCAATCACTTCGTTCCAAGTGTCGAGGAGGTTTACGTTCTTCATAATGTACCGGTTTAGTGTGGGTCTGGCCAAACTCGCATGGAATGATTGGATCATGAATGGCTCATCTTTTACATGTTGGGACATCCGCATGTGATACATCTGCAAGTGAGCTTTTGAGCAAGAAGTACAATCACATTACTCGAACTTTGGCATTTTCAACTTGTTTAGTGTCTTAACCTTTTCATAATCAAATAGGTCGAACGAGAGTGAGCTTTGTGACTCCTGTAATTATTTCACTTTCTCCTCAAGTTTTGCAAAACGTTCGTCTTGCTTCATCTTAGGAGCACTGTTAGACTTAGCCTTTTCAATAATGACCGGTAGCAGGTCATCTTCCAGCTTGGGCATGTCATCATCAATCATTTGGGCCATGTTTGCCTACTTCGGTGGGATCACTGACTTGGGGAGAGCGGTGCAGGAATCGAAATCACTCATAGGGATTCGATTTGGGTTGTGATAAGTTGCACAAAGGTGAGCAACTGTTTGAGCTGATCTTCCATAATGGCAATACGATCATGCATCTCAGTTTGGTAAACAGTTTTAGCTTTTGATTGTGTAATTACGGGCGAACGTAGAGGATCTGTTATCACCTAAAATAATAACAGAGGTAATATAAGGACAAAGGACAAGACAAGAAAATGGTCCATGACAATGATCTAGTCGCCTCATTTTATTTCAAAACTCATTAACATTCGAAATATTGAACTAAGAACTGAATCTAAATTCTCTAAACATTGAACTAAGAACTGAAATCAAATTCTCTAAACTAAAAATTAGAAGGTCTCATTTTTATATGCTTTCCGGAGACCAATGCCTTGTGAAGCTTCTTATTCTTGACTTTAGTCATTTCCACTTTCCGTTTAAGATGCTCAATTCGCACTTTCTGAGTGAGCTTTCAATCACGTTAGGGACTACTGGACACAAAGCGGTAGGAATCCGATGTTGCTAGATGTAGAATGCTAATGCATGGCGAATTTCCTCCTCCCCTTTCAATCTCTTGGGGACTAAAACTTCTTTGGATGGCATTCACTCCATGCGGCAATGACCATTTGGATCTTATTGAAGTAGTCATAATCGTACGATTGAAACTAACTTGGAACAAATCCGTCTTGAGAGGCGGAGGAATTTCTTGAAGAGCTCTATACTGATGGACCACCCTATATGGATAATAAGAAGTAGCACCAGAGAGACCTAGTGGCAGAATTGGTTCATCATACTTATGAGAAAAACAAGCTTCCTTAACATGGAACCATTCGGTGTGCCATAGGAATGCCTTAGGATTAAGATCTTTCAAAAAAATTAATCCAACGCGTGTATTATTTATTTGGGGAAAAATGCTCTAAGACCTCGAATTTTTGCATGGGTTGCCTTAAATCATCTATCTTAAATTGTTTCATAAGGTTCCCAAACCCTTTTATGTGGGAGAAAAACCATATTTACAAAATCTCAAGGAGGGCATGCATGGTCTTTTCTCCATTTTGTTTGAAACAGTTTAATGACAAAAATGTTTTAGCTA
Source organism: Eucalyptus camaldulensis (assembly GCA_019915185.1). Taxonomy (NCBI): domain Eukaryota; kingdom Viridiplantae; phylum Streptophyta; class Magnoliopsida; order Myrtales; family Myrtaceae; genus Eucalyptus; species Eucalyptus camaldulensis. The sequence goes on from JAHSVA010000014.1 coordinate 1,156,787, forward strand.
AAATCATATTGACATAATTTAACCCATAACAAACTCGGCTAACCACCCATGAAATTGAAGGATTTATGGCATTTTTTCGAGGAAAAACAATTAGCCCAAAAAATGCTAAAATAAAAATTCTAGCCTTTCGAATCATTGGTTGATTTGCAAAACACTCCGCCAAAAATGAAATGGGCATGCATAATAGTTAGCCTAAATAACCTTTCTTATCATTTCGGCTTTGATTCTTAAAAATTGTGATAACTCAGAAATAGAATCTATGCTGATAGGTGGCCTAACAAGCTCCTTTTCAAGAGGTATTCCAATGGCAACACTGTATTCCTCCAATGGTGGGGTTAGTTTGTACTCACCAAATATGAAGGTGGAAGTTTGGGGACACCAAAAGGGTGGTAGCGCCTGCATAACACCGGAGTGTATGTTGATCTCTAGCAATGGGAGAAGTCGAATGATCATGGCCTTCACATATCTTTGGCCCTCCTAATCTAACTAGTCCAAACACATTTTGAGCTCTTTTTTGGGAGTGGAAATGAATTGTACATCAGTTTTCCCCATCACATATAAAACAAGACCGATGATGAAACCTATTGTCATGGACCAACAAAATTGTAGTAAAGTAAGTAAATTACAAAGTCAAAGTTCAAACAACTTACTTTCACCTGGAATAGATGACAATCACATAGACACACATATGAAATGTGAGACTCGATTTCTATCTAGAAAGCTTAACTAAGTGGAGATAAGAGGATGATCTGACTATCGCAGTTTTGTGTTCAAAGTGTCAAGTCCTCTTAACTCCAACTTAATCGAATGGAATACCCTATAGTCACGCAGTCTTGCAGATAAGGACAAACTGTGGCACCCCTCGACACGGCCCCCGATCCGCTAGGGTCGCCACAGCTCGCTCACCTTTAACTTGTCCTAATGACATGTCACTCTGATACCATTTGAATTATAGTGGGTCCAAAAATCCTGGGGGTTCGTATCATCTCAATTTAGTCCCAGCGCAGTTCATATAATAGAAGTAAACTCGACATCTCCCTAACCCGTACTCAAACTAAATAATACAATGCAATGCACACCAACTACACCTTTCATATATATATATATATAAGTAACTAATGCCGAACCACTTTTATTTACATACTTTGATGGACTTCACGAGTCGGTACAACAAAAGGACAGGGCTTTAACTAAGCTCGGTTAAACCCTAAAGAACCCGACTCTACATCATGACATGTACACCAATCCATCATCCAGTGTCGGCCATCCAAAAAGTGTCAACCTCCACCAGTCACACGCTCCTATCACACCCAGCCCGGTGGCAACGGCAGCATCCCCATCATCCTCCCATCTCGACGAACATGGACAGACGGGAACTCCTGGACTACGGGGCCATCAGGTAGGCCCACATCATACATAACCAAAACACGGACGCGGATAAACACCAGACCATGAATTCCAACGCAGGGGTGCTCCAAGCACTCGACCTCAACATTAGACGATAAGCCATAAAATGTACCACGCGTGACAGGTGATAGAGGCATCTCTCAATCTGAAATGTTAGTCCCCAAAAGGGGTGAGTACAACCACTCAGCAGTAAAGATCCATCATACTACACAATGCAACAAGCAAGACAACCACAATTTCGTGTGAAATGCACATATCATTCATGTAATCATGCTTGCATTTCCATGAGATTCATTCATTAAAGCAATTCATGTTCCATGCCATATACACATACATGCGCATGATTCATATCATCCATACCATCATGTATCTATCTCCATGAGATCCATTCAATACCGTCATGATCGCATTCTCAATGCCATATAGTATCAACTCAATTTCACAGGCAATTATATCCCATGCCATATGCACACACACATGCGCATGATTCAATTTCCATTTTAACTTTCAAAAGGATCTCATTTTTTTCTCTCTTCCAGGGACCAATGTTTGCATCCCTCATATATCGCTCGCACCCAATCCTGGCATCGCGAGGAACCTCCGGCACACTCCTTCAAGCATCCGGCACACGCCTTCGGGCATCTCGCACCCCAACTGGCATCGCGAGATCATCCGGCACACACCTCCGGGCATCCGACACACACACTCCGGGCATCCCGACACTCCCGGGGCATTGTCAGCTCACACCTCTGACGGTAATATCATCATCACAATGCATATTCCCATATATATGATATGTCAAATGTCATATATTTGATGCAACAATTTCAGACGTCTAAACCAGCCTTTTTGATGTCATATGTTATGTCAAATGTCGCCATATATGCAGTACACATAACACCCACGATATCACATTTCATAAGGCAATTCATTAGTTTTTGAAAATGGAACAATTTTCGGATAAAACAGAATGCACCTCTTTAGTAAAAACTCTTGGAAAATTAGTAAAAAATCTCAATAAATTCTGAAAATTTAGCATGATGTAAAAAAGACCTATAGAAAGAAATTTCATGAAGAACACCATGGTAAAAAAGTTTCGCATCAATCACATAGGTCCATACATCACAACAACAGAATTTCCAACACCACTTTTGCACAGTTTCGGAAATAATTTCAATTAAGCCCTTAAATTAACTCCAAAAATTCTGAGATTTTAATATGTTATATTTAATTCCTAGAGAAAAAATTTCCATGAATAAATTGAAGTCTAATTCCCTTTAATTAAAATCTATAATTTTTATAATTCTCCCTAACTCTCGGTTCACTGTTCAGATTCATCCTCTTCAAAGAAAATCGTTTTCCCCAATCAATACTTGTCCTTTTATTCTCAATTTTTAGTATGTTACTCCTCAACATGTTGCCTACAACTCTTATCAAACACACGAGATCAAAATCGGACTGGATACTTGCACAAAATTCACAGAATCACAATAGATCAACATAACAGTTTCCAGATCTAGTATCTTTGAAGAAAAATGGTTTTACCAACAAATACTTGTTCATTTCCTTTCAAATTTTAATATGTTACTCTCCTAGAAGTCGTCTACAACTTTCATCAAGAAGTCAAAGTGAGATTCCAACTAGAACATTGCATGGAGCTCACGAAATCACCAAAGGTCGGACTGTTTTTCCAGAAAACAGATTACTAGACTAAGGCACTACTCCCATAACTTCGAAAATTCTCACCTCCGAAATTCACTATACATCACACACAATCACAGCAAGCAAAGCGTAGATCAAAGGACTCTACTTGCCTCAAGTCCAAAGAAAATCACAGCAAATACAACGGTGGGGCAAGGCGGGCTCGACGGCGGTAGCTAGGCGGATGCATGGCGGCTGGTCTTCTTCCTTCTCTTTCTCTCTTTCTCTCTTCCTCTCTTTCTCTCTTTCTCTCCTTCTCTCTCGCACGAACACTCCTCTCTCTCGGTTGCTTTGCTCAATCCGCCCCTCTCTCCCTCTCTTTTCTTCCCTTCAACAATGATTAGCAATCATTAGATTGCATGCAATTGCCACTTGGCTCTAAGGGAAGGACACTTGGTAAGCTCCTCTTGCCACTTGTAGATTTTCATGCAAGTTGATGGGCTCAATGGGCCGGGCCTCTCCTTCCTTCGGTCGACAGCAGCCCCTTTTGGGCTTCGCGGGCCAGGCCTTAGTGGCCGAACAATATGGGGTTTTGTGGGCTGGTTTTGGGCCTTAAGAAAATCAGCCCACTCCTTCTCCAATTTTTCTATTTAATCTCCACTTAAATATATACTTAATTACAAATTCATATGGCCATAATATTATGTAACATAAATCTTTAAAATCCAACCTATAAAATGCACGGCCAAGAAAAAAAATTTCCTATCAATTAATTGTCCATTAAAAAGCTCGGCCTTAATCTATTGCAAATCATGGGTCTAATGGCTACAATATAATTTGATGGCGCTTCCATCACATATTCATGGTTCATGGTATATCCAAGGGTTGTCACAAAGTTTTAGGATGCCACACAAACACATACGACGCCATGTAAAACTTTCGGAGAGGAGAATGTCAACCTCTACATAGCAGTCTCACTTTTGAGGAAGTGTCCTTCTCAACACTATCCTAAAATTCTGTTGCGGCCCAGGTCCGGCGGCATTGTTGTTTATGCAATAATGTAGTGTGGAAGTAATAAAGCATGCACAACAATTTAAATACAAACAACACTTCTAATCGACGAATATAAATCATTCATTCTAGCACCTCCCTGCAAGACAAAGGTTAGCAAAGACTACTCTCATTGTACCTCCCATCTACAAAAACATTTAACACTTAATATTAGGAACGTACCTAGTATGTCATGTCCTGACCCGGCAAGCTCGTGCCCATCCCTGCTTGGTCGATATAATAGCGATGTCCTAGGACGCATCATCGACCCATTCATTTTAATACGCATACGAAAGCATATAAATAATCCCCAGAAAATAAAACAATGGGATAGGAAAGTAGGACTAATTTTTCACAAAATATTTTTTTATAAACACACGAGTCTATACACAAAGGTTTACAAACGGAATTGGCTCCCTACAAAAGAGTATTGTCCTACGACTAGCTAGTCGGACAGGGTCACCAATTCTTCGGGCTTCACCTCATGAACTTTGGGCTCCTGGTCCTTTACCAACACCATCTACGTACCTGAAAATGGTTATACAATAACCAATGAGACAATATCTCAACAAGTTCTACCCCTTAAGACTTAATTAGGAAACCAATACGCCCTAAGGGCTGCCTAGGCACAATCACGAGTGAGAGGACTTACCTTGGCCTCAGTTTCCTTCCTGTAAGTCAATTCAATTCATAAATATTGACAATCACGGCACTCAATCAAATCAGATCGAATCATCGATCAATCGACTCAATCGATTACATGTCAATAAGACCATTCCTCGGTCATCTCAATCGATACTATCTATAAGTCCGACTATAGTCCAGGAATGCTCACTTTAACTAATAAATAGATAGTATAGCTCACCAGAAGCTACCTTAAATACCTTATATAACTCGCCAGAAGCTGCCGCAATTATTCATATATAATATACTATAGCTCACCAGATGTTGCTGCAATTATTCTCATGTAGTATACTATAGCTCACCAAAAGCTGCCTCGATATCGATATATATATATATATATATATATATATATATATGCTCACCACAAGCTACCGTAAATATTGGTCTAACCATCTGACCATTTCTCCATTTTTATCTTACCCGATAAAAATACTCGTGCATGGGTACACAGTCGGCCTTAGTCAAAATACAATTTCCTGCTACTTGAAAATCCCACAAATTTATATTATCCACTAATATGTTTTTTGCGTTGTAAACCAATGCTCGGTTATTTTCCAATCAATTACAGAAATAAATGAATTTAAGAATAAATTCCAAAAATGCAAATCATGCACAATCAGCACAATTTAAGGCTCAATTAAATAAACATATCACACCGCTGTAATCAGCGTAATTTTCCGATCACCGACCATCCCAGTCTTATTTTCGGAAAATAATAAATAAATTAATTAATTACTAAAAAATATTAAATAAATGCAATAAATCCAACTTAGGCCCGTTATAGCCTATTTGGACGTCGAAACTGACCCAGAAAAATTCCGAGATTCATTAAATGAATAATAGAATCTATTTACTCGCTAATTGCATTAACTAACCATCTAACATGCATCGATAACTAACTTAAATTCACTAATTAAGTCTAACTAGCCACCTAAACATGCTTAACCTAAACTAATTATCCACTAAGCGTCATTAACCCACAAAGCAAGGTTTAGTGAGTTAAACTCACCTGTTTAACGAATCGCTCGGTTCAATTCGATAGGGACGCAACAAGGGCCGACTTTCTCCAAAGCAGGCCAAACTTTCGAGGCCGGGAACCACCTCAAAACGGGCCCAAGAGTTGCTGTAAAACCCACAAAATTCCTCTCTGTTTTGAGCTGCAAAATAGAGAAACAAAAGCTGTTTCGATGAGGCGAAGTTGGCGGTAGAACGACGGATGACTTGGCGGGGTAACCGGTGGCTAAACGAGGTTCTACAGCGGTCGAACGATCTCCGGCTTTGCTTGACCAGAGGCCGAGACGCGTGAACAGAGGGCCGTGAGGATGGCATAGCAAGCTGGCGAACGCACGGGGTGCGCGGATGAGGCGCAACGACATTGTGGCGGCGTCCGTTGGGGGTGGTGGCTGCGACGGTGTGAGGGGCTGCTCCAGCGGTCTCTTGGCCGGCTAGTGGGCAAAAAGCAAAGGGGAGGGGGAAGGATGGCTGGCCGGTCAACCTTAGAGAGGAAGAGAGGCAAAAGGGGGGCCACCATGGCCAATCTTTCCAATCCCTTGTCCCCTTGACCCATTCCTAGCCAAGTGTGGCTTCCTTGGCTGCAATTCCTCTACCCATGCACTCCTCACAACCCTTGAAGTGGTCTAAAACCATAGGGAATGGGGGGCATACGAATTTCAATAATTTTGGCCTCAATAAATTCAAATGACACCTCATTGATCCAATTGGTATTTTTCTCATCAATTGGTCCCACTTGCTTCCCAAATGTGCGATAAAAAATGATCCCTGGCTTTTTCTGGGCAAAAACAGCCCTAGGACGACTTTTTCCCAAAAAGTCTCGAGTTGTAGAAAAATCTTCTAAGACTGAATCGACGTTCCTAGAATTTATTGTGACATGACAAAACCTTCAATTTCTGAAATCAGATTCAAATTCGTGGTTAATTTCACGCTGGCGCGTTTTTAGCGTGACCTAGGCTATCGGATAGTTTTTAGAACTTTTTAGAGCAAATAACCCATGGTCGATTTTCTTCAAGCCACAATGAACCTCTTCGACACATTGGCGACTCTTAGTTGTCATGAAAATCTCGAGGTTTCAAATACGGACAAAGGGTACCAAAACGACAGAAAAATCAAACTAGTGCTAGTCGATGAGAATTTTGCAATTCAGTGGGATCACCCACATTGAATCACTCATCTCTATCGAATCGACCTATTTCTGATTTCAAATCGATTTATATCAATGCCGTAATGATCTCAATAGATGAACACGGTCGAGCAGCCCATTCCTGGTCGAATCCTTAAGTCTATTTGCCTTAAAATCCTTAATGGCTTCCTTAGATAGTCTAGTTATCTCACGAGTGATCAGCTTTGAGAATAGTACTATAGTCGCATCGATGAAACACCTGATTTATTGAATTGAAAGCAAAGTCGAAAATCTAGAATGTCACAACTCTTCCCATCTTTTAAAAATTTTGTCCTCGAAATTTAAACCTTACAATATTTAAGCAAAAAGGTTGGGGTACAAATGTCTCATCGACTCTTCAGTCTCCCAGGTTGGTCCTTCGATACCGTGGTGTTGCTAGACCACTTTGACCATCGGAATGGTCTTTGTACGTAGAATTTGCTCTTTTCTGTCCACGATCTGAACTGGGCTTTCAACGTATGACACAAGGTCATCCACGTCCAATTCCTCGAAATTGAGCACGTGGGTCGGGTCAGCCTCATACTTTCTTAACATCGACACGTGAAAGATGTCGTGCACTTGCGCTAATCCTGGCGACAGCGCAAGACAATACGCCAAGGTCCCGATTCTCTCTAGAATCTCAAGCGGACCTACGTACTTTGGACTCGGTTTTCCTTTCTTGCCAAAGCGCAAAGTTCTCCTCATTAGTGATGCCTTCAGAAAAACGTGATCACCAACTTTGAATTTCAAAAGCCTTCGACGCTTATCTGCGTAGCTTTTATGACGACTTTGAGCGGTCTTTAATCTGTTTCTGATCACTGCCACGGCATCCACTGATTACTGAACCAACTCTGGACCAAAATCTTTCTTTCTCCAACTTCATCCCAACACACCAGTCTTCTGCACGATATGCCATACAACGCTTCAAATGGAGCCATATGGATGCTTTGTTGATAACTGTTGTTGTAGACAAATTCTACAAGATGGAATTGTTCTTCCCAACTTCCCTTAAAGTCCAGTACACAAGCTCTCAGCATGTCTTCAAAAGTCTAAATTGTCCTCTTAGATTGACCATCCGTCTGAGGATGATATGCCGTACTATACTGAAGTTTTGTACCTAAAGTACCTTGCAAGCTTTTCCAAAAAACGGCAGTAAACCTCGAGTCTCAATCTGATGTTATCGTAACCGGCACTCCATGCAGTCGAACTATCATGCGCACGTACAACTCAGCGTGCCTATCTAGGTCAAGATCCATTCGCACTGTAATAAAGTGAGCCGACTTTGTTAACTTGTCGACTATTACCCAAATCGAATCATTACCTCTCTGACTCCTTGGTAACCCAGTCACGAAGTCCATCGTGATATACTCCCATTTCCATTCTGGGATCTCAAGAGGTTGCAATATTCCTCCCGACTTGCAATGCTGAGCTTTAACCTATTGACACGTCAAACACTTGGCGACACGTCAAACACTTGGCGACATGTCTGGCAATGTCCGCCTTCATACCAGACCACCAATAGTGCTGATGCAGATTCTGATACATCTTGGTACTTCTGGGATGAATGCTGTAACTACTACTATGAGCTTCTAATAAAATATCCTCTCTAAGCTTCGCTTCGTTAGGTACAACTAAATGTCCTCGGAACCTTAGTGTTCCATCATCAGAAACCTAAAAGTCAACTTTCCTCTCTTCGATATCCTCTTGTAAAATTTTCTGAACATCCGAGTCTATTGGCTGAAGTAGCTTGATTGTGATCTGCACATCTAGCTCAATTCTAAGGGTGGCCATAAGATGAGGAAGGTGGCCTACCTCAAATTTGAATACTGAATCTCGAGCTCGCTCGATTAAATTCCACTCCTTAACCAATAAGTGGGTAGTTGATGACTTTCGGCTCAAAGCGTCGGCGACTTTATTCGCTTTTCCTATGTGATATAAAATAAATCATAATCCTTCAACAATTCCATCCACTAGCGTTGTCTCATATTCAGCTCCTTCTAAGAGAATAAATACTTGAGACTCTGATGGTCCATGAAGATCTGAAATTTTCCCCACATAAGTAATGCCTCTAAATCTTCAACGCAAATATGATAGCTACGAGTTCCAAGTCATGCGTCGGGTAGTTTAGTTCATGAGGTCTTAACTGGCGAGAGGCCTATGTAACAACCTTACCATATTGCATCAACACGCAACCCAATCCTCTTAACGATGCATCACTATAGATGTCGTACCCTCCAAGACCAAATGGAATCTTCAACATAGGTGCGATAGTTAACTTTTGCTTCAGTTCTAGGAAACTACACTCGCACTTGTCTGACCACACAAATCTTATTCTTGATCATTACTTGATTGAGTTGGCAATTGTCGATGCACAAAGGCAACAAACCATATTTCTTCTTAACAAATAGAACTAGTGCTCCCTAAGGTGATGCACTAGGACATATAAATCCCTTATGCAATAACTCCTGCATCTGCACCTTCAGTTCTTTTAACTCAAATAACGCCATCTGGTAAGGGGCCTTAGAGATTGGCTCTGTCCCGGGTGCTAACTCAATCACAAATTCAATTTCTCTCTTTGACGGTAACCCTGGCAATTCCTTCGGGAATACATCGGAAAATTCTTGCACAACTGAAATGTCCTCAATTTTCAGTTCCTCAACTGTCATATCCACGACAGTTACCAGGTAACCTTGCCAACCCCCGTCTAACAAACAGGTTGCCTCTTGCAACGAGATTAAGGAAATCGAGGGTCCTCCTCAGTTCCCTACAAACTAGAAGCTCTCATCCTTTAATGGGTAAAATTGAATCGACTTGCGATAACAATCCATTTTAGCTCGTTGCTTGGTGAGCCAGTCCATGCCAATTATCAAATCAATGTCATACATGGTTAGGACTAACAAGTCTATTCTCCCATCTAGCTCACCAATCGCTAACTTGCAACCAAAACAACCCAAAGTAGATAACACCTTATCCTTCGATGGTATAGATATGCTAACAACAGATTCCATTAATTCAGGATTTAATCCTATCAACTTAACACACTGCTCGGCAATAAAGGAATGGGTTGCTCCTGGATCGAACAAAGCATAAGCAGGATGGTCGTTCAGTGAAACAATACCTGTGATCACATTAGGCGCAACCTCTGCCTGACCTTGAGTGATGGCATACACTGTGCCTTGAACCGGGGGACGGAGCTGTCCTCTTTACGGTGCATTCTGAGGTGCGTATCCTCGGATCTATCCTAATGGTGGCGGCGGCAACTACGGTTGTCCTCTTGGTTGCCTAGGACAATCTCTAGCTAAGTGACCCTATTGGCCACATTCATAGCAAGCGCCCATCCTTTGAGGATATGGGGCTGTACCGTGTCGCCTTCCACAAGAGTGATATGGGCCATTCTGACCAAGCCTTATCTTCCCAATTCCACCCCTTCCTATTGGGCAGGACTTGAAATCTTCCTTTGACCATAGGCCTCTTCCCATGTCGGATTACATCTTTGTTTGAATTAAACCTCAATCCAGACAAGGTAGCTTGTTTGTTTAAACTTTTCTCCGGCAACTAGGCTCGATTATAGATCTCTCGGTAATCCTTCAAATCAAACGGCACCAGTAGCTATTTCAACTCATGTCGAAGACCATTCTTGAATCTTCGAGCCTTGTCTTCAGGGTCTGCGATTAATCTTAGCACATACTGAGAAAGTTCAGCAAATTTGACCCCATATTGGTCAACAGTCATTGTCCATTGACGGAGACGCTGAAATTCTTCCATTTTTTGTTTTCGGGCACTACCCGAGAAATACTGATCATTGAAAGCTCTTAGGAAGGCGTCCCACACTGGGACCACACCCTCCGGAAACACCGACTCTTTGGTGGCTCACCACCAAATGTTGGCGTTACCTTGTAGTTGGTACACCGCTAAAACCACTTTCTCCTCTTCACTGCACATCAAAAGTGCGAACGCCTTATTCCTGAATCCAAAGAGAGGCGGTCTCTGGATCTCCAACACCGGTGAATCTAGGCGGGTCCAGCTTTAAAAATTGTTCCACTAACTTGTGGATCGGCCTTCCCACAGCCACATTTCCTAGTGGAACCTTAGCAGGGGTGACAACAGATGTGGCTACAAGTGCGGCAACAGTTGCAGCCTCAGCAGTGGCGGTAACAACAACAGTAGCGGTGGCTGCAACAGTGGCGGTGAAGGCGGCAGCTTAATCCCAGGCCTGCTGCCCCATCAACTCTCTCATGGCATCCAGGGCCTGATTGATCCTAATGGTTCCATGCTCACCTAGGGTTGCTACCCCAACATCCACTGGAGGTGGTGCAACTCCACTGGCACTGGCCTATGCCTGTGCCCTACCTCTGCCTCAGGTACCGACCCTGGTCGGCGTTCTAACTCGAGCTATAGACTTAACAACTCGCTTACTCAGAGTTCTTTGCTCCAGCTCACTCATGGCTCAGTCTCTACTAAAACCTGTCTTCCAAATCCACACTGAATTAGAAGATGAGCGTTCCACACACAGCAAACAATTTTACCAATCAACTACCACTGACATGCACCAATCATGAATTTAAAGGCCTTCCTACTTACTATCCCATATCCATCACACCTTATCACTCCAATCTCTAACAGACATGCTCTGATACCACAAAAAGGAGATGTCACATCCCGACCCGGTGAGCACGTGTCCATCTTTGCTTGGTCGATATAATAGCGATGTCCCAGGACGCATTGCCAACCCATTCATTTTAATACGCATGCGGAAACATATAAATAATCCCCAGACAATAAAACAATGAGATAGGAAAGTATAACCAATTTTTCACAAAATACCTTTTTATAAACACACTAGTCTATATACAAAGGTTTACAAAAGGAATCAGCTCCCTACAAAAGAGAATTGTCCTATGACTAGCTAGTCGGACAGGGTCACCGATTCTTCGAGCTTCACCTCACGAACTCCGGGCTCCTAGTCCTTTACCCACACCATCTACGGACCAGAAAATTGTTATACAATAACTAGTGAGACAATGTCTCAGCGAGTTCTACCCCCTAAGACTCAATTAGGAAGCCAATATTCCCTAAGGGCTACCTAAGCACAATCACGAGTCAAATGACTTACCTTAGCCTCAGTTTCCATCATGCAAGTCAATTCAATTCATAAATACCAACAATCACAACAATCAATCAAATCAAATCGAATCATCGATCAATCGACTCGGTCAATTACATGTCAATAAGACCATTCCTTAGTCATCTCAATCAATACTATCTATAAGTCTGACCATTGTCCAGAACTACTCACTTTAGCTAATATATAGATAATATGGCTCACCAAAAGCTGCCTCAAGTACTTTATATAGCTTGCTAGAAGCTGCCACAATTATTCATATATAGTATACTATAGCTCACCAGAAGCTACCGTAATTATTCTCATATAGTATACTATAGCTCACCAATAGCTACCTTAATATCGATATATATATATATATATATATATATATATGCTCACCAGAAGCTACCGTAAATATTAATCTAATCATCTGACCATTTCTCCATTTTTATCTTACCCAATAAAAATACTCATGTGTGGGTACACGGTCAGCCTTAGCCAAAATACAATTTCCTGCCACTTGAAAATCACACCAATTTATATGATCCACTAAAATATTTTTTGTGTTGTAAACCAACGCTTAGTTATTTTCCAATCAATTATAGAAATTAAATGAATTTAAGAATAAATTCCAAAAATGCAAATCATGCGCAATCAACACAATTTAAGGCTCAATTAAATAAACAGATCACACCGCTGTAGTCAGCGTAATTTTCTGATCACTGACCATCCCGGTCTTATTTTCGAAAAATAATTAATTAATTAAATAATTATGGAATAATATTAAATAAATGTAATAAATCCAACTTAGGCCTGTTATAGCCTAATTGGACGCCGAAATAGACCCGGAAAAATTCCGAGATTCGTTAAATAAATACTAGAATCTATTTACTCGCTAATTGCATTAACTAACCACCTAACATGCATCGATAACTAACTTAAATTCACTAATTAAATCTAACTAACTACCTAAACATGTTTAACCTAAACTAGTTATCCACCAAGCGTCATTAACCTACTAAGCAAGGTTTAGTGAGTTAAACTCACCCGTTTAATGAACTGCGTGGTTCAATTTGATGGGGACGCGATGAGGGCCGACTTTCTTCAAAGCGGGCCAAACTTTCAAGGCCCGAAATCACCTCAAAACGGGCCCGAGAGTTGCTATAAAACCCACAAAATTCCTCTCTGTTTTGAGCTGCAAAACAGAGAAACAAAAGCTATTTCGATGAGGCGAAGCTAGTGGTGCACCGGCGGACGACTTGGCAGGGTAACTAGCGGCCGAACGAGCTCTAGTTTGGCTCGACCAGAGGCTAGGACGGTGAGGATGGCGCAGTAAGCCGGCAGACGTGCGAGGTATGCGGATGAGGCACGACGGCGTCGCAGCGGTGGCGATGACGTGAGGGCCTGCTTCGGCGATCTCTTGGCCGGCTGGCAGGCGAAAAGCAGAGGGGAGGGGAAAGGATGGCTGGCCGGTCAACCTTGGAGAGGAAGAGAGGCAAGAGGGGGGCCACCATGGCCAATTTTTCCAATCCCTTGTCCCCTTGACCCATTCCTAGCCAAGTGTGGCTTCCTTGGCTGCAATTCCTCCACCCATGCACTCTTCACAACCCTTGAAGTGGTCCAAAACCATAGGAAGTGGGGGGCATACTAATTTCAATAATTTTGGCTTCAATTGGACACTTAATCATGCTTAAATCAATCCAATTTGGCCTCAATAAATTCAATTGACACATCACCGATCTAATTGGTATTTTTCCTCACCAATTGGTCCCACTTGCTTTCCAAACGATCCCTGCCACGCCTCGAACCTCAAGCGCACGCACATCCCTCGGTGGTCAATAGAATTTTGTGACATTCCCAGGACTTGTCGCCGACCCTTTATTTTTATTGCACATGCGGAAGCGAATTACTAATCCCCTGACCTCAACAAACATAGGATAGAAAAGCAGGACAACAATTTCCAAATCAAAATAGACATTCATAAACACCTCAAAAGGTCTGTCTCATAAAGAACTACTGAGCCACCTATGCTCCTGACCCTTTCGCTTCAAGCTCCGGGTTCTTCACACTAGGGACCAGAAAATAGTTATTCAATAACAAGTGAGATATAAATCTTAGCGAGTTACACCTCTAAGCCCCGGTTAGTACACCAACTCAACCCAAGGTATCTATCCAAAACTACCCCACCACAAGCAACAACCAACAGTCGATTCGCATACAACCTTACCCGGTATGCCACACCCTGCACGTTATAATTCAGCATGATACACGCAATGCACGTGACCATTAGATGATACATTTCATCAATCACATACGAGTCGCCTCACAAGCAATCTCACCTGGCCATTGCCACACCCTGCACGTTATCAATTCATGCGTGTGTGTCATAAACAATGTGCTTAACTCATGTATGATCGAAATCATAGATGCCATGATTCTCATACGTTCTTGCACAATAGTGCGCCACTCATCACGTATCAATTGATCACACGGGTCCATCAATTCAATCAATCCAATTGATACCATATGATCAACACCATCTATCAATTCATACTATCTATTCAACCATACCATCTATTGATCCATCAATACAATCACTGCTCACACAAGCTGAAATGGATGCAATGCTCTCACAAGCTAATATATATTTAGATGGTAGCTCATACAAGTTGATAGATAAATGATAGCTCACACAAGCTGATAAATGGATCGTTGCTCTCACAAGTTGATAAACGATCATTGCTCTCACAAGCTAACATATAGTGCTCACACAAGCTGCTATGGTATTTAAAAACCACACTCGGTGTCAAAACCCGACACTTGGTATTTTCGAGCTAAATACCAAAACTTCACAATCATCACATAATTGTACAATTTAACAATCAATTTGTACAAACTAACCATGCCACTGCGATCGGTACTAAATTCTAACGACCGGCCATCCCGGCATAATTTCCGAAAAATATACAATTCATGTGGATGTCCATGCATTTATACATCCAATTCACCTCATAAAATCACCACTCATGAAATTAGACCATTTTTCGCTTCTGGATGAACAGTGCACGTGAACAGTGAATTCTTAGACATTTTCAGAATTAAATAAATAATAAACTAAACTTAGAAATTAAACAAAACATTAATTAAAACAAACAAACAATTAATTAAGCTTGCTTAATTAAACACATAAGCACAATTAAGCAAATAAATCAAGATTAAGCTAAACTAATCTAATCCATCCATCTAACCACCTATCTTAGGGCTAATAAAACTTAATTAAATCTCTTAAACTATAATTAAATCTAACTAAACCAACCCTAAGCAAGTTTAGGCACTAATCGAATGATTAGGAGCTAAACTCAGCCGTTAAGCGGGCTGGAGGCACCGACATGGCGGTGACGACGGTGGCTACACACCGGGACCTCTACTACGACAATCCAAGGCGGTCCCAAGCTCAACAGAGCAACCACAGATCAGATTCCCTCTGAAATTCTGGGAAAATAGCACTGCTGGAGAGGAAAACGAGTTGAACAGCTTGGCCGGAGCTCTGGCAAGGAGGGTGGCTGGCAACCAGCGATACCCGGGGATCTTGGGAGTCTTGTTGAAGGTTGGGATGAGCAAAGGAACAGCTGGAATGGAAGAAAACGGGCTGCAAAGTCGAAACAGGCGAAGCAGAGCGGAACTAGGCAGTTCAGTGACCGGTTTCTTCGCGGCTGCGCTCCGGCCGACCGGCGGCTCCTTTCGATGCGAGAGCGATACCTTCCGTACAGTTTGGACATCCCGGAGAGAATGGCAGGAGTCTCGTGAGCTGATTCGACTGAGAAGTCCACTTTTAGCCTCAATTTTCACCAAAGGGTCAGTTGGAATAGAAACTGGAGGAAGGGAAACGAGGAGAGAGAGAGCTCCGTCGAGGGAGAGCCGAATGAGGGGAGAGAGGGAGTGAAGTGAGGGATGTCAAGGCCTCATCAATGCTTGCCCAAATCCCCATGCAAGTCCCCTCACCTTCTCTCTCTTCATTTGCCCTTATCCACTTGCTTTTAGGGGCAATTTGGTCATTTCCACCTTACACAAATTACAAATATGACCTTGGGCTGAAATCAGTGGGCGGGTCTAGGCCATGAATAGGAATGGGCTTGGGAATTTATTGGGCTTGATTGGGCTCAAAGTTGGACCATGGGCCTTGAAAGATAAATAGTTGGTTTAGGCCCAATAGGCTCATTTGATTTCCTTAGGCCCACCATGGTAGCTGTCCACCTTGGGCCTAAGGCCCACATTGACTTGGCCTGGCCCACGTCCTCACGGGCTTGCTTTCTCGGTCCGAAAATCCGTTTTTTCCAATTGTTCGGCTTAACTGTCTCTGTCGACTGTTTGATGAAGCTTCATTCAAAGTTTGTCCTAGAAATTCCCGATAATTCGAAGTCTAATCCTAAGTTCTCTTGCCATGTCAATTTCGCCAAATGCCATTTCGGTTACAACTCAGACTAACGGGTGGCTGTGAGGATTCACGCATGACTGACTTGTGCCAAACCACGTTCAAGACATCTCAATGCGTGGACATTCTTGACTGCATGAAATTACGGAGGATAGATTCTTATTTCAAAGTACACGATCACTGAGGATCGACATAGGGTTGTTCACGGGTTCGATAACGGTAAACGGAATCACCCGTCATTCCATTATGTTCTGTCCGCAAATCGACTTCTAGTCATCCTTAGAATCGGCCTGCCTATCTACAGGATCGTCCTCACGTAAGTCTCACGGTCAAGTTGTTTTCCCAGGTCGAGTCCTTTAGTTGTATGAGTTCTGTCCTCATTAGCATTTCCCCTCAAGGTTAGTATCTCAAGAGTGATCAATTCCGAGTGAGATCAACCAACAATACATTGACGAAGTTCACCTTCACTCATCCTTTAGAGGGCTCGAATTTCAGGATGTCACAATCCCCGGCTTTTTCTAGGCAAAAAGGCCCTTGGACAACTTTTTCCCAAAAAGTCTCAGGTTGCAGAAAAATCTTCTGAGACTAAGTTGACGTTCCTAGAATTTTTTGTGACATGACAGAACCTTCAATTTCTGAAATCTTATTCAAATTTGTGGTTAATTTCACTCCGGCGCATTTTTAAATTGACCTAGGCTATTGGGTAGTTTTCAGAACTTTTTAGAGCAAATGACCCATGGTCGATTTTCTTTAAGCCACAATGAACCTCTTCGACACATTGGCGACTCTCGGTTGTCATGAAAATATCAAAGTTTCAAATACAAACACAAGGTACCAAAATAATAGAAAAATCAAACTAGTGCCGGTCAATGAGAATTTTGCAATTTAGTGGGATCACCCACGTTTAATCACTCATCTCCGTCGAACCAACCTATTTCTGATTTCAAATCATTTTATATATGTGTCGTAATGATCTCGACAGATGAACACGGTCGAGCAGCCGATTCCTGGTCGAATCCTCAAGTCTATTTGCCTTAAAATCCTTAATGACTTCCCTAGATAGTCTAGTTATCTCACGAGTGATCAACTCTAAGGATAGCACTATAGTCGCGTCAATGAAATGCCCTTGAAAGCATAATCGAAAAGGTAGGATGTCACATGGTATCCTCGCCGCCAAACAAAAATATTTTTGAAAAGTGAAAATTGGCTTAAGTCCACTAAGAGTTTTAACTCAACTCCCCAGTGGAGTCGCCAAGCAGTCGTGACCTAACATCGGGTGTACCACCTAGGGTTTGGCTAATTAACTACTAAGCTTAGACTTAGCTCGAGCTCTCTTAAGCCCAACTCTCTCAAGCTCATACCAATTCGCAACTTAAGTTCAAGTTTTTAAGCATGCAAATAAATTTTATCTAAGAGTCGCCACTAATCAGTTTATGGTAGGTCGATTAGACACCTAAGTAAAATAATGGGAGAATTGTTTTACTCCTACGAACCAGAGAATTTGGGTACGGGGACTTGGTTATACTAGATTTCTCTAATGCCCTCTCGGTACCATTCTTTTTATTTTCAAAAATATCTTTGCAGGCAATCTAGATTGGTTTTTAGCCTAAACCATTATCATGCAACAAGTGCACAAACATTATTGAATACTCAATGAATCAAATAAATTACACCAAAGGAATTCAACACATCAAAACAAGCAATTATTTTTTGGGTTTTCTCTTGTCTTGAAATTAAAACCGATATGTCATGCGTAAGCTATTTTTTGTCTTTTTTATATCAAAATCCGAAATCAATAAAGACCCTAATTAAACTATCTAAAATGAATAGCTATCTAATCTAGTTTAGGGATTAATTTGACCTGAACCATATTCTATCTCAAAAAACTATTTTAAAGATGTGATATTATCTAAGCATGCAAGCATTATCTAGGACCCTATCTTTGAAAGAAAATGCTATCTAGATCTATTATAATCTATTCTAGAATTATCTAAACATGCAATCTTATTCAAACTTGGCAATGTTATCTAGAAATCCTATATATTCTAAGATGCAAATCTAATCTAAAAACACGCAATCCTAATTTAGGAAACTATCCTATCTAATACACAATTTGATTTTTTTTGGGTGTTTTTCAAAACAAGCAATTTCCAAATATAAGCAATATGTCCAACCCACTCAAGATATTCGTCAAGAATTCAAATAAAGTGTTAAAATAATTGAAAAATTAATCCATTGTCTCATCGATTAAATTAACAATTATTCTAACCCTAAACATTACAACACGCAAGAAAAATCAAAATAATTAAAAAAATTGATCTGAAGTCTCATGGATCAAATTAATAATTATTATGATTTTAAAACAAAATTATCATCAACACAATAAAATGAAAATAATTAAAAATGTTATCCGAAGTCTTATGGATCAAATTAGTAATTATACTGATTTTTTGCCAATAATATCCTATTAGATAATGTCTAAAGTCTCAATAAAATCACTATTAGCATCAAATATTCCAATTAGGCAACAATATCGAGATGAAATTTGGTTCAAGAAAATTACCTTGTTTGGATTATTTGCTTCCAATACCGAATCAGCACAAAAGATTCATGAACAACGGTTTGCCTCGAGATTGGCTCAGCAGCAGTGCACGACCAATGAACGTGCAAGAATAGAAAGCTTATGGAATCGACTCAATTCGAACATGAGTGGGAATAGTGGTTGACGTCGGGCGTTCAGACAGCAACTCCATGGACAATGGGCGTCGGAAGCATTGCCGTGGGGAGCAAACGTTGGAGCAGCAAGTGACGTCAAGGCGATTGAGCTAAGGACATTGGTGGCTACGTCAGGTGGAGGTGCGACGTCGTCGAGCTGGTCGTTGGCACTAGTGATGGCACAGCAAACAATAGCAACTTGTTGTTGGGAGCCTAGAAGCGATGGTGCAAGTGTCAGAGGAACGACAATAGCGAGCGTCGAAGAACTACGAGCAAAGAGGTCGACACTAGACATGAAGGACGTAGGCGGGGGGCACGACCTTGAGCGATTTTAGCAGCTTTGATCTTCTTGGGCAATGGCAAGACGAGCAAGTCTGGCAGCACTCAGAGGGGCGGCAGCTACAGCGATGGTAGCATCAAAGCTTGGATGGCATTGTCGGAAGAATGGAAGTAGCGAGTGCTAACCGTCGAGAGCTACAAGCTAACCTCCCGAATATATTGTCGAAATACGTACCCCTACATGCAATATTTCTTTTTATTTTCCACATCTCTTCTTTCCTTGGTTGATTGCCTTTGTATGCACTTCATATCTTTCCACATTGAACTATGCCAAAAAAAAAAAAAAGAATTTTCTCCACTGATTTTTATCAAATATTGCTAAAAATTCAAGAACGTAATAGGATTTTCTCAAATTCCAAATTTTGCAAAAACGAGCTCGTAATATCTCCTTCTTACACTCGCTCTTACTAAGAATATATGAATAGATTGCATGAATATACAAAAAATTCTCCGCCATATCATCGAAAATATCAAATCACCAGTTCTTATGAGTTAATTTTTTATCATCAGAATGGGCTTGGGCCAATTCCCTCTCACCGCATGCTTTGTCCAACTTGTTAAATTTAAGCTCAAAACCATCAAGTTAAAACCATCCGTCACTAGCCTAGTGCAAATGCAATAAAAAAATGCTCTTAAAACTACATGTTATGCAATTTAATTCTAATATTTTTGTTTAGGGGTTAAGCATTAATCCTTAATTTTTTATGCGATAAATAATTAATCGGGTTGCCAAAATTTGGATGTCAACAGTTATAAACCTTTTGACGTGGTGGCAATTCAGACCTTTCGACTAATTTTGGCATAGCATTGCTAATGTGAATGCTAGTCAGCTTACATGGCACAACCGACGCTGACATGTATAACTTTTAATAATATTTTTTCAATTTTTTTATTTTTTGTATTTTTATTTTTCCTTTTTTCCCCTTCCCTTCCTTCCAACCGGTCTCTGAACCTTAGTGATTAGCCACTAGTGAGGATTGCCAAAGGCCAACCTTGCCTCTTGCTAGTCGTTGAGGTCCGGCAATCAATTGGAGGAAGAAGGAAGTGAAGGAAAAAAAAAAAGGAATATTTGGCTAAATAAATAATTCCACAAATATTAAAATATTACTAAAAAATTTCCATGTCAACATTGGCCATGTCACATAGGCTGACATTAATGTTGGCAGTATTTGGCTAAAATTAGCCAGAAATACTTAATTGGCACTAGGTCAAAAGGTTTAGGACTGAATTGGTATTAGGTCAAAATGTTTAGTATTAAATTGACCCCATTAAAATGTTTAGTATTAAATTGACCCCATTAAAATGTTTATGACTAAATTGGCATCAATACAATAATCTTAGGACTTTTTTGCCTTTTTTTCACCTTGAAATTCTAAGTGAGTCAAGATTGATCAAGCCAAAATTAAGTATCGGGTAATGGATGACCTCGATTAAGTCATGTTTGAGCTCAAGCATTACAACGTGCCGAGTCAACTTGATTATGCGACAACCATGAGAGAGAGAGGGACCAAAAGAAAAGGAGTAATTGAGGGTATACAAAATAGGGGCCAATGTGATTTTCTCTATATCCTATTTTTCTAAAGTGACCAGTTTCCATGCATTCCTACTGCCATTCTTGTACCATATTTTCTCGCACCGCAGAAGGAATTAACCTAATTGATTATTAGCTTGTCTAAGCCCAAAATAGATACCTTGGAACTGTGATGCTATCGAAAAGAGTTGTGCCCCACTTTGCTACATTGATAGAAGGAACAAACATCTCTTTATAAAAAGGGGCTGGGGATCCTAGGAACTTCCCTTTTACATATGCCAATGCTCTTTATTGTCCCCAAATTATATAAAATTATAAACAATTTACTTAACTTGAGAGCATAAATCTAACCTAATCTAATCTTGATACATGAAATTTGATTGGTTGACCATGTCTTGACCTCAAGATTAGAGGGAGTGTCCTCTAACCTAGTTGGGTAGTTAATTATAGGGGTAAGTACATTGAAAGTCCTAAAATTTGTCACGAAAGTGCAATTAAGTCCTAAAACTTTCGAAATGTACAATCAAGTTTTAAAACTTGTTACAAAAATTCAATCAAGCCTTAAAATTTTCAATATGTGCAGTCAAAGGGAAGCACTTAATTGGATCAATTTGACAAATTCTAGGACTTGATTGCACTTTTTGAAAATTTTAGGATTCAATTGCACTTCCATGATAAATTTTAAGACTTGATTGCACTTTTTGAAAGTTTGAGGACTCAATCGTACTTTTATGATATGTTTTAGGACCTCCTATGCACTTATCCCTTAATTATAAAATCATGACGTTTGAATTCCCCAAGGCTCACCTTATTGGAGAAAGAAAAAATTTCAAAGAAAAGTTTCTACCTAATATATCTAATAGTAATACTAATCTAATCTAATACATCGTACTATAGTTGTGGCATCCCAAAATTTCATGACAGCCCTTGGATATACCATGAACCATGAATAGGTGATGGAAGTGTTATTGATTTATGTTATGGCCTTTAGACCAAAGAATTGTAATAGATTAATGCCGAGTATTTTAATGGAGAATTGTTTGGATAGAAATATATCTTATGTTAATGGATGATCAAGGTTGGTGCTATAGGACAATTTGATAAGGAAGATTTTGTTCTTGACTATGCACTTTATAGATTTGATTTTTATGGATTAATGTCACAAAGTCTTTTGGCCATTTTATTTTGCAATTAGGTATTTATTTAAGTGGGGATTAAGATGGATTATTAAAAGTAAACATGGGCCATTTAAGTTTGGACTTTAGGCCCAAGAGTGTTGGGCCTAAAGTAGGCCAAAAGGCTCGGCCCATGAAGCCCATTAGGCTGTCGACCGCATGGAAAGGGGGGAGGAGCCGGATGGCCTCCTCCATGTGTCTTCAACAAGAAGACACTTGTCTCCTTCTTAGGGACAAGTGTCCCTCCATGCAAAAATTTGGAGACAAGTGTCCCTCCATGCAAAAATGGAAGCATGCAAGGGTTTTATTCAACCCAAAAGGAAAAGGGAAGGGGGTGGTCAGAGCTAGGTGCCGAGAGAGAGGAGAGAAAGAGAGAAAGGAAAGGAAAGGAAGAAAGGAAGAGAGAAAGGAGAGGCCGTGCGTGCGAGAGGAAGGATGAGGACCGTCCGCCGATCGTCTGCCTAGCTAGCCATCGTTCGTTCGCCGCTTTGCCCACCATCTTTGTTGCTGTTTGTGCTTAAGTTTGAGGCAAGTAGAGTCCTAAAACCTACCATTTGCTTGCTGTGATGTGTGTGTAGAAGATGGTGAATTTCGGTTGTGGTGGATGTGATGAAAGGTCGAAGCTTTGGGGAGAAATTCGTTGGCCTAGCGTGCTGTTTTCTGGAAAAAAAAATCAGTCTGACCCTTCACAAGTTTGTGAGCTGCATGCAACTTTTTAGTTGGAATCTCGCCTTGATCTCTTGATGAAAGTTGTAGAAAACTTCTGGAGAAGTAACATACTCAAATTTGAGAGAAAACAGACAAGGATTGCCAGGTGAAACGATTTTCCTTTGGAGAGATTAGATCTGGAATTTGTTGTGCTGACCTTTAGTGATTTCGTGGACTGTAAAGTAGCTTTCTTGCAGAAATCTCACCTTGAGTTCTGAATGAAAGTTGTAGTGTACTTCTTGAAGTAAAAAATATCAAAAATTTAGAGGAAATGAACAAAAATAGATCGGTGAAATCGTTGTTCTTTGGAGAAACTGGATCTGGGAAAAACACTACCTCGACCTAGTATGATTTCGTGATTTTTATAAAATCATACGGTTAAAATTTGACCGTGTGTCCTTAATGAAAGTTGTAGTTAATATTTTGAGGAATAACATACTGAAAATTTAGAAGAAATGAAGATATGTAGGTCGGTGAAATGAGTTTCTTTTGAAAGATGATAATCTGGGAAAAGGCGACACCGAGAACAGGGGGAATTAATCGTCTATATCTATTAATCTAGAACGATTTGGGTTTCGATTTCTTCATGAGATATTTACCTTTAGGACTTTTCTATAACATGTCAAAATTTCATAATTTTTATAGTTCATTGGTGTATTTAATTTAAATTACTTCCGAAACTGTGCAAGCTGAAATATTGAAGTTTTGGAAACTGTGACGCATGGACCATACTGTTTTGTGAGAGATTCTCTTGGTATGGTGTTATTCATGAAATATCTGCCTTTAGGTCTCGTCTCTAATGTGTCAAGTTTCAGAATTTATTAATAGCACTTACTAATTTTTCTAGAGTTTTAACTAGAGGAATGCATTCTGATTTATCCGAAAAATTGATGTGTTTTGAAAAATAAATGAATTTATCCATGTGATGTAATACTTTGAGTGATTGATTATGCTGCATATGTAGTGACATATGGCATGTTACATGACATCAAAAATCTGGTTTAGACCTTTGATATTGTTGCATTAAATGCCATGTTGAAAATGAGACATATATGTGAATATACATTGTGATAATGATGATACCGTCGGAGGTGTGAGCCGACGATGCCCCGGGAGTCGGGATGCCCAGAGGTTAGAATGAGTTGATGCCCTTTGGATGCCCGGTTGTATTACGAATACATGCCCAGAGGTTTTCCCCAGGAGTGTCGGGATGCCCGGTTGTATTATGATACATGCCCGAAGGGTGAGGGGTTGTATTATGATGCATGCCCGAAGGGTAGGGGTAACCATTTTCATGGCGAGCCCCGAAGATTCCTTGTGATGCCAGGTGGGATGTGAGATGCTCGAAGGGTGTGCCGGAGGCTCCTCGCGATGCCAGGTTGGATGCGAACGATAAATGAGGGATGCAAACATTGGTCCCTGGAAGAAAAATGATGAGATCCTTGTGAAAGATAAATATTGAAATTGAATCATGTGCATGGGTGTATGCATATGGCATGATGCATGATCTACTTATGAAAGTAAACTGATGCTATTTGACATTGAGAATGCGATCATGAAGGCTTGAATGGATCTCATAGGGATGTATACATGATAGAATGGATGATATAAATCATGCGTATGTATGTGCATATGGCATGGGATGAACCTCAAGAAAATGCAAGCATGAAGTGCATGGTGGTATATGCATGGTGCATGGTGATATATGCATGGCTGCTTGATGATATATGTACAAGTGCATGGTGGTATATGCACGATGGCATGGTGAGATATGCATGATTGTATGGCGATATATGCACGATTGCATGGTGATGTATGCTCGATAGTATGGATGATATGTGCTTTACTCATGATATCTTGATTGCTCTGCTTGACGCATTGTGTAGTTTGGTGGATCTTTACTGCTGAGTGGTTGTACTCACCCCTTTTTGGGGACTAACATTTCAGACTAGATAAGATACCTCTGCTGCCACTGCCACCAGTAGATGGATCAAGTGGCTAGATATAATCGCAAGGAGAAGGATAGCAAAGAAAGGAACTTTTGGATGCCGACACTGATCGATGGACTTTAAGTATACGACTGTTGGAGGAGATGTCAATCATCTTTTGAAGTATAGCCGAGTATAGAAGACTATGGCATTTTGATGTACCGATGAATGATGTCCATCTGGTTTAAGTAAACAAGAGTGTTCGGCTTTTACTTATAAATGTTTAGTTGGTGTGCATTGTTTTCTGAATATAGGGAAGGGAGTTGTTAGATGTGCTTCCGTATATGAACTGCGCAAGGGACCGATCTGAAATATATAAACCCCCATGGTTGTATGGACCCGCTGCAATTGAAATGGTATCAGAGTGACATGTTATTAGGGAAAGTGAAAGGTAAGCAAACTGTGGCGACCCTAACGGATCGAGGGCCGTCGAGGGGTGCCACAATAGTCGACTTCTTTCACATCAGTGCATTATTTAATGGAATGTTTCTTTTCTTTTGCACATAAAATTTGAAGAGTTTTGTGAAGAGAAAAGAGAAAGTATAGTAGGAAAATCTCTTGATAATGTACTTATAATAAATGTGAATTGACAAAATAAATGTGAATTGACAAAATCAACTTTTGTACATTGAACGAATTCAACTTAATGAAGTGATTTCTTTTTTTCCCTCAAAAGGGCTTTGTCAAGAGAAGAGTAATGGGAAATCTCTTGATAATATATTATGTCCGTTGAAGGCATTCGAATTTAATGAGTTTAGAGGGAATTGAACACATGCGCGCGTATATATATATATAGTGTGTGTGATATTTCCTTCCATTTATAAATTTTTATGATTATTGTCACTGTCATGACTCAAAAAATAGTATACAATTGAATGTACAAGAGTAGAGGACGAATTTTCACTTTTGAAATCCATTATATTATTATTCACGTTTTTGTTTTGCATATGGTTTATTTTAGTGATTCAAATGAATTAACCGAATGAACACATTTTCCATACAACAAAAAGAAGAAAAAGAAGAAGCAAAATGTAGAAGGAAGAGTTTCATTATACGAAATTTTTTAAGGTCACATATGCCAATCCTCCATTTTCTATCTGTTAAACACTCTGGGCTCCTAATTAAACAAGATGCGTTGCTTCTCTACAAATATTAGATGGGCTACACATCGCACTTTCTCCTTTGCTTAGATAGAAATGGATTGTCCGTGAAGAGACTTCTATGGGATCAATCACTTACTCTCTTTTTCATGAAGCTACCCCATAATGTTTGTGACATCCTGAAATTTGAGCCCTTTGAGGGATAAATGAATGTGAATTTCGTCAATGTATTGTTGGTTGTTCTCACTCGGAATTGATCACTCCTGAGATACTGACCTTGAGGGGAAAGGCTAATGAGGACAGAGCTCGTACGACTAAAGAACTTGACCTAGTAAAATGACTTGACCGTGAGACTTGCGTGAGGATGATCCTGTAGATAGGCAGGCCGATTTCAAGGATGACTAGAAGTCGATTCGTAGACAGAACATAATGGAACGACGAGTGATTCCGTTTGCCGTTATCGAGCCCGCAAACAACCCTAGGTCAATCCTCAATAATCATGTACTTTGAAATAAGAATCTATTGTCCATAATTTCATGTAGTTAAGGACGTCCATGTGTCAAGATGTCTTGAACGTGGTTTGGCATGAGTCAGTTACGCGTAAATCCTTAAAGCCGCCTATCAATCTAAGTTGTACCCAAAATGGCATTAGGGAAAAATTGACATGGCATGAGAACCCAAAATTGGACTTCGAATTATCGGGAACGTCTCAGACGGACTTTGGATGATACTACTTCAACGAGCGACGGCGCCAGTCAAGCCAAGTTTTTGGAAAAGGGATTTATGAACCGAAGAATCGAGCCTGAGAGGACGTGGGCTGAGCAAAGCCAATGTGGGCCTTAGGCCCAAGGTGGGACAGCCACCATAGTATGCCCAAGGCAAACAAATGAGCTCATTAGGCCCAAACCAACCAATTCTTCTTCAAGCCCATTATCTAACCTTAAGCCCATTTGAGCCTAATCAATTCCCAAGTCCATTCCTATTCATTTCCAAGCTCCTTTCTTAGGCCCACCCATCATTTTCAGCCCAATGGCAGATTGGGAAATGGTGCAAGGTGGAAATGACCATTTTTCCCTTTAAAGCATGTGGATAAGGGCAAGAGAAGAGAGAGAAGATGAGGTCATCCTTGCATGGGGACTTGGGGCAAGCCTTAATGCCCATAATGAGGATGACAACCAGCTCTTTCTTCTCTCTCTCTCCTCCTCTTCAGCCTAGAAAATTCGTAGACCCTTCCCTCCCTTATTTCCTCTTCTTCCTGTTTTTGTTTCAGCTGACCTTCTTGTGAAAAACTGAGTAGATTGTTGCCTTCCCGTGAGAATCAACCTTCGTGCCACCCACCACTGTGCTCAGGACAACCAGTCCGTACGAACGGACCTGGCCTCTTGCCGAACGGAGTCGCCAGCCGACCCACCAGCCAGCCAGAAGCCGCCACTCTCTAGTTCACTGATCTGCCTACCCGCCTGCACTGTTTCGCAATTTCAGCCATTTTTCTTCCATTTTGACCTACCCCTACCCATCCCAGCCACCAACAAGTCCCCCTTGATCCCCAGGTGCCGCTAGTCGCCAGCCAACCCCTCGCCGGAGCTCTAGCCAAGCCCGTTCAACTCTGTTTCTCTTCTGACAGTACAGTTTTTAGTGTTTCAGTGGGAGTCCAAGTTTGTGATTGCTATTCTAGCCCTGGGACCACCTTGGGTCATTGTGGTAGAGGTCCTCGAGCATAGCCTCTTTCGTCGCCGCCGCGTCCGTGTCTCCAGCTCGTTTAAGGAGTGAGTTTAGCTCCTAATCCATCGATTAGTGCCTAAACTTGCTTAAGGTTGGTTTAATTAGTGTTAATTCTAGTTTAGGAGATTTAATTAAGTTATATTAGTCCTAAAATAGGTGGTTAAATTATTGGCTGAGATTAGTTTAGTTTAATCTTGCTTTATTGGCTTAATTGTGGCTTATGTGCTTAATTGAACATGGTTAACTTTAATTGATTAATTGCTTGATTTATTAGTGTTTTTAATAACTTTTGGATTTAATTTATTATTTATTTAATTCATTGTTCATGCGACACTGTTCACAAAACACTGTTCACGTGCACTGTTCACTCGAGAATGAAAAGTTGTATAATTTCATGTGTTTTGATCTTATGAGGTGATTTTAGTGTATAAATGCATGGGCATTCGTATGAATTGAATGATTTTCATAAAAAGAGAAATATGCTTTGTCCGAGGGACACCGAAATGGACCATCTTTAGGGGAAAAATGATTGAAATTGTATTAGCAAGCATGGTGCATTGACTAAATACTCAAAGATAAAAAGGTAGTCTTAGTGGTGTGCTTGCGTGATCAAGAAGTGGAATCCGTCACCCAATGGAAGTTTAGGGGTAATGCGTAGAGAGTTGAGGGGGTATGTTTTTGTGATCGCTAAGTTGAACCACCACCCAACGGGAGTTTGGGGGTGATACCCGACGGAAGTCGAAAGCCGGTCGTAGTAGATTCTAGACCGATGTCCCTCTTTGGGATACTGTCTAAACAAAAGTTCTAGACGTAGCCATGCCCGACGGGACGGGACGGGACGAAACCCGATATTTATCGATAGGCCAGCGGGAGTCAGATGAACGCTAATTGGAAAGTGAGCCATGGCCGGGAGGCCATTTATAACTAGAGCATGCATGAGTATTGAGATCGATGATCGTAGACTGGAAACTTAGCCATGGCCAGGAGGTCATAAATTAACTGGATTGTCAACTAGGAGTTGACCATGCTCGATGGGTCGTAAGAACTAGAAAAATGCGTGAGGGTTGAAATGGTTGGGCTTTATTATGAGGTAAAATTGTGTGGCGTAGTATGGGACGTGTCATAATGATTTTACCTTATAATCGGACTCGGGTGACTGATTGATGCATGATAGGTGGCACACTATTGTGCATGAGCATATGAGGATCATGGCATCATTGGTTTTGACTGTGCATACCTTTAGCACATTGTTTATGGCACACACGCATGAATCGATAACGTGCAAGGTGTGGCAATGGCTAGGTGAGATCGCTTGTGACGTGACTCATATGTGATTGATGAACTGCATCATCTAATGGCCATGTGCATCACGTGTATTGTGCTGAGATTCAAAGTCCAGGGTATGGCATACCAGGTAAGGTTGCATGCGAACCGACTATGTGGTTAATGGTTGACCCTGGCTGTTGTGATTTGTTGATTGTTGGTTGTTAGTCGTGGTGGTTTTGGAGAGATACACCGAGTTGAGTTAGTGTTCTAATCGGGGGCTTAAGGGAAGACTCGCTGAGATTTATATCTCACTGGTTATTGTATAACCACTTTCAGGTCCTTAGGATGGCGCATTTGCCAATGAGGTTCGATATCCCTAAGGACTAGGATACTGTCGTGATGCACCACTGCTTCCCGGATCGGGCGTACCTATATGAGAAGTATCTCTTGTGGCATCCCAGAAATTCAAAGCCAAGTCATAAGGTGTGTTAAAGTCTTTAATTAGGTGGTAGAATTTCCATGGCTTATGTTTTAGCCATTAGTCTTTTAATTTGATGATTTGTGCTTGTGATTGTGGAAATTTAAATTCAATAGATTAGTAATCTATGCTTGGCCATATGATTTGAATTTCAATGAACAAAAATATCCCAAGACTTTGGCCAACATAAAATTTGAATTTGGAAATAATTATAGAAAGGAATTCAAAAAAAAAAAAGGAAAAAAAAAAGAAAAAGAGGGTTATTTTCGAATGGGCCTTAGACCCATTTGGCCTAAGCCTTTAATGGGCCAAGATGGCCGGCCCAATAGAGGCCCAAAAGGAGTGGTCGACCAGCCCATTTGCCGGCCCAATCCAAGCCCACAAGCCTTGCATGCGAGCTGCCAAGTGGCATGGGGGTTGTGCAAGGTGTGGCTGCCCCCATTGGCCATCTTGGGCAGCCACATGCAATATAAAAGCCACTAAAAAGAAAAGAGAGAGAGAGAGAGAGAGAGAGGGAGTGGCTGCCGTCCAAGAGAGAGTTGAGCGAGAGAGAGCTGTGCGAGAGAGAAGGGGGAGCGGCCGAGAGGGAGAGGAGGCGGAGCCAAGGAGGAAATCGCCGTGTCCAGCTGTCTGTTCGTCGTCGTTTGTCCATTTTAGAGGCAAGTGGAGTCCTTAACTTCTCTTGCATGTTTGTTTTGTTGGCTGCATGTTCGATTTTAGGTGTGATTTGTGCGAAAAACCGAGGTAAGGGTTGGTTACTTTGAAACCGTGTGACTGTTCTTGTTCGGTTTGTGGAAGTCAGTAGCTTGTTCGAGCTTGCATGTGTGTTTGTAGTCCGATTTTGGCTTCGGTGTCTTCATGAAAGTTGAATCTAACATCTTGTAGTATTACATACTGAAATTTCGTAGAAAACGATGGAGATTTGAGGGGTCAAAAGTTCTATCATACGGAGACCCTAGATCTGCGAAATCTTCACTGACCTCTTGTTGATTTCTTGTTTGCATGTTGATTTCTGTTGGAGATCTCACTTCATTGTCTTCATGAAAGTTGTAGGTAACATCTTAAACTACAACATACTCAAATTTTAAGAGAAATTAACAAGTATAGCCTAGTAAATCGGCTAGATCTTGGAGACGATGATTCTGGTGTTGTGTTCCGAGACACCCGAGACTTGATGGACTTAAATGGTGACCATACTTTGGTTATTTGACCTAGATCTCTTCATGAAAATTGTAAAGGACACCTTGATACATAACATATCCGAATTTCAGAAGAAAAAAAAGAGAATAGATGGGTGAAATCTTAATATTTCGGAGATGTGTATTCTGGACGATGCGGTAAGGGTTCCAGAAGCTTCGTGGGGTTGAATAAAATAATCTATAAGGAATTTGACTTGGAGTTATCCATGAAAGATGCACGAAAATGTCTTGGCTATCACCCTGTAAAATTTCGTAATTTTTGGAGGCCGAATGGATATTTTAATGGAATTTATTCGGAAACTGTGCATTTGGTTTAAATCCGAGAATCATAGGATGTTTTGGAAAATTGTGGAATTTGGTAAAAATTTCAAATTGGCCATGAATTTTGCAAGTAAATATCATCCTATGGGTTTGTTTAATAATTTCTTGGATTTTTGTAATTTTGGGAATTTATTGATATTAAATAATAAAATAAATAAATAATAAAATAATAATAAAGTAAAATGGATTTTTATTTGGCCATGGATTCAATTCTATTTGTGTGGCATATGTGTGAGGAGGTCTTTACACATAAATTGGATTGAGATGTATATAGGATAAAGTCTTGGTATGCGTATGACATGGTCCTTGTCCATGTATTGAATTAAGATGTGTATGGGATAAAGTTTTGGCATGTGTATGACATATGAATTGAGATGCAAGTGTGAATTCCATGTCAAGTGTGATTTGTTTGATACCATGCCAATTGCCATGTTAAATTGAGATAAAGAAATGGTATATGTGGATGATGGTAAATGAGGAAGTGGTCGTGGTGGATGATGATGCTCGGTGGCCTAGTGGCGTAATTCCGGAGATTCCCCGGGAGTGTCGGGATGCCCGGTGGTATACGGTACGTAATTCCAGGGGAGGCCTAGTGGTATGTAGGTACATAATTCCGGAAGCCCTGTCGGAGGTCTTTGCCCGAAGGGAATGCCTCGCGATGCCAGGATTTGGGTGCGAGATGCCTGGCTAGAAGGGTAAAGGCCAGAAGTCCGGTTGTATCTTGGATACATGCCCGGAGGTTCCTCGTGATGCTAGTTGGGATGCGAGATGCCCGGAATGTGGGGGGCCGGATGCCCGGTTGTATCTTGGATACATGCCCGGAGGTTTTTCTCGCATGGGATGCGAGTGTAAAATATGGGATGAAATTGATGAATCGAGGAAGGGTGATGTGGTGATCAAATTTAAAGATAAAGATGAAAATTAACCCATGGTACGATATGCATGATGATATGCATGATGATGATGATGATGTTATGTGATGTGATATGATGATCACCCATGGTATGATATGCATGATGATGATGATGATATGTGATGTGATATGATGATCACCCATGGTGTGATATGCATGATGATATGCATGATGATGATGATGATGTTATGTGATGTGATATGATGATCACCCATGGTATGATATGCATGATGATATGCATGATGATGATGATAATAATATGTGATGTGATGATGTCATGATAAGGATGACATGTATGATATAATGATGCCATGATGATGATTATGATGATGACATATGATGATATGATATGCATGATGATAAGGTATGGTGATGCATGATAGTATTGCGCATGGCTGCAAGGTAAGTTACGCCTGCAATGCATGTATGATTTGCATGATGCATTGAGTTGTTATTGGATTCCTTATCTGCTGAGTGGTTGTACTCACCCCTTTTGGGGAATAACATTTCAGATTAGTAGATGGTTTGAACGGTTGGATGTGACCGTGAGGAGGAGGATAACAAGGGAAGGAGCTTTTGGACGCTGACACGGATCGATGGACTTAAAGTGTATGACTATTTGAGGAAATGTCGGTTATCTTTTGAAGTGTAGCCGAATATAAAAGACTTTGGCATTTTGATGTACCGATGAATGATGTCCATCTGATTTAAGTAAATAAAAGTGTATGGCTTTTACTTATAAATATTTAGTAGGTGTGCATCGATTTCTGAATGTAGGGAAGGGAATCGTTGGAGGTGCTTCCGTATTTAAATTGCGCAAGGGACCGATCTAAAAGATGTAAACCCCCAGGTTGTATGGACCCGCTGCAATTGAAATGGTATCAGAGTGACATGTTATTAAGAAATTAAGTGGTAAGCAAACTGTGGCGACCCAAATCGGATCGGGGGCCGTCGAGGGGTGTCACATCTCTCTATCCTTTGGGTGGATGAGGGACCAGGGCAATGGATACCCCATAGGTTCTTGGCATGGTTCATCCGAGACGGCAATTTGCTAATCGGTCCCCTGAGAGGTTTTGACGGGTCACCTGGTAGGGGTCCCAAGGACGCTGACTGGGATCCTATGGAGCTGGACCTTCCTGACGATGCAGTGGACAATCCTAGCCCCGCTTCACCAGTGACTGACCCGTACGGCTCTAGCTCTGAGTCCGCTAGATTCGAGTGACTATAGTGCCGAACCCAAGGGTTCTTTTTGTGTATAGTTGGATTAGCCTAGACTAGTCTCATTTTGGTCTAGCTTAGAGGATGGATCGGCTCTCTGTTGGGTGTGCAGATCGAAAACGATCCTCTGTAGGGTAATCCAATATAAAAATGTATATATGAGTAGATAATGTGCTTATGATGTCCATCTCACTATCCCTGTTTGACTTCTTGATTGTCTGTTTGAGGGGGAGATGGTTCGTTTTCCACTTGCGCATAATGAAAGATTAAAAATGAAGGGTTGGCGATGAGTCCTAGGACATCGCTTTCTATCAACCAAAGAAGGGGTTGTTGCATGCCCGGGGTTCGGGGCGTGACAATGTTACTAGATTGCTCTTATTGACAGTTGATTATAACAGGAATTATGTGTACTTTAAAAGTATTTGGTCGCAAAAGCATCTCTCCACATAAATGTGAAAGTGCTAGTATGA
Source organism: Eucalyptus camaldulensis (assembly GCA_019915185.1). Classification (NCBI taxonomy): domain Eukaryota; kingdom Viridiplantae; phylum Streptophyta; class Magnoliopsida; order Myrtales; family Myrtaceae; genus Eucalyptus; species Eucalyptus camaldulensis. Next base: position 1,190,424 of record JAHSVA010000014.1, read on the forward strand.
ACACTTAGAGAGTGCAAATAAGTGTAAAGAAAAATTTTCGCGTAAAATAGTAAAATTTTTTTGTTTTTGAAACTGAGTTTGAAGAACAATAGACTTTAAGCTAGTTCAGACTTTAACAGTTAAGTAAAACTGCAAGCAAAGTAAATGAGTTTAGGAAAGAGAATAAGAACACAAAATTTATAGTGGTTCAACTTAAATCAAGCCTACGTCTACTCTCCCACGCTGATAGCCTTCTGGCTGGATTCCACTATGAATCAAAAGAGAATTTATAATCTTGTGATGTCGACTTCACAGTGAAGAGTCTCTACTGCTCTATCATGAAGTCACACTATAAGTCTCTCTCTCTTTTGAGGACAAGTTTAAGCATAATATATGGAATAACAAGAAACTAGGAAGTTTCAAACTTTGGAATTTCTCTTTCACGCACTCTATCGAATGACCGGAAATGTCTCCTTAAATACTCTTTCATGCATTCTCGACCATTGGCACTTTTCCAAAGAATTTTTCCAATCAACCCATTGGACAAAATCAATCAAGGAGATCTTTGAGCCATTTGAAGATTGTTGTCACGTCCCGATCCTCTGAGCCCGTGCCCATCCTTACTTGGTCGATAAAATAGCGATATCCCATGACGCATCGCTGACCCATTCATTTAAATGCGCATGCGGAAGCATATAAAAAATTCCCAGACAACAATTCAATGGGATAAAAAAGCAGGGCCAACTTTTTCAAATCAAAACAAGCCTTTTTATAAACAAACAGGTTAAAATGCAATACCAGGCTATTTACAAAAATGTTGGCTTAACAAAACGAAACTGTTCTATAACTCCCTAATCAGACAAGTTCACCAATTCTTTGATCTCCACCTTTCCAAACTTCGGGGCTTCCGGTCCTCCACTAACTTCCTCTAAGGACCTGACAATGGTTATACAATAATCAGTGAGACAATGTCTCAGCAAGTTCAACTGCCTGAGACTCGATTAGGAAACCAATTACGCCCTAAAGGCTACCTAAGCACAACACAAGTCAGATGACTTACCTTGGCCTCAGTTCCTTCCTGCAAGTCAGTCAATTCATACATATTAACAGACATAACACCCAATCAAATCAGATCGAATCATGATCAATTGACATAGTCGATTACATGTCAGTCAAACCATTTCCCGGTCATTTTAGTTCATACTATGCATTTTCCAAGATGATATATCTAGTCACCGAGCTACGTGTATTCTCTAAGGTGATATACTCGGTCACCGAGCCACGTAATACAGCATTCTTTCTCACCTTTTATTATACCTGATAATTTTCCACTCAACATCCCCACTCAACAAACAAACTCAAGGCTCTAGAGGTAGTTCCCATACAACTCAAGTTGCCATGTAACACTTAGCCATTAATTACAATAAGCAATAGTCTAAGGCTCTAGAGGTGACCCACACAAAGTCGCACCATCGTGTAGTACTTCGTTCTAACTACATATAGCAATAGTGCAAGGCTCTAGAGGTGACTCACACGAGTTCCAATATCGTGTAGTACTTAGTCCTTGACCATGCATGACAATACTAAAGGGCTCTAGAGGTAATTCCCATGCGACTCAAATCGTCATGTAACACTTAGCCCTTGGTTACAATAAGCAATAGCATAAGGCTTTAGAGGTAACTCACACATAGTCTCGCTATTGTGTAGCACTTAGCCCTTTACCTACTCAGAACTTATTCACATATAAGCAATAGTATAAGGCTCTAGAGGTAACTCACACGTAGTCTCGCTATCGTGTAGCACCTAGCCCTTTACCTGCTTACAACCTATCGTGTTCCCTCTACACAACATAGATCACCTCAATTCATGCAGATATCCATGTATTTATACACTCAAATCACCTCATAAGATCAAAACACATGAAATTAGACAACTTTTCCTTCTCAGGTGAACAGTCCACGTGAACAGTGCAAGTGAACAGTGTTTGCATGAATAGTATTTTTCCAAAATTAAATAACTAATCAATTAAATCCACAAGTCATTAAAAATACTAATTAAAGCAAGCAAAGCATCAAGAACCGTCACCAAACTAGCATTGGTCCTAATTGGCAGAAACCGGGCCATTCGCGCATCTCCAACTTTAAATCCAAAAACCTAATCAACCGAACTCGAAAAATTCCCAAATTTTAATATGTTATAAATAACACATAAATGAAATTTTTTCATGAGACACCTTAACCTAGATCCTTCTAGATTCGTCCTAGTAAATCGCTCAAACCAGCACCAAAAGTTGGTCCGTTTCCAAAAAGTCCATTTTCCAAAATCAGTTTGGTTTGAGGTCAAAAACATGTCTGTTTGATATGAAATTTGAGTATGTTAAACTAGAAGATGTGAAAAACATCTTTTGTGAAGAAACCATTTTTAAATTCGAAACCTAAGAGTTGATAAAAACTCCTTGAATCCTCAAAGGTCACCAGTTTCAGCAAAGTCCGAGATTCTGTTTGCAAATGACGGAGCTGATATCTCCATCTTTTAAATCTCTAAAAATTCTGAGTAAATTATATGTTGTAGATGAGGATGTCTAAAACATTTCTCAAGAGGATATCAACCTCAAATTCGAAACTCATTTCGATCTACAAAAATGGAAAATAGCAAGGGTCCAGAAACTAAAATTGCAGGAACTTCACTGGATTCGACTAATCCATCATCAATTGTACAAATCTCACTAATTAAGTTACACTAATCCATTCTAAGGCTAATTTAACCATCCTAGTTTATCACTAATCCATACTTAAGCTAATCTAAATAACCCTTAAGCATAATTAACCTACTAAGTAAGGCTTAGTAAGTTAAACTCACCCGTTTAACAAACGGTTTGGTACAAAACGACGGGAACATCGCGGGGCTCGACTTTCCTCAAGGCGGGCCAAGTAGCCGAAGCTTGGGACCACCTCAAAATGGGCCTCAAGCTTGCTGGAAACCCATTAGTTTCTCCTCTGTTTACTGTTGCATAACAAGAAAACAAAGGCTAAGTAAAGCAAGCAAGACTGATGAAGGCGACGGCAAGGCCGAGCAGCCAACAACATGGACTCACGACGACTGGAGGGGGCTCAAGAAACCCTGGGACGCATGAGCAGAGGGCTGGGATGACAAGGATGGCGCAGCAGGGCGCGACGGCATGCGGGGCAGCTCACGCGGGCAGCGCCTGTGCAGACGGCGTTCCGGCGACGGTGGCTACATGCGACGGCTCCAAGTGATCCGACGGCTTGCTGGCTGGTCTTCCTTGGCCTACTAGTCGAAATTGGTGAGGAGAAGATTGAGGGTGGCCGGTTGCCTTGGTGAGAAAGAGAGGCGGACAAAAAGAGGGGCCACAAGCCAATTTCTTCCACAAGCTTGTCTCCTTGAACTTGTCCACCAAGCTAGGATTCCTTGGCCCTCAATGAACCACCAATGCACCCTTTAGGACACTTGAAGTGGTCCAAAACTATAGTGAATGGGGGGCATACGAATTTGACACAATCTCTCTCAATTGGACTTGATTTCCTCTTCAATTTAATCCCATCTGGCCTCAATAAATTCAATTGGCACATCAATGCTCCAATTGATATTTTTCCTCACCTATGGATCCATCTTGCATCCCAAATTTTGTGACCAAAAACGATCCCCAGCATTTTCTGAACAAAAACGGTCCTATACCGACTTTTTCCCAAAAATTCTCGGGTTGTAGAAAAATCTTCTAAGACTGAGTCGATGTTCCTATAATTTATTGTGATATGATAGAATCTTCAATTTCTAAAATCAGACTCAAATTCACGGTTAATTTCACTCCGGCGCATTTTTAGCGTGACATAAGCTATCAAGTAGCTTTCAAAACTTTTCAAAGCAAATGACTCGTGATCGATTTTCTTCGAGTCACAAGGAACCTATTCAACACATTCGCGACTCTCGGTTATCGTGAAAATCTCGAGGTTTCAATTACGGATACAGGGCACCAAAACGATAGAAAAATCAAACTAGTGTCAATCGATGAGAATTTTGCAATTTAGTGGGATCACCCACGCCTAACCACTCATCTCAGTCAAACCGACCTATCTCTGATATCTAATCAATTTACATATTTGCCGTAATGATCTCGGCAGATGAACACGATCGAGCAGCCGATTCCTGATCGAATCTTGAAGTCTATTTGCCTTAAAATCCTTAATGGCTTCCCCAGATAGTCTAGTTATCTTAAGAGTGATCAGCTTTGAGAACAGCCCTATAGGCGCGTCGATGAAATGCCCGATTTATTGAATTGAAAGCAAAGTAAAAAATCTAGGATGTCACAATTGTAATGAAAGCCCATCAATCATGTTCGCCCATACAATTAGGATATTGGTTTCCATAAGTAGTTTCTTTCCAAAATTACTTGCCTTCTGAAAAGATTTGATGTATCTAAATTGATTCCAATAAAGATAACCAATCTCGCAGGTGTTATTCTCAGCCAGAAAGCCATATATATCTTGTAATAAACCGAAGCTTTGAAGGAATGAAGATAATCTTAAGTCTGATTTCGTCTTCATTCTTCATAGCGTTCAGTCTGGAATTCATCAGTGTGGGCAGACTTATGATGTAGAACAAACTTTGGCACTAAAGTCCGGTAGTCTTTAGACTTTGACATAGAAGTCTGGAAATTTTCAGAATAGATTTTTGGACAAATTTTGTCAACTTCAAAATATCAAAAGAGTTTTCTCCAACAAAATGTTCTTATCCCTACTCTAAATTTACTTGCACAACCAAATCAAGCTCGGCCCATTGAAAATCTAAGTGAGTCAATCTCCATCGAGCCTAAATTGAGTATCGGGTAATGGATGACCTCGATTAAGTTGTGTCCAAGCTCAAGCATTAAAACGAGCTAAGTCAACCCGGTTATTCAACAACCACAAGAGAGAGAAGGAACAAGAAAAAGGAGCAACTGAAGGAATACAAAATAGGGGCCAATGTGATTTCCTGCCTATTATGTTTTTCCAGAGAGACCAATTTCCTTGCTTTCCTACTACCATAATTGTTCAACATTTCCTAGCACCATATAAGGAATTAACCTAATTGATTATTAGCTTGTCTAAGCCCAAGATAGATACCTTCCATTTATAATTTTTTATGATTATGGTCATTATGAAACTAGCGAAAAGAGTTGCGACACACTTTACTACGTTGATCAATAGAAGGAAAGAGTATCTCTCTTTATAAAAAGGGATTGGAGATCTTAGGAACTTTCCCATTATTTATGCCAATGCTCTTTGTCGTCCCCAAATTATATATAATCAAAAACAATTTAATTAACTTAAGAATATACATCCAATCTAATCTAAATATATGAAATTTGATTGATTGACCAAGTCTTCACCTTAAGATTAGTGGGGGTGTCCTTGCATGAGTAGGTGAAATTGTAACCCACAGTTGGGTAGTTAACTATAAGATCATGACCTTTGAATTCCCCAAGGCTCAACTTATTGGAGCAGGAAAAAATTTCGATGAAAATTTTATGTCTTATATAATCTAGTATATAATCTAATAGCAATACTAATCTAATCTAATATATTGTACAAAAATTGACTTTTCACATTAGTGCATTATTTTATGGAATGTTTCTTTCTTTTCCATGTAAACTTTGAAGAGTTTTGTGAAGAGATAAGTAAAGGTATAGTAGGAAAATCTCTTGATAATATACTTAATATAAATGTGAATTGGCAAAATTGACCATTTCACATTGAAAGCATTCAACTTAAAGAAGTGATTCTTTTCTTTTCCGAAAGAGCTTTGTCAAGAGAAGAGGAAAGGGAAATCTCTTGATAATAGATTATAGTAAAAAAGGTTTTTTTTCCCATTAAATGCATTTGAATTAATGAGTTTAAAAGGAAGTGAACACACACATATATATTGTGCAATATTTTCTTCCATTTATAAATTTTTATGATTATCGTCACTATTGTAACTTGAAAAGTATCATATAATCGATTGTGCAAGAAAAAGACTTGTCACTTTTGAAATCCATCATATTATTATTCTAGTTTCTATTCTGAAATGAATTATGTTTAGTGATGTAAATGAATTAACCGAATTAACACATTTTCTATTCATCTGTAGAAGGAGTTTCACCATACGAAACTTTTGAAGGTCACAAATGCTAATCCTTCATTTCTATCTATTAAACACTCTAGACCTCTGAGTAAATAAGATGCGTTGCTTCATGCATTCTGCTTTGCTTAGATAGCATAGCGAATTAACTCTAAAAAGATTGAGGACTGGATTGTTTGTGAAGAGAATTTTGCAGGATCCGTCGCTTATTCTCCATCTTCATGAAGCTCCCCCATAAAGCCATAGGATTGCCCTTGTTGACAATTGATTATCCTAGGAACCATGCGTGCTTTAAAAATTCTCGATCGCCAAAGCAGCTCTTGACATTGTTGTATTATAACGCAAAAAAACACTAATGGATCTTGCGAAATCAATACAAAATCATCACATAAATAAACTAAAAATAATAAAGAGTGTTTTCCACACCTAAATTAAGCTCAAGTAAATTCACATGTATTATCTTATAATCTCTAACAGAAAATTCATTTAGAAAACTCAAATAGAGGAAATAGTTAAATACTTTCGTATTTGCTCCATGTACGGCTGGTGGACCAAGAACGTCCTTCACGTTCTTTTCTTTTCTTTTGTTCTTCTACGGGGGATCTTCTCTCTCTTGTACGGCTGTTCAGCAAGGAGGACCCACAAAGTCTTCTTCTTCTTTTTTTCCCCCGGTATGCACGCGGCTACTCAGTCAAAAAGAAACAATAAACAAAAACCCTCGCCTTCTCCCTCTCTCTCTCGATGGCCTTTTTGCCCCCCACAAGTGACATGTGACGTAGATATGTGCCCTTGTTTTATCTTTTATGAGAGAGCTCTTCCCGATCAAAACCGATGACTTATCAAAAATCGGATCGAATTCCATAAACGGTTCAAACTTGATATATTAATTTAACAATTTGTAAGACATCGATTGAATCCATATTTGCCTTTTTAAGACTTGGGATTTCTCAAGATAAAGCTATAATAAGGCTTTTATTTTGTTATACATCGAGTTCGATCAAACTCATTTAACCTACCTATATACTAAACAGTATAAAAGAGAAAGGAGGAGTAGAATAGCTATTCTTCAAGAAACACAAGGCCAACTGCAGGCCCCATGAAGTCATATGACGATAGATTAGAGGTTTATTGTCTCATTCTTTCTTATATTTATGCAGAACAGATTTGATTAAGTGTCAAGGTAATTCAATATTCCCCATTATCTTCCATCGATCCGAAGGTATCGAAGTTTGTCTGCAGCTGCATACATCATTATTTTGCAGATGACATGTATGGGTTTTCGTTACTAGGTTTAGATAATCTTATGATTGATTGGTTTCTGTTCGCAAGTAAATATATAAAAAGCAGAAGCCTATTAATTACACTGGCGTTGCATGATAATTAAAGGAAGAAGGAAGTATCTGTTCACTCGACGTGCTTCACGAAAATGAAGCCAGAGCAGCAGAATAGGGTTCAGTGGCACCCTCTTTTTTCTTTTCTTTTTTTTTAACCTATTTTTCTCTTCTCTATCTTTTTTCCCATTTTTCTCATTAATCTTGCTTGGGACATCGAGCAAGGAATATCTCACAGTGGCACCAGCTATATAACAAGTTCGAACGCCTCCTGTCTCCTCCATTCCATCCCTTAATTCCGTTGAAATCGTTGAATCATGCCGCCTTCTCCTAATCAAGGAACTGCTGATCCACTAACTAAATTTATCTTAACAATAGTCTTGAGTATTTCTAATTCAACAAAAAAATAATTTAGTTCTTTTGATGTAGGGCTGTCTACTATTGACACAACGCAAAATTATGGCATGATTTTGCTCCCAAACATAAACCGAACTTGATATAACATATAAGCATGCGGCTAAAACTGACACAATTTAAGATACATTGGTTCATTTTTTAATAGTAGAATAATTTGTCATCATATTAAAACATATTGTTTTTATAGGAAATAACACGAATAGTCAACATATAATATATATATATATTTATATATATAAAGGAGTTAGGATCGGAGTACTATATGAGAGAACAAGGAAGTATAAGAGATTAACAGATCTATAAGAACAGAGAATGTATGAAGACTATATAAAGACTTAAATAAAATCGCGAGAATTAAAAATAATGTAAAGACCAAATGCAATATATAAAATATAAAGTAAGAGTATGCATAAACAAAAACCAACCATGAAGGTGGTATGAACTTGTATTATATAAAGCTGAAAAGCTGAAATTACATGTATTGAAGGATGCAGAAACTAAAGCATCAAATCATCCACTAGGGCGGTAATCCGCACTCCAGGGAGTATTGATGTTTGTATTACAAGAAATGGTTAACCAACTATCATGTAAGTTGGTAACCCTGTATAAAACTATGTATGGAAAACTAACTTACTTTGAAACCAGGGGATACAAGGTAAGAGAGCTTGGAGATGGAAGAGATGATGGTTTACAAGTGAGAGAGGGATGAAGGAGAGAGAGAAATCTGAAAAATTTTGGGTGCCTTCCTCTTGTGTCGAGAGGGTGTAGCAGGTGCTACAGTGAAAGTGCTACAGTGCTGAACAGTGTAAAGTGAACAATACTGAGTGAATAGTGTAAAGTGAATAGTGAATAATGAACAATGTATGAACAATGTATGCCTATCATGCTATAGTGTATAGCCTTTGCACCGTTTGTAACAGTGTTTGCATGTGATGTCTTTGATTTTAATCTCTGTCTAGGTTGATCCCGTAGCAGTCGTTTTCATTGGTGTTTCCATTGTGATGTGACTGTGAGGATCCGTCTGTATTGTCTTGAGATTTGGAAGATCCACATTGTGATCCTTTCGCTTCAGAGAGCATTGTTCTGAGGATGTTGCAGTATTCCTCCTTGCTCTGGACTGCAGCCAGTGCTACGCTCGCAATGGATTTTTCTTGTAGAAAATATGTATTTGATGGGACTGTGATTATTTGATTTTTCTGGCTATTTAGCCATGTCTTAACCGCAGCCTCGGATCTTTGTTCATGTCTATTGAATCCATCCCACCATTTGGTCTTGTATTTTTGGACAAGTATTGGTATTGAATTGGTGGATGTAATGTATTCAAACTCCCAGACTGTTACCCATGAGATTTTGAATATTATGAAGAAATGCATAAGGCATAGGAACCTTGAATCATGTTGATTTGGTACAAAGTGTTTACGAAATGTTTGGTATCCTTGATTGACTGTGGGGTGTAGTATTATGTCCAAATGACCAAAGAAATTCCACCAGGAGCTGAACCAGTTTGGTAGGCTTTGTCTTAGGAAGTTGACTTTGAAGAATACTAGCTAAGTATGTTGGAAAGTTGTATTTTGTCTGTAAAAAACATTCCACCAGGCTTGTTGGTAGTCTTAGTAGGTATAGGAGGAGGAATATGGTAAGATTTGGGTAAGTCTAGTTTGGAATTTTTTGGGTGTATGAGGTGAATCTGCCCAATGTAAGAGGTGTATGACTTTACTGATAGATATAGTGGAGTATAGGATGTTTTCTGTATTGGTTTTGTCAGTAAACTGAGTAAATCTTGCCGATTTTGTCTCCACTAGGATTTGCTCATAATAAGCAAGGGTTTTGTTTGTATTGTGTGGTTTAAAAAACCAGTTTTTTGGGAAGATGTTTTTTGCGAATTTGTTTGGATTATCATAATAAGCAAGGGTTTTGTTTGTATTGTGTGGTTTAAAAAACCAATATATTTTTTGAAAATATGTTTTGGGGAAAAATTTTGATCTTTGAGAATGAGGAGTTGCCTGTGGTCTAATAACCACCTCATTCGAAATTCTTTTGTATTCTGCTTCTTTTTGTGTAGTAAGCGGGGAAGGATTGTTACTTACCTCGATGGCACTAGATGGCTCTTTCTTTACGTCTTTTTGTAAAGACTAGGCAAGTAACAAAATTGTTTCTTTTGGTAGCATGTCGGCTAACTGATTAAAGGCTAGCATGGGTTCAGATGATATGGGTTCTATTTTCAAAGGTGTTTGTTGTAAGAATGTTTGGTTGTTTTCTGCCATTTGGAGCCATGTCTTGACATATGTTAAGCCTTTTGGCTTTGGTGGTGTATTGGAGGGTTCAGCAGTGGCTTTGCCTTTGCCTTTGTCTTTGTCTTTTTTGGATCTTGGCATATTGGTATCCCCTGTAAAAATTCTCTTGTGAGGAAATCAAGCATGAATTTGAAGAACCATTTATGAATTCAATGTCAAAATCGAATACTGAAAGTATGGCTTGCCATCTGACAAAAATCTATTTTGATGCATCGTTTAAAACGTCTTTGGCTGATTTACAATCAATTCTCAAGAGAAATTTTTGATTCAATAAATCTCCTCAGAATTTTGATATAGATAAAACTATATCAAGTATTTCCTTTTTGATTGTAGAATAATTTTGTTGAGTGGAATTCCAATCTTTTGATATAAACTGAACAACTTATTCTTTGTTGTTATTGACCTGTTTGAGAATGCCACCATATCCTAATTCTGAAGCATCAATCTCAACTATTTTGAAAGTAGAAGGATCAGCAAGATGTAAGCATGGTATATCTTTCACATGAATTTTTATTTGTTTGACAATTTCAGTATGGACAGAAGTCCAAGGTGGAGGATCTTTACGTAACCTTTGGTGTAGAGATTTGCAAAGAATATTTATATTGGGAAAGAAATCTATAATGCAATTGAGGCTACCTAAAAACCTTTGTAGTTGGGTTTTGTCTTTAATCTCGTCAATAAATTTATCAGTAAAAGAGATTGATCTTTCTATGGGAGTTATAGTACTGAGATGGATATAATGACCTAAAAATCTAATCCTGGTCTGAAAAGGAGCAATTTTAGTAGGAGATACTACTAAACCATTTTGTATGATTATTTTTATGAATGTAGAAAGATGTTTAAAATGTTGTTCTATATTGGAGGAGAAAACAAGAACATCATCTATGTAAATAATAATGTATTCAGAATAAGGATTAAAGATTTCATTCATGATTCTTTAGAATTCTGAAGGGGCATTTTTAAGGCTAAATGGTATAACATTCCATTCTTATTGGCCAAAGGGAACAGTAAAAGCTATTTTGTATTTATCCTTTTCACTGATTTGGATTTGCCAAAAACCTGACTTCATGTCAAATTTCGAGAATATTTTTGACCTACAAAGTCTGTTTAGCAAATCTTTTTTATTGGGTATAGGATACCTTATCCATCTAAGGGCTGTATTAAGAGGTTTATAATTAATAACTAACCTGGGAACTCCTCTTTCTAGTTCATCATTTTTATTGACATAAAAAGCAGAGCAACTCCATGGTGATTGGCTTTTTCTTATGAGTTTTTTATTCAAGAGATCTTGTATTTCTTCTTGACAGAACTTCAAAACTTCTTGATTCATTTGTGTCAGGCGGGCTTTGGTAGGTATTTTGTTTTTAGAAAAATCTTGTTCATAAGGTAAATCGACGATATGCTTCTTCCTTTCCCAAAAAGCATTGGGTAAAGTAGAGCATATAGTTTTTTCTATGTATTTTTGTAGGGAAGCTATCTTTTCTACGATGTTAGGTTTTATAAGATTTTCTTCTATTCTTTTGAATTATAAATCTTCTTTTAAGAATTCAAGCTGGTTTTCTTTATCTTTTATGAGGCAATTTATTTCAGAAATAGAATGTTCTTGTAAAATATTTAGGCTTCTTTTTTGTGGTTTTGTTATGAAGTTGAAAGTGATTTTTCTGTTTAAAGCATGACTTTCAATGCCTTCATTAGTAACTGTAAAAAGGTTGCATTAATTGTATGAAAGGTGTTCTAAGAATTACCTGTTGTCTCATATTCTTTACTAAAAGAAAAGATGTTTTGTAAGACATTTGATCTTTTTATTATTAAGGCTTCTGGTAATTTGTATTGGATATTAAGTTTATTACACGATGCTGATTTTAGAGATTCGGAAGTCTTATCAAAGTATATTGTTGAAACAAGGCCTTCTTTGATACAATTGAGATCAGCTCCTGTATCAAAGAGTGCTATTGTTTCAATAATAAACTCATTGTTGATTTTTATCATAATATTTATTATCCATTTCCGAGATGTTATTTCTGTTAATAACATAAGAAAGGTTGGGTCCGAAGTATCTGATGTATTGGTGATTTCGTTTGGTCTTCTAATTTTGTCTTTCCTTTTATGACAAGAGATTTGATGTCAGAAATCTCTTGTTTCATTTCTACCTGTGTTGCTTTTAAGGCTTGGATTTCTAATTTTTGTTGTTTTATTTTATTTTGGAGGTCATTCATATTAATGGGTCTAGACTGAGGTTTTTTGTTTCTATTCAAAATGTCTTTTAAACTGTAGGAAGTATTAGGTTTGGAGGTAATATTCAATGAAGAATGTAGTCTACCTAGGTATTCTTTCTTGGCTTCAGGGTCAGTGATTTTATCAGCAGTGCTAAGTAGAAATTCTTCTTCTTTTGTTAACATGTTTATTTTAGGAACGGATTTTTCTGGAGAGGCGTCTTCATAATCAGAGTCAGGGGAGGAATCTATTTCATTAATCTAAATACCTTCTTCCTCAAGGAATTCGTCAGAAGAAGTATCACCATTTTCTATGAAGATGTTGTTAAACTGATTAAAAGTATTGTCATCAAGAGAGAGTTCATTTAATTTTTTATTAATCCTACAATATTTTGAAATATGACCTTTTCTACCACAAGAACAGCATTAAATGTCTTTAAAATTTTTCCTATCAGTATGAGGTCTATTTTGGTTATTCTGGTATCTTTGTTTATTCCCACGAGGTTGAGTTTTGTTGTGATGTTTCTTTGTTTCTTTCTCGAAAGGACAAGTTCCCTCACATTTTGATTTTGTTTTTTCATTATAAGAGGGGTCGTATTGAGCACAAAAATCTCATAGACTTCTATTGGTGAGAGATTGTTCTTCCTTGAGCTGTCTTTGTAATTTGATAGTATTACATATTTGTGTTCCTTGTCTGTAAACATAACAGACTATTTCTCCATAAGAAAGAAGATCATAAGGAATTTGGCCACCGTATTATTCTCTAATTTTATTTCTAACTTGGTCACCTATAATTTGGGGTAAACCTGCTAAGAATTTTTCTTTCCAAAAAGGTTGGTTGCAGTCAGGTCTAATAAGAACCCTTTGAAATAAGAGTTCTTTGTATTCTCTAAATCTCCCTAAGGATTTACAACGCATATTGGATAAGAGATCTTGATTCCTATCTCTAATATGTGAAGGGTCTCCTATGGAGTGTTGTGAAATGGAATAGATAAGAGTATTGACCACATCTTGGATGAGATGTCCTTGATCATCATCTATGCGTTGGCCAAAGTCATCTATTTTATAAGCAATTAAAATTTGTATTCTTTGTTCATCGGTCAAATAATTATCCCACCAACCTTTTAGTTGTCCAGTAAATCCAGCTACTAAAAGATTAGCAACAACATGATCAGAAACATCTTGCTGTGTTTTGTAGGCATTAGCAAGCATTACCATGTTATTCAAAATATTCATGATATTGCTTTCGGCAACATCATCTATATTCCATTCATAAATGGCATCAGGAGAATATTTGTTCTGTATTTTTTGTGACGATTCTTCTTGGGTGATGTCAGGTGGGGTAGCTCTACTATAATAAAGTTTTTGGGATTGTCTCCAATTGAGTCTGTTTACCTCAGCGGCTGATTCATTATCAGAGTCACTAGAGGGTTTGGTCAGGGTGCTAATGATAGGTTCATCAAGGGTGTCTTTAATAATTAGTTCTTGGAATTTAGGAGTGTCTAATATAGGAGCAGGCTCTAGCTTTGACTTTCCTAGAAGTTTTTTCTTTTGTTCTATGGCTTTGGCAAACTACGGGCTAAGGTTTTTTGGGAATTCAAAGGCTTTGAAAATGGGCCTTTTGAGTGTGTCGACTTGTGTTGTAATGAGTTGAGTAGGATTCTGGATGGTGGATTCTATCTTATTCAACTGTTTTCCTATGGTTACCAAATGTTGATTAGTAAAATTGTTTTGTTCAATAACTTTGTGAGTATAAAGAGAATCTGATTTGTCTGGAAACCTAAAAGGAGTGGCTGTAACCTCACTATCTCCATGTTGTATTTTTATTCTCCTGAGGGGTCGATGATTGGATTCTATGGTTTCACCATTATCAAGTTTCTATTTATAATGATGATCTAAGACAATTGTTTCTTTTGGTTTGAGAAATTGTTCTTCTAACCAATCAAAGAAGAATATATGGACTTCATATTCATATATGTAGTCGTAATATTTTTGTTTGATGTATTTTGCTTTATTAGCAAATGTTTTGAAGAACCATTCTCTTATTTGTCTGTTTTTTTTTTAGAATTAAATTCTTTATTCAGAAAAGCTTTGTTTGGATCAAAATGTTTTTCTAAAACATTAAGCTCAGCATCTATCATTTGCAAATAAGTAGGAGAATGATGAGGAGAATCTGTGTTTTCTAGGACTGGTTCAGGCTAGTTTTGCTGCTAAACAAGCCTGGAAATTCCTGATCTATTATCTAGACCACTAATTTCCGGTTCAAGAGGTCTCTCATGATTACTTCTATTGGTATAGAGCCAGTAGAAGTACTATATGAGAGAAAATATGTATTTGATGGGACTGTGGTTATTTGATTTTTATGGCGCTAGAGTGATTGTTGAAAGTGATGGCACTTAAGTGAATGTTTTTTAGAAGTCATTACATTAAACTGGATGGAAAAAAAAAAGTGATGGCACTCAGGTAAGCGTTGTATGAAAGTTATGGCACTTTTGGCGTTCTTATCCCAACTTAAAATTTACCTACACAACCAAGTCGAGCTCGACCCCTTGAAAATCTAAGTGAGTCAAGCTTGATTGAGCCCAAATCGAGGACTAGGGCCATGAACGACCTTCATTTTGTTGAGGTCCAAGCTCAAGCATCAGAAGGTGCTGACTCAACTTGGTTATACAGCAACCATGAGAGAGTGAAGCAAAATAAAGGAGCAAATAAAGGAATACATAGTAGGGGCCAGTGTGATTTCCTCTCTATCTTGTTTTTCAGAGGCACTAATTTCACTGCATCCCTACTACCATTATTGTACTACATTTTCTTGTACCACAAAAGGAATTAACCTAATTCATTATTAGCTTGTCTAAGCCCAAAATAGATACCTTTGGATAGTGACGCTAGCAAAAAGAGTAGTGTCACACGTTACTACATTGATAGAAGGAACAGGCATCTTTCTTTATAAAAAGGGGTTAGGAATCCTAGGAACTTTACCTTTTTAGATGCCCATGCTCTTTGTCGTCTCCAAATTATATTTAATTAGAAATAATTTGATTATCATGAGAGCATACATCTAATCTAAATTCTAATACATGAAATTTGATTGGTTGACCAAGTCTTGACCTCAAGAGTGGGAGTGTCCTTGTGAGAGCAAGTAATATTGTAACCCATAGATTCCCCAAGGCTCACCTCAGTGTAGAAACCCCAAAAAACCAAATCCCCAACCTGAATTAATGCACCATCTCAATATATAATCTAATCAAGTATCTCAGGAGAGGCCTATTGATTCGAAGTCACTACAGTCAATAGCAACCCTCTTTCTTTCTCGGGTCTCCTTTCGAAGTAAAGGCCTTCGCATTCCTAATCCGGTAGGGTCGGACGCCTTTGTTTGCCCCAGCTTGGTGAATCGCATCCCCGCGCAACGACATTATTTGTGAGCCCCTTACCCTTCTTGCTTAGTGTTTGCAACGGCTGGGAAGGCAATCGTAGAAGCGAAGCCTATCGCCACGCCGACCATCAAATACGAGATTTGGCCTCTTCTCAAAGATTTGATGGAATGGCCCAGCCCACCCAAGAGCGCTTATGTCATATGGGAACTCATGGCTGGAAACAATCCTTATGGTTTTGATATCTGGTAGGAATAATAAGAATAAAAGTCCAAGTTGGTTGGTGAGCCTAGTGATAGGAGACTATCTAGCTTGGTTCGGAGAGCACTTGTTGGGTTAAAGTTTTTTTGTTGCTAAATGTTACGGCCTAAATGTTGAACTATTGACCCTACTTCTTTGGATGGGTGTTCACCCCAAAGTGTTCCCGGACTGCATGCATACATCCGTAAGTAACTTAGTGCAACATGGCAAATTTCATTGAGAGGAATCAGCAAAGAAAAGAAAGAGGGTTCCAAACCTATCAACTCGTAACAAGTTGCTGGATCGAAGTAGGACATTCTCCTTTTTTCACTTCGAATCGAATTCGAAACCGGCGTGAGGCTGCTGGATGCTTCTGATCAATAGAACAGGAAGAGGAGCCAAAAATCAAAACCAGAAAAATGTTCGTCAATTCTTTCTCTGTCAAATTCTCACCCATCCAACTTCCTTATGATTCTCTTCAATAAAGAAGTCAATTCTTCATTCTATTCATACTGCATTCTTTAATAATATTTTTTCGAGTGCTAAAAGAAGTGAGAAAGGAGAAAGAAGTTAAAAAAAAAAAAAATCTTTCTTCGGACTCTTTGGAATGAAAGACTTGGTTTTTGGTAATTCTGTCTTTCGTTCTCATAGGATGGGTAGGAACCCCCATATCCTAAAATCGCCTCTTGTGATGGAAGGAACGCTTTCTCACCACCACCTAGTCCAGTGCCATTGCCGGAAGAACCGGTTACTCCCCCCGAAGCTCCGCCGGTACCTCAACTGATTGTTATACCACAATTGGCCCAGCCTCTTATCAGGGATGACAGCCGAAGGAGCCTCCTTTATAACAGGTACCTTTTCCTTAATTTTCAGGGGGAATGATGACCTCCGCCGGATGGTCTCCATTCTAGACGCCCAAGTCATAGGGGAGCGCCATGGGGAGGCGGCATTGGTCCATGATGGCTTTCATCCACATTCCATTCTTGCACGATATGTAGAAATTCGGGGGCTTCTACATTCGCTGCAACGGAAGCTTTTGAGTGAATGCACCTATCACTCCTACGTCACTCAGATATAGGAAGATGGCACCCGACAAAGCGTTCCCTATCGCCGGATTATGAGAGCCATCCAGAACGCTGATCTCTCGTTGTAAGATCAGCGTTTTGGTTGGGTGGAAGGGATCTCTCTTGATGATGATGTTAGGCGGCGTTCAGAACCAGCCTTGAAGTGAATGAATTAGAAAGAATGAAAAAGTAAGGAAATGAGACGACTCTTTCTTGAACTATATCATAAACAAATCTTCCCCTCCACACCAATCACGAGTTTTCTCCGTTCCTCTCGTATATCATCATAACGCCCTTAATGCTAGGTTTTGAAAAAGACTTTTCATGTCATTCCCATTTAGGTCCGATTTGGATCCCTCCGTTGTTTCCTTTTCCTCCCACACCTTTTCCTTGAAATGAGAAAGAAGATGGTACACTCGAATTGTATTATTTAAGTGCTTATTGCTTGCCAAAGATCCTATTTCTACAATTGGTAGGTCACCGGGTTATTCAAATAAGTCATGTTTTCCGTGGTTTTCCCATGTTACAACTTCTGTACCAATTCGGTCGATCCGGAATGGATCGGTTAAACATTCTATTACGGAGTCCGGTCTTGACTCTTCTGTGTGGTATTCATTCTTGTTCGGCTCTTGGAATCACATCCAACAGTGGTTGGAACAGCTCGCAAAATCCAACCACTTTACCTACTTCATTGCCCCCAACCCTTTCTCGTACCTCTATTGAAATAGAATGGTTTCATGTTCTTTCATCGATAGGTTATTCCTCTCCGTTCGTATCTCTTTTTCCAATTTCGGTCTCGATTAGTTCACAAGATTGAATGGCCAATTCTCCTCCAGACCCTCGATTCGATTGTTTTCCAAGAATGTTGAGCTGGGTATGTAAGCCATGTATCTGGGAGGAACTTAAAATAAGGGATTTCTTTCGGTTTTTTGCACCCTGTTTTGGTCTTGATTAGAATATTTTGAAACAATAAATGGTACATTATATATCATACACATACATAAATAAGTCCTTGCATTTCCTATCTAATAATGTCATTAAGGGCTAAAGGGGAGTCTCTTGGGTACATAAATAACTCAACATCCCGCAATAAAGTAGGCGGCTCTATTGCTCCTCCTCCAACAATGGGTGACTCTAGAAGACTGTAAGGCTCTTGCATTTTAAGTGAAGCTCAGCAGCATATTTCGGGCTTATGGGGCTTGCATTGGGAGTTAATCATCTTGACTGCATAAAATGAGTCAGACTCTACCCAAAGGTTCTGAATGCCCATTCGCAAAGCCATCTCCACCGTATGGTAGATTGCATAAAGTTCCACCCTCAAAATCTCTCTCCACTCAACTGTCCTCCGGAAAGCCCAAAGAGGATGGCCGAAAAAGTCCCTTGCTATCGCAACCGCAGCAGCCTCTATTGCTACTGAACCGTCTATGCTCACTTTTGTTTTCGGAGGGTTCGAAGAAGAGTAATATTCTGCCATAGATGGCTGAGTAGGGTGACCATGCACTCCCCAAAACAAAGTGAAAAAAAGGAGTAAAAAACTCTCAGTTTAATATGAGAGGAAAGCAAATGCAGTCTCAGTTTGACTTCCCTTACAATTCTCCAAAACAACGTTCTGCTTACTGCTTGGATTCCCTTCATGGCGTCTGGCATTTCTCTCACGCCAAACATAGTATATGATTGCTGTAAAGCAGAGCTTTAGGATCGAGCCAATAAAGTAGAGGCCGAATTCTTAGTTTTTCTATTAATTAATCTATCAGCAAACATCATGAAGGTTAGTTGCAGGCCAATCATATCCATATTTAGGATAGAGCTGAGCCCAAATCCACCCTGCATAGCTGCACTGAAAATAGAGATGTTCGGCACTTTCATCTTCAAGGATTCACAGGCCACAAAGAGTCACGGTGTTGGGATAAAATCTGCTAACTCGATCTGATGTAAGAAGCCCAGAGTTGAGGGCCATCCAGGCGATAATACTGTGCTTGGGGGTATTCCATTTTCTCCGAACGATGCCTGCATAGTTGACCTTAGGATAGGTCTGCATAATGAGGTTCCAGGCTGTTTTGGAGTTTCAATTTCCATCCGGGCTGAGAGACCAAACGAGCCTGTCTTCAATAGAGAGCTGAGGCAGTTCCTACAGGGCAATCTCTTGCATTAAAAACTGTCCAGCCATTCTGCGGTTAGGAGGAAGGTTCCAATGCCCAAACTTAGCTTACCTAAAGTGAGAAAGAGGGCTCTGCTGTGACACCCCGAACCCTTCTCAGGTCGTCACCAGTGCCAATGTTACTCCTTATTACCTTTCTCCTTTAGAAGATGCATCGTAATTCATAGACACATTTTTTTTTAAAAACAAAACGGTCCCAGCGCGACTCATTAGCGGAAGCAAATTGAATATCATGTCTCTCCCCCTACCAACCATGATACAAATACACACCACTAAACATTAGGATTTTATAAACAAGCGACGACACTTTATTTACATATTCTTTCAGGATGGGACTTCTTTTCGGGTCGATACATAACAAGGAAAAGCTAGGACTCTGCCATGTCCAGCCTAAAACCTCAAAAGATTCCTCGACCCTCTACATCACACGTGTACAATCCCCCATCATATGTGTCGGCTAACTAACTCCAAAAAGGATCCAGCTCCTACTCATCGCGCACGGTCTCATACCCAACTCGGTGCATCAGGCAGTGGCAGTGGCAACATCCCTCGCATCGCTCCATCCCGACGAACATGTACGGATATAAACTCCTGAATAACAGGGCCCCCAGCCAGGCCCACATCGTACATCACTAGACAACGTACTCGAATAAAAGTCAGTCCGGGAACAGAGGGACAATCTATCTTAGCACACTCGACCTCTACATCGGATGGTATCCCGTAAAATGTACCCCGCGTGATGGCAGGAATCGGCATACTGCTAATCTGAAATGTTATCCTCAAAAGGGGTGAGTACAACCACTCAGCAGATAGGGAAATCCAATAACAACTCAATGCATCAGGCAAATCATACATGCATTGCAAACGTTACTTACCTTGAAGCCATGTGCATACTATCATGCATCATCATAGCATACATGTCATCATAAATCATCATCATCATCATGCATATCATCATGCATATCATCATACATCATCCTCACCATCATCATCATGCATATCATCATGCATATTATCATCATAAATCATCATCATCATCATGCATATCATCATGCATATCATCATACATCATCCTCACCATCATCATCATGCATATCATCATGCATATTATCATCATCAATCATCATCATCATCATGCATATCATCATGCATATCATCATACATCATCCTCACCATCATTATCATGCGTATCATCATGCATATCATCATTATCAATCATCATCATCATCATGCATATCATCGTGTCACACATATTTCACCATGCATGATTTAGTTTCCATTTCATCTTGGACAGCCACGTTTTTCATTCCCGGGACCAATGTTTGCGTCCCACATGTATCCAAGATACAATTACAGATCATCCGGCTCCCCCACTCTCCGGGCATCTCGTACCCCAACTAGCATCACGAGGACCCTCCGGGCATGCATCATGATACAACCGGGCATCCAACACAAACCTCAGGGCATGTATCATGACACAACCGGGCAACCGGCCGCACCCTTCAGGCCAGGCATCTCGCATCCAATCTGGCATCGCGAGGTATCCCTCGGCATAATTACCATGCCGAGCTTCCGGCTCCCCCACTCTCCGGGCATCTCAATACCACTCGATCTCCCGAGGACCCTCCGGTATTCGGCCATTCATGACCACCGGGCAACCGGCCGTACCCTTCTAGCCAGGCATCCCGACACTCTCGGGGCATCGTCGGCTCACCTCCGACGGTTTCCTCATTTATCTCAATTCACATCATTATGATTCAATTTATCATGGCATGTGAGGTGATGACAAATCAAGATCATACTCATCATTGAATTCATACATGCATTACACTTCCATGTCATATATATACCAAAACTTTATCACAAATGCATCTTGATTCAATGCCATACACATACCAAGACTTTATCATACATGCAACTCAATTCAATATCATACACATATCAAGACTTTATCACACATGCAACATGAGTTACTTGAATGGAATTTATGGCCGATAAAATAATTCATTTTATTTATTTATTCATTCATTTATTATTTATTTATTTATTTATTATTTTTATTATTACTATAAATTCCCAAAATTATCAAAATTCAGGAAATTATTAATCAAACCCATAGGAGGGTAATTATTTGCAGAATTCGTGGCCAAATTGGATTTTTGACAAAATCTCATAATTTTCCCAAAACATCCTATGCTTCTCGGATAAAATCAGAATGCACGGTTTCCGAATAAATTCAATTAAAATATTCATATGGCCTCCAAAAATTATAAAATTTTACTGGATTATAGCCAAGACATTTTTGTACAACTTTCATGTAGAACTCCAAGCCAGATTACTTATATATTATTTTATTCAACCTCACGAAGCTTCTGGATCTATTACCACATTGTCCAGTGTACATATCTCCGAAATACTGAGATTTCACCCATCTATTCTCTTTCGTTTTCTCTGAAATTTGGATATGTTATGTATCAAGGTGTCCTTTACAAGTTTCATGAAGAGATCTAGGTCAAATAACCATATTATAGTCATCATTTAGGTCCTTGAAGTCTCGGGTGTCTCGGAACACATCACCAAAATCATCGTCTTCAAGATCTAGTCGATTAACCAAGCTATACTTGTTCTTTTCACCTCAAATTTGAGTATGTTGTATTTTAAGATGTTCCCTACAACTTTCATGGAGAAACCAAAGTAAGATTCTCAAAAAAAACCAACATGCAACCATGAATCTAGCGAAAGGTCAGTAAAAACTCTCCAGATCTGGGGTCTCCATAAGATGAGACTTTAACCCCTCAAATCTCCATCATTTTCCACGAAATTTTAGTATGTTACAGTACAAGATGTTAGCTACAACTTTCATGAAGACATCAAAGCCAAAATCGGACTCCAAACACACATGCAAGCTCAAACAAGTTACTGACTCACACAGTCCGAGCAAGAACAGTCACACGACTTAAGAACGAGCCAACGTTACCTCGGTTTTTCTCACTTAAAACACCTAAAACCTAACATGCAATCAACAATACAAGAATGCAAGAGAAGTTAGAGGACTCCACTTGCCTCTAGGATGGACGAACGATGGCGTACGGCGGACGGACACGGCGGCGACGGCAACTCCCTCCTTCCTTTCTCTCTCGGCCGCTCCTCCTCTCTCGCACAAGTCTCTCTCTCGCACACCTCTCACTCTCTCTCTCTCTCTCTCCTTGGGCGAACAAAATGGCCGGCCACCCTCTCTCTCTCCCTTCTTATACCCCCCTAGAGCTCATCATGGCTAATGATTATTTCACCTCAACCATGGCCAATGCATGGCCTTCCCTTTTGCCACTTGTCACATTGGATTTTTAAATTTGATTGGGCTTCTTGGGCTTGGGCCATCCGGCCACTCCTTCTTGGGCCTCTATTGGGCCGTTCGACTTCCCCTCTTGGGCCGCTCATCTTGGCCCATTAAAGGCTTAGGCCAAATGGGCTTAAGGC
This sequence comes from Eucalyptus camaldulensis, assembly GCA_019915185.1. Taxonomy (NCBI): domain Eukaryota; kingdom Viridiplantae; phylum Streptophyta; class Magnoliopsida; order Myrtales; family Myrtaceae; genus Eucalyptus; species Eucalyptus camaldulensis. The sequence goes on from JAHSVA010000014.1 coordinate 1,213,088, forward strand.
CCATTCGAAATTTAACCCCTTTTTCCCCTTTTATTTTCTTTTGAATTTCTTCTATAAATATTTTTAAATTTTAATTTTCATCTTGGCCAAAGTCTTAGGGCATCTTGTCTATTGAAATTTAATTTATAAATCTTATGGCCAAGCATAGATTATTAATCTATCGAATTTAAATTCTCACAAGCACATGCACAAATCATCTATTTAAAAAGATTAATAGCTAAAGCATAAGCCATGAGAAATTTATCACCTAATTAGAGACTTTAACACACCTTATGGCTTGGCTCTGAATTTTGGGATGCCACATCTGCTTTGCTTTATTGGAATGTTTGCTTTGGCTTACTTCCTAGAGTACCATCTCGGAACAATCCATGCCCTTCGGCAGCTGGAGGTCTTTTTTTCAAGAAGAAAGGTTACTGGATTGGGGCTTTCCCCTCTATAGGATTGGTAATTCTTCGTCCCTCTCAGCAGCAACTTGGGGCATTGAATTAGAAAAAAAAAAAAAAAAAAGCTTGATCAAGGCTTGGAGGTCAGTCACCAACAAAGATGTCTACTAAACCTATGGTCGGGTGCTCCGAAAAAGCGGCAGTAGTGAATCTTCCTACCACAAAAGGGAAAAAAAGGAAAAAAGTGGAGCCTCCACCCCGGGTCGGTTCCCTCGAAACTATATATATATGCGATATATGCATTACGGGAATATACGATTACCTTGAACCCTACTACTGCTTGTCCCACCGGGAAGGAGGTTTTGTATGGCCAGATTCCAATTCTAGAGTGTCCGCTGGATTCTGAATACCGAACCCTATCTATTTGCACGATGGGGCGTGGGCTCCTAGGAAGCGAATTCATACTAAGCAAGAGGACCGGGTATGGGGTACCAAAAAGAGTTAACTTAGGTTGACGGTCGAGCCCCTCTTCTCAGGGAAAGAATGGGGTGGGAGACAGATAAAAGATAAGTGTAGGGTTTGCCATAGCATTATTCGTCTTCGAAGCTGTCTTATTCTAGCCATGGCATTAATCAAGGGCTTTTCGTCTGCACAGTAAAGAGTGTGCATTTAGTAGAAAGGTTTACTTCTGTAGGCCCTGTTCGTTTATGTATGAAAAAGCACACAAGCAACGAAGGCAGGTGGTGGTCTGGTAAGGTTTCCTCCGAAGAACCGAAAGCAAAGCAAAGCGCTATGCTGGGATCGGATAAAAAGCAAAAGCGCGCAGAGCATAGCATAAAGTCTTGGCTTGATTAGGACAAGCGTAGCAGGTGCGTAACAGCCTTAAGGCATTGCCCTTTCAAGTATATCCCATACATTGATCAAGTAAGCTTTCACTTCAACGGAGATAGAAAGTAATTTATCAATTCCTAGCGTGACACACTAAATACGGTGAAAGATACATGCATGCAATCTTTTGTCTCCCTTCTTGCTAGGGAAGCAGGTTGCCCATATTCTATATCTTGATTCGGAAGGATCACTTTCAGAGCAGATGTGCAAGAAGTTGAATTACGAAGCTATGCTGATATATAAGAGTCAAGGGCTGACCTTATCGCGTTTCCAATCCACAAGCAAAGCATTGAATTGACACAAAAAAAGAGTTGAAATATGCTCCTAGACCTATATAGGGTTTTCCCCACCTCTGAAGCTTTCAACTCATCATATGCCTATGCTTATGCCCAATAACTTTTTTACATACAATCATGAAAGAACATTTTGAGATGGAAGCAAATACAACCAATAAAATCACAGACTCAGTCACCGGGGAAGCTCTCAAGGCAAGGTAGCCCAACCAACTTCTTTTGCACCGCTTTCACAGCCCAAGAGAGAGCTCAGCGAGCGGGGACCTTGCAACTCCGATTTTTCATTCCTAAGTAGTTAGCATAACTATAGAAACTAGAGGTCAATCAAGGGAAGGAACGACCACTGCCATAGGTTGCTTAGCTAACAACCCAGGGGCTCCCTTCCAACTCTGATGTGTTCTCTCCCTTTTTTGATCCATCCTATCAATACAGCGACAAAAGGGTGGAGTGCTAAACTCTTCAAAGAGCCCTGGAGGTAGTATCAGATCTGATGGCCAGTTCGTCTCAGACACGACCCGTCAGATCAATAAGTCGACACTATCTTCTAAAGCCCTTTTCAGGAGAAGGATGGGGCTAGATCACAACAGACATCTTTGGGCCACCCATCTTGATAAGGCCTAGATATGTGCCGAAGTCACTGAATGGGCTTTTCACCAATTAATGAAACTCTCTATGGAAGGGCCTTGCGAGATTCCTGTTGAGGAGAAGGGGAGTGCATGCAGGGCTGACCCTGACCCTTATTATAGTTATAGTGACCTCCATTCATTAGATAGATGAGATCGCCAAGGACTTGTGATCCATTGTCAAACCTATTCCAATGGCTTGAACTCAGATCGTCGGATTCATATCATAATAAAAACGAAATCTCGATTGATAGCATATAATTGACAATCTATTTTGGATTGAATTGCTCATTCAATAGGCCAAGATTATGCCCGTCTATTGAAAAGCTCCGAACCCCTGATGGGAAAGCACCATATCTCACAACAAAGGGGTTCTTGTGAAAAGGAGGACGTCCGAACAGGAGCCAGCGGATGGGACAGTTTCAACAAATTCCACTAAGAAAGTTCCTTTTGTTGACCACTCATTTGAATTCAGGACTGAAAGCGTCTTCCGAAGCACCTCATCTTGATAAAAGGCTGGCTACACAAATGCAGGAAGAGACAAATTTGGGATGAGAGGTGGTAAATGGGTTGGGGCCAAGAATTCCTATTGAGAAGCCCTTTCTTCCATACGCATGCTACGATATGGTTTGACTATTCTTATCATAGGATAAGACAGACCAACACCTTTCTTCTTATCGAAAACTATCAATCATCCATTTGAGCAAGGCCCCCGCTATTTTGATTCAAAAGGCGCTTTGCTTTCAATATCAGTGAATTGGTGCTCTTTGAAATCGTTCTGCCGGCGCTGCTCATTAGTCAGGAACCCCATTCGCCTTTACTTTTGAGTCAGGTTGGTCGTAGATCGGGATGCTCTAAATCACGGACTAGGAAAATGGCTTTCAGGTCGAGGAAAGCTAGATTCAGATTCGGGACTTGAAAGCACTTACTACTCATATTGTTGGGGGGATTCCCAACTAATCTAAGTTGAGGATTCTTTTCCCCTAGGGGAGGATCTATCTTATTATCGAACGAATGGGAGGAGAGCCGTAGCAGTGAGCGGGGGCAAATGAAATGAAAAACAAATTTCATAACTTTCTTTTCATAGTAATAAAATCCTCAACTGAAATGCCCATACCCTGATTTGGGTTTTATCGAACGAAACCTCCTTTCCAACAATGGTTACTTCCCCCCTTACTTAACATAGGCCGATTTACATCATTTTTATAGGCAAACTCTGCAATTGGAAGAACTTATTCCCAGTTGCTCCGTCTCCCTTGCACTAAGCTCCTCAACAAGTCTTCCAGTAAACCTATGACTGGAGTCTGGCCGTCCTGAGTGATAAGCATTGCTAAATCTTAGTTCAACGCCTAATTTCTTCTGTAGCACCCTCTATTAGGGGGCAGACTGGTGTCTTGATTGGACGTAATGCTCCCCTTTCGTCATAAGACGTGGTTTCTCACCACCTAATGATGATATCATATCACGATCATGGGGTAGCTCAGTTTGAATTCCATATGCAGATTCTAATTGAAATCAAAACCCCGAATGAGAGTGAATTTCGTCAATGCATTGTTGGTTGATCTCACTCGGAATTGATCACTCTCGAGATACAGACCTTAAGAAGAAAGGCTAATGAGGACAGAAGTCGTGCGACTAAAGAACTTAACCTAGGAAAATAACTTGGTTGTGAGACTTGCGTGAGGACAATCCTATAGATAGACAGGCTAATTTCAGAGACGACTAGAAGTCGATTTGCAAATAGAACATAATGGGATGACGGGTGATTGTTTATTGTTATCGAGTCCGCGTTTGGCACAAGTTGGTTACGCATGAATCCTCGAAACCACCTGTTAGTCTGAGTTGTACCAAAATGGCATTCTAGCAAAATTGACATGGCATGAGTACCTAAGATTAGACTTTGAATTTTCGGGAACTTTCGGGATGGACCATTGGATGATGCTACTTCGACTGTCAATAGTGCCAGTTAAGCCGAGTATGGAGAAAAAGGACCTACGGACCGAGGAAACGAGCTTATAAGGACTGGGCTGGGTAAGGCTAGTGTGGGCCTTAGGCCCAAGGTGGGACAGCCACCATGGTGGGCCTAAGGCAACCAAGTGAACCTATTGGACTCAACCAACCATTTTACCTTCCGAGCCCATTGTCCAGCCTTGAGCCATTTTGAGCCCAATCAATTTTCGAGCCCGTTCCTATTCATTTTCTAGCCCATTGCTTAGGCCCACCCTTCATTTCAGCCCAAGGAAAGATTGGGAAATGTGCAAGGTGGAAATAACCATTTTGCCCTAGATATTATGTGGATAAGTCAAAAGAAGAGAGAGAAGATGATGTTATGTGCATGGGGACTTGAAGCAAGCTTTGAAGGGCCTTAATGAGGCCTTGACTTCAGCTCTCTCTTCCCCTTCAACCCAGAAATTCCCAGCCCCCTTTCTCCCTTATTTTCCCTCCCTTCCTTCTTTTTCTCTTGCAAACCTTCCTACAAAAACCTAAGTTGTTTGTTGCATTCCCGTGTGTCACGCCCCGAACCTCAAGCATGTGCACATCCCTCGGTGGTCGACTAAATTTACGACATCTCAGGACGTGATGCCGACTCATTCATTTTAATGCACATGCGGAAGCGAAATAAAACAATCCCCAAACAGCACTCAATATAGGATAGAAAAGCAGGACCACAAATTTCAAACCAAACACACTTTCATAAACAAGCTGAGTTTATCTACACAAGGGTCTAACTCAAAAAGGAAGAGCTACTAGGCTATCTAAGTACTAGACTCCTCGTCCATAGGCTCCGGGGGCTCCGGGTCCACCACGACACCGTCAAGAGTGTCAAGATCCATCGGATGCGCTACTTCCCACTGCCCGATCCCAATGGGAGGTCCATCAAACCCAAAAGGGGACCCTCCCAATCCCCTTGTCGAAAGCTAATGAACCATGCTATGGATTAGTGAGATACTAATTGAGGTACTCCCTCATCGACCTATACCACGGACTCAACTAGCTCCCGAGTCAAGGTGGTCCCAGGAATAAGGATGAAGGTACTCTACTCGGTATACCCCCTCGGTATCCAAAACGTACTGGAGGAGTCTCCATCTACGAACCTGAAAAGTTAAGCCCATGACGGGGTGAGACGATATCTTAGCGAGTTCACGCCCTAAACCTCAATTAGGAAGGAAATACGCCTAGAGGTAGTCTAACCACACATCACAGAAGACTCATCTCACCTCAGTTCCTTCTTGCACATCAGCATAGTTCATATACTCAATGCGTATAATAGATGCACATATCAATTGGAATGCCTCATTTATATAACAATCAATCACAGGGGTCTCGATTATAAGGCCAAATCATTATGACACGTCTCATTCCGTGCCACACAATTTTGTCCCATAATCAGGCGCGTTTATCTCAATCATTCACACGTTCCAATTTATTACGGCCCTACGAGCAAGGCCTACTTAAAGTTCGGTGGTCTTCTAGCGTAACCAAGCATCATCTCATCCCAGTAAGTATGGCAACGTCTACACTAGATGACAATCTCGAAGGAGCATCGGTCTAGCCTCTACTGCGACCGGCATCCGTTGTCTAGGGGCATCCCATATCCAACGAATGGACCGAGGCTTAGAACCAGGGAGGACAGAGTTAGTTTCCTGCAGGTATACCTTCCCACTGTGGGCGAACCTCTCGTTCAAGCTCTTTAGGGATAGCCTTTTAGCAGAAAAACCACTCAGACCTTTAGTTCAAAGCCTAGAGACTTCCAGATATAATTAGGATGGTAACATTTCTAACTATTCGAGCTGCATTTCTCAGAGGATCATACCAGTCTGGAGAAGAAAAGGGAGTTTAGAAAGCCATAAAAGAGTTTCACAAAACACTCACTTTACTTCAAGGGACTCTGCCCAACACATTACATCTTCCTTGCCTTTTATAGGCAATAAGAGGTCACAAAGCAATAAGGACCAAGCTCATGGGTCCTGAAACAAACAAAGGCGCCGGAAATTTTTGAAATTTCCAATAGGGAATTATTCGCACGGTATGAACAGTGACAGTAAACAATAACTTCCCTAGCCTAGTGCTATAATAAAAGTGAACAGTATATCGCTACAGTGACTTGCTACAATGATCAGTACGGTCAGCGGTCTCGTTCGTCGTGAGCATTGTAGTCATAGTCCGAGTCATCTAAGCTATGCACTATTGCTAGAAGATGTTCATCATATTTTTGTTCAAGTGCTTTAAGGTCATCTGGTGAGAGGATCTAGCTCAGCTGATACGATGAGGATGCTTCCTCTTGATCCCAATCTGTAGTGTCGGCAGAAATGCTTGGCTAAGGCCAATTAGATGGCTGTGCATAGAAAGATGTGTCCATGCCTTGAAATAAAGACAAAGGTCTGTGATCATAGGGGTCTTGGGAAAGAGGACCTACCCATTTGGCACAGAGGTCTTAAGAGGACTGCGCAATGTCATTTGTGTCTGCCATTTCATACTCCTGTGATGATGTAACTTGTCGAAACTCTTTGAGTGCCTCCTTAGCTTCTGGTGCTAGGTCATAATGATTCCATGCAGTAGGGACATTATAATTCCATGCATCTTTAGGAATGGTTTTGTTTTCTTGGCATAAAACCCTTTGGAGCTCTCGGTACTGGTGTTCACAACATCCAACAGGTCCTGGATAAGATTTGTGAATTCGAGCTTCTGCACTAAGTGGCTAGGGTTTATAAGATGTGGTTCCTATAATTTAAGGAGCATTGGTAATGTTGCCATTGTTTGTGACGAAAACCCATGGTCGACGAAAAAATAGAATGGTATGGACCTCAAGATTTGGTTGTGTGGTTCTCAGTTCTTTCTGCAGGATGTATTTCCAATGAGTAGGAGGGTAGAACCAATTGAGGAAATCTAAGAGATTTTTGTCACTCTCCTTTTTAATATTTCCTCTGCCGAGCTAAAATATTCTGGTGAGGTTGACAATGAATATTCTGGTTGGAATTTCAATAGCTATTAAGTACTTATTGGTTAAGTACCATAATAACCATCGCAGTTGGTCAGGGAAATCATCTTCCTTCCAGATTAGAGGATGGATGAATGGATAGTCTGCATTTAATCCAAAAGGATAAAGAATTGAACCTCCATTAAATCTGAATAAATCGGTGTGGCATTGCCACATAAGATTATCCAGGTTTTCAGTAAGGCTGTCATTCTAAATATGTTCGATGATCTCCTGGGGGTATCTCTAGTTTGGCCAATCTTTGATCTTCTCAATCTTGTACTTTTCATTGTGATGAAGAGTATGAAAAGCATGATTCATGATGTACATGTTGATTTCTGCTGGTACTTTTGGTCTTGACAAGAAGTCAACAAGCACATTCTTCTTTCCGGCAATGTGTTTGGTTTCAAAAGAGTATTTTAAAAACCATTCAGCCCATCGAAACAATTGTGAATTTGGAACCTGCTTTTGTTTGAACTTGGTCATCTGGGGAAATGATGCCATATCTAATTCTACGAGGAAATGATGACCAATGAGATGGAATTCAAACTTTTTTATTACATTTTTCACTGCCAAAATTTCTTTGAAAGTAGAATGATAATGCATTTCGGCTTGAGAAAACTTTCCACTTTTATAGGCACACAGATGTCTCTTACCATATATTTCTTCAAATGGGATGGTTGCCTAGTATTCATCACTGGCATCAGTCTGGAGAATTCTCTTCCCTATTGATGAGATTTGTAATGGAGGAAAAGTCTGCATCGTCTCCTTAAGTTCAGCAACTGCTTTAGTTTGAGATTTTCCCCAAAGTGGGGGATTCTTTTTCAGCATTGTATGTAACAGAATCAGCAGCTTTGCAATATTTGGAACAAAATCTCTAAGATAATTGATTATCCCAAGAAATTGCTAAACTTGCTTTGTTGTGAAGTTTTCTTCAGGAAAATTCAACAATTCCTGAGCAATATGTGGCCCCGGATAGTTTGTTCCTTTGTTAAGGTGCATACCAAGAAATTCAATTTCTGTCTGGGCAATGTTCATCCTTCTTTGAGAAAGCATGATTCCATGTTTCTTCACAATTTCTGCGAATTATTCAAGAAGTTAACAGTGTGACTGCTCATCAGGACTGTAGAGCAAGATATTGTCGATGTATATTGCTACACTCGACAGAATTGGTTGGAAAATTCGACACATGGCCTTTTGGAATAAGGATGGTGCTACCTTTAGACCAAAAGAAAGAACTTTCCACTGGAAGTGTTGATTCGGGATACAGAACCTTGTTTTGGGTCTGTCTTTAGGATGGATGCCCAATTGCCAAAATCCGGCTTTGAAATCGAATTTGGAGTAGATGTGGGCCTTGGTTAGTCCAGTAAAGAGGGAATCTTTGGAGGGTAAAGGGAATTTGTCATCTTGGAGAAAAAGATTAAGAGGCAATGTTCATCTTTCCTCTAGTTTGCTCGGCACGCTTGTTGACATAGAAGGCTTCACAAGCCCATTGAGAATTAGAAATTTCAATAAGGCCTTGCTGCAATAGTTTCGAGCACTCCCTTTGAGCCAAAAGCAAATGTTCTGGCTTCATTCCCATATGACTCGCCCTAGTTGGATTTATGTCTTCATTTTTCTTGAAGGGAAGACGAACAAAAAAGTCTGAATTTTTTCCACAAAGGATGAGAACACTTTTGAGCAAATTCAAAATGGGATTATGAACATGATTCTTTTAACTTTTGCATGATCGGAGTGAATGGAAAATAGTCTTTGAATATTGACGAATTCAGATAATTGGTCCTTATATTTGAGACCTTTTCCAGGAATGATGCAAAGTTGAGAAATTTGAGTCATAATATCCCAACCAATGATCAAATCTTTGTTGGGAAGACCGGAACCAAAGATTTTTGTGGTTATTGAACACTGAGGAAAAAACTGAATGGTTATTGGAGTAGTTCTCACATTTGTAGAAAAAGTGTCTCCTGATGCAGAATTGAAATACCGAACACAAGGAATCCAATATTCCTTAGGAAGAACTTTAGTGTCTAGGATTAAAGAAGCTGCTCCAGTATCTATAAGAGTAATGACAGTGATAGGCTTGGCAAACTTTGAAGTGAAAATTTTTACAGGAAAATGTGGACAATGAGTTTAGCTTGAAAATATGTCAATGCTTTGTTCTGAAGAAGTGGGAGATAAATGAAAAATATCCTCAGGATTTGAATCTGAATCAGTTTCACTAGGAATTTGGTAACAATGGATGACACAAAGAGTTTGTTCATATGGTTCTTCATCCGCAGAAAACAAGGATTCGATATCATCATTTTCAAGAGAAATACCAGTTTCATTCTCTATATGATGAATCAAATGGTTCTGACCTTTTTTTTGCTTAGGGACAATTTTTTGCAAAATGTCCCTTCTGATTTAGATGAAGCATCGATTTGATTTCTTATGGCCTGAGCGATCCTTCCTTTTGCGTAAGTATCGCCATTTCTTCTTTCTTCGGAAGTGCTTAGAGCCATGTCTGGATTTCTTTATCCAAAGCTTCTTGAAGTGTTTCTTTTTTCCGAAGGATTTTCCACAACAACCATCACAATCTCGCTTGGAGCATTTGATCTGTAGCTTTTGGCAAGAGCAGGCTACGTCAAGTTCTCTATTGTCATCAACATAGGGTTGGATCATCCGACGCTTTATACACAGTTCTTCCAAGCACAAATGGATTTCTTGTTGAAGTTCTCCCAATGGAACATCCTGGATCCTTCTTTGTTTGGTGAGAAAGGTTCTTTCTACTGTTTGAGATAATTCTTTGGGGATGGAAGTCAGAAAGACACGCTTCAGATTTGGATCAACTCCAATTTGATAGAAGAGCTTAAGCATTTCTCGATAATGCTTATCAAGATGTCTTTTATGGAGAGAGCAGCATCTTCTTTCAAAAAATTATCTTCTTTTGAGCTCTATGAGGTCAATAGGTTCCCCACAAAGAAATGATATGGGAGGGTAATGGCATGACCAAAATTTGGTGAGAGTAAAAAGTGAAGCTAGTCTTGTTCTCTTACAGATTGCCACCAAAGTTTAAGGCTACTTGTAAACCTTGTGACAAAATTGAAAAGAACATCGTACTTGTCTTGGTTGGTAATGGCTTGAGTATTCAACCAAGTATGAAATTCTTCAAGTCTTTCTAGCCATTTGTGATAGGGAATGTCATCAATAGTGAAAAACTGTTTTGATGAAGTGGACACATTCAAGGAGGGATTGTTTGGCTGAACAACTTATGGTTCAGAAGGGTTTGATTCCATATCAACGTCTGGAGGGTCAGCCATGAATATTGATGAAGTCACTGGCACAATAGGAAAGGAATCGATGGAAGGGATTGAGAAAGATAATGAGGATGATGAGGATGATAAGGATACTGAATCTGATTTAGTATTAAAGATATTTGGAAAAGCGGATGATGCTGGAAATAAAATCTGCTCTATTGTAATGACAGGAATGACAGGATCAGGCTGTTGAGTAACAGGATCAAGCTGTTGTTCCTAATTACCCAAATCTCTTAGGAAAGATTCTAATGGATTCGACAGCATCATTTGGTTTGGCTCCCTTATGACAAGAGAGGATTCTTTGGGCATATTCTCTTTTCCCTTTTCTTTTCTTATGTGATCCAGTTCTTTGAGGCGATTTCTCATTTCAACCACGTCTGTCTTGTCTTGTTTGACAAGAACATCTATAATACTAGCAAAGATGGACGTCCGGGGTGGTGGAAGAGAAGGGTACTCTGTCCGCAAAGTAGTTGGAAATGGATTGAGTCTTCCTTCTTCAAGGATCTGGATTTGCCTTTTGAGCTTCTCTATTTCCACTTTAGGACTTTCAAGATAATGATACCCTAAATGTTGCCCAGATCTCAAGGCATGAAACCTCTTCTGGAAATCTGAAAGCATCTTCTTGGTGGTTTCATCATATCTTCGAAGATCTTATTGCACATTCACAAGCTTGGAATCAATTGCCTTGAAGGCATTGTTATGTGCCAAAAGAGTCTCCGATTGCTAATTTAGGATAGCTTCAGCAACTGGAGTCCTTTTCTATCTTCCATGTTCATCCACATCTGTGGGGGTAGGTGTCTTCGGAACATGCCGATATCTACCTTGTGGATCAATAAATTCCTCTAAAGCAGGAAACGAGAGTTTGGAATTTTCTCGAGCAAGAGGAGGGAAGTCTATTTCATGGAACATGGCAATGGAAGAACTTGGTGGAATTTCTGGTGGAGCTTCAAATGGGTAGGAATGTTTTTTCGCCCATTTAAGAATTGGTTTATAAAACAGAGAAAAAGCTGGTTTTTTTTTTCTGAGGGGATGGAGGGGGTGATGGTGGTGGAGTTGGTGACACTGGAGGTGGAGTAATGAACTCTGGTGGTAGAGTTGGTGCATAAGAGACCATAAACTAAAATTTGTTGCACTCACCAAGAGTATCAACGGAGGGATCTCCATTCAAGTACCTTTGGTACATAGGGTCCTTTGGTTTCTTGTGCTTCCGTCGAGGTCTTGTATTCGGATCTACCTCATTAGGAGAGTTTATGCAATAAGAGCATTGGCAAAAAGGATCCCAGAAGCAATGACCATATTTGTCTTTGTAATAATGGACAAGGTGTCCATCACTTTTCAAGTATTTGACAAGCTTTTTTGGATCTGGCTTGGAAATAGACTCAAAAACACATGGTTCAATCATAAAGAGAGTCTGAAAGATAGAAAGACTTTCTTCCTTTTCCTTGTCAAGTTTGATGGAAACAAATCCATCTTTCTTTCTGACGAATTCAGAGTCTGAAGACTAGAAAGGCTTGTTGTTCTGATGTAGCTTCTCATAGTTGGTGATCCAAGTCTCTGGAAGGAGCTTGGCCAACTTTTCTTTTGGGATCTGTCTGGGAACATGAATGCAGGATGCTTGATCGTTCTGCATGGAAATGAATAAAGCATCTTCATTTCCATTGTGGAAATTGAAGTCAAGAGCATGGTTCTGCACTCGATACACCATCTAGTAGTATAGTGTTGCAGCAATGGAATTAACAGTTTGAGGTGCTCCAGTGAGCTGGATTTGGACTTTCAGAAAGGAAAGCAACTGTGGATCTGAAAGACAAATATTGAAGTTTGGATATAGGGTGACAAAGACTGTTCAGCATTCAGAGTGGTCTGGACAATACCAATACAAGCATGCTGGTATTCTAGAAATCGAGTATCTAGTAATGCTATCCTTGCCACAACTGGCAAACCCTTGCGACCATGAAAAGTAAGAGCAAGACGAACAGCTCCATAATGAACATGAAAATATCCTTGTTAAATCCATTGCCTGGGAAACTCGAGAGGAATTTGGAGGGTAACAAAGTATTCCTTTTTAGTGGCAGGAATTGGATGTTGGTCGAACTTTGAGGACTGAACATACTCCTTTACTTCTTTTGGAGTTTGACGAATGAGTTGGCGAATAGAATGGATGGGAGAAAAAGATGAAGTGGGTTTGGCAAAAGCAGAATAGGGGTTCATCAGGGGAAGTTGAGTTTCAGAGATCTTGGTTTCATCACTAAAAGAGACTTCATAAAGATAGTCTATCTTAGAAGTATTAGAAACACGAAAATCTGAAGGAGTGGAAGAAGATGGAGATGCAGCGAGAGTAACAGGTGCTTCTAGTATTTGTGAATCTGTCATGTTGTAAAGAGATCTTCTCAACACTGGATTCACCTACTGGGCGCATGGAACAGATATTATTACAAACGAAACCATGGCTCTAATACTAGCGAATGGACCTAGGCTTAGAACTAGGGAGGACAGAGTCAGTTTCCTGCAGGTATGCCTTCCCATCGAGGATGGGTTCTCATAACCATCACACGATTATTCAATTCCGGTCAAGGACACCGTACATTACACTCAAATGTCTCAATTAAGATAATGCGCTTGGCCTATTTTCTTCGTATTAAAAACACCCGGTGAAAATAATCGTGTGTGGGTACACGGTCAAATTGAACCTTAAAAATTGATATCCTTCCTTTTTAAAATCCCACTATTTGATATAGTATTTAAAAATATTTTCAGGGTTGGAACCTAAAACTCGGTATTTTCTAATTAAATACCATAATTTCACAATTTTGAAATAATTAATCAAAAATCTCAATCACCACTTAATTGCACAAATTATCATTCAATTGCATAAACTAATCACACAACGGCAATCAGCACGAAATTCCAGCTACAGGCTGTCCCATTATAATTTTCGGAAAGTATTAAATAATTAAATAAATTACAAAAGTAATCAAATAAATGCAATTTAATCCAATAAAAGCATAATTAAGCTTTAAACCCTAATCTAACCACCTAAACGAGCCTAGAAAGATAATGTACCATACTAATTAAATAATACAATCTAATTAACCCTTAACTAATCTAATCTAACCACCTAAAAATCCTAATTAACTAATTAAATTATAAATTAAACTAAACTAACCACATACATCAAGCTTAGCCTAATCTAATTACTCACTAAGCATAATTAACCTCTTAAGCAAGGTTTAGCAAGTAAACTCACCGAATTAGCAAGCCAGTGAGTTCACGGCCACAACAACATCAAGGCGGGCGAGACTCAAGCCTGGAGCAACACACGACAAGGCTTGGAGGGGGCCGAAAACGGGCCACGAAACCTCATGGCCACTACTGTCCTTTGCTTCTGTCCAAGGCCCGAAGGAGCTGGCTGAGCGGTCAACTTGGCTGGAAACGGCCACGTCAGAAAAGGGGCGGCTATAACAAGACCAGGCGAAGGGCGACGGTGGCTTGGATGGCTTCAAGACAGTGATGAAGGCTTGGATGGCGGTAAGCAGGCGTGGGACGATAGCCTGGACGCGCAACTCGAGCTCGCAGGCATACGAGCTGGTGCAAGATAGGCGGAGCTCGAGCAGCTCGAGTGTGCGTGTGGACGGCGAGAGGGGTGGTCGACGGTGGCTGCAACTAGCTTGGCTGGTCTTCTCTGGTTTTCTAGCTTCAAAACAGCCAAAATGGATAAAGCAAAGGCAAGGAAGAAGAAGAAGAGGGGCTGCAGCTGAAGGGGGACCACCAAGCCACCAAAGTCTTCTAAAAATATCCCAAACCATCATTGGAGAGGCCCCCAAAATCCATGGCTGATCCTCAGCCATTTTCCACTCTAAAGCTTCCTCAAGAAGCCAACCTAGGTGCCCAAAATGTTGCACACCACCATAGCTACGAATTTGTGCATCTCCCCTTCAATTCCAATCCAATTTCAACTCCAAACAATTCAATTAATGCCCAAAAATTCCAGCTAAGCCATCCACAATAAATCCTTGCAATTCTCTCACCAATTGATCCCACTTGAATGCCAAAAATCCACCCAAAAACGGTCCTCTAAATTTCCCGGTCCAAAAATGTCCAAACTTGAATTTTCGCCAAAAATTCGGGTTTGCAAAAAAATCATCGGAGAATGAGCCGACATTCCTAAAATAAATCGTGACATGACAAAACTTTCAATTTCTGAAATCGAGTTCAATTTCGCGATTAATTTCAACTAGACGTGATTTTAACGTGACCTAACCTACCGGGTAGCTTTAGAAATTTTTAGCGCATTTGACCCATGGTCGATTATTTTCGAGCCACATTATACATCTTCGACTCATTGGCGACTCTTGATTGTCGTGAAAATCTTGAGATTTCAAATACGAGCACAGGGTACATAAATGACAGAAAAATCGGTTTAGTGCCATTCAACGAGAAAATTTGCAATTAGGTGGAATCACCCACACTTTAATTACATGCCTCTGTCGAATCGATCTATCTTCAGTCTATGATCGATTTTGACGGTGTCGTATTGACCCTTACAGATTAGCACAGTCGAGCAGTCGATTTTTGGTCAAATTCTCAAGACTGTTGCATTAAAATCCCTTAACGGTTTCATCTAATAGATTAGTTATCTCGTGAGTGATCAACTCAGAGAAAAAGACTATAGGCGTGTGGCATCCCAAAATTCATAACGACCTCTAGATATATTAAAGTCTATGAATAGGTGAGGGAAGTATCATCAAGTTATGGCCATTTAATCCATAATTTGCAATAAGATTTATGGCCAAGCTTTTAATGGATAATTATGTGAGAGGAAAGAAAATTCTATCATTGGCCATGTGCATCATAAATTGAAATTTATGGATTTGTGACTACAAGTTTAATGGCCTTATTACTTTTGCAAGTAGGTATTTATTTAAGTGGAAAATGTTAATAGATTATTAAAAAGTTAGTGGGCCGAAATTCTAAGGCCAAGCATTGTAAAGGATGATTGTTTGGATGGAAGTGTGTCTTCAAGTGACCCAAGGAATCATTAAAGTGCAAATTGATATAGAAAATCTTATTCTTGGTGGTGCACTTTATAAGTAGAATTTTATTGATTTAAATTGTAGAGTTTTGTGGGCTTATAATTTGAAATTAGGTGTTTATTTAATTGGGGAGTAAATGGAATAGGAATAGGAGGAGTGGGCTGATTTTTAGGCCCAAAGCCCATCCAACCAGCCCACGCCAGCCCCCTATTCGACCAGCCCATAAAGGCCCAAGACCGGCCCAAAAACTGA
The DNA here is from genome assembly GCA_019915185.1 of Eucalyptus camaldulensis. Taxonomy (NCBI): domain Eukaryota; kingdom Viridiplantae; phylum Streptophyta; class Magnoliopsida; order Myrtales; family Myrtaceae; genus Eucalyptus; species Eucalyptus camaldulensis. The sequence goes on from JAHSVA010000014.1 coordinate 1,228,828, forward strand.
AGCCCATTAACCTTGCATGTCCTCCAACACTTGTCTTCAACCTTGCCACTTGTCCTCTCCCTTTTGCCACTTGTTCTCCCCATGAGAACACTTGTCCCCCATGCAAAATAAGAATACATGCAGTTTATATAGCAACCAAAAAGAAAGAGAGAGAGGGAGTGGTCGGTCTAGGTGCCAAGAGAAAGGAGAGAAAGAGAGCAAGAGAGGAAGAGAGGAAGAGAGAAAGGAAGGAGCACGCCCGTCGCCGCCACACGCCATCCGTCCGTCGCCGGTGTGCCGTCCCTTTTTGCTGCTGTTCGTTCGGTCTTTAAGGCAAGTTGGGACTGATTTCCGCTCTTGCATGTGTGCCTTGCATGTGTGATTTGTTGGTGGTAGGTTTCGGATCATAGGATAGGCAAAACCGAAGCTAGAATGTGGCTTGTTCTTGAGTTTGCATGCTGTTTTCGTATGAACCGCCTGAACCAGAATCTTGTGAGAGCTTGCATGCATGTTTCGAGTTTGATTTTGACTTTTATTCCCTCATTAAAGTTGTATCCAACATCTTAAACTACAACATACTAAAATTTGGGACAGAATGATGGAGATTTAAGGGGTCAAACCCTCATCCTACGTAGACACTAGATCTGGAACTGTTTTGCTGACCTTTTGGTAGATTTGTGGTTGCATGTCGATTTTTACCAAGAATCTCTCTTCGACTTCCTCATGAAACTTGTATAGAACATCCTAAAGACTAACATACTCAAATTTGAAGTAAAATGATCAAGTGTAGCCTAGTGAATCGACTTACTCTTTAAGACGGTAAATCTGGAGACGTGGTACAGGATACCCGAGACTTCATGGACCCATATGACGACTATTATTTGGAAATTTGACTTAAATCCCTTCATGAAAGTTGTAGGGGACCTCTTTAAGTAAAACATATCCAAATTTCATAGGAAACGAAGAAGAATAAAGGGGTGAAAACTCGGTATTTCGGAGATGACTACACTGGACGTTTCGGTGCGAGAACCAGAAGCTTCGTACGACTATATAAAATTCTCTAAAATGAATCTGGCCTAGAAGTCTTCATGAAAAATATACTTTAGTGTCTTAAATATAACGTGGTAAAATTTCATAATTTTCGGAGGTCGTTTGGGTATTTTAATCGAATTATTCCGGAAACTGTGCATTCTGTTTCTATCCGAATTTGCAAGCTGAAATCGTGTGGATTATATCATCTTGTGTGGAACTCTATTGGGCATATATTTTTCATGAAATTACCATCTTATTGTCTTATCTATCACATGCCTTGATTTCATGATTTTTGAGAAGCATATGGATATTTAATTTAAATATTTTCTAAAAATGGTACATGCTGGAATTTTGTAAACTTTGAAAAGGCATGAAATATGGACCATTTTATATTGCATGGACTCCATGAATTGTATTGTTATGGATGATGGTGTCTTGCTGCATGCATGATAATGATTTGAGATGCATGTATGAATTCAATGATGAATATGATCTTGGTTGCCATCACATCGCATGCCATGTTGAAATTGAGCCATAATCGTGAATGTGAAATTGAAAATGAGATGTATAAGAATATGCATCGTGGTGATGAGAAGACCGTCGGAGGTGTGAGCCGACGATGCCCTGGGAGTGTCGGGATACCCGGTGGTATACGGTACGTAATTCCAGGGGAGGCCTGGTGGTATGTTGGTATGTAATTCCGGAGGGCAGGGGAAACCATTTTCATGGCGAGCCCCAGAGATTCCCCGGGAGTGTCGGGATGCCCGGTGGTATACGGTACGTAATTCCAGGGGGGATGCCTGGTGGTATGTCGGTACATAATTCCGGAAGCTCGGCATGGTAATTATGCCGAGGGATACCTCGTGATGCCAGTTTGGGTGCGAGATGCCTGGCTAGAAGGGTACGGCCGAATGCCCGGTGGCCTAGTGGCATAATTCCGGAGGGTCCTCGTGATGCTAGTTGGGATGCAAGATGCCCGGAATGTGAGGGTGCCGAATGCCCGGTTGTATCTTGGATACATGCGCGGAGGTTTCTCGCAATGCCAGGATTGGGCGCGAGTGATGAATGTGGGATGCAAACATTGGTCCCGAGAAAGAGAAATGTGGCGGTCCAAAATGAAATTGAAATTGAATTATGCATGATGATATATGCATGATATGATGAGATGTGCATGGATGCATGGTAATGATGATGGTACATGTGATATGATGATGATGTTACATGCATGGATGCATGGTAATGATGATGGTACGTGTGATATGATGATATGATGATGATGTTACATGCATGGATGCATGGTAATGATGATGGTACGTGTGATATGATGATATGATGATGATGTTACATGCATGGATGCATGGTAATGATGATGGTACATGTGATATGATGATATGGTGATGATGTTACATGCATGGATGCATGGTAATGATGATGGTACATGTGATATGATGATATGATGATGATGTTACATGCATGGATGCATGGTAATGATGATGGTACATGTGATATGGTGATATGATGATGTTATACGCATGGATGCATGGTAAGGATGATGCCATATGTGACATGATGATGGTAAGTGTATGATATGATGGTGATGTCTATATGATGATGATGGTACATGAGGTATGATGACATGTGCATGATGCCATGGTATGTTGTGCATGGATGCTTGTATGACATGTGATGCTATGATTGTGATGATTGCATGGCATGATGTATTAAGTGGTTTATTGGTCCTTTACCTGCTGAGTGGCTGTACTCACCCCTTTTGGGGACCAACATTTCAGACTAGATAAGATGCCTCTGCTGCCACTGCTACTAGTAGACAGATCGAGTGATTGGATATGACCGTGAGGAGGAGGATAACAAATGGAGGAACTCTTGGACGCCGACACTGATCGATGGACTTTAAGTATTCGACTGTTGGAGAAGATGTCGGTCATCTTTTGAAGTATAGCCGAGTATAGAAAACTATGGCATTTTGATGTACCGATGAATGATGTCCATCTGGTTTAAGTAAATAAAAGTGTACGGCTTTAACTTATATAAGATGTTTAGTAGGTGTGCATCGTTTTCTGAATATAGGGAATGGAGTTTGTTGGATGTGCTTCCGTATATGAATTGCGCAAGGGACCTATCAAAAAAAAAATATAAACCCCCATGGTTGTATGGACCCGCTGCAATTGAAATGGTATCAGAGTGACATGTTATTAGGAAAAGTGAATGGTAAGCGAACTGTGGCGACCCTAATCGGATCGGGGGCCATCGAGGGGTGCCACAAGGCGTGTCGATGAAAAGCCTAGCTCATTCAATCGAAAACAGAATCAGAAAATCAGGATGTCACAACTCTTCCCATCTTATAAAAATTTTGTCCTCAAAATTTAAACCATTACAAATCTTAAACAAAGAGGTGAGGGTATTGTCGTCTCATCGAGTCTTCACTTTCCTAGGTTGCTTCTTCTGTGCCGTGGTGTTACCAGACCACTTTGACTAACGGGATCGTCTTGGTGCGCAGAATCTGTTCCTTGCGGTCTACAATCTGGACTAGTCTCTCCACGTATGGCACTCTATTGTCCACCTCTAACTCTTCAAAATTCAACACGTGGGTCAGGTCAAGTTCGTACTTTCTCAATATCGACACGTGGAAGATGTCATGCACTTGCACCAGGCTTGGCGGCAATGCAAAACGATACGCGAAACCCCCTATCTTCTCCAAAATATCGAAGGGACCGACGTACCTCGAACTCAGCTTTCCCTTCTTGCCAAAGCGCGAAGTACCCCTCATTGGTGACACCTTCAAAAAGATGTGCTCACCAACTTGGAATTCTAATGGTCTTCGATGCTTATCAACATAACTTTTCTGGCGACTCTAAGCAGTCTTTAATCTGTCTCTAATAACTTCAACTACCTCCACTGACTATTAAACCAACTCTGGGCCTGTGATCTTCCGTTCTCCGACTTCATCCCAATACACTAGCGTTCTGCATGTTATGTCATATAGTGCTTCGAAAGGTGCCATCCAAATACTCTGCTGGTAGCTATTGTTGTAGGCAAACTCGACGAGATGAAGTTGTTCCTCTCAGCTTCCTTTGAAATCTAACACGCAAGCTCTCCACATATCCTCGAGAGTTTAAATCGTCCTCTCAGATTGGCCATCTGTCTGCGGATGATAGGCTGTACTGTACTACAGTTTTGTTCCCAAGGCAGTCTGTAAGCTTTTCCAGAAGGCTGCGGTGAACTTCGGGTCTATATCAAATGTAATCGTCATCAGCACTCCATGAAGATGAATAATCCGACACACGTCCAATTCTGCATATCTATCCAATGCATAGTCTTTTTGTACGATGATGAAGTGAGCCGACTTTGTCAATCTGTCGACCACAACCCAAATGGAATCATTACCCCTCTGACTCCTTGGTAAGCCCATCACAACGTCCATTGTGATGTGTTCCCATTTCCACTTGGGAATCTCGAGAGGTTGCAGAAGTCCTCCCGGCTTACAGTGTTGTGCTTTCACTTGCTGACACGTTAGACATTTGGCGACATGCTTGGCGATATCTGCCTTCATATACCGATCCACCAATAGTGTTGACGCCGATTCTGATACATCTTCGTACTACTTAGATGAATGTTGTAACTGCTACGATGAGCTTCTGACAAAATCTCCTCCTTAAACTCTACATTGTCAGGTACAAAATTGTTCACGAAGCCTCAGTGTTTCGTTTTCAGAAATCTGGAAGTCAAGTTTTCTCTATTCTGCATCTTCTTACAGAATCTTCTGGATCTCTGGGTCTGTCAACTACAACGTCTTGATTCTGATCTGCACTTCCAATTCAATTCTGAGGGTGGCCATAAGATTTGAAAAGTAGCTTACCTCAAATTTGAAAATCGAATCTCGAGCTCTCTCAAGTAAAATCCACCCCTTAATCACCATATGCATAATCGAAGACTTCCGACTCAGCGCATTTGCGACTTTATTTGCCTTTCTAGGATGATACAGGATGTCGCAATCATAATCCTTAAGAAGTTCCATCCAGCGACGCTATCTCATATTCAACTCATTCTAAGAAAATAAATACTTAAGACTTTGATGGTCAGCGAAGATCTAGAATCTTTCTCCGCACAAATAATGTCTCCAAATCTTCATAGCGAAGATAATCGCTACGAGTTCTAAGTCATGCGTTAGGTAATTCAGTTCATGAGGTCTCCACTGATGGGATGTATATGCAACAACTCTGCCATGCTGCATTAACATGTAACCCAGTCCTCTAAACGATACATCACTATAGATCTCGTATCCTCCAGGACCAGATGGTATTGTCAACACTGGTGCTGTAGTCAGCTTCTGCTTAAGCTCTTGGAAACAATGCTCGTGCTTATCTATCCACACAAACTTCTCTTCCTTCTTCAACAGTCAAGTCAACGACAAGGCTAAAGCTTAAAATCCTTCCACAAACCTTCTGTAATAACCTGCCAATCGCAAGAAACTTATGATCTCTGTCATTGTCATCGGTCTTGGCCAGTTGATAATTGCTTCAATCTTGGTCGAGTCCACAAAAATCCCTTCGCCAAAAATCACATGACCTAGGAAAGCCACACGAGTCAACCAAAACTTGCACTTGCTGAACTTAGTGTACAGTCCATGATTCCGCAAAGTCTGGAGCACTACCCTCAACTGTCTTTCGTGCTCTTCAGGACTTCTTGAGTACCAAGATATCGTCGATGAAAACAATCACAAACTGATCCAAGTACTCCTTCACCACACGATTCATTAGATCCATGAAAGCAGCTGGGACGTTCGTCAAACCAAACGGCATTACCGTGAACTCATAATGGTCGTATCGTGTACGAAACGCTATCTTCGTATATCTTCATTTCTGATCCGCAACCGATGGTATCATGTCCTCAGGTCAATCTTAGAAAATATCAACGCTCCTTGCAACTGGTCAAACAAGTCATCAATCCTCGGCAGCGAGTACTTGTTCTTAATCGTTACCTGATTGAGTTGACGATAGTCAATGCACAGGCGCAACGAACCATCTTTCTTCTTCATGAACAGAACCAGTGCTCCCCAAGGTGATGCACTAGGACGTATGAATCCCTTATCCAACAACTCATGCATCTACAACTTCAGTTCTTTCAACTCTGACAACGCCATACGGTAAGGAGCCTTAGAGATTAGCTCCATCCCGGGGGCTAACTCAATTACGAACCCTATCTCCCTTTCTAGTGGCAAACCCAACAATTCCTTCGGAAACACATCTGGAAACTCCTATACCACAACGATGTCCTCGATCCTCTGCTCCTCAACTTTCGTATCCATGACAGTCACCAAGTAACCTTGGTAACCTCCATCTAACAAACGGGTTGCCTCAAGTGACAAGATTAAGGTAGTCAAGGGTCCTCTTTGACTCCCAATAAACTCGAAGCTTTCACTCGCTAACGGGTTAAACTGAATTGCTTTACGATAGCAGTCCATCTTAGCTCGTTGCTTGGTGAGCCAATCCATGCCAATTATCACGTCAAAATCATACATGGCTAGGACTATCAAATCTATCTTTCCCTCTCGCTCACCAACAACCAATTTGCAACTAGGACAACCTACTATAGTGTCACGACCTCTTTTTTTCCGTCCAAGGGAAAAGGAAGAAGGTTTAAGGGTATTTGCCTAAAGAGATGGATCAATGGCCCTAAATTAAGCGCGGGCTCTCCCAAGCCCATACCTCCCGCGACATTGAATTTTGTTTTTTAGTTCTTAACAACTTAAATATTTCTAGGAGTCACCACTAGCCATGGGGTCGGCTAGAAACCAATCAAGACACGGGAGTGTTGTCTCGATACCTACGCAACCAGAGATTTCTAGGAACGGGGACTTGTTTACGCTAATGTTTCTATTAGCGCCCTTGCGGTACCACTTAACTTGAAAGGTTGTTCATCTAAATGGCCACACAATCTTAATTACCAATTATAATCCTTATAAAACCGCCAAGCGTCCATGCAAATGTTTTTGAAGGTTTTTTTTTTCTTAATGTCTAGACTAATACCAACATAATTTAGAAGAGAAATTTACACTCAAATTAATGAAAAGCGGCGCGCAAGTAAATATCTAAGAAATTGAAATGACTTCAAAATAAATGCGGAAAAGGAAAACCCAATACAAGTCGGGCAAATAATATTACATGGCCTTGTTATCACGTCCTGGAACAGGACTCCCATAAGCGAAATAGGAATTTAAATATGCATGAAATTACTCTAGATGCATGAAATTACTCCAAATAATTTTAATCTACACAAATAGATTATTTACAAAAATGGTTATAAAATACCAAATTATCATTAAATTAAGAAAATGACCTTTTAAAATTAGAAAAAAATCCTAGATGTCATTTCTATCATAATTGGATATCATCCATCATTTTTATATTTTTTTTCAAAATTTCATATTTTTTATTGTTTTATTTTTATTTTTATTTTTATTTAAAATTAATTCCCTAAACCGATATATGCCAATTTACACTAGTATGGGACTGTCCAGTACATGAATATAACAAGAACCAAGCTTAAATCGACCGTTTCAAGATCGAAACTTGGTTTGCGCATTTCGTCGAACACTTGGCGTGCATTAAATCATCCCAAAACAGCTTCTCCGGGTCATGTTTGCGGCCTTCAATCTCAACCCATAAGCAATCTCATGCGAAACTAAAGTATCAAGATTATACTACCACATTCAAGGAGTAAGATTAGATAGAAATCACAGCTTAAAACACACGAAAACCAAGCTGGAATCGTCATCAAATATGTGGGTTTGATCTAATTTTGCAAATCTGGGTTTGAACCCAAGTCAAGCAAATAGGTTGAATGCCTATATTCAAGCCTCGACACTCATCACATACGAGATCTAAGGGAAATGCTACTTAATCCGCGTGAAATTAGGTAACATGGGCTTTCAAATGCAACAAAAATCATAGAGAATGACCTACCGAACAACATCAAAACGACCTCTCCAAGAAGCACATATTCAAAACTCTTTGAAGTGATTTCAACACTTAGAAAAATTCCAACCTCAAAATCAATTTTATCAGTTTTTTAGACCAGTTTTCCTCTTGATTTTTCATTATTACAACATGTTTAAGCTCAAACAAAAATACATTTAGGATACTTACCTTGCTTCCTAGTTTCTTTTGCAATTGGTTCTCGGCCAAGAAATGAGATCTGCAAAAGAAAAAAAAAGAACTAACAACGAATGTTTTCATTGACCTCTAACATTAGACTTCAAGACGTGTTTTGTTGGAAAACTTGCACAACACCGAACTATATGTATTCCAGTTTGGGGTAAAAGTCAATATTTTCCTCATTTATCTCTCAATTTTCTCAAAAACACTAGCTTTCCTCACTTGTGACCAACCAGTCTCAACACCTAGAAAAATTTTCGGACTTTCTTGGCCCGCCAAGAGGGCACTGTTTCGAGGGGCTTTAGAAGGCCTTCCCGATCTCCATTTCTGACGTGCGACCTATGGTTGGAAAGATCTTTGAGTGAAGTTTCACTCTCTAGTTGAAGGTTTTGGCTAATTTTGGCCGCAATTGTGTGAAAATCTCACTTTTCTCTCTCCAGGTCAGTCTGGGATTTATGGGTTTCTCTTTTCAGGAGTTGCTTCTGAGGTGTTTTTGGAGAACGACCGTGAGCTCTCCCCTCTCCCACTCATCTCCTCTCTCTCCTCCCTCAAAAGAGCATGCTTCGTAGATCTTCTCCCCCGAAATCATCAATCTCTTGGTCGGCTTTTGTCCACCTACCAAGCCTGTCAACTGACCCAGCTCACCCACTTTCTGACTTAGCCAGAATTTTCAAATTTCGCAGCTGTTGAGTGAGCGGATTTTGCTGCGACTTTCCCGTGCAATTAGCAGCTTATCCCTGGCCAATTTCCATCCACTTGTACTACTCATTGCGTTCTTCCATCACATGCAAAGATCAAGCTGGTTGGGCAAGTGAGAAGGATATGGTGGGGCCACTAAGTTGCTTACTCAGCAACTCCGAAATCAGACTAACTTGTGGACTGAAATTTGTCAGCTGGTTTGAGTGCTTTAATCCATCAATTTGGCTACGGTTTTTGATCAATTAGCAAGCTCATGCATAGTAGTTTAAGATCTCGACAAGATTTTTCAATTTTACCCACCCAATTTTGTAAGAAAGTCCCTCAAAGTTAGCCATTTTCTTATTCGAAAATACCCAATTCAATACAAATTTGGTCTTTTTAGCTCGATTTGATTGATTCGACTTGGCCCAAATTCAATTTCAACTTAATTGTTGACGAAGATGATGATTTACAGGCTCGAGCGCAAATTTTGCAAAATTTGCGAATTGATCCCTCAACTTTTGGAAATTGCATTTTGGCCCCAACTTGCCATTTAAATTCCAATCTGACCTCCTAGGCTTGGCTAGTCACATTTAGACCATTGGCCCCAACTTTTTTTTCTTTTCTTTTTTTTAATCTTTTTTGTTATATATTTTCAATTTTTTTTAAGTAAAAACATCTTCCATTTAAAACACTATATTAAATGCCTAGATAATCTATATGCAATAATTTAACATGAAATATTTTTGGGCAAAAATTTAGGTGTCAACAGCTGCCCCTTTTTGGAAGGAAGCTCAAAGAGATTTCTTTCAAAGATAAGGTGACGCCTAATTTTATTTTTATTTTTTTGCTATAGTAAAATGAAAATGCAAGTGAGCTTAATGTAAAGAGCATGGTTTAAGGATGTGCTTGTGAACAATTTTAAAAGTGTGGTTTAAGGATATAACCACCAACCTTGTGGTTTAAAGTAGTACCACGAACCTTGTGGTTTAAGGCAGTCCCACTAACCTTGTGGTTTAACGCAGTCCCACTAACCGTGTGGTTTAAGGAGATCCCACTAACCTTGTGGTTTAAGGCAGTCCCACTAACCTTGTGGTTTAAGGCAGACCCACTAACCGTGTGGTTTAAGGTAGTCCCACTATCCTTGTGGTTTAAGGCGGTCCCACGAACCTTGTGGTTTAAGGCAGTCCCACTAACCTTGTGAATTGTATGATTTTAGGATGACCAAGAACCTCTTGAAAATGCATGGTTTAAGGCTAACCCATGAACCCTTTGAAATTGTGTCTTGAAAATGCATGGTTTGAGGCTAACCCATGAACCCTTTGAAATTGCATGGTTTAAGGGTAACTAAGAACTCTTGAAAAAGCATGGTTTAAGGCTAACCCATGAACTCTTTGAAATTGCATGGTTTAAGGGTTACCAAGAACCTCTTGAAAATGCATGGTTTAAGGCTAACCCATGAACCCTTTGGAATTGCATGGTTTAAGGGTAACCAAGAACCTCTTGAAAATGCATGGTTTAAGGCTAACGCATGAACCCTTTGAAATTGTAAGGTTTAAGGATAACCAAAAACTTTTTGAAAATGCATAGTTTAAGGCTAACCAATGAACCTTTTGAAATTGCAAGATTTTAGGATAACCATGAACCTTTTGAAAATGCATATTTTAAGGCTAACCCATGAACCTTTTGAAATTGCAAGGTTTAAGGATAACCAAGAACCTCTTGAATATGCATGGTTTAAGGCTAACCCATGAACCTTTTAGAATTGTGTGGTTTAAGGATGACCAAGAACCTCTTGAAAATACATGGTTTAAGGCTAACCCATGAACCCTTTGAAATTGCATGGTTTAAGGGTAACAAAGAACTCTTGAAAAAGCATGGTTTAAGGCTAACCCATGAACCCTTTGAAATTGCATGGTTTAAGGGTTACCAAGAACCTCTTGAAAATGCATGGTTTAAGGCCAACCCATAAACCCTTGAAAATTGCATGGTTTAAAGGTAACCGAGAACCTCTTGAAAATGCATGATTTAAGGCTAACTCATGAACCCTTTGGAATTGCATGGTTTAAGGGTAACCAAGAACCTCTTGAAAATGTATGGTTTAAGGTTAACCCATGAACCCTTCGAAATTGCAAGGTTTAAGGATAACCAAGAACCTTTTGAAAAAGCATGGTTTAAGGCTAACCCATGAACCCTTTGAAATTGCAAGGTTTAAGGATAACCGAGAACCTTTTGAAAATGTATGGTTTAAGGCTAACCAATGAACCTTTTAGAATTGTGTGGTTTAAGGATGACCAAGAACCTCTTGAAAATACATGGTTTAAGGCTAACCCATGAACCCTTTGAAATTGCCTGGTTTAAGGGTAACCAAGAACTCTTGAAAAAGTATGGTTTAAGGCTAACCCATGAACCCTTTGAAATTGCATGGTTTAAGGGTTACCAAGAACCTCTTGAAAATGTATGGTTTAAGGCTAACCCATGAACCCCTTGAAAATTGCATGGTTTAAAGGTAACAAAGAACCTCTTGAAAATGCAGGGTTTAAGGCTAACCCATGAACCCTTTGGAATTGCATGATTTAAGGGTAACCAAGAACTCTTGAAAAAGCATGGTTTAAGGCTAACCCATGAACCCTTTGAAATTGCATGGTTTAAGGGTAACCAAGAACCTCTTGAAAAAGCACGGTTTAAGGCTAACCCTCAAACCCTTTGAAATTGCATGGTTTAAGGCTAACCAAGAACCTCTTGAAAATGCATGGTTTAAGGCTAACGCATGAACCCTTTGAAATTGCGAGGTTTAAGGATAACCAAGAACTTTTTGAAAATGCATGGTTTAAGGCTAACCCATGAACCCTTTGAAATTGTGTGGCTTCACTGGAGGAACCTGTCATTCGAGAATATTTTGAAATGGATACTGCACATCAAATAGTATTCATTATAATAAATATTCTAGTAGCGAAAGCATACTAGATGAGGTCAATTTCAACACATGTCATTAGAAACAATATCAAAAGTGTATCGGTAATGAGAAGGCAATGATTGCATAAACAAATCAAACTAATTTCGACCACTTGACAAACTTACAAAACTGTCATCACGCTCGGATGATATCCTTAATCATCAAATTCTCTTGGGAGAAAAGTCCTTGTCGAAATGACTTTGACTCATGAGAAAGGTTTGTTAAGTATGCCGAGTAAGGACCCCTAGTCAGAAAGGGCTTCTCACATATCCTCAAGAAAATGGCTGTTTGATCCCATCTATTCATGTGGGAAGTAAACTGATCACTCAACCTCACTCTTCCAGTGTGAAAGGCTTTGAATCATTCGCAATAAGTACACACTGACCAATCTAAAAGGTCTTTTAGAAGGACTGTGGTGCAAGTTTGGTCATGGTTTTAGCAATGGATAAGCAGCATTGGCTATGAAATGAATTAATCACTGATCGACATCTTCGGCAGGTTTACAAGTCAAGAAACCTTAAGATGAGATAAAATAACCTTGCTCTCACTTCTTCGAGCGGCATCTTCTTTGGGAAGTCCTTATTTCCACTTTGAATCATCCCAATCTGAAGAGACTTTGGAAATGGGTTGTAATGTTGATTCGGGGAAAGGTTCAAAAGGCTTAGCTCAAAAGGCTTAGAACTTTTTGTCAAGGGGGGATTTGAGAGTTGGTGATTATCATGGCATCATTACCATATCATCCATTTTTTTTTTAAAGCACTCGAATTTGTCTCGAAATCCCTTGACTAATCATCGCAAAATAAGAGCTTTGCTCTTTCCTCTCATGACTTTTGCATTTGTAGTGATCTCCTTTTGACACAAGCATTTTGTTTTTTTGTCATTTTTGCTTTCACGGAGACATTCTTCTTGATGCAATTTTTTTTTTTTTTTGGTGATGGGCATTAGCCTTGCTTTTACTAGGCATACTGCTTTTTCATGCCCCCAAATTTTCATTTGACTTTTACTCTTTTGAACTTTTTAAACTCTTACGACTTTCGAGATGCTTTCCGCATTTTCACGTAAACATCACTTGCCTTGGCAAATCATATGCATTGCCCCAATGTGGGAGATAATCACCACTCGAGTTTTGGAAATGAACGATTAGGCTCAACTTGGTTTAAGCAAAGGGTATCGGTGTTTGGGTAGAGAAAAGAATGCTCTTCTTCACCTTGGGATGCTTCGAGCTTCCATAAGAATTCACCTGAAGTTACCACAAAAGGATTTATGCAAGTGAGAGCAAAGAAACCTTTCTCATCTTTCCTCTCCAAATAATGTCAACCCAAACCTCCATAATTGCCCCCATCGTGGGGTGGTTCTTGACAGGGGTATCTTATAGAAAATTCTTCACATTAAAGGGCTCAAATGGGCTAACTGTTGTCACCTGTAGTGTGTATGATAGAGGAAAGAAATGCCTCTTATCATCTTGATCTATGTACTGCTTGCGAATGAATTCATTGACCTTAAACGAATCCCAGAGTGCTTAAAGGACATGTTTGGAAATGGGTTGCCTTTCCTCATCCTAAGTGTTTCTCGCTTGGCATAAGCAACATCGCCTTTCAATTTTTGTTGAGATCATGTGGGTGGATTAATCTCCATAAAGAATTTTGATTCGAAATGAGTGATCCATCGAGTGGATGGACAATTTAAAGATAAAGAAGATTTTTGTAAACTTTGTGGAAAACTTGTTTCTTCAATTTCCCTTTTTTTTATTTTTTTGCTTGTTTCTAGAAAAACACTAATTTTTTTTTCGATGGAAATTCTCCATTTGATTTTGAGAAGAAGGGTACTTACCTGTGCCTTAGTAGTCAGACGACCCTACGAAGAACAAAAAGGGGATGTGTTAGTACATGAATCCTCAGGGATTGTAAAATTAGAAACAATACAACATTACCCTTGGTCAGTTTCACCATTTGGCGGCAAACATTGGAATGAACATACTATTTAAGGCTTGAGAGAATCTCAGGTCTTTGGTTTCATTAGTTCAAGCATTTTTTTTTTCTTTTTGCAAAAATAAGAGATGCAAAATTTTATTTATTTATTTATTTATTTTACATGGCAACCTTGTTACCATTTCCAGGGATCGAACCCTGGCCGTTTCTGGACAACTTCATTCCCCATACCACCAGGCCGAAGCGCAGGTGGTGTCCATGGGGCGCTTCTTTTTTATTTAATTGAACCGGCTCTAGAACGACACATATTTTTAGCCAACTTAGGTGACTTTGTCATGTGTAAACTCCACATGCTTACTTGGTCGATATAGATTATGGTTAAATCAATTTATCGAGTTTGTTCCTCGAATATCGACGCTTCCTGTCAAACAAAGGAACTATGTCAAAAATGAAGTTTAGATGAGGCATTTTGGAAACGATACCGAATTACCCTTCTCCTACATCTGACTTTAAATGTCTTGTGTTTCCTCTTTATGTGCCTTTGCTCCTCAGGTGTTAACATTTCCTTGAAGATCTTCCTTTCAAAGATGTTATCGAATTCACTCATTCTAAGTGGGCGTCAAAGATGAAAGGAGAGGGGTACTCCTTGTTTCGACATGTGAGGGCATTGCTCCGTGGATATTTTACTCCATTTATTCCATCAAAATGGATGGTTGGGCCTTAGCATGCCTTCTTGGTATAAGGTGTTGCTCCAACGGTCAATGTGCACCTTTTTCCTACAAGAGATAGGGCATGTTACTTATATTCCAAAATTGAATTGGACTAATTTAGAAACGATACTCCCTTTTTGTGCTGAATCAATTGACTTTGTTTCATCTTGCTTCACGGGTGAGAGTTACTCTACTTTGAGTGAGTTGCCCCGTTTATCAACTGTAAGGAAAAGAGACGTAATATGTTATTTTCATATTCGACGTGATTCATTTTAGGAACGGTATACTCCCTTTTACGACATATCTGATGACTGCGTTCCATCCTGTTTCCTTGGCTATGGGGATGGATTTGCTCTCATGATTGACAACAATTCACTTGACAAATGTCTATTCCATTTGAATCTTTCCCTTTTTAGGAGTCGGGTGAATTAGGCATTGCGTGCCCCCGATCCATTTTGTGGCCATCCGCCCCAATTAAAATTTCCTGCACATATGGAAACAATGTATTATTTCTATTCTTAGGTACATTAGGTTTAGGAACGAAGTACACCCTTTTTCAAAGTCGGGCAATTCGGCTTCTCATCGTATCTTTATGGAGGAAGGGAAGATATGGTCCTTATGGTCGAATGCATGCCACACTGAGTTAGATAACTTGTCCATATGCAGCTCCATTATGTTGGGTTGATGAATCTTCGTTTCATTTGAATCCTTCATGCTTTACTCAGTTTCCCGCATACCCCTTTTATGCTAGGTGATCCTGTTGCCATTTTTGCTGCGTCAATGCATTTCCCACTTCACAATCCTTTTCTTTTAGAGATCGTGTGATTCTGGACCGAGTTGTCCTTCCCATGTAGTCTTGTTGCTTGCCAATAATTTGCCTCACTAAAATCTGCACAAAGTGGAAGGACAAGTCATTCCTAAAATAAATCGAATTTAACTTGAAACGATTACCACCTTTTATTTGAAGGCAACATTTGATGACTGATTCTTGTTTGTGTACATCTACATCTTGAAGTATTGTCTTGCAGACCACCAATAATCATCTCCATACAGGATTGGGAGCCAAGAAACTGTTGGAAGTGTAGGGATTACAATTGTTTCTTGTTTGCAACCAACACAGTAGTTTGATGCCAAAGAATGTCTACAGATTTCTTCTTCCACGAAGAATGTCAAATTAATATGAGCTCGTCCAGGATGTGGAACTTCATTAGGCTAGTAGATTTGTGATCTTCGAGACTTTGATGGTTCTTTTCACACATAATCACAATATTTGAATTCATATGTCTATTAGGGAAAGGCCCGCGCTTTTGTCAATCTTGAACAAAACCGTCATTTTACCTATTTGACAAAAATGGATGGTCGAGTTAGTTGTTGAATAAGAAATTCCTATTGGAACGATTACAACCTTACCCCCTCAAAGCATCATTCTGAAGATCAACCTACGAAAGCGAATAAGTGAAGAGATAAAATATTTTGCAAGTTCTTCTTGAAACTCATTTTCAAACATTTTGAAGCTAAGGCATAAAAAGCCCAAATGGTCCATTTGAAGTGTTTTAAAGGATATGATTTTTACGAACTCTAACTTTATTATTCAAAAATATGAGTTGGTATGATTTACAAAAGCATTTGATTGAGTCCACAATCAAAACCCAAAATGCAAAACATGGTTCCTAATAGGAATAATGACAAGGATAAAGTACAAGAAGCTCTTTCGTAGAGGAGCATAATAAACACAATTCTCGTCCTAGCTTTAAAGTCCACTTTTGGCATGGTCAAGCAAGAGGAGTTCAATGAATGGTTGTCACGCATGACCTACAAAAGGAAGATAACGTCAGTACATGAACAAAAAATTGATCTTTCAATAAAGCCGCCTCTTACAATGAAATCAAGGCGACAATACCTTCTCCGTAGTATCCACTTATGAGAATTTGGTATTTCGTCAAGATTTTATTGGTAAGAGGAGATTTCATTAAAAGATCGATCCGCGGCTATCAATTGAATGCCCACTCTGTTCCAAAAGTTTCATACACAAATGAGGCATTGATTTTGAAAGATTCATTTGTAATTTCACTCATGCAAAGGTGAGGTGATTTTTACTTTGAGAAATCAATGCACAAAATGTGATTTGAATTTTAGTTTTGGAATGTGACCAAGAAAGAATTTTATTGAAAAATTGATTTTAAGTCTATGCCCCCAAAATGTAATCTTGACATGGAAGAATTTCTATACAAAATGTGACTTTGAGCTCATAATTGAAAATTTAAACAAAAACATATGTTCAGTAGATCATAGGTATTTGAAATGCTTATTTATTAAGAGTG
Source organism: Eucalyptus camaldulensis (assembly GCA_019915185.1). NCBI lineage: Eukaryota > Viridiplantae > Streptophyta > Magnoliopsida > Myrtales > Myrtaceae > Eucalyptus > Eucalyptus camaldulensis. The sequence continues at coordinate 1,245,607 of JAHSVA010000014.1, forward strand.
AGTGCCAAGCCTATATTGCAAAGGGCATTCCATTGATTTCCGTGTATCTCCAAAAAATGAAAATTTCAATCCGAGGTGAGCAAGTAGATAGAGAGATCATACTTACAGTGGGTGAAGAGACTTTTTTTTTTAATCACATAGACATGCGGATGTAAACTTGTGAGGTTTGATGCATAAAGGTGGAATTCTAAAGGCTTAAGGTCCCCATTTTGATTAGATCAAAAGAGTTTTCCCCACTCCGCACTTACGTCGGACAGTTCTCTTTATCATTAACCAAAATGAGCGGGACCAAAGGTGGATAACCATGGGTCATTCCCCGCACGGGTTCCATCCTTTGGCACCTCCTATGGGCTTCCTAGTGCAATCGGGGTTTTAGATCGCGGGTTGTGTGTGTAAATGTGTAGTGCTAAGATAAGTATAAATGCATGCATATCAATTGATATCCAAACAACACTTCAATTTCACCCATATAGGCATACATGCCTACACCTCCCTGTAAAAGAAATGGGTTAACAAACACTCCACCCCTTATTACTCCAAACCTACAAAAACATTTAACACATTGTTAGCGGACTAACCTTTTATTTTCCACGCGACTTTGACACGCGCTATCAAATGAAGACCATGTTAGTGAACAATCAATCAAGTTATTATGGCCTAAGTCCTCTAAGGTTTGCAACCAAGTCCCCAGTGGAGTCACCAAGCTGTCACAACCTCTTTTTTTCCGTCCAGGGGAAAAGGAAGAAGGTTTAAGGGTATTTGCCTAAAGAGGTGGATCAATGGCCCTAAATTAAGCGCGGGCTCTCCCAAGCCCATACCTCGCGCGACGTTGAATTTTGTTTTTTAGTTCTTAACAACCTAAATATTTCTAGGAGTCGCCACTAGCCTTGGGGTCAGCTAGAAACCAATTGAGACACGGGAGTGTTGTCTCGATACCTACGCAACTAGAGATTTCTAGGAACGGGGACTTATTTACGCTAATGTTTCTATTAGCGCCCTTGCAGTACCACTTAACTTGAAAGGTTGTTCATCTAAATGGCCACACAATCTTAATTACCAATTATAATCCTTATAAAACCGCTAAGTGTCCATGCAAATGTTTTTGAAGGTTTTTTTTTTTCTTAATGTCTAGACTAATCCTAACATAATTTAGAAGAGAAATTTACACTCAAATTAATGCAAAGTGGTGCGCAAGTAAATATCCAAGAAATTGAAATAAATGCGGAAAAGGAAAACCCAATACAAGTCGAGCAAATAATATTACATGGCCTTGTTATCACGCCCTGGAACCCATGAACGAAATGGGAATTTAAATATGCATGAAATTACTCTAGATGCATGAAATTACTCTAAATAATTTTAATCTACACAAATAGATTATTTACAAAAATTGTTATAAAATACCAAAATATCATTAAATTAAGAAAATGACCTTTTAAAATTAGAAAAAATTCCTAGATGTCATTTCTATCATAATTTGATATCATCCATCATTTTTATATTTTTTTTGAAATTTTCATTTTTTTTATTTTTTTATTTTTTTATTTTTTATTTTTATTTAAAATTAATTCCCTAAACTGATATATGCCAATTTACACTAATATGGGACTGTCCAGTACATGAATATAACAAGAACCAAGCTTAAATCGACCGTTTCAAGATCGAAACTTGGTTTGCGCATTTCGTCGAACACTTGGCGTGCATTAAATCATCCCAAAATAGCTTCTCCGGCTCATGGTTGCGGCCTTCAATCTCAACCCATAAGCAATCTCATGCGGAATTAAAGTATCAAGATTATACTACCACATTCAAGGAGTAAGATTAGATAGAAATCACAGCTTAAAACACACGAAAACCAAGCTGGAATCGTCATCAAATATGCGGGTTTGATCTAATTTTGCAAATCTGGGTTTGAACCCAAGTCAAGCAAACAGGTTGAATGCCCATATTCAAGCCCCGACACTCATCACATACGAGATCTAAGGGAAATGCTACTTAATCCGCGTGAAATTAGGTAACATGGGCTTTCAAATGCAACAAAAATCATAGAGAATGACCTACCGAACAACATCAAAACGACTTCTCCAAGAAGCACATATGCAAAACTCTTTGAACAGATTTCAACACTTGAAAAATTCCAACCTCAAAATCAGTTTTATCAGTTTTTTGGACCAGTTTTCCTCTTGATTTTTCACTATTAAAACATGCTTAAGCTCAAACAAAAATACATCTAGGATACTTACCTTGCTTCCTAGTTTCTTTTGCAAGTGGTTCTCGGCCGAGAAAACAGATAAATTATCCTCGAGGGTCCATGGAAGTTGGCTTCTTCAACTGGAAATGAGATCTGCAAAAAAAAAAAAAAAAGAACTGACAACGAATGTTTTCATTGACCTCTAACATTAGACTTCAAGACGTGTTTTGTTGGAAAGCTTGACACCACACCAAACTATATGTATTCTAGTTTGGGGTAAAAGTCAATATTTTCCTCATTTGTCTCTCAACTTTCTCAAAAACACTGGCTTTCCTTAATCGTGACCAACCAGTCTCAACACTTGAAATATTTTCGGACTTTCTTGGCCCGCCAGGAGGGCACTATTTCGGGGGGCTTTAGGAGGCCTTCCCAATATCCATTTGGGACGTACAACCTATGGTTGGAAAGATCTTTGAGTGAAGTTTCACTCTCTAGTTGAAGGTTTTGGCTAATTTTAGCCGCAGTTGTGAGAAAATCTCACTTTTCTCTCTCCAGGTCGGTCTGGGATTTCTGAGTTTCTCTTTTCTGGAGTTGCTTCTGAGGTGTTTTTGTAGAACGACCATGAGCTCTCCCCTCTCCCTCTCATCTCCTCTCTCTCCTCCCTCAAAAGAGCATGCTTCGTAGATCTTCTCCCCCGAAATCATCAATCTCTTGGTCGGCTTTTGTCCACCTGCCAAGCCTGTCAACTGACCCAGCTCACCCACTTTCTGACTTAGCCAGAATTTTCAAATTTCGCAACCGTTGAGTGAGCGGATTTTGCTGCGACTTTCCCATGCAATTAGCAGCTTATCCCTGGCCAATTTCCGTCCGCTTGTACTACTAATTACGTTCTTCCATCACGTGCAAAGAACAGGCTGGTTGGGCAGGTGAGAAGGATATAGTGGGGCCACCAAGTTGCTTACTCAGCAACTCCGAAATCAGACTAACTTGTGGACTGAAATTTGTCAGCTGGTTTGAGTGCTTTAATCCATCAATTTGGCTGTGGTTTTTAATCAATTAGCAAGCTCATGCATAGTAGTTTAAGATCTCAACAAGATTTTTCAATTTTACCCTCCCAATTTTGCAAGAAAGTCCCTCAAAATTGGTCATTTTCTTATCCAAAAATACCCAATTCAATACAAATTTAGTCTTTTTGGCTCGATTTGATTGATTCGACTTGGCCCAAATTCAATTTCAACTTAATTGTTGACCAAGATGATGATTTACGGGCTTGGGCGCAAATTTTGCAAAATTTGCGAATTGGTCTCTCAACTTTTGGAAATTCCATTTTGGCCCCAACTTGCCATTTAAATTCCAATCTGACCTCTTAGGCTTGGCTAGTCACATTTAGATCATTGGCCCCAATTTTTTTTTCTTTTCTTTTTTTTAATCTTTTTTGTTATATATTTTCAATTTTTTTAATTAAAAACATCTTCCATTTAAAACACTATATTAAATGCCTAGATAATCTATATGCAATAATTTAACATGAAATATTTGTTGGCAAAAATTTAGATGTCAACATATAGCTAACACATTATCCTTTAACGGTGTAGATATGATAACCACTAACTCCAACAATTCAGGACTCAACCCTACTAGTTTAACAAACTGCTCAGCTATAAATGAATGAGTAGCGCTAGGGTCAAATAAAATGCTAGGGTCAAATAAAGCATAAGCAGCATGGTCATTTAGCGAGACCGTTCCTGTGATCACATCAGGCGAGTCCTCTGCCTATCTTTTGGTGACGGCGTACACCCTTCCCTGAGCTAGAGGCCTATTCGATCCACTCTGCTATGCACTACCTTGTTGCGCGAACCCTCTAATCTAACCCATCAGTGGCGGCAGTGGTAACTATTGTCCCACCGATCTTCTAGGACAATTCCTGGCCATGTGACCCTACTGGCTACATTCAAAGCAAGCACCCAACCTAGAATGGTACGGGGCTGATCCATGTCGCCTTCCGCAGAAGCGACACACACCACTGAAGCTCAGTGCTGACTTGCCTATCCCACCCTTCTTATTGGATGAAATAGGATACCTTCCTCCCGTCATGGGCTTCTTCCCAAATCGATTTCCATCCCTATTCAAGTTGAACCTCGACCCAGATCCAGCGGATTTTTCAGCTCTGGTCAAAGGCCATTCTTGAACCTCCTAGCTCTGTCAGCCGGTTCCTTGTTTTAAAAAAGTGGAATGAATCCACTTGCACCACAAGGTCTCCTTGTCTAAAAACAAGAGCCAAATATGTTTCAGCATGGCAGCCTTGTTGCAATCCCGAAACCTCTGGATACCAAGCCCTCCCTCCTCTTTTGGAAGGCACACATCATCCCAGGCTACCTTAGCACCCCCTCTACCCAATTGTGGGCATTTCCACAAGAATTTTCTGAGGATTTTCTCAATCTGGTCCGACACAGCTATAGGTAAAATAAATACACTCGCCTAGTAGGCTTGGATAGCATGAAGGACTGACCTGATAAGCTGAAGTTAGCCAGCAAAAGAGAGAAAGTGATGTGTCCAAGCTTGAACCCTCGCTGTAATGCTGTGGCATCCCAGAAATTCAAAGCCAAGCCATAAGGTGTGTTAAAGTCTTTAATTAGGTGGTAGAATTTCCATGGCTTATGTTTTAGCCATTAGTCTTTTAATTTGATGATTTGTGTTTGTGATTGTGGAAATTTAAATTTAATAGATTAGTAATCTATGCTTGGCCATATGATTTGAATTTCAATGAACAAAAATATCCCAAGACTTTGGCCAAGATAAAATTTGAATTTGGAAATAATTATAGAAAGGAATTCAAAAAAAAAAGGAAAAAGAGGGTTATTTTCGAATGGGTCTTAGGCCCATTGGCCTAAGCCTTTAATGGGCCAAGATGGCCGGCCCAATAGAGGCCCAAAAGGAGTGGTCGACCAGCCCATTTGCCGGCCCAATCCAAGCCCACAAGCCTTGCATGCGAGCTGCCAAGTGGCATGGGGGTTGTGCAAGGTGTGGCTGCCCCCATTGGCCATCTTGGGCGGCCACATGCAATATAAAAGCCACTAAAAAGAAAAAGAGAGAGAGAGAGAGAGAGAGAGAGAGAGAGAGAGAGAGAGAGAGAGAGAGAGAGAGAGAGAGAGGGGGAGGGAGTGGCTGCCGTCCAAGAGAGAGTTGAGCGAGAGAGAGCTGTGCGAGAAGAGAAGGGGGAGCGGCCGAGAGAGAAAGGAGGAGGAGGAGCCGCCGTGTGCCGCCGTGTTCGCCGCCCTACGCCGTCGTTTTCTTTGGTCTAGAGGCAAGTGGGAGTCCTCTAGCTTCTCTTGCATGCTTGTATGATGTTTGCATGTCGAATTTTTGGATGTTAGATGAGAAAAACCGAAGCATGGATGAGTCGTGTGTGAAGAGTGTGACTGTTTTCGTTCGGATCATGTGAGTCAGAAACTTGTTTGAGCTTGCATGTGTGCTTGGAGTCAGATTTTGGCTTCGATGTCTTCATGGAAGTTGTAGCTAACATCTTGTACTATAACATACTGAAATTTCGTGGAAAGTGATGGAGATTTGAGGGGTTAAAGTCTTGTTATACGGAGACCTCAGATCTGGAGAGTTTTTACTGACCTCGTGTTGGATTCTTGGTTGCATGTTGGTTTGTGATGAAAATATGACTTCGATGTATTCATGAAAGTTGTAGGTAACATCTTAAACTACAACATACTCAAATTTGAAGAGAAATGAACAAGTATAGCATAGTAAATCGGCTAGATCTTGAAGACGATGATTCTGGTGATGTGTTCCGAGACACCCGAGACTTGATGGACTTAAATGGTGACCATACTTTGGTTATTTGACCTAGATCTCTCCATTAAACTTGTAAAGGACACCTTGATACATAACATATCCAAATTTCAGAGGAAACGAAAGAGAATAGATGGGTGAAATCTTAATATTTCGGAGATGTGTATTCTGGACGATGCGGTAAGGGTTCCAGAAGCTTCGTGAGGTTGAATAAAATAATCTATAAGGAATTTGACTTGTAGTTCTTCATTAAAGATGCACGAAAATTCCTAGGCTATCACCCTGTAAAATTTCGTAATTTTTGGAGGCATAATGGATATTTTAATTGAATTTATTCGGAAACTGTGCATTTGGTTTAAATCCGAGAATCATAGGATGTTTTGGGAAAATTATGAATTTTATAAAAATTCAATTTGACCATGAATTTTGCAAGTAATTATCATCCTATGTGTTTGTTTAATAATTTCTTGGATTTTTGTAATTTTGGGAATTTATTGATATTAAATAATAAAATAAATAAATAAATAAATAAATAAATAAATAATAATAAAATAATACGGATTTTTATTTGGCCATGGATTCAATTCTATTTGTGTGGCATATGTGTGATGAGGTCTTTGCACATGTATTGGATTGAGATGTATATGTAATAAAGTCTTGGTATGCGTATGACATGGTCCTTGTACATGTATTGAATTGAGATGTGTATGGGATAAAGTTTTGGCATGTGTATGACATATGAATTGAGATGCAAGTGTGAATTCCATGTCAAGTGTGATTTGCTTGATACCATGCCATATGCCATGTTAAATTGAGATCAAAATAATGGTAAATGTGGATAATGATAAGTGAGGAAGTGGTTGTGGTGGATGATGATGCTCGGTGGCCTAGTGGCGTAATTCTGGAGATTCCCCGGGAGTGTCGGGATGCCCGGTGGTATACGGTACGTAATTCCAGGGGAGGCCTGGTGGTATGTCGGTACATAATTCCGGAAGCCCTGTCGAAGGTCTTTGCCCGAAGGGAATGCCTCGCGATGCTAGGATTTGGGTGCGAGATGCCCCGCTAGAAGGGTAAAGGCCGGATGTCCGGTTGTATCTTGGATACATACCCGGAGGTTCCTCGTGATGCTAGTTGGGATGTGAGATGCCAAGAATGTGGGGGGCCGGATGCCCGGTTGTATCTTGGATACATGCCCGGAGGTTTTTCTCGCATGGGATGCAAGTGTAAAATATGAGATGAAATTGATGAATCGAGGAAGGGTGATGTGGTGATCAAATTTAAAGATAAAGATGAAAATTAACCCATGGTATGATATGCATGATGATATGCATGATGATGGTGATGATATGTGATATGATATGATGATCACCCATGGTATGATATGCATGATGATATGCATGATGATGATGATGTTATGTGATGTGATATGATGATCACCCATGGTATGATATGCATGATAATATGCATGATGATGGTGATGATATGTGATATGATATGATGATCACCCATGGTATGATATGCATGATGATATGCATGATGATGATGATGATGTTATGTGATGTGATATGATGATCACCCATGGTATGATATGCATGATGATGGTGATGATATGTAATATGATATGATGATCACCCATGGTATGATATGCATGATGATGATGATGATATGTGATGTCATGATGTCATGATGATGATGACATGTATGATATAATGATGCCGTGATAATGATGACATGTATGATATGATGATGCATGATAGTATGCGTATGGTTTCAAGGTAAGTAACGCCTGCAATGCATGTATGATTTGCATGATGCATTGAGTTGTTATTGGATTCTTTTACCTGCTGAGTGGTTGTACTCACCCCTTTTGGGGACCAACATTTCAGATTAGTAGATGGTTTGAGCGGTTGGATATGACTGCAAGGAGAATGATAGCAAAGGAGGGAACCTTTGGACGCCGACACTGGTTGATGGACCTTAAGCATATGATAGTGGGAGGAGACGTCGGTCATCTTTTGAAGTATAGCCGAGTATAGAAACATTGGCATTTCAATGTACCGACTAAAGATGTCCATCTGCTTTATGTAAATAAACATGTTCGGCTTTAACTTATATAAGATATTTAGTAGGTGTGCATTGATTTCTGAATGTAGGGAAGGAAATTGTTAGATATGCTTCTGTTATATAAATTGCGCAAAGGACCATTAATAAAAGATGTAAACCCCCATGGTTGTATGGACCCGCTGCAACAAAAAAATGGTATCAGAGTGACATGTTATTTGGGAAAGAAAAAAAAAAAAAAGATAAGCGAACTGTGGCGACCCTAGCGGATCGGGGGCCGTTCGAGGGGTGCCACAAATGCGGTTGACGAGAGTGCAACAATCCACCTTGCTGAGCCTCGAAGTAATAATAGGAACCCCCAGATAATGCACTGGTAAGTTGCCTTCCTGGAAACCAAGATCAAGGAGAATCCGATTCCTTAAAGAAGGCAAACCTCTAGCCAGGAAGATCTTGCACTTGCTAGGATTTGGAAGCAAACCACTCCAAGCCGAGAAGGTTTGGAGGCCTTCTTTGAGGAGAGTCACAGTAGGCAAATTAGCCTCACCAAAAAGGAAGACGTCGTTCGCAAAGAAAAGATGCAAAAGATTCGTCGCCTTGCATCTCCAGAAGAACTTAAACTCCGGCTTCGAAGAGCACCTAATTAGGATCTCGGACAGCACCTCCATAACCAAATTAAATAAGTAGGGAGAAATGGGATCACCTTGGCGCAAGCCACGACCACTTGCAAAGAACCCATGAAGCTCCCCGTTCAAGGCAATGGAAAACTTGGAAGTGCGCACACAAGTCATGATAAGTCAAGTCACAAACTCAGGAAAGCCAAAAGCAAAGAGAACTCTCTTAAAGAAAACCCAATCAACTGTGTCGTAGGCTTTCCGGAAGTCCACCTTAACTACACACTTGGGTAAGTAGGGCTCAAGGTGGAAACTAGAGAAGAGTTCCTGGGCCAGCAAAATTTTGTCCCTGATCCGCCTACCCTTCACAAAAGCGCTTTGAAATGGGCTAACAACACTCTTCAGAACTGCTGCAACCCGATTAGCCAGCACCTTTGTAATACACTTATAGATAGTGTTGCAACAGGCGATGGGCCTGTAATCCTCAACGGAAGTCGCATTAGACACTTTTGGCACCAGCACCAGAATGGTGTTATTTATCTCCCTTAAGTGTCACGTCCCGAACCTCGAGCGCGTGCACATCCCTCAGTGGTCGATAGAATTTTGCGACGTTCCCAGAACTCGTCACCAACCCTTCATTTTTATTGCACATGCGGAAGCGAATTACTAATCCTCTGACCTCAAAAAACATGGGATAGAAAAGCAGGACAACAATTCCGAATCAAAATATACATTCAAAAACACCTCAAGCTTATACAAAAGGTCTGTCTCATAAAGAATTACTGAGCCACCTATGCTCCTGACCCTTCCGCTTCAAGCTATGGGTTCTTCACACTAGGGACCTGAAAATGGTTGTTCAATAACCAGTGAGATATAAATCTCAGTGAGTTCCACCCCTAAGCCCCGGTTAGTAGACCAACTCAACTTGGGGTATCTATCCAGAACTACCCCACCACAAGCAACAACCAACAGTCGATTTGCATACAACCTTACGTGGTATGCCATATCCCGCACGTTATAATTCAGCACGATACACGCAATGCACATGGGCATTAAATGATGCAGCTCATCAATCACATACGAGTCGCGTCACAAGCGATCTCACCTGGCTATTGCCACACCTTGCATATTATCGATTCGTGCGTACGTGCCATGAACAATATGCTTAACTCATGCATGACCAGAATCAACCATGCAATGATTCTCATGCGTTCTGCACAATAGTGCGCCACTCATCACGTATCAATCGATCACACTGGTTCATCAATTCAGTCAATCCAATTGATACCATACGATTGATACCATCTATCAATTCATACCATCTATTCAACCATACCATCTATTCATCCATCAATATAATCACTGCTCACACAAGCTGAAATGGATGTAATGCTCTTACAAGCTGATATAGATGGTAGCTCGCACAAACTGATAGATATATAGATGGTAGCTCACACAAACTGATAGATAGATGATAGCTCGCACAAGCTGATAAATAGATCGTTGCTCTCACAAGCTGACATACAGTGCTCACACAAGCTAACAATGATGCTCACACAAGCTGATATTGATGCTCACACAAGCTGCTATGGTATTTAAAAACCACACTCGGTGTCAAACCCGACACCCGATATTTTTGAGTTAAATACCAAACTTCACAATCAACACATAATTGTACAAACTAACCATGCTACTGCGATCAGTATTAAATTCTAACGACCGGCCATCCCAGCATAATTTCCGGAAAATATACAATTCATGCGGATGCATAAGCAATAACACATCCAATCACTTTGTAGAATTAACACACATGAATTTTAGACACTTTTCGCATTCTGGATGAACAGTGCACGTGACCAATACCGGTGAACAGTGCTCGTGAACAGTACTTGTGAACAATGATTTGTGAATAGTGTCGCATGAACAGTAAATTTACAGAATTCAATAAACAATAAATTATATTCAGAAATCATTAAAACAATTATTAAATTAGGGAAACCAATCAATTAAGATAAACATGCTTAATTAACCACATAAGCATCATTACGCTAATAAAGTAAAATTAAGCTAAACTAATTTTAGCCATTATTCTAACCACCTATCTTACGGCTAATACAACTTAATTAAATCACTTAAACTAGAATTAAATCTAACTAAACCAACCCTAAGCAAGTTTAGGCACTAATCGAAGATTAGGAGCTAAACTCACCCGTTAAGCGGGCCGGAGGCACCGACGCAGTGGCGACGATGGTGTCTACGCACCGGGACTTCTACAACGATGATCCAAGGCAGTCCCAAGCTCAACACAGGAACCATAGCTCGAACTCCCACTGAAAACACTAAAAAACAGCCCTGCCAGAGGAGAAACTGAGTTGAACGGCTTGGCCAAAGCTCCAGCAAAGGGGGTTGGCCGGCAACCAGCCACTCCCGGGGGTCTTGGGGGTCTTGCTAGAGGTTGGCATGGGCAGAGGAAGGATCGAAATGGGAGAAAAATGGATGAAAACGCAAAATAGTGCAGGCCGCAGGCGGACCGACGGACCGGCAACCAGCAGCTTGCGACGGCCGTATAGGACGTCCGGAGGATCCGTTCGGGATGAAATTGGGCTCGTTGGAATAGTCTGTCTCTCTCGGTCACGGTGATGGGTGGCTCGTTGGCTGATTCATCCGAGAAGACCACTTTTGACTCGATTCTTCACTGAAGGGTCAGCTGGAGCAGAAACTGAAAGAGAGGGAGAACGAGGAGAGAGAGGGTTCCGTCGACTTGGGAAAGAAGGAGGGGGAGAGAGAGAGAAGTGAGGGTTGAAAACACACCTCATTAAGGCCATTAAATGGCCACTTCAATTCCCCATGCTTGATGACATCATCTTCTCTCTCTTCTTTAGCCTTTTCTCCCTACAACTAGGGGTATTTTGGTCATTTCACTTGCACAATGACCATTCTGTCCTTAGGCTGAAAATGGTAGATGGGCCTAAGGTTTGGGCTTGGCCAAGAATAGGAATGGGCTTGGGAATTTGTTGGGTTTGAAATAGATCAGATTTGGCCCAATGGGCTTAGAAGATAAATATTTATTTTTCTTAGGCCCATTTGGTGGCTGTCCAACTTTGGGCCTAGGGCCCACACTGGCTTAGCTCGGCCCACGACCTCACGAGCTTGCTTCCTCAATCTAAAAATCCCTTTTCAAATTGCTCGGCTTCACTGGCTCTGTCGACTGTTGAAGCAGCTTCATCTAAAGTCTGTCCCAGATGTTCCCGATAATTCGAAGCCCAATGCTTAGTCCTCATGCCATGTCAATTTCACCCAATGCCATTTCAAGTACAACTCAAACTGACGGGCGGCTCCGAGGATTCACGCGTAATTGGCTCGTGCCAAATCACGTTCAAGACATCTTGACGCATGGATGTCCTTAACAACATAAAATTACGGAGGATAGATTCTTATTTCAAAGTACACAATCACTGAGGATCGACATAGGGTCGTTCACGGGTTCGATAATGGTAAACAGAATCACCCGTCATTCTATTATGTTCTGTCCACGAATCGACTTCTAATCGTCCTTATAATCGGTCTGCCTACCTACAGAATCATCATCACGTAAGTCTCACGGTCAAGTCATTTTCCCAGGTCAAGTCCTTTAGTAGTACAAGTTCTGTCCTCATTAGCATTTCCCCTCAAGGTCAGTATCTCAGGAATGATCAATTCCGAGTGAGATCAACCAACAATGCATTGACGAAATTCACATTCATTCATCCTTTATAGGGCTCGAATTTCAAGATGTCACATTAAGAGCTTCCCTGTGGTGAAGAAGTCCATCACTATTGCCGTGACCAAATGTCCAACCATCTCCTAATTTTCCTTATAGAATTCAACCATAAAGCCATCCGGCCCAAGGGCCTTACCCCTAGCTAAAGAGAAAAAGGTATCCCGAATCTCCAACTTAATGACCGGTCGAGTGAGGAAGCTAACCTAGTCGTCCAAAAGAGGATGCTGGATGACCTCACAAATCTCCCCAATCGAAGGCCTTTCCTGCTCCACACGCGGCATTAAGAGGTCCTGGAAATACTCAACAAAACGCTGTTGAACCAGCTGTAGCTCGATAATTTGGTTACCCGAGGAATCCAATACATAAAGAACTCTATTCCTCAATTGTCTCTTGTTGACATACTGATGGAAGAACTTGGTGTTGCGGTCTCCCTCTTTGAGCCATATGACTCTAGACTTCTATATAAAGAAAGACTCCTCCTTGGACCGAAGGTCTACGAAGATACGCCGTTGGTCCTTCTCTAACTCAGCAAAATCAACTGAGGAGGGATCCTATTGAAGGCCGGCCTACGTGCTCTCTAAGGCCACCCTCGCTTCTGACGTCCTGGCAGAGACATTAGAGAAGGATTCTCTATTAAGTTGCTTGAGTTGGCATTTGAGAGCCTTGAGCTTGCACACAAGCCTAAACATAAGCACTCCCTCCCCCAGATCCTCCCAAAATTGAGTAACAATTGCATTGAACTCTGGATGCTTCATCGGATGCTTCATCCAAAAGTCAAAAAACTTGAACGGTTTTCTCTAAAGAATCAAGTTCAACACTTTGACCACCATAGGCCTATGATCAGAAATTCCCGGCACTAGGAAGGAAGCTTCTGAGTAAGAGAAATCTAGGCTCCACCTAGAGTTCACAAGGACTCTATCGATCTTCCTAGCCTTTCTAGAAGAACCAAAGGAAGCTGTCCAAGTGTATCTGAACCCAACATACCTAAGGTCTTCCAGTTCCGACTGCGCCAAGCACTAACCGAACTCATCAAAGCACGGGACCCAAGCAACAGAGCCGCCTACCTTGTCAAACGAGTCTTTTATAGCATTAAAGTCCCCCATTACTAGCCAAGCTGAATTCTGCAAAGCCCACAGCGGTCTTCGGAGTGTAAAAGTGTGCTTGCCATAAACAACTGACACGCAGCAGGCCACCCCCGAGTCCAACAACTTAAGGTTCCCATGAACCGCTTGACTAGTTATAAAGAAAGCTTCGAAGTTAACCCGTAAGGAGTCCCAACCAACCCAAATCCTACCCCTAGAGGAGAACTCATAGTTAGCAAGCCAACACCAATCCTCAAGAGTCTCCTAGAAATGGAATTGAAGAGAGTCTGCGGCACTTTCATTTCCAATAAACCAACCAAAAACAACTGATTTGAAAAGACAAGGCTACGAACCTCCGCCTATCTAATGGGGGCAACAAGGCCCCTAACATTCCAACACCCTATGTACATATATACAAGTAAAGGAGAAGGACCAAGGGTTACCTCCTTTTCGCGGGCCTGCCCTGAGAAGGAGGCCGAGCAGCACGGGTCGAAGGAGGAGGCAAGTTTGGAGAAAGAGCCAGCAGCTTGTCCTACATGGTCTCAACCTTCCTACTAGCAGGAGGAGCCTTCTGCAATGGACAAGGAGAGAGCAGGTCATCATCTAAGCTGCTAATATGGTTGGCCGACTCGTAGAACTCCTCGCAGGGGCTGAGCGACGCTAGCGTCGAGTCTTCAGTAGGGCTGATGGAATCATCCTCTGCAGTAGGGGACGAGGCAACCATCCTTGTAAGGATCTGCAATCCTCTTTGGGCCTTTCGAGTTGAGGTAGAGTGCATACCCCTGTCAATTGCAGCTACCTTCAGCTTGAGAGAGCGCCCCTCATCACTAGAATTGACCGGTAGGGCTGAGCCTGTTTCCCTTGGAGGAGGAGGCTTCTTCTTCTTCCCCTTGACCTGTCTCCAAGCCAGCTCAGACTCACTAGGACCATCCAACACCGCCGAAACAGGTTCAGGGAGACGGGTCGCAACGGGGGAGGTGGAGCTAGTCTAAAATTGATGCGAGTAGACCTCCGGTCTGGGGATGGCTGGAGAGTTAGCACAATTGTGCCTAAATGTGCCACACTTCAAGCATTCAACCGGTTTCCGCTCAAACTCAATAGCAATCGAGCGTGCCACCCCATTCAAGGTCACATTCACCAAAAAAATCCTCGGTTGATTAGCTTGGATCTCAACGCACACCCTAGTAAAGGAGATCATACGCATTTGCTCCGTGTGTTGATCCACATAGAGGGGTTTGCCAACGGCACTTGCGATAGCACTTATCGCCAGTGCCGACCACAAATCGAAGGGGAGATTCTTCAATCTAATCCATACCGGTACCGAACTTTGCTTGTCTTTCTTCAACTCTAGAAGTGGCTTCCATTGTTGCAAGATAAGCAGCACCCTTGCAACCGTAAGGGGCCCTTCTCTCCTTTTTTTTCTTTCACAAAAACAAGGATTGGGTGTTAAATCAAAATTTTTTTTTTTTTTGCCAAGATGATGTATATAGATGCTTGGCAACAACAAGGATTTTTGCAACATTAGCACGCATGAAGTTCTAGTTTGTCAAAGAGAAAATTCTATTTTGATACAGAAAAAAAATCTTAAAACCTTCTAAATGGGTCTGCATCTGTAGGAGCAGAAGAACTACCGACAACGCTTTTGATGAATAATGATGTTTCTGGTGGCTCAGTTTTGGATTAGACATGCATTTAGTATTTTTCTTGTTGGAAAATCAATACCGTGGGCCTTTTTTTTTTGCTTGACTGTAAAAGTGTGGTTTTTATGATATTCATGTCCATCATTTTGCGGATGCTCGTGTACCAGCAAAATCATCCACAAGCAATGAAAAACTGGGACCGGCTGCCCTATCCTTGCATTGTGCAAATATTATCATCCAAATTGATGCTCTTGTAAGTTTTCTTTTGATATGCGACCAGGCCTGGTGGCATCTAATCTGAATGTTACTTAAGTCGAAGGTTGCAAGGTGTTTTTCGATGGCATCTAAAATTGCATTCTTAGCATTCATGACATGTGTGAATGTGCAAAAGTTATTGATAAAATATTATCCTTTTCAGCAAAAGATTGCTCAAGACCATGAAAAATTTAGATAAATAATGGTCATAGTATGCAAATTTCTTAAATGACGCAGATGCAGAAAAAAATTCGGTTGTATATATGGTAAAGCAACATTTTGTTTGGCAGAAAAGATGCATCTTGTTCATTCTGTGGTTATCCAGTAGAGCGATTAGTCTTATTCATTAATTCATTTGGATTCATCTTTGAATTTTTTTTCCTCAAAATTCCTGGTCTTTAAATGTTTATCCAAACCAGCTGTAACTACTACTTCAAATTTTCAATTGGTAATTTTTTCCCAATTTAGGATTGCATATCGGTCAATTCCAGAAAATCATTTTATATTACCATATACTCACTGTTTTCTTTGTGAATGGTTTATGCACAGTTCTTGATAATTGTGATCAATGCTGTTGTCAGAATAGAAAAACAAATAAACTTAAGTTGACAGCAAGTGTAGCAAGTTTTGGGATATTCAAACTTCCAAGTTTTTGAAGAAAAATGATAAAATTGGTTATGTTATAATGTGCTTATCTGTTTATTGAAGTGAAACGTAGATGAACTTCATTTCATAGATGAAGAATCCCTTGCCGCCAGGTTTTTATGGCTTATATGTGAGTCAATGGAGCAGGTCTTCCAAGCTCTATAATCTCATTGTCTTTGTAAAAAAGTTCATAAAATTGCTAGGTTTGCCTTAAACTGTGTTGATCTGGAGTATTGGCTGAGAAAGATGCACGATTCTTTGAAAGTATCAGATGAACTATGATAAGTGTAGATCGCATATTAAGTTTATTTACAGAGCATATTTTGATCCAATCAGGTAGCTTGATCCAGCTCTATGCTGTCTAGTCTAAGAGACTCTTTGTATCAGAGTTTGCCACCTAGTATAAAGTCATATTTGCGCTCTAGAATTCATTCTATTCATGTCAAAGAAAAGGTATTATCTCATAATCATTCTTTTCTTGTTGAAGAAACTAAATGCATTCTACTTTCTATTGATCCAAAATACTAAATTTAAAGGCTATTTCTCAAGCTTCTTCCGTTGAGCAGGTAATGCTTTGAGAAGGGTCCATATAGCTTGTCTCTGTGCAGCTCTCTGTTGCAGACATCAAAGTTGAGATGGAGAAGACTCTACAATGGCTCATTCCAATTGCCACAAAAACAGCAAAGTAAGATATCCCCACCACTGACCTCAAATGCTTTCAAGCTTGGCTTTGTTTCTTCTGATATTTCTGTTTTTGTTTCCGATTGGAGCAGAGCTCATCATAGCTTCAGATGGGTTGGTGAATGGGTGAACACTGGCTTAGTTAAACTCGAGAGCACTTTCTGTCATTTTTTAACCGCCGCTTCCACCCAACCAGCACCTCTACAATAGTAAAAAGAACTCTATATGGTAAATTCATGCCAAAACATAGATGATGTGGTGTGTTGTTGCAGGTCTGAGGTAAACGGGAAGCCTCCTGTCACTGGATAAATCGAGCTATGATGTTAAAGACGCATCTGCCAAAACCTGCTTGCCTTTACTGACTGCTGAAGACTAATGTCACAAGACATAAGTGAGAGAAAACGGTTGGGAATCAGTAAGAGCTAGGATTTTGACTCCTTCAAGGCTAGGTTGAAGAAGCACGACAGACTGAGCAAGAGGATGTCATTGATAGAGTCAATGAATTGAGATGACTCAAAGGAATCCATATACCTTTTGATAAAGTAGAACGCCTTATAGGTAAAGAGATGGTCATCCTACTTCCTGCTTTTGTCTACCATTGTATACATAAAGTTCTGGAAGACAGCGAGCCCCATAGCATCCCTGGTAGATGGCTTTGAAAGAATTTGGGGAATATTGGTAATCTCCGTCACTCAAAAGTTCCTCGTATGGGCAACGCAGGTATCCTTTGGAAGCTGGAGAGATGTGGCTGGGAGAATATGCAAGGGAGGTGAATCACAGTGTAGTTTAAAAAGATAGTGAAAAGAATACGTGACATACTTTTGGTGTCTGTACAAAGAGTGAAGTCATATTGTTCAAATTATTCATATTGGATGCATGGAATTGCTCTTTTTGGAGGTTCCGTCTACATTCCTTCACTCTACTCTGTCCTACTATTGCGGTTTCTTTTCTTGTTTCTTTCTTTTGTCCTTGTAATTTTTTCTATGGTGTTGAATATGTAAACACGTGGCACCGCAAGAACTCCATTTGTGAACTAAACACAACACTAAACCGCTCGCCGGTGCTCGAGCAGTAAGGAAACTTTGTTCTAAGCATATTGGTTAGTGTGGTTTTTCTTCACAGCCGTCTTCTCAAAACTCAAATGCCATTCGGTGCACAAGTTCGAACACGAGACAAGAACAGTAGTATCAATTACTTCGCAGGCTTTCTCCTCCCCACTCCTGGGACTCGATTTCCCTAGATTTTTCTAGCTTGGTTTATCATTTCGCTCTTGGTGCGTCCATTTGTGTTGGACTTTCAGTTGCTCTACGCTAGAATATCCCACACTTTTCTTTCAATACCAGGGAGAAGAAATAGAATTAAAAGAAAAGATGAAATTACTAAGATAACTTTTAGAAAATCATGTATTCTTTGATTAACTACTAGTTTAATTCAAATTTTAAAATAAAAAAAATTGTGTACTCGTTCTTTTCTTTTTCTTTTGAGTTTGACCAACTAATAAAATACTAAAGTGATTTCAGTAATTTGGAATTTGTTAGGTAAGGATTGGTTTTTTTGGACTCGTTGGATGAACTTTAAGCTTGTGGACATATCAACATGTGTGTTTGAGCTTATGGACGTATCATGCGACTTTGTAATATAGAGAAATGAAGGACTAAGAATTAGAAACCAAGACACTAGACCTAGTGAAAGTCAACTGACTTCTCTGTACTCTATGATCCAAATGCATTGGGTCCATGTGCACTAAATTCATGTAAGAATTACAAGCAAGCAAGGATCGAAGTCAGTAAGAATACTTGCAAATCTAGCTGCGCAAAACAAAAGGACAATTTTGAACTTCCTCACTAGTGGCTATAGTATTGCGCTTCAGCAATTCATGAAGTTGTACTCTATATTTCTAGCTTAAGCATATTAAGATCAACATTCAAGGGAGACTATAGTTTCCTTTAAGTAGGTCAATGAATTGAATTGCAATTCCAAAGTGTTCACGCTCGAACAAAAAGCGAGAGAAATTGACAAATCGAGAGGGAGGGAAGTAGCAAATGTTGGTCTCAATAAGTGTTGACAATTGTTGCAATCCCTAAGCTGGCTACTGCGATGATCTTCCACGTGAACCCCCTTCTCAAATCATGACCCATTCTCATGACAACCGCAAGGATGGTTGAAAAGTGCTTCGAGTTCTGAACCCATGCATTATGCATCTCTCATTGTACAGGCGCCGAAGGCACTGAAAATATGGAATGTCATGAAAATTAATCTGAGCTTATGCTTAAACCTTGAACACAAATATCATATCAACCTACATTGGCCCACAATGATATGTGTGTGCATGATATTGGAAGAACAAAACTAATAACAAAAATTGCACAAACGTTATAATTTAATAGTTCATTTAGGAAGACTAAATATCGGATACACTCCAAATAAAAGGCCTACCATGACCACACCTACATTGATGTCCATTGGACTGGCAAAGTTAACAGAAATCAACAGAGATAAGTCGAGTAATCCATAAGATTATAAGTAAATGGAAGAGAAGAGTCCTGAAACTAATAGCTTTTTACTAAATGGAAACAGAAAAGGCAGAACTTTTCTAGCCTTAATACAAATAAATAGGCATCCTCCAAGTAATAATGAAGAGTGAAACTACTACAAAGTACAAAAATACGGAAATCGCAAAGGGATACTAATTGCAACTAAGTACCATCAGTGATCACAATCAAGAAGAATTCTTCATTTGCACGTTTAAGGGAGCTGTGCCTATGTGCATCTGTGCATGCGTGCATTCGTGCGAGAGAGAGAGTCTATAACCTTCTTTCCTTATCATCTCAAACAAGTGTTAAGTAGCAAAAATAAAGCATCACCACCTTGCACATAAATATACCCCCTAGGGTTGTTTTGCAAGATGACCGAAATGGAGAGGAACCCGTAACTCAATCTGAATTCAAAAGCAGTAATCGCAAAGGGACCAGCTATCCTCATGAAGCCCACTCCTTATGTTTCCACCTCAAACACCATTAGCCGCAGGAAGATGGAACAGTGTAGCTAAAAGTACGAGAGAGGGAGGGAGGGAGGGAGGAAGAGGAAGTGGGGTGTGAGAGCAACACCTTGTGTATTAGAGGAAGAGTGGATAGCTCAATAGGCGACAACTCCCTCAACTCGCTAATCATGCTATGAAATGTATTGTCTGTGGAAGAAAAACTAGAAAAACAAAGAGGCACATAAAATTGCAGCTATTAACATGGTTTAAAGATAACAAGAGCAAGGAAAAATGCAAAAGTAGTAAAACTAGTTGGAAATTACACTTGCTAAGATCTCAATATATGTTCTATGAATTTTGAAATGTTCAGAACAAAAATCAGAAAAATTAGATTCTCTTTGTCTAACAAGAAGAAAACTATTCATGGACTATACTATCACCAATGTATAGCGAGGCAAATAAAATCTTAAATCTCTACATTACAAAAGCTTCTTGCATTTTCATTTTATATCATTGTGTAGGTCTCAAATTCTATTGTAACTGAAATCTTCTACTTGAATCTATGGTCCCTTTTCAGAACTGTAGTCACACTCCCCTTATATCACATGAATTCATCTGTTTCACTAAGACACCAAGAGACCAAATTTAACAAGTCAACTATCTTTTCTGTTGAGGTATGTGACCCAAGATTCATAACATGTTTTTACAACTAGATCCCCTGCTGTTGACTAAGTAGTTATGCAACTAACATTTAGAATAGATATCAGTAGCTGCATTCATTGATTCTCACAACTCTATGATCACAAAATTCTAGCCAAAAAGGTTATCAGCGAGCACTAGTCACGCATCAGAGAACCCTCTTCAAAGCCTACTTTTAGATATTTATATTAATACTTCTTGCATTTCGACTACAAACCCCAATCCAAACAGGTTATCAGTAACTAAATCCTACATATGCACCAAAAAGCTTCCTTCAAACCAAACTAGAGGCAGATAGTTGCCCAAGGGGCCGTTATGCTAGTACGTATAAAGATCTTTCAGTTGTGTTCAGGAGAAAAGAGTATTGCTTCAAGTCATTGGTTAATCTATTTAGGACAAGGAAAGGAAAAAATCTCAAGATTAATCTATATCAGTTTCCAAAGGCTTCTGTTACAATGCTAATTCTTAAAATGGTGAACTTTATAGAGAATGACCAGAAGCCAAACAGATGCTACTTTTAACATACATTCACAAATATCATGTTGCTCATAAAAGAAGGTGCAATTATGCATGACATTTTTCAGTTACACTTATCTTAAGATGTACTGTTCGCTACCATTGGTACAACCCATCCTGACAATTGAGTTGCACGTCTAGCAATAACAGGGAAAAAAAAATTCAATCTTTGTTAATGTGTTTAATTCAAAAGGTAATGTGTTTAATTCAAAAGGCACTTTAAAATATAGTTTGCTAAACCACTTTTAGGCTTTCTAATTTCCCCAACTTGATGGGAATGCAAGAGATGCAACCATATATCTTACAACACTTAGCAACGCCAAAGTGATTGCAATTATCTAAAATAAAAATACCAATAAAAAAAACTTAAAAGATGTCCATCACCTACACATTGAAAAAATGCATCTCACAAAAGAAAATGATTGTAATAGAGTTCCAGCGAGTTGGCTAACATTCCCTAATAGCAAGTTATGTCCATCTAAATAGCAGCAAAGCATTGTGGAAACCATTTAAAAGGTTCCGCTAAGGGAATTCCCAGAAGATGCCTACATAACTCTAAGTTATTCTGTTTTTGTGAAAGATAAAAACAGAAGAGAAAAGCTAGGCAAGTAGTAAAAGAGAGAATGATCAACTCTGGAATAATTTGCAATGGGTGACTGGAGGAAAAAGGATGACAAAATAGCTTATCAATAAACAATGGCAATGAGAACTGAGCTAATTTTACCAGAATAAGGGGGAAATTTTTCTACAAGAGCATATTTACTGTCAGTTTTCGATTTACACACCAGCAGTCCCAAAAGTACTACGTATTTCCAAAAGCAAAAAATGAACGATATCAACAAGCTTTTCCATCACCCACAAAACAATACTTGAAATTCTGTATTTACTTCCCTCTCTACTATCCTCTGGAAAGATTAGCATTTTTTTTTCATGGATAAGGAAAAAAGGGAATCCCCATATCCCTGTCTGTTACCCGTTCATAAGTCGAACGGTATTAGAGAATGAAAAAGCATTCTCATCAGCCAGGTGTATGAATCTCCTGACTTCCCCTCCAACAATCCAAGCCAACCAAAAATGAGTTATGCTGTTGAGTTCCGGCGAGTTGGCTAACATTCCCTAATAGCAAGTTATGTCCATTTAAAAAGCAGCAAAGCATTGTAAAAACCATTTAAAGTTTCCGCCAAGGGAATTCCCAAAAGATGCCTGAATAACTCTAAGGTATGGTGAATTCAAAGGATGGATTTTCTCAAATCAGAAAGTAAACTCATATTTATGGTGGGAAAAGGCTACAAAACTCCCATATAGTAAAAATCTAGAGTTACCTCCTCCAAGCTTATGGACCACAGCGACTTCTTTTTCAAATTTTTTACTTGCTTCCTGTGACAGCCTAAATTTTCAAATTTCATTTTCGATTAAATAAATCAGGCCTTTGATCGACGCGCCAATAGTGCAATTCTCTGAGCTGATCACTCACAAGATAACTGGACTATCTGGGGAAGCAATTAAGGAATCTAAATGCAATTGGACTTGAGAATTCGACCAGGAATCGACTGCTCGACCGTGTTGGTTTGCAAGGGTCATTACGACACTATCAAAATCGATCAGAGATCAGAGATAGGTCGATTCAACTGAGATATGTGGTCAAAGTGTGGATGATTCCACCTAATTGCAAAATTCTCATCGATCAGCCTAAATTGATTTTCTAACGTTTTGGGTACCTTGTGTCTATAATAAACTTTGAGATTTTCACGACAACCGAGAGCACCAATGTGTTGGAAATGTACAATGTGTCTTGAGATAAATCGATCACGGGTCAATTTCACCAAAAATTCCTAAAAGTGACCCGGTAGACGAGGTCGCACTAAAGTCACACCAGAGTGAAATTAATCGTGAATTTGAACCCTGATTTTAGAAATTGAAAGTTCTGTAGTGTCATGAGCTATTTTAGGAACGTTGATTCATCCTCCAAAAAATTTTCAGAGATTCCGGGATTTTTACTGAAAATCGGTTCGGACGTTGCAGAAAATTAGCGGAAATTCAGACGGGCCAAATTAAGGGAAATTTGGACTTCCAAGCCAAGCCCTTGAGTGTCAGGGATTTATAAAAAATTGTTCGGGATTTTTCTTCATCAAAATCGGACCTCAATTTGGGAAATTGAGTGAAGAAATTGAAGCTTAAAGACCTAGGAAATTCGTATGCCATTTTGGGGGCTGCATTTTTGGCTTGAAATTGGATAATTGGTGGATTTACTTCAAGAAAGTATTAAGGGGGGGACAAGGCCTTAATGGTTGGATAACTATGCTTGACTTTAAGCTTCTTTCCAAGCTTGTTGAGCACGGTGAACTGCCCCTCCCGTCGCTGTTCCTCTCCTCCAACGTGCCTCCTCTTCTCTTCGACGTTGGCTTCATCGGTTTCAGCTTTGCTTTTCATTTTCCTTCTTTTCTTCGGGCCAACTCCTTCTCTGCATCCATCTTCTTCAAGCAGCCACGTCCAACGAAGCTGCAGCTGCCACCGAAGCCACGTCTCCACTATCGTTGACTGCTACCTGCCACTCCACGCCAACATTTGCTGGCTTCGTTGAGGTCTTGCCAGCACGCCCACACATCCGAAGATCTTCTTCAGCTTCTGCCAGCAGCCGCGCGTCCGAATTCCTCACGCCTCTGCCGTCCAAGCCTCCACGCGTCCACAGCCTGCTCCGCCCTGGTCAACAGCAAGTCACCGAAGTCCCTTGGTTGACCTGCAGCTCCTTCGTGCGTCCAGCAAAGCCGCACGTCACCGGGCCATCTTCCCTTCGTCCGCGTCTTCAATCAGCGAGGCCCATCGATTCTTCTCTTCAGTCGAAGCCCGCCTGCACGCCAGTCACACAGACCGAAGCAACTCCATTTTCCTCAGCCCTGCTTCCTCACGTTCGGCCCAAGACCAGCGGCCCCTCATCCGGTCCAGCAGCTCTTCAATCGGCAGCCCATTTTCGGTTGAATTGAAGCCCTGCAGTAGCCCAAGTCTTCAGTCCCGTTCAGCGGCCCAATCTTCAGCAGCAGCCCATGAATTTTGTTGCAAGTTCAGCCCGCTAATTGAAGCCCACAAAAATTTTCAGCAGCCCAGTCTTGAAGCCCAAGCCCGCGAAGCCAAGTCCAATTCTGAAACAAATCTCAGTTGGGCTGAGATTTGTTGGGCCCGTTCTAGGCCTGGCCCAAGTGTCGCCGACGCTGCCGAAAATTCAGATTTCGGCCGCCGTCGCGCCATCGTCGCGGTGAACCGGTTTCCGCAATTAACCGGTGAGTTTATACTCTAAACTCGTCTTCGTAGGGTAATAAAGTTTAAGGGGTGTTTAGATTTATTTAATTAGGAATTAGGTGGTTAGTTAGATTAAATTAGAAATTTTAATTATTTAATTATGCATGTTAGGTGGTTAGATTAAATTAGTTGAGGCTTAGATAAATTGTACTGTTTATCAAGAAGGGTTCGGGAATTTTCCGGGTCCGTATTGGTATTTAATTTAATAAATTTGGCCTAGGTTAGTATTTTTAGAAATTAAATTGATTTATTCAATTAATTTTCGAAATTAATTAATTATTAATTATTTTTCCGGAAATTAGGTTGAGATAGCCGGTGACCGAAATTTCGTGCTGATTTCAATTGTGTGGTTAAATTTTGCAATTAAGTGCTAATTTCTGCAAATTGAGTGCTAATTGGATTTTTTGTATTTAATTCCAAAAATTGTGAATTTCCAATATTTATCCAGAAAATCCCAAGTATTGAATTTTGACACCAAAAATGGTTTTAAGTACTATATAAAATAATGTGATTAAAAAAAAAAAAAGAGGAATGTCAATTTTTCTGGATTGAGTTGACCATGTACCCACACACGCCTATTTTATAAGGTATTTCTAATACGAAGAAAAAGGCCAGGTTCACCATTTTAATTGAAGCATTTGAGTGCAATGCACTGTACCTTAGGCCATATTTGAGGAACCATGTGATGGTTAAGAGAAATCGTCCCAAGCTGTTAAGCTGAACGTTATCCCCAATTGGGATATCCCTAGACAACGGGAAGCCGATCGCAGTAGATTCTGGGCCCTATGCTCCTTCGGGAAAGCCGTCTAAAAGAGACGTGCCGTGCTTAATAGGGTGAGACGAAGCCTGGCAATGCCAGAAGACTGCCGAACATAAAGTAAGCCGTACTATATGCCGAGATCAAAACTAGGAATGCATGTTTAATTGAGTTTAATGCATCAAATTATGGGACAAAATTGTATGGCACGGTATGGGACGTGTCATAATGATTTGGCCCTATAATCAGGACTCTTGTGCTTATTTGAGGATTTCAATATGGCGTTCCAGTTAATTGAGCTCAGTTGTTGCTCATGCTTTCATGCTGTCTGAGTTATGAACTGTACTGACCTGCAAGGTGGATCTGAGGCCAAGGTAGGACTCTGTGATTGTATGATTGCATGATTAGGACGCTTCTAGGCGTATTTCCTTCTAATCGGGGTTTAAAGCATGGACTTGCTGAGACATTGTCTCACTAGTTATTGTATAACCATTTTCAGGGTCATCGAGTAGAGTACCCGGAGCCGAGAGGAGGTGAACTGAAGTGTAGATCATTAAGGACCGCTTCTTTTTGGGAGGCTAGTCTTTTGTAGTCTTTTGGCCATAGACTTTTGTACATGACTCAGTGTATATATAAAAGCATGTTTGTTTGTGAATCCGTTGTCTTGCTTTTTATCTCGAGATGATTACTGTCAGGGGATTTATTTTTGCTTCCGAATGTGCAATAAAAAGAAAAGGGTCGGCGACTTGTCTTGAGAAGTCGCAAAATTTTATCAACCAGAGAGGGATAGGCACGCGCTCGGAGGTTCAGGGCGTGACACTTCCTTTGGCTCTGAAGTTATCCTCTCAAAATAGAGAGGCCATCACCTACATACTGAAAAAATGCACATCACAGAAGAAAATGATTGTAATAGGCTGTGGAAAGAGAACTCTACCATGAAACAATGCCAAAATGGAGATGTGTATAATTTGCAAATTTCCAAAGCAATAAAATAAGAGATACTATTGAAGGAGCCCATGTATAGGCAAAACCAAAGAGGTTATCCTAGTTCCAATTTGCGCCCACCTAATATAATTGTCACCACCATCAGAGCAGTGTTCCTGGTCCAGTTGTCAAACTGCCAAGGTTGCGAATCAAACCATTTCCAGCTTAAACAAAGCAAGACAGCTACAAACACTAGGATGTATCCAATTGTGATAAGGCCTAGATCTCTTAGCTTACAACAGTATGGAAAGTTATCCCTAGGAAAGCAAGTCCGAAATTCAAATCAAGCATAATCCTTATAAGGATCAACATATCATCATGGAAGAAAAGTCCCGCTCCGGTAGTAATACTCTGTATTCATATGCCAATAGACACTGCTTGTCGAACTAAAATTATTCCACAACAAATCCAATTCAGCATCACTAAAGAAACCATTTTCTCTTCAATGATGAAGTCGAATATTAAATTGATGACGTGGTACCTAGCTTAAATTGTGCCTTGGCTCTTGCAGTCTCGAGATGGTTTGGATTAAGCCGAAAAAGAATCCCCTGTGATGAACCAACTTCACTCTTCGAGAACTCAAGAAGCGACGACATAAGCAAAGCTTCAAGAGGCGACAGCATGGGCAGGCTTCGAGAGCGAGGGTGGGAACCAAACACGATCACTAGCATCACATTAACATGAAGTTAAAACTCTACTGAGCAAAAATCCATAGAAAACCCTAACCTTCGAGACACAGAGGACATATTGAAGTCGCCAATGGGGCTTTGACAGGCGATGGCGGGGCTCGAGAGGCAACGGCATCAACGATGTCAGCTGCGTTGGCGTTCACGAGTAGGGGTGCTTCGTGGAGAAAAGAAAGAGAGAATGTCACAGAAGGAGATGAAGAAAAGAAGAATTCTAGAATCGTAGGTGGAGGTCTATAGAGAAAAAAATTGTATATCTTTATATTAGATTGTAATCTCTGTACGAGGCTGTATTTAATTACAAGTGAGGAATTAATAAAAAGGAAAGAAAATATTTTCTAATATTTCTAATCCTAAAATAAACACGATTCCCTATCAATTTACAATTGATACAAATCTGCTAAATCATATCTTCCAACACTCCCCCTCAAGCTGGTGGCTTGTATATGTCCAAGACGCCTAGCTTATTTAGAAGATATGCATGTTGTCTTTGACAAAGAGGTTTAGTGAATATATCCGCGGGTTGCTCTGAGGTTTTGATCCCTCTTGTCTCGATGACTCCTTCTTGAATCTTTTCTCGAGTGAAGTGACAATCAACCTCTATATGCTTTGTCCTCTTGTGTAATATAGGATTTGCTGCAAGTTTAAGTGCTGAATCATTATCACAAAAAAGTGTAGTCGGTCCTTTAACATGTGTATTGAGATCCAGAAGTAAAACCCTTAACCAAACTATTTCACAAACAGTCTTGGCCATAGATCAATATTCGGCTTCAGCTAAGGATAAGGACACAGTAGACTACTTCTTTGTCTTCCATGAGAGTAACGATTCCCCAAATTTGATGTAGAAACCAATGATAGATCTCCTACTCATAGGACATGTAGCATAATCCGCATCGCAATAGGCCGTCATTTCCATGTTGCATTTCCAAGAAAGCAATATCCCTAGGCCTGGACATGTCTTCAAGTATCTCACAATCTTCAAGGCTGCATTCATGTGAGATTGTTTTTGGCTGTGCATGAATTGACTAAGAGTCTGTACTGCATAGCAGATATCTGGCCTAGTCATGGTGAGATATATAAGTTTTCCCACGAGTCTCTGATATCTCGACGAATCTTTTAACAACGGATCATCAGAAGAAGAAGATATGCCAGCATCATAGTCGACAGAAGTTAGCTTAGCATTTTGCTCGATAGGACTAATGACTAGTTTGCAACCTAACAGTCCTGTTTCTGATATAATCTCCATTACGAATTTCCGCTGGCTGAGTGAGATTCCCTGTTCTGAACGAGCTATCTCAATTCCAAGAAAATACTTAGGCGAGCCTAAATCTTTGATATGAAAGGTGGAATGTAGATACTTTTGAAGTTTCTTCACAGCAGAATTATCATTTCCCATGATAAGTATGCCATCAATGTAAATCATCAAATAAATATATGACATACCTTTTGTCCAAGTGAATAAAGCATAGTCATACTTGGACTGTTTGAATCCAGTGGCCATAAGTACATTAGTAAACTTGGCATACCATTGTCGAAAGGCTTGTTTCAATCCATAAAAAGATTTGCGGAGACAACATACCTTAGACTCCCCCTATCTCCGTAATCCTAGTGGAAGATTCATATAGATTTCTTCATCCAAATCACCATGCAAGAAGGCATTATGGACATCCATTTGATGTAATGGCCAGTCATAAAAAGTAGCAACCGATAGAAAGGAATGAACTGTGACATCCTTTGCTACCGGCGAAAAAGTTTAGTGGTAGTCAAAACCTTCTCGCTGTGTAAAGCCTTTGGCCACCAACCGGGCATTGTATCTTTCTATAGAACCATCTGCTCTGTATTTAATTTTATATACCCACTTACATCCTATTGGTTTGCAATGAGTGGACAATGGTACAACATCCCAAGTATGATTTTCTATTAAAGCATGTAATTCAGCCTTCATAGCCCTTTGCCAATGAGTATCATATTTTGCCTCGTTATAACTAGAGGGCTCGCGCTCTTCAGAAATACGGCTTATGCAACATAGATGTTCTGATGACAGCCTATCAAATGAAAGATAAGACGAGATAGGGTAACAAGTACCTGATGATCTTGAGGAACCACATATATAATCCTTCGTCCAAGTCGGTGGACGAGTAACTCAACTAGAACGCCGTGGTGGTTCATCTTGTATCAAGGATGGTTCTTCAATAAGGCTTGCTTCTGAGGGAGTTGTCGTCTATGCTGGCTCTTCTACAAGAGAGTCTTCAATGGAATGGCTTGTAGTGGGCTCGGTAGGCATTAGAGGCAACGCATCAGTTCGTCTTAGAGGAGGAGTCATGATAAATGTTCCTCCAGAAGATGAATCCTCTTCCAATAAGAAGTGCTTATTATTTGTCTTCTCATCTTCAGATAGGGAGGTGAGTTCTTGAAGAGGAAAAATATCTTCATGAAAGACAATGTTCCTGCTCACAAAGAATTCTCCTATGGAAGGTTCGTAAATCCGATATCCCTTTTTTAGGGTTGGATACCCCATGAATATGCATTGATGGGCACGAGGTGCCATTTTATCCCTATGCCCTACCATAGTCATATAACACAGACAACCAAAAACTCTAAGATGACTTAAATCCGGTTTCTTTCCATACAAGATCTCAAATGGTGTCTTCCCTTTTAGAATCCGAGATGGCATGCGATTAATCAAATATGATGCGGTGACCACACAGTCTCCCCAAAAGTTCTCAGGAATAGATGCTTGAAACTTAAGTGCACGTGCTACTTCTAAGAGGTGACGATGTTTTTTCTCAACAACTCCATTTTGCTGTGGTGTATAAGTGCAAGAGCTCTCATGTAAGGTTCCATTTAAGGAAAATAAGGAAGCACATTCACCATTGAAGAACTATCTTCCATTATCAGTTCGAATCCGACAGATTGTTTTTCCAAATTGAATTTTGGATAGGGAGAGAAAAGTCCTTAAATGAGAAAGGACTTGATTTTTGGATTTTATGAGAAATATCCATGTTGCAAGGGAGAAATCATCTACGATTGTGAGGAAGAAACGAGAGCCATCATGATTCGAAATATGATAGGGCCCCCAAACATCAGCATGAATTAGTGAAAAAATATCATCTGCTCGGGAATTACTATTTTGGAAAGGAGCACGTGTTTGTTTTGCCATGGGGCAAATAGGGCACTGAGGACAAGGAAAGGATGCAGTATGACCCAACCTTTGATGATTAAGAAAATTCTTATCATTGGTAGTAGTATTACACAATGATTTATTGAATTCAACCGGAGTTAATTTAAAAGATTGCTGAAAATCCAGCCAAAAATATAGCCCTTGATCGACTCTACCCAAGCCCATCAGTTTGCCAGTCGAAAGGGCCTGAAAGAAACATTTATCATAATGGAATAAGATGTGACAGGAATTTTCTTCACAAGCTTGAGAAACTGATATGAGGTTGAAATGAAAATCAGGGACATAAAGCACATTTCGAAGCGTAATAAGAGAACTAAGATTCACAGTGCCAGACATGGTGACTTGAGTGGTGTTTTTGTTTGGAAGTTGCACTGATATGGGAAAGGGTAACTTCTTAATATTGGAAAAGAAACCCTTATCACAGACTATGTGGTTACTAGCACCTGAATCAATAATCATGCATTCTTCAAAATTAAGTTCATCAGACAGTAGGATGTACCTATGAAGCTTCCAGTCTTGTCAAAAGCATCCAATTTCCTTAATGCTTCCATCAGCTCGTGATATTGTTCATGGGTAATTGATTTTCCCATTGGTTGGCCCGATACCTAAAAAACTATTGAAAAATTCCATTTTTCTTTTTCTCTTGGTTTTCCATGCAATTTCCGGTAGTTTTCTATTGTATGATGAGGGTGTTTACAGTAATCACAATATAATTTACCTTTCCCTTTTGGCCCATTATTTTTTGCAGCTGAAGAGGGCCCAAGTTAAAAAACTTGGGCCAGAGTTGGGCCATATGGGCCGTCCGACCCACCAAAGAAATTCCCGCATGTGTCGTTTGGCCCATGATAGTTCACTCCTCGTGGACCATCCGATCCAGCAAGATTGATGCTCCATGAGCCTTCGGATCCAGCCGCTCCCAAAAGCAAACGTGAGCCGTCCGATCGTTGAACGAAATCGTGACCGTCAGCCATTCTCTTGAAACTTCTAGGGTCTTCATCGACGAACCCTAGATCCGCCGCTCTTCCTCTGCCCACATTCCTCTGGGAAGAGCGAGGGTGACTCCTTGCCGCCAACACCATTCCATCACCTCCCTTGCCATGGTCCGTTGTCCTTTGCTGACTCTCCTCCTGAATAGCAAGTTGATAGATGCGACCGAGGCTCGACATGGGCTCCATGGTCAAGATCTAGGAGTGGAACGACTGGTAAGTCTCGTTTAGGATGAGGAGAAACCTCGTCGCCTTCTCCCTCTCCCGCATGCTCTTGTATTGTTGCTGAATGTCGTCGAGCCAGTCAAATTTCTCTTCGACTGGTTCTAACTTGTTCCACAGAGCCGAAAGCTTGTTGTATACGGCTACGACAATCATGTTCCTTATTTTAGATCTGAGATCTGTTGCATTAGGGAAAAAAAAATTTACCTGATCTAGTTTTCCATACATCTCCTTAACGTTTTCCCACATTTTTTTCGAATCCTCCGTCAGGGGAAGTCCGACCGCGACTTTGGGTGTGATGCAATTCCCGATCCATGTCCTGACTAATTGGTTGCATCTCTTCCAAAGCCATGCCCTTCGCTCGTCAGATGGAATCGAGAACGTTCCGTCAATGAAAACCTCTTTATCCTTTGTTACCAGTGCTCGCCAGAATTCTCACGACCAACTCAAGTAATTGTTGGCACCGATTAACTGTTGACTGATGATTTTCAGTTCTGGTCCGTCGTCATTTGTTGTGTAGAGGGGGCTGCCGGGTTCCGGCCAGCCGCTTGCAACGAGGATTTGGTATGGGAAGAAACCGAGCGCAAGATTCAAGTAGGGATTTGCATCCAAACCCGAATCGCTTGACCCAACTCCGTGACCCGCATTGTGAATTCCCGAGTAGGGATTCGTTCCCGTGCCCGGTCCAATTGACCCGCCCGTCTGCTCTAAGCTGATGGTTGGGCCTACCCCATTGTTAGTTGGTGGGCCTCCATCGACCTGCGCGTTGCTCTGGTAGCCCAGCAATGATGTATTTGGGCCCGACCCATCATACCATGGATAAGGTATCCACTGGTAAGGATGGCTCGAATAGGGCTACCTCAGATTAAACCGAGCCTGAAGTTGCTGCCACTGCACGTGTTGGGCTTGGGCCTACACTTGGCTCTGCTACTAGTCGGGTAATGGAATAACAACAGAGGACTCTTCGTTGCCCAAAGTTTGTGGCGTTGCTTCTCTGGCAGGTTGATTATCTGAAGGTGAGGTGAGATCTTGTGGCTTGGTCATGGTGAAAAGAAATTTTTCTAAAAAGAATTGATTCCTTCGGCAACTCTTCTTTGCAGATAAGAGTTCCTTGTGAGGCAATCGGAGTGGAAGCAAAAAGAGGATCAGGTCAGAATCGTAGGTGGCTCTAATGCCATGTCATAAAAAGAGATGAAGAAAAGAAGAATTCTGGAATCGTAGGTGGAGGTCTATAGAGAAAAAATTTTATATCTCTATATTGCATTGTAATCTTTGTACAAGGTTGTATTTAATTACAAGTGAGGAATCAATAAAAAGGAAAAAAATATTTTCGACGTGCAGACCCTTGGAGTGCCATAAGTTGGCACAAAGGGACACTTAAGTGCCAAAACTTACAAAAGTGACACTTAAGTGCCAAAATCGAAGCAAAATGGATCACTTAAGTGCCAATCCGGCCAAAATGCTAACGTGGTGATTTTTCGATGAAGTAAGTGCAAAATGACGTCGTTCCGGTACTAACGTGGTAAAAAAATAAAATAAAAATTAATTAAATTTAATTTTATTTAAATTTATTTAAAACATTTAAAAATAAAAATATATATATTGAAAGGGGGGGCAGGCGACTGAGGACTCAACCCTTAGCCCTCAGCCGCCGCCGCTGCCTCCTTGCCGCCGCCAAGAAGGGCCGGCGACGGAGGGGGAAGGGTCGGCCGAGGTTGCCGATCCCTAGCCCACAGCCCTCACCCAAATCCGGCAAGGGTCGAGGGCCCTCGCCCGGCCGGGCCAAGGGTCGCCGCTCGCTAAGGCGACCCCCAGCAGGCGGCGACCCTTGGCCCGGCTTGCCAGGGTCGGCGACCCCCAGCAGGCAACGGCCCTTGGCTCAACCGAGGGAGGGTTACCGACCCTTGCCGAATCTAGGCGAGGGCTGCGACCCTCGATGCTAGTCAGTCGAGGTAGCCGGCCTCTAGCTAGGGCCCAGCGACCCCAACCGACCCTCCCTCTCTGTCACAGGCCCTTCCCGACGACAGTAGGGGGCGGCGGCAACAAAAGGCTCTTCAACCACCTACCCTTTTTTTAATTTAAATTTTTTTTAATTTTTTTAATATTTGTATTTGTATTTTTAAATATTTTAAGTAAATTTAGTTTTAAATTAAATTTGATTAATTTTTATATTAATTTATTACTACGTCAGCACCAAAATGACATTGTTTTTGTATTATTTGGCCACGTCAGCGTGCAAAATGACGTCATTTTGCACTTACTTCGCCAGAAATTGCGCACGTCAGCATTTTGGCCGGATTTTGGCCGGAGTGGCACTTAAGTGATCCATTTCTTTTCGAATGTGGCACTTTCGTAAGTTTTGGTACTTAAGTGTCCCTTTGTGCCAACTTATGGTACTTAAAGCAATCTTTTGCCAAATATTTTCTAATCTTTCTAATCCTAAAATAAACATGATTCCCTATCAATTTACAATTGATACAAATTTGCTAATCATATCTTCCAATAGAGAATAGTGCGGAGGTCGCGAGGGTGAGGGAAAAATGCGACGGTGAGTCGGGGGGGGGGGCAACGGTGGAGGCGGAGGCGGAGGCGGAGGCACATCGGTGTCAATGTCGGCGTTCTCTAGCAGATCTAGTGCTTTGCGGAGGAGAGAGAGAGCAGATTGATTCGGCACTGAGGTGCGGTGTTTCGGGAGGCGACTGCAGAGGTGGAGGCACGTCGACGTAGTGGTTCATTGGCAGATTACCTCGACACAGTGGCTCAGGAGGCAATGGTAGAGCCAACCGATGGAGGCACGTCGGCATCATGGTTCACTAGCAGATTCAGCACTTCACGGAGGAGAGAGTGTCACGCCTCGACCCTCAAGCGCACACATCCCTCTGTGATTGATACAAATTTGCGACTTCCTAGGATGAGTCGCCAACCCTTTCATTTTTTTTTTTAATGCACATGCGGAAGCGAAACAATAACCCCTGACAACAAACAGCATGGGATAGGAAAGCAGGGCAACATTTTACAAAAGCACTCTTACAAATGACGGGGTTTAGGTACAAAACGAGTCTGGTCAAAAGCCTACAAAAGACCGGCTCTCAAAAAGGAACTGTCCTACGACATACTAGTCGGACACATACGCCGATCCTTCAAACTCCACCTCTACAGACTCCAGGGCTTCAGTCTTCCATGACCACCATCTAAGGACCTGAAAACGGTTATACAATAACCAGTGAGACAATGTCTCAGCAAGTCTACCCCCTAAACCTTTATTAGGAAGAAAATACACCTCAGGGCGCTCTAACCACACAATCACACAATTTGAACAGAGGACTTACCTCGCGTCAATTCCTTCTTGTACGTCAGCACAGTTCATATCACAAATGCACATAATTAATGCATACAACAATTGAAACAACTCACTTTCAAACCAATCAAACACAGGAGTCCTGATTATAAGGCCAAATCGTTATGACACGTCCAATTCCGTACCACACAATTTCGTCCCATAACTAAGTGCGGTAACTCATATCAATGGTTCGATCCACACCCGCTATTCACTCTCAATAATCAAATTCCCAATTCAACTAGACACCTCCACTCAATATTCCGACTCAATACTCAATACCAGGCTCAAGGTTCTAGAGGTACCCTCTCCCCACGACGTTCCTATATCGCGTGGCACTTAGTCCCTAACCACAATCAATCATAGTAAGAGGTACTTGAGGTGGCTCTCACGAATTCATACTGTCATGTAGCACTTAGTTCTCGACTATACTAAGCAATAGCTCAGGTTACTAGAGGTGGCTCCCACGAATTCCATTATCGTGTAGTACTTAGTTCTTGACTATAAAAAGCGATAGCCCAAGTTACTAGAAGTGGCTCCCACAAATTCCATTATCGTGTAGCACTTAGTTCTTAGCCACGAAAAGCACTAGTATAAAGTTCTAAAGGTAACTCACACGAAGTCTCTCTATTGTGTAGCACTTAGTCTTGGACTATGCATGACAATACTATAAGGCTTCTAAAGATGACTCTCATGTGACTCAATTCACCATGTAGCACTTAGTTCTTTATAGGCTCACCACCCATTGGATTTCCTCAACACACCCTATGCTATCTCGACATTCAATAGTCACATTGCCATGACTATAAACCATCACGCGATCATCAAGTATAAACTTTTGGCATGTCACAAACCAACCATATCATCAAATATGCACAAATCTTCACTCAATTCATGCGGATGCTATATATTTACACATCCATTCACTTCATAAAATCAACACATATAAAATCAGGCCACTTTTCGCATTTTGGATGAACAGTGCACGTGAACAGTGCGCGTGAACAGTGTTTTCAGAGTTAAATCACCAATAAATTAGATCCAAAAGTCATTGAAAACACTAATTAAAGCAAGCAAAGCATCAAGAACCATCACCAAAGTAAAATCGATCCTAATTGACAGAAACCAGGCCACTCACGCATCTCTAAGTTTAAATCTAGAAACCTAACCAAACGAGTTTAGAAAATTCCCAAATTTGAATATGTTGTAAAGGACACATAAAAGAACATTTTTCATGAGACACCTTAACCCAAATCATTCTAGATTCAGCCCAGTAAATTGCTCAATCCAGTACCAAAACTAGGTTCGTTTCCAGAAAGTCTATCTTCTGAAATCAATTTGGTTCGAGGTCCAAAACATGTCAATTTGATCTAAAATTTTAGTATGTTAAACTAGAATATGTTAAAAAACAACTTTTCTGAAGAAACCATTTTGAAATTCGAACCCTAAGAGTTGATAAAAACCTCTAGAATCCTAAAAGGTCATAAATTCCAACACAGTCCGAGTTTCTGTTTGCAAATGACAGAACTGTTATCTCCTTCTTTCAAATCCCCAAAAATCTTGAGAAAAATATATGTTATGGACGAAAATGTCTAAAACATTTCTCAAGAAGGAAGCAACCTCAAAATCGCAACACATCTTGGTCTACAAAAATGGCAAACGACAAGTATCCGGGAATCAATTCTGAAGAACAACCACTGATTTCGACTAAACCATCCTCAATGGGGCTAATCTCACTAATTAGATTAACATTAATCTATTCTAAGACTAATCTAACCATTCTATATTATCACTAATCCATACCTAAGCTAATCTAAACAACCCTTAAGCATAATTAACCTCCTAAGCAAGGTTTAGTGAGTAAACTCATCGGTTTTGCGATCCAATGAGTCCATGGCGACGGCGACGGCGAGACGGGCAACAATCAAGCTTGTGGCGACACTGAGTGAGGCCGGGAAAGGCTTGGAAATAGGCCACGAAGACCTCACAGCTTGCTGGAACATTAGCTTCTATTCTTGGACAGTAAAGGCCGAACTGGTGGCTAAAACAGCGAAGGAAGGGGCTGATTAGAGCTCCGGCGAGCAGGCGGTCGGCAACCGATGGCTCCCAGGGGTCTAGGGGAACTTATGGGTGGATGGGATAGGCAAAGGAAGGGTCAGAATGGGAGAAAAATGAAGAAAAATGTGAAACAGTGCAGGAGGGCAGCAGACCGGCAGACCGGCGACCAGTTTCTTCTCACCAGCGTACAAGACGGCTGGCAGCTCCATTCGGCACGAAGTCAGGATCCTTTGAGTGGTTTGGATGTGCTGAGCACAACGGTGGGTGGCACGAAGGCTAATTCGTTCGGAAAAACTACTTTTGACTCAGATCTTTGGCAAAAGGTCAGCTGGAGCAAAACTGGCAAAAGGAGAAAACATGGGAGGAAGAAGGTCCGGCGATGGTTCCTGTGTACGTGCGACGACCAAAGGGGATGAGCTGGGGTTTTCTCTGGTTCTTTGAAGCTTCAAAAGTCACTCAACAATGGAAAAAGCAAGTGGATTGAGGATAAAGAAGGCTGCTGCAAGAGGGGATGAGGGAGAAGAGGGGCAAGGGGGCCACTTGGCCTTGTTTTTCCACCAATTTGTTCCCTTGACTCACTCTCCACCAAGGCTGTCTTCCTTGGCCCAAAACCAGTCAACAATGCACTCTTGACAACCCTTGAGATGGTCCAAAATGGCTAGGCAAGGGGAGCATGCGAATTTGCTATGATTTTGTTCCAATTGGACACTTGATCTAGCTTGATTCAACACCATTCGGCCTCAATAAATTCCACCGACACCTCAACAATCCAATTGGTATTTTTCCTCACCAATGGATCTCACTTGCTTCCCAATTTTGCGATGAAAAATGGTCCCTGGCTTTTTCTAGACAAAACGGCCCTACCTCGACTTTTTTCCAAAAGTCTCAGTTTGTAGAAAAATCTTCTGAGACTAAGTCGATGTTTCTAAAATGACTCGTGATATGACAGAACTTTCAATTTTTGAAATCAGATTCAAATTCGCAGTTAATTTCAATTCAACGCAATTTTAGCGTGACCTAAGCTACCGGGTAGCTTTCAGAAATTTTTAGTGCAAGTGACCCGTTGTCAATTATTTTCGAGCCACAATGAACCCACTCTACACATTGGCGACTCTCGGTTGTCGTGAAAATATTGAGGATTCAAATACGGACATAAGGTACCAAAATAATAGAAAAATCAATCTAGTATTGATCGACGAGAATTTTGCAATTTAGTGGAATCATCTACGTTTAACCACGCATCTCAGTCAAACCAACCTCTCTCTCTCTCTCTCTCTCTCTCTCTCTCTCCCCCCCCCCCCCCCCCAATTCCCATGCAATAATACTTACGTATGATTATCTGCATGCAAGCAATCCTGTGAAGAAGTCAATTTGGAACCTTGTTAATTGTTCGATTAATATCTGAATTATTATATGTCATGGATTTGTTGTCGCAGGCACGACATACTGAAGAAGACAATAAAGCACCACCTAAAGGTGCTGGATGATCTGGTGAGCGTGAACTCCCTCTTCACCTTCGTGGTGTTCGTCGGGATATCCTTCGCGAGCTCCAACCCTCATACCCTCGAGTCGCGGAAAGGGTGCCAAGCCGACCTCCAGACGTCAATGACGCTCCTGGTCAACGAGGTGGTGTCCTTCGTGTGCTTCCTCCTCTCGAGTCTCCTCGCCACGGCCCTCAAGATGCACCTCTCCATGTACATCGTGCTCCACCGCAAAAAGGACGATGGCTTCGATTGCTTGGAGCCAATTAGGAACATGATGATCCTGGTGTCGACATTGGGGTCGATCGACGTGGTCCGTGTGCTCCTTGGGAAAATCGCTTGCGGGGGGAGCGACACGGTTCAGGCCGCAGGGAGCTTGGTTGCCCTCGACTCCCTGGCCCTCATCATCTATGTGCCCCGCATGATGCTTGCCGTCTATCAATCGTACGTCTAGCTCCATGGTGCTGACTAGTATTCTTACTTCATTGCCAATATTATATCATACATGGATGTGATGTGATCAGTCAGTTATCAATTACAGCGACTTTTTTTCTTTCTTTCTTTCTTTTTTTCTTTTTGTACTTGCCCCAGTTATGTTCCGGCGGCCTATACATAAAATTTTCTATCAATGTGTGAGTGGATTTGGCATAAAGCATACATTTAACTCCTCACAATCGTTTTAAGCACAAAAATTATTATTAGAGGAAAATCTCTTGGGTTTGGCAAGCATTTTGGCCAGACGCATCCGTTAATCAAAGTGATCACTGCTTGGAACGATTGTTTCCACGTCCTGAATTCACAAGGAAACGCACCATCATAAAAGCCCACCATCATCTTTCGGGATTATTGCTTGCGCACACGTTTGTGGAAGTAAAAACATAAGAATTGCCAGATACAAACCAAAGTCCATTTGGATAGTTGGTCATGTTGGTCCATCCCGCAGTGACGACCATATAATTAATAGCATAAATAATGTTAGTTCACATGATTTATAGACCGTGCAACATATAACTTCTCCCGCTTATAAGGTCTGATACGGCAACGGGGTTTCGGCCAAAGCCCTGTCGAGCTCATGCAAGGGTCAGCCACCCTGACAAAGAAATAATGCAATAGGTACAATGTTTACTTTCGATGATACTCTTTAACGAGACCAACTTTTATTATGAAGTCATCCAACTTTATCGTCCAACAAGAAAAAGTGACACCTCCAAGAAATTATATAAATAAAACATTTCTTTACCGTATGATACATATTTTGGTTGGCCTAATGCCATAAAAAAATAATAAATAAAAGAGAGAGACTTCCAACTTTAGCTTTTGTCCCAATTTTACCTTTTATCTCATAAAAAACCTCCAACTTTAGATCTAGTCCTAATTCTTCCATATAAAAAAAAAAAATTCTCTCATAAAAAGCCATTTAATTTTAGGTCATGTCCTAATTCTACCACAAACTTTTTTTGTCCTATGAAAAATCCCAACTTTAGGTCTTGTCCCAATTTTACCATCTAGTCCCAATTTTATCCTAAGATTTTTACAATCTTATGAAAAACTACAAACTTTTACTCGAGTCACATATCTTCCCACATTAACCCTCTGTAAAAAATCTCTTGTTGACAACCAAGAAATTAAAAACTCCCAAGTATGAACTATTCAAGCATCCAAAGCACAAGCTCTTCGATGGTGAGAGATGGGATATTTCCAAGCATGAGAGATTGACAAGTGCAAAATTACTAAAGGTGATTTTGACGGAGGGTTAATGGAGAGCATATTGGGGAGTCAAGTAAAAGCTGGTGATCTTTTATGAGACAAAAAAAAAATAGAGTGAAATTGAAATTGAATTTAAAATTGGGATTTTTGTATGAGATAATAAAAGGTTTAGGGTAGAATTCGTATTGGACCTAAAATTGATTGTTTATTTTTATATAGAAAAAAGTTTATTGTAGAATTGGGATTGAACCTGAAGTTGAGATTTTTTATGGGACAAAAAAAAAATTATGGTAGAATTGAGACATCACCTAAATTAAGACGTTTTTTTTTTTATGAGATAAGGGGTAAAATTGGGATATGAGTTAAAGTTATGGGTTTTTTAGGGTATCAAGCCTATTTTGGCTAACA
This sequence comes from Eucalyptus camaldulensis, assembly GCA_019915185.1. Lineage (NCBI taxonomy): Eukaryota > Viridiplantae > Streptophyta > Magnoliopsida > Myrtales > Myrtaceae > Eucalyptus > Eucalyptus camaldulensis. The sequence continues at coordinate 1,285,630 of JAHSVA010000014.1, forward strand.
ACGTTGAATATTTTGTAATTTTGACTATTCTAAATTTCCAACTATAATTCAAACAAAAAAGGAAAAATTATTCTCATTTCAAGTCAAGTCAAATCAAATCAAGAAAAATCTGTCATATCACTTAACAAGTAAATTTAGAGTATGTTTGATAACCATGTTAAGTGCTGAAAATTAAGGTTCTAGTATTAAATGTTATTAAGTGCATTCAAAAATCTCTGACTACACACAACTTATTGATTATTTTAAGTCAAAAACCACATAATGTGATAAATAATGAATGACTTACTTGAAATGCTTAACTTATAAAATATCTGACGGAAGTTTAAAACTTACCCAATATATTGTAAAAACCCCTCAATAATGTTCACTCTTCCGTGTTTGGTAAGAAACTAGTAAAATTTAGTATTCAATTATCATCAATATATTATCAAACATTCTTTTTATCTTTGTAGCACTTAATATTCGTTACTCAAATTTTTGCGCTTAATAAAGTATTTAGATTCACCCATTCAATTAGATGAATTTTACATTTCTTCAGCGCATGTAGAACAAATATCAGCTAACAAGATTGAACAATTTGCAATGTTGCCTATTGCAAAATTCTGACTATGGTTTAAGCACAAAAGAAATCTACACACGCCGAATTATAAGTCGGGCTAAAGAAAGTTGACCCGAACCAAAGGAGCCCGAGATGGGTTCGCCCGTATTCTATTTCTCATCATAAGTTTGAGCGGGTCACCATATCCAGGTACTATTTGCCAGGTCAATGCATATACATAACCTTAAAAAAATAATAAATAAAAAATAAAAATTGGAGGGCTTCTAAGATAGTTTGATTGCCTTCTCTGGGTATTCTAACTTGGATAAAATGAACTTCTATGGAAAAGTTACCAAAAAAGTCCTAAATCTGTTATAATTGTTCCAATTCAATCCTAAACATATTAACTATGCCAATTAAAATTTATATTTTGCTAATTGAATTTATCCAGCCAATTCTAGTTAGAAATTTATGAATTGAATGCCGGTCATCATATGTGTCAACGCTAACATACAATTTTTTGCAAATCTAATTTAAAAATCATATTTGTTATTAATTTTTATTTTATATTTCTTTTCTTTCTTTCTTTTTTCCTTCTTCCTCCACCAATCGCCATAGTCTGGGCAACCGACCAAAGGTGAGGGCCGGCAAGGGTCACCCTCACTAACTTCAAGTGACGCTTGCCTGGTGAGCTCGAGCCTCACCAGCCTTAGGCAAGGTTTGACTTCGTCAAATCTAGCAAGGTGGAGCCTTGCTAGCTTAGGCTCGACCTCATCAGTCCTCGCCTCAGGCCAGTCTTTGGCCATGGCAACTAGTAGAAGAAGGAGGCAAAAGAAAAGGAAAGGAAAGGAAAGGAAAGGAAAGGAAAGAAATATAAAGTAATTAAAAATTTCAATTTTTTTTAATATAATTTGCAAAAAGAAAAAAGAAATTCACATTAGCTCTAACCGTGCTACGTAGGATAGCCAACATCCATGTAGGCAAGTTTCGGATAAATTGGCTTAATAGACTCAATTGACAAAATGTGAAAATATTTTGGATTCAATTGGCATAATTGAAAGGTTTAGAATTAAATTGGTACAAAAGTAATATGTTTGAGACCTTTTTGGCAATTTTCCGAAATTTATGCTCTTCCCTAGCGGACGAATGCTTGCAGGTGGTTGAACCACGAGAATCATCATATTCTCTCTAATTTTCTTGACTTCCACTTTTTTGTTTTGTTGCTACATGTCAGTAATAAGCTTCGGGCGTCAAACAAAAAAAAGAGAAGAGAGCATCGTATTGTTTGTCTTTATTCCATTTGCGCTTTATCTCTTTCACGAACGATGCTTGCGAAGCTGGCCAAGTATACATTTGTATCATCTCTATAAAAGCCCCCGCTCCGTAAGGTTGGTAATTAAGAATATAAGACAGAAGAAATCATGTCCCCCGGGATTGACAACAGTGTTAAAGTGAAGTTAGTCTCTTTTTCTCTCTCTTTTGTAGTGGACGGAACTAATCATAGTACTGAAAAATGTTATTATTCGATAAGGGTATTTTTATCTTTCCATTTAGATTGATTCGATATAGCCGAACGAGTCTCGAGAAAGTTGAGTCAGTACTCCACACTTTGCTCTTTGATATAACGCCACGTTGTTGTTTTGGTGGTGGTTTTGTGATGTTGCATCACTAGCTATGAAAGGCTGGAGGAGGCAGTTTGGGTGCATCAGAAAGCGCTGGACGATCTGGTAAGCGTGAACTCGCTCTTCACCGCCGCGGTCTTCGTCGGCCTGGTGTTCGCGAGCGCTGGACAGCAGAACATAGAGGGCAACAAGCAGTGTGAACCAGGAGTTCACGTGGCGAGGAGGCTGGTCAAGAACGAGGTGATATCGTTCGCCTGCTATCTTCTGTCCAGCCTCGTGGCCAAAACCCGCACAAAGACCCGGCCAACATCCAAAACACTACCAATACCTTCAAAAGCCGGCCGAAAAAGGCTCTGAGAGGGACCCTCTTCACTCTCTCCGCATTGACCTCCATCATCGGTGGCGTGTTCCTCCAGTACTCCATGGTCGACATGATCCAGCTCCGTCTCGGCAAGGTTGCTTGCAGAGGTACCGAGACAATTCATGCCGTTGGCACACTGATTGCTGTCAACAGCCTCGTGCCGGTCATCTACGTACCCTTTGTTGAGCTTGACCCTTTGAAAATTGGGAAAAGTGTTAGAAAAGTTCTAAATTTATTCAATTTGTGCCAATTTAATCATAAACCTTTTAATATGGTGCCGATTCAAAACTTCCGGCTAATCTTGGCTCAATATTGCAAACATGAAAGACAGTTAGCTTATGTGGCAGGATCAATGCTAACGTGGATAACTTTTGATAATATTTTTTAAATTTTATTATTTATTTTTTTCCCCTTTGCCCTTTTCTTTCTTTCACTTTCTTTTTTTTTTTTTTGTTTTTTTCCTTTCTTTCCTTCCAGTCGATCACCGAACCTTGGCGATTAGCCACTAGCGAGGATCGCCAAAGGCCAGGCTTGCCTCTAGCCAATCATCGAGGTCTAGCAATCAATTGGAGGAAGAAGGAAAGGAAGGACAACCAAAAAAAAAAAGGAAAGAGAAAAAAGGCAAAATAAAAAGAAAAATATATAAATAAATAATTTTAAAAAATATTAAAATATTAATAAAAAATTTTGACATCAGCATCGGTTGTGCCACATGAGCCGGCATTGACGTTAGCAATATCCAGCTAGAATTAGTTAGAAAGACTTGATTGGCACTTAGTCGAAAGGTTCAAAATTGAATTGATACTGGATCAAAATGTTTAGGATTGATTAATACTATTAAAAAGTTTATGACTAAATTAGCATCAATACAATAAGCTTATGACTTTTTTTAACACTTTTCCCTTTGAAAATCTAAGTGAGTCAAGATTGATTGAGCCCAAATTCAGTATTGGGTAATTGATGACCTCGATTAAGTCATGTCCGAGCTCAAGCATTAGAACGTGCCGAGTCAACTTGATTATACGACAACCATGAGAGAGAGAAGGACCAAAAAAGGGAGCAACTGAGGGTATACAAAATAGGGCCAATGTGATTTTCTTTGTATCCTATCTTTTTCCAAAGAGGCCAACTTCCTTGCATTGCCACTACCATTATCATACCACATTTTCTCGCACCGTATAAGGAATTAACTTAATCTATTACTAGCTTGTCTAAGCCCAAAATAGATACCTTGGAACTGTGACGCTATTAAAAAGAGTTGTGCCCCACTATGCTACATTGATAGAAGGAACGAACATCTCTCTTTATAAAAAAGGGTTGGGGATCCTAGGAACTTTCCCTTTATATATGCCAATGCTCTTTATTGTCCCCAAATTATATAAAATAATGAACAATTTAATTAACCTGAGAGCATACATCTAATCTAATCTTGATACATGAAATTTGATTGGTTGACCAAGTCTCGACCTTAAGATTAAAGGGAGTGTCCTTGTGTGAGTATGTGAAATTGTAACCTAGTTGGATAGTTAATTATAGGTATAAATGCATTGAAAGTCCTAAAACTTGTCACAAGAGTGCAATTAAGTTTTACAACTTTTAAAAGATACAATGAAGTCCTAAAACTTGTTAAAAAATATAATTGAGTCCTAAAACTTTTGAAATATGCAATCAAGTCCTAAAATTTGTTACAAAGTTCAATCAAGTCCTAAAATTTTCAATATGTATAATCAAGGGAAGTACTTGATTGGATCAATTTGACAAGTTTTAGGATTTGATTGCACTTTTTGAAAATTATATGACTCATTACACTTTCACGATAAATTTCAAGATTTGATTGTACTTTTTGAAAATTTTAAAACTCAATTGCACTTTTATGATAAGTTTTAGGACTTTCAATGTACTTATCCTTAATTATAAGATTATAACCTTTGAATTCCCCAAGGCTTATCTTATTGGAGAAAGAAAAAATTTCAATGAAAATTTTCTGCCTAATTTAATCTAGTGGCAATACTATCTAATCTAATATATTGTACTAAAGTCGTCTTTTTCACATCAGTGCATTATTCAATGGAATGTTTCTTTTCTTTTTCATGTAAAACTTGAAGAGTTTTGTGAAGAGAAAGAAAGTATAGTAGGAAGATATCTAGATGATGTACTTATAATAAATGTGAATAGGCAAAATTGACTTTTGTACATTGAACACATTCAACTTAATGAAGTGAATTTTCTTTTTTTTTTCCAAAGGAGCTTTGTCAAGAGAAGAGTAAAGGGAAATCTCTTGATAATATATTATAGTAAAAATGATTTTTTCCCATTAAATGGATTTGAATTTAATGAGTTTAAAGGGAATTGAACGCGCGCGCACCCACACACACACACACACACACACACACACACACACACATATATATATATATATATATTGTGTGATATTTCCTTTCATTTATAAATTTTTATGATTATTGTCACTGTTATAGCTTGAAAAGTAGTATATAATTGAATGTGCAAAATTAGAGGAGGAATTTTCGCTTTTGAAATCCATTGTATTTTTATTCATGTTTTTGTTTTGCATATGATTTATATTTAGTGATGAAAATGAATTAACCGAATGAACACATTTTCCATACAACAAAAAGAAGAAAAACAAGAAGCAAACTGTAGAAGGAAGAGTTTCACCGTACGAAATTTTTGAAGGCCACATATGTCAATCCTCCATCTTCTATCTATTAAACACTCTGGGCCGTGAGTAAACAAGAAGCGTTGCTTCTCTGAAGATATCAGGTGGGCTACTTCTCTGAAGATATCAGATGGGCTACGCATCGCACTTTCTACTTTGCTTAGATAGCAAAGGATTGTCCGCGGAGAGACTTTTGTGGGATCAATCACATATTCTCTTTTTCATGAAGCTCCTCCATAATGTTACTGGATTGCTTGTTTTGACAGCTGATTATACTAGGAATTATGTGCACTTTAAAACGATTTGGTCGCAAAAGCATCTCTCCACGTTTGTAATACACCAATGGAATTCATATCTACCTCACCAAGACTCGGGATTCCTCAAGATAAAGCTGTAATAAGCTTTTATCTACTATACATCAAGTTCGACCAAACTCGTTTAACCTACTTATATTGGATTAGAGGTTTATGCTGAATATATCTGGTTAACTCTTATTGTAAATGCAACACGGGTATATCAGTTTGAGATAAATATGGCATAAATAAGTCAATTAAGGGTAAATGTGATACAAAAATTAGCTTAGGATAAAGGTGACACTTGTGTTCCAATTTATAAATTTTTTTAATCATATTAGCCCTAATGAAAAAGAGAAAATTCATAAAAATAGATCGGACCACTAACTGAAATTATCTAAATAACAGTCTAGAGTATTTCTAATTCAACAAAAATTTAAAAAATTATTCTTTTGATTTAGGGATGTCTTTTATTAACACGACGCAAAAATACGATATGAGTTTGCCAAAAAAAAAAACGAATTTGATATGACATATGAGCAGCCAAAACTCACACGACTTGAGATGCATGATTCCTATAGTGGCATAACAGGTATGATAGTCTTGTTTCTATAAGTCTATGTCGATACTAATTTGTTTTCAATTTCACACACATACTTATAGGAACAAGATGATAAAATATTAAATGATGCTCTAAATTTCACCTCCCTGAATGAATCTCTTTCTACTTTATTGCACTTTCAAATTTGAGAAGTCAAGCTCGAACTCGAGTTTAGACTAAAAATAGGAAAAAGACATCACAAGTGCATAACTTATATATAACGCTCATTTGAGTGTTGTGACTTTTTTTATCACTTGAGTGTCATATAACTCTTCAATCAATCACTTAAGCATCATAAGTTTTAAAAATTTTCACTACAACAATAATGTCAAGTTAGAATTCTGACACTTGAGTGAACATTTTAAAAGGTCATGGCACTTAAATTAATTTTTTATTCGAATTTATGGTACTAAAGTGGTTGAAAAAAAAAAGAGTAATGATACTCAAATGAACATTGAATCAAATTTATGGTACTTTCGATGTTCTTCTCCTTACTCTAAATTTACTTGCACAACCAGGTCCAGCTCGATCCCTTGGAAATCTAAGCGAGTCAATCTCCATCGAGCCTAAAATGAGTATCGGTTAATGGATGACCTTAATTAAGTCGTGTCCAAGCTCAAGCATTAGAACGAGCCGAGTTGACTCGGTTATTTGACAATCACAAGAAAGAGAACCAAGAAAAAGGAACAACCGAGGGAATACAAAATAGGGGCCAATGATTTCCTTCCTATTCTGTTTTTCCAGAGAGACCAATTTCCTTGCGTTCCTAATACCATTATGGTACCGCAATTTCCCGCACCGCATAAAGAATTAACCTCATGATTATTAGCTTTGTCTAAGCCCAAAATAGACACCTCGGCACTGTGACGCTATCGAAAAGAGCTGTGCCCCACTTTGCTACATTGACAGAAGGAACGAACATCGCACTTTATAAAAAGGAGTTGAGGACCCTCGGAACTTTTCCTTTATATATACCAATGTTCTCTGTCGTCCCAAGTTATATATAATTATAAGCAATTTGATTAATTTGAAAGCAGACCTCCAATCTAATCTTAATACATGAAATTTGATTGGTTGATCAAGTGTTGACCTCAATATTAGAGGGAGTGTCCTTGTGTGAGTAGGTGAAATTGTAACCCATGGTTGGGTAGTTAACTGTAAGATGATGACCTTTGAATTCCCCAAGGCTCACCTTATTGGAGAAAGAAAAAATTTGAAAGAAAATTTTCCGTCTAATATAATCTAGTATATAATCTAATGACAATACTAATATAATCTAATCTAATATATTTTACTGAAATTGACCTTTTCACATCCGTGCATTATTTAATGGAATGTTTCTTTTCTTTTCCATGGAAAATTTGAAGAGCTTTGTGAAGAGAAAAGTGAAAGTATAGTAGGGTCATTAGTTATAATAGATGTAAATTGGCAAAATTGACATTTTCACAACGAATGCATTCAACTCAATGAAGTAATTTTTTTTCTTTTCCAAAAGAGCTTTGTGAAGACAAAAGTAAAGAGAAATCTTTTGATGATATATTATAGTAAAAATGATTTTTGCACATTAAAGGCATTCGAATTTAATGAGTTTGGAGGGAAGTGAACACATATAGACAGACATACATACATACATGTACATACATACATACATACATATATATATATATATATATATATATTGTGTGATATTTCCTTCCATTTGTATAGTTTTATGATTATTGTTGCTGTTTTAACTCGAAAAGTATTATACAATTGAATGTGCAAGGGTAGAGGGAGAATTTTCACTTTTGAAGTACATTATATTATTATTCACATTTCTGTTTTGCAAATGGTTTATGTTTAGCGGTCCCGGATGCCAATCCTTCATTTTCTATCTGTTAAACACTCCAGAGCCTTGTGTAAATAAGAGGCGTTGCTTTGTGCATTCTACTTTGCTTAGATAGCATAGCAAATTAACTCTGAAAAGATTGAAGATAGGATTGTCTGCGAAAAGTCTTTTGCGGGATCCATCGCTTATTCTCCATCTCCCTCATAGCGCCGTAGGATTGCTCTCATCGACAGTTGATAATCCTAGGAACTATGCTCACTTTAAAAGCACTCAATCTCCAAAGCATCTTTTCACATCTTGCGATTAGATCAATACAAAATCTTCAGAAAAATAGACTAAAAATAATAATGAGTGTTTCGCACATCTAAAATAAGTTCAAGTAAATCCACATGTATTATCTCATAATCTCGCACCCAAAATTCATTTAGAAAACTCTGATAGAGATAATAATAAAATACTTTCTTAGTTGCTCTAGTTACGGCTGGCGGACCACGAACGTCCTTCACGCTCTTTTCTTTTGTGCTTCGTACGGCGGGTCTTCTCTCTCGTACGGCTGTTCAGCAAGGGGAACCCACAAAGTCTTCCTTTTTCCCTTGTATGCACGCGGCTACTAAGACAAAAAGAAATAATAAACAAAATCCCTCGCCTCTTCTCTCTCTCTCTCTCTCTCTCTCTCTCTCTCTCTCACACACACACACGATGGCCTTTTTGCCCCCACAAGTGACATTGGTACGTGCCCCGGTTTTATCGTTTATGAGAGAGCTCTTCCCGATCAAAATTAATGACTTATCAAAAATCGGATCAGGTTTCATAAACGATTCAAACTCAAGATATTAAGTTAATAGTTTATAAGACATCAATTGAATCTATGCTTGCCCTTTCAAAACTCGAGATTTTTCAAGATAAAATTGTAATAGACTTTTATTCTACTATATATCAAGTTCAATCAAACTCTTTCAACACACATATATACTGAACAGTATAGAGGAGAAAGGGGGAGTAGAATAACTATTATTGAAGAAACACAAGACCAATTGTAGCTCGTATGAATGAAGTCATGCAATGATGAATTAGAGATTTATTGTCTCACTCTTTCTCATATTTATGCGGAAGAGATCTGGTTAAGTCTTGGAGTAATTTTGTAATCTTCATGTCTTACATCGTTTCGAAGGTGTCAAATTCAGTCCGCTACTAATTACGCTTGGCGTTGCATGATAATTAAAGGAAGAAGCCGGTCACCCGACGTGCTTCACGACAATGCGGCCAAAGCAGCACAGTGGGACACGGTCGCATCCTCTTTTCCTTTCCTGTTTTTTAAACCTATTGCTCTTCTCTATCTTTTTCCCCACTTTATTTCTGGTTGACGTCGCTTGTGACCTCAGCCAAGGAATATCTCACAGTCGCACCAGCTATATTACCAGTTCGAACCCCTTCTGCCTCCTCCAATCCGTCCCTTAATCCTGTTGAAATTGTTGAATCATGACGAACACAAATGATCCAGAGTCCGTCCCTTAATTCTCTCTCTCTCTCTCTCTCTCTCTCTCTCTCTCTCTCTCTCTCTCTCTGTGCATTTCCATGCAATATTACTTACGCATGATTATCTGCATGCATGCAATCCTGTGAAGAAGTTCATTTGGTACCCTGTTAATTGTTCAATTAATATCTGAATTCTTATGTGTCATGGATTTGTAGGGATAAATTGCCGAAGGACATACAGCATCTCCGAAAGGTGCTGGATGATCTGGTGAGCGTGAACTCCCTCTTCACCTTCGCGGTGTTCATCGGGATATCCTTCGCAAGCTCCAACCCGCATACCCTTGAGTTGCAGAAAGGGTGCCAAGCCGACCGCCAGACGTCAATGACGCTCCTGGTCAACGAGGTGGTGTCCTTCGTGTGCTTCCTCCTCTCGACCCTCGTCGCCACGGCCCTCAAGATGCACCTCTCCATGTACATCGTGCTCCCCCGCAAAGAGGACAACGGCTTTCAGTGCCTTGCCCCGATAAGGAACTTGATGATCCTGGTGTCGACATTGGGGTCAATCCTCGGGTGTGTCTACCTGACGCTGTCGATGGTCGACGTGGTCCGCGTGCTCCTTGGGAAAATCGCTTGCGAGGCAAGCGACACAGTTGAGGCCACAGGGAGCTTGCTTGGCATCGACTCCATGGCCCTCATCATCTATGTGCCCTGCATGATGCTTGCCGTCTATCAAGCTCACCTCCATGCCAATGAGCCGTAACTACCCTAATTCATTGCCGATATTATCAAATGCCGTTGCAATGGGATCAATCAGTTATTTATTATGGCCATGCTTTTTTCTTTCTTTCTTTCTTTTAGTACTTGCCCCCATTATGTACCGGCGGCCTATATATAAAATTTTCTTTTAATGTATGAGTGGATTTGGCACAAAGCACACATTTAACTCCGCACAATCGTTTTAAGCACAAAAATTATTATTAAAGGAAACATCTCCTGGGGGAGAGTTTTGGCCAGACGCGTTCGTTGATCAAAGTGATCATCGTTTGGAATTATTGTTTTCATGCCCTGAATTCACAATGAAACCCCCGATCCCAATTGGTACGTGGCAGTCAGTCTTCCAAGCATATAAGCGCGCACCATCATCTTTTAGGATTGCTTCCTCACCTGTTTATGCATATAAAATATAAGAATTGCTGAATACAAATCAAAATTCATTTGATACGACAGCGGAGTTTTGGCCAACGACCCGTTGGTGGCCATGCGAGAATATATATCTTACACTTTTTAAATATATATCTTTTTTTTAATCATTTTTTAATTTTTTTCCTTTTTTTTTTTTTTTATTATGGCCAACAAGAGACTACAAGCTCTTGCTAACCACTATCAAGGATCGTGATCCTCACCCAAGCCGCAAGGGTTGAGCCCTCGCCTAGGTGACAATTGGTCTCATCAGATCTAGCGAGGGCTTGACCCTTGTGGCCTAAGTGAGGGCTTGGTAGCCCTCACTCACGACTGGCACTAGCCTAAGTAAGGGCCACAACCCTTGCTAGTGGCTGATGAGAGCTTGCAACCCTCGACTCACCAACCACAATGAAAAAAAGAAAATAAGAAAACGTTGCGCCGAGTACATTATTTCTTTGCTAATAATGGTAACAAGATATAAACGCTAATGAAATAAAACTCCAAGTTTTAATATGAAGTCATCCCACTTTATCGAGAATAAGTACACTAAGAATGCCTTAACTTTCTTATGACACTCACTTGAGTACAATAACTTTTTTTCATTCACTTGAATGTCACAAACTTGAAAAATCAATCACTTAAGTGTAACTGGCTATTTGCCTCGCCAAAAAATTTGAAGTTCATATTAATTGTCCTATGTGGTGTTATCGGCATTGACATGGATAATTTTTTATTTTTTATTTATTTATTTTTAATTTTTAATTTTTCTTTTCCTCTTTTTTGTACCAAGAGGATCACCAACAACCCTTGCCGGCCACAAAAGCCTCATCTAGACTGGCGAGGGTTGCCTCGCTTACGACCGGTGAGGCTACAAAGGCCTTGGGCTAGGCCATCGCAGCTTGTCCGACCGCTATCAAGGTGGCCTCGCCTAGATCTAGCGAAGGCATTCTCACCCTTGCCTGTGCCCAGCGAGGCCACAATGGCCAAGGGTGAGGCTTGCGCAGCCGACCATTGGCGAAGGCCTTCATGGGCTCACAGACTGCGAGCAAGGGCGTAAAGGCACTCATTGGCCATGGGCAAGGGCTACCTTGCTTGCAATTGAGGATGGCCTCGCCTAGGGCCTTCACAACCACCCCCAACCAAGGGCAAGGCATTCACAGCTAGTGAGGGTTGCTAGTGACCCTTGTGTGGCATAGGGAAAAAAGAAAAATAAAAAATAAAAATAAAGATCGAAAATTAAAAAAAGTAATTAATTATTAATCAAATTCAAAAATCCACGTCAGAATAGAAAATTAATTAAAATATTCACATAAGACGATTTGCTGGAAATGACACTTAAATGATCAATTTTACTTTAATGTGACAATTAATTGAGCGGAAAAAGAAAAAGCTATGGCAATCAAATAAGCATCGTACAAAAAAGATGGCACTCCTGCTTTTCTTATCTCCACTTTATAGTCTAACCAAAAAAAAAGTGACAAGAAATTATATAGTAAACATTTCTTTACTATATGACACATATTTTGACTAAAAAGTTGAATATTTTGTAATTTTGACTATTCTAAATTTGCAGCTATAATTCAAACGAAAAAAAGGAAGTATTCTTCTCCTTTTAAGTCAAGTCGAATCAAATCAGGCGTGAATTATTTGAGCAATTTGGAGACCCTAAAATCCATCTAGCGAATGTGCTTATTGCTAAGTGATGTACTATAATGTAGATAGCCATTTAAACTATGTTAAGTAAGAAACTTGTAAAATTTACTATTCAATTATCACCAATATATCATGAAACATTCTTCTTCTTCTTTTTGTTGCACTTAACATCCAGTACTCAAATTTTAGCGCTTATTTCTCTATTTCAATAAACGAGCCCCAACGAGTATTAATACGTGTACCATTTTTTAAATTATTTAGATTTACCCATTCAATTATAAATTATATGTTCTTCAGCAGGTATGGAACACATATCTCAGCTAACAAGATTGAATATGGTCCAATGTTGCCAACTGAAAAATTCGGACTATGGTTTAAGCAAAAAAGAAATCAACACATGCCGAGTTATAAGTCGGGTTTAATAAAGTTGACCCGATCCGACTGAGTCTGAAATGAGTTCACCTATGCCCTATTTCTCAAGATAACTATGAGCAGGACACTGGGTTCAGGTTCTCTTTTTGCTAGGTCTATGCATATACATAACCTTGAAAAATTTTTGGAGGAGGGCTTCTAAGAGAGAGTTTGATTGCCTTTTGGGCATTCGAACTTAGATAAAAGGGATATCTACTCTTCCCTTGCCGATGGATGCTTGCAGGTGGTCGAATCATGAGAATCATCACATAGCCTCTCTAATTTTCTTGACTTCCCACTTTTCTTTTATTTTTTTTCCCCTTCTTCTTGCTTGTCGTTTCTTCATGTAAGCAATAAGCTTCAAGCGTGAAACACGAAAAAGAGAAGAGATTGTCTTTATTCCATTTGCGCTTTTATCTCTTTCACGAACGAACAATGCTTGCAAAGCTGGCCAAGAATTTTTTTTTTTTTTCCGTCATCTCTATAAAAACCCTTTCGATCCGCGAGGTTGATAATTAAGAATACAAGACGGAAGAAGAAATCATGGTTGACGACAAGCCTTCCCCTGCTGAGACTGTCGAGTAAGAGAGTTTTTTTTTTTTTTGGGAACAAGTCGAGTAAGAGAGTTAGTCCCTTTTTTCTCTCTCTTTTATAGTAGAGTGAAGGCAACTAATCACAGTAGGAAAAATTTTATTATCCGACGAAAGGTTTCGCTTTTTAATCCTTCCAGATTAGATTGATTTGATATGGGAGAACCTTCTACTCGGTATTCTACGCCTTTGCTTTTTGAAATAACGCCTAATCTCTTTTTTTGTCATGTCGCATTTACTAGCAAGAAAAAGCTGGAGGACACAGTGGAAGTCCATCAGAAAGCGCTGGACGATCTGGTGAGCGTGAACTCACTCTTCACCGCCGCGGTCTTCGTGGGCCTGGCGTTCGCGAGCGCCGGACAGCAGAACATAGAGGGCAACAAGCAGTGCGAACCAGGAGTTCACGTGGCGAGGAGGCTGGTCAAGAACGAGGTGATATCGTTCGCCTGCTATCTTCTGTCCAGCCTCGTGGCCAAAGCCCTCAAGACCCACCTCTTCACCTACCTAAAAGGCTCGCCCCCAGAGAACCTCGATAAATGGCCGAAAAAGGCTCTGAGAGGGACCCTGTTCACTCTCTCCGCGCTAACCTCCATCATCGGCGGCGTGTTCCTCATGTACTCCATGGTCGACATGATCCAGCTCCGGCTCGGCAAGATCGCTTGCAAAGGTACCGAGACAATTCACGCTGTCGGTGCCCTGATCGCGGTCAACAGCCTCGCGCTGGTCATCTATGTACCCTTTGTCCTGCACGCCATCTATAACTCCACCAAGATCTTCGACAGCCTCAAAACCCCCGTAGAAGCAAAAACGTTATCTTCAGCTCAATAAAGATCTTCGACGAAATAAAGAAAATAAAAGATTGCTCTTCCGAACCATCAGCAGGTGCAGAACCCCGAGTTTGATGCTGTGTCTCTACTTGCATAACTAGCTACATAGAATTGCGAGGCGAGTGCTGTATCGAGGGAGGTTTCTTTGCTTTCCGGGGTATGAGTCATATATATATATATATATATATATATATATATATATATATATATATATATATATATATAAATGTATCTGTGTTCATTTTGTCGGCTTCTCTCCTTTTACTAGTTCTGCAACCAACAAGAGGCAGATTAATCAACGCACATTTGTCAGCACTATGCATATCGTTATCTAACCTATCAATCGTCGCTCGGCATAATTCAAAATCCTAGCAACACCTAACATCGCAGCCGGAAAGAAATCCCGAGCCAACCATCAAATGATGACTTATCAGAAGAGAGAAATAGAATAAGCAGCCTTTCTCCCCACATTCTCAATTGAACTGCCGGAGCGATGGATATGGATCGAGAGTCGTTATTGAGGCCGAACTCCTGGGGTTACTTACAGAGAAAAGACTAATCATGCCTCCCTTCAGATCTTTCCCAGCTATAAGGCGATTTCGGCATGGCTCTCATTCTTCCTAGCTGAGTTGCTGCCACTAGTGATTTCATTCTTTCTTATGACGTCCATTTTGTTGCCGGAATTTTGGTCCCAACTGACCAAGCAAGCCTCCTCGTCAAATCTCTTGCTCCTCTCGATATTCTCATCCGCAACATCAGCCCTCTTTTGATCGTCTTCTCTGTCTTCTCTGCACAAAAGCCAGAAACGAATATGCTAAAATCGGTTTTACACTATAAACCACTTCTATACAAGCATACAAAAAACACATCCTCTAGAAGTCGGATGAACCACTCGCTACTCCACTTGAAAGATGTCATCTTATATTCAAATTACAGTCGATCTAAACGAAATCAATGTATTTTTTTTTTTTTTTTTTTATAGCAGATAGCTCAGAACCAAAAGGTCCCAGAAAAACACCATATTGCCCAATGTCTTAAGGAAAGGGTTTAAAAGATTATGAGCAACCTGCCAAAAGTACCCAGGGAAAATAGAGAGAAGAATGAGACATTACTCAAAATTATAGAGCCATTTCTACCACTCTAATTAATTTTCAGTGGGGACAAAACAATTTGATTTTTCTTTTGCGCTCTGAGATTACCAAGAGATGTCATTCCTGGAGTTCAACTGCTTGAACAAGCTACTGAAGGCAGACTGACTAAAGTGGGTCTTTCAACGGGCAAATGTGAGTGAAACCAACTAATAGCTATGAAAATCCATTAATTGCTCACCCTGAATAAATAACCAGACCGAGTGCAACAGCAGCAAAGGCCACAAAGTACATCCAATCAACCGGTAAACGGATTAAAATTAAACGAAAATCAACAGTAGGAGGTGTAAACAAGGTCTAAATCCTAATCATGCCGAATATCCCGCAAATTAAACCTTCTCATGGTAAGCAAAGATCCTGATGAAGACAGCCCACAACCGAGGTCAACAGAGACAGGTTGAGCATTGTAGACTCATTTGTCTGCAAAGGAATAAAATATTCCCACGGATCTCATGTTGCAAGCAAGTGAACGACTGCACAACCAGAAGATTTAGTTTCTTGAATTCAAACCCTTCAGCAAAATCGGGACGAATGAGTAACAGGAACATAACCAGTGCAAATCCAACGAAAGGTAGTGCCTGCACCATTTAAAACATTGTCGTAAGTAAAAATTCCTTAAAAAAGAGAGAGTACCTTTTCAGGGTCTAGTCAGCAAAACAGCGCACATATAAGCATACCAGTGAAGTCTTAAGCATGTTCATTTTAGTTAAATCCCATCAACAAAATAACTCTGATACTCAATAATAGGCTTAATACAGAGGCAACTCTAGAAAACTGATGAAGTGAATATGATTTTCACATTTTCGACTTACGAATTGACTTAAGTTTGTTGATTACCTGATAAAAGAATAGCACAAATATAGCTGAAATGAGAAACTCCCCTGAGAATCTTTCCTTAAGCATTCTTTCCAAATTCTGCAGCTCTTACTCTCGTTCTTTGATTGGGATAAACGAAAAACATTTGGAATGAGATTTTTTTTTTTTGGTCGGTATTTGGAATGAGATTTGCGTATGTGAAAATCATACATCTGAACAAAATATAACAGACATTTGACAATTAAATGTTGATTCTTAATGAAGGGCAACAACTATCGTCTCAAGTCTTTTTCTGTCTCCAAAGTTCTGTATTTGTGTATTTGTGTTTATTCGTCACATTCCCTGCGTTTACAGTTTTGCAATAATAAGAGGGAGGTGCAGAACCACTCGTCTTGTCAGCACTAATGCATATGCTTATCTCTGCCTTTCAATGGTTGCTCGCCATGATTAACAACAATCTGGCATTAACACCCTGAAATCGCATCCGGAACGAAATCCCAAGTTGACCATATCAAATGACGACTTATCCGAAGGTAGCTTCTGCGAATACTGAAGAGGCAAACGAAATAAACAGCATTTCTCCCACATTTACAATTGAATAGCGCTTGCCATGGACATGAATCAAGAGTCGTTCTTGAGGCCGAGCTCCTGGGGTATACTTTGACAGAGAAAAGACCAATCACGCCCTCCCTTCAGATCTTTACTTGCTATGAGGCAATTTCGGTGTTGCCCTGATTCTTCCAAGCTGAGTTGCTGCCACTAGCAACTTCGTCGTTTCTTGTGACCTCTGTTTTGACCGAGCAAGCCTCCTCATCAAATCTCTTGCTCCTCTCAACATTCTCATCAGCAACATCGGCCCGCTTTTGATCGTCTTCTCTGTCTCCTCTGCACAAAAGCCAGACACGCATATGCTAAATTAAGTTTCACACAATAAACCACTTCTACAAGCATACAAAAACACATTGTCTAGAAGTCAGATGGAACACTCGCTACTACACTAGAAAGATATCTCCCTTTTATTCAAATTACAGTCGATCTAAACGAAATCAACATGTGTATTTTTTTTACAGCAGATAGCACAGAACCAAAAAGTCCCGGAAAAACACCATACTGCCCAACATCTTAAGGATAAGGCTTAACAGATTATGAGAAACCTGCCAAAAATACCCAGGGAAAACACAGAGAAGAACGGGACATTACTTGAAATTCTAGAGCAATTTCTACCACTCTAATTAATTTTCAGCGTGGAGACAAAGCCATTTAATTTCTCTTTTGCGCACTGAGATTACCAAGAGATGTGAATCCTAAAGTTCAACTGCTTGAACAAGATATTGAAAGCAGACTGACTAAAGTGGGTGTTTTAACGAGCAAATTTGAGAGAAACCAACAAATAGCTATGAAAATCCATTAGTTGCTCACCCTGAATAAATAACCAGACCAACTGCAACAGCAGCAAAGGCCACAAAATACATCCAGTCGACCTGTAAACAGATCAAATGAAAATGAAAATCAACACAAAGAGGCGTAGACAAAGTCCAAATCCCAATCATGCCAATTATCCTGCAAATTAACCTTCTCATGGTAAGCAAAGATGCGGATTAAGACAGCCCACATGTCTGAGGTCAATAGAGATAGGTTGAGCATTGTAGACCCATTTCTCTGCAAAGGAAGAAAAAACCTATGAATCTCACGTTTCAAGCAAGTGAAAAACTGCACTACCAGAAAAGGCAGTTTCTTGAATTCAAACCTTCAGCAAAATTGGGACAAATGAGTAAAAAAGGAACATAGCCAGTGAAAATCCCACGAAAGGTAGTGTCTGCACCAATTAAAATAGTCATAAAAGAGAGGGAGTACAGGTTCTAGTCAGCAAACAGCATATATAAGCATATCAGTGAAGTTTTAAGCATGCTAATCTTTGCTGAATCCCACCAATAAAATAACTCCAATACTTAATAATAGGCTTTATACAGAGGCAACTCCAAAAAACTGATGAAGTGAATATAATTTTTACATTTTAGACTTACAAGTTGACTTAAGTTTGTTGATTATCTGATGAAAGATTAGCACATACAAAGCTGAAATAAGAAAATCCCCTGAAAATTTTTCCATGAGCATATTTTCTAAATTTCCCAGCTCTTACTCTCTTTCTTTGATTGGCATAATTGAAAAAAATTTGCAATGAGACTTGCTTAAGTGAAAAACATATATCTGAACAAAATATAACGGACATTTGACAATTAAATGCTTGATTCTTAATTAAGAGCAACAACAGTCGTCTCAAGTTTTTCTGTATCCAAAGTTCTGCAAACAGTGCAAGAATAAAATTTAAGTGGTCATGGAAAAGCCCACTGATTCACATTCAAGTGATTTATCATTTCCCGCTTCTTGCATCGAGCTATTCAGAAGATCTCTGAGTCATTGAATTGTATTAAAGATGAAATAGTTCGAAGCTAGTTACATTTCAACTAGGCAGCTTCTAAACTTGTTTACAAGTACAAGTCAATTTAAAGTGAATAGATTTGACTAGAGAGCCTTACTACTCCAGCTGTCCAATGAATAGATTCGAGTGCATTGCGCTCAAAAATGCTTCTGTATGAAGATTAAGGAAAATTTAGAGAATAGGTTGACGCCAAAAGCATTTTCCATCACACATGGAGATGAGACCACTTTGAGTGATTGCAAAAGCAAAGGTAACACTGGTGCAAGTCCTATCTGGAATTAGTACGTATAGAACAGGCTAAATTCAATCAAATGCACGACATTTGCCTGTGAAACAACAAATGGATCTCATGAAAATATAGGCATTTATTCTGTATATCAGATAAAGAAGACCTAAAAGAAGGATACACTTGTATAGCACTAATAATGGCACCAAAAAGTCCAAGCATTGACATTAGTTCCACTCTGTTAGCATTCTTCACAAGATATTCCTGTCCAGAGAGAGAATATCAACTCATCGATACCAAAATAATATATCAATTATCCACAGTAAGAGAAAAAGAAGCAAAAAAATCTCTTGCAACAAACACCTCAAGCTCCCAGTACAGCCAACTTAATAAGTTGGGGGAAAACTATCACTGACAGAACTTCTCTACACTGACCTGACCTTTCTTCTGACTAACAACACCATTAAGTATGGTCTGATTCAACTTTTAGCAATGTCTCTTTGGTACTTCGATTATGATGAGATAAATGATGCATGTGTTTTCTAGTCCTGGACTCAATAAAAACTTGAAAATACCTGCTAGGCATAAAGAAAACACGCGTGGTAATGACATAAATCCTACCTTCAAAATTTTCTTCACCTATAAAGTTGTGCTACTATACTGAAGGTAATAAGGTTTTACAATTCTGTTTCTTTCCAATTTTACATCTAGATAAATTATAAATAAGAATGCAACAAACGGGCTATACATCACCTAAGACATGATACTACAAGCTTGCTTCATGCATAAGACCATTCAAAAAGGTGAACCGGAAATATTTTTAAGAACAGAAACCAAAAGAAGATATGACTTTGCATACCTCACTGACATTACTGACAGCATAGAGTGTTGCCCCAGCAATAATTAGTGCATCACCTTTCCGAGGGTTGCTTCCAGCTAAGAAAGATAACAGATGCGTATAACGTGATAATTTCACTCAATCAGATGTAATAAATTTGAAATATGACACTTGAATAGAAGAATTTCTAGTATGCAATAAAGAGACTAGTGCAAAATCATTTACTTTTTCTACCATATCCATGATTCTTTATATTAGCAACTATTACAAATTAGCAGCTTTAGCTGCGTATTCTTTCCCCTCTAAACAATCTTTCTTGGACAAAGTTACCATACTTCCATTGCTAAGAAACTCCAATAATGGAATCTATATATGTGAATAGAAACATGAAGATCACATGCCATAGAAATATATTAACATAAGAAGCATCACAAAAATGGCTGTTCAACAAAAACCATACATTTGACAAATCGATTTGTAGTAGCATGAGAATTTCTAAGAACAGCAATCAACAGAAAACAAATAAAGGAGAAACCTAATAATAGTTGTGGGACACAGTAGAGTCTCAACAGGTAGTGCACTTGATTACATTGAAGCAGACATATGTCAAGTACCTGATCTATCGCCAGCATGAACATCTGAAAAGACAACCATAACAAGGCCAGCAACGCAAACAAGAACACCAGCTATTTTCTTGAATCTGTACTTTGTGCTCAAGAAAAGCCAAGTAAGAAGCATGACCGATGGGATTGACCAACAATCCAGGAGCATGACACTTGTTATGGATGTGTACTGATAGGCCTTCACCACTGTGAGTATAGTGAACATTAGACAAATAAATAAGGTACAATATAAAGATCAAATGTCAACAGCAGAGACATGATTAGACTTGGTAGCACAGCTTGTTCAAGCCCCGTTTAGTGGTAGGTTTCACGAGAGGTTTGCTGTTTATCTATTTTAATAAAGGAACTTGGCTGGTTCTTTTGTTCTTTTGTCAATATGTTATTTATTAAAAAAAAATTACCCAATAATTAACAAAAGCAGAGTCATAGAGACATGATCTCTAAAACGTCTAGCTATTAATAGATTATTCAGAAGGAAATGCTAAGAGGAGTACCTGACTTGTTTACATCACTACTCAGATCTTATATTTTCTCAGGGCAGTTTATAAGAAACAATTAATCGTATTGTGAATGTAGGAGCTCATGCTAGTAAAAAGAGCAGCCTAATTGAATGGCGCATCCACAGTTTCAGGATTTTATTGGTCATTCAATTATAACCTGGAGCTCAGGTCAACTAAAGAAAGATATGGACATTGAATCAAAGTTTTTTAACACCATAAGAAAGTAATCACCAACAAAGCATTCTGGCATTTTATTATGAACAAGGAAGCAACAATATAGAGGGCAAAAGGATGTGATTCGATCCAAAGAAGCAGCAACCATGCTAATGGTATAAGACTTGCTTCAGTTGTTGGAAAAGTCTCAATCACCAGAAAGCTTGAAGAAGCCATTTACTGACAATGGATTTAATTGGATTGAGAATCAGATGCTATGAGTATAAAACACCTCGGCCGTCTGTTGACCATGGATTTTAATGGACAAAAAGTTTATATGACCAGTCAACAACACAAACAAAAGAGATAGGAACGAGAACGTAGATTTTGTGCTATTATCATGGGACCTTCTACAAACTGAAAGACACTCACCAAGAAAATTGGCCTCCACATCCACCACTCCAAGAATAACATAGTAGTACCACTTCGCCTGCACCAGTTTTAAGAATTAAGTTGAACTCGCATGAACGGAGTGATTGGAAAAGATACACAGGAAGAAAGCAAAATCAGCCGAAACAGAAGTGCACAAAATCAATCAAAATATCTGGAACTTGTCTCTTCTTAATTCTAGCTTCCACCAGTAAACAATTGATTATTAGAGATACCTTAAAATATTATCTAAATAGATACTCCAATATAATACTATGAAGGTTCGGAGAACATCTTCAATATCTTGTTCAAGAGATCTGCCTCTTTAGAACATCCCCCACCTCTCAACAGCCTTCACATTGCTGCTCTCATGAAAACCCAATTTAGAACTGTTGCATGTTCATATTGAGTTCTAGAAGTACAACGTTTGCTATATAACCAAGAAAAACATATGATGCAAAACACCAAACAATCATAGGCCTTTTCTCAACTGTGAACTTTTGTGGGACCAATACCAAGTGTTCTAAAAGCTTAAACTATCAAAAAAAGACATGATTTATTGTTTAAATATTCTAACACTCCACCCCCTCCCCCCCTTCTTCTCCCCTCCCAACACTCCCACTCATAGGTTGGCCTTTGACCTAAGACTAAATTATGGAAATATATAATTAAGAAGACAAATGGGATGTAGACTAATTTTAACTTGGGACCTCCTGCTCCAATACTATAAAAAAATTTGTAGAACCACTGCCAACCATTCAAAAAATTTAATTTTTTAATAGAGGTGGTGTTTAACAAATAAATATTCGAACGTCAACACCTTCGATGTCATGAAAGATTTTGTTTGAGTCTGTCTTGATCACCCTATAAAGATGTCTTTCTTTTCTAAGGCTCCGTTTCCTCTAAAATCAGCATTAGACTCATCTAGCTGCCATTTTTAGGTTCTCTTGGCAATGTTAAAAAATGAAATACAGGAAAAATAGCAATAAGCATCCCTGTGAACAAGAATATCAGACCATACATGACATTTTACTGCTCCTCCTATAGAAGTCTTAATCATATTCTTTCTATTTTATGACAAAAAATCACTAGTCACCTAAACTTTTGGTGAAAAGTCTTCGAGAGGTTAATTAGTCAATTCTATAGGTTGTAAGAGCCAATCCAATTACCGCATCTTTCACTTGTATGTTGAACATACAGAGATAAAACCTCAATTAGCAATTGACTTGTTACTTCCAATTAGATGTTGAAGAAGGAGGCCGGTATATACAAATAATCAATCAACAAGGAATTGATGAAAACTAAACAAGCAAGTTCGACTTTATTTGAAGATATTCAAAACCAAGAGTCCCTGGATTTTACATATAGGAGGCATTTTTGGACAATAGCATGACTTGTTTGTATCAGGTGTTTTAGAAAAAATCCTGGCACATGGACATTCTAACAGACCCGATGTCATCAATGGCTCTGATATTTTCCTGTCAACAGAAGAGCAAATGTCTAGAAACAGCTTCCCAGCCTAATTTTAGTTATAAATGAAGAAATCATTTCATACACGTATGGACACACACATAGTCACAGTGTGATCCATGGGTGATCGACAACCGATCAGCAGAAAGCAACAACTAGCTAGAACAAGATGACAAATCAAGAAAAATAACCTTGAGAGGTTGCCTGTGATAAAGCATCAGACTTCCATAGACAATTGCCAGCAACACATAGTTTAGAGCAGACTGCGAAGTCGGCGCATTGATTCCTGATGCTCGCAAGCACAGAAGAACGGCGGTGAGAATCGGAAAGAGAGTGAGGGCAGTAGAACAATAATTTCCAACTCGGTAGAGATGATGAACTAAAACATCCCGACAATATGTACAGCCATGTCCATTTAATCATTAACATACCAAGCCAATACAAACATTATCGTAATTACAAACTACCCATTGATAAATCAATTGGACATACTCAATTGATTGTATTTATTCGAGGCCACTACATCCTCACTGAAGGTAGAAAAAGGAGAAAAAATCGGTGAAATAAAAAGAAATTTCACTGTTAACTAGACTGGAAAGAAGAAGGCAATGGGGAATTAGGCCGCAACCAAAGAGTCAATATCAGAAACAAGAGAACTCACAGCTGCACTACAACAAAATCGGGAAAACTACGACGAGGCATGGGAACAAATCGGAATTCAAAATAAAGGGTGATGAGAAGAACGGGATGATCGATGACAAAAGGAATGAAAAAGGGAGGGACCTTTCTTGGAGAGCTCGGAGGAAGAGAAGCCGGTGGAAGTAATGAGAAGAGAGAGAAACTGGCCAAGAACAAGCCCCACCAATGTCTTCTTCGTACAAAGCTCCTTCCAGCTGAACCCCATCCTCCCCGTCTCCTCTATCTCTCCTCTCTTTCTGTGTGTGTGCGTGTGTATATATATGAGTGATGATGAGCTAACTCATTCAAATGGGGCGTTTCCAAAAGGAGGACCAGTTAAAAATAATAAGGAATTGGAGGAGTCACGGGCCACAGCTAGACCAGACCCGACCAGACCCGACCAGACGAGGACGACGAATGATGGAATCCGATCGAAAACAGAGCAACGACGGCTGAATTTCCGAATACCCACTTGGAGTTTCGACGGGGGAAGCGATTCCCACACGCGGCGAAGTCGGATTTCGCGGGAACCCGAGATCGAAAAGCGAAAACGACGGGCACAGAGGGAACAGAGGACGGGAAAAAGGAGCGATTTTTAAGTCAGAATCGAAAAGTCAGCCACAGCGGCTGGCTATGCGGAGTTGCCAATATTCTCCTCAACCTACCCACTGAGATCGACAGAGAGAGAGAGAGAGAGAGAGAGAATGGGGGTCGTGTCAGAGCGTCTGAAGCCGTTGAATATGGGGCGGCAGAGCTTGAAGCAGAAGACGCTTTTCCGCCCCCTCCTCCTACCGCCACCCCCAAGATTATAATAAGTTGCGGCTTCGCTTTCAGATTCTCTCCTTCACTGTCTTTCCTTCCTGGGTTTTCCACGAGGGCGATGATGGCGATGATGATGACGGCGCCTTTCCCTCCCAGAGGGTGACCTGGAGTATCGTCTTCTATGACATATGCACAGCGTATATGGGCCCTGCTCCTCCCACCCATCAAAACAAGTCAAAGGTTCCTTCTTTATTTGCATTTCACCATCTTATTCTCTGTCCATGTTGATAAAGTACAGGGCCTACCACCTAAAAAAGGGTTTTGGCAGCACCCTAATAAACTCACCCCCTTGGACCCTCTTCTCTCTCTCTCTCTCTCCAGAGTAGCCTCTTATCTTTAGAACCTTTGACCTGGCCATTCCAAAGCTTCATCAATATTTAAATACATTAAAAAAAAAAATAGACTCACCGTATTTAGGCCGGCTCCTGACATTTCATATTCACGTTGCATTGGCTATATCAACCCCTGTCAGTCTCACTCTTCATTTAAGATTACTTATTACATCTTTTATTGGCTATTGATATTGATTTGACTACATTAATCCTTACGGATCCCACTCTAAATACCTCTTATTATTGGCTCCCAGTATCCTTATATTGAATTAACTATATTATCCTTTTACGATTCTAATTTTAATTTAAGATTATATCTTACATTTATTTCTTCTTCTTTTTTTCAATTTTGTTAAAAGAAAAGACCTACCCACGTCACTTTCAAACGATTTTTTTTCACCCCAGCCGATTCATCCACATTCGTTATATTTCAATGTTTCATTCATCTTTGTCTTCTTCAAAACTTATTCTTCATTATTATAACCTGAGTAGGCATTAATCATATATCTGAGTATATAAATGTTAATTTTATCTGCAAATTGCTTACTTTATTTCCATAAATTATTTTCATGATTTTGAATTTTTCAACTTTGAATTTTAGTGCAGATTTAGTCAAAGATTGAATATTATGATTGATGTATACATTATACACAGTTTACTCAAAGATTATCCTCCTACTTGTGCTTAAATTACTTTTTGAATAATTGCTTCCTAATATAAAATATATATATAAATCATTAACAAACTTTTTTTTGCCAAAATAATAAAAATTAGGTAGCTATCTATAAAATAACTTTTTTAAAAAAAGAGGTGCACCAATTTTGTTCCAAAACAAGAAAGAAAAGGAAAAAACCAAAAAAGAAGAAATAAAAGCAAGCGTCGGTGTGGGTTCAAATCCCACAGCTGTCACAAATTCATGTCTTATGATAGGATTGATGCCGCTTCTTGCCCTTTTTGCAATAAGGTGCCTAACTCTATCAATCACCTCTTTTTTGGATATTGCATTAGCTTTCTTTTGGGCTACTAGATGCAATCTTCCCTTGACCAAGACTTGAGAGGAGACTCTTAGTTAGGCCATTACCTTGCTCTTCGGCAAGGAGTTTTACAAATGTGTTGCCCGTTTCTCCTTTGGAACGCTTTGTCACATCATCTTGAAGAACAAGAACAATATTTTTTTCAGGAGAGCCGCTGTCTATTTCGATCATTAAGAAGCATCTCCTCAAAGTCGTCAAAGATAAGGCTCTTACCTTCAAGAATGTTGAGGACTCTACAGGAGATACAACACTCATGGGATGTGGACCCCATTATTTCTCTTCCACTAATCGTAGTTGGACTGGGTAGGCATCTCGTTGGTTGCTAGGTTGCCGTTAGGTCGTTTTGTTGTTGTCGCTTGGCTTTTTTCACCGCTTCCTTCCACTCATAATGAGCATGTTCATATTGAGTGCAAGTTTTTAGAAATGTGTTACTTGTACAGTTTGACCTCCCCAATTATATTGCTTACTTTTATCACACAAAAAAAATAAAAAGAGCAAGCGTCGGTCTTAAATCAAGAGTGAGCCCCACATTTAATATTAATAAATATTATTGGAGAGGGGCATTGGTAGTTTTTTTTTTTTTTTGTGGCCTGGGAACCACCGCACAGCCGGCAACCGGCGATATAAACCCGGGGTGAACCGAGCCCACCCACTTGACCCGGCCGCGGGTGAGTCGCGCAATGCGCACGCCGGAATTTGAACCTCCCCCTACTGTAATTAGAGGGGGAAAGGCCCAACCCAACGTGCCCACAGCGGGGTGGGTGGGGGCATGGGTAGTTTATCTCAAGTAAAATTGAAACAAATGAAAAATAAATAAATAGATAAAGTAAGAAATCATCTTAAATCCAGAATGGAGCCCGTAAGGGTTAGTGTAAAATGGGGTGTTCAAAAAAATTTATGGTCTTTCTCACGTTATACGCCATCAATGTTTTGAAAATGAAGATATTTCTTTATTAAGCATCAAAAGAAAAGCTTTTTGAGCCTCTTCCCATTTTGAACTCTTCAATGATAGCAAACACCAGTGATGCTCTCGTGTACATTAGCCTTTTTAAGGAAAATAATCAGATATCAAAGGCGTATAATGAAAAATTGGGACAGCGACGTGCCAATCCATACACCAAAACCCCATCAAAGTCAGACCCGAGAAGCTTTTAGATGGCAAAGGCAAGGGATGATTACGATTGTTTTGGCTCTCGGGTAATTGCTTTTTTTATTTGGCTATAGAACTGCAGAAATCTGATGGGGTCAATCCGAATAAAATACTAGCAAAGTCCCCTCGTTCAACAGTCAATAAGCAGGCCTGCACTGTCCTTCCCTTCCAATCTACTTCCCGCCGCTGCCTCTTTTTCATGCATAAACTGCTCTGTATATCCGTATGAATCTACTTGCTTGATAAATTTATCCTTCTTTTATCGAAACACATCCCGCTCCATCCTCCTGAGCGAAAAGTTTTTAACTCGAAAGGCGAAAGCAGAGCTCTGCTCCCACCCGTCAAAACGAGTCAAAGGTTCGTGTGTATTTATTTTATTCCTGTCCATGTTTTTATAAATACAAGGCCTACCAGCCAAAAAGGCTTTTGGAAGCACCCCAAAAAACTCACCTTTGGACCCCCCCCCCCCCACCCCCTTCTCACAAAAGTAGCCCCTTACCTTTCATAATCTTTGACCCGGCCATTCCAAAGCTTCGTGAATATTTAAATACATAAAAAGATTCTCGTCTTTGTCGTGTTTCACGCGATCGGTGTTTTGAAAATGAAGATAGCTTGAAAAGATAAGTTTATTGAGCCTCTGCGTGAGATGCTGGCGTGTGCAGGTGTCTACATTAATTCTCTCAAGGAAGATAATTGGATATCATAGGCGGATAATGAAAAATCGAGACAGCGACGCGCCAATCCATACGTCAAAACCCTATCCAAATCAACCCAATAAGCTTTTAGATGGCAAAGGCAAGGGATGATGACGATGGCTTTGGCTCTCGGGATAATTGTTTTTCATTTGGCTGCAAAACTGCAAAAATCTAATGGGGTCAATGCGAATATAATACTAATGAGTTCCCTCGTTCAATCATCGATATGAAGATCTTCACTGCCCTTCCCTTCCAATCTGCTTCCAGCTCCTACTTCTTTTTCATGCATAAACTGCTCTGTATCCTTATAAATCTACTCACTTGATAAATTTAACCTACTTCTTCTATCGAAACACACCCAACTCCATCTCTCTTGAGTAAAAAGTTTTCGACTCGAAAGGCAAAAGCAGAGCCCTTTTCCAAAATCATGGAGTCCGAGCATCTATGAGCAAGTTAACCATGAGTTGATACTGTTGGATATTTCAATAGTTTTCAAAATTTCGAAAGTTATTAGTCTTGTAACAATTTTCTACCATCATCAATTTGTAACCATTTTTGTCCGCCAATAATCTATAACGTTTTTGTAAAGTTTTATAATGACCGGCTTTCTAATGGTAACATTTGATTTATTTCTTTTTCAACCTCCATTATTTGGAATGGTCGTGTATTAATTATCAACAGACTTATAGTGATTTGCAAACAGCTCTCTTTTCATTATCTACACACAATTGAAAAGTGATATTGGATATAAAAATCAGAAAATCCTTATTTCCCTTGTTCCATCTCATTACGTATTTTTCATTTCCTTGCTAGGTTATACAAATAACGTTGTTCTATTTCCTTCCATTATTCAATGTGGAATAAAAAAGAAAGTATGTTGTATCTTGAGCGAATAGCTACTAAAAACTTATGTACCGAGTTCGTACTCCGAGAGACAAAATTATCCTTAAGAATAATACTTGGACGCCTTAAACATTTATTTTTATCTTCTAACATTTTTCAACGTATTTAACAATTATTATTATTTTCATGTTATTTAATATTTTTCCAACAAAGAATCTTAAGGATAATCGACATATGGATTCTCAAAGTGAAATTATTGTTGCTACCACCACTGTTTGAATTGGACAGGGACTCAAAGATGGTGAAGGATAGGTATTGCATACTCTTGGCGGTTTGTCGTGGGACATTACCAAGCATCAACACGAGTTTTTGGTCGTTTCAGTAAGGTTATTAAGTTAAAGGTAAAATCGTTTTTTTTTTTTTTAACTTTGAATTAAAGCCTAAAGGGTGTAATTGTCATATCGGTGTGCTTTTTCAGTCTCTTGAGGAATCATCACCATTATCTCTCATTTTGTTGATGATCTTTATTGAGTTTGAAAATTAAGTGAATTGAACTACTGTCAAGGCTTGCTTTACGCGATTCTTAGCCTAAAATAGGCCAGTGGTTCCTTTTGTTGGCTTGACTAATTGATAACAGCACCTTAAAAGCTGTTCGGTTAAATTTGGTGCCATTTATATGTAACAAGTTTAAGTGAATGCAAGACTCCTTGCCATGTTTATGGCTCGAAGTCGATGAACACGTACAGAGGTTGTGATCCTTTCACTCCGATTTTTTAAATTTGACGTCACGTAAAAGAACTCGTGTGTTTTCTTCAAATTTGATTTGATCGAGTCAGATAGACTCCATGAATTTGTGCTTTTATACTTTTTTATGGAGGATGCTTACAAATTTTCAAAAGTTCTATTTAGAAAATCTTTAAAGCAGCATTGTGATCCTGTTTGGCTACTTAAAAAGAGAGAGACAAAGAAAAGGAAAATCAGAAATGAAACGGAAAGGAATCGGGCTAACTTATATATTTATTTCTCTGTCTGTGTATTTTATTCTATGATAAATAAAAGGCTTGAAAGCACCCTGAAAAACTCACCTTTGGACTCTCTCTCTCTCTCTCTCTCTCTCTTTCTCAAAAGTGGCCTCTTTCCTGTTATAACCTTTGACCTGGCCATTTCAAAGCCGCGTGGAATATTTAAGTACATATAAAGATTTATCGCCTTTGTCGTGTTATACAAAATCGGTATTGTGAAAATAAAGATATTTCTTAATTGAAAATCAAAAGATAAGTATGTTGAGCCAGGCTCCTCAACCGAGGGCCTCCTTCTTCCCAGGCTAGTTGAGAGCCTCTGGCGGGGAGGGAGGGCTGGGTTCTCACCACCCACAAGGCCGTCCCCAGTAGTCTCTTAACGGAGCACCCGGTAAGATTGCATTCATTATTTTAACGTGCCGATGCCTACACGCCCCTACACCTTCTAATTGTATATGTATCTTTTTCTTCCCAACCATACATGGAATACCAACGATTTCATGCTAAAGAAAGGCTTTACGTTGGCAACCCATCACTTCAAATCATTTCCACACTAGATTTTCTCTGGAGGTTCATTGAATGTATAGCCTCTTCCCATTCGAACACTTCAGTGCCAATAAGCTTGCAACATGCTGGCGTGTGCGTGGTGTCTACATTAGCTCTTTTAGAAAAGATAATCGGATATCACAGGCTGAAAGTGAAAAATTGGGACAGCGACGCGCCAATACCTACGCCAAAACCCTATCGAAGTCGACCCGAGAAGCTTTCGGATGGCAAAGGCAAGCGATGATGATGATCGTTTTGGCTCTCGGGATAATTGCTTTTTAATTTCGCTACAAAACTGCAAGATTCTGATGGGGCCAATGCGAATATAATACTAATGAATTCTCTCGTTCGATCATCGAAACGAAGGACTTCCCTTCCAATCTGCTTCCTACAGCTACTTCTTTATATATATATAAACGGCTCTATATCCATATAGATCTACTAACTTGATAAATTTATCCTACTTCTTGTATCGAAACACATCCAACTCCATCCCTCCCGAGTGAAAAGTTTTCGACTCGAAAGACAAAAGCGGAACCCTTTTCCAAAATCATGGAATCCAGGCATGTAAAAGCAAGTTAACCATGAGCCGAGGTGGGACAGCCTCTTCGTCTTATACATAGATTAAGCACACCCAAAAGTTCCGACCAAAGGGAAAAAAGAATAAGTACACGCGAAAGTGCGTTGACTTGTACCGTTTAGATAGAAATAAAATGGGGGAAGTCAACACGCTTAAGCTCTAAACTAAAGGAACGATTGCTGTGCTTACACACTAGGCTAACGTTTCCCGTAAGCTCCGTGGGACCACCTACCACTAGTCTTCGAGTAGGAGAGGTTCATTGCACAGCCTCAACGCCGCATTCGTTGATTAAGACCCAAAACTTATGCGAGGAAAATGAACACACTTGAGTCAACTCTGGGATCGGCAGCACCCTTTCATCTTCCCGAAGCCATAAAGTCAAATCCTATCAAGTATATATGCGCCTCGGTTTAAAGGCTCTTTCTCCATGATTTTCTCTGAAGAAGTGTAAAAAAGAAAAAATTATAAATCATGAGATGATGAAGTTTACTAGCTAAACCCTAGAGAAATTACTCATGGCATATAGGCATGCACTTACTTTTCTAATTCGGTTTCTAATACGGGAAGATAAAGTTTTGATTATTGCTTTTCAGTTCCCAAAAATTGGCATTGTGGGATAGGCCTTATTGGTTTTTTGTAAGCCCTTGGCCCATTCTATATTCGCTTGTAGAGGCCAGACCCCGCCCGTTTTAAATATCCATTATTAAGCGTATGAGAGAGCGTGAATGATTATATTTGTAGGGTATAGTTTAATGAAGCCGGACATTACGTACATACAGGTGAATTAAGCTGCTTACGACTTGATTCCAAGATTTCTGAAATTGATCCTTTTGAATTGGTGCAATGCATACTTTAAAGTGTTTGGTTCATTAGGTGTTGGTCATGTGGGCTGTCGCAATCAACCGCTTATGCCTATTTTTACTAACCATCCATTTACTAACCATCCATTCAGCAATAGCTTCTCCCAACACCCCCCACCCCCAAAAGAAAAAACTTAAATTAGATATACTGATATTCATTAATTTTCCTATGTGATTTGGTATCTTTTCGTGAAAGAACCTAACTCATAAGCAAGTGTTCCTTGGGATTGGCAATTTTATATATGATATGATAATTATAAATTACACTAGTCAAAATGGGTAATTAACCTATTTTTTTAACTTATATTTGATTAGCTGAATTGTTATACGGGTTAGTTATATTTTATAACTAAGTCATAAATGGATTTAGAATAGGAAGATCCAATAAAATATAGATATTACATGGGTTCATAACTTACTTAAACTAAACCTACCGCTATCTATAACTCTCTCTTCACTTTCTCTCGTCATTTGGCTATGCCATTTTGGGCTTTGCACTCATCGCACTCCACGGTCTTACCTCAATTTAGATATGAACTTTTTTACATTTGATAAATATATGAAAGTATTTTAAAAATATGGATTGAGCTAAGTTGGCTATGGATTATTAGATTTTTATTATATGAGAATCGTTAAAACAAATTTAATAGATCAATTTGAGATAGATCATTTTCGACTGACCCAACCCCACCCGACCCCACCCGACCCATCCATTTGGTAATGTTACTATAAATGCATGAACAGCTATAATTGGACTAGCAAGGGGGCCTAATACTTGCCTGGGCCTGCAAAACCGGTCATGTCAGCTAGGTGGACCTAGCTTGGTTGGGCTACAAGAGATTACTGTTGACCCATATTTGAGACATGAATACCAACGGCTACTAGCCTTCTCTTGCGGTTGGTAATTTGGCATAAGAAAAGGCAAATTTCATTCCATAGTGAATTTACTAATATTCTTGCCCCTTCTATGAAGAATGGCAAGCTATCCGTGACAATTACCGACCCATCTATTCCACAAATTTACCAATTAGGGAGCTTACAGTTGTGGCCATGGATTGGAGCCCTCACTTCATCAAGTTCAGACCATGATGGGTGAGCAAGTGAACCTGAGTATGTCCTGATCTATTTTTTCTAAATTCTGAAATGTAAAATATTTGGGTATTCCATTATGAGAGGTGAAGAAAAAAATTATACTCGAAAATTAGAGAACCCTTTAGGTGGACCATATCTCGTAAGAGATGTTTGAGAATTAGTAAGCCCGTATAATAGTCGTATGCTAGAATGTGGAGGGGTGGATACTATTTTGCACGGTGTCTCAATCGATTTATCGGCCTTGTATCCCCGATTTGAGAGACACTGTGATTGATTCCCGGTGTCCACAGATCGCTTATCAAGTAAACTCAAGAGGTAAGATTGCAATCTCAAGGGACGAAATTTTCCCATAATTTGTACGAACGACCTCGTACTGCGCCAGTTCGCATGGGGATCTGTGCCGTTCTTCGGGATCTGGATCTTCTGTTGACCTGCGTCGTCTCCAGGAAGCAGAAGTGAGTGATAGAAAAAGTTAAGAAGAGAAGCTGCACGCCACTCCCGATCACTTTCCCACACCACTGCCGGCTGCAGAGCAGCAGCAGCAACCAGCAGCAGCATCACACATGGCAGCTCCTCCTCCTCCTCCTCCTGCTCCAACCCGCCAATCCCTCCTCTTCCCTCTATCCCCCTCCCCAACCCCGTTGATGAAGCTGCTCGCCGTCTCTCTCCTCTGCTCCCTCTCCTTCATCCTCGGCTCCTACACCAAGTACTCCGCCACCGTATCTCCTACGCTTCGAGCTCCCCACTTGTCGCCCTCCCGCTGCCTTCCTCTCCCGCTCAACTACTCCGCCGCCAAGCCCCTCGACTTCGAGCCTCACCACACCATCCCTCTGCCTCTGCCTGGCCAGCAGGCCGCCCGTCTCTTGGCCCCCTGCCCCAAGAACTACACCAACTACTGCCCCTGCCAGGACCCATCGAGGCAAAAGAGATTCGCCGTCGAGAGGTTCTTCCACCGGGAGAGGCATTGCCCCGAGACCCACGAGCGGCTCCGGTGTCTGGTGCCTAGGCCGGTGGGATACAAGAGCCCCTTCCCCTGGCCCAAGAGCAGAGACTATGCCTGGTTCAAGAACGTGCCCTTCCCCAGGCTCATCGTCTACAAGAAGACCCAGAACTGGGTCAAGTTGGAGGGGGACCGCTTCTTCTTCCCTGGGGGAGGGACTTCGTTCCCGATGGGTGCCAAAGGCTATGTGGATTTGGTCAAGCGGGTCGTGCCTTTGAAGTCCGGGGCCATAAGGACTGTTCTTGATGTTGGTTGTGGGGTAGGTGTTGTGAAATTCTTATGCTTTCTAGTTGGAGTTTCTCTCTATTGTGTTTCTGTTTTCCATTGATTACATTATACTTGAGCTTTCCTTAGATTAGCAAGTTGATTAGGATCGAGTGATGCTTCAATTTAGGGGGAAAACGCTGTCTCTACCATCCATTTTCAGTATAAGCCCTGTTCTGACTGGTTTTGTTGTCTAGCTCTTACGTTCATTTAAATGCTCTCTATGTAGAAATCAAGGGTAAAACTTATAAGCATGTATCAACTTGAACTGAGACTGGGACGTAGTTATATTCATTTGCATCGATACCCAGTTCTTTTTGTTCTCAGTATCAATGTTTCACAGATACAGAAAAGCTAATCTCATGTTTTCTTGCAACTAAAAATGAGTTAATTGTGGTTCCTTCCTTCGGTTTTTTCATTCACCACACATGCGGTCCTTTAATATATTGTTTCGATGAATCACGTTGCTTTGAAGTGTAACATGCTTGTCTACTGTGGAAATGGCTCTAAGTAAAATAACACCTTTCTAAATTGGTAACTTGCCTACACATTACTGGTGGAATCAATTGCTTCTTAACTTTTTTGTACTTGTCTGCTCTTCAAATCCCATTAAATGCTGTAAGTTCCCCAGGTTGCAAGCTTTGGAGCTGCCCTGTTGGATTTCAACATCATTACTATGTCAATTGCTCCAGTAGACATACACGAAGCCCAAGTACAATTTGCCTTGGAGAGAGGACTTCCAGCGATGCTCGGCATACTAAGCACCTACAGATTACCGTACCCATCAAGATCTTTTGATATGGCTCATTGTTCTCGCTGTCTTGTTCCCTGGACTAATTATGGTACTCATCCTTGCATCCTCTGCTTACATTGGAACTGAACTCCTTTATTCCTTATTTTGGACTTTGGAGTTGAGGCAATTGGATTTTTCCATTAATATCAGAAGACATTGTAGAACCAGCGTGAAATGTTGCCCTTCCTGTTTTTCAAATTTTTGCATCTTCTCTAAAAGTGCTTTCTAATTTCAATTCTGTTGAATTCTTCTAAGGAAATCACAATCTTATCAGGGAGAACTCGACTGGATTCTTACTAGTAACGTCGACTATCAGTGATGAATCGAAGCACTCTGCGAATCTATAGTTCTGTACTTCCTTAAATAAACTATTCTTTAACCTCTGTTCTCTGTTTTCTATACGTCACTCTTATCTAAGAGACTTCTACGTTAAAGAGTTTCAACGGCACGATATGACCATATTTTCCATGTAAAGCGGTAGCAGGATGGAATAGTCTTCATTCCATTTGATTCTGAGATTCTCTGTTGTATCTGGGGCTTCAAAATAATCCTCTTGCATGCCATTTATTCATACAATTCTACTCTCCAATTGTTCATTCTTTGTTGTTGCCTGCAATGTGACAATCTCTAGATGGACAATATCTGATGGAAATCGACAGGGTGCTGCGCCCCGGTGGTTATTGGGTGTTATCTGGACCGCCTATAAGTTGGAGGACCAGCTACAAGGGTTGGGAAAGAAAGGCCAAGGATTTGGAAAACGAGCAGAATATTCTGGAAGATCTTGCCAGGAGGCTGTGCTGGAAGAAGATTGCTGAAAGGGGACCCATCGCCGTTTGGAGAAAGCCTACCAACCACATGCATTGCATCCAAAAGTTGAAGGCTTGGAAGTCACCCAAGTTATGTGCTCAGGGTAATCCAGATGCCGGTTGGTGAGTTTCTTCAGCTCGTACCTTATGTTCTACACTTCCAGCCTAAACTTGAAAAACCTCATTCGTTGCTCTTGATCAGCACGATAGAACAGTGCCCATTGTCATTTGGTGAATTAATGTGATTTCTACTGCCCCTTGTGGGCAGCAAGCTTCTAATGATAAACTAATTGATATCCCATTTGACCATGCATAAAGGAAAGATGCAAAATGTTAAATGTTCAACCGATGGACATCTCACAAGTTGCAGATTATCTATTCATTCATGCAAAAGCAAATTACGTTTTTTGAAGATACACGGGACCATTTCTGAGGTCGAGTGGTGTCCTGAATGTGGGTTTAGTACTTATATGTATGGTACAAGTGGATGGACGAAAATGGCAAGTTCATAGGTCTGTCAGCTGTATCTAACAATTTTCTGGCCCATGCTCATTCTATTTTTCTTCAAAGGTACACAAAGCTAGAAACATGCATCACTCCTCTGCCGAATGTCAAAGACATCCATGACATATCAGGCGGTACCCTTGAGAAATGGCCGAAAAGATTAAATACTGCTCCTCCAAGGACTAGAAGTGAGATGGCAGAACGAATTGCAACTAAGGCCTTCAATGAAGACAATCAGTCATGGAGAAAGAGAGTTTCTTATTATGAGATAATTCTTAAATCCCTCGCCCGAAGAAAATATAGAAATATTATGGATATGAATGCTGGCCTTGGAGGATTTGCTGCTGCACTGGCTAAGTATCCAGTTTGGGTGATGAATGCAGTCCCATACGATGTGAAGAATAATACGCTCGGCATTATCTATGAGCGCGGCCTTATTGGAACATACATGAACTGGTAAGAGCTGTTGAGACTTGCATAGTCTCTCTCCCTCTGCACATGTGCACATAGATATATGATTGTAGATGTATTTTCCATCTTTTCTCTAATAAACCTGGAAATTTTTGTTATCTATTCAAGATCTTGCCTTTTCTGATCTTTGAGTAGAGATCACAGAACTTGATGTGTTTTGACCTAAGATATGCTTTTGGGATACATTAGAGAATTATATATCTGCTGCTCATAATTTGGTGACTAAAGTGCCGTAGAAAATATATGCTTGCAGGTGCGAGGCCTTCTCTACATATCCTCGGACTTATGATTTGATTCATGCCAATGGTCTGTTCAGCATGTACATACACAAGTAAGCAGTACAGCTCTGTCTCTGCTCTTTATGAGGCATTGGGAGTGTTACTTATGAATCGGAAGTATGAAAAACTAGGAAACAAAGCAGGATGACTGTGACTTGTCGTACTGAATCTAGCTGCCATGACATGCTAGTCTCTGGTTCATTATCTCTGCCTGTTTTTTAGATGCACACGATTTCATCATCCATTTTCATTCCCACGGAAGCACCGTGTACGGGTGGTTGCTTTTATTCTGTCCAGTTTGTGGGTGATAAAATGGACTGGTATGGAATGGGTTAGGGACATCATCTCTTTCTGGTGCAACGAAATGCATATAGGACACGAGAAAAAGACCCATTAGTACTTCTAATTTTACCATTCTATATGCAGGTGTGACATTCTTGACATCCTCCTCGAGATTCATCGGATTCTCCGCCCTGAAGGTGCTGTGATTATAAGGGATCATGTCGACGTAATTGTCAAAGTGAAAGATACAATGGATCGAATGAGGTGGAACGGCAAGGTATTTCACAGCGAGAATGGGCCGTACCATCCTGAAAAGGTTCTTCTCGTCGACAATTCCGAGCCGATAAGTTCGTGAGTCATTTTTGTACAGCATATTCGACGAAGCAGAGCATCTGTCTCATCATAGGCCTAGACGTTACCTCGATTCAGTGCATCCATTTGGAGCTCTCGAGAGGAAGCTACTGGCAAGGTGTCTTGGAAGAGGCACTGATCCATTGAGAAATCATATGCCAAGAAGTTTCTGATCATCGATAATGGCTGGCATTGCCAGCCAAACATCCTGACTATATCGACGTACTTATTAATTCTGGGTTTACCCGGATGATTAAATGCTCTATGAATGTGTCACGGGCTGATACTTTACATCACAAGCCGGGCGGCGCTTAGACCTCAATTTACAATCATTGGTCTATGTTTGTTGCATTTCTAGCGTAGGAATGCACTCAGCCTCGCTGTCGTTCTGCTGTCTTGACATGGTTTGGCAATTATGCAAGAATTTCCTGCAACGAACCAAAACACATTGTTAATCCTCGAAGCAACTTTAGGAAGTTCTTTGTGACAAAGCCGATCTCGCCCCGGAATTGTTTGGTGCACGAAAAGCATCAGATCCCGTGCAGCCAATATTTCGACATGTATCGATGCACCATTGATTTTCGGAGAACCTAAAGGAACATAATCGGTTTCAATGTTGAAAACAAGATTGCAGCTGATGAAAATGGCATTACATGCAGAAGAAAAGTCAAAAAGAAAAAATTGCCATTATCTATAGGTTTCATATAGGAGGAAATGATAGTTTGACGGTTGGGTTAAAATTGAAACAAAGTTTACTTGTGAGGTCTTTTTTAAGATTAAATTAAAATATGGGGCTGCTTTGAAAAATGAAAAAAAAGTGGTATAGCCTTTGCAAAAAAGTACACTACACGGGTTACCGGTTTCGGTTGGGTTATAATTGAAACAAAGTTTACTTTTGGGGTCTTTTTTAAGATTAAATTAAAAGGTGGGGCTACTTTTGCAAGATGAAAAAAAAAAGTGGTATATCCATTATCCATATCTATTTCCCTCCCTCTGCAATAAAGAAGAGGCAAAAACCCATCCAAAACCTCCCGCTCCGCCGCTCGCCATGA
Organism: Eucalyptus camaldulensis; assembly: GCA_019915185.1. NCBI lineage: Eukaryota > Viridiplantae > Streptophyta > Magnoliopsida > Myrtales > Myrtaceae > Eucalyptus > Eucalyptus camaldulensis. Next base: position 1,323,784 of record JAHSVA010000014.1, read on the forward strand.
CCGCCGCGGCCCTTCTCCGCCCTCCTCCGCCGCTCGCCGCCGCCGCCAAACTCCCCTCCCTCGCCGTCCCCACCTCCGTCGCAACCGCGGCCTCTCCGTTCCTCTCCCTCCGGAGCCTCGCCCCGCCCCTCATTCACAGGAAGCGCGCGAGGCGGAGCCCCTTCCTCGTGCGCGTCGACGACGGCGACGGCGACGGCGGTGGCCCCGACGACTACGACATGGACGAGGACGAGGTCGAGGAGGTCGACAACAAGAAGGATTTCGAGGTCGAGTACGACCCCCTCACCATGGCCGCCTCCCTCGCCGCCGCTTCCGGCTCCGGCGATGGCGACGACGACATTGCCATGGTCCATAGCAAGAGCTTCGTCTCCATCCAGGGTTGGGGCTCCGAGATGGTCGTCGATTACAGGATCAACGAGGACGAGTTCCACAAGATCAGCTTGCTCGACTGTGATTTCTTCATCCGCAAGCCTCCCGATCCAGATAACGATGTCTATGATTTCAGAGAGGTTTGTTGACTCTCTCTCTCTATCACTCTGGTTCAATTGAACTTGTTCAAGAACTGAGGAGATTTTTATCGTTTCACAGATGTACGTAACTCCTCCAGACACTGATGTTTATGCGATTCCTAAAGTGCTCGCGCCGATGCCTCAAAAGGTAATTTATGCAGTGTGGATGCGACATTGTGACGCTTTATCACTTGTCACTTGAATGGCTGTGCTGTAATGTTCATAATTCAATTGCTGGACTGTAATTCCTTGATTGGCAAAGTTTGGTTCTTGAGATGGAATGCATCGCAATCTTTGGATTTGGGTCCTCTTATGCTGATTTTATGGATATGGTTTTTGTTCTATGTCCAATTCACAGTACATTCGATGTGCGATGAGCGATTATGGATGCTACAATGTCACCGAGCCACCCATCGATGCATACCGAGATCCTATGTATAAGTCTGAGAGGGAGATCACTAAGGTAACAGGCTGGAAGGAAACCATGTTTTAGTTGCTTTTGATTGTATCGCCATATATTTCACTATTTACTATCCTAGATGTTGTTGATGAAATTGTTGAATAATTTCACTCTTTACCTCTATTCATTAGATCAGAACATATTCATTAAGTACATTGCAGTACAGAAGAAAATGCTAGATTGTAAAAGAGTGCATGTCAATATTGGAATAAATGACAACTGAGGCCTCTTGATTTCTGAAAAATCTCATTGTCTAAATACTTCATCCCCATAGAATCTCAGTATTATATGGTTTTCCAAATACTGATATATTCAGACCTTTTTCATCTTTATTTATTTGTTATTGGTTGGAGAACCGTGACATCTTCAGCTTGATCATGGTAACCTGTCACATTAGACATCTGGGCTGATCCACCTTCCTTCCAATTCGAATCTGAAACTTTTTTTAATACCATCAGTTGTCTTTGCCTCCTCGTAGCAAGATGAGTAACTAGATGATGGTCTGATTAAGGAGGGTTAAAGTACGACAAATACTTGGCGATACATCTCATGCTTTGCACTAGGAACTGAATCCTCAGCACTTGGATATCTTGTATAAAGAAATACTTGTTGATAGTTTCTGTTCTCTGCGAAATTCAGACAAAAGTATATCCTGATTATCCTCCCTGGTTTCGCCTTCTTGTTTGTGTACCGGCCTTCTTGTTGTAGATATAGCATTCCCTTTCTGTTCTTACCTCTTTATACTACAAAAATTTGCTGGAAGTAGTTCTTGATGATATTTTATTGAATTCTTTTTTTTCTCTATAATTATTCTAGTGAACAACCATCACTTTTAACTAATGGCATGACTTGTGTCTCCTGCTGCAGGTTTTCCTTACAAAGCACTACAGGAATCGGAGGCTGGGTGACCCAGAATTTGTTCTTGACTTTGAGGAGATATACGTGATTGATTCGAAAACAAAATCGATAAGCAGGGCAAAAGTGATTGTGAGATTTTCTTCTTTTCTTCAGATTACTCTGAATTTGTTATTTCAGAGATCAAAGTAGTTGAGCATACACTGCAAACAAAAACCAAAATGGTCTCTGCAAAATTGAGTAAATAAAGGTGTATAGGGGGGTGCTTTCTTCCTTCCTTTTCTGTTTGTGGGTCCCAGTTGGGTGGAGGGTTTGGCTGGTGGGGGTTTGGGTTAGCAGAAGCCAGTACACAAATTGAGTGGTGGAAAGGGGCATCTCATTAGTTCGTCTTTGGTGTGGATCTATTTGCACCCACTTCTTCTGGGTCTTTTGCATGATCTTTAATGCCACTATTTTCAATACCATTGCTCAGTACAAATGGCAATCCAAGTACTTTGACAAATTTTGGGCAAATAGAAAACTACTGTGACAAGTGGAAAGGAATTCCCAAGTGTGTAATAGATACCTTCAATGGTGGAGCTGTTTAACGGAATAGTTCTGGCAACTATCTCCAAAGGCATAGATGTTGATGATTGATTTTGTTAAAAATTGTGTGATCATGAGTGGTGTCCTGCATTTACACATGAATGTTAATTTTTCCCTGATGGACCTTCACTGTAATACTTTATTTTAATCATTCACATGCCTTCAGCTGGGATATTTACCTCTTTCTTCATTCTGCAGGTCACGGTTCCAGGAGGAAGAGATAGGGATAGGAAGGATGACTTGCTTGTGATACGTGATAATGGGACCTCCTTCAAGATAACTCATGCTGTGAGTATCTCGGATTAGTCTTTTCGCTTTAATTTGTGCATTGGAAAAAGCATAGTATCGTCCTTTCGAACATGCATCAAGTAATTCATCATCCTTCCTTCATTCTTTCAGAGTGAGAAAGATGATCCCACCACGGTCATAGAGAGGGAAGAGTGGGTCAAGACAAGGCAAGACATGGAGAGACATCTGAGGAAGCTCAGAGACTTCAGCGTTTCAAATTGGTTCTAGATTCACATAATCTGGAGAGCGCTCATTGTAAATTAGGAAGTCGGATGGCGAATTTTTGTATTTCAACCATGCCATGGGATGATGACTTGAATCACATTGGAGGTTCCTCAGTATGGTAATTTCAATTATTTGTTCCGCAATTGTATTGTGACTATGGGGATGCCCTCTGTGTTCAAATGATATCTATCTTGTCATGTTTGAAGTGTTTGTCTATATGATAATAGCTTGGCTGGTATGGTGTTATCCAAATGTGTTTTGCATTTTGACATATGCTCACCCACCCTCAATACTTTCTACTGCCTCGCTCACCCCATCCTCATTACTTTTCGCCTCAAGCTATGAAATATCGAAGGTACTTTTTACCTGGATTATTTCGAGTAGAAGGATTGTCTAAGTTTTAATTGCAATCTAGCAACTATAGGGATAGTATTATACCCTCAGTGAAATAACGGGAGTGCAGTTACGGTTGTTGACACGACTGTGAGACCTGCAAGACTTGAAGAGAGTCCATGTATGAATTTTTGACAACTTATTCCAGCGAGTACGTGAAGAAAGGGAGGGGGATGGTTATAATATATATATATATATATATATATATATATATATATATATATATATATATATATATCCTAATATTATTACATTTGTGTCAATGCAGTCATAAATCTTTCAATTTGACCAATTGAGTCCTAAAACTTTTGACGATTAGGCAATATAGTTCTCCCGATCAATTTTGGCTTAAAAATTGATGGGATGAACATAAGTTGTTTTACATAGTATGTTGATATTAATAATTTTTGTGGAAAAAAACAAAGCCGCCGCCTCACTTAAACTAAGGGTAAACATAAAAGGCAGAGGGCTTCGTCCATTAAAAAGAAAGGGGATGGAGTTAAGTTATAAATTCGAACCTACGTAAGTTTTGAACTAGGGTCGATTTATCAATTATTATGTTATGAAATTATATGGAAATGATAATTGCGACGTGTTGTGAAGCCATGAGTTTTGACGAAAAAATTCAAAGTTATGTTAAATTTGAATTGGAGGGTCCGATTTAGGAATTACTAAGCTTTGGAATTATATGAAAATGATAATTTAGGGTGCTTTAGAGCCGTGAGATTTGGCAGAAACTAATTTCGAATTACAGTTTAATCAAAACGATTTTTTAAAGTTTTGCACACAAAGTCTGCATTACAAACGCCTTTGAATATCTAATTTAGGAAATGGTTTGGTTAGCGCACGTAGGAGCCGTTTTTGTCAACTAATAAGCGTCCATAATTCCAGTAGCGTTTAACTCAATTTTGATATTGTTTTCCACTAAACCGATGGGATTTTAGAGTTCATTGCCAAGTGAGTGGTGCTTCAAAAAATTTTAAAAAATCAGAAAATAAAAAAAAATTACAAAAATTGTCCATGTCATTTTGGCGGAAGTCTACATCAGTAATTTATGGCTAAAATAGGCCAAAATAACTACATTAACAAATCATCAAAATGTTTAGAACTTAGTTGACCAAATTGAAAGAATTAAAACTAAATTAGCACGAGTGTAATGTATTTAGGATTATTTTAATAATTTATCCGATAGAAAGAGAGCGAACTTATAGGAATCAAGAATTTCTTGCTTCTTAACTTCCTGCATTGTTTACGACCAAAAAAAAAAAAAACCTTTCTGCATTTTTACTGGCTAGCAGCAAAGCTATGCGCTTCGTCGCTATGATCACTTGCGTTAGCATCAATACATGTTGTGATCAATCCCTAAACATTCTGCAGCAAGTAAATAACAACGTTTGTTCCCCCCCCGGAAACTGAAGTTGCTGCCTCTTGTAATTTGTACACAAACTTAACATGGCAACGAAAATTGCCTGAAAACAAGTCAAAATACCTGTACTTTTACACCAAAGAACAGTTAAATACGTGATTTTCAATAAGGCTTCCGTATCACCGGATACTTGCAGACCCCTGGGAAATACTCGTTCTTGTGCTGAATACATTGATTTTTTTCAACTTTCATTGAAATCATCAAACGGGCACAGAAGTTTTCATATCTTGAGCACGATTCGCAGGTACGCTGTACGTCCCATTCTTAGCCTTTAGAAACAACGATGATAAGATCAACGTGGAAAAATACATTTCACTAACAATGAACATATTCTAATTTATTGATGATTCAATCCTTGATCTTTGAGATTCCCGTATGTTTTCGATCTCAGCATGCAAAATATGCATAATTTTTACTTGGAATTGCTAGAAGTTAGGGAAGCGGCATGAATACAAATTCTCTAATGTCTTGTTCGACATCTTAATTTTGGACACATTGGGTTCTTTAGACACTCCAAATCGGGTTAGATTACAATGAGTAAACTGTCTTATTCTCGCTTTCATTGTGCACTTGCTTTGCTCTATGTTGCTACAAGGGGGGACACCAGCTTTCCTTGAACGTAATTTTATAACTCTAAAAAAAAAAGGACAAGGGGCCTCTTGGCATGTATATATATAGACATCGCGTGTCCACAAACTTCACAACATTTGCCATTTTAGCTCATCAGTCTCGAAATGGAACTAGAGCGCGGGAAGAAGATGATGGGGAGATACATCATGGGAAATCTTGAAGAATTCAATGGATATGAGATGGAAGATAAATGAATTGGCTTTGTGGCCGAGGCATGATGCCTCGATACTGGAAGCATTTGAGGGAGCAAGGTCATGAATTTGGACAAACATGGTTCAAGAGATTGACATTTGCATGTGTGCTTTTTTTAGTTGAGCTTATATGTTCGGGTGCTTTTTGTTTTGCGTAATGTTTTTCTATGCCACAAGCTCATATTGTATTTCTTTTTTCTTTTTTCTTTTTTGTGGGTTTGGTTGTATGAGAAAGTGTAAAAGGAAGGATCCATTGTGGGCTTAATGTTTTATAGTTAATTTTATTATTGACATGGTCTCCTGCATCTCGAACGAATTGTGTCGTTATGTTAGTCATTGATCTTTTCAAATCTTTGAAATTATATCCAGCAATCCATGTGTGTCCAGCGGCCGTTCTTGCAAACGTATAAACTTTATGAGAGCAGATGCTTCAAAAACAAAACTTGAAATGTGTGGATGTAACTACATCAAAGATACATATTAAGAGGAACCCAAAGATAATAAGAGAAATCAGATAGCATAACAAGAACAGAGATTAGGATTCAACCTGTTGATTTATGCTCTAATACTGCACGCTAGAAAATCGTTTTCTAGCCATGAGTTTAAGGAAATGTGATCATTATACATGGTCAAGCACATATCTTAGGTTCCATTTGTTTCGTAGAAAATATTTTTCGAGAAAATATTTTTCTCATTTTCCAACATTTGGATTACCTAGGAAATGAGTCAACAGAAAACGTATCTTAAATTCAAGAAAATTAATTTTCCTATAAAAAAATGAGAAATTATTTTTTTAAATATAACCAGATATCAATGCTAAGATGAGAAACTCTACTCTTGGGTATAAAAACCCTAACACTCTTTTCTCGATCTCTAGCATTAAGGACCATGTCCCAAGCGCCCAAGCGGTTGTCTAATGAAGTTGTGCTAGCAACTTGGTGCCCACACCCAAGCCCAACAAGGCCAGGCCTAGGACCCTAGTTTTTGTGCTTGGGTCCCCTATCCTCAGGCTAGAGACCTTAGTGCCCATACCTAAATTTCCTATGCTCAAGTCTAGGTCCATCAAGGTCAAATCTTGGGATCCTAGTGCCCATGCCCAGGGCGATGCTCGTTGAGTAGGCTCAACCTCAATTGACCCGAGTCCATGTGCCAATAACCCAACCTTCGGTGCCAAGGATCCAAGCACGAGCACTATGGTCCCAAGCTTGGGTGGTAGGGATCTAGAATTGCCACCAAGGTCCTGGGCTAGCCTCGATGGAACCAATCCCAAGTTGCTAGGGTCCCCGGCCCAACCTCAATGGACCTAGACATGGGCAATGAGTTCCTAAGCCTTGTCCTCAATGGATCCGGGCATAAACACCAAGGTTCTAGGCCGGGACCTCGACGAACTTGGTTGCAAGTGCCGGGGTCTTGAGACCCCAGTTGATGGATCCGAGCTTAGGCACAAGGGATCTAGGCTTGACACTAGGGTCTTGAGCCTAGGCATCAGGGACCCAAGAACAACACCAATGTCCTTGGCCCAACCTCTGTGGACTCTAGTTCAAGTGCCAAGGACTTGAGCCTAGTCGTTAAGGACCCAAGCACGAGCATCTGCATCTTAGGCCCAAGCTCGATTGACCAACACTCAAGTGTCAAGGATTTAGGTCATTGAAGTCTCGGCTTGACCTCTATGGACCTAGACCTAGGCACCAAGATCCTACTCTTGACCTTGGTGGACTCAACCATGAGCACTAAAACCTTTGCGAACTCAGGCCAAGCTCTAGGAAGCTGTGCATGAGCATTAGGTTCTCAATTTTGACTTCTATGGACCTAGGACTAGTGTTTATGCTCTTTCTAGGATCCAAGTGCCCTTGCTCTGACGCCCACTTCAAGGTCCATCAAGCTAGACCCAGGATTTTGATGCTCATACACAAATCACTAGCACCCAAAAAGTTTGTGCATTTTTAGGATAATTAAATGGAATTTTCCTTTGCAAACGACAGAAAATATTTTCCTCTTCAATTTCAAATTTCAACTAAAAATTGAAAATTAATCATTTTCCTTGAAAATTACATTTTTAAAAACACTTTCCATGAAACAAAGAGAGCTTAAGAGTGACCCGAATCTTATACATGTCAATCACGTGATATCATAATCGGGTAAAGATACTTCAATTTTGGACTTATCCATTTAGTTAATTAATTACTAATGTCACACGTCACCAATTATCTGTATATATAAAAAAAAAAAACGACTTTTTCACAGAAAGAAAATATAATATTCTTGCTGATTTGGGCTTGGCTTCCATGGATAAAGTAGCAGACACAAACTGTGTCCACACTGTTTGTGATTGCTCCCAGTAAATTACTCAGGACTAAATACATCCCTCCTCAGCCAATATAGAGAATGGAGAACTATGGAAGCATAGAAGCGCTCAGTGCATTAGTAAGTTATATTTCAATTACCCAGGATAGGAAGAATCTCATGCATCTCCCATTGATCCCATTCATACAACTAGAAAAACGCCAAAAGACTAGGATTAAAACAAGAAGAAAGCAGGGACAGTGCTTTCAAGTTGCATTTCTTCCTACACCTACCACAGAAGCTCTTAGCGTTGGCGCCACAGTAACATCCTCTCCCCCCTCGGCAATGGTACCTTCCCTAGCAGCATAATGGTCTTAACACCAGAAACATCTTCAACCGAATGGCTGTCTAGAAAGTTTCCTACTAATTATTAATGTCCGTTCCCTGTGGCAGCGACTGGACAATGCTCCCTCTCATGGGATTGAAAAAACTCCCCGAAAGTAAGTGCTGTATCCAAGGGCTCTTCACACCATGCTACAAATGCACCTCTCAGTAGAGGGAGTAGATCTGAGCTAGCCCAGTCTCTGATGATCTGAGCACTTCCTGCACCACATCCCACCCCGTGGTCTATTACTTACTCGCAAACTTTAGCAACTCACCGATTTCACTTCAGTGACAAGTCACCTAAACCAAACCTAAAAAGGAGATAACAAATCAAACAATAAAAGCAGTCTTTAATAGGGGAATGGTCCAACAGGCAGAATGCAGAATGCAGAATGCTGTATAAGCAAGCAATCTTCCAGACTCTAAAAGTAACACAAAGTGAGCCAAGATATACCTGCACCTTGTAATGTTTGGATGCTCCGGCAGTGCAAAGGCCGTAGATACAGCTGCTCAAGCAAGCTGCATAGAAATAGTATCTAAGATCCCGGATATGCAACAGGAAAAGAAAACAGAGAGGTCAACCTAGGACGGTAAATGAGCATAATGCATGTGATCATTTGTTTCTATCAACAAACTGGAGAAAGCATCATGTAGTCCGATTCTGTTAGAATGTTGAATTCACTCCATCAGCAAATCACCATTCACTCCTAGCACAGATATGCCCTATCCAGACACTGAAACTGGAAGAATTGAACAAACTCAAAGATATAAAGCCAACCATAAGAATTAGAATAAATTAAGCAGACTACATACACACAGCAATCTGGATAAAAGTGCCAATCTGACTGTATATACCTTTGTTTTCCATCAAGTTGCTTTGTTATTTGCACCTATGGCCCTTTTTCCTGGTAATAATATCATCAGCAGTCCAAAACCAGGGAATTCTGGGGTTTCCATACAAGGCTGATTGCCAGTAGGTTCAACAGAAAGCCGTAGAAAAGCAGGTGATGTCAACCTTTTACAGCTGTTCCTTCATCTTTGACCAACACAATATTCTGTTTTTGAAAGATCAAAGATGATCAATTTTGGGTGATGATGGAAGACACAATACGAGAAAAAAAAAAAATTAAATAGTAGGAACAGAAGCTTCGAACAATTAAAATGTTATAATGTATCTGGAGTACAGCATCAACAAGTTTCAACAAAAATCTTTCATTGAAATAGCAAATCCTATAAGGAGAAAGAATGAAAAGTCCAAGAAATTAAATCTTGATCATTGCATCAGTTATGTGCATGGGAATGACATAATCACAATAAAACAAATATTCTGACATTTTAACCACACTATATGTTTACACATACGAAACTCATTTTCTCAAGAAATTTCCACAAATTAACAATCCCGAACAAAGTTATAACTGTTCCAAAATATACATGTGTGGAACAAATGGCAAATTTGTAAGAACCGCCACCTACATTTACTATAAAACTTGACACGTTTGAACAATTAACAGACCAAATTGTATGTTCCAATCACCAAGGTCTTCAGTACTCTAAAACTTCAGTAAAGCTGCTCTTTCTTTTTCTAAAACTATCGAGTTTTTCAAACAAACTAATTGGTCCAGTAACATCAACAAGGTAGTTTCATTACCATAAGATAATAGGATTTCATATAAGCAACAGATAGATATCTAAGGCCACTTCACTACCTATCTGAACCATGCATAAAGAGCGAACAGAACTGTGCACGTCCTAAAATTTAAGCGAGTCATGATGAGAGAGAGACAAACCATCTGGCATAAACTGTCTGACAGCTGCAGAACTTCATCCCATTTATGAACTTTGACAAGGCCTCTTATGAGGTCTACAAATGTGCTTAACTTTGGAACGCCACCCTGCTTTATCAAGTCTGCATACAGCTCAAAGGCCTTATCAACCTTACCAGCAAGAGAGAGACTTTCAATAAGTGAAGCATAGACTGTTTTGTAGCCAGCTAAACTAACTAAAGATGATCTAATCTCTTCATGTAGATCCAAAGCTACCTCCAGTCGTCCAGCCTTAACAAAATTATCTATCAAAACATTGTAGACGGAAACAAGAGGCACCGAATTACTGGCACCCATGTCATCTAAAAGCCCAAGAGAAATTATAAAGTCGCGATTAAAACCTTCAATGACTTTACGGTACCCAGCTACATGCCTAGGCCAATATGTGAGTTTCATCTCATCCAGAAGTTTATAAGCATCATCAAGAAGGCCAGCTGCACAACAATGGTTTATTAAAACCCCATAAGTCACAAAATTTGGAGCACAGCCCTTAGAACGCATCTGTTCAAAAAGCTCAAAGCATTTGTTGATTCTGCCCGCTTTACCAAGACCATCTATAATTGCAGTATATGTAACAACATTAGGATGACAACCCTTTTCCTCCATCATCACCAGAAGTCTATATGCCTCATCATTCTTTCCCACTTTACATAGGCCATCAATCATCTCTGTGTAGGTGACAACATTAGGAACACAAGAGTTCTCTAGCATCTTGGTCAAAACTTTTAAAGCAAGATCAAGCCTTTTATCCTTAAACAGTCTGTCGAGCAAAGAACTGTATGTATACACATTGGGACTATACCCAGACTCTGACATCTTAGCAAAAACCTCTTGCGCTTCATCAAGTTTCCCCACCTTACAGAATCCATCTATGAGAGCATCATAGACAATTTGGTTTGGTTCACAGCCTGCCACTGACATGGCATCTAATAATTCACGAGCTTCTCTGACCTTGTGAGCTTTACATAAACCATCAATTAAAGCCCCATAAGTGAAAACATTCGGTTCTGTTAAGTCATTTTCACTGACTCTAAAATACATATTTATATCAGTGAGACTTGCATTTCCCCTCATTTTCGAATATATTTGGCATGCCTTTTCAATTTCTCCGGCTTTACAATGACCATCAATCAAAGCAGTATATGTAACCACATTAGGAGAGCAACCTTCAGATAACATAGACTCAAAGAGTTGATTTGCACGAGAGAGCTTCTTCGCCTTGAGATGAGCGTGGATGAGAGCAGTGTAAGTCACCACATTAGGTGCACAGCCATCTCTCACCATCTCATCAAACCAGCGACATGCCTGCTCAATCAGTCCAGCCTTACAAAAACTATCAATCAGAATTGTGTACGTATAAACATCAGGAACAACACCATTACTCTTCATCTCTTCGAACAGTGTAAATGCTTTATCTACCTTGGATGCATCGCACAGGAAACTGATCACTTTGGAGTATGTGCTACAATCAGGTATGAATCCTTTACTCATCATCTCGCGAATGATGCAATGTGCTTTCTCAAATTTTCCAGCCCCGCACAGACATCGAGCAAAGTTAGCCACATTTACTTTATTCAATACGACCCCAGCATCCACCATTTCATTATAAGTATTCTCAGCTAATTCAAGTACATCTGGGCCAGGCAATTCCTCATTACCACATAATCCACCAAGTAATACATTGTAGACCACATAACCGGGACGATACCCACATTTAACCATTTTTTTCAGTAACTTATATGCATAAGAGTAGTCCCTCAAATTACAAAAAGCGTGAACAAGAGAAACAAATATTTGGTGACCTGGATAACAACCCTCGGGAATCATCATATTGATGATCCTCTTACACCGGCCTAACTGTCTTTTCCTCAAACACCCGGAAAGCAAAACATTGTAGGTCACAACATTAGGAATGCAAGAATTAGAACGCATCCTATCCAAGAACTCCATAGCTTCATCAAAAAGTGAAGCCTCACATAAACCGGCTATCATTTTTGTGTAAAGTACAGTGTCAGGAAGGAATTCTTCACTCTCAATCAAGGCAAGAGCTTCCCTCCACTTCCCAGACTTGCAGAGGGAATATGCAAAACAACCTAAGGTATGGCCATCCATATGAAACCCCGAGTCTGACATTTCCCTGTGAACTAAATAAGCTGTATCTAACCTATCAGCTTTAAGAAAAACTTGAACCAAAGCATTATATGTCGATTGAGTTGGTCTGTACCCGAAATCCTTAAGCCTTCCTAATTCTTCCAGCGCTAAGTTCCACAATCCATTTCGACAACATCTTCGAATCAAAACATTAAGCAACTTGCCAAGGACTTCCGCATCTTCGGCCCCTATCTCTCTCCAAAACGATTCGGGAATTCTCTCACTATCATCACAACCGAGTCTTTCCAGCAATGCATTATACACAGCCCCCGTGTGAGCATACCCAATTTGTCTACCTGCCCACAAGAAGAACTTAACAGCCAATTCCGGGTTTTTCACAATCTTCAAAACCCCGATCACCAGATACGGATTCAATTTCTCCCTAAACCGCCTGAGAAGCTTCTGGGTTCCGTCCCCGAACCCATCCCCGCAATTCTCAATGACATTCGCGACTAAAACAGCCTCGTCGTCGCCCGTACCCCGACCAAGATCACCCGCGGAGCACTCTCCGCCGTGCCCTGAACCCGACAACGATTCACGCAGGAACTCGAACTCGGCAGCCGAGAAAGCCTCGACCCGAGAATCCCCAGCCAAAACCGGGTCGTCCGGATGAATCAGGCCCTCGAGATCGTCGTCGGGCGAAGAGGTGGAGAAGAACCGGGCATCGCCGGGCCCAAACAGGGACTGCACGGGGGGGACTTCAGGAGCGGCAGAGGGGCGAAAGCGGGACGACGGGGGCGCACGGGAAGGAGGGAAAGCGACCAGCTTCTGAGGCTTGGAGGTCGGAAGAAGAGCAACGGGAGGCGAGCGACGAAGGAGGTGGTGGAGCCCTCTTCTGCGCATATCTGGTTGGACGCTCCAATGGGGATTGCGCAGAGAAGTCCTTAAAACCCCGGGAAGCGCTTCCCCTTATTAGGGTTTAACGCTGGGAGAAGAAGACAGCATCAAGGTTCTCTCCTTTTTTAACGTTGGGGAAACGGTGCCAAGATGTTCTGTCTTGCTGCTGTTTGAATGTGGTAAAATTGATTATTGAAGGGGAAATGACATGGAGGGAAATTGATAGGTGAGACATTTTTTACTTGAAATGATCTTTTCGGGTCTTGCTAGATTTGAGCCAAAAAAGAAAACTGAGGGGTATTAATAAATAAATGTAGAGCAAAAAGTTTATTTCCCTGCAACTCTTTCCAATTTTGAAGGGAAAATAAAAATTGTGGATGAAATAATTCATTTTCATTTATCTCTATTTCCTTTTTGAGATAATAACATAAATGGTTCTTCAATTTTAGTTCAATATATAATATCTTCCCCAAACTTTTAATTCATGCAATATAATTCATAAACTATGGTTCAATATGCAATATTATCCCTAAATTTTTACTTTGTTCAATATTATTTTTGAACTATTCATAAGTGTTTAATATAGTCATTACACTACGTAAAAATGTTTAAAGTCAAGAAATCGCGCGGCACATTAGATCAAAATTTAAAGATCACGTTGGATAAATTAAAAACCATGAGACAACATTATAAATTAAATCAAACTCAAGGACCACTTGTATTATTTCCTCTTTTCTTCTTTCATCTCTCTTTTTTTCGACTGAGAAAAGGAAACTCTTTGCTAAGTTTTTGGGTCCTTTCACTTCCCTCCTAGCCATAGCATTTTCTCCGTGGCTGCAACTTTGTGACTCTGAACAGAGTACAAAAATGCAGTGACATGTTTGTCGACTTCGAATGAATTGCCATATCTAATAATTTCGTGTAGGGTATAAGACATTTATAACATATCGATCTCAAGAGGATGGTTCGCACTAATTGCCTTCAGCCAATCCTTTCCATAATTAAAAGAAAAATAATTTCCTTTCATTTAGGTATATGAAGACATAGACCATAGCATCTACCATTTGTCGTGTGAAAAAAAAAATTACATTTGTAATAGAAGGAGTGATGGAGAAAGAGAAATCTTGGTAAAATAACATGATATAAATGTACTACAATATGTAGGTGTGCTATCGACCACAAGATAATAAATTCAAATCGAAGCAACTCCTACAATGGGAGAGTAAGAGTGCGTTTGATAACGATTCTATTCCCGAGAGCTGATTTTGACTAGAAATTATTATTTTTGATTATGCCCGGAAACTGATTCTGAGTAAAAAAACGCGTTTCGTAACTGTCCAAAATTTTTTATTCTGGAATATAATTGCGTTTAATACCGTGCTAATTTATTCCGTTCCAAATTAATTTCTTTTAATTTTTAAATAATTTTAAATACTTTTTTTTTTTTTACTTTTTTTTTCCCTTTTCTCGTATTCTTCTTCTTCACTTGGCCGGTCACCGGGCCGGCGACGCTCACCGGAGTGTAGCCAGCCATCGGCGAGGTCAGGCTGGCCACCGGTGGGGCTGGGCGAGGGACAAAAAGGCACGCTTCCCTTCTCTCTCTACAGAATACAGTTGGTCGCCTCGTCCCACCTCGACAATTGATCTCAGGTAACAAAATCAGTGTACACAGCGTGGGAGAGCTTAAAGGCCACCAACTTCAAACTCAAAACAGGAAGGAACAATTGATCCCACCAAGGGTCATAGGCATGAAACAACAAACTGCATAATCGAAGCTCATGCCCCGAAAGCACGACATGGCATGGGGCAACATTGGCGGGCCAAAACGATCGGCTTACCCGATATCCTCTTATCAATTTCTCCCTCGGCATGGAACACTATTAACACGGCAAAACTATAACAGCGCGCGGGAGTAATGGCAAGAGTCGCCCATGCAAGCTGCAGAGTATACTTTTGCCGAAGAAGGAGACATCAAGAAACCCGTAGTGAAGCCGTCTTTTCCACTAAAACAAAGAAAAAAGAAGGTAAAATTTGGTATTTTGAAAAGCCAATTCTCAATACACCAATGCAAAAATCGCGAACAACTTGAAATGAAAAAAAAAAAAAAAGAACGAATGAACGACCCTATCCAATGTAGAATCACCGAGGGAAAACTGATAAAAAGCAAAATACTTACGAGATCATATTGCTTTCCATCGTATTCGAATGCCTTGTAATGTTTCTTCCGCTCCCTACTCTTGAAGGAAATCCTGATCGGCTTGCTGATTGGCTTCGCCTCGTCAACGGACTCCTCCTCTAAGTCCTCTTCCTCCTCCTTCCTCTTTGCATTCTTCGCACTCTTCTCCTCTCGCCTACCCTCCAAATTAGCCTCAAGTTCACCTCCATCTTCATCCTCATCTCTTCCATCATGCGACATGAGCGGATTATCGTGCCTTGGGCGCTGACTCTGAGTCGTCGTGGTTGAGAACATACGCTCCGCCATGCGTTCCCTTTGTAGCCGAAAATATGTCGGGCGATCCAGGGTGGCTATCGTGATCACGGTGTGAATGAATTAGCGCTTGATGCGCAAGAAACTATCCAAAAACTTGAACGATCTTTCTGGTTTTCGGAACGGATTGTATCATGCGACAAGACCTAACCGCCTAGAAACTCAATCGTGAATACTGGTGGAACGTCAGCGAGAAACAGAAGAAGACTAACCGAGAGAAATCCTAACTTCAGCGATGGTTGAACTGGTGTGGTCCCTCTCTATCTGAGGTTTGTATGCGATACAAGCGTATTTTAGTGGAAAAGCCAGGTTTGTTTTGGTTTTACGTGCAGATATTTCCTTCTTTTTTTCTCTAAGTATCAAACAATTCTTGGCCAATCTATTGTAAAAAATTTTAGCTTGTAAAAGCTTTAGATGGTTCAAATTATTAAAAAAGTCAAAAGATGCCTAAGCTGCAAAATTTAAAAAACGTAAAAACTATAAGGCAGAAGTTGTACTTCAGGCGCATCCTCGAGTACTGTTTAAAGAGGAGAATTCTCGCATCGATATGTTTTGAGCCTTAAATTGGAAACGATTTATACAAAGAAATAACTTTTATTGATACAAACATGTTTTTGTTTTGACCTATCGAATAATTTCTACCAAAGTATAAAGAAGTAGGCATTGGCAGCAAATAGCTGTTCTCAGAGAGATCACAATCTCTAGATTGGACTAAACCAAGATGGTTTTAGGAAAATAAAATGTTTTTGATCCATTAATTTATTGATTTGGCTTTAATTGTTTTATGAAGTAATTATCAATAATTTGATTGAACCAAACTGATAACAACTTGATATCCACAAACGAAAATAGATTCATCTACAAACTAAATAGTTCTGTCACAAAACTATCTGCTTCAACATCAATTTATGTTTTTTTTTTATATTTTTTTTTTATGAAATTTGATATGTTTAACGTGGAAAGAAACTAAAGAAAAGAATTTAAAATGAAAGGAAGAAAACAAAGAAAAGGAATGTTCTCACACATTTGAGAGAGAGAGAGACAGAGAGACAGAGAGAGTTAAACAATCGGATAATACTCCATTCATTATATCACAATATGTGAAGGATACATGACAAATCAAATTGAAATATTCTATTACTTTTGCATTCTTGAAATTAAATATGTCAATATGTTTTAATTAAAGTCACTCGTGACTTATCGTTATTTTTCATAGAGATAAAGTATAACTAATTTATATTAAAATTGAACATTATCAATAGGGCTTTGTAACTTAATTTTCCAAAAAAGAAAGTTATTTGGCTTTATTTGTTTGACAAAGCAAAAAGCAAAATTCGATTGAGCCAAACTGATAACTTGACATCCAAAAAGGAAAACCACTGGCTTCATTTGTAAGCTGAGTAATACCATCACAAAACTATTTGCTTTAACATCGATTTATGTACTGGCCAAAAAAACATTAATCTATGTTTTATATGAAATTGGATATCGTGGATGTCTAAAGAAACTAAAAAAAAAATCAAAGAAACCGAAGAAAAGGATTATTTGCACACATCAGAGAGAGAGAGAGAGAGAGAGATATGATATCATTAGATATAACGACAGTTTTAATATCCTAATGTAATGTAGTTTTAATAGTTATCATTTCTATTCATCATATTGCAATGTGTGATGGATACATGACGAATCAAATTTAAAGATTTTATTAATTTTGCATTCTTCAAATGAAAAATGTCAATATTTCTAATTTAAGTTATTGTGACTTATCGCTAATCTCGCAAAGAGATTAAGTATAACCAATTTATATTGAAATTGAATCTTATTAATAGGGGTTTGTAACTTAATTGGCCAAAAAAAAAAAGATAAAGGTATTTCATGGTATTCTGTCCTAAATATATCCTCGTCATTCATTGTAATCTAAATGGCCTAAAGAAAATCCATTCACATGACTTTCCTCAATGCCTTTTTGGCCCCCCAATACGTTTCTTTATTCCTGCCAACAAGCCCCTCCTAAACCATCAAGTCAAATCTCAGGGCCCTATTTCATTGGTATCTATAGTATAATCATTATATACTTGAATTTAACTCACATTTTACGTGGATTATTTGATAAATCTATAATAAAACAAGAAGTACAAATACATTTAAGTACAAAAATCGATAACAACATAGAACATGACAACAACATGCATGGTTATTGTTTGGCTTCACGTAGATACAAGAATATATCCAGCTCAGGGGAAGGCCCATAAAAATAAACTACATAATTTCTCAAAATCACAATTGTCAACATTAGAAATAGATAAATAATATCGTTTCTTAAATTTATAGTAGTTTCAATATTTGAACTCGAGCTTCAATTATATTTACTTTATAATTGAGTTCAGTTAATGTTCCTCTTAGACAATCGAATCTAATAGGATTGAATCATTAAAGTAACGACAATAGTAAACCCAATGGGAATGAGCCATTGTGTTATAATGTCCTTAGTCATTTTAAGTCAAGAAGTGCTCGACTTACTCCTTTTAGTCTTCAAGGGCCTAATGCTTCATGAATCATGACTAAGAATGGACAATTCCAGTTGATAAATACACCTTAAAGAGTCTAACAAGTAAAGTGTGGAGTGATCGAATCTGCTCTAAATTTGATATTTAGGGACAATCTCAGTTTTTGTACACAACAATAGTGATGATACTAAATGACTTCGTATAAATTAACCCTTTAATATATAAGACTAGTAATCAATTCTTGTCATGTTACCTTTTTATTATTGAGACGTTTTCTTGCTTCATTTAATTTGTCTATTCTTTTTTACTCAAATACCTCATTGAATATATTAAAGTGGCTATATTTATCAAATTTTAGCAAATTATAGTTTAAAATTATTAGCACTATATATTTTTTTATTATCAATAATTTACTTAATTTAGTTTCATGTCATTTTCTATAACTTTTCATCTTCCACAATAAGTAGGGGGAAAAGAGAGATTTCCTTTAAAAACACGATATCATATTGTTGATGCCTGTTTTTTGTCAAGTTTTTAGGTATCCATTTTATTTTACAAAAATAAAAGATAAAAACAGAAAAAAAAAGGATGGATAAGATTAAAAAGAGAGAGAGAGAGAGAGAGAGAGAGAGAGAGAGAGAGAGAGAGAGAGAGAGAGAGAGAGCATAATTTTAATATAAATAAAATAAAAGAAAGTAATCGAAAGTAAAAAAGAAAAAAAAAAGAAAAGGGGGAATATAGAAAGAAAATCGAGTGGGCTGGTTTTGTCCAGCCCAGTTTGGCATTTTCCGCTTTCTAAAAGCCCCATCAGCCCCCACCTAGTCTGGTTCTTTCTTTTTGGGGCCATATTTGTCTTTCTCTTTAGCCCACCTCTTCCATTTGTTTTCGAAGCCCACATTAAAATTAAAAAGGAAAAAGAGCCCAGCCCAGCCCAGCCCAGCCTCCTCCTAACCTTTGCTTCAAAGGAAAATAAAAAGCTCGTGACGTAAGCAAAACCAAGGTGTTCTAGAAGGTGAGCTGGCGCACGAGAGAGAAAGAATTACAGATAAGATTCGCGCGAGGAGGAGGATAGGATGGCGTCAGCCATGGAAGACAGAAGAGGAGCTTGGACTGAAATTAAAAAAGCAGAAAGATTCTCAGGGCTGGAGGAGGGGCTGAAGGAAACCCGGAAATTTTCCATCGATAGTTGCGGTCGGTGGAGTAAGCCGCCGGACTTGGCGGCCGTCGGTCGGAGTAGGTGACCATCGGTTGGTGTTGGTTCGGTGGTGCTGTGTATCCGGCGACGACGCGTACAGAGGTCGATTCGTCGCCGATAATTCAGGTTTGGTTAAATTGGAGAACGTGAAAAGATTCGGGGATAAAAGAAGGCGCAGGGGAAAAAGACAAAATAGACAAAAAGATGAAAGGGAGAGAATATAAAAAATTAAGAAAATCATTGGAAAAATTAAAAATAAATCGAAAATTTTCGTTTTTTAATCCGACCAGATCGGATCCGGGTATACGGGTCAGGCCAACAGGTCGGATAGGTAAACCAATCCAACCCGTTCCCGAATAATAATAATAATTGAAAATTTCAAAAAAAAATAATTAAAAAGCAATGTACGTTAATTGGGCTAATTTTATGAGGAGGACACACAAACTATCATTGACCACCATCAGTTATGTGCTAATAAAATGATGTTTATCAAAGCTATTTATTATCCTTATGTCAACAAGAGCAATATTTAACAAATTTTCATGTCTTATTCCAAAATTCAGCACCTGCTCTAATCTCAATTTCATTCTACTTAGTTTATCCTCAATAATGTTCTAATCACCTTCTTATCTTCTATGTGATCATCACCATTTCCTGTAATTGCGCTTCACGGATGCAAAGCAAATAAAACTACATCACATAGGATTATAGAGTTACAGAGAAGAGTTATGATTCTCCATTTCTTGTCTATACTCATTTTATGTAGAAGCCTTACGCCACAAATATAATCTTTAGCTATGTCATTGATGGTCTTCTTTCCATTTGCCGTATAGGGGACAGCAATAAAATCAGCTCAATTTTTGTATTCCAGTCTCCTTCAACTTCTATTTGATAGCGAACTCCTGAATTTTGAGAACTTGACTATTATACTGTCTTCTGTTCGATGTTATACTCTGCAATGATGGCTCATTATTAATGTGGACACACTGCTTTTTGAGAGTTTGTTGCAAAATCACTTGGGTTTAAATATAATTATATTTTTTTCTAACATAAACTTGTATATGTAGGGAATCTTGTAGGCTTGCGTTAGCAAGCAGAATTGTTCCTTCGATGCCTTAGAAAAATACCTTTGGGTCGACGACTTGCGGATTCATTACCAAGATGCTGGCCGTAGAGCTTGCTTGCTAGTACTTTCATTTTTAGTCTTTTTATTAGGAATAAATGCTATCATTAGTTCAGTCATTACTTCAGTCAATGACGTTGACTTCCCTGGTTTCTTCCTTCTTGATAAAAGCAATTTAGTTTCTATATTAGGTTGCCATGCGGTCAAATCATGCGACAGAGCAAATACATGCGAAGGGATGAATAAAACTCTATCATGTTATTTTCTTTGGGTACATTCGCAAAGATGGCCAAATTGTCAAGGTGTCCTGACAAAATTTCCTCACATGACTTTTCTTTTGTGGAGGAAAAGAAATTGCAAAATTATCAAGAAAATGTTTTGGAATGCTTTAGAGAGATACGATTGCACGTCAAAAACTCTCTAAAGGCCTCTAGGCTAAGGTAGGTCTAAAGATAATTTGAAATGCTACATTTAGGCTGCGTTCGTTTCACGGAAAATTGACCATCTCCGGAAAATATTTTCCCGGAAGTTATTTTCCAGGAAAATGGCTATATTTTCCGGTGTTCGGCTAATTCTTAAATTTTGAGTGGAAAACATTTTCCACCGTTCGTTAACTAATTTTTTTCTTTTTCTTTTTAATTTTTTTTTAAATTTTTTCCTTTTCTTTTCATTCTTCTTCCTCCTTCTTCCTCCTCCTTCCTCCTTCCTTCACCGCCGCTCCTCCTTCCTCCTTCCTCCGCCGCCGCTCCTCCTTCTTCCTCCTCCTTCCTCCACCGACGCTCCTCCTTCTTCCTCCTCCTTCATCCTTCCTCCTTCCTCCGCCGCCGCTCCTTCTTCCTCCTCCTTCCTCCTTCCTCCGCCGCCGCACGCCCGAAGATGGCGAGCCGACCAAGATTTGGTCGCCAGATCCGGCCGACCAAGGTCCGATCGCCAGATCCGGCGAGCTGGGCGGGGCTCGGGCCTCGCTTGAGCTCGCCAGACCTCTGGCGAGCTCGAGCGAGGCCCGAGCCCCGCCCAGCTCGCCGGATCTGGTGAGGCCAGAGCTCCGCCTCGCCCGATCTGGTGAGGCTCGAGCTCGCCGAGCTCGGGCGAGCTGGGCTTCCACAGATCGGGCTAGGCAGAGCCGCGCCAGCCCGAGGCGGAGAGCGGCTTCGAGCTGCCGGAGAAGCGGAGCGCGGCGGCGGCGGCGGCGACGGCAGTGGCGGCGGCGGCGCCCCGACCGGAGCAGGCGGGTAGGAGCGGCCGGAGTAGGCGGGCAGGAGCGGCCGGGGAGGGCGGAGGCTGATCCCGGAGAAGGACGTTGTCGAAGCCATTGCAGCAGGGAGAGCAAGAAAGAGAGAGAGAACGTGAACTGATGAAGGAAGGAGAGAGCAGCGTGAGCTCGCGAGATGTGCGGAAAATGATTTCCTCTTTTCAAAAGAGGAAATCATTTTCCGTGATTTCAAGAAGGATTTTCCAGTCAACGGAAAATATTTTCCGTTGACCGTGTATTTTCCGCCATCCGAACACCGGAAAATTCGGAAAATATTTTCCTGGAAGTTATTTTCCGTGAAACGAACGGAGCCTTAGACTTGTGTGCCATCGACATGTAGCCGGTGATAATACTATTATGTTCCTTCTTTCTTGATTGCCTCTCTCTCTAGGTTCAAGAGTCTCTCTTTAAGCCTACTCTTTCTAATTTGATAGGATTTTGTGCTTTTATGATAAAAAAAAATTGCAATTGAGCTTTAAAAATTTTAATTGGTTCGATTATATCCTAAATTTTTTGTTGAAAAGTACATTTTGAGGATATAGCGTAGCAGCAAATTTTAAGTGGCATTCAAACAATTTGAAGTAAATATTTTAAGTGACATTTAGATAATTTAAGTGACACTCAGACAATTTTTATTCTCTGGCAGTTCTTATATGGCTTTTAGATGAACCGTATGCTCCTATTCTGTACTTTTACTCCTTTTAATTTTCTACTAGAGTTTATCAATGGTTGGAAGATTAGAGTATTTTAATTTTTTAAGAAGAAATTCAAAATGGACGCTGTGGTGCTTTGTGCATTTTCATTTGGCTTTAAAATGAATCAAACGTATTTCCTTCTCTCTCTCTATTTTTTTTTTTTGGATAATTTGGGTAAGATAGCTACATGATCTAATTGACGACTTACAGGCACCAGTAAATTTGGGCAATTATCCCCTTCTTTACTTAACTTTTTTACTTCAAATTTACGTCCACTTTGCCAAAATATATTTCGAAGCCAAAGAAAATGCAGAGACAGTTTTCCACATTCCTACCTAATAATCTCTGTTTTTTCCTCTTTTTTATTAGTTATTGAAATTTTAGGATAAAATTTTTATGGGTTTACAATAAGTTGAAAATTAAATTCACATGTTATTTTTTATTATTTAAAATTTATTGTTAATTTGAATTCATAACTATTTAAAAGTGCTTCTTGAATTAAACAGTTGATACTGTATCCATACGGGTAGTATTTCGAAAATATTGGAAAATGGACATATTGATGAATGCAAATTGATTCAACCAATTATTTTTAGTCTAATAATTACATATATCATTCTTTCAAGCTCCAATATTTTTGATTAATTTTTGTCAGAAGTTTGGATAGAGAGTAAAGTTTGAAATTCTCTTCTATATCATTCATGTGTATAATCACATTACCTTTTATAATACAAGAGATCTAAATTTATAAGGAAGGAAAATATACAATAAATCAAATAAAAGAATATTCCCACAATCAAGATCATTTAAGATCAATTCCTATCAGCACGAGATCAATTAAGACAACTAACCATCAGCAACCATATCTTCAACAATTTTAGCAAAATTGGCGTCGGGAAAAACAAAATAAAATAGAGCTTCAAGAATTGGCGTATCAGGGAAAAAGTTTAGGATGTCTTGTGGAAATTACTCCGGGGGCAAATCTATCTATGATCTTGATAAGGATAGATAACAAAGGCACCCAATCTTTGCTCCTGAAGAGTTTTTTTTTTTTTAATATAATTTTTTTTTTGATGTGAATCCCTAAAAAATAGACCATTTTTTAATTAGTAGCCTTATTTTTGTATGTGCTCGATCGTAGCCAAAGGGCCTAAAGAATGATCTCACCTTGTACATGCTCGACCAAAACTGCTTTCTTTTTTTTTTTTATCTTTTTTTTTTTTCATTTTCAATCAATTAACGTTCAAAAGGGCATCAATTGAGAAATTCAGGTTCAAAGAATATAAATACATCACATGCATGTCGACAATAATAGGGCTCTGATTAGGTTAGGCGCCTGTTATGATGTTTTTATGTTTGAAAACACCAAATACTTATTGAATCTCACCTTTAGAAATCACATTGTACCTTGCCATCAACTATATTTGTGTCTTTTTATTTATGAATATCTATAACGTTTATTCTCAAATCTCTAACCGTTTGCTTTCTTTTTTTGTCTGCCCATTTTCCTTAAAAGAAGAACCCATCCTAATTGAGAAATTCAAAATTAAACCGCCCCAAAACAGTCGTGTAAAATACTGCCCATAAAGTAGTACTCAAAGAGTACACTAGACCATAGTTTCTAATAAGTGCGTTCCACAAGTGCAAAGTACTATAGTATGATAATCGAAATTTTATCTGAGATCACGAAAAGCAACTGCAAATATCGGGCATCCTCATTGGCATTAATTTTGAAACTTACAATTCAGGGGGATAGATAGATGAAGCGATGCCTCTTGACTAATGATTCCGGAACACCAATCCAACAAAGAGGACAAAAATGTTCAACTTACGATAACAGTTTCAATTCCAAAAAATTGGTAGCTGCAAAAAAACACACTCAGTGATTCTCTCATTCTCTTTCATTTACTCGGCATAGACAATTATCCCATGTTTCCAAGGCCCGAAATATAAAACTTGAAATAATTCACGAGGAAATGGTGGGGTAGACATAATTATCCGGGCAGAATTCCCCCTTGGGACAGTGATTTTTCATGAAAGCCTCGGCTGGGTCCATTACTGATAAAGTCCTTAGTCTTCCCAAAAAATTGCCGCTTATCTTCCTCGCAAGCTCTTGTAATCTTACGTATCTTGCATAGGGTCACTCTCAACTCAGACATAGCCTCTGCAATCTGCATCCCTACTTGTGTACTCTCCGGCAAAGTATTTATATGAATTTCAGATGTGACAACAGGAAAGATTATGTCTGGCTTCCTGAAGAGGGAAAATGGTAAACCAGGTCACTCATAGCAGTTAATGGAGATATCCTTCCTTAAACATGAACTAGCAATCGGGTCAACCAAGAACTCAGCAGCCGTAATAATCAACAGAGCATGTAGAATAGTATGGTGTTGTGAAACTTGCTTAAGATTACGAAACAAATAGAAAAAACAATCCACAGGATATTCTTGCTACTGCAATAGCTTTTACAGCAAAGAAACAACTTCCTTGATCAATTTGAAGAATGATTGACTACGCATCTAAAATGTCTCTCTACCTTTTCTCGATCTCGAAGAAAATGAGAAGAAGAATATTTAGCTTGATCACTATCAGGAATAGCAACCAACTTCCTTTTCTTTTTTAATTTCAGTCAGGTCAGACCCTAGTCACAGAAATTTTATAGTGACTAACGACATCTGGAAAATTGGAGGGAGAAACGGAGATACCAGAAGCCTAGAGAAATCAAGCTGTCCTCTCGTATTATTCCACCATCCAGTGATACAGCACCATGTTCTATGCAGGCAGAGGCCTGCTTCATGTGTTCTCTGGTGTCATAAACCTGTAACTTGCCAAAAAGCCGATAAAATAGTGTTTCTCGTAGACCAAGGCCTTCAGTTGTTCTTGTTGCCAAATGATCAAAGTCTATGTTGACCATGTCAACTGCATATCCTACGAAGCCTGGAGGGATTTCTCCACAAGGTAAGGTAGGATAAGGCAAAGCCAGTTTCCTTTGAGGATCACTACCTTCAATCTCTTCTCTGTATGGGCTGCCAAAGGTTTATTGCAAATGAATGAAGAAATGCTTTCAAGAACTCAATTAAGTTGGTAATGAATATGATCTTCCATAACAGTAAATGTTATAAAATTATAAAAATACCACTTATGTACCTTATTTCCTCAAGACATATGACACGAAATACACCACTAATAGACTTACCAAGTTCAGCTGCTTTTGCATAAACAGCATTTTGGAGATCAACTCCTCCATTTTTGTCATATGTCTCAAGACTAAATGCCGTCTCAGAGTATGTGCACACAATCCCGAGCATTTGATCTTCACCCAGATACTTGGCTAAGATCCTCCAAAATGGAAAATGCAGCTCTAAGTATCGATTTGTCTAAAGGGTGAAAAGGGGATTCGCAACATTGAACAAGTGGGTCAGATAGAAGGTCAGTGATAGTTTACCCGCTAAGCTCAATATTGCAAATTGTTCCAAGAAGTGCAACCACACCAATGATGCCATCTCTAGATCTTCCATGTGGTCCTTCTGAAGCAAAATTTCTGATCAGTTCACAGAGAACAGAAGCCGCCAAGCCATCTCTGTTTTCTATCATGTCTATCATTTCCTCTTTGGCGAAAAAGCAGTCCACAATGTTCAAAGGGGAAGGCCCTGCATAAACTGAAAAAGTTGGTCATCCCCATAGACCTAACTTAGTGATGTAGGTCCTACTTGTCGCAACTGGATTTGCTAGGTTAAATGAATAATCGCGCCCCAGGTGATTTTGGTGAAAAGCAACCATTAACTGAGCAATCATTTTCGTCCTAACTTGATTCAGATCTATATATATTGTACGTTGGAGTAAATGGGGCGCGATTATTCATTTAACCTAGCAAATCCAGTTGCTAATATGACAAACATGATGAGAGAGTCATAATATGACAATCAAAACATGGATGTATATTCTTTAGACTTTCCAAACTAAGTAGCCATAGATCACTGATATTGACAAGACCACAAGGACGAAGAAATGTGCGTCATTGCAAAACAGCGTTGCATGCATTTATCAAAACCAATTAATATTCAGTAATAGCATTAACCAAGACAAATCACCTCCTAACTCCACCAAAGATTGCTCTATTTCAACCTTCCAGTCATGCAGCAACTTCAGTACCCTTTCCTGATGTTCAATGCGCAAACCAGTTTCCTCAAGAACCTGTGAGAGGCAGTAAGTGTAAGTCATAAAGCACAACTGACCACATAAGTATGTGAGAATGATGGGCATTAGCTGCAACTAACTGACCTCATTAGAACATGAGAGAAGCTTAAATTTAGAATCTTAAAGCCAGGTACTTAAAGAATAATTACGACTTCAAGATTACAATAGGAATTTACCCTTTCCTGATGTTTGATGCACAAAGCAGTTTCCTCAAGAACCTGTGAGGAGCAGTAATTGTAAGTCACAAGGCACAACTGACCACATAAGTATGTGAGGATGATGGGCATTAGCTGCAACTGACCTCATTAGAACATGAGAAGCTTAAATTTAGAATCTTAAAGCCAGGTACTTAAAGAATAGTTACAACTTCAAGATTACAATAGGAATTTACAAACCACAAATAACCAGATTTATGAGAGGGATGTAATGTTGAATAAAGATCTTACACAATACCTCATTCTTGATGATGGAAAGTACATTCCCTATATCATTAGGGGTTGATGTGTCCTGTAGCATCATTATACTCATATTTGGACATAAGGTTTGAATCTCACGCTGCAAATCTGAAGAAGGCTGAATGCCAATCTGTGTATACAAATAAAGTTCAATAAATGTACCACTGCAAATTACCAACACATTACCAGAAATAAAACGTTGCGACCTTGATGCTCAAAGATAACTCTCGGTGATGAGAATGAACAGCAGAAAAGCTAAAGCAACCAGCATCTTGAGGGACAGTAAGAAAAGGAATAGTGCATCGCCCCTTTTGGAAAGCATACAAAGTGGTTGTTTTGGTAACGGATGAGTCCAGTTTTATGGAAAGCGTATGAAAATGGCCATTTTCCTCATCATTGTGGATATTCTCATCGAGATTACCCTCTGTATCCACAATTTCGAAGACGAAATTCTCTAGTTGGGAACCAGCCGCACAAAGCTGAGGCACCTGTAAATCATGCCAACATTAAAACAAGTTTTTGAAATTGAAATCATCGTGCAACTAGAAGCAGAAGACTATACTAACTGGTTCTCCAACTCTGAGCTCCCTTTATTCTGTTTGGAGATCTTCCTTGAATATTTCTTCACCACCGGCTATAACAGACAGCGATACTGTATGCAGGTAATGAATGTAGATATCCCCAGACAGTCAGTAGTTGCTATAAGTTTGAAACTTAAAACACTTGATGGTTCAACTATTGAAGCTTCACTTTCAGCACTGCTGCTAAGTGATGACCATATGGAATCTATTGGAGTTTCCTTCAATGTAGTGAAATGTGAATTCATACCCTCCAATGAACTTAACAAAATAGATAGTTGTTGGTAAAGAAATTGCACCTTTTCCAGGCATAGATGCCTGGTACTTCTAATCCTTATTATAATAGTTCAGAATTATGAGGCCATTTTCTTACACATACAGAAATATAGACTTTGACCAAACATTTGGAATCACCATTATTAAGGGAACATTACATTCTCAGATCCTTTCTCAGATCCTTACTCATTTCCCTACCCCCAAATCTGATTACTGATTCCATATTAAATCTTTAGCAAAATTATTATGATAGATGCTGTCTGAACATGAAATACAAACACCATAATTTTAGTTCCTAGCAATAAATATCATCAACTGATATGTCCCAGAAGCAAGATTATAATAAAACACCATTTTGATAAGACTATGTGATTTCGAGTCCACACTGCAGAAAGTCTGCACTCCAAGAAAAAGGACTGTTATTTACCTCATAAATTGGGAGTAACCAAATCTTTGTTTATAGGTATCATGTTAAGCTTCAATTGATCAATGCTACAATGAATAACTAAAGTAGATCGACCTGGAGTGTAAACTATACTAATTGAATAAACTGTATGGTCAATGCATAAGTTGAAGAAATAAAAGGTGACTCAATGTAATTCTCTTAAAATATTAATTCATCGAATCTACTAGTTGTATTAATGCAATCCCTCCTTTGAGTCAATTATAACAATTAGTATGGTAAATTGGAACTCAAACTTTGTTGTCATTACAGTAAACCTCAATATATGAGTCAATGATGCTACCTCTAATGTTTCTTATGTTTTGCATAATGGCTAAATTCTTCCCATTCTCAATTCAAGCAAGGTTAAAGTAATTTCATCAAGAGAGACATGAAAAACTTCAATATATATATGCGTGTGTGTGTGTGTGTGTGTGTGAACAAGTTTTAGGTTTATACTAGCAGGAGTTTTTGAACCCTCATCAAGGAAAAGGAATTAGTTTGAAAGAATGAAAACAGGTATAGATTAGTTTAGAATCAGGATGAAACTTTTCAGTAATAAAAGGTAATAATGATAGGCTGAGTATGTTTTTCTTTTATTATAGAATTTCTGAGTTATTTGCTTCTTGTAACTTCCTTAATTATATTGAGAGAGATAAGTCCACCCTCAGTTCAAAACAAACTGCATTGATTTAATGGCAGATGTAGGAACTAAGAAGTTAGTTGTGATAATCAAAATTTAGCACTTTTCAAGAGATTAACGGGCTTTGCGTAGAAAAGAAAATGCCCTATCGTTGATGAATCCCATGATAGTTTACGACGTGATTTTAATGGTAGAAGGTTGGGATTATAATTAAGACCATGAAGGGGCTGCATTTTCAAATGGCCATAGGCCTAGTAGTAGTATTCTTGGTTGGAGGCTCAATCAGCAAATAAATATGTAATCACGAGCTGAGCTACAAAACTGCAAAAGAAGAAGGAAATATGCCTGAGAGTAAGTCTTGGCATACCACCTGCCCCCTAAATGGTGAATACATGGTCACTCTACCATGTTCATTAAATTTAGATATAGCTTGTGAAAGTTATTGCAAGAATTTGAGCTATACTCTACTCTACTGTACTTGATGTTCTTTTGCAAACACGGTTTCCTTCAATTAAAGATTACCCAAAAGAAGTTAGAAGAGATCAAAGTAAAAGTTCAAGCTACAAACTCAAGGTTCATACCATTTTGATTGAAACCTGCAGTAATTTTCAACGTGCCACCAAGATGAACAAATCCATCATGATCCACCTGAACAAGAAATTTATTCCATTCTTTTAAATAATTTTCGACAGAGGCTAACCCATCAGCAATGCACATGCTGTTCCAAATATGGTATGATTACACAATACACCTCTACAATTCGCCAAATCTTTTTGGGCCACCAACATGCTATTTCATCGCTTGAACAGTTTATGCCCTATATCTAAAATGCCAGCAGGGTCATTCCCAATAATAACAACAGAAATGTAGGTAAATGTGGGAGCAAAATCACCACAAAGTTCCTGTCGCTTCAGTTAAATGGTCTCATGTACCTCATATGCAACTATGGAAAGATAAGTGCCCTGACTAACATGCTGAATCAGTGTCAACACAGGCCATCTTTGAAACTTTGTTTGGGAGAGTGGAGGGAAGAAAATTTAGGTGTGACTACACAAAACTTTGAATTTTCCTTCCAAACTCCCACAAAAATTCCGAATTCTTACCTACCCACTTTCCGCCCAAATTTTCATTTCCCCATTTTCCTTCATCTCCCAAGCATAGAATAAGAGAACACATAATTAATTACAGAATTTACGCAATAGCACCGCAGGGAATCTGGGAAAGCACATCACCTTGTGCTTTTTACCCATCTGATCTTTAATGGAAAATCCCTCAACCTTCAAAAGAACTCCAGAGCCCTTCAAAGCATGATTTCCATAAGCATCAAACATCTGAAGGAAATGAATCAAACAAAAGACATAAGCAAGGGTGGCAAAAAATTTCTTCTGCAAATATACAGCGAAATATTAGCTAAACATAATGATATTCCAGTTTGGACCATGCTAGCTCACACTCCTTTTTCTGTGTACGGTGAAGTTCTACAAGGTACTCAATTAAAAAGTTCAAAGAAGTTCTGTCTCAGATACTTGTTATTTTTCTATTGAAAAGAGAAAGACCAGGCCTCAATTTCCATCCAATAAAATACCCTATGAAAGACTAAGAACTATATACATGGCAAGTAAAATAATTGCCATTGCGATCAGGAAAATGCACTGAGGACCACGACTATGCAATATGTGCACACTAGTAACAGTCTGCACATGATTGAGTATTGTCTCATACAAATAGTGCTAGAAACTTCATTCACAATTGGGCTTAAGCACAAGGCTTGAGAGGATGTGCTTTTACCTCCAATTTGAGTTCTTGTACTATACACCCAGGAAGCATTTGGATACTTTGCATGGATGGATGTGCCAACACTCGCCGCACATGTCCAGGAATAACTATGAGAATGTCAAGAAAATAATTTCCAGGAATATCAATAGCTAAACAAATAACAATCTCGCACTCATGCCTGTAAAGGAATTTAATCCAGAATGCGTTACCTTTACATGGAATAGAATGGACAAAGATTCATCTGGCGGACATAAAAGCAGTGTGCTCTCATAGTTTGGCCGGATGATGTCTAAATCCCCACTTTCTATTAGTATATCCTACACAATCAGTAAATCTGAGTTACCACAACAATGCTTGAGATACTACTGTATCTCGATAG
The DNA here is from genome assembly GCA_019915185.1 of Eucalyptus camaldulensis. Lineage (NCBI taxonomy): Eukaryota > Viridiplantae > Streptophyta > Magnoliopsida > Myrtales > Myrtaceae > Eucalyptus > Eucalyptus camaldulensis. The sequence goes on from JAHSVA010000014.1 coordinate 1,354,833, forward strand.
GGTTAAATTTTAGTAAAGTGTGCAAATCTGAGATGGGCCGGACATATTAAATAGATGTGCATGGCACCTTAATACTTAGAGTCCTTTTGTCAGATGAAAGGCCGGCCTTCGTTTTCTTTACACCAATCAACGTGCCTTTGCCCATCTTGAATTGCAAATTGACTTTTGGAGTTGATGGGAATGGAATGAGGTTCCCACATCCGTCATAACATGCAACATCTAAAGGAGGAAAGCATGATCCAACCCTGTCAAAATCACCAACTAATTACATTACAAGCCTGGAGCTCCACATATGCAGCAAAAAAACAAAAGTTGGTACTATCAAAAACTCCTTACCATCCTTACCTGACTCTAAGATGCTCATTCTTATCATAGCCCAAAAGTTGCCACCTTCCAACCTCAGCAGATGCAAGAACTGTCACTTCTTTTTCATAGATTTTACAGCTTGTCTCATCCTGATCAAAAGTACATATCAACAAAATGATGTATCAACAAAATGATGTTTGAGAGGTATTACACAATAAAAAGAGCATTTGGTGATAAATTTTGTCCCTGTTTTTTTAGCTGGCAGAAAACAGTTAAAGATGCTTGTTTACCATATGAAACAGAAATTTATATACACCGGATTTCTGAAATAGTTCATGAGACTTGTGTTCCAAGGAAAAGATGTATAGACCATGAAATTCTTTATAACAAGATGGTGTCACGCGAGATGAATAAAGATGACTTTCTCGACCATTATCAGAATCGCCACTGAATTTGAATTCCATTGACATTTCCATTTTATTTTTCACAATGTACTTCTGATCCAAGTTCTTCGGAGCAGTGGAGTAACTGAAATTTGCTGGCCGGACAACAGCTACAATTTCCTTTGGAGGGTCTTGTCCAGCAAGAATGGGTGCGTGAACTGGTAACACTTGAAAACAAAAAGACAAAAAAGAAAATATGAATAGACTAGTAATATAGACGGAGGACAGATAAATCAATAGCATTCTCAGGTCAGCGGTTGTTCTAAGGAGAAGGAACACAATATTGGAAACATCACTGTCAACTGACAAATAACAGACGAATGACAACATGTTTTGCCCTGAGATATAACACTTAAAGGAACTAAAAAAACACTGAATTCATATGTACTATTATGACAACATGAAGAGGTCTCAACTCTGATCAAACTCATACAGCCACATTCAAAATTATTTTATCCATGAAGAAGGCACATTCCTACCAACACACATCAAGAAATTTCGGAAGGATCCCTTTGGCAACATTCAAAACGCTACCATTTTATCCATAAAGAAGGCGCATTCCTACCAACATACATCAAGAAATTTCAGAAGAATCCCTATGGAAACACATGAATTAACTGGAGACATTTTTTATTTTTTGTGTTCCTGCTCTGGTTTGCACCACCGAAACAGCACACTTTGTTTGGCCTTGCTACGAGAAATCTCTAGTTCCTATTCCATATGTTTTCAGTAGATCGAAGCATTTGAAAGTTTTAAGTTACATAAAAATGTCAGAACTGGGAACATTAAGTATTCTAAGAAAGCCTGATGGCCCATGAATGGGCAGTAGAGTTCCCCTCACCTTGGAATGTGTTGGAGAAAATCCAGCATCAGTCTCTGCGTCATCAAAATATAAGACATATCATGATGTATAGAATTAAAGAAAATGCAGTCCATTAGATAAGAAAGGTCCTAATAATCAGTGATAACCATACCAATATAACATTTAACTCTAAAGAAAGATCTCCTGAATAAGTGAGCTTTATCTCCTTTCTTATGTCTCTCCATGAATGGAAGCAAACCCTGTAGTAGAAAGCAACCGTGAGGACATTAGTTACCCCAGTTAAAGAGAGACAGTGGAAGCATCAAACACTTGACAATGACGCTTGATCTAACCCAAAATTTTCAATTAGATCAAGTTTATCAGAGAGGACCTTCTCAATGTGCACATGAAATTTTTATAAGATAAGCTACAATATGTTTAGTATTTGTGTTTTCTTGTGAATCTTGTCAGAAATTCCTTCATTTTGGAATAAATCTTAAGTTGGATGATATTTCACAAGATACAAAATGAAGATTACAAAAAAGCTTGACTGTTAATAGAGCGAAAATCGAGAAAAATACATGTATAAGCATGTTTCCCGCAAAATGGGTCTTATTAGCTGACTCACAAGCTTGAAGAAGATGATGTCAACATTTGCATATATGCACTAAAAGGGAGGATAAGAAATGATCAAAATGCAATTGACGTGGGCAAAGATCTGAAACAAGAAAAGTTCATTTTGGTGGTTGTCATAGACAAAATGGGTCGCCACAGGCATTTGCTGGAGTACAAGCACATCGACATAGAGTTATAAGTTTTGGCAAGATTGCCTACCAAGGAAAGAGGTAGAGCATGATTTGGTGGGGTTACCATTTGAAAAATTTACTAGAGTTGATAACATGAGTTGCACTGAAGCCATTTCACCATTGTTCTAACATGCAATGCGCACAACCGGTTACTTGATGTCTTCTATTCCCAGCCCAGCAGCCACAACATAGAAGTAAGAAAATGGTCTCATCAAACCTATAAACCAGCCTGGCCAAAAATAAAAAACTTATAAACCAGCCTAAGAAGTTATACTTAATACCAGCTTTTAACATGACCGGGTTTGCTTAAAATTCATGCAAGGAATGAGCAACGACTGTTTGACCTTTCATATTAGGGCAACTAGAGGCGAGAAATATGGATCACACAAACTCCATCTGTTGAATATTTTAATCAGACTCTTCCAGGTTTGCAGAATGCTTGCTTTCTTGATGTATCCATTAGATTAGCAATCGCAGCCATAGTCGTCCAACTTCCAAAAGGATAACCAAGGGGCCAGGTGTCTAAACCTCGCTTCTTGGATGGTTTGGGGAAAATAGATTATGCAAGACTACTGGGCCACTAGATTAGATAGCGACAAAAGAGAGGTTTAAATATCCATCTGTTAACTGGGGCTGTATCCAAAAGGATGAAGGCTTGAAGATGCGTGATCAATAACAATGTAAGCTGTACTATTTTGGAGCAGCATAAGTTTTAAGGACTGTTAAATGTGCTATCGCTTCTAGGCATTTAAGCCCCTATCTCACTATCCTTATCTTATGTAATGCAAGGGAGATGCCAGGGCTTTTTGTTTCATCAGCTTTTCTTAGTTTGATTATAATATCCAAAAAGATCCACAACTCACCCAGCGAGCATCTGGAAGCAGTCGGCCAAGACGTCGGATTGACACTCGACTGAAAGATTCATAGGTTTCACCCAGTCTGCATCCATCAGCTTCTAACTTCTCTAAGATTCTCTCAATGTTTTCCTTCCCCTGGAGTACTTATATTAAGAACTTCTTCCACAGTAAACTGAAAAGAAAAAAAACTATGAGAATATACTGCCATACCTGAACAACAGGAAAGTAGACACACTTCCGGCAAGCATTAGCCTCGTGAATTGCTGTGGAACCTGAAAAGTATTGCAGCTTTTTATATTAGAGAAAAGCACAATCTAAGTGACATTCTTAGGTAAAACTAGTACTAAAAGCATCGATGCTAACAAATGAAAGAAGGGCCTAAGAACAATAAAAGGTGGACAACCTAGAATAAAAGATGATATAATTCTGTCTCCTCTTCTATAAAGAATGGGACAGAGAACTACAGATATTTACCGAGTGTTCTATTTGCGTCAGTGTCCTCTGTGATTGAAAAATGGACTTGAATTATAAAATCAGGACCATTGCATGAATGCAAGTTGGTAATTGCAACCTCCCCTCCTTCAATTTCAGCTAAATCAATACCATTAACCTGACAAAGCACAAACTTATTTCATGGGGCAAAAAGCTTACTTTGAGATCCCATTAAGCAATAATGGGTACTATTTTTTTAACAAACCATACACTATGACACGCTCACATCATAAGCGTCTAAATAGCAAACCTTCTCAAATTAGTTTATATATTTGCAGGCAGGCATAGCAAGAACATGAAATCCGAAATTGTTCATAAATCTGAACGACATAGTTACATAGCTGGATTGTGCCTTTTCTATCCCAATATTAAGAATGTACAAAAATGCCTGTTCATAGTGGACAAAAAAGACAAATGCAATAACGGGTACTATTTTTTCTGCAAACCATACTATAAATAGCAAACCTTCTCAAATTACTTAATATATTTGTAGGCATAGCAAGAACAAGGAAATCTGAAATTGTTTGTAAATCTGAACAACATAGTTACACAGCTTAATTGAGGCCAGCTAAAAAGCAAAAGCATTATGTGGCCGGAGGAGTTAATATTAGAGTCCACCAACGGTGCGATCCATACCTCAAAATGGACTGGTGTGATAGTCCTCCTCAAATTCGACAAACCATCACACTGCAAACATTCAAATTAATTAGAAATAAATCAAATTCAGGTATCCTATGTAATCCTTACAAAGAAGAAGCAAACTGGCATAACTCTGAAAAATCATTTTACCTACTACTTGCTATCTTAGACATTGCTCTACCTTGATATCCCCAGTAATACAGAAAGTAACAGTTATGAATTCAACAGAAGGGAGAACTCATTAGAATAGTTTTAAATCATAGCCAAGAGAAATACTCTAAAAAATATTGACCAAAGCCATACCCCACATTGGCCGCAATGCTAACTGAACCCGACTTTGTGGTCAGGTAGCAGCATTTATGAACATTGTGCAGTGATGGCATTATAGCATTATTGCATGTGCCATAGCAGTAACTTTTCATAGGAGCAACAGAGGAATTATGATACCACATCGATATTCTATTTGGAGAAATCAACAGCAGTGTTTGATTTACTCCAATTTCTGCAGTACTTAAACTTCCCACCACCACAAGTCCAGGCAATGAAGATGACATAACGCAGATCTGTCTGAAAAATCTAGCAAAACTCTTTAAAACGTTTAGAAAATTAAGACATCATTTTAAATTTCAAAAAAGTGATATGACTCTTTCCCAAATTTAGCTGATGAACCCCATAAAGCCAAGAGAAAAAGACTGGCATGACTTTCTCCACTTGTAATGAAATAACTTCTCTATAAAAGTCTTTTTGAAGAGTGCCCCAAGGCACTTGCTAAGCATACTTGTATGAAATGTTTCAATTTCTAAAGTACTAACTACACATAACAAAAGTAAAACAGTGCATAAAAAACTGTAAACTTTCCTCAATCTGTGGCTTAACAAGGGCCCTGCAGGCACTCTTTAACAGAACCCTAAACAAAAATAGATATGATTTCAGCAAACCTGAACGTATGGGAAATAGATGTCCTTCAGCTTGCACGAGAGTTGATATAGTTTCACGTTTTTCATTCTAGGCTTGAAAATCTCAACCTGTACAGATTTTATACGACAAGAATGCATGAAAACATCACAATGTATTGTCTAGGTATCGAGAATTCACAATATTTACCACCTTGTGACAAATCAAGAAATACCTGAAAATTTTACTAGCAGAATGTATTTAGAATAATACATATAAGTCATTAACTACGTATATATGCCCAAGGCAGTACACAAAAGAAATAAAATATTTGCTTCAAACTACATAGTAGAGGCTGTCCCCCATCAACAGACGCCGACATGCACGAAGAGGTGTTCTATCAATCTTTATCAACTTCAAACTGTTCGAATAGTTATGTCTTAACTCACAGTAGCTGCCACTTTATGTGTTTCATAATCCTTGTGAGGGTGTTTCATTTCTCAACTCACCTCACATCTTATAGACTTTATATTCTCCCTATCTCTTCCCACTGCCTAACGTCTTATTTAAATATTTCAATCCTATATCTCGAAAAAAATATCTATTTTATCGCCACTATATTATAGTGACATAATAGACAATCTAAAGCCTAGGATTCCCTCAAGAAGATTGACTTTGCCTTGAGAACAAAGTAAAGACATGACCTGCGAAGTCTTCGACTGGCATAATCAGAGAATCTAGAGCCTAATAGTCACTCAAGATGGCTGACCTATGACTACTTCCAAGTCCTGTGCCATGGCCAAGCCAAAAAGACAAATTTATAGAGCAATGGAGGTAACTTAAAAGGACATGCTTTCAATGGATGATGCCCGGGTCAGAGCATGACAGATAACATCCTAGACAATGGTTTTTACCAGGTTTGTAGAGATTAGCTGAGTAAAACCCTCCCAAGAAATATTGGAAAAAAAGAAAACACATAGGCAAAAATTTAGTTGCAAACATAAAAAGAAAAGATGTGGCGTATGCACCGCCAAATGTCCAATGAGTGAATGCGATTGACACTGAAATACCACAATAGAAAGAATTTATTAAAAGAAGTCTACCTTCGTGAAGCTTCCTTGAGGTGCTCTGGCACTTTCATTTTCTAAAGGAACCCTGACGCCACCATCAGTCTGAATAAATGACAAAGAAAATGATGACTGATTGAATAAATCTATGTATGGAACATAAGGGAGTCCAGTCGAGAGAAAAATATGACAACAATGAAGAAATCAGTGATCTTGCATACTTTCCAGGAGTGTTGAGAACCAGATCTGCTCAATAGAGCTTCTCTCTTCAGATGTAACATGTATACTCTTTTAGATTGCATAGTCTTGGAAGAAACCACAGCATGCCTGTAACTCGTTAAAAGGTAAAGAGGTGTAAATTACCTCCACAAAATATAATGGACTATCAGTTTCTACAACTACAATACTCTGGAACGTACCTTCCCAAATGCACAGAGGCAATTGGTCCTCCAAAACCAAACAAATTTAAAGAAAGGCTGCACCATGCTCAACAAATTATCCAGAAAATAGAAGCAATTTAAACTTTTAGAGATTCAAAACAGTTTAATTTTCCCGATTCAAATCCATGTCCAGGACGTGGAATGGTGAATTGTTAGCGAGTTAGGAACATACTGTCAACTTCTCTCATATAACTCCGACTCATTGAAAACAGAAGTTTGTGTTTGCTTTTTATTGAGGGAGGATAGGGAATTTTTTTTTTTTTTGTATTTCAATGAAGCTAATGCTGCATGGCGCAATGTAGCTTCGAAAATTAATTTCACCTATGAGAAGTGGAAGGTATCAGCAACATTTTCGAGAATAGGAAGTTGATTCTTTAAGAACATTGATTATGCCAGGACATACTTGACAGTGTATGAATATGGCAGCAGAAAAATCAATTCGCTCCTAATATATTGCAGTCGACCAATCATTCACATGTGATATTAGCTTGCATCAATTTACATCTCCCATAAATACCAATGGATTCATGCTACTAGCAAAAGGACATTTTGCATGCCTTTTTCATGCAAAGACTACAAGACTCAATTAATGTCACGTGTCACGTGTTTAAAGAGAAATTACCATTAGATATGGAGGTTTTCCACCTACTGCCTTAACTTTATACTTTCTGTGAAGTGAGGCACCCATCTTTCCCCTAGACAAAAAGAATGAACACAGATCCACGAAAAGTTACAAAAAGAGAATGAAATCAGAAACCAAGCTTGCTAGTGGATGGAATTTAATCTTGTAGTTAAGTATATCTGTTTAAAAAAAAAAAAAATTCTGTCCTATAAAGCATATTTCTATTAGAAATAACTGGAAAGGATACAGTCAGTTTTTCTCCATAAAGAAGCCATCATTTTGCATTTAAGTAGCACCGGCCTCTTTCTGGAAATAGATAATTGACTCAAGTAATCATCTGAAGAAGTTGTAACTCCACATTATCAAAGCATGTTTGAAAAGTCATTTAGCCAATGTTATTTTCTTCGTTTTCTACTAGATAACCAAAATTTACCCAAAGCACAGAATTCTCTCCTAAAATTCTGTCTCCTCAAGCCAAAATACGGTTTATGGTGTAAGTTGCCATGGCCAAGTGAGTGTGTAGGTGCATGTGTGGGTTTGGGTTATATAGGGAAGAAAAAACTTTGCTTTAGACTTTACCAAAAAAAAAAAAAAGAAACATTGCTTTAGAGTACTCAATACCACTTTGCTATAGGGTTCTCATCACTGTCTTCCATTCCAGGGCCAGTGTCAAAGATTGAGATCTTTTCATCAGATATATCCAAGCTGCAATTTCATAACAATAATGAGTCACGATCCAAAGTTCAAACCCAACAAAATTTCAATAAGAATGCAGCTAGCGGAAGTATCGAGATGAAAGATTAAAATATAGTTAGCCCATGATCATATGGCAACAAACACCTATCGCGTTGAAGTAAATGCGACAATCTCCATGTGAAACTTATGATTCATTATATATGGCTGAAAGATGTTTGCATTGATGAAGTCCTATGGGGTTCAGACTTAAGAAGAATTTTGTTGGCAATTAGCAAACTGGCAGTGATACTTCCAAACAAAGGAAAAGTTTCAATGTTGCTTTCCATTACTCTCATTTATTGTTCACTAATTTAGTTGAAACAACAAGAATGCATGTTTACAATTGTTTATATTTATCCCGTAAACAAGTCATCAATCACCTCTTATAGATTTGCTTAGTATAAAATTTCTATTTGAAAAGAAAAGGTTCCTTTTATAGGAGAAGTTGTAAGATGCACCCGGTTCAACAACTAGATCAACGCAAAGAAGCATCATCCTTCGCATAGCTTCCACCATAAGCCACAGTATGGATTATAATGTTCCACAAATTCTGAGCCTTAAGCCACAAAAGGGTTGATGTTCCAATCCTAATGGTAACACGACAAGATCAAGAAATCACCTAATCAATCTTTTAGATTTCAGGGGATTAGCCCACACGGCTTGCAAGGAATTATCCTGGTGAAAGGAGCAGCAGTCAGTTTGGCATCAAACAGGGATTATAACTTCCAAAATCATCAGGACAACTTACTATCAAATCTGCAAGAGCAGTTTCAAAAGTATATTCTTCAGGTAGCTCCTTCAACAATTCCGTATCAGGCGTTAAATCCCACATATTCTGTGAGAGATTTCACGCATATATCAATGCAATCGCTTGAAGAAGCACAGAGAACTAGAGAAACTCTATCAGAACTAGAGAAAATCTATCATAGCATGTCATGTGTTCAAAGGCCATAATACAACCCCCCTGGGGAAGGGGGGGGGGGGTACTATAAAAATTCAAAACAACAGAACTTCTAAAAGGCAAGTGATACCCATTTGTGAGAATATATCGACAGCTGGGTACAGTGCAAAAAAGAATAAAATACCAATCTCAAAAGCATCAGTTGTGTTGCCAGAGCCATCCTAATCGGAAAAAGATATTACATACAAACAAACAGTAAAATAAGTAAGTACAGCCATTAAAGTGAATATGCACACTCAGTAAATTAAAAGAACAGCAAGCGAACAACATATGACTTTTGCCCAATACTCACGCGAAGACACAAGATGTGGCGCTTGTGAGGCTTAAAGTTGTCGAAAATAATTCGACTTTTGATCCGGTTGCCATTTGCACCTTCGAGATGCAACTTGTTAAGTTACTTTAATTGAGTTTCCTTTATTATTAGAGTTTTATTTCCCTTTTTACTTGTATAAGGGTATTATTGTCATATACAGTTTATATTCAATATAAATACAATGGGTGTAGGATTTCTGTTATTATAGAAAATCTACAGCCCTCTCTTTGTTTCTTTCTTTTACGTTCTCTTTCTCCTCCTTCTCTCTATTCCTTCTCTCTTCCTTCTTTCTCTCTTTCTACTTGCTGCAAGTTCTCTAATCAGTTTTGTGACATGGTATCAGAGCAGGTCTAACTACCTGATTACTTGATCCTATTGCTGGTTTGAGAGTCCCCTAGGGTTGGTGCATAGCCACCTAAAGCTATAATTTTTATCTGTTTTCTCTTCAAGTCTTGATACATATGAGATCGGAAGATATCATATTCATCAGGTTTGGTTTGTGAACATGGATTACAACACTTACTAATCAGTGGATTTCAAGAATCGGAGTACTTTATTGATTATGGTTAACTGGTCTTGCTGGGTTTCGTCAAGCATATAATTATTTATATTGAGATTATCGTCATGAGTGATACTACTACGACTCCTACTAATGTTGCTATCGCTGCTCCTACTACTACTGTTGCTGCTGCTGCTGCTACTGCTGCTACTACTACTGTTGCTGCTACTATTGCTGCTACTACTTTTGCTGCTGCTACTACTACTACCATTGCTGCTACTATTACGATTGCTGATTGAGCTCTACTATCTATAGGAAGAAACAAACTAGGAGGCTGAATATTGTGCTATGGCACATACTGTGACCAAATTGTTGTGGTTGAAATCTCTCTGCTGCTACTGCTACTGTTGCTACTTCTGCCGTTGCTACTATTACTACCATTGCTGCTACTATTGCTGCTGCTACTGCTGCTATTGCTACTGCTGCTACTACGATTGTTGATTGGGCTCTACTATCTATAGGAAGAAACAAATGACGAGGCTGAATATTGTCTTATGGCACATACTGTGACCAAATTGTTGTGGTTGAGATCTCTTTTCCAGGAGCTTGGATTTTCAATTAATCAACCTATTGATATGATGTGTGATAATCAAGCGGCTATTTATATTTCTGGGAATCATGTTTTTTAAGAGCGAACTAAGCATATAGAGGTTGACTGTCACTTTGTTCGGGATGCTGTGAAGTAGAAGCTGACTGCTACTTTCTTACGTTGGTTGCTACTCCTTACGTTGGAGACCAATTTGCTGATATGTTTACCAAAGCATTATTTCATCTTACTTTTGTTACTAGTTGTTCCAAGCTGGGCATGGGTGACCTATATGCTCCAGCTTGAGGGGAGTGTTAAGTTACTTTAATTGAGTTTTCTTTATTATTAGAGTTTTATTTCCCTTTTTACTTACATAAGGGTATTATTGTCATATATAGTTTATATTCAATATAAATACAATGGGTGTAGGGTTTCTGTTATTACAGAAAATCTACAGCCCTCTCTTTGTTTCTTTCTTTTACGTTCTCTTTCTCCTCCTTCTCTCTATTTCTTCTCTCTTCCTTCTTTCTCTCTTTCTACTTGCTGCAGGTTCTCTAATCAGTTTTGTGACACAACTCATTACTCTCCTATGCGATGGGACGCTTCGACCTTAGTGATGGATCTTGCGCTTTGGCTCGATTGTACCTTTCTTTGGCCATCGGCATGAAATCTCCAAAGGCCATGGTCAGGTTGGGTTCCCTTAACGCGATTCCCACGGTAGTCCCATTAGGCAACAATACGTTTAGACACTTCGACTTAGATAAGAAAAACAGTCGAACTGAATCCACTAAAACAACTCTTAGAAGCTCTAGATCCTTGAAGGCTCGCAACCGAGATAGGGAGAAACAAAAGTTTCTATATAGATGGCAGATCCGCCATATGCCCTGGTGGGATAATGAAGCTCGACATTACCCCATTCACGTTTCGGATTGAACAGAATCATTTCCGATGAACCGAGCTCGAAAACAATTTTTCTGCTTCTTGTGTACGCGATGGGGATCTGCTCCTGAGGTAGCATATAAATGCCTCCAGTCGAAACTCTGTACAATTTTTTCCATGATCCTCCTCTCGTATTCTCTTTCATTATCCATGCCATGAAGATGGTGGGAGTCCCAACATACATTAAGAGATTGGCCCCGTGAATCCCGAGTCCCACTATGGAGATAGTGGTAGTGGGACTCGGGATTTGTGTGAATTTAGGAACTGGAAGCTCCTCGTGAAATTTGTCTTCCGACAAGTTGAATGACACAATCACTGGCCCGCTATCGTAGAACCCTTTATTGTTTAATTCCTTATACTCCAAGCACCAGTGTAAGGCCCCGTTCCAACAAATTCCTCGGCGAGATTTGTGCCATTCGAATCCTAAGCCAGAGTTATTCCCATGAAATCCTCTGGGGTGGATGTCTAGTTGGACTTCCATCCTTCTCCAAGAACCGGACTTGAGCGAAAATATCGCCACCCGCCACATTCCAGGATCCTCAACACCTCCTAAATGCCCATCATAATAATAAGCATGAACTATTTTATAGTCATCGACTGCAGGGTCGTATCCGAATCCATTGAAGAACTCGCCCTCAGCTATAAGATCAAGATCGGAAATAGGAACATTCCTGGACTCCCCGGTGGTTGGGTTGTATAGAAAAAATCCGCCCCACAACTCGAAACACACCAACCCATCGCAGGACCCCACGATTACGAGCATCGATCTAGGATTGTCGTTTCCTAAATCATGAGACCAAGCTGCCATGCGACCATCGGCACCGCCGCCATCGAACGCTTCGTAGTCTATGGTCTCGATGGGGTCGCTCTTGACGATTCTCTGGCTAGAAACCATATCCCTTGCCTTCAACCTCTGCAGATGCGACTTGGCGAAGCCCCGGTCGGAAATCAAAGATCGCCACCGTTTGCAGACACATCTAAATCGGATCAGGGACTTGGCCGGCAGTCTCGACAGTATCTCGTCAATGATTTCTTCCGGCAGCCTCTCAGCCACTGCAGAGGCCGCCGCCTCCGCCGCCGCCGCTGCGGCGGTTTGGCTCCTCGTCATCAGGAGCCTCCGCGTCGCCTGGCTTGCTCCGGCGGCAGCTGACGATGGTCCGCGCTTCCGCATCGCTTGGATTGTTCCGGTGGCCGGCCAAGCGGAGCTCCGGAAGTAAGTATAAAGACAATAATCAACCACCCAAGACTTTATGTTGAACAAGCAGTTCTACAAATTGGGATGCTGCACCGCACAAGAAATGGCCAACATATGTAAAACAAAAATTGCTTTCTGTCCCATCAGTTAAAAAATGAGCATAATCTGAACATCAGTCTGCCTGGACCCAAGATGAAATTTGCTCTATGCATACTAAAGATGCTATGGTTGACACTTAGAAATCCAACTCTAGTCATATTATTAGACAGCAGCCAGAAGAATATTTGATTCATGCGACAAGAGGACTGGATATCCACAAGGCAGTCAAACATTCCAGATCTAAAGTACCCATTCAGCACATGTGATTGTAATATGAGTAAATCAAGCTAAGGAAAGTTTCTCCTCTAAGACATGAAGTTCAATTCATTTGTTAACTGAGATTATTGTAACATTGGATGCTTGATAATAGACCTTCTCCAGCAAATGAAATGATCTAGAAGAAGCTGAACAGAGTACAAAGATATATGAGACTGTAAGAGTGAAAAGGATCCAGACCATAGTTTACTTAATACAAACACCATGAAGGATAGATAAAATAAGTGATTAACACGCATGGGGGCTCAAAAAAAATTACTGAACCTGATTAAAAGAGACATACCCTTGGATACAGGTGTAGAGCCAGAGGAAAGCTGAAACTCCAGATGCAAGTGCAATTTTTGCCTCTGGAATGTTTTGTTCTTCAACTAGAGCAGAAATTGATTCTGCAAATTTTCAGGAGCACGTCGTGGGGGTTGAACAGTTGATACCATTTAATTCTGAAAGTGCTTCTTTAATTCTACCAATAGGCCAAGAAAATTCTAACCCAATGTCCTTGAGATGGAGTTTAAGTGTGTCGCTGGTCTCTGCTCAGAAAGACAATGAAACCCAATATGAGCAAAGTCACTTTCAGTGAACGTAGCTAGATATGTTACACAAGCGCGCATAAATGCGATCATGGACAAGAACAAACATACTGGTCAAGACTCAAGACTAAGTTGACCAACTGGAGTTATGGAGAGAGATTGCTCTCTAATTCCAGCCAGTGGGATGGGATTTGACGACAGCTTACCTCAGTTTTGGTGCTTCATAACCTGAACATGGATTGAGTAAATAAAGCCAGAGAAATATAACCTCAAACTCCATTAAAAGTGGAACATGCATCAGCTTGACTGGCCAGAGCAGAGAACATTTAAAACAAAAAATGTGGATTTCTGCAACACATGCTTAGATCAAGTTTTCTCGCAACAAATTAACAAACTTTATGCAAAAGCATGACAGTTCCGAGACCCAAAAGAAGTCCCAAATCTGCTTGTAGCAAGTGAGTCTGGAAAAGGAATACTCTTCCCCGCCAATAGTTTAGCATACAGAGAAATTCCCAATAAAACCGACCCAATCACCCCCTCCGAAACGCTGACCCTCCCTGTTCTGTTCATGAACTTCAAGAACAACGGGAAAGAACCAAGAACCAGAGCACCAGACGAGACACCGCAAAACCACACCAATTGAAGATAAGCATCCAAGAAACCAAAAAAAAAAGGAGCAGAGATGGCGTCTGACGAACGAAACCTTACCGAGAAGAGCTCCGAGTCCAACCCTCTGTTTCTTCCGAGTTCGTGAACAGAGCTTTCCTTTCTTGCTTCTTTTTCCTGGGCGTCTAAACTCCACCCGTCTCTGTCGCGAGCTTCACGATTTGACCGACGCCTGCCGACGAATTTAAAGACACCCTGGATCGTCAAGCCGTCATGTAAACGCGCGCGCGAGAAGTCGCGGTAGAATTTCTCCCGACTCCGAGGAAAAACGGAATCGGCGGCGGCTACGGTTCCGGCGTTGAGACGAGGGGCGGCGACGGCGACAGCGACGCGGAGGCGCGTCGATCGGAGGGCGGCAGCGGAATCCACGAGAAGGCGCAGTCGTTGGAGAAGAAGCCGAAGGGGAGGGACGGGTTTTCGAAAACACAGTCTGTTTGGTTTGTTTGGCGCGTCGATCGAGCAATGTTTCGACCCCGAACCGACCCGCTTGTTTTATATTTGTTATCCGAACAGTATCAATACCCGAAACATGTCACCAAACTTCGGGTCGAGTCGGTTCGAGTCGGGTCGGTTCGAGTTTCCTAGTTTGCGGTCTAATAGGGTGCGAGACAGTAGCGTAGGAAAGAATAGAAAGTAATTTTTGGCCGGATGTATTATTTATTTATTTATTTATTTCGTCATTTTCCTTTCCAAATGAAAAGAGAAATATCTAATTTTTAGCTAAAAATATCAAGAAAGCACATGGGGATTTATAAGATGGGCTATTTCTGGAGGGGAAAATTATCCGGAAAAAAAATATTTAATCTTAGCATAAGGAGGTCAATGTGATTGTAAAACTCTCAATTGTACCAATTTATGGTTGAACATTTTGGTGATTTGTCAACTTAGTGTTAAATCCTTCAATTTGTGCGAGTTCAATTCAAAATATTTTGATGATTTATTAATATTGTCATGTTGGCAAAATAACTAAAATAATAGGTTTATAATTATTTTGACAAATATTATTTAGGATTAATTGGCAAAATTGAAAGGCTCGTGACTTAATTGAAAAATCATTAAAAAATTAGAACTAAATTGAGTAAAGGGTTAAATTGATTGTTGTATTGTGACTTGTATATATATAATATTTATTCTCACCATCTCATGTTAAATAAAAAAAATCCTTAATCTTATTGTATGAAGCCAACTTGATTATAAAATTTCAATTGTGCCGATTTATTGCTGAACATTTTGGCGATTTGTCAACTTAGTATTAAATATTTCAATTGTTCTAATTCAATTCTAAATTTTTAGATAATTTATCAATATAGTCTTAGACTTTTTAACTATTTGTTAATATAGTCATTTTAGCCAAATATTCAAAATAATATATTTATGATTAAATTGGTAAATATTTGTTTATGATTAAATTGATAAACTTAAAGGCTTATAACTAAACTATAAAATGGTCAAAAAAATTTAGATCTAAATTGGCACACATTGAAGTTGAAGGGCTAAATTGGCTATCATATCATGACTTTTTTTTTTAAATTTATTCTTGCTATTTCGTCATGTAAATTAAAAAAAACAAAAGAAAATTTTTTCTCATTACACGGAAGCCAATTTAATTATAAATTCCTCAATTGCGTCAATTTAACTTTGATGTTTTGGCAATTTGTCAATTTAATGTTAAGCCTTTCGATTGTGATAATCTAATGCTAGATATTTTAATAATTTGTTAATGTAGCGCTAGATCTTTTAATGATTTGCTAATACGGTCCTTTTGGCTAAATATTCAAAATAATATATCTGTGATTAAATTAACAGAATTGAAAAGTTGATGATTATTAACTTAACATAATTAAAGGTGAATGGCTGAATTGGCCGTGGTATTACGACTCTTTTTATATTTATTCTTGCCATTTCGTGTTCCAAAAAAAATAAAATAAATAAAAGTCCCAGAATGCGAGCACAAGACACGAAGGGGCACTCTTTCGACCGAAGGTCGACGACGGCACCGACTCTCTTTCTCTCTCTACATGGAGCACAGTTCTAGTCGCGTCTTCCCCCCGCCCTGACAGTTTCTCTCTCTAGACCATCGTCGCCGTCGCCGTCGCCGTCGCCGTCTCCGTCTTCATCGAGAGGAAGAGGAGTAGACCTCGTCCCTGACCCGGCTTCCTCTCCGCCCCCTCCCCTGCGCGTCGACCTCTGACTCTGCCGAATTCCGTTTCTCCCGCCGAGGTAATCCGATGCTGAATTACGCTCTTCGGCGTTCGTTTCGATCGTCTTCAGGCCCGGCGGAATCTTAGCCTGATTGGGTTCTTTCGCAGCCCGGAATCTTCCGCTTTGCGTCCTTCGATAAACTTTCATCGCTCATTTCGGGGGTTTTTCCCCCCTTTTTGTTCGATTTTTTCATTTTTAGGGTTTTCTATGGCGCTGAATTGGGTGTTGCTGTCACTCGTCCGGTCGATTTTGTCAGTGATTCCGATAGGATAATTCGATGTCGTGTCCACGTGCCTGTGAATTTTACTTACTGTTCCGCGAATGTTGTCTGTCTCGTTGTAGTTTGATTGGCGGTGTCTCGATTTGAATTATTGAGGAGACCCCCTTTTTAATTCTGTTGGCAAATTTCGGTTTTGATATCTTGCTTCCCCTAAAAATGTAGTTTTTAGCCATTCAAGATTTTTTTTTTTTTTTAATTTCTTTACACATGCCTGCGAAGTGTATATTTAGAGTTTTAAGATTCTTTTTAATGCCCGACGACTTAACATTTATGTTTTCTTACCTGTTCTAAGTAGATGGAGCAGTCTCTGTTGTCTCTCACGCATAAAGGATCGATACTAGAAGCAATTTCTGAAGCCAAAATACAGAGGAAACTTTTCGTTGTCTACATTTCAGGTAATCGCTCTTTGATAATTAGGTTGTATTGCCTCGATCAGTACCGATGAGTAAAACTGAGACAGGTGTTGAGACTCTTTTATTGCTGCTACTGCACATATGGAGCCCCTTTTGATTTCTTCGTCTTGTGTTCTCTGTCTCTTCTCTTTTAATATTTTCTCCTATATCCTTTATCTAGTGATGTAATGGTCTCTGTCGCTTTTAGCTGTTAGTCGTACCTAAGCTGCAAAAGTATCTGTGTAGAGGGAAGATTCTAGGACCTTTTTTGGCCACTAATTAGGCTATTTGATTGTTTGATTCTTATATAAGAAGGATAGAGTTGATTTACATTTAGGATGTCACTAAATGTTTTCCTGTTGCCGCATGTCGATATAATGCTAATTGCTTGTAATCCTAGGTTAGGGTGCATCCTGTGGATTTAAGTTTGAAAGCATTTGGATACTGTTTATTTTTATCTAGGAGTTAAACCAGGAGGATCCATTGAACTTATGCTTTGAAGGAAAGGGAGCAGTTGATTGACTCTCGTGTACATTATATGTTTAAGTGCTGGCTCATGGATGTGCTCATAACTTGTAGTCCTGGATGCAGATTTCTTTTCTTCTCTTTCATTTGAAAATTTCCCTTGATTTTGTACACTGCATTATTTTATATCTATCCTTTTCCCTTTTTCTTACCCTGTAATCAGTACAGAGTAATTCTTTCTTGTCAATGCCATATTCTTGCTTCAGTATTCCTTCAAAAGCAATAGTTGGTCCGGGGGAGACCTTTTGTCAATCTAATGACAATAGTCTTTTTTATTTCACTTAACATTAAGTTTACATGACCCCGCCTTTTCATGCAATGGCAGGTGAAGATGCTGAATCAGCACGAATGGAAGAAACTACTTGGAGGGATTTCCGTGTAAGTTTTATGATTTAGTGCTCAAAGGGTGTTATCTAAGTAGGCTGTACAACTTTCATGCCATTGGGCTACTTTTTCTTTCAAATTTTTGTGGCTAATCCACTGCACTGTTGGCGCTTTGATGCTTCAATCAGGTGTCAGAGTCACTGTCCAAGTACTGCATCTTTCTTCATGTCCTCGAAGGAAGTACAGATGCCACTAACTTCTCGAAAATATGTATCCTTTTATTGGAGTGCTTCTCATTGAAATCATTTTGTTGGTCTTTATTTTTATTTTTTTACAATCATGACTGCTGTATTCTTCATGTTTTTACAAATTAATGTCTCTGTCACTTTCTGCACTTTTTTCCTCTGCAAGATAATTTTAGCTTTTGTCCCAACAATGAGCATAGGAAATGTTTTTCTGCCATGTTTGAAGTTTTTTCTTCATGTGCGTGAAATTGCTTTTGTTTAATCCATTTTCTGTAGAAGTGTGAATTCCTCCCTCTGCATAATGTTTCACTGTGGTATCAATTTTTTTAAGTAAAGACCCTATCCTTACATCAAGCTGTACAGATCCCCAGGGATCTGTTCCTTGCATTACAGCTGTTGGGTATAATGGTGTGAAACTTTGGGAAAATGGTGTGTTATATCTGTTCTTTTTCCCAAGTATCAGTTGCATTATTTGATGAAATTCTTTTGTTTAATACTTGTTTCTCTTGTATGTTTAGAGGGATTTATCAGTGCTGAAGATCTAGCATTAGGCCTTGAAAAGGCATGGTTGAGTCTACATATTCAGGTATGCCACCGCGGTCCTTCTTACTATGCTGAAGACTTTCTTTGATGAGTTATTACTGGCTTGGTTACCCTTTTAGTATAATCCTTCAAAAGTATGGTGCTCTTTAAAGAACTTATTGTCTACTATTGTTTTCCATAGTTTATAAAAGAAGCTTGTTTAGGTCAAAAGGGAAACGAGGGTGGCATTTTCAGCGCTACATGATTTTACTCTCAGTCCCTTCAACATCTAAAATTGAGTTGGTTTGGCTAAGCAGTGGTCTTTTATGGTCTCTTTGGTTTTAAGCCTTGCTAGTTTTTGCATAATCTTTCTTCATGGAATGTTTTTTTTTTTTTTTTTTTTTCTCTTTTGAGTTTTCTAAAGTTGACTGGTCTTACTTCTCATTAGGACTTCACTTCCGCTATTTTGCACCTATACATTTTAGAATATATAGATTATCTCACACCTACCCTTATATCCTTATTTGTACTCACCAGAATTGAATTGTATGTTTTGAACATTAAGGCATACTTATAGGTTGGAAGGCCTCTCCATCATTTGGTTAAGTTGGGTTCTGTCCATCCTACAACAAATTTCAATGGGCAATCTCGAGTTCTCCTCTTTGGGGCTAAGCTTGTCCTGATTCCCCTAGACCTGATTTATAGGAAAATTTACCATACATATTAATAATAAACTGTCTAGATACTCCTATCTTTCGAGTGTTGCATCTGGCGACCCTGTATACTTTAAAATTGATGATATTTGTCGTTGCACTGTGTGTATTGAATTAAGTAGTCCATTCATCCCACATTTATAAGTCTTTCTAACAGAATCTTCCTATGTGGCAGGCTCAAAGGATGCCTTGTCACTTAAGCTTTTTGGAAATTCTAATGGAAGTTGGATGTATGGATTATGTTCTTAACTATGTGGTGTTCAAACACTAATAACCCCGATTTGAAAACAAAGGGTTCTTTGGATGAAAACTCCAATTTCTCCTATACATTTTAAAGTAATGAGCAGGCTCGAAGAATGCCCTTATGGTTAGTGTGGGGCCCACATTGTCCTGGGCCAATTTCTAGGCCTAATAATTTCCCAAAATAAACCTTTGGTTGGGTCTTCATTTCTGCTGATCCACTTGTGAGATATCAAAGACTTAAAAATCTTGACTTCATGATATTTTCGCTAAATTTGGAGGTGACTAGACTTATCTAAGCAGTTTTGTTATCACATTAGGTGCCTTCTTGATACAAAATATCTAGTTATTTTTCTGTTTAGATGATTCCCATGAACAAAGCTAGTTTTCAGCTCTTTTATATGTACCTGGAATGAGATTGTAACTTTTGCATATCCTATTCGGTCATAGGAAGTTCATTCAACAACTGTTTCAATTCTTTCCTTTTAAATCATGCAGGTTAAACCCATTTTTAATCATGATACAACAAACCCCAAGCACAATCATTAGGAGCTTTGGCTTTGATACCTACAATGAATTTTTAGCCATCTTTAAAATGTGTTTTGATGAAAACTATTAATGGGTTAGAAACAATAACGGACCTGTTTTTCAGCTGCACATTGTACTGTATCATTGAACTATTGGATAACGAACTAATAGGGGTGGAATGGGAAAAAGTCAATTTACTTGTTCGTGTTCTTTATCTTTTTCACTTGTCTGGAGTTATGGATACATCTAATTTGTATGTAGTCCTCCAGTACTTGGTCTATAAGAATCATATCTGATATTCACAATTAAAGACACAATCATAAAGGAAGGCGTATATTAGTCAATGAAAGAAGTTGAAGGTGGCATTAGACCACCTCTACATCATTATTAGCTCCATCCTGATTTCGTCTCTAGATTTTTATTCTCGAGGGGTACTAGTTTACTAGTGAGGTGGAAAAAGGATATCTTGATGTGCATATTGATAGCTCAATAATTCCTGGTATCCTTTATCAGCAGTTTTTCAGATGGTAAATTTTAAATTTTCTGGTGATGACTTGTGCATGTGCAAATGCACTCATATATTCTCTAAACAACTGCTAGCTATTGTAGGAAACAACTGCTAGTGTTTTGACTGCAGCACTCGCTGCTAGAAATTCTGAACCATCTGGTTCTCATGCTTCAAGTACGGCTTCAATAGAGCAAGGTAGTTCTTCAAGAACAGCTGTTAATTCTTCATCTGACGAGCACAATCAAGGGTCTGATACTGTACCTTTGGTGTCCACTGAGATACTCGAGGAAAAAAGATGCTGTGAAGACATTGCTGAGGTTTAATTCATATTCCGCCATTACCTATTGTGTACCTGTTTTGTTTATTTATTACAAGCCTCTTATTTATGTTATGCGCAATCTGTCATAACGTGGCAGAAAATTGATGATGACAAGCCATCTTTAAAGGCAGACTTTCAAGATGACTCAGGGAGTCTTGGGGATGAGAAATCCTCTTCTTCAGCTGGGGTGTCTAAAGGATCAGGAGATCCTAGTTCATCTGATCTTGGCAACAACTCAGATGATCACAAGTCTTCCCACATTGAAAAAAGAAATTATGTCTCACAGGAAGCTGCGAAATGCTCATTGGAGATTTCAGAAATCCCAGAGTCAAACTCTAAAGAATCAAATGTAACTTCATCAGAGGAAAAGCCTCGTTCTGTGGAGGATGTAGATGTTGATTTGACTTGCAAACGTCCCAGTAGTAGTCAATCAATGGATGTCCATTTAAATATCCGCTTGCCCAACAGTATAAGTCTTCAACACAAGTTCTCTGTGACAAACTCTTTGAGAGCGGTCAAAGAGTATGTGAATGAAAATCAAGATAGTAACTTTCACTCCTACAATTTGGCCATTCCATATCCTCGAAAGATATTTACTGATCAAGGTATGATTATGCAGATCTTTTCTGGACCCCTCTTTAATTAGAGTGACTAATTTATCAAATCAATCACTTTATTTTGTGGTTAAGCAATTCTTTTAGCTTATCTGTAAGCATCATTTCTTACATTCTTGTGATGAAGGAACTACTTTTAGTCCGTTCACTTTTCTAGATTTGGATTTTTTGGCTTGTATGTTTTGGTTTGTCTATGGAGCATGAGTCTTGCTATGTCTTTGGGTTTACCTTTTAAGTGAAGTATTTTATTGGGCAACTTTAGTTTTCGCGGGAAAAATATTTGCATTTTTCTGTTTGGAATGGCTTGTGTAATCAATAAGGATAGGGTGGCGGAAACATGTTAAACCCTATAGATATGACTCAGCATGTGGCCACAGATAATATCAACGAAACGCTTTTATGGAGTTCCCTCAACCCAAGACCGAAACTGACTGAGGGAATTGAGTCATGTATTACAAGGCCAGAAGGACTAGACTACCTGAGTTGATAATCTGAATATACTGTTAAGACGTGAGTTTGGTTCTGGCTAGAAAGATAGGTACCAACCTGAGCAGGAGACAGACTTCAAGAAACAACTTTACCTGAGAACTGAAGCAGTTAGGAAAGAAAGGATAGTTGAAATTTTTACTTCAGTCTGGCAAGACTGTTTTGATCTCTCATGTGTGGGGTGATAAGAAGGGTAGTTGAATTTTCAGCTCAGTCTGGGCAGGCTGTGCTGGTTTCTCTTTTGTGGGTTAATTTCCTTACCCAGAGGGGACCACTTAACAGTAGAGGCATGGTGATGAGCAATGTTAAATTTAAGAACATGGCCATGTTGGTGCTTTTGTATGCATAACAGTCTGGCAAGACTGTTTTGATCTCTCTGGAAACGGTTGATAGCAAGATGATTGTAGCGCCATTATCCTGAGGTCAAGGGACGAATCCGTTGTTTCTGAAACACTTAAGGACAGCTAGACATACTTGATATAGTAGGATCATGGAACATGACATTCAGGATATCTAATTACTCAGAGAAATCTGACATATCTATGTTGAACGTCCATTTTTAGATCTGCTTCTTGAATTGATTAGTTGCTCAGCTTTGGGACAAGAATTTTTATTTTAACCCCTAGTCAGGTAAGTGGCATTCAAAAGAATGTGCTAATTTTCAGTGTCACTCAACTTTTGTAGACATTGTCAAATTTGTGAGTATTATTGTTATTTAATTTGGAGAGTGCAAGAGTTTATGGTAAAATAGTTGGTATAATCACACTCCCTTTTTTTGGATATCATACAGTGGTAACACCTGTGAAATATTAGATTGAATTCAAGTGTGATATAAGTGTCTCTATTCCCTGTGGCTTCCTGCAATGCTGTCTCTTATGCATGTCCATAATCCAGAAGTTTTAGTGTTATCTTGTCATGTTTGGTTTGTCTGCCAATCTCTTAGGCAGTAATTTCATTTCATTCACATGGATCTTTATTTTCCCTTATAGCAGTGTGCTTGCCATAAAATGTTATCCTCTTCCAGCTAAAATGCTGTTTATAAGTTCACATTGCATCTTTTATGTTGTCTCTGTAGATTTGGACAGATCTTTGTTGGAGCTGGAACTGGTTGGTAGACAAGCATTGATAGTGGTTCCGCTAGAAAGAGGTACAAATCATAATAGAGGAGGTTCCCTGTCCCAGCACCAACCAAGTTCAACTGATGATTCTTCTGATGGAAATAATGGAGGATACTTTGGAATTGTGAGAAGGATCTTGTCCTACGTGAA
Organism: Eucalyptus camaldulensis; assembly: GCA_019915185.1. Taxonomy (NCBI): domain Eukaryota; kingdom Viridiplantae; phylum Streptophyta; class Magnoliopsida; order Myrtales; family Myrtaceae; genus Eucalyptus; species Eucalyptus camaldulensis. The sequence continues at coordinate 1,378,163 of JAHSVA010000014.1, forward strand.
TCCACTTTCTTATCTTGGAGGTGCATTCCGCTCATCAGGTTTGACATGGGATTAAATAGCTCGTAGCAGAACCTCAGTCTCTCTAATTATGATAAGTTTGATCTCATTGTGTTGACTTGGTTTGAATTTGATAACATCTTCCTAGTTTCCATTGCCCCCGCATAAGCATCAAATTAGGCATTGATGTGGTCTATCACATTCAAGATTCTTCTTATTTTTTTGGTAAAAAACCGGATGTTCATTCAAAAGGACTGGAAGCATTGTCCACGAGTACATCAGTGCCATGAGGAGGTGTCATACAAAAATCAGAATGCAACAAAACAGCATTGTTGCTTACCAGATAGTTCATAGATAGATTACACTTGAAGCTTCTATTTATGAGTAAATTATGGATGTGGTTTTTGGATATGGATGTGAAGTTTCTCATGCAGTCATTTTATTTGTGGCTTTCTTGTTATTGAGTGGTGGAATTTTATTAACATAGGAAAAAGTTTTAAAGTGATGGATGGAGTTCATTGAACTCTTTCAGACCGACACACTCCTTGAGTTCACTGGATGAATGTGATTGCTGCTTATGTTGAGTGAGTCACGCACATAGATTTTACTTGCGGGAGCTGTGGTGGTCTATGAATGCCAATTGCTATGGTAATGATGGGTGCCATGCCTGGCAAGTCTTGTGCATTACGTCGTCCTTCTGGAGCCGAAATTTTTGCTTCAGTGCAGCTTCTGCCATTGCTTTCTAAGACTAGATTTTGCTTATATAGCTTAATTGATCTGGAAAAGAACCGTATTGACTCTGTATATATTGACGTTGATGCTTCAGATCCTAATCTTCCCCCTCAAAATAACTCGGCGAGAACAGAAGGACGGAATCTCCGTGACTCGACAAATCAGAACACTTCCACGGGAAGCAGAACTGAGGGCGGGAGCAGGAGAACAATGTCATCCTCTTTTGGTAGCAACATACATACTCTGAAGCATGACAAAGATGATAATCGTTTCAGCGATAGAAATTCTTTCTGGAATGGGAACTCTACGCAGTATGGCGGCAATGGCGATGAAAGATAGGATGTGATTATATGAATATGTTAATGTTTTTGTTTTCCTCTTGTTTCTTTTTCAGGCCGGTGTTAATGGTATATAAAGATGTGAAATAATGGAGTCGGGATGGATGCTTTCAGATCTTGCTATAGTGAAATTGCAATATATAATCCAAAATTTGTGAAGTTGGTTGGTGCTTTATGTTTTGCATCCTATGATGGACTGGGTTCCGAGATTCTGGGAAAAGGCAGTGATGCTCGTGGGGAGAGCACGGCCGAAATCGGGGCAGCAAGGATATAGGTGGCAGTTGGGTGCCGGGTTGTAAGTTGTTGGCCGATCTAATTTTGTCTCCTAAAATTTTCAAGCAACAGAAACGAGTAAGGTAATTTGATTTTGTTCAAGTGATTTTGCAAATACGAGGCAAGAAAGAACGTTTTCAAATTCCATATAGATTTCACTTAATATCTAGAACTTACCTATTAAAATAGGTTCTTTTTTTTTTTGGAATCTAAAACTTAGCCTACATATCATGTAATTTCGAATCTATCATGTCATAACTTTTAGGGTTGGTTCCAAGGTTTACTTAAGTTTTGCATTTTTATCAATTAAATTATAATTTTTAATAACCACTACTTGCTTACAATTCACTCACCATAATTTACATTTAAATACATGAAAAATATGAAACATTAATAATTAAAAGTCATAGTCATAAAATGGAAAGTCAATATAAAACATTAATAATTAAAAGTCTTAATCATAAAATGGAAGCTCAAATTAGTGATTTCAGATTATATACTTATCATCAAATATTATAAAATATCACAAGATTATGCAAAGATATAAACTAAGAAAAACACAAAAATTTATTCAAAATTCTCTTGATAGGTTTCGAGTGAAACCAACCATGGAAACAAATTTTTCAATTTTTGGAACATGGAATCTAACTTGCATAGTTTGAAATTAGGGGAGCCAGTAAATTTTCATCGGTTTAGTTCTAAGAATTTTTTGTTTTTAGTTGAATGTTTAATTCTAAGGTTGTATATTCTATTTCAGAATCATGCTCGCTCATTTTACGAGGGAGGAAATCTTCCTTCGAAAGGCCATGTGAAATTAAAAAAGTAAAAAAAAAGAAAAAAAGAAAAGAAAATTGATGTTTTGAGCAATGTTGTGGAGGATGATGAGCAAAAAGTCAAACTCAGGATATACAAAGGGCCACGTCGGCCTTGCACGGTAGGGAGTGGCGGGCGGGCTCCCCACGAGCCCACTCCGCATTAAAACTAAAACCCTTTCTCTCCTTCACTCACTGACTCCCCAAATCTCACTCTCCATTTTCGTCTCCTTCTCCGATGGATGCCACTTTGACTTTTGTACTCCATCCAGGCGGAGGAGGAGGAGACGAAAATGGAGAGTACAAAAGCATGTCATTGTGTTCTAGATGGAGTGCAGAAGTCAAGTAATCTATACCCATTCACGATTGTAAGAAACCATACATAACACCTAGAAGAAGGAAATAACCTGGCCCAACTACACCACTCTCCTACCCGTGGCCTGCCAATTGATCGTGAACTACCAACTAGACAGTGACAAATCAGACTCGACTGCTGCCGGGAACCAAATCAGATCATACAGACCATGCACAGACAGGAACTTCGTAAAACCTGCCAGCATCCTCGTGGCTGAACTCGACATCGTCGCACCCCAAGCTTTGGGCGAAGGCTGCCATCCCCTGACAATGTCGATTAGGGGTGAGCATGGTCCGGGTTGGTCCGGGCCACCCCCTCACCCTAAGACCAACCTCTGCAGTGTCAGTCCTAAATTTTTAGGACCGAGGACCGATCCTATTGAGCTTGGGACCAAGGACCGGACCGACTCAATGGGTTCGGTCCGGTTCCAGGATCAACCCGGGATCAATCGATAATTTTTTTCGTCTTATTTTTTATACTCCCTAAAAAAGCAAACCTACAAATTCAAATTACACATCCATCGACAATGCAGCATTGTGCAACTAAACTATAAATACCAATACATATTTAGTAAATTTAAGATGACATAATAATAGAAATTTCGTACCTACTAACCGCTCATCGAAATATGGGACAAGATGGAATGTTATTGTAATCATCTATCTTTAATATTCATAACACCATATGCAAAAGAGTTTTCTTGCATTTGATCATGTAGAATCCATTCAACCAAAAAATGAGCTTCACACCACTTTACTAGCAAATCACCGTAGCTACTACAGTACTACTCTACTATTCAAAAACTTATACCATTTGACACAAATTGAAAAGCAAAGTACAGCTGAAAAGTTTAAAATACTTAATATAAACCATGAATATATAACTTCACATTTTGTTAATTTACTTGAACTTCTAAACACCTGAAAACAAAACAAACGACACTTAATTAATACTCAACAAAAGTTTTAAATTGAAATTATTATTAGTGCTATTGATAGAACATCTCAATATAATATAATATAACATACATTTGACTTAGGTTTGAATATATAAAATAATTATAAATAATATAATATAATATAATATAATATAATATAATATAATATATAGAGTTGGTCCAAGGTTGGACTGACCCAAAACTCTTAGGACCGATGACCAACTCGCATAGTGTTCGTCCTGGAATTTCAGGACCAAGGACCGACCCAGTCCCCTTGGGAACCGGACCAGGACCGGCAGGGTTGGGCCGGTCCAGGGTCGACCCTAGACCGCTGCTCACCCCTAATGTCGATCGCCTCTTGTTTGCTCTTCTTCCGCTTAGATTCCATGTGGATCCTGCTGGTGGCGATGAACGTGCGGATCCTGGGGCCCTTGGCGAACCGGATGGCGTCCCAAGCAGCCCGGATGTCCGTTGCACCGGGAGAGGCCACATATGATGGGGACGTAGGCGTGGGGCTCGACGGCGTTGCCGACCTCGAGGGCAATGGCCTTGACAGCATCAAAGTTGTCCTGGGAGGCAGAGGGAACCCGGCCTCGAAGATGTCGATGCGGAGCTTGGCGAGCTGGTGGGTGATGTCGAGCTTCTCCTCAGAGGTCATGGTGGCGCTGGGGGACTGCTCGCCATTGCGGAGGGTACTTCTGATATCGGTTCAACAATTTTATAGGTAAAGGAGTACTCGGGCTTGCATGCACAACCTCATAAAGCTATTGTTGGAGCTCATGCCTTTGCTGATGAAAATGGCATCCATCAGGTCAGTGGCTATGAACTTTGAGTTTGTGGCTTCTTTTCACCTATTTGCTTGCTTTGCTTGAATAATTTCTTTAGTAATTTCTCTGGCAATTCATTTTAGATGCCTAACTACTAATGCTCTTGGTGGGATAAATCTTCTTATTGGTTACTTATTATATGGTGCAAAAACTTTTGCCATCATTTTAATTGTGGACTCTGCCAAAACTAAGGAGCTTAAATTGATATCTTATGTTCTTCTAACGTTGCCCAGTCAAATTTTCTTTTATTTTATTGCCTAGTTTACTGCTGGATGCAGAGTTTAACCATGACATTTTTACCTCAAGACATTGATTCTAGAAGCAATAAATACTACTCTTCCGGCTTTTGTTCTGTTCCAAATGATGTTTTCTTTAGCCGCTAAACTTGAAGGAGCTGATTTAAGCTTTGGTAGCAATTTTAGGAGATCTATCTTAGGTTTTGTAGAGATTGACGTTTGGTGGTTGTTGATGTGGTTGTGAATGGTGGATATGCTTGGAGGCACAGCGCACAATCTAAACACGTATAATAGATGACGGAGGATTCGTCAATCCTGGAAGGAATAGAACAAGAATACCATGGCCGTGAGGCTGTAAATGGTCCAATCAGAAATAGATGGTCTGTAGATTGACCCAAGCATTTGCATAATGAACACCGCTTTTGAAGAGATTAATTGAGCTATGGTAAGAATTTTAGAGACCGCAACCTCTTTAGATCTTTCAAGAACCAAACAGGTCTTCAGTTTTCTTCATATCTCTCTTTGAAAACATTGAGAGTGTCATTTTGTTTGTCTCCTAGTTTGAAGAAGACTCTTTTCAATTTTCAGAAAACTTTAAAGCAAAGAAAATTGCCACACGTATCCATTTTCTTGGTCGCCACTGAAATTATAAGTATAAAACTTAAATATCTCAAGTAATCACATTAATTTCTTGGGATCTTAGTTCGTGTTTTGATTTCTTATTCTAATTGACAACTAAATATATTTGAGAAAAAATTGATGACAACTATGATATTGCCTCTGATAGTGTAGGACGGAATGCTGAAACATAAAGTACATATGAAATTATATCTCCAGACGATATTTGGACTTGAGGTGAGGTGTTTTTATGGTGATTGTGTCAGTTCCTTGGTAAAGCTATTGGTATGCTTTAAGTTATTGAATGTAAATACATAGCTAAATTTGTCAATATATTGGTTACTAGAAAGGGTCATGCTAATTCCACCCCCAAATTAGCTCCGTACAAATCTTAAAAAATTAGGTGACAAAAATAGCCGCATGAGTCCCGCACCCATCTCTTTCCCTTAGCCTGCTCAAACTAGCCTCTGGACCTCATGCCGCCACCATTGCTGGCCTTCCCACACTGCCGCCATCATACAGTCATCCCTTACTTCCGCCACTGCTCACATATTCACTGTCAAATCTTCTCTCTCTCTCTCTCTCTCTCTCTCTCTCTCCCCTATGTGACTCTGCCCTCAAGCACCAACCCTCGCCACTTCAACCTTTAAGCGTATTCCGCCATGATCACTTGGATCGAGGCTGTTTGAGGTGGTCAACCTTAGATTGACCTGGGTTGTGGTTGTGAGATCAGGCATCAATAGCAATCAATCAACAAACTGAAATAAATGGAAACCCGAACAGTGGCAACTACCAACTCGTAGCTTGGTCTGGCGGCAATGATGTTGGTCTGGTCAAGTTGGCTGGCGAAGTAGTGGCTCTGGGATTTGCATGTGTGCTGGTGTGGTGCAGCTTTGGTGTCTGGGAAGATGAGGAATTTGGTTGAGACTTTTGGGTGTTGGTGATGGATGATAGCGTAAGAAACTTGTTGGCAAAATGATGATGATTGCCACGAGGATCTCAATGGTGATGAGAGGGTTTGTGTCCGTTATTGTGAAGTGATGATCATGATTGCCACGAGGATCTAGATGGTGATGAGAGGGTCTGTGTCCGTTGTTATTGTGATAAATGTAATTTGTTTGTGTGGAAAGTGGACTGGCAGATGATCTGGGTTTGCAAAAGATAGTTCTTGAAGGGGACTGTAAAGTTTTCTCGTGGATCTAATATGAACGAAACAGATTAGACAAAAATCGATGACCTCCTGCGCATAGATCTCCTTGAAATGGTTCTGGTGCGTCGTAAAACCACTCACGCACCAATCTGGCCATCTGGCCATCATTAGTTCAGACTCTAGTCCGGATAGAAGAAATGGTAGAAAAATATATGCCAGAAGCCATAACCAACGGATATTTATGGCACGTGTATACCCAAAAAGAAATTGATGAACAGGTGAGAAGCTAGAGGACACAGGCAGTAGATGAACGATACCAAAGTGTGGGTACTTTTGTGATTTTACTTCATTAGATGTGGATGGAGCCGACATAGGGGTGGAATTATCATGGCTCTGTCAAAAGTTAATGGTCAATGGCAACATTTTCTGAAATTAGCGGCCCCTTGCGATATTGTACTTGATAAGTCAAGGCTTCAGGGAAGATCACAAAACTAGAAAAGATCAAATTTCCTCTTATATAGCAAGACTAGTGGGGGCATTCTATTTTGTGAATTATCAGTGAATAACTCGGATGAAGGGTGTTTATTGAAATTTGATGATTCTAATCCATCACTTATTTTGTGAATTATGTGTGAATAAATTAGATAAAGGGCATAAATTGATAAGTATGTTTGATGAATTGGTGGGAAAATGTGTCGTTCATTATGTAACTATTATTTTCCCCTCACAAAATCATGTCACTTATTTTAGACTCATTTAATTGTGATGTGCTCGTATTTCTACATTCGAATCTTCATTGTAATTTTCATATTATTTGCAAATGTTGAGTTCACATTTCCTTTCGAGATTCCATCCTTTTAATTTTTCTAGCAACAGAAAGACTAATGTAATTTGAATTTTTTTTTCCAAGTGATTTGGTACGTTCTTGGGAGAAAATTTTTCTCTCAAAGTCATGCAAAATCTAAAAAAAAAAAAAAAACATATATGCAAATATTAATAAATGTTAACATAACGAAAAATCCTAAACTGATACATTAATTGATATATTTATAACAAATTTACCTCAAACTGATTTTTTGATTTAAAAAAAAACTCAAAACTGCTATACATGTGATAAGTTTATTTCAAAGTAATTTTTTTGATTGTCAACAAGTCTAAACTAGTACATTTATGATAAATATATCATCTCTAAATTGGATTAATACCACATAAAGCTACAAAGCTAATACAATTGTGATAGATAGAGAGTAAAATCCTAATTTGGTATACCGATTAACTGTTACGTGTCATTGAATTCATTAATTTGACAGTAAAATTTAATGAAAATTAATATAAGGTAAATTTGTAAAAAATGTATCAGTTTGAGTTCATCAGAGGTATATCAATTTATTTGAAATAAATTTGTCATAAATATATTAGGTTGGGGATTTCGCAATGTTAATCCTCTAAAAATAATTGATGTTTTGTTAATCATTGACGAACAAAATTCAAACTTCGATTACGAATGGCCACATCGGCTTCTGCCCGGGGGAGGGGGGGGGGAGCGATTACTCGATTGCATTGAAACCCTTTCTTCTTCTTCTTCACTCACTCCCAAAATCTCAATCTCTATTTTCGTCTCCTCCTCCTCCCCATAGCCATGGCTGCCACTTTCATCAACCCTAGTTTCTCCTCCTCCTCTGTTGTTGTTGCTGTCGCCACCGCCGCTGCTCCCAAGCTTTGCCCCGCCTCCTCCTCTTGTCGGACCCCGAAGTGTCCCACCGCCATCTTCTTCCCCCGCATCGCCTCCCAACCTCCCCTGCAATGGGCCTCCTCCTCCGTGATTAGATGCTCCACCGCTCCTCCTCCTCCTCCTCCTCCTCCTCCTCCCTCGTCGGAGGGCCCCACCACCGCTCCTCCTCCTCGCCCCGAGTACATCCCCGACCCCAACTACATCTGCATCTTTGACACCATCCTCCACGACGGCGAGCAATCCCCTAGCGTCGCCATGACCTCCAAGGAGAAGCTCCACATTGCCCGCCAGCTCACCAAGCTCGGCATCGACATCATCGAGGTCGGGTTCCCTGCTACCTCCCCGGACGACTTCATAGCCATCAAGGCCATCGCCCTCGAGGTTAGCAATGCCGTCGACCGCCACGGCTATGTCCCTATCATCTGCGACCTCTCCTAATGCAATGAGAAGGACATCTGGGTCGCCTGGGATGCCGTCCGCATCGCTAGGTGGCCCAGGATCCACACATTCATCGCCACTAGTGGGATCCACATGCAGCACAAGTTGAAGAAGAGCAAGGAGGAGGTGATCAACATTGCTAGGAGGATGGTGGCCTTCGCCTGGAGATTGGGCTGCGACGATGTCGAGTTTAGCCCCGAGGATGCTGGCAGGTTGTTCCCAAAGTTGTCTTTGCATGGCCTTTATGATTTGATTTGCTTCTTGGTAGCAATCGAGTTTGTTAATCATCTGATTTGTCGCTGTCTAGTTAGAGCGTGTTTGGTAACGATTTTATTTCAGGGAATAATTTTTTTTTTTATCAAAAATAGTTTTTTTTTTCCAATCCAAGAATAATTTCTTAGTATAAGAACGCATTTGGTAACTGCAAAAGATTTATATTCCCGGATAGAAATACATTTGGTAAAATTATATAATTTTATTGCTTCTTTTAATTTTGTAATATTTTTATTATATTTTTCCTTTTTTTTCTTCTTTATTTTTATTTTTTTTCCTTCTTCCTCTTTTGTGGTCAGTCATCAGCCACAGCAATGGCCGATGACCGGTTGGGCGAGCTCGCCGGAGCCTCGCTAGGCCAGAGTGAGGGCCGACGAGCCAGGGCTAGTTTCGACGAACTTACCGGAGCCTTGCCAGGTCACCACGAGGCTCTGCCTCGCCGAATCTAGGCGAGGCCAAGCCTCGCTGGTGTCCTCGGTGGCCAGGCGTGTTGGATGCAAATTGCGCAACCCCAAGATCTCCATAATCAGAACAAGAACATGCATAATTGAGTAGAAAAATTAACGCACCTGTTTTGGGATCCATCGAACATAAAGCAGAAGTAGAAAAAGGATTACCCACATACATCAAGGGGATCCATACATCAAGTCCTTCTCCTCTATTGCCCTCCGTATCATTGGCTCAATGAGGCGGCCCCCCTCACGTTTAGCATTAGGTAAACGCCCCTTAGGTGAGGATACATGTGAGAATTAGGGTTAGAGGAGAGACTTGAGCACTATTTATAGAGTTTCCAACCAGTTCCCCTCATTACGGGCCAGGCTCAACTCGGCCCACACTAGCCAGCCCATATTAAACTAATTAAGAAACCTTCTATCTCTCTTTAGACCAACCCTGTTTTACGGTAACCGTAAAAACAGTAAATTACAATATCAATTAATTTAGTTCACATTAGGAAAACTTTTACATTCTCCCACTTGGACTATATTAATTGAAATCGTACCGTATGTGCGCACATTTGGTCTAGAGATAATTCTTAATAGTCAATCTTATCCCATAAAGTCTTAAACACCGAATTATGGCGGTAACTGCGTGTATACACACAAGGCCTTCCATGATCACAAATGTTCTCAACTTTATTGATATGGATTCAATATGGTAGTGTGTCAAATGGATAATGTCTCTCATAGAGAGATCTCATTTGTCAATCACCATTCTCTTACCTTAGGTGTCACAAAAACTTGTGTCACAAGAGAATGCTTTATGGTTCCAATAAACCCACATATGTCTTGTCCTTATGGTTAACATTTCTTTATGTATCACAACACATATGCACAAGGCTAATAATCGGATGCTCGGATGCCCCTAGCCTTCACTCAAGGTTTATACAATCCCTTGAGACTTTATCAATATGTATTCAACATAATAACAATACATTCAAAAGGTTTTATTGAATGCAAAAGTTGATACATATAAAACCATTACAAAGTGTAACGAATATAGATGAAATCTTTATCAGAGTAAAGCCAAAATAGCTCCCACTAAACAACAGTATCCGAAGATACTCCTAGGCCCATGTTAATGACATGTCACTTAAATACACATGGGCGTAGGTCTTTAGTTAGTGGATCTGTAACCACATCATCTGTGAAAATATGTTATATTATAAGTCACATTTCTATACCGTTTCTTTATGGTAAAAAATATTTGATTACCATATATTTAGACCCCTTGAGACCTCTGTAGTAAATAAATAATACTACAAATTTGTTATCTCAATACAACCGTATGGGTCTATCCATAAAGTTAAAACAATCAACTCCTTTCATGAGATTCTGGAGCCTAAAAGCCCAAGTAACAGCCTAAAAGAATGTTACTAACACTGCTTACATAGTAGAAGATGACATAAAACTTTATTTACCGCACTTACTGCTAACATAAATATGTATTATGTTATTGATTGCATGTCATCAGAACAGCCAGCAAAGTTTACATCTAAATACCATACTAACTACAAGAATTGAACATGTCTATAAATTAGCATATAATCTCGTCTTCTTTAAGTACCTTAAAATCTTCTTTGCAGCAACCTAGTGATCGCGTCTTGGATTTGATCGATATCTGTCTAGAAGTCCCGTCACAAAGACAACATTTAGTCTAGTGCAAATTCGAGCATACATTATACTTTTAAGTGCACTGACACAAGGTACACTATTTAATTAAATTTTCTCAATATCTAAATAAGGACAATGTGATAGATTTAGTCCATCACCCTTAACAACAGGAGTAATTCCTGGCTTGCAATGATGTATATTGAATATTTCCAATATACAATCAGCAAATGTCCTCCGAGAAATTCTAATATAATATGGCAAAAACAATTCTTACAGACCTCAGTACAAATGATATAAGATGTCTCAAGGTTACAACTTGTAAGCAAAACATCATGTGCATAAAGTATGAGAAAAAATAAATTTCCTCCCACTGACCTTGCAGTATATTGAATTGCTTTGTTTTCAATTGAACAAAATAATAACACTATGATACTTTAATAATATTGTCTGAAAACTTGCTTAAGACCATGAATTAGAACTTTTCAATCTACATACAAGTTTACTTAAATCTGTTGCAAAATCATCTAGTTGCACTATATAGATTTTGTATTTATTTGGCGTAACTTCATATAAAAAAAATTATTAATGCCACATTCACTCTGAAAGAATCTTTAAAATTACTAGAAAGAAATATTTATTTCTTCACTATAAACAATCCACCCCTCATTCAGAGTGAAAACTTTAGTCACCAATTTGACTTTAAATTCCACAATCTTTCTTTGAAATTTCATAGATTGTATATCGCCTTTTATGGCATCTAATCATATACTTGATTGAGAATAAGAAACGACATTTATAAATATGTCATTACATCAACCATATAGTGGATATTGTAATCATGCTCTCACAAATAGACTATATAGTATGATGGTATAACTGATCGTTTTTCCTTAACAAATCTCCTTAATAAAGCTGCAATCACTTCATTCTACACTTGAGAGGTTTAAGAAATTTCATTATAAACTATATCAAGAATAGTACCTTGAACCTCAACAAGTTTAGTTTATGGTACAGAAGACTCCATAATTATCTATATAGGTAATGACAAAAACATAGTAATCTCCATCATACTATTATCTTTAATAGTCTTAGAGCAGCTATCCTCTACAATTACGTCAATATTTAGAAAATTTAGAGTATGTGATTCCATAATTCTTGTACCTTCTTTAGAGTCATAAAATCAATACCCTTTTGAACAATCTAGGTAAGATACAAGATAATTTCGAGTGAATCTTTTGTCAAGATTTTCAGGTATAGTAAGTAAGTTACCACCCCAGAATCTACCAAGTATTTGACAAATGACCCTTTAAGTTATTTTGCATTGTCATACTTGCCAAAATACTCATAGCCACTATTAAACCTGACAACCTTTTAATCATATACGAGATGTATATGTCATTAAGACTTAAGCACAATCTTTGCAGATGTATCCTAATTTCAATATCAGACAAGACATAATTTCAAGTAACTAAGGCTTCCATCATCTTATAGCAGTGCAGTCCGCAGACAAACCTCTTTTTAAGTGTTCCAGAATGGAACGCTTCATGGACAGTAAGCAAAAATTCAATTGCTCTTTTCTCAAGCAACAAATTATATGTCCATAACTTAAAATTTGAAGCAGTAAAAATCTCAATAATATTGGAGTTATTAATTACAGAAAAGGTGACTGAAAAATAAGCAATGTATATAATTAGCATCATGTGAGCATTGTGTAACTTGATGCACAAGTACACATCTAGAGAGTTACATGCAAAATCACATAATCACCTTTGGGCAGAATACATGACAAGCAATTGTACACTCCCCACATGATAAGGGTTATGAGAATATATTACAATCTTTGTGAATTCATCACCTTTTGGTATATAAATCATTAGGATTGGTCACTCCTCCACCACACTATCATGTATCCCTCCATGAACTAATACACAATCACCTCCTTTGGGAGTATGATTACGCATTAGACCAGGAGACATCCCAATCATCATACGAGACCGAAATTTCTCAAACTCAATCAAGCATGCCACTTTGGCGGTCACTACTCAATTGAATTATTGAAATTCTCTCATACCAGGGATATAAACTTTACTCCTCACATATACCATATACATGTGATTTTAACTTTAGTGATAGGGGCAGCATATCACCAAAATCACATATCATGCTAATTACATTGTTTTATTAATTAATAATATATATATATATATATATATATATATAGTGAACCTGAAAGACATATTCCAATGAGATCATTGATCACAGTAACACAAGAAATTTCTCATAACAGAGAATAAAACATCTCTTATGCACCCCAATTACATATTACCAGAACAACATAAAAATAATGCTGATCTATAATATCTCTCACAAATTAACATCAATAGTAATACAGGGTACACCAAATCGACAAGCTTGACAATTGATCTATTATCACTCATGAGTTCATAATGCAAAAATGACTTCAAGGCCAACAACTGATTTATTAATCAATTTTAGGTAACAAATATCATTACTTCAACCAGTGGCCTATAAATTGAGCCAAACCACAGAACTAAATATCTAAACTATAATAGTAGATACTATTGCTCTGCATAAATATTATCATACTCCTTAACCATAAAAATATTCAACTTGATAGACATTAACAAGTGACCAGATGAGTTCATGTACAATATGCAGTAACCTAATCGACATGCAATACCCACATTCGGCAGATGTGTTAATAAGTACATCAGTTTGGTCACAAGTCCTTAAGTCGTCTATCATTCAAGGATTGCCAGTGTGTAAAGGAGTATACTTGAGTAACAAAAGTTTCATAATCTTTACTGTTTCTCATCAGCTCAATACATAGCTCAAATACAATCTCATACAAATTGTATCTCATTAAGCTAGTTTCAGTTCATAATAAAGTTTGATTTTTATGGATGAATCACACTTTTTATTATGTGATAACATACTAGTAACCCATCATCTGTATTTTCAAAATCACAGAAAAATACAAGGAAAAATGCGCAAAAATTCATTTAAAATACACGTGTTTAGGGTTCCGTATATATTTTCACATCCATAAAATTATCAAACATATAAAATAAATATACCACGAGATAGGAAATCACCATACGAGTCCAACACCGCCAACCACGCGCCAAAATAAGCCCCCACGCGCCCGCACGCGCAGCGCGCATTCGACGCCCAGGTGGCACGTTGTGGCATCCCGGAATTTCAAAGCCAAGCCTTAAGGTGTGTTAAATGTCTTTAATTAGGTGGTAGAATTTTATGGCCTATGCTTAAGCCAATTTGCCCTTGTATTTGATGAATTTTGCTTGTGATTGTGGAAATTTAAATTTAATTAGTTAATGCTTGGCCATATGATTTAAATTTCAATAATTAAAATATCCTAAGACTTTGGCCAATATGAAATTTGAATTTAGAAATATTTATAGAAAGAAATTTTAAAAAAAAAAAAGGATAAAATTCGAAATGGGCCTTGGGCCCATTAGCCTAAAGCTTGGTGGGCCAAGCTAGTCGGCCCATTGGGCCCAAGAGAGGGAGCTCGACCAGCCCAAGGGGGAATGGCCGGATGGGCCTAAGCCCAAGCCCATTGAAATTCAAATTTAAAAACAAGAATTACAAGTGGCAAGACAAGTCCTCATGCATTGGTCCCTTTGAGAGGCAAGTAATCATGAGATTAATGGGATATAAAAAGGGGATTAGGAGAGAGAGTGGCCGTTTTCTTCATTTGGCCGAGAGAGTGTGCGAGAGAGAGAGCTTGAGCGGAAGAGAGGCCGAGAGGAAGAGGAAGGAGGGAGCCGCCCGTCCGCCGTACGTCCGCCTTGTCCGACCGTCCTACGCCGCCGTACGCCGTTGTTTGTTGCTTTTCGTTCATTTTGGAGGCAAGTGGGGGTCCTTAACTTCTCTTGCATGTTGTTTTGATGGTTGCATGTTCGGTTTTAGGGGTGATTTGGGCGAAATACCGAAGTAAGGGTTGAATGTGTTCATGTTATGTGGCTGTTTCCGTTCGGTTGGTGGTAGACAGTATCTTATTCGAGCTTGCATGTGTATTTGGAGTGTGATTTTGGCTTCGGTGTCTTCATGAAAGTTGAAGCTAACATCTTGAGGTATGACATACTCGAATTTCATGGAAAACGATGGTGATATGAGGGGTCAAAAGTTCTATTTCACGGAGGCTTTAGATCTGCGAATTTCCTACTGACCTTTTGTTGATTTCTTGGTTGCATGTTGATTTCTGTTGGAGATCTCACTTTGTTGTCTTCATGAAAGTTGTTGGTAACATCCTAAACTATAACATACTCAAATTTTAAGAGAAATGAACAAGTATAGCCTAGTTAATCGGCTAGATCTTTGAGACGGATGGCTCTGTTGAAGTGAACCGAGACACCCGAGACTTCAAGGACTTAAAAGAGGATTATGCTTTGGTTATTTAACCTAAATCTCTTCATGAAACTTGTAAAGGACACATTGATATATAACATACTCGAATTTCAGGAGAAACGAAAGAGATTTGATGGGTTGAACCTAAGTTTTTCGGTGATGTACGTTCTGGACGAAACGGTAGAGGTTCCAGAAGCTTCGTGGAGTTATATAAATTAATATATAAAGAATTTGTCTTATAGTTCTTCATGAAAAATGCACGAAAATGTGTTGGCTATTATCCTGTAAAATTTGGGAATTTTTGGAGGTCATATGAGTATTTTAATTGAATTAATTCGAAAACTGTGCAATCTGGCCATGATCCGAATGTTGTGTGTATTTTGTGGAAATTTGGGAAATTATGTAAAATGCAAATTAGCCATGGATTTTATGTGAAATTTGATTCTAATTGTTTGTTTAATGATTGATTGAAGATTATGATTTTTGGAAAATCATAAATATTAAATATAATATTTATTTATTAAAATAAATAATATAATAATATAATAATATAATAATATAATAATATAATAATATAATAATAAAATAATAAATAATAAATAATAATAAAATAAAAGGTGGATTATTTTATTGGCCATGAGTCCTATGGAATTATGATGCATTGCTACATGACATTGATACATGTATGATCATGAATTATGATGTATTGTTATATGGCACTGATGTATGAATGATCATGAATTATGATGCATTGCTATATGACATTGATGCATGTATGATCATGAATTATGATGTATTGTTATATGGCATTGATGTATGAATGATCATGATTTGTGATGCATGTATGTAAATCATATGCCATGAAATAACAAGATGAAAAGGATGATAAAAAGTGGAAAAATGGTATGTGAGTAAGGGGTTGTGGCGGAGGATGATATCTGGTGGCCGAGTGGCATAATTCCAGAGATTCCCTGGGAGTTTTAGGATGCCCGGAATGTGGGGGACCGGAAGCCCTGTCGGAGGTTTCTGCCCGAAGGGAGTGACTCGCGATGCCAGGATTAGGGTGCGAGATCCCCGGTTAGAAGGGTAAAGGCCGGAAGCCCTGTCGGAGGTTTCTGCCCGAAGAGAATGCCTCGTGATGCTAGTTGAGATGCGAGATGCCCGGAATGTGGGGGGCCGGAAGCCCAGTGGCCATGAGATGGCTGGGATACTGGGATCCCTGTCGGAGGTTTTTGCCCGAAGGGATGGTGATGATGGTGAATTTGATGATTTGAGAAAAGATAATGTGGGGATCAATTGATAAATAAAAGTGGAAATTGATCTATGATGTGATATGCATGGTGATGCATGGATAATGATGATGTGATATGCATGGTGATGCATGGCTAATGATGATATGATATGCATGGTGATGCATGGTTAATGATGATATGATGTGATATGCATGGTGATGCATGGCTAATGATGATGTGATATGCATGGTGATGCATGGCTAATGATGATATGATGTGATATGCATGATGATGCATGGTTAATGATGATATGATGTGATATGCATGGTGATGCATGGCTAATGATGATGTGATATGCATGGTGATGCATGGCTAATGATGATATGATGTGATATGCATGGTGATGCATGGCTAATGATGATGTGATATGCATGGTGATGCATGGCTAATGATGATATGATGTGATATGCATGGTGATGCATGGTTAATGATGATGTGATGATAATGATATATGAGACGCCATGATGATGATATATATATGCTATGATGATGCATGAATACGCTTGACATAAAAAAGGTAAGCAATGCCTGCATTGTATGATGGTATGCATGGTGCACTGAGTTGTTATTGGATTTCCCTATCTGCTGAGTGGCTGTACTCACCCCTTTTGGGAATAACATTTCAGATTAGCACTATGCCGCTACCTGCTGTTTCGCGTGGGGTATTTTACGGTCTACCGTATGATGTTGAGGTGGAGTGTACGGAGATAGATTGTCCCTCTATGCCCGGATTGACGTTCATCTGAGTGCGATGCTTAGTTATGTATGATATCGGCCTGGCTGGGGGCTCTGTCATACAAGAGTTCATTTCTGTTCACGTCCGTCGAGATGGTGCTATGCGAGGGATGTTGCCGCCGCCACCACCTGACACACCGGGTTGGGTGTGAGACTCACGCGCGACGAGTAGGAGCCGAGCTTTTTGATGTAGATAATCGACACCTTTGATGGGAGCTTGTGCGCTTAATGTAGAGGGTCAATAGTTTCTTTTTGAGATTTTAGGCAGGACATGGCAGAGTCCTCGCTTTTCTTGTTTTGTATCGACCCGAGAAAGGAGGAGTCCCATCTTAAAAGAATATGTAAATAAAGTGTCGATGTTCGTATATAAAATCCTGATGTGTAGCTGGTGTGTATTTGTATCATGGGTTAGAAGGGAGATAGATGACGATGTGAATTTTGCTTCCGCTATGAGTCGCGCATGGGACCGCTTAAAAAAAAAAATGCCTGTAATCTGGCAAGGCTTAATTTAGCCAAGAGATAGAGATGGTAAAAGATGTAACACCGGCGCTGGTGACGACCTGCGAAGGGTTCGGGGTGTCACACATGTGGCCGCGCGTGGGGGCGTGTGCGGAATTCCTCGGCAACGCCCCGCCGACCCTCTTGCTCGTCTCGTCTCCCCCAATCCAAATTTGTGATTTAATTTAAATTTTATTGAACAAAAAGTCTCGAAAATCACAAATTATGGCAAGATCAATACCAATTAGGGCTAATCCATACAAATTAGGGTAGATCCGTACAAATTATGGTAAATCAATACAAATTAGGGCAAAACCAATTGCGTTCGAGTTCTAGGGTTATGGTTGCTCTGATACCACATGTTGGACGCAAATTGCGCAACCCCAAGATCTCCATAACCAGAACAAGAACATGTATAATTGAGTAGAAAAATTAACGCATCTATTTTGGGATCCATCGAACATAAAGCAGAAGTAGAAAAAGGATTACCCACATACATCAAGGGGATCCACGCATCAAGTCCTTCTCCTCTATTGCCCTCCGTATCACTGGCTCAATGAGGCGGCCCCCCTCACGTTTAGCGTTAGGTAAACGCCCCTTAGGTGAGGATACATGTGAGAATTAGGGTTAGAGGAGAGACTTGAGCACTATTTATAGAGTTTCCAACCAGTCCCCCTCATTACGGGCCAGGCTCAACTCGGCCCATACTAGCCAGCCCATATTAGACTAATTAAGAAACCTTCTATCTTTCTTTAGACCAACCTTGTTTTACGGTAACCGTAAAAACAGTAAATTACAATATCAATTAATTTAGTCCACATTAGGAAAACTCTTTCATGGTGAGCCTTGCCAGGCCACTGCATGGCAACGCAAACATGGCGATGGCTAGGCGAGGCAGAGCCTCGCCGGTGGCTAGGTGAGCAATGGCGTATAATGAAAAATTGCGATGTCGATGCACCAATTCATACTCCAAAACCCCATCAAAGTCAGACCCGAGAAGCTTTTAGATGGCAAAGGCAAGGGATAATTGCGATCGTTTTGGCTCCCGGGATAATTGCTTTTTTCATTTGGTTACAGAACTGCAGAAATCTGATGGGGTCAATCCGAATATAATGCTAGCAAAGTCCCCTCGTTCGATAGTCAATAGGCAGGGCTGCACTATCCTTCCCTTCCAATCTACTTCCCGCCGCTGCCTTTTTTCATGCATAAATTGCCTTGTCTGTATAAATCTACTCACTCAATAAATTTATCCTACTTCTTTTACCGAAACACATCCAGCTCCATCCATCCCGAATGAAAAGTTTTCGACTCAAAAGGCGAAAACAGAGCCCTTTTCCAAAATCATGGAGTCCCGAGCATCTCGGAAGTAGGAGCAAGTTAACCATGAGTTGATCCGTCACGGATGCGACAACCACTCCATCTTATACATATATGAAGTACACCCAAAAGTCTCCTCCTTTTAAGAATTTGCACCGCCTGCTCCTTGCTCTGCTTCCGACCGTCAAAACGAGTCAAAGGTCCTGTTTATTTATTTTATTCTCTGTACGTGTTTGATATATACAAGGCCTACTAGCTAAAAAGGCTTTGGAAGCACCCTAGAAAACTCACCTTTGGACCCTCTCTCTCTCTCTCTCTCTCTCTCTCAAAAGGAGCCCCTTACCTTTCACAATCTTTGACCTGGCCATTCCAAGGCTTCGTGAATATTTAAATACATCAAAAAGATTATCGTCTTTGTCGTATGATACGCGATGGTGTTTTGGAAATGAAGATATTTCTTCGTTGAGCATCAAAAAATAGTTTATCTCCAGTGATAGTAAGTGCGCGTGAGATGCTGGCGTGTGCGATGCCTACGTTAGTTCTTATAAGGAAGATAATCGGATATCATGGGCAGACAATGAAAAATTGGGACAGCGACACGCCAATCCATACGCCAAAACCTTGTCAAAGTCGACCCGAGAAGCTTTCAGATGGCAAAGGCAAGGGATGATAACGATCGTTTCGGCTCTCGGGATAACTGCTTTTTCCTTTGGCTACAAAACTGCACAAATCTGACGGAGTCAATGCGAATATAATACTAACGAATTCCCCCGTTCAATCATTGATATGGAGGTCTTCACGGTCCTCGCCTTCCAATCTGCTTCTAGCTGCTGCTTCTTTTGATGCATAAACTGCTCTGTATCCATATAAATCTACTCACTTGATAAATTTATCCTACTTCTTTTATCGAAACACATCCAACTCCATCTCTCCCAAGTGCAAAGTTTTCGACTCGAAAGGCAAAGCAGAGCCCTTTTCCAAAATCATGGAGTCCGATATAGTATCTCTCAATCAAGGATACAAGGTTGACAAGTCGATAAATTGATATTGTTGGATATTTCAATAGTTTTGAAAATTTCTATATCTATGATTGTTGTAACAGTTTTCTACCGTCATCAATTCGAAACCATTTTTGTTCGCCATTAATCTATAATAGTTTTGAAATGTTTTATAAACGCTTTGTAACATTTGATTTACTTCATCTTAAGCCCCTATAATTTGTAACGGTCATGTATTAATTATCAATGGATTTACAATAGTTTGCAAACGGTTCTCTTTCTATACTTTTACATAATTGAAAAGTGATATCGATATATAAACACCGGAATATCCCGAGTTCTCTTTTTTTCTATCTTGTTACATATTTTTCTTTTCCATGTTGGGTTATACACATAACGTTGTTTTGTTTTCTTCCATTATTTAGTGCGAAATAAAGAAAAAGATCTGTTGTATCTTGAGATGATAGCCGCTAAAGCCTTACACACCAAGTATTCTGCTTTGAAAGGCGAAATTATCCTTAAAGACAGTGCTTGCATGCCTCATATATTTATTTTTATCTTCTAATATTTTTCAACACATTTCCAACAATTATTATTATTTTCATATTATCTAATATTTTCAACAATCTTAAGGATAATCTCTGTATGATTCTCAAATTGAAAGTGCCATTGCTACCACCACTGCTTGAATTGAACAAGGAGTCAAAGATGCTGAAGGATAAGTATTGCATACTCTTGGGCGGTTTGTCGTGGGACATTACCAAGCATCAACACAAAAGAGCTTTTGGTCGGTTGGATAAGATTACCAAGTTTCTGGTAAAATCATTTTTTGGAAACTTTGAACTGAAGCCTAAAGGGCGTAATTGTCATTGGTGTGCTTTTTCGGTCTATTGAGGAGCCATCACCATTATCTCTCATTTTGTTGACGATCTTTAGCCTAAAGAAGGACAATGGTTCCTTTTGTTGGCTTGATTAATTGATAGCAGTAGCTTAAAGCTGGTTGGTTGAATTTGGTTCAAATTATGTAATAGGTTTAGGTGAGAATGCAAGACTCCTGCCTTTGTTTATGGCACTTGAAGTTGATGATCCTTTCATTCCAATTTTTGAAACTTGATGTCACGTAAGCGAGCTTGTGCATTTTCTTCAAATTTGATTTGATCAAGTTAGACAAACTCCATGAATTTGTGTTTTATATTTTCTACGGAGGATGCTTACAGATTTTCAAATTTTCTATTTAGGAAATCTTTAAAACAGCATTATGATTCTGTGTGGCTACTTAAGACAAAAAAGAAAAGGAAAACCAGAAATGAAGGGAAATAAATCGGGCTAATCTTTCGTTTATATATTTATTTTTATTTGGGGAAAAATCACGGTCATAGATTACATATAGGTTTTTTTTTTTTTTTGATGACCTGGGAACCTCCGTATAGCTGGCAGCCGGCGAGATAAACTCAGGGGGACGCTAGCAGAGGACCCACCAGTCCGACATCCCGTGTAAGATACCAAATGCCTCCACTGGGTTTCAAACCCCTTACCTTGGGGGAAGGATTAATGGAGCTCTTATCCAACGGAGCTACCACAGCCGGTGGTATAGATTACATATAGTTGATCCTTGAAGTTAGGAGAAATGTGTCGCCGTGTGTTTGCGTGAATGAATGGGTTGATAATCGCGTGTGGACTCTTATGATCTATGCTTGTGCAATGTGCCAAAAGCATTGTGACTGAAGACTTACGGACAAGATTTTCTCGAGAGAAGGCTGGATTTTAAGTGGGCTACTCGAGTTGCTATTTGGTTTTTTCCTTCAATTTCAATGTCCAGTTTGTGGGTGCTAGGTCGTGTTTGATATGTGGACTAGTGAATCTATAGCTCCTGCATTCGCATTAAAGGGATCTATATAGCCAACGCCTTTTACTGAACAAGGCTTGGTGATGATTGCCATTGTTCTAAAAGTGTATTTTAGTCTGTCGCGACCTACCCCTAAGGGAGGTAAGGAATAGGTTAAGGGTATTACTTAAAGGACGGATCTAAGATCCATGATTAGACACGGGCTCTCCCAAGTTCATACCTCATGTGACATTGGGGTATTTTTAAGAATTTTGTAATAAGGAATTGCCACTAGCCTATTGAGGTCGGCTAAAAACCAAGCGGGACACAGGAGTATGCCTCGCTTCTAATGAAACCAGAGAATCTAGGGTTGAGGACTTGATTACACTAATTGACTAATTAGTGCCATTTCGGTACTTGGTTTTGTTCATTTAAAAAAATATATATTTTTGTTAGGCATTTTGCATTGATTTTATACCTATCCACTAACATGTGAGATGATCATGCAGGTACGCAATCATTAAAGTGACAATTAGCAACCAAGCTCCTAATTGCAACAAAATTAGCGCATGCAACAAAATAATTGCAAACATAATTAAACATGTAAATTAAACCTGTGAATTAATCAATGTGCAATCAAATAAGGGCCTAATTATACTAAGAAGGCAAGACATGACAATTTCCAACCAAACCCTATAATTTTTTAGATTTTCGAAATTTTTAATTTTTTTAAAATATATTGTTAATTTTTTTTTTATTATCTTATTTTGGTGAATCGGGTAGAGTTCGATCTGACCCAACCCGAGTTTGACTTGGTCAAGCGAGTTCGTCAAACTCGCCCGGGTCCAGCCCAGTAGGGGACGGGTCGAGTTGAACCTACCCGAAGGAATGAGGCTTGACCAAGGGTGGTCGGGCCTCTGCCTGATTTAGGGATTGGACCTAACTGGCGAGCGCAATTCCCTTTTCGCAAAAAATGGGTCTTGCGGGCCCACAGCCCAGACTAATTCTAGGTTGTTGGGCTATGGAACGAGGGTGGCCGAGCGGATCAAATCAGATCTGGCCTTGCTTAGCCAGCGCTCTTTGGTCCGTGCCTACCCAGTTGCGACCAGGGGGCACCACATCGGCATGCAGCCTGGGTGCCTTTTTGGCCAACACACATCGCTTCCACTTCGACTGGGCGAGGGGAGGGCGGCTCTCGACCCCCTGAGGTCAAGAGTTTTGGTGGCAGTGGCAAGGGGGTCTTTCGGGCAAGCCTCAACGACGCCGCGTACGAGGTCCCGCAACTTTGTTTTCCCCTTGACTCCAGCAACGTAGGTCCCGTAAACTTGACCTAATGGACATTTAGAAGAGAGAGAGAGAGAGAGAGAGAGAGAGAGAGAGAGAGAGAGAGAGAGAGAGAGAGAGAGAGAGAGAGAGAGAGAGAGAGAGAGGTTGCAGAAGCTCTAAACAACGAACCAAGGGCGGGCTTCAGTTGGGCATTCCGTCGGACAGGCGATGTGCACTAATGAGATTGAGAACTTTGGGCTCAACTAAGGC
This sequence comes from Eucalyptus camaldulensis, assembly GCA_019915185.1. Taxonomy (NCBI): domain Eukaryota; kingdom Viridiplantae; phylum Streptophyta; class Magnoliopsida; order Myrtales; family Myrtaceae; genus Eucalyptus; species Eucalyptus camaldulensis. The sequence goes on from JAHSVA010000014.1 coordinate 1,401,585, forward strand.
CCGAGTGTGAACCTAAGGAACTAAAGAGACCTACTAGAGCTCAGGAAGTGCAATAGGGATGGGTAAGGGGCCAGAGCTCGCTAAAAACGGTCGAGGGAGCTCTGGCCAGCTCGGTACCACACACGCATGCCAAGTGTTTGGCGAAATGCTTACCTGGTTCCAAGGAGATGGCGGTGGTTGGCGACGGACAAGCAGCTCTCTAGCAATGGCAAGGTGTCCCAGGGGCTCTTGTCTCCTTGTCTGGCCTCCATGAGCCTTTGCTCTCTTCTTCTCTTCTCCCTTCTCCCCCTCTCAGTTCTCCCTTGTGTCCTTGTTCTTTGTTGCTCTCCCCCATTTGGTTCCCTCCTCTGTACTCTTGGTTCTCCCCTGGCTCCACCTCTGTCGTTGCGGTGCCCTCTGCTCCTATGTTTCCTCTTCTGCTGCTCTGCCGCGATCTCTCGCAAGATCTCCCCCTCTACTCTTGTCTTTTCCTATCTTTTCTCTTTTGCCCCCCTGTTCCTACCCTGCTCTCTATTGTGCTTTTTCCTTTTGCTGCAAGTTTGCACATGAAGGAGGAGGAAGATTGACTGGGGCATGTTGGGTTGAAGGGGAAACGGGCTGAGCCCAACACAGGGGAAAAGGGAAGAGAGGCGGGCCAAGCCAAGGTCAGATCTGACCCCTAAGCATTTTTTTTTTTGTTTAAAAATAGGTGTCAACAACTGCTCCTCTTTGAATATAGCCTCGAAGAAGTTGCATTCAAAGATAGAAGACATCTAAAATATTTTGGTGTAAGAGAGATCCTGGGTGCATAGGCTCGCATCAGGTCAAGCTATGAAATCACGTCATGTCAATAAAAGGAAAAAAGACTCCGGACTACAGAAGCACACCGTTGTCATAAGAAGAAAGAGAGATTTTGGGCTACAGAAGCACATCGTGTCAAAAAAAGAAAGAAAAGACCCCGGGCTATTAAAGCACGCCGTATCGTAGGAAAAAGGAAAGACCTCGGGCTACAGAAGCACATCGTGTCATAGGAAAAAGGAAAGACCTCAGGCTACAGAAGCATGTCGTGTAAAAGGAAAATGAAAGACCCAGGGTTACAGAAGCACGCCATGTCATAAGAAAAAAGAAAGACTCCGGGCTATAGAGGTACACTGTGTTCTAAGAAGAATGAAAGACCTTAGGCTACAGAAGCATGCCATGTCGTAAGAAAAAAGAAAGATCATGGTCTACAAAAGCACGCCATGTCATAAGAAGAAAGGAAAGACCCCGCATTATAGAAGTATGCCGTGTCATAGGAAAAAGGAAAAATCATGGACTATAGAAGCCCACCGTGTCATAGGAAAAATGAAAGACCCCGGGCTATAGAAGCACGCCATGTCATAAGAAGAAGGAAAGACTCTAGGTTATAGAAGCACACTGTGTCATAAGAAGAAAGAAAGACTCCAACCTACAGAAGCATGTCGTGTCACACGAAGAATGAAAGACTCCAACCTATAGAAGCACATCATGTCATAAGAAGAAGAAAAGACCTTGGTTTACATAAGTATGCTGTGTCACAGGAAAAATGAAAGAAATGAGGTCTTATCGTGTAACAAATGGGTTTCGACTGGGTTAGAAATATATGATTTAAGGAAAACCTATGAACCTTTTTGAAAATCGTAGTTTAAAGATAGACTCATGAATATTTTAAAGCGTGGTTTAAGGATAGATCCAATAACCTTGTGGTTTAAGGATGGCCCGCGAATTGTGTGGTTTAAGGATGACCCATGAACCGTGTGATTTAAGGATGACCCACGAATTGTGTGGTTTAAAGATAGACCCATGAACCGTGTGGTTTAAGGATAGACCTACTAACCATGTGATTTAAGGATAGACCCACGAACCTTGTAGATGACATGGCTTAAGGTTGACCATGAACCTTTGGAGATGGCATGGTTGAAGGCTGACTATAAACCTTTGGTTTTTAGGGAAGTATTCGCTAACCTCTTGAAAACTGCATGGCTTCATTGGAGAATCCTATCAAACTCGACTTGAGCACATGTCATTAGGGACGTCATCAAGAGACATATTGGCAATATTGCAGTATTAATTGAACAAGCTAATCAAGCCAAGTCTGAATACTTTAAAAAAAAAATTGATGTCAATCAGCATCATGTGGCGTAGAACTGTCATCTTGCTCGGGGATGTATCATTAATCATCAAATTCTTTGGGAGTCAAGTTCTTATTAGTACGGTTACGACTCGTGACAAAGTCTCATTAAGCATGCCAAACTAGAGCTTCTTAGTTAGAAAGGGTTTCTCCCACACTCTTGATAAAATGATTGCTTGATCCCATCCATTCGCGTGGGAAGTAATTGATTGCTAAGGGTATCTCACATAACCCATGTCAAAGGCTTTTAGAAACATTCGTAATGAGCACAATCTGATCGATCAAAAAGGTCTTTTGAAAGGACCGCAATATAGATTTGGTCATGGTTTTACACAAAGGGATTATTGATTTGAGGCTAATAAAGGAACATTTGTCGCTATTTTCGTCGGGTATACAAGTCAAGAACTTGGAAGATAATACAAGATAGAATTGCTTCCACTCCTTCAAGTGGTAGCTTCATTGTGGCATTCTCATTTTCACTCGAACCATCTCAATCAGAAGAGACTTCGGAAGAGAGTTGTAATGTTGGCTCGGGAGAGGCTCGAAAGGCTTAAAATTTTCAAGGGGGTTTTTAAGAGTCAGTGATTATCATGGCATTATGATCAGGTCACTCGATCTTTCGAAATCATTTGACTTTTGAAACACAGCACATCTTGAAAGTCCATTGGCTAATCATTTATGCATGGGAGCTTTGCTCCTTTCTCTAATTTCCTTTACTCTTGCTATGATTTTTTATGCAGGCACTTGGACTTTGATAATTTTTCTTTCACATAAGATGCATCCTTTTGACTCTTTTTCTTGATGGGCATTGGCTTTGCTTTTACTAGGCACACTGCTTTTTCATGCCCCTTAATTTTGTCGAACTTTTTGCTCTTTGAACTTTTGGAGTTCTTATGACTTTTGAGATGCTTTTCACATTTTCTCGTAAATGTCAATTGTATGTGGTCAATTCTTATGCCTTGCCTCAGTGAAGGGAGATGATCACCGCTCGGGATTCAAAAATGAACAATTATGCCTAAATTGGTTAAAGCAACGGGTATCAGTGTTTGGGTAGAAGTAAATGCTCTTCTTCACCTTGAGATGAGTCAAGCTCTTATGATAATTCATTTGAAACTATCACCAGAAGATTGATATAAGTGAAAGTAATAGAATCTTTATCAATCTTTCGTTCTACAACACGATCGTAACCTCCTATGCTTCCCCAATGTAGGGTCATTCTCGACTGGGGTATTTTGAAGGATCATCTTTTTTTCAATTGAAAAGGCGAGCAAGAGATTAGTGCTGTGCTCGGATTGATGAAGGAAACGCCTTTATTGTTTCGATCTTTGCGCTCAATGCGAATGAATCATTCGTCCTAAAAGAAGGTTGCTTTCCACTCAACTCTCAAAAGTGTTTGAAGGATGTGTTTGGAAACAACTTGCCTTTCTTCATCCTAAGCACTTCTTGTTTGGTATAGTTAACGTCTTCATTTCACTCTGTTGAGATCATCTGAGTAGATCAATCTCCATAGGGAAATTTGATTAAAAATGAATAACCCACAAAACGAGAAAACAATTTTGAGATAAAAAGGATGTTAAAAAAAGTATGTGGAAAGTTTTTTTTTTTCTCAATTATTCATTTTTGTGTTTGTTTCTGGGAAAGTGCCAAAGGTTCTTTTTCATAATGGAAATTCTCCATTTCTTTTTCATTTAACTTTGAGAAGAATGGTACTTACCTGCGGCATGGTGACTCGGTAATCCTGTAAAGAATGTGAAAGAATACGTTAGTGCAAAAATCTTTAGGGATTGAAATGTTGGAAACGATACATTATTACCCTTCATTCGCTTTCATCCTTCGGGTGCTAACATTTTTTGGATTCACCATCATAGATTTTTGGTAACTCGACAATACCCTTCACTTGCATTCGCCTTTAAGTGTTTGATGTTTTCCTATCAAAGAAAAAGAGAATCACTTCAGGGACATTACCAAAATGAGCAATTGGAATCGACACAATTTACCCTTCATGTGTTTTCGTTCTTTAGGTATGAACTTTGCTTGAAGTGGCTAGGATTGATTGAAAAATGGCTATGTGGCCCTGATTTTATCCATGAAAAGTACTTCTTTATTGTATACAACAATTTACAAAGTTCAATTCCTGCTTTTTCAAATGTTCTTTTCAAAGAGACGTTTAATTGACAAAGATCTTGAAAAATTTAAATATGAATTATTAGGTGTTTTTCAAGATCTTGCTTTGAAAGGAGAGGGATTGCTCATTGTTTCCACATTTGAGGATATTGTTCTTTAGATGCTTTGCCCATTTATTACCTATAAAGAAAAAGATTGGATATGTTATTTTCTCGCTCGATTGGGAATCATTTAGGAACTATACATATCCCCTTACGCCAAAATGGACAGTCAAGTCTTAGCATGATTCCTTGATGGAAGGCACTGCTTCTATGGTTAAGGTGCAATATTTTCCCCATTTATTACCCTGTAAGAAGAGGAGATGAAACGGGTTATCTCCATACTTAATTAGGTTCAATTTAGGAATGAGATATCCTTTCTTGATGAATTTGACAATGTTGTTCCAGCACACTTCATTAGTGGGGGAATGAGAGATTTTTTCCTAAATCAAACGTTGCTCTCCCACTTTTTATTTGACAAACCTTTATTCTATTTGAGTTTGTCCTGTACCAAAGAAAATGATATGTCATTTTGTTATGCTAAAGAGACTCAAGTTTAGGAACAAAATGCATTTTTTTTCCAAAGTCGAGTGATCAACATCTCATGGTATCTCTTATGGAGGAAGGGATGATATTGCCCCTCTGTTTCATTTGAATATTTCTTTGTTTAAGATGAACATGACCAAATAATGCTCCATTGCATTTGTTGGAACGTTACAAAACTTGGTACTCTTGATGTCTCATTGACAATGAAAAAAAAGTCATGTCAAAAACAGTATTAGAAATTGATAATTGGAATCGATATAGTTTACTCTTCCTTCGAATTTGCCTTTTTGGATGCTTGGCAACTCCCTTCATTTGTCTCATCATGCAAAGTGAACGAGATAGATGGGCTATTTTGGCACCTAGGGCATCTCCAAATAAAGAAACTTCCCATAATGGAATTCAACTTCGTTTCACCTCTATGGAAGATTGGTGCTGACGAAGTGTGACATCTTGATTTTTTTATTCTATTTTTGATTGAACAAGTTGGGCTTTTCATCGACGTGCCTATAGTCTTTTTCTCTAAGCTGATCACTCACGAGATAATTAATCTATCAGGTGAAGCCGTTTAAGGGATTTAAACGCAATAAACTTGAGAATTCGCTCAAATTTCTATTGCTCAATCGTGCTAATTTGTAATGGTCAATACGGCACTATCAAAATCGATCAAAGATCGGAGATAGGTTGATTCGACTAAGGTATATGATTAAAGTGTGGGTGATTCCACCTAATTACAAAATTCTCGTTGAACGGCATTAAATTGATTTTTCTGTCATTTCTATACCTTGTGTCCGTATTTGAAATCTTGAGATTTTCATTACAACTGGAAGTTGCCAATGAGTCAAAAATGTACAATGTGACTCGAAAATAATTGACTACGGGTCAAATGCGCTAAAAATTTTTAAAAGCTACTCGATAGGTTAGGTCACGCTAAAATTGCTTCCGGTTGAAATTAACCACGAAATTGAACCCGATTTCGGAAATTGAAAATTCTGTCGTGTCACAATCTATTTTAGGAACGTTGACTCATCCTCCGAAGATTTTTCTGCCAACTTGAGTTTTTGGCGAAAATTCAAAGTTGGGTGTTTTTAGATCGGGAAAATTAGAGGACCATTTTTAGCGCCCCTTTGGCCATCAAGTTGGTTCAATTGATGAGGAAAAATCATGGGATGGATGTGGGCACCTTGGCTGAATTTATGGGCACCAATTTGAGTCCAATTGTGTTGGAATTGAATGAAATTTGAGGGGAAATGTCACAAATTCGTAGGTCTAAGGGGTGTGCAACATTTCGGTTGCTTCCACGGCTTGTTGAGGAAGATTTGTGGAAGAAATGACTGAGGATTTAGGCAGCCACAAGTAGGGGCCAAGCAATGAATGAATTGGATTTTTTCAAAGACTTTGGAGGCATTTAGGTCCCCCCCCCTTCAGTTGCAACCTTCATTTTCCTCCTTGGCCATGCTTTATCCATTATTGTGGTCATTTGAGCTCAAGAAAACCAGAGGAAGCCAACCAACCCAGCCTGCATGTCGTCGACTATCCCTTGTTGCCTGAGCGCCGTTGCTGTCGCCCATAAACCACGCCGTCGCCCACTCGCGTTCACGCTAGCTTGCCGTCCCCACTAGCCCAGGCCGTCATCTTGAGCCTCCATCCAACCATCGAAGCCACGCCACCCTCACCGTCCAACCGCTGGAGCCATCGCCAGGTCCTGCTACCGCAGCCCACCACCTGCCGTGGCCTTTTTCAGCCAAGCCGCCGCTTGACCAGCCCTCCTTCAGCCCAAGGCAGAACTGAACCTCTCAGCCCAACTGTGAGCTTCATGGGCCTTTTCCAGGCCCTTCTGGACCTTGTTTGGTGTCACTGCAAGCTTATGTCTCGCACGCCTTCACATTACTGTCGTCGTGGACTAACTAGTTCGCTAATCCGATGAGTTTACTTGCTAAACTATGCTTAGAGAGTTAATGACATTTAGTAGGTAATTAAATTAGGCTAATTATGGCTTAGGTGGTTAGTTAGTTTTGAATAGTGACTTAATTGCTTAATTATGATGATTAGGAGGTTATAATAGATTGATTAATGGTTAAATAGATTGTACTATTTATGTAGATAGATGCATTATTTTTCTAGGCAAGTTTAGGTGGTTAGATTAGCATTTCCGGCCTAAGTATGCATTTATCTAATTAAATTGCATTTATTTAATTATTTTTATAATTTTTGTAATTAATTAATATTTTCCGGAAATTATACCGGGATAGCAAATTACCAGTAATTTTGGTAGTGTGCTTAGTTTATGCAATTGATTATTAATTTGTGCAAATTGAGTGACGATTGTGTTTTTGAGTATTTATTTTAAAATTGTGAAATTTTGGTATTTAATTAAAAAATATTGTATGTCGGGTTTTGACACCGAAAATATTTTTAAATACTATATTAAACAGTGGGATTTTAAAATGAAGGATATCAATTTTTTTTGTTGTTCAAATTGACCGTGTACCCACACACAATTATTTTACTGTGTGTTTTTAATACGAAGAAAATGAGCCAAATACATTACTTTAATTGGGACATTTGAGTGCAAAGCACGATATCTTGGCCGGGATTGGATGGGTGCATGAATGGTATGAGAACTCGTCACTAGCCTTTGGGGCCAGATGATGCTTCTTTAGGAATGCCCAAAGTCAACGGATGCTGGTCGCAGTGGAGGCTAGGCTAATGCTCCTATATGGAATGCCGTCTAGATGCAGACGTTGCCGTGCTCGATGATGCGAGACAACGCACAGCTATGCTGGAAGACCGCTGATTGTTGAGTTGGCGTGGCTGTTGGGTCGTAATCAATTGGGATGCATGATTGATTGAAATTGACGTGCCTAATTATAGGACAAAATTGTGTGGGATGAAATGGGACATGTCATAACGATTTAGCCTTATAATCAAGATCCTTATAATTGTTTGGGTTATAAGCTAAGACTTCCCAATTGATGAGTGCCATTAATGCATTTATATGTGATATGAACTGTACTGATGTGCATGAAGGAACTAAGGTGAAGTAAGTCTTCTGTGATGTGTGGTTAGATTACTTATAGGCATATTTCCTTCCTAGTCAGGGTTTGCGGGGTGAATTTGCTGAGACATTGTCTCACCCCGTCGTGGGCTCAACCTTTTCAACTCCGTAGATGGCGGTCCCTTCAGTGCGTTTTGGTCAGCTGAGGGGGTTTAGTGAGTAGAGTACCTTTTTCCTTATTTGTGGGACTCCCTGGCTCGGCGAGCTCATGGTGAGCATGATCATGGTCAATGAGGGTCTACCAGAGTTGCTACCTCATCGATTCATGACATGGTTTCGTGCCCAATGGGGTCCGGGAAGGTCCCCCGGATGGTTTTGACGCACTCGCTATTAAGGGTGAGGAGATGGTTGGCCCCCTTGACACTGACATCCCTGATGGTGTCGTGAAAGACCTAGAACTCTCGGATGTCTAAGAGGTCTCAGCTAAGGTGTTTTGTGAAAATTTGTATCCTACTTTTATATCCCAATTGAATGTTGTCTAGGGATTTGTTTATTTGCTTCCACATGTGCAATAAAATGAATGAGTCGACGATGCGTCTTGGAATGTCGTAATTTTATCGACCACCAAGAGATGTGTGCACACTCAAGGTTCGAGGGGTGACACGAAGCCCCGACGCATGCTTGCTCCTTGAGTTTCATGAGCCTACACTTTTATCTTTTAGAAGGGGCGGATGCCGATCTTGTCACGCCCCGATCCTCGGGCACGCACACATCCTTCTCACTTGGTCGATTTTATAATACGATATCCCAGGACTATATATCGCCGACCCTTTCTATTTATTAAGCACATGCGGAAGCAGTTATAATCCCCAGACAATAAAACAATGGGATAGAAAAAGTAGGGCCATATTTTAAACTTATAATCAAACTTTTATACAAAACACAAACTAGAGAACTTCATAACTATTCACATCAATTGGAGATCTCAAAAGAAGATGGAATCTCAGTCCATCCAGGTCGTACAAGGCCCCTCTCAGGATTATCTTTTTCTTCCAAAATTCTTCTCCTCAGGTTTCACCTCAGAGTTCTCCCACTCAGATTCCTCCTCCTCAGCTTCTCATCGGGGTCCTGAAATGTTTTCCCCAAACTGGGATGAGATTACGTCTCAGCGAGTTCTACCCCACTAAGCCCGATTAGTAAACCATTATACTACAGGTTGCCTATACACGCACATGGCAGAAGACGTACCTTGGCCTCATATCCCACCTGCAAGTCAGTACAATTCAAATAGGCACCCAAGCAATCAAATCACTGATCGAAGCATCGATCAAATCGACCTAGACGATTAAATGCCAACTAGACCACTTACGGTCATTTCCATTCAGTCAATCAATTCACAACATCAAATCAAAGCAATGATCAATCGACCTAGTCGATTACATATCAGCCTGACCATTTCCCGGTCATTCAAGCTATTGCTATTCAGTCTCAATTAATAAAACCAATCACTGAGCCACGTGCATTCTCCGAGGTGATATTCTTTATCACTGAGCCATGTGCATTCTCCAAGGTGATGGAACCGATCATTGAGCCACGTGCATTCTCCGAGGTAATGCATTAATTTACCAAGCCCACGTGCCCTTTAAAATGCCATTCTGAATCAGCGAGCCCACGTGCATTCTCCGAGGCGATGCATCAAGTCACCGAGCCCACGTGTCTCTTCAAGATGCCAAATGTACTCATTGAGACCACGTGCATTCTCCGAGATAATGCATCAAATTACCGAGCCCACGTGTCTCTTTTAAGATGCCACACTTAATCACCGAGCCACATGCATTCTCCAAGGCGACATACTTCGTCACCGAGCCATGTGCATTCTCCGAGGTGATATATCTAATCATCAAGCCCCGTGCATTCTCCAAGGCGACGTACTAATCATCGAGCCACGTGCATTCTTCGAAGTGGTATACCAAATCACCGAGCCACATGCATTCTCCGAGATGATGTACTATTCACCGAGCCACGTGCCTTTCATGATGATTCATTCCATTTCTAAAGTAATTATCCACAACCTTAATTCGTACTCAATTTACCCAAATAATCAATTTAGGAACATATCCTAAATATCCACAATTAAATCAATTCAACACAATTCAAAGCTCAATTAAATAAACGGACTGCGCCATGACAATCAGCACACGATTTCGGTCGTTGGCCATCTCAAACTTAATTTTCGAAAAATAAATAAATAAATAATAAATATTAAAAATTCAATTTAGCACAAAATAAAGCCCAATTAAATAAACGGACTTCACCACGGTCATCAGCATAATTTCCCGGTCATGGGCCATCTCAGTTGAATTTCCAGAAATTAATTAATTAATTAATTTCGAGAATTAATAATTAATTATAATAAATCCAATTTAGCTCAAATTGGTGCTTAGTTAAATAAACAGACTTCACCACAGTCATCAGCATAAAATTCCGGTTTCGGACCATCTTAGTTAAATTTTCGAAAAATAAATAATTATTTAATTTAATTTCGAAAATTAATATTTAAATACTAAAAATTCCACTTAGGCCCGAAAAGCCTAATTGGAGCCCACTAAGGGTCGGGAAAAATCCCGAGATGCTTTCAATAAATAGTAGACCATGTCTACTTGTTAATTGCACAATCAATTTGTCTAAATCACATCACAATTGACTAATAATTACTAATTTATTCTAATCTAACAACCTAAACATAATTAATTAAAACTAAAACAACCTTAAGCATAATTAGCCAACTAATCCTGGATTAGTGAGATTACTCACCAAAATGTGTGCAAATCGGATCAATCCGATGGGGGCGACGCGAGGAACGATTCTTCCCAAAGCACGGCTCGGGTTCGGGGCCCGGAAACGGCCCAAAAGCGGGCCCGAACCAGCTGGAAACCCATTTTGTGGGTTGCTAGACGGGGCTGGCCGGGGCTGCTCCGGCGGCCAAAACGGCTAGGGGAGGCCGGCGGAGGACGAGGGGGATGCCGGGGGGCAACGCGGTGGTCGGAGGCGTCGGACTGAGCTGGGTAGCGGCTGGACTCGCACGGGGGAGGGACGGCAGCGAGCTGAAGATGTGGGGGCGCGCGAACGGCGGAATGGCGGCGAGCGGTGGGCGTCCGGGCGGTGGTGCGGGCGGCGACGGCTTCGGCGAGCTACAACCGTGAGGCTTCTTCTTCCTCGTCTCTGGTTTTCACGAGCGAGAAACGAGGGGAAGGGGGCTTTCGGTCACGTGGGGGGAAAGTGGGAGAGAAGAGAGAGGAGAGAGAAGAAGAGATAAGAGAGAGAAGAGATAGGGTTGAATGGTCAAAGGGAGAGGGAGAAGCCAAATTGAAATTGGCCAAAGGGTGTTCGGTGGGGTGCTCGCACAAAGGGGGAGGGGAGAGCAGAGAGAAGAGAGAGAAAAAAGAGAGAAAATTGAGAGAGAGAAAAGAAATAAAATAATAACATTATTCTTATTGTTCTTTTCTCTTTCCCTTTTTATTTTCTTTTGATCTTCGATTTTTCCTCCGATAATTTCTTTCTTGAAATTTCAAGCTCGTCAATAATTTGATGAACAATGAGACAGGATCCTAAAAAAAGAATTATGACGCGCATAAAATTCAATTCATGAAATCGAGTTCAATTTTGTGGTTAAAAATCGATCAGACGTGATTTTAGTCCAATCCAACTAATTAGATAGCTTTTAGGGATTTTATTGTAGATACATCCCTTAACGGCTTCACCCAATAGGTTAGTTAACTCGTGAGTGATCAGCTCAGAGAAAAAAGACCGTAAACACGTTGACGAAATGCCCATTTCACTTTATCGAAACGGAGTCGAATTTCAGGATGTCACAGATCTCAAATAAACTCGTCATTCTACTCTTGTCCTAGCTCTAGAATTCACTTCTCTATGAGGTCAAATATGAAAATGTCAAGGAGCATCACCAATAACCTGCAAAAAAGACGACAATACCAGTATGTGAATGAGAAAATGATCTCTCAATGAGGTCACTTCTTACAACAAAATCGAGGCAACGGTACATGCCCCATAGTCCTTATTACTAGGTTTTAGTATTTCGCTAAGATTTTATCATAAGAGAATACATCATTAAAAAAAATTGATCTACAACCATCAATCGAACGTCCACTCTTATTCTAAAAGTTTCATATGCAAAAATGGCATTGATTTTTTAAAGATTGATTTATGATTTTACTCTTGAAAAAATGAATTGGTTTTTGTTTTGAGAAATTTATACACAAAATTTTATCTGAATTTCAAACCCAGAATGTGAGAAATAAAGGATTTGATCGAAATTATGATCTCAATTTCTTTGTGCCCCAAAATATAATTATGATTTGCAAGAATTTCTAAATAAAAAGTGGTTTTGAGCCCATAACTGAAAATTTAGACAAAGTCAATGTTCAATGGGGTTAGATCAGATAGGCTTGAAATTTATATTCAAGGTTCATTATCAAAAGTGCTTGCCAATTTTTTTTACTATAAGCCTACAAGACCGAGGGCATTTGATTGATTTTCGCGAATTTCAAGACGAAAATTCAATTAAAAAGAAAGAAAATAAAAAGGAGAATAATACTTACAGTGGGGGACGACTTCTCTCTCTCTCTCTCTCTCTCTTTGTTTTTTTTTTTTGAACTACATAGACATACACATGGGATGTGGTTCGATGTCTACTATATACGGCTCAAAATAGAGCCATAGGATCACCGGACCGAACCAACAAGAATGCGGCTAGGTCATGTTACCCATGACTCCAGCTTTGTCAAAGAACTGACCCATGTCACATGATTACAGACCAGGGTGGGGACCTTTGATATCAAGAAAGAAATTTCGGGGTTAAGATGGGTGACTTGTACTATGTGGTTATAGTCGGAGTGGTATCCACCTCTACACCATCCTAAGAAATCCTACGCGGCGGCAAGTAATATGTGCCATGGTGCAATGCAACGCAAGGAACAAAGGCGTGAGACAATTAATAAACAAACAACACTTCATACATAAATAAATCATTTATTCTTATGCCCCCTACAAAACAAGAATTAGCAATCACTTTCCCTTATACCTCCCAACTACAAAAACATTACCATGAATGGATCTAGACTTAGAACCAAGGAGGACGGAGTCAGTTTTCTGCAAGTATGCCTTCCCACTGTGGGCGAACCTCTCCTGTTCAAGCTCTTCAGGGACAACCTTTTAGCAGAGAAACCACTTTGACCTTTAGTTCAAAGCCTAGAGACACTTAGAGATCCCAAGATGGTAACATTTCTAACTATCCGAGCTACATTTCTCAGAGGATCCTACCAAGCTAGAGAAGAAGAAGGAGTTTAGAAAGCCTTTGAGAGTTTTACACAAAACACTCACTTTACTTTAAGGGACTCTGCCTAACACATTACATCCTCCTTGCCTTTTATAGACACTAGGAGGTCACACACAAACAATGACCATGCTCACCAGTCCAAAAACAAAGGCTCCAAAAACTTCCGGTAGATAATTATTTTGGTAATATGAATAGTGACAATAAACAGTGATTTTCCTAGTCTACTGCTACAGTAATGCTACAGTGACTTGCTACAGTCAGCAGTCTCGTCCGTCACGAACATTGTAGTCATAGTCTAAGTCATCAGAACTATGCATTTCTGCCAGAATATGTTCTTCATACTTTTGCTCAAGTCCTGCAAGTGAATCTAGTGAAAGAATTTGGTTTGAAGAGGATGCTTCCTCTTGATTTTGCAAGGAACTTGTAGTGTTGGCAAATGGTTGAGCATAGTAGGATGTATCCATGCCTAAGGATAAAGACAAATGTCCTTGATCATAGGGGTCTTAGGAAAGAGGACCTCCCCATTGTGCATAGGGGTTTTGAGAGGACTGAGCAGAGTCAACTATGTCTATCATTTCTTGCTCCCATGATGATGCAACTTGTCTGAATTCCTCGAGTGCCTCCTTTACTTTTGGTGTAAGGCTATAATGATCCCATGCAGTGGGTACATTATAATTCCATGCATTTTCAGGAATGGTTTTATTTTCCTAGCACAAAACTCTTTGGAGTTCTCGGTACTAGTTGTCGCGACCTAAATTTCCGGTGTGAACCACCTAGGGTTTGGCTAATGGATTATTAAGCCTAGACTTAATTCGAGCTCTCCCAAGCCCATACCAATTCGCGACTTAAGTTCAAGTTCTTAACATGCAATTGAAATTTTTAATCAAGAGTCGCCACTAATCTATTTTTTGGTGGGTCGATTAGAAACCCAAGTAAAGTAACGGGAGTTTCACTTTACTCCTACAAACCAGAGATTATGGGTACGGGGACTTGGTTACACTAGATTTCTCTAATGCCCTTTCGATACCATTCTTTTATTTTCAAAATATGTTTTTGCAGGCAGCTTAAATTGGTTTTAAATCTATTTTCCTAACATGCGGGTGCGCAATCCACTAATTTAACACCTAGATAAACAATAAATAAATTGCAAAAACTTACCTCAAAGCAATGAAAGCATCTGCAATGTTAAATTAGAAATCACATCAACAACCCTAGATATAATTTCTAATTACCACGCAACTTCTTTTTTTTGTTTTCACTTAATTAATGAAAATCATGCAATATGCAATGCAATATTAACTAAATAACTTAATTCTAATGTCATGCAATTTCTAATTAAATGGACCTAGCAAAAATACTAAATGACATGCATCTCAATGAATCTAATTCTAATGATGTGCATATGACATTTTTTTTTTGTATTTTTCATGAAATTCGAAATTTGCCCAAATGTGAAAATTACCTAACTAGATTAAGATCCTATTTAATTTATATTAGGAATTAGGTTGAGCCATATCCTAATTTAAACTAAAATATTATCTTCACCTAAATAATCCTAAAACGCAATATATCTAAAAATGCCTAAACTTATAATAAATTAAAAAAAATGATCTAAATTAAACTAAGTGCAATTTAACCTTAATATGCAATGACATGCAAAATATGCCCTAATTCTACATGACAAGTGTATGATGATTTTTTATTTTTTTATTAATTTTCGAAATTTATAATTGCCAAATGATTAAACATGCAACTTGATTTAAAATCTACTCTAAACATGTAAACCCTAAAACATGCAATATTCTAACTCAAACATATCTCAAGATAAACAAAACAATTAAGACAAGACAACTCATTCAAAATCATCAGAATATCTCACATCGTTCAGATCAAAGGATAATATTTCGCTAGTAAAATCGATAAATTGATCTTAAGCCTTAAAGATCAAGATATCAATTTTATTCCCACTTGATTAATTATTTCATCTAAAGCCTTATAGACGAAATAAAAAATCACGGCACGGTTGCGAATTGGGAAATACATCCTAATGAATATTATAGCTCTTACTCAAAAGGTTTAAATTAGATATCAATCTCATTAATCTAAGCAATATGATGTTTAAATCAAATTAAGATGAGATTTTTTTACCTAATTACCGAATAAACTTCCAAATCCGAATTTGTCGAGGGATGGCTTGCGAAGGGTGATTGCTTCAACTGAGGAACAGTTCTGGACAGTAGCTGGGTGTCGCCGACTGCAAGATACGAATGGCGGCCGCTATTTGCACGCTTGCTAGGCTTGCGTCACAAAACGAGAGATGTGAGCTCCGTAGGAATTGGTTTGCTTGGACTTCACTGGTCAACGTGAATGGTCTGCAGAGAAAAAGAAAGTGATCTTTTTATTTTTTTTTATTTGCTCTTTATGTGCCCCCCACTTTCTCTTCGTTGGTGGACTTCATGCTTGCAAACGATGGCCGCAAAAACATGACGTGGTGTTCATGCTGAACAGGAGATGGTGGCCTTGTTGGACCTCGGCAAAACCTGCAAAAATTCAACCAAAAATACAAAATCAGTGTTGGCTGCTCACGGCCAAGGAGGACTTGTAACGCGGGTGAGGCGATTGGTGGACGAGTTGGTTGTCTCTAGTTGTTGACTTCAATGTGATTTGCTACGTGGTTTTTGCCGAGGAGCTTGCGGGCTTCTTCACTCTATCTGCGGAATTGGCGTCGAGAAGGGCTCCGGAGTTCTCCTCTCTATTGCTCTCTTTCCCCGTAAGAGCTGCGGCAGCACTCTCCTTTGCTCTGAATTGTGGCCGTGTATTCTCAATTATGTCGTGGCCCAGCGCGGAAGGGGGGCGGACAGACATGCTCGGGTGCTCGGCGACGGCAGGGGTGCGGAGGTCGCTGGGTCACAGGTTGCAAAGGCGTGGTGGTGTCGGGCTCCGAGCGAAAGGGACAGGCAGAGGCAAGCAGGCCCCGGGCTTCGGCGGCACGGTGTCGCGGACAGGTGAACTCGCGGACCGCTACGGCGTCTGGTTGGCGGCAGGTTTAGATCTGCCGGCGTCAAGGCACCCGAACGGTGAGATCGGGATAGCAGCAGTGGGGGCGGCGTCGCGAGGGCTGGGGCACGGAGGAGCGGCGACCAGCGGAGGTCGTCTGGGCTGCTGGGTCGACGGCAGAAGCAGCGCGGCTATGGCGTCGGGCGCACCGGCGTCGAGCTGGCGCAGAAAGTGCTGGTGCCTCTGACCGGCACGAAGCTCGGACAGAAGGGAGTCCGTGAAGAAGACAAACCGTCCCTCTATTTACTTATTCTTTTTTTTTTCTCCCTCTTGTCTATTCACACGTTCTCTCTCTATCTTTTCTTGACTTTTCCCTTTTTTGGTCAGAGAAAGAAAAGAGAAAAGCTTTCTCTGACCAAGGACCAATTTCCCTTTTTTGGTCAGAGAAAGAAAAGAGAAAACCTTTCTCTGACCAAGGACCAAGACGGAGGAAGGCTTTTTTTTCTTGCACGAATTTTCTTCTCAAATTTTTCGAATTCCCCCCTGAATACTGTGCAGGTCAACTCCTTTTTATAGTGGTTCCGATCGGTCGCTTTCTATGGAAAATTTTAAACTTCCATCTTGTGTTGCATTAAATCATGGATGCAAATCGGAGCATGATTTCGCAATCAACTTGATTTTGCATCGATTCCTTCCATTTTATCAAAATCATTGCCATTTGTTCACCTGATTTTAAAATTGTTGCTGCATTTAACAAAATCCGGACATCCATCAAAATTCCATATTTCCTTGCATACTTCAATCAGATCAATTTCCCCATTTTCATTTTTTTTCTTTTTATTTGTTCAAAATGTAATTTTATTTTTCCAAAATTAGGTGTCAACACTAGTGTTCACAGCAACCAATTGGTCTTGGAAAAGATTTGTAAATCTAAGCTTCTGTAAGGTGTGGTTAAGGTTTATAGAATGTGGTACCTACAATCTATAGAGCATTAGTGATGCTACCATCATTTTTTACAAAAGCCTATGGACGTCAGAAGAACAAAATAATGTGAACTTCAGGGTTTGGTTGACCGGCTCTCAATTCTTGTTGTAAAAGCTGCCTCTAGTGAATAGGAGGATAAAACCAGTCGATGAAGGCTAACAGATTTCTATCACTTTCCTTTTCAATATTTCGACTGAGTTCGAATATCCTAGTGAGATTGACAATGAATCTTTTGATTGGAATTTTAATAGCTCCTAAGTAATTATTGATTAAGTACCATAATAACCATCGCAACTAATTAGGGAAGTCTTCTTCCTTCCAAATTAAAGGATGTATGAACGGATAATCTAAATTTAATCCAAAAGGATAAAGAATTGAATCTCCATTAAGTTTGAATAAATCTGTGTGGCATTGCCACATGAGGTTTTCCAGGTTTTCAGTGAGGTTGTAATTCTGGATTTGTTCGACAATCTCCTGAGGGTATTGCCAACTTGGCCAATCTCATATTCTTTTGATCTTATATTTTTCATTGTGATGAAGAGTATGGAAAGCATGTTTTATGATGTACATGTTGATTTCTACTGGTGCCTTTGGCCTTGACAAGAAATTAGCAAGCATATTCTTTTTCCTAGCAATGTGTTTGGTTTCAAAAGAATATTTAAAAAAAAACCATTCAGCCCATCGAAGCAATTGAGAATTTGGAACTTGCTTCTGTTTGAACTTGGTCATCTGTGGAAAGGATGCCATGTCTAATTCTACCAGGAAGTGATGGCCAATAAGATGGAATTCAAATTTTTTTATCACATTTTTCACCGTCAAATTTTCTTTGAAAGTGAAATGATAATGCATTTCAGCTTGGAAAAACTTTTCACTCTTATAGGCACACATGTGTCTCTTACCATTAATTTCTTCAAACAAGATGGCCACCTGGTATTCATCATTAGCTTAAGTCTGGAGGATTCTCTCCTCTGTTGATGGGATTTGTAATGGAGGAAGAGTTTATATGATCTCCTTAAGTTCACAACTGCTTTAGTTTGAGATTTTCTCTAAGGTGGGGGATTTTTATTTAGCATCGATTGCAATGGAATCAACAGTTTGGCAATGTTTGGAACCAAGTCTTTGAGATAATTAATTATCCCAATAAATTGCTGAACTTGCTTTGTTGTAAATTTTTCTTGAGGAAATTTTAACAATTCCTGAGCAATATGCTACCATGAATAGTATGTACCTTTGTGAAGGTGCATACCAAGAAATTCAATTTCCATCTAGGTGAAATTCATCTTTCTTTGAGAAAGCATAATCTTATGCTGCTTTACAATATCTGCAAACTGCCCAAGGAGTTGGCAATGGGATGTCTCATCAGGGCTGTAAAGCAGAATGTCTTCAATGTATATCGCTGCACTTGACAATATTGGTTGAAAAATTCGACACATAGCCTTCTGGAAAATAGATGGTGCCACCTTTAGACCAAAAGGAAGAACTTTTCATTGGAAATGTTGGTTTGGGATACAGAACCTTGTTTTTGGTTTGTCTTTAGGATGGATGCCCAATTTCCAAAATCCGACTTTAAGATCAAACTTGGAATAGATATGGGCTTTTATAATCCAGTAAAGAGGGAATTCCTAGAGGGTAAAGGGAATTTGTCATCTTGGAGGAAAATGTTAGGAGGCTGATAATTGATTACCAGTCGCATCTTTCCTTTGTTTTGCTCGACACGTTTATTGATATAAAAGGCTTCATAAGTCCATTGAGAATTTGAAATTTCAATAAGACCTTGTTGCAAGAGTTCCAAGCATTCCTTCTGAGCCAAAACCAGGTGTTCCGGTTTCATTCCCATATGACTTGCCTTAGTTGGATTGATGTCTTCATTTTTTTTAAGGGAAGCCGAACAAAGAATTCCGGATTTTTTCATAAAGGATGAGAACACTTCTGAGAGAATTCAAAATGGGATTCTGAATAGGATTCTAATAGCTTCTGCATGATCGGATCTAACAAATTTATTTGAATGGAAAAAAGTCTTTGAATATTGACAAATTCAGAGAACTGATCTTTATACTTAAGACATTTTCCATGAATGATATGAAGTTGAGAAATCTGAGTCATGATATCCCAACCAATGATCATATCTTTATTGGGAAGACTGGATCCGAAGATTTTTATGGTTATGGAACACTGGGGAAAATACTGGACAGTTACTGGGGTGGTCTTTACACTCGTAGAAAAAGTATCTCCTAAGAGAAAATTGAAATATCAAACACAGGGAGTCCAATATTTTTCATGAAGACCTTTAATGTCTAAGATTGAAGAACTTGCACCAGTGTCTATGAGAGCAATGCCATTGATATGTTTGGCAAATTTTGAAGTGAATATTTCACAAGAAAATGGGGACAATGAATTTAGCTTGAAAATATGTCAGGATCTTGCTCCGAAGAAGTGAGAGATATGTGGAAAATATCTTTAGAATCCGAATCTGAATCAATCTCACTGGGAGTTTGGTAACAAGGTATGACACAAAGTGTTTGTTTAGATGATTCTTCTTACATAGAGAATAAAGATTTGATATCATCAATTTCAAGTGAAATTCCAGTTTCATTATGTATATGATGTATCAAATCATTATGACATTTTCTTGCTTGGGGACAATTTTTGGCAAAATGCTCATTTTGATTGCAAATGAAACATCGAGTTGATTTCTTGTGGCCCGAGTGATATTTCCTTTTGCGTAAATATTGTCATTTCTTTTTTCTTTGGAAGTGCTTAGATCCATGTTTGGATTTCTTTATCCAGAGCTTCTTGAAATGCTTCTTTTTCCTGGAAGATTTTCCATAGGAACCATCACAGTCTCGCTTAGAGCATTTGATCTTCAGCTTCTGGCGAGAACAGGCTGCATCAAGTTCTCTGTTGTCTGTGAGATAAGTTTGGACCATTCAACGCTTTAAACATAAATCATCCAGACACAAATGAATTTCTTGTTGTATTTCTCCCATCGGAATATTCACAATTCTCCTTTGTTTGTTGATAAAAGATCTTTCAACTTGTCGGGATAATTCTTTGGGGATGGAAGTCAATAAAACTTGCTTCAGGTTTGGATTAGCTTAAATACCATAAAAGAGTTTAAGCATTTCTCGATAATGTTTATCAAGATGCCTTTTCTAGAGAGAGCAACATTTTCTTTCGAAAAAATCTCTCATTTTGAGCTCATGGAGGTCAGAAGGTTTTCGAAGGAAGAAATGATATAGAAGGGTAATGGCATGACCAAAGTCAGGTGAAAGTAGGAATTGAACCTGGTGTTGTTCGGTCACAAATTGCCACCAATGTTTGAGGTTACCCATAAACCTTGTGACAAAACCAAAAAGAATATCATACTTATCCTGATTAGTAAGGGCTTGGGCATTTAACCAAGTATAAAATTTCTCAAATCTTTCTGGCCATTTGGAATAGGGAATATCATCAACAGTAAAGAAGATGAAGTAGACACATTTTAAGAAGGATTGCTTGGCCAAACAACTTCTGGTTCAGAAGGGTTTGATTCCATATCCAGGTGTGGGGGATCGGCCATGAATATTGATGAGGTTATTGGTGCAATAGGGAAGGAATTCATGGCAAGGATTGAGAATGATGAAGATGATGAAAAAGGATATCAAATCTAACTCAATATCCAAGTTATCCATAAAAACTAGTTATGATGGAAAAGCTAATTCTGAAGGAAATAGAGTATGATCTTTCGGGATAACAGGATCAGTGGCAGGGTCAGGCTGTTCCTCCTAATTGCCCAGATCTCTAAAAAATGATTCTAACGGATTCGACAGCATCATTTGGTTTGGCTTTTCCTTTATGACAAGTGAGGATTCTTTAGGCATCTTCTCTTTTCCCTTTTCTTTCCTTATTTAGTCTAGTTCCTTGAGGTGATTTCGCATTTCCACCACATCGATCTTATCTTTGGGTAGGACTTCTATGATAGTAGCAAAGGTAGATGTATTTTAAACTGGTGGAGAAGGCAAATGCTCTGTCCATAATGTAGTCGGAAATGGGTTGAAAGGATTAAACCTTCATTCTTCAAGGAGTTAGATTTGCCTTTTGAGCTTTTCAATCTCCCCCTTGGGACTTTCGAATGGTGATTCCCCAAGTGTTGTTTGGATTCCAAGGCATGACGCCTTTTCTGGAAATCTAAAGGCATCTTCTTGGTGGTTTCATCATATCTTCAAAGATCTTGTTGCACATTCAAAATTTTGGAATCAATTGCTTTGAACGCATTGTTGTGTGCTAAAAGAGCCTCCGAGTGCCAATTTAGGACAGCTTTAGCAACAAGAGTCCTTTTCTGTCTTCCATGTTCATCCACATCAGTGGGAGTAGGTATCTTAGGAGCATGTTGATATCTGCCTTGTGAATCGATGAATTCTTTTGGAGTAGGGAACGAAAGTTTCAAACTTTCTCGTATAAGAGGAGGAAAATTTGCCTCTTGGAACATAGCGATGGAAGAACTAGATGGTGTTTCTTTTGGAGTCTCAAGTGGGTATGAATGTTTTTTTGTCCACTTTAGGATTGGCTTATAAAATGAGGAAAGAGTTGGTTTTTTTATGAGGAGGAGGTGGGGGTGGAGTTGGTGAAATAGAGGGTGGAGTAGTGAACTCTAGTGGTGGAGTTGGAGCATAAGAAACCATAAATTAGAATTTATCACACCCACCAAGAGTATCAACGAAGGAGTCTCAGTTCAAGTACCTTTGGTACATATCATCTTTTGACTTATTGTGCTTCCGTCGGGGTCTTGCATTTGGGTCTACCTCGTCAGGATAATTTGTACAGTAAGAGCATTAACAAAAGGGGTCCCAAAAGCAATGACCATACTGGTCCCTGTAGTAATGGATAGGATTTCCATTACTCTTTGAGTATTTTTTATTTTATTTTATTGGTAAAAATTACTTTTGGAGTATTGAACAAGCTTTTTGGGATCTGGCTCGGAAATTGACTTAGGTACACATGGTTCAATTATAAAGAGGGTCTGGAAGATATAAGGACTTTCTTCCTTTTTCTTACCAAATTTGATGGAAACAATGTCATCTTTCTTTTTGATGAATTAGAAGTTTGAAGACTGGAAAGGTTTGTTATTCTAATGTAGCTTTTCATAATTTGTGATCCATGTCTCTGGAAGGAGTTTGACCAGCTCCTCCTTTGGGATTTGCCTAGGAACATGAATGCAGGATGTTTGGTCATTCTACATAGAGATGAATAGAGCATCTTCATTTCCATTGTGAAAATTTAGATCAAGAGCATGGTTCTACACTCAATAAACCATCTGGTAATGCACTGTTGTTGTAATAGAATTATCAGTTTGGGGAGCTCCAGCGAGATGGACTTGGACTTTCAAAAAGGAAAGTAGCTGGAGGTTCGAAAGAGCTATATTGAAGTTGTAAAGTCACAAAGAATGTTCCAACATTCAAAGTGGTTTGGACAGTACCAATACAAGCATGTTGATATTCTAATAATCGAGTATCCAATAACGCTATTCTTGCCATGACTGCCAAGCCCTTGCGACCAGGAAAAGTAATAGCAAGACGAACAGCTCCATAGAATATCTATGTTGAGTCCATTGCTTGGGAAACTCTTGAGGAATTTGAAGGGTAACAAAGTATTTCTTTTCAGTGGCAGGTTGGGATGTTGATCGAACTTGGAGGACTGTACGTACTCCTTTACTTCCTTTGGAGTCTGGCAGATGAGTTGTCGAATGGAATGGATTGGAGAAAATGATGAGGTGGCTTTAGCAAAAGCGGAATAGGGGTTCATAAGAGGAAGTTGGGTTTCAAAAATCTTAATTTCATCGCTAAGAGAGACTTCATAAAGATAGTCTATCTTTGAAGCATTGGAAACATGAAAATCTGAATGGGTTGAAGAAGATGGAGATGAGGCAAGAGAAACATATGTTTCTAGTATTTCTAGGTTAGCCATAATGTAAAGAGTTCTTCTCAGCACTGAATTCACCTACTAAGCACATGGAACAGATATTATTACAAACGAAACCATGGCTCTGATACCATGAATGAATCTAGACTTAGAAATAGGGAGGACGGAATCAGTTTCCTACAAGTATTAGGCACGTAATTAATATCCTTGTTGCCAAACAAAAATGTTTTCTTTTCTTAAACAAGATCAATTCAGAGCTAAGTCCTTTAAAGTCTAAAACTAGTTCTCAGCGGAGTCGCCAAACTGTCGCAACCTACCCCTCAGGGGATAGGAAACACATTTAAGGATATTGCCTAAAGGACGGATCTAAGGCCCATCATTAGACACGGCCTCTCCCAAGCCCATACCTCATGTGACATTGGGATATCTTTAAGAATTTTGCAAGAATGAGTCACCACTAGCCTATTGAGATCGGCTAGAAACCAAGCGGGATATGGGAGTATGCCTCGCTTCTTACGCAACCGAAGAATCTAGAGTTGATGACTTGATTACGGTAATTGACCAATCAGTGCTCTTTCGATACCTAATTTTGTTCATTTTAAAAGAAAATATTTTTGTTAGGCAATTTGGATTGATATTATACATATCTACTAACGTGTGAGGTGATCATGCGGGTACGCAATCATTAAAGTGACAATTAGCAACCAAGCTCCTAATTGCAACAAAATTAGCGCATGCAACTAAATAATTGCAAACATAGTTAAACATGTAAATCAAACCCGCAACATAATCAATGTGCAATAAAATAAGGGCTTAATTATACTAAGAAGGCAAGATATGACAATTTCCAACAAAACCCTACAATTTTTAGATTTTTGAAAATTTTAAATTTTTTTTAAATTTTTTTTTTTTAAATTTTGTTATCTTATTTTGGTGAACTAGGTCGAGTCTAGTCTAACCCGACCCAGGTTGTCGGCAAGTTGGTCAAACTCGCCCGGGTCCGGCTTGGTTGGGGGCGGGTCGGGTCAAACCCGCCCGAAGGAACTAGGCCCCACCAAAGGTGTCGGGCCTCTGCTTGATTTGGGGATTGGGCCCAATCGGCAGGCTCAATTCCCTTTTCGTAAAAAATGGGTCACGCACACCCACAACCCAAACTAACTTTGGGCTATTAGGCTACGGAACGAGGGTGGCCGAGTGGGCTAAATCAGATTTGGCCCTACTCAACCAATGCCCTTTGGTT
The DNA here is from genome assembly GCA_019915185.1 of Eucalyptus camaldulensis. Taxonomy (NCBI): domain Eukaryota; kingdom Viridiplantae; phylum Streptophyta; class Magnoliopsida; order Myrtales; family Myrtaceae; genus Eucalyptus; species Eucalyptus camaldulensis. The sequence goes on from JAHSVA010000014.1 coordinate 1,425,891, forward strand.
CACCACTGCCCAGTTGCGATTAGGGGGCGCCGTGCCGGCGTGTAGCTTGGGTGCTTTTCTAGCTAGCATGCGGCGATTCTGCTTCGACAGGGTGAGGGGAGGGCGGCTCTCGACCCCCCTGAGGTCGAGAGTTTTAGCAGCGGCGACAGGAGGGCTTTCGGGCAAGCCTTAACAACATCACGTACGAGGTCCCGTAACTTCGTTTTCCCCTCGACTCCAGCAATGTAGCTCCTAGAAACTCGATCTAATGGATGTCTAGAAGTGAGAGAGGGAAAGATGGAGAGAGAGAGAGAGAGAGAGAGAGAGAGAGAGAGAGAGAGGTTGCAGAAGCTCTAAACAATGAACCAAGGGTGGGCTGCGGTTGAGAATTTCATCGAATAGGTGATATGCACTAATGAGATCGAGAACTTTGGGCTCGGCCAAGGCCTGAGCACAAACTTGAGGAACTAAAGAGACCTACCAGAGCTTAGGAAGTGCAACGGGGATGAGTAGGAGGGCCGAAGCTCACCTGAAACGGTCGAGGGAGCTTCGGCTAGCTTGGTGCCACACGTGCACGCCAAGTGTTTGGCAAAATGCCCACCTGGTTCCAAGGAGACGGCAGCGGTTGGCGACGAACGGGCGGCTCTCCGGTAGTGGCAAGGCATCCCAGGGGCTCTTGGCTTTTTGGCTAGCTTCCACGAGCCTTTGCTCTTTTCTTCTCTTCTCCTTTCTTCCCATCTTGGTTCTCCTTTGTGTCCTTGTTCTTTGTTGCTCTCCCCGCTTTGGTTCCCTCCTTTATTCTCTCGATTCTCCTCCTCGGCTCCACCTCTGTCGCTGCAGTGCCCTCTGCTCCTCTGTTTCCTCCTCTATTGCTCTGCCATGATCTCTCACGTGATCTCCCCCTCTGCTCCTATCTTCTCCTGTCTTTTCTCTTTTGCCTCCTGCTCTTGCCTTGCTCTTTGATGTGCTTTTTCCTTTTGCTGCAAGTTTGCGCGTGAAGGAGGAGGAAGACTGGCTGGGGCATGCTAGGCTGAAAGGGAAATGGGTCGGGCCCAACACAGGGAAAAAGGGAAGAGAGGCAAGCTGGGCCAAGGTCCGACTCGGCCCGACCCAACCCCTAAGCATTTCTCTCTCTCTCTCTCTCTCTCTCTCTCTCTCTCTCTCTCTCTCTCTCTGTTTTTTTTTTTGTTTAAAAATCGATGTTAACATTGTCCTTGTCACGCCCCAATCCCCGAGCGTGCGCCCATCCTTCACTGGTCGATAAATATTTGTGACTTCCCAGGACGAGTCACCGACCCATTCATTTTAAAGCACATGCGGAAGCAGATAAGCAATCCCCAAACAACAATAATTTGGGATAAGGAAGTAGGGCCTCATATTTTCAAATCAAAACAAACCTTTTTATAAATAAAAAAAAAAGGTTTATATACAATGACAGGCTGTTTACAAAAATATCGGCTTAACCAAAAACGAAATTGTCCTATGACCCTCTAGTCAGACATGTTCACCGATTCTTCAGTCTCCACCTTCTCAGACTCCAAGATTTCTGGTCGTCCACCAACTTCATATAATGACCTGAAAATGGTTATATAATAACCAATAAAATAATGTCTCAGCAAGTTCAACTCCTTAAGATGACCAGGAAGAAAATACACCCTAAGGGTTGCTTAGGCACAATCACAAGTCGGAGGTCTTACCTTTGCCTCTATTCCTTCCTACAAGTCAATAATATTTGACATTTTCACCCAATCATTTCAACACGTCAAAACAGATCGAATCATCAATCAATCGACTCAGTCGATTCCATATCATCACAACCATTTCCCAGTCATCTCAATCAATACTATCTATAAAGTCCGACCACCTTGCGGACAGCTCACTCTAAGCTTAAAATAGATAGTATAGTTCACCAGAAGCTGCCATATATACTAATATAATATCCTATTATGCTCACCAAAAGCTACCAGACATATCGTTATACTATACTATATATGCTCACCAGAAACTGCCAAATCAACTGATCTGATATAGTCATTATGCTCATTAGAAGCTGCCAGATCAACGGATCTGATATATTTATTATACTCACCAAAAACTACCAGATCAACGGATCTGATATCTAACCATTTTACCATTTTTATCATACCCAATAAAAATACTCCTATGTGGGTACACGGTCAGCCTTAACCAAATTATAATATTTTCTCCATTGAAAATCCCACTAATTTCATCGATCCATAAAACTCATTTTTGGCGTTGTAAATAGACGTTCGGTGATTTTCCAATTAATTACTGAAATTAATTATTTTTTGAATAATTTCCCAAAATCACAATTCATACGCAATTAGCACAAATTAGGACTCAATTAAATGAACAGATCACATCACTGCAATCAGTATAAAATTCTAGTCACCGACCATCCCAGTCTAATTTCTAGAAAATAAATAAATAAATAATTAATTACATAAATTAATTATTAAATGCAGAAAATGCATACTTAGGCCCGTAAATCCTAATTATATGCTGGAACGGGTATGGAAAAATTTTGAGACTCGTTAAATAAATACTAGAGTCTATTTACTCACTAATTGCATTAAACTAACTACCTAATATGCATTGATAATTAACTAATTCACTAAATCGTTCTAACTATTCACTAAGCCAAGCTTAGTCTAAACAAATCAGCCCTTAAGCGTAATTAACCTACTAAGCGAGGATTAGTGAGTTAAACTCACTTATTTAAAGATGCGTTCGAATTAATCGACTAGGACACGGTAGTGAGTGATAAACTCTGAAGCGGGCTTGCCAAACGGGGTCCGGAAACGGTCTAAAGCGAGCCTCGAAGGTTCAAGGTCTCTGCTGGTTTCGGTACTACTCGATTGAACTTACTGGTCGGGCCGTTGTGGCGCGGCCAGGGAGCTCCAGTGAGATGATGGGCTGATGCAAAGTCAGCTTGAAGCGATGGACGAACGGGTTGGGGTTGGGGCTATTCACGGCTGAAGTTGATTTCGGATGAATTGGGCTGCTTCGGTGAAAAAAAAAAAAAGACAACAAGGCGCTCAGGCTTCTTCGGGGGAGATGAGGCTTCGAAGAAATTGAAAAACGCAGGCAAAGAAGAAGCAGATGAGATCGAGCAGCTGGCAATGTGCGGAACAGAGAGAGAAGAGAGAGAGAGAGAGAGTGACCATAAGAGAGGGATTGAGGGGAATGGGGTGTCGTCCAAAGGGGAATAAACGTGCAGGAATTGATAAAAGGAAAGAAAGAAAGAGGGAAAGGAGAGAGGGTGGCGTCGGCAACGTGGAGAGAAGATAAGGATGACTAAAAACAAGTCAAAGAAGAGGGAAAAGAGAGTGAAAAATGGCAGAGGGGTTGTCGGCTAGGGGGTGAGGTCGGCGAAGTAATGAGAGAGGGAGAGGGACGATCGAAGAGGTAGAATCTGAAGGAAAAAAAGGAAAAACAAAAAAATTAGTTTAGAAAAAAAATGTATACTCCCAAATCTTGGTTCTACAAGTTCTCACAAAATTTCCTTTTTGTCCCTTTATTCATTCTTGCACATCAATTTCTACAAATAACCAAGTTGATATCTAAATATTGCAGCTCTCGTAACAGCCCACGAATTCCTCAATTGGACTTCGATTTCATCACAATCTTCTCCAATTGGATGTCCAATTTTGCTTAGGAAAAATACCACACCCTTTTCTACACTTGATCTCACCAACTAGTCCACTTTAAAGGCCAAGAATCCCTTCAATTTGACCAATCTAAAATTCTGTTCTTTTCAGTATCGTCGGAAATGATTTTCCATAAAAATCTCGAACTATCCGAAAATTTCTCGAAAGATGAGTTGAAGTCCCGAAATTTAATTGTGACATGACAGAACTTTCAATTTTTGAAATTGGATTCAAATTCGCGGTTAATTTCAATTTGACGTGATTTTAGCATAACCTAGGCTACTGGGTAGCTTTCAGAACTTTTTAGTGCAAATGACTTGCAGTTGATTTTCTTTAAGCTACACTGAACCTCTTCGACACATTGGCCACTCTCGATTGTCGTGAAAATCCCAAGGTTTCAATTACAGACACAAGGTACCAAAATGACAAAAAAATCAGTCTAGTGCCGATCGACAAGAATTTTGCAATTTAGTAGAATCACCCATGTTTAACCACACATCTCAATCGAACCGACCTATATCTGATTTCTAATCAATCTTTACTATGCCGAAATGATCTTTACAGATGAGCACGGTCGAGTAGTCAATTCCCCGTTAATTCTCAAGTCCAGTGCATTAAAATTCCTTAGTGGCTTCCCTCAGATGATTTAGTTATCTCACGAGTGATCAACTCTGAGAATAGCAATATATGCGCGTCGATGAAATGCCCGATTAATTTAATTGAAAGTATAACTGAAAAATTTAGAATGTCACAGTCCTCCTACCGGAAAGCACATTGAGGAAGTCAATTCTTTCCATGGGTAGTAATAATTGAGACATGGAATGGACGTGTTGATGTTGTTTATAGTGGTCAAGCTTGACATACTCTTAACCAAGCATCTGATTTTATATTTTTTTTAGTGCACGTTCCTAGGCAACTTGGGCTTGTCATGTCCTATAGACTCACTCCTCTATAAGTGTTCTTGAGATCTAAAGAAAGGTATACATAAATTTATATTATTATGAAGCACCTACACTCTTCAGGAACCTTCGTGTCATGTCAGACACTTCAACGCGTGTCCACTTCGGCACTTAGTCAATACATTTTAGAAAATTTGACACCTAATCAATTTTCTCGACACTCTCCAACACTCAAGTTGAAATTCCGACATGTGAATTTCCAACACGTAATTCCAACACACAAGGTCAGTTTTAAAAAATTTCAATAAATGATGGGTCAAATTGTATATTTGTGAAAAACAAAACAATAATAAAAATAATAAATGAGGAAAGAAAAAAAAAAACATAATCTTCTCTTCTCTTATGACTCTCACTTTCCGTAATACATAATTCATCCCCAAGGTTTTTTTTTTTTTTTCCATTTTCTTCCGATATATTTGATACACGAGTCCAGAATGTGAATTGTTTGTCTTTTTCCTTCAAGTTTTATGAATTATTAGAATGGAGTTGAATTTGTCAAATTGAAATAATGAATAATATTTATGAATTATGGATTAATGTCTTTAGTGTAAATTTTCTAGGCTTTTATTATTTATTTATTTGTGAATTTAAAACAAATTAATTTGATTGAAATAATCATAAAAATGATAATTTATTATATATTTAATATATAACATGTCACAACGTGTTGGAATTATTTGTTTTTCAAGAAAGATATGTCGGCATGTCGTGTCGCATCGCGTGTCGGTGTCAGTACTACTTAATATATTATATATACATACATTCCTACATACATACATACAATGTTTAAGTATTAGTTGTTTGATTCAGACCCACCTAAGGTAGCATTTTGACCATATGAACATGCCATCGGGAGTTCTAATGATGTAAATGTGAATGGCCTTTTCTCCCATTTCTTTTAGTGATTGTTCTCAGTTAATTACTCTGTGCCATGTTTACGACATAATTTGCATCTTAGTGTTTTTCGTGTTCCTTGCAACAACTTTGTGTGATTGCAATGAACAAGTTAATTAAGGGCGCATATTAAAGTGAGAAACCGTACATACTTTGCGTGAATATTGTTTAAAGTATTTATTGTGTATATGTTCATTCTGTTAAAAGTAAACGAACTGTAGATTGAAAGTGTGAAACAAGAGAAAATATTGGCATGATGGTGCAATTGATGTTACATGCATATATGCATGGATAACCTGTGAAATGTGCTTTTATGTAAATTGTCGCACAGGAGCTTTGCAGTGTGTTGTATGGTTTCTAGTGTATAATTAGCTACCTTCCATTTTGTTTATTTGTTTGAGTTTATATTTGTTTGTTGCAATATGTTTGATGACTTGGCTATTGTTGAAACGGGGTTATGCTAAGTCAACCTTCATTCATTTGTATGGACTGATGTTAGAGAGATCTATTTGCAGTGCAACTCAAATGAAGCCGGCAGTTGTATGATGGGAAAAGTACAAAAGCTATTAGAGCTAATGTAAGAGAAAACAAAATGCTTTGGCTATTGGCATCTTTTTTTTTCTTCTGTTCCAAATCTATTCCCTAGCTACTTTTCTATTTCCAGGGAATAGAAAAAGTAAGTTAGTGTTACCAAACGGATTTTCTATTCTTTATTTGTTTCTGGAAACAAAAGAACAAAAAAACCAAGGAACATAAACATTCCCATGCAGTGCCTTAATGACTTATGCATTCAACAAGTCCATAGCCTTGTGAAATAAAACTATGGCATTTTACAAAGTGGATTTCCAATTGTATTAAAAGGATACGGTGATGTTAACTGAATCTTGAATTCATATGAGACAAAATCTGTTATAAATTATGTGCTCACCTTTGGTAGAGATATTGTAGTTTGGAAATCAACCAAATAAAATTGTGGGGAAATAACAATCATGCTAAACCAAAATTTCACTTAGTTGAAGAAAATGATCTGATGACAAAATTATTGTAGTCATTTTCAATGCTAGTATTATGGCCAATGTGAAAAATTGGGTGGTAGACTCAGGTGCTACCGAGCATGTTATGTGCAAACAAAATGTTTTATCCTCCTAAGCTCCAATAGGGGAAGGAAAAGAAAATATTTATTATTTTTGATAAATTGAGAACTATTCAAGTTCTTAAGAAAAAGGGAAAATCCTTCTTAAACTCATATGAAATTGGAGTTGAGTAGTTGAGAAACTCTTAGGAGATTTTCCTTTGGGAATAAATGACACTTTTTGTGTTAAAAATTAACACATCTACTTGAGACTGACGTAGTAAATCAATTGCTTAAAAATGGAATTGTGTCCACTGATTACATAAAGTCAGAAGTGAATTCATAAAGGGGAATGGGACTTAAGCCAATTGAAGAAAATCAAGGGTGATGGTAACCCAACCTATGTGATTAGCGATCCCATGAATTAGATTCATATAGGTAATAACAAGTCACTTGTTGATCTAGTGATACACTATAAAAATTGTTGTCCCTCCTAACGTGAGAATGGTGCAAAACTGAAAGGAAAAAGAGTTTGAGCTAAGCTCTTAATGAATTTCATAGCCATTATCGGTGGTGTATTAAGCTAGAGAATACATTTGATCAAATCACCTATATAAGTGTGGAGTGGGGCCACTCCTATGAGAATTATAGGCAATAATCTCTAGAGCACTTTTGAATAAACTAAGCATGTGCATGACCAGTTAACACAAAAATGCATTGAACAACAAAGTTTGTGGGAGTACAATGTAATTGGTGAAAATCATAATTCACAAAAAGAAAACTCTTGGTTTATAGAAGTTTTAAACTTCACTAATGATTTTGTGAATTATACTTCATTATTTCTAAGATTGGTTCATAACCTAACAAGCACCGGTTTTGATGCATTAAACTCCAATAACCCAACATTATTCATTCATTTTCTTTTCAAAACCTTTTGAAATATATAGGGATTGTTGGATATTTCAATTGTTTTGAAAATTTCAAAAGCTATTATTCTCGTAACGGTTTTATACCATCATCAATTTGTAATCATTTTTGTCCATCATTAATCTACAGGTTTTGTAACAATCGTATAACGACTTTATAACATTTGATTTATTTCTTCTTAAACCCCCATTATTTGTAATGGTCATGTATTGATTATCGACGGATTCATAATGGTTTGCAAATGGCTCTCTTTTTGTTACTTATACATAATTGAAAAGTGATACCAATATATAAAAACCAGAATATCCCTATTTCTATTTTTCTATCACGTTTTTTTTTTTCATTTCATTGTTTGAATATACGCATAAAGTTTTTATGTTTCCTATTATAAAGAAAAAGATCTATTGTATCTTGGGAGGAGAGTCGCTAGAGTTTTATGCACCTAGTTTCGTACTCCGATGGGCGGAATTATTTTTAAGGACAATACTTGCACACCTCATATATTTTTTATCTTCTACAATTTTTCAATGCATTTCCAATAATAATTATTATTTTCATGTTATCTAATATTTTTCCAACGAATACGTCATGGGGTGTGACAACCTTGCCATCTTATACATGTATTAAGCACACCCGACAATTCCGACCCAAAAAAGAAAGAGAACACGCTAAACTTGCCCCGTTAGATAGAAATAAAACAGGGTAAGTTGACACTCTTAAGCTCTAAACTAAAGGAACGATTGCTGTGCTTACACACTAGGCTATCGTTTTCCAAAAGATCCGCGGGATCACCTATCACTAGTCTTTGACTGGGAGGGGTTTATTGCACAGCCTCAATGATGCATTCGTTGATTAAGTTGAGTCAACCCTGGGTTCGGCAGCACCCTTTCATCTTCCTGAAGCCATAAAGTGAAATCCTATCGAGTATACATGTGTCACGGGCCGATCGATACCTCTCGGGTCGACTCTCTTTAGGCCCGTGACACATGCGCCTCAGTTTAAAGGCTCTTTCTCCATGATTTTCTCGGAAGACGTGTGAAAAAGAAAAAATTATAAATCATGAGATGATGAAGTTTACTAGCTAAACCCTAGAGAAATTACTCATGGCATATAGGCATGCACTTACATTTCTAATTCGGTTTCTAACACAGGAAGACAAAGTTTTGATTATTCCTTTTCAGTTCCCAAAAATCGGCACTGTGGGATTGGCCTTATTGGTTTTTGTAAGCCCTTGGCCGATTCTATATTTACTTGTAGAGACCCGTTCCCACCCTGTTTTAAAAGTCCATTATTAAGCTTTTGAGAGAACGTGAATGATTATATTTGTAGGGTATAGTTTAATGAAGCCGGACATCACGTACGTACAAAAGAATTAAGTTGCTTACAACTTAATTCCGAGATTTCTGAAATTGACCCTTTTGAATTGGTGCAATGCATACTTTAAAGTGTTTGGTTCATTAGGTGTTGGTCATGTGGGCTTCGTCAATCAGCCGCTTATGCCTATTTAACTAACCATCCATTTAATAACATTCCATTCAACAGTAGCTTCTCCCAACACACCCCCCCCCCCCAAAAAAAAAACTTAAATTAGATATACTGAAATTTATTAATTTTCGTATGTGATTTCATTCATTATGTAACTGTTATTTCCCCCTTGCAAATCATGTCACTTATTTTAGACTTATTTAATTGGTATGTGCTCATATCTCTACATTCAAATCTTCATTGTGATTTTCATATTATTTGCAAACGTCAAGTTCACATTTCTTTTTGAGATTCCATCCTTTAAAATTTTCTAGCAACATAAAGAGTAACATAATTTGAATTTTCTTTCCAAGCGATTTGGTACGTTCTTGGGAGAAAATTTTTCTCTGAAAGTCATGTGAAATCTTAAAAAAAAAAAAACATATATACAAATATTAAGAAATGTTAATATAACGAAAAATTCTAAACTAGTACATTAATTGATATATTTATAACAAATTTACCTCAAACTGATTTTTTTATAACAAAAAAACTCAAAACTGATATATATGTGATAAAAATTTATTTTAAAGTAATTTTTGTGATTGCCAAAAAGTCTAAACTAGTACATTTATGAAAAATATATCATCTCTATATTGGATTAATACCACAGAAAACTACAAAGCTTATACAATTGTGATAGATAGAGAGTAAAATCCTAATTTGGTATACCGATTAACTTTTTTTTTTTGGGTAAAAGTATATCGATTAACTGTTAAGTGACATCTAATTCAGTAATGTGATGGTAAAATTTAATGGAAATTAATATATGGTAAATTTGTCAAAAAAGTATCAATTTGGGATAATTTTATTAGAGGTATATCAATTTATTTGAAATAAATTTATCATAAATATATTAGGTTGGGGATTTCGCAATGTTAATCCTCTAAAAATAATTGATGTTTTGCTAATTATTGATGAACAAAATTCAAACTTGGATTACGAATGACCACGTTGGCTTCTGCATAATGGGGGTGGTGGCCGGTGGGCGATTCCTCGATTGCATCAAAACCCTTTCTTCTTCTTCTTCTTCTTCACTCACTTCCCAAATCAGTTTCCTTGATTCCTTTATTCCTTGATTACGAATGGCCACATCGGCTTTTGCACAATGGCCGGCAGGCGATTCCTCGATTCCTCGATTACAAATGGCCACGTTGGCTTCTGCATAGTGGGGGTGGCGGCCGGCGGGTGATTCCTCAATTGCATCGAAACCCTTTCTTCTTCTTCTTCTTCTTCTTCTTCTTCTTCTTCATCACTCCATCCAAACCCTTTCTTCTTCTTCTTCTTCTTCTTCTTCTTCTTCTTCTTCACTCCATCCAAACACTTTCTTCTTCTTCTTCTTCTTCTTCTTCTTCTTCTTCTTCTTCTGCTTCTTCGTCTCCTCCTCCTCCCCATGGCCATGGCTAGCCATGGCTGCCCCTTTCATCAACCCTAGTTTCTCCTCCTCCTCCTCCTCCTCCTCCTCTTCCTTCTCCTCCGCCATTGCTACCACCACCGCCACTGCTCCCAAGCTCCACCCCAGCTCCTCCTCCTCTCGTCAAACCCCAAAGTGTCCCACCACCGTCTTTCTCCCCTGCATCACCTCCCGTCCTCCCCCCCCCCCAATGGGCCTCCGCCATGATTAGATGCTCCGCCGCTCCTCCTCCTCCTCCTCCTCCTCCTCCTCCCCCACCGGAGGGCCCCACCATTGCTCCTCCTCCCCACCCTGAGTACATACCCAACTGCATCCCCGACCCAAACTACATCCGCATCTTTGACACCACCCTCCGCAATGGTGAGCAATCCCCTGGTGCCGCCATGACCTCCAAGGAGAAGCTCAACATCGCCCGCTAGCTCGCCAAGCTCAGCGTCGACATCATCGAGGCCGGGTTCCCTGCCGCCTCCTCGGACGACTTTGTTGCTGTCAAGGCCATCGCCCTTGAGGTCGGCAACTCCATTGACCCCCACGGCTACATCCCCGTCATCTGCGGCCTCTCCCGGTGTAACGAGAAGGACATTCGGACTGCTTGGGATGCCATCCGCTTCGCCAGGCGACCTAGGATCCACACGTTCATCGCCACCAGCGGGATCCACATGCAGTACAAGCTGAAGAAAAGCAAGCAAGAGGTGATCGACATTGCCAGGAGGATGGTGGCCTTCGCCTGGAGCTTGGGCTGCGACGATGTTGAGTTTAGCCCCGAGGATGCTGGCAGGTTGTTTATAAAATTCCTGTCTTTGCGTGGCCTTTATGATCTGATTTGCTTCTTGGTAGCAATCTAGTTTGTTAATCATCTAATTTGTCGCTCTCTAGTTAAGGCGTATTTGGCAACGATTATGTTCCGAGGAACAATTTTTTTTTATCAAAAATAGTTATTTTTTTTTTCTGCTCCTGGGAACAATTTCTGAGTATAATAACACGTTTGGTAACTGTAAAAAATTTCTATTCTCAGGATAGAAACGTGTTTAGTAAAATTATATAATTTTGTTGTTTCTTTTAATTTTTTAATATTTTTATTATATTTTTCCTTTTTTCTTTTTTTTTTCCTTATTCCTCCTTTGTGGCTAGTCGCGGGCCACGGCGATGGTTGGCGACCGGCTAGGCGAGGTCTAGCAAGCCCATTGGAGCCTCGCTAGGCCACCGCGAGGCTCAACCTCACCAGATCTGGGCAAAGCCGAGCCTCGCCAATGGCCTTAATGGCCAGGAGAGCCTTGCCAAGCCACCGGCGAGGCTCGACCTTGCCCAAGCAGTGCGAGGTTGGCCTCGCCTTGGCCTGGCAAGGCCGAGCCTTGCGCCGGTAGGCAATGCTCTGGTGAGATCGTCAACCATGGCCAAGGTTGGCGACCGACCAAAAGGAAGAAGAAGAAAGAAAAGAAAAGAGAAGAAGAGAAAAGAGAAAAAAAGAAGAGAAAAAAAAATTGTTCCTAGAAATAAGAAGCTACTTTTTTCTAATTTTTGTTTATGTTCCAAATATATTCCTGGGAACAAAAAATCTATTTTTTTGTTCCCAAGAACAAAAGTATTAATAAACAAGTTTCTATTCTTTTTCCATTCCCTAGAACAAAAGAACAGAAATTTTTGTTTCGAGGAACAAAAACAACTTTTACCAAACATGCCTTAGTAGTTCCAAGTCAATTTGAAGGCCACGGGCAATGGTGCAGTTGGGGCAGGCTATTTCCTTCTTCTAGGTGTTATGTATGGATTATTGCATTCGTGAATGGGGTATAGATAAGTGACTTTTTCATTTGGGAGTAGCGTACTGCTACATGTACTCACGGATAATGTGAGTATCCAGTGAATGTGCAATCGTAACCTACTATAGTAAAGATTACTGATTGTTCAGAGCCCTTCGCCGATCTTATAAGAATCGTTGGTTTTGTTCCCTGTTGTGCTCGTTTCGTACATTTCCCTGAGGATATTTGCAGCTGCATTTCAGTATTTACTATTGTCGGTATCGCTAGCTTTTAGTGACAGGAATACTGCTGCTTGCGCCTCCTATGGTAGATGAATATGATTGACTCGTATGAAGCTTCGGAATGTTACAAATCCTATTTGTTCTTTGATTTTGACTTTTTTAACCCTGATTTCTAACTAGATCGGAGAGAGAGTTTCTCTATGAAATTCTGGGTGAAGTTATCAAGGCAGGTGCCACAACTCTCAACATACCCGACACTGTAGGTATTACTATGCCTGAAGAGTTTGGTAAACTGATAGCAGACATAAAAGTGAATACACCTGGAATCGAAAATGTTATCATTTCCACACACTGCCACAATGATCTTGGTCTTTCGACAGCCAACACCATAGCGGTATGTGGAAATTTTCCCTCCCTAGTTTAATGAAAAACTTTTAGTGAGCATTAACTTATATATTAAGACCTCTGAATTCAGGGTGCATGTGCTGGGGCAAGACAAGTGGAAGTGACAATTAATGGCATTGGTGAAAGAGCTGGAAATGCTTCTTTGGAAGAGGTGACTGTCCGCTCTGGCATGTATATAAGGCATGGATATTTGATTTTCAGTGAGTAGTTGTGTATATGAGGTGAATGGATCTGTAGGAAGGTAGGATGGTCGCAATCAGGCGGATTTTCTTTGGATTGGTGATTCTAATGGAAATGGCACCATGAACGACGAATCTATTTTTGTTATCAACCCGAAATTATTTGATATAATCAGTTTATAAACGAGGACTGTAATAATGTTTCCAGTTATCTTATGATGTTTCATTAATAGAAGAACTAACAGGCGCTTTTTAATTTTCAGCACAATGAAATTATCACAAGTTCTGCTTTTTGATAAGCAATATTTATAGAGAAAAGGAGCTGGGTATTGTATCAGTACATTTGAAGTATGCTGGCAAGCATACCTAGAAAACAAAAGGGGAAAACAATGGAAGATGTACAAGCTTGCGTGCTGTTAATTCTATCTTTCTTGTTCCTTTCTCTTTCTTAAGTTTTTGCGATTCTGAATGGTTCACGTCATTTCGACTATATTTTTCTCTTAGCATGCATCTTTCACTATTGAATGGGAACTGAATCATGCTGGAATATGTAAAGTTTTAACTCATTCCGCTGCATTGCAGCAAATGATGATCAATTCTTAGACTGTAAGATAAGAAAAGCTTGTTTGATGTATCTGGACACATAGAAGCAATGTTCAGAAGCTCTACCAAGAGACTGAGCTCAATGATTGGATTTAGGGTAAGCCATATGGACGACCTTAACCTACAAAGGCGTGGTTAGATCTGTAAAAATAAGATTTGAGCATTTGTATCATAGTGAGGACCTACACTAGCTAGAGAGAACCAGATAAGATTTGAGCATTTGTATCATAGTGAGGACCTTAACCTACAAAGGCGTGCTTGTACTTATGATTATTTAGTGTCAATGTCTTCCTGTTTGTTTCCTTTTGCTGTTTGGTTGAAGATTGTTTGGAGTCCTTTTCTGTTCTTGTTTTGCTAATCTTCCTTACCTTTTGTCTTTTCTTATAATAAATAAATAAATAAACTTATAGGTGGTAATGGCCTCAAAATGCAAAGGGGGGAGCATCTTGGGAGGTCTTTACACTGGAATCAATACTCGTCATATTATCATGACTAGCAAAATGGTATATAATTTTGACTTAATACATTTCTTACCTTAATCAACTGTACTTCTGATATCTGTTCAACAATTTTATAGGTAGAAGGGTACTCGGGCTTGTATGTACAACCTCATAAAGCTATTGTTGGAGCTAATGCCTTTGCTCATGAAAGTGGCATCCATCAGGTCAGTGGCTATGAACTTTGAGTTTGTGGCTTCTTTTCACCTATTTGCTTACTTTTCTTGAATAATTTCTTCAGTAATTTCTCTAGCAATTCATTTTAGATGCCTGGCTATTAATGCTCGTGGTGGGATAAATCTCCTTAGTGGTTACTTATTATATGGTGCAAAAACTTTTGCCATCATTTTAATTGCAGTCCCTGCCGAAACTATGGAGCCTAAACTAATATCTTATGGTCTTCTAACGTTGCCCAGTCAAATTTTCTTTTATTCTATTGCCTAGTTTACCATTGGATGCGGAGTTTAACCATGACATTTTTACCTCAAGACATTGATTCTACAAGTAGTAGATACTATTCTTTTGGCTTTTGTTCTCCGTTCCAGATGATGTTTCCTTTAGCCGCTAAACTTGAAGGAGCTGATTTAAGCTTTGGTAACATTTTTAGGAGATCTAAGACTGACGTTTGGTGGTTGTTGATGTGATTGTGAATGGTGGATATGCTTGGAGGCGCAGCGCACAATCTAAACATATATAATAGATAGTGGAGGATTCGTCAATCTTGGAAGGAATAGAACAAGAATACTAGGGCCATGAGGCTGTAAATGGTCCAATCAGAATTAGATGTTCTGTAGATTGACCCAAATATTTGCATAATGAACACCACTTTTGAAGAGATTAATTGAGCCATGGTAAGAATCTTAAGAGACTGTAACCTCTTTAGATCTTTCAAGAGCCAAACAGGTCTTCAGTTTTCTTCCTATTCCTATTTGAAAACATTGAGAATATCATTTTGTTTGTCTCCTAGTTTGAAGAACACTCTTTTTAACTTTCAGAAGGCTTTAAAGCAAGGAAAATTGCCAAATGTGTCCAATTTCTGGGTCGCTGCTGAAAATATAAGTATAAAACTTAAATATCTCAAGTAATCACATTAATTTCTTGGGATTTTAGTTTGTGTTTTGATTTCTCATTCCAATTGACAACTGAATATATTTGAGAAAAAATTGATGACAATTATGATATTAAGTCCAACAGTTTTTTTTTTTCTCTCTCTATAGGATGGAATGCTGAAACATACAGGTACATATGAAATTATATCTCCTGACGATATTGGACATGAGCGAACTAATGAAGTAGGTATTGTCCTCGGAAAATTGAGGTGAGGTCTTCTTGTGGTGATTGTATCAGTTCCTTTGTAAAGTGTGGGTAATTTTGTGGGTACATGTGCATAGATATAATACGCACATCATTGGTAGCATGAATACCAAGTCAAAATGAACTTAGAGACCATCCCCCACCTATACAAATGGCAGAACTCTTGAATCTGTGGAGACTTTTAAGCAGCAATCGAACAGTGGACATTGACAAGAAAGTACTAGTGCACAGAGTTAGACTTGAACGGGCAACATCAACAAGAGAATCAAATGCTCATCTGGCATTCCATTTGAGTAGTTAACACCTAGTTGCAGGCATTTTATAATTGTGGCTGAACATATGTTTAGTAGTAAAACTTGTAAGCTGCAAAAGTGATGCAAAGTTTTCATATGGAAAGACAATAATAAGTTCATCCCCTTTGCGAGTTGTGGCATTGTATGCTTGCTTCTTTTGGCTCTTAGGAAGGCGTGTTATGTGACTGCTTTCTTTGTTACGCTATGTGCCAGAGAGTTACTAATGCTGACATAAGAGCCCTCGTATCTGATGAAGTTTTCTAACCAACGGTTGTATGGAAGCTTTATGATTTACAGGTATATCTGCCTAGTTTTTCCAGCTTATACCGTGGTGATTCCGATGCCAATCCGTCTGGTTTGAAAATCATAGCAAATGCCATGCAGGTTTCGTGTGGAACTCTTGGTCTGTCGACGGCAACTGTGAAACTTATCAGTGCTGATGGGAAAGAGCTTATTGCTTGTGCTGTTGGTACTGGACCTGTGGATTCAGCATACAAGGCTGTTGACCTAATTGTTAAGGTTTGAATTTTCGATTTTGTCCTATCACACTCATATTGTATTAAGAAGTCAGTTTAAAGAATAACTCTACCGAATGTTATTTTACTTTTGTAGTATCATTGTCTTAGAAGTAGGATATTTGTAGTGTTAATTTAATAAGGAATGAATAGGGAGAACACATTTGAATTTTATCATTGTAACCAGGTATGGAAAGCTGCTTCCGGTAACCACTGAAAAGATATTTTTCATCTAGATACTTTCAAATTTGGGGTATAGTACAATCATTAGTTTATTATCAAATTAACATTGCAAAAGATTATAAGTACCAAATAAAGTTGACGATATTGGAATTAATTTTGTTGAGGGTTGACTTTCAGTTTCAAAACTGACAGATGTGCTCTTGCATTATGCTGAACAGGTACCTGCAACGCTTCTCAAGTACTCCATGACCGCCTTCACAGAGGACATTGACACAATAGCCACAACCCAAGTTTTGATCCGTGACAAAAACAATCACATGTCTACACTCGCTTTAACTAGGGAGACTATACACCAAACCTTCAGGTACAGGAGTGTTTAATATGTTTACAAACCATGTTGTTTTACTTCACGTAAACTTCGAGTTATTGCATTTATTGTTTGAATGCCAGTGGTACTGGGTCGAGCATGGATATTGCAGTTTCAAGTGTGAGGGCCTATATTGGAGCATTGAACAAGATGTTGGTTTCATGGAGCTGACTCCCTCAATGTGATGACAACATGAAGGGTCCTCGAGTGTTTTCCACACATTCCTGGGGAAATGTCTTCAGAAATCTATTTATCAAGGATTAACATTTTCAACCACTTCGCTCCCCCTAAAAGCAATGAAGAAGAATCATTCCGGTATTGGTGAGGTAACCTGAAATTCTTGAGCTTGTGTCTGAGGAGTGTCTTAGTTGTGTATTATAGACCAGACAGATGGTGTCTCCAATTAGTGAGCTGTTTAGATGTGCCAATACATCTTAGTTTCCTGGTTTCCCTTCTCTGAAGGATTGGATTTTTAACTTGTTTTTCAAGCTCTCCTAAATTTGTTGCAATTTTTGACGATTAGTGTTGCATTTGTTGCATATAAGAGAACCTATTGATCATTATTAGATGCGCAACTCTAAAGCTACTCTCTAAGGTCTGCCGGCTTCGTTTCCTTCTCCCTCCACCATTTCGAAACTCCAAAGCTTTATCCAACCATCATATAGCAGGAGGTGGGACACAGATCAGGTTGGCTAAGTTTTGGCCATGAAGATAAAGTATTCGCCTATGATTTCTACCATCATTTCTTCAGCATTACGATTCTCGTAACGTGTGCTGTTAAGAAACATATTTGAAGATACTCTGCTTTTTATGACTAGTGGAGCTGGAGATGGAACTAATGGGCAATGGCGGGTGCCGTTTAGCACAAATTTCATGAATTCTTCATTGTATATTTATGAAAATTTTAGTGGAGATTTCTTAACCCCATCCCCTCGCGTCTAGATTTCATAAAATTTACTGAGATGCAAGTGACTCTGGCTTGAATCCGTGGCAATTCTTGGCTTTTGATTTCTGACTGATAATAAAAAAAGTTGTGGTTTGGGACCGGATTCATAATGCTTTCGTGCAAGAAAAGAAGCCTCCGTAATGAATGGCATGGACATTAGTACATGTTGATGGTCATGATATTCAGTGGGATCAGAGTTGATGAAGGCTTTGGGTGTTGCTTTCAACCTGGACATTGCGGTTCCTTAATGACTTTTGCGACTTTGAACCTAACCATCCTTTTGAAATTGAAAGCATGGTGATGTTATCGGTTGCCTCTCCTCTTTTAAAGTCAAAGCTCAATAGAAAAAGAGAAGATGCGTGAGCGACGAGAGTGGTGGTTGTAGTCTTGTAGAGCGCTCGATCAATGCATATGTACTCATTTACAATTACAGATTGACGCGTTGATGCAGAATAAGAAAAATAAAAATTTCGTTCAAGACGACAACATCGGCTGGTTGGCGTCACTGGCCGGTTGGTTAGGTCAGGCCATGTTCAAGCCCCCGATGTAGTTTTTCGGCCTCTTTCTTTGTTTTTTCTTTTGCAGTTTGAACTGGAAGTCCATGATCGTCGTAATCTTGAGCTCGCCATCAAGGTTCTTGGTTGGGTTGGCAGCTAGATCCATGGATGAGCTGGCTCAAAGCCATGGATGAGCAAGGCTTGCAGCCATGGGGAGGACAGATCTGGAGGACCAATCTGGATGAGCAACTCAGGAGCGATGATGGAAAGCGTGGAGGTGGTTCGACGAGATGGTGCTGTCCAAGTTGAAGGGCTGGTGATCTTAAAGCTTATAAAGAGCTCAATGGCCAACCAAATTTGGCCGAGCAATATTGACGATAGCCGTGGACAAGTGAGGCTCACTCGTAAGTCTTGCTTGCGCATGGCAAGGGAAGAATAAATTTTTATTTAATATCGCATCAGCAAACACACGTCGATCATGAGTGGATGTGAGTAAATAATAGTCGCCACATTAATTACTGAGGTAGCGATTTACAATAATTGAATGTTTCCTTGCA
This sequence comes from Eucalyptus camaldulensis, assembly GCA_019915185.1. Taxonomy (NCBI): domain Eukaryota; kingdom Viridiplantae; phylum Streptophyta; class Magnoliopsida; order Myrtales; family Myrtaceae; genus Eucalyptus; species Eucalyptus camaldulensis. Next base: position 1,444,665 of record JAHSVA010000014.1, read on the forward strand.
ATAAACGATCCTAAATTGGCCAATGTAAGTTGCTGCACATATCCATACATAATTTATATTTTGTAGATATTTTTTTGCCCAAAATTAGAAATTTCCAACATGCTATATATAGAGAGAGAATAAGTGCTCATCTCCGCTTCCTCCTCCTCTTCTTCCTCCTCCCTTACCTGTCACTTTCTCATTGCAGATTCTCTCTCTCTCTTCGACTTTTGAAATCTCTCCGATTCCCATGCATTTTGCCCCCGATTCGGTTCTCATCCTCCCACCCCATTCTTCGATCTCTTTTTCTTCCCCACCCCTCCTTCCATTTATCTAGAGGTGTCAAAATGGGTCATTGACCTATTTTTTGACTCATATTTTATTTACATGGTTGTATATGGGTCAAAGGCTTTTAAAAACCCAATTAAAAATGGGTCAAAAAAGTGAGTTTGATTTAAATGGGTTGAAAATGGATCAGAACTTGTGACCCATTTTCGACCGATTCAAAATATGAAGTGGGTTAGAACTTTAGAACTCATTTCTAAATTTCTAACCCAAGCCCCACACAATCTTTTCTTGTTTACCCTTGTTTTTTTATTTATAAAAAATCGAAATTATAATTATTTTCATATTTCAATTTTATTTTATTTTATTTTTTCTTTCTTTTTCCCCATTCCTTAGCCGATGACCAGCATGGCAACGGCCGGCGACAGGCCAAGTGAGCCTCGAGCCTCGCCGAATCTAGCGAGACTCGAGCTCGTCGATGTTGGGTGACGTCTTGGCCTTGCCAAATTAGTGAAATCGAGCCTCACTAGCGAGACTCGAGCACGCCGGTGTCGGGCGAGGCCAAGGCCCCACCAACGTCAAGTGAGGCCAAGGCCCCCCCTATGACACCCCTTGACGGCCCCCGATCCGATTTGGGTCGCCACAGTTTGCCTACCACTTAATTTCTTAATAACATGTCACTCTGATACCATTTCAATTGCAGCGGGTCCATACAACCTGGGGGTTTACATCTTTTAGATCGGTCCCTTGTGCAATTTAAATACGGAAGCACCTCCAACAATTCCCTTCCCTACATTCATAAATCGATGCACACCTACTAAACATTTATAAGTAAAAGCCGTACACTTTTATTCACTCAACCCAAATGGACATCATTCATCGATACATCAAAATGCCATAGTTTTCTATACTAGGCTATAATTCAAAAGATGACCAACATCTCCTTCCACAATCGTATGCTTAAGGTCCATCAACCAGTGTCGGCGTCCAAAGGTTCCCTCCTTTGCTATCCTTCTCCTCGCGGTCATATCCAACCGCTTACACCATCTACTAATCTGAAATGTTATTCCCCAAAAGGGGTGAGTACAACCACTCAGCAGATAGGGAAATCCAATAACAACTCAATGCATCATACAAATCACACATGCATAGTAGGCATAACTTACCTTGCAGCCATGCGCATACTATCATGCATCATCGTGCCTTATCATCATGCATATTATATCATCTTATGTCATCACTATAATCATCATGGCATCATTATATCATACATGTCACCCTTATCATGACATCGTCACATCACACATCATCATCGTCATCGTGCATACCATCATGCATATCATGCATATCATCATGCATATCATGCCATGGGTGATCATCATATCACGTCACATATCATCATCATCATCATACATATCATCATGCATATCATGCCATGGGTGATCATCATATCACATCACATATCATTATCATCATCATCATCATCATCATCATGCATATCATATCATGGGTGATCATCATGTCACATCGCATTTCATCATCATCATCATCATCATCATCATCATGCATATCATCATGCATATCATCATGTCATGGTTTAATTTTCATCTTTATCTTTCAATTTTGATCACCACATCACCCATTCATCAATCTTATCATCAACCCTTCGGGCAAAAACCTCCGACAGGGCTCCCGGCAAACTCAGCCATCCCATGGCCACCGGGCTTCCGGCCCCCCACATTCCGGGCATGTCGAATCCCAACTAGCATCACGAGGCATTCCCTTCAGGCAGAGACCTCCGACAGGGCTTCCGGAATTATGTACCGACATACCACCAGGCCTCCCCTGGAATTACGTACCGTATACCACCGGGCATCCCGACACTCCCGAGGAATCTTCAGAATTACGCCACTAGGCCACCAAGCATCATCATCCACCACAACCACTTCCTCACTTATCATTATCCACATTTACCATTATTTTGATCTCAATTTAACATGGCATATGGCATGGTATCAAGCAAATCACACTTGACATAGAATTCACACTTGCATCTCAATTCATATGTCATACACATGCCAAAACTTTATCCCATACACATCTCAATTCAATACATGTACAAGGACCATGTCATATGCATACCAAGACTTTATCACATATACATCTCAATCCAATACATGTGCAAAGACCTCATCACACATATGCCACAAAAATAGAATTGAATCCATGGCCAAATAAAAATCCATTTTATTTATTTATTTATTTTATTATTATTTTATTTATTTATTTATTTTATTATTTAATATCAATAAATTTCCAAAATTACATAAATCCAAGAAATTATTAAACAAACCCATAGGATGATATTTACTTGCAAAATTCATGGCCAATATGAAATTTTTACCAAATTCCACAATTTTCCAAAACATCCTATGATTCTCGGATTTAAACCAAATGCACAGTTTCCGAATAAATTCAATTAAAATATCCATTCGGCCTCCAAAAATTACTAAATTTTACAGGGAGATAGCCAAGACATTTTCGTCCATCTTTCATGAAGAACTCCAAGTCAAATTATTTTTAGATTAATTTATAAAACCCCACGAAACCTCTGGAACCACTACCGCGTCGTCCAGAATACACTTCTCCGAAATTTTTAGATTTCACCCATCTATCCTCTTTATTTTCCTCTGAAATTTTAGTATGTTATGTACCAAGGTGTCCTTTACAAGTTTCATGAAGAGATCTAGGTCAAATAACCAAAGTAGGGTCACCATTTAAGTCCATGAAGTCTCGGGTGTCTCGGAATACTTCACCAGAACCATCGTTTCCAAGATCTAGCCGATTCACCAAGCTATACTTGTTATTTTTGCTTAAAATTTGAGTATGTTGTATTTTAAGGTGTTACCTACAACTTTCATGAAGACATCTAGGTCAAATATTCAACATAAATCAACATGCAAACAAGAAATCAACAAGAGGTCAGTGAAGATTTCGCAGATCTAGGGTCTCCGTATGATAGAACTTTTGACCCCTCAAATATCCATCGTTTTCTACGAATTTTTAGTATGTCATAGTACAAGACGTTAGCTTAAACTTTCATGAAGACACCGAATCCAAAATCGAACTCAAAACCCACATGAAAACTCGAACAAGCTACTGACTCCTACAAACCGAACGAGAACAGTCACACGGTTTGCAAAAATATCAACTCTTACCTCGGTTTTTCGCACAAATCACACCTATAATCTAACATGCAACCACCACAGCAAACATGCAAGAGAAGTTATGGACTCCACTTGCCTTAAAGATGAACAAGCAACGACGAACGGCGACGATCGGACGGCGAACGAACGGCACACCCCTCCGGCTCCGCCTCCTCTCCTCTCGGCCTCTCCCTCTCTCTCGAAATCTCTCTCTCTCTCGCACACTCTCTCGGCCAAATGAAGAAAGAACCGGCCATCTCTCTCTCTTCATCCCTTTTATATTGCATGCCTTCTAGGTTTGCATGAGGGACAAGTGTAATTGTGGAGGAAGACAAGTGTCCACCATGCTTCACCTCCTCCATGCCACTTGTCCTATTGCATGCATCATGGGCCTTGGAGTTGGGCTTGGGCCTCCCCTCCTTGGGCCGGCGACTACTCCTCTTCTTGGGCCACTATTGGGCCGGCCAACTTGGCCCATTAAAATCCACCTTTTGGGCTTGAGGCCCAAACCTAATTTAAATCCTCATTTCACCTTTCAATTATTCATCTTTAATTCTTTCTTTTAAGAATTTAATTACTAAATTCCACATGGCCAAAATCTTGAAATCATAATTCCATAAATCCCAATTTATAAAACACATGGCCAATGATAGAATTTTCTTTCCTATCACATAATTATCTCTTGAAAGCTTGGCCATAAATCTTATTATAAATTATGGATTAAATGGCCATAAAATAACTTGATGGTACTTCCATCACATATTCATAGACTTTAATGTAACTAGAGGTCATTATGAATTTTGGGATGCCACACCACCAGTGTCAAGCAAGGCTCAAGCCTCGAGCTCAAGCTCGCCTGTGGCCAGTCACTAATCGTCGTTGTGGCCAGCAACCAATCGAAGAAGAAGAAAAAAGAAAAGAAAAAAAGAAAAAATAATAATAAATTATATTTTTTAAAAATAAAAATGATTAAAAATTCGATTAAAAAATATTTTAAAAGTTATAAAAAATTTCCATTAAATTTGTATTGCATAAAGGTGTTTTACCAATTTTTCTTTTTTATAAAAAAGATCATAAAAATGAACTTTCTTAAGTTTAGTTAAAGATTTTTTATATTACAATTTTCTGTTACTCAATAGTATGTTCACTTCAAACAAGAGAAGCATCCACATGGTCTAATTCGTTATAAATATTTCGATATATAGGTTTTTTTAACTTTTTTTATTTTATTTACTATTTTTAATTTAATTTGAAGTTTTAATCCAATTAGCATATAGTAGGTGTGGGTTTTCCTATAATATTAATAGGTTTTATTAATGGGTTGGGTCAAGTATAGATCACTAAATTTACACTACATAAATATGGGTCAAAACAAGTTAAATGGGTCAAATATAAGTTGACCCATTTTTGACCCAACTCAAACCCGACTCGATCCACCCATTTGACAGGTCTATATTTCTCTTCTCCAATCGATCCACATCCCGTCGCGTCACGTCTGATCGTGTGTGTCTTCTTCCATGGAACGCATACGTGAACCCCATTGCCGAGGTTTAGTCATAAGTCTCTCTCTCTATTCTTGCGTTGGTTCCCACATGGTCCGCGTCGTCATTCGACATATTTACGATGAATTCATGGGATTTTCTTTCTTCTTTCTTTTTTCTGAATAATCTTAGTAACATATGCTTTTGAGCTAGAATTCTGAATAATCTTCTTCTTGGTGATTTGTATAGGATCTTTTGCAATCCCTGCAACGTAAAGAGCACGAACTGAAATGAGTTCCAATTCTGTTCCTTTATTTCACTTGTTGTGGTATGCTCGTCCCCTTGAATTGCCCACTCGGGGGGTTGGTTCTCCTTGTCCACGATGACGGCTCAACAACCCCTGGGGGGCCCAGTTAGTCGAGAATGCTAGAAGGTAATTGGCCGTCAAGCCTAGAAGAGGGCTCTAAGTTCGCCAAACCCCAGGCGCAACCACACGAAGGTCACGTGAACTGGGAAAGCCTAGTAATGAACAGATCTGAAACGACAATGGCAACCATTGCCGAGGGTCGACTAGGTGAGCAGCGACGAGTGTCCGGAGGTGACCAGGCAATTAGAGTCCTTATTTGCAATGGTTAATATCACCTAAAAAAAATCTAAATTGTCACAATAATAATAAATTTATTCCAAATTAATTTTCGAGTCATAAAAAACCTTGATATACCTATGATTATTTATCTTTTGTTAACCCACCTTAAATTTTAAAGTTGGATGATATATGGCGTTAACACAATTGATACGACAAATCCACATGGGAATTCATATCAGTTTAAATTTATAGAATAGAAATAAGGAAACGTCGGTGAGGGCAAGAAAATGTCTCTTTGGAAGCAGGCCGAAAGCCTAAGACCTGCCCCTCCTTTTCACCAAACTCCATGCCACTCCTATGCAGAAATCAAAGCAAACGCAGCCCTTTAAACTCTTTTTAGCCTCATTTATTGGCACGCGCTCATATCTGTACATTTCTATTTTCCATATCAATTTGGTTGGGACCAATTGGAGCGCCTGTAAGTAGGGGAGATTATCTCAGATATATCTGTGCCACGTGCATGTTTTTTTTTTCGTCAATGCCACGTGCATGTTTTGCTTTTATGTTATTTGCCAATGTTCATTCCACATCACGTAAAGTCTTCTGTCCTCCTTCACCAAAAACATCCCTTTTTTCGTCTCCTAAAATTTTCTTGCAACGGAAACGGGTAAGGTAATTTGATTTCTTTTTTCAAGTGATTTTGTACATATGAGGTAAGGAAGAACGATTTCAAATTCCATATAGACTTCACCTAATATCTGGAACCTACCAATTGAAATAGGTTTCTTTTTTTTCGGAACTTGAAACCTAACCTTCATATCCTGTAACCTCAAATCTATCCTATCATAAGTTTTATGGTCGATTTCAAGATCTACTTACGTTCCACTATTAATACAGTGATAATGACTTATAATTTTAATAACCACTACTTGCTGTTACAATTCACTTACCATAATTTATATTTAAACACGTGAAAAATTTGAAACATTAATAATTAAAAAAGTATTAGTCATAAAACGGAAACTCAAATTAGTGATTTCATATTATACACTCATCATCAATATTATGAAATACCGCAAGATTGCGCAAAAATATAAATCAAGAAAAACACAAAAACTTATTCAAAATTCTAGATTACAGGTTTCGAGTAAAACCTACCATCAAAACAAGCTTTCCAATTTTCGGAACATAGAATCTTAGCTTGTATATGTTGAAATCGGGAAGCTGATAAGTTCCATCGATTTAGTTCTAAGATTTTTTTTTTTTTTTGGTTGAATGTTTAGTTCTAAGATTGCAGATTCTATTTCGTAATCATGCTCGCTCATAGTACGAGGGAGAAAATGTTCATTCGAAAAGCCGTGTGAAATTAAAATATGATGTTTTGAGCAGGGTTGTTGATGATGATGAGCAAAAAGTCAAACTCTAGATATACGAAGGGCCACGTCGGCCTTGCACGGTAGGGGGTGGCGGATGCTGCCCGCCGCACCCCCCTTTCGCAGTAGAACTAAAACCCTTTCTCCCCTTCACTCACTGACCCCCCAAGTCTCACTCTCCATTTTCGTCTCCTCCGCCGGTGGAGGCGGAGTAGACGAAAATGGAAAGAACAAAAGCATGTCATTGTGTTCTAGCTGGAGTACAAAAGTCAAGTAATCTATACCCATTCACGAATGCGAGAAACCATACGTAACACCTAGAAGAAGGAAATTACCTGCCCCAACAACGCCACTGCCCGTGGCCTACAAATTGATCGCGAACTACCAACTAGACTGGGACAAATCAGATGATTTACAGACTCGACTGCCACCAGGAACCAAATCAGATCATACAGACCATGCAAAGACAGGAGCTTCGTAAAAAACCTGCTAGCATCCTCGGGGCTGAACTCGACATCGTCACAGCCCAAGCCTTGGGCAAAGGCCACCATCCTCCTCGCAATGTCGATCACCTCCTGCTTGCACTTCTTCAGCTTATACTCCATGTGGATCCCGCTTGTGGCGATGAACGTGTGGATCCTGGGGCCCTTGGTGAACCGGACGGCATCCCAGGCAGCCTGAATGTCCTTCTCGTTGCAATGGGAGAGGCCGCAGAAGACGGGGACGTAATCGTGGGGGTTGACGGTGTTACCAACCTCAAGGGCAATGGCCTTGATGGCGTCAAAGTAGTCCTAGGAGGCGGTGGGGAACCTGGCCTCAATGATGTCAACGCCGAGCTTGGCAAGCTAGTGGGCGATGTCGAGCTTCTCCTTGGAGGTCAGCTTCTCCTTGGAGGTTCTGGTGGCGCCGGGGGACTGCTCGTTGTCATGGAGGGTACTTCTGATATCTGTTCAACAACTTTATAGGTAGAAGAGTGCTCAGGCTTGCATGTAGAGCCTCATAAAACTATTGTTGGAGCTAATGCCTTTGCTCATGAAAGTGGCATCCGTAAGGTCAGTGGGAGTTTGTGGCTTCTTTTCACCTATTTGCTTACTTTTCTTGAATAATTTCTTCAGTAATTTCTCTAGCAATTCATTTTAGATGCCTGGCTATTAATGCTCGTGGTGGGATAAATCTCCTTATTGGTTACTTATTATATGGTGCGAAAACTTTTGCCATCATTTCAATTGCAGTCCCTGCTGAAACTATGGAGCCTAAACTAATATCTTATGGTCTTCTAACGTTGCCCAGTCAAATTTTATTTTATTCTATTGCCTAGTTTACCGCTGGATGCGGAGTTTAACCATGACATTTTTACCTCAAGACATTGATTCTACAAGTAGTAGATACTATTCTTTTGGCTTTTGTTCTCCGTTCCAGATGATGTTTCCTTTAGCCGCTAAACTTGAAGGAGCTGATTTAAGCTTTGGTAACATTTTTAGGAGATCTAAGACTGACGTTTGGTGGTTGTTGATGTGATTGTGAATGGTGGATATGCTTGGAGGCGCAGCGCACAATTTAAACATGTATAATAGATAGCGGAGGATTCGTCAATCTTGGAAGGAATAGAACAGGAATACCAGGGCCATGAGGCTGTAAATGGTCCAATCAGAAATAGATGTTCTGTAGATTGACCCAAATATTTGCATAATGAACACCACTTTTGAAGAGATTAATTGAGCCATGGTAAGAATCTTAAGAGACTGTAACCTCTTTAGATCTTTCAAGAGCCAAACAGGTCTTCAGTTTTCTTCCTATTCCTATTTGAAAACATTGAGAATATCATTTTGTTTGTCTCCTAGTTTGAAGAACACTGTTTTCAATTTCCAGAAAACTTTAAAGCAAGGAAAATTGCCAAATGTGTCCATTTTCTTGGTCGCTGCTGAAAATATAAGTATAGAACTTAAATATCTCAAGTAATCGCATTAATTTCTTGGGATTTTAGTTCGTGTTTTGATTTCTCATTCTAATTGACAACTAAATATATTTGAGAAAAAATTGATGACAACTATGATATTGCCTCTAACAGTGTTTTTTTTTTTTTTTCTCTCTCTCTCTATAGGACTGAATGCTAGAACACAAAGGTACAAATGAAATTATATCTCCTGACGATATTGGACTCGAGCGAACCAATGAAGAAGGCATTGTCCTTGGAAAATTGAGGTGAGGCATTTTTGTGGTGCTTGTGTCAATTCTTTTGTAAAGGTATTGGTATGCTTTAACTTATCAAATGTAAATATATAGTGTAAAATTGGTCAATATATTGCTTATTAGAAAGGGTCACGCTAATTCCACCACCAAATTAGTTTCGTAAATCCTAAAAAATTAGGTGACCAAAGTAGCCTCATGAGTCCTGCACCCATCTCTTTCCCTTAGCCTGCTCAAACTAGCCTCTGGACCACATGCCACCAACATTGCTGGCCTTCACACATTGCCGCCATCATACAATCATCACTTACCTCCGCCACTACTCACATATTCACTATCAAATCTTATATCTCTCTCATGTGACTTTGCCCTCAAGCACCAACCCTCGCCACCTCAAGCTTTAAGTGCATTCCGCCATGATCACTTGGATCGAGGCTGTTTGAGGTGGTCAATCTTAGATTGATCTGGGACTATGGTTGTGAGGTCTTGGCAAACCGAGCACATGGAGGTGCAGGCGAAGAGAGGGAGAATGGAGGACGGTGAGAGATCAGGCATCAACAACAATCAACAAATTGAAATCAATGGAAACCCGAACAATGGCAACTAGCAACTTGTAGCTTGGTCTGGCAACAATGGTGCTGGTCTGGCAAAGTTGGCTGGCAAAGTAGTGTGGACTAGTAGTGTAAGATGCAAAATGTGCAATTCCATGATCTCCAAAATTAGAACAAGAATATAGATAGTCGAGTAGAAAGATTAATACACTTGTTTTGGAATTCATCATTCTTGATGCGAAAGCGGAAAAGCGATGATCCACACACAAGTCATTATCCTCTATTGCCTTCTATATCACCGGCTCAATTAGATGACCCCATCACCCTTTAACGCTAGGTAAATGCTTATTTGTAAGGATAATTGTAAGAATTAGGGTTAAATGAGAGACTTGAGCACTATTTATAGAGTTTCTAACTAGATCCTTTCATTACGGGCTAAGCTTAACTCGACTCACACTAGCCAACCCCATATTAAACTAATTAAGAAACCTTTTATTTCACCTTATACCAACCCCGTAAAACGGTTAATTATAATATCAATTAATATAGTCCACATTAAGAAAACTCTCACATTTTCCTACTTGGATTATATTAATCGAAATTGAACTGTATGTGCGCTCCTTAGTTTAGAGATAATTCTTAATAGTCAATCACATCTCATAAAGTCTCAAACACCGAATCATGACCGTAACTGTATGTACACAAACAGAGCCTTTCATGGTCGCGATTGTTTTCAACTTTGTTAACATGGTAGTGTGGCAAATGAATAACATCTCTCATAGAAAGATCACATTTGTCAGTCACCATTCTCTGACCTTAAGTGTCACAAAAAACTTGTGTCACTAAAGAATGCCTTTATGACTCTAATGAACCTACATATACTTTGCTTTTATAGTTAACATTTCTTTATGTATAACAAGACATATGCACAATGCTAATAATGGGATGCCAATAGCCTTTACTCAAGGTTTATACAATACTTTGAGACTTTTATCAATAAATATTCGACATAATAACAATTCATTCAAATAATATTTTATTGAATGTAAAAGTTGATATATATATATATATATATATATATATATATATATATCAAAATGTTACTAAATGTGACAAACAAAAAAGTAAACTTTATTAGAGAAAAAGTAAAAACAGCTCCCACTAAATAACAGTCTCCCAAGATGCTCTTAAACCCATGCTAATGACATGTCGCTCAAGCACATAAGGGCGTAGGCCTTTAGTTAGTGGATCTGCAACCATATCATCTGTAGAAATATGATCTACTGTAATGTCACCATTCTGTATTGATTCATTTATGGTAAAAAAGTTGATCTCCATGTGCTTAGATCCCTTGAGAATTCTGTTGTTATTAATAAACAACATTGCATAGTTATTGTCACAATATAATTATATGGACCTATCCACAAAATCAAAAACCGTTAACTCCCTAATGAGGTTCCGAAGTCAAATAGCCTAAGTAGCAACTAAAAAATATGCTAGAAACTTTGCTTGCATGGTAGAAGAAGATATAGATTTTTGTTTCTCGCTCTTCCATGATACTGCACATCCTACCAACATAAATATGTATCTTATCGTTGACTTCTTATCATCTTAATAGTGAGAAAAATCTACATCTGAATACCCTACTAATTGCAAGTCCAGAACATGTTTATAAATCAACATATAATCTATTGTCCTCTTTAAGTACTTAAAACCTTATTGGCAGCAACACAGTAATCACGTCCTGGATTTGATTGATAACTGCCTATAAGTATTGTCGCAAAGGCAATACCTGGTCTAGTGCAAATTTGAGCATACATGATACTTCCAAACACACTAGCGTAACGTACATCCTTCGTTTGAGCTTTCTCAAAATCTAAATTAGGGTATTATGAGAAACTCAATTTATCACCCTTAATAACATTGGCATTTCTTGGATTGCAATGTTGCATATTGAATTTTTCTAAAATACGATCAATATATGTCCTCTGAGACAAACCCAATGAACGGCGAGAACGATCCTTATATACCTCAATGCCAAAAATAAAAGACGCCTCACCAAGGTCTTTTATGTCAAAAAATTTCGATAACATCCGCTTTGTTTCATGCAGTAATCCAATATCACTACTTGCAAGTAAGATATCATCTACATAAATGATGAGAAAAATATATTTCTTCCCACTAACCTCGCAATATATACAATAATCTACTTTATTCTCAATAAATCAAAATGAAATGACAACACTATGAAACTTTAAATACCACTGTCTAGAAGCTTGCTTTATACCATAAATAGACTTTTTCAATCTACATATAAGTTTATATGAGTCATCTACCGCAAAACCTTCAAGTCGCACCATATAAACCTCTTCATTAAGGTTTCAACTTAGAAAAACAGTCATAACGTCCAACTAATGTAACTCCATATTAAAATGAGCTATCAATGTTAAAATCACTCTAAAAGAACCTTTAGAAGAAACTGGAGAAAAAATTACTTCATAATTTATTCATTTTCTTTGAGTGAAACCCTTAGTTACCGATATGGCTTTAAACTTTTTAATATTTCCTTTGGAATCCATTTTAGTCTTGTATACCTATATGCAGCCAATGGGCTTATAACCTTCGGGTAATTCAACAAGTTCCCAAACACCATTGTATTTCATAAATTGCATCATCTTTCATCGCATCTAGCCATAAATTGGATTAAGAATATGAAATAGCATCCATATAAGTCATAGGATCAATAACACATTCAATATCATAATCATGCTCTCCTAGGTAGACTACATAGTTTTGTGGTATAATTAAACATCTTTCTCTAGTCGATCTTTTGAGTGGAGCTACTATAACCTCATTCTGAATTTGAGGGGCTTGAGGAATTCAATTAGGAACTGTCTAAAAAACAAGATCCTAAGCCGCAACATGCTCAGTTTGTGGTGTAGGAGGCTCCATAATCGTTTGCACAGGATGAGACAATGATTTAGTAATCCCCACCATACTGTCATTTTCAATAATTTGTGAGTAACTACCCTTTTTCGGCTACATCAAATTCCAAAAATTTTGTCGTCTGAGATTCCACAATGATAAGATACGAAGTAACACCGAATAATTTTAGAATCCAACTTACTCAATGTTGGATGATATAACTTCACTTCTGCAAGACATCCCCAAACTTTAAGATGATTCAAACTAGGTTTACGTCCAGTTCACAACTCAAAAGGAGTTAATGGAACCGCTTTAGTAGGAACACAATTTAGAATATAAAGTGTTTTTTCAGAGCTTCACCCCATATAAAATTAGATAAATTGGTCCTACTAATTATACTTCTCATTATGTCCATAAAAGTGCGATTACGCCTTTTAGCTACACCATTTTGTTCAGGACTTCCAGGTATAGAAAATTTAGCTATTATCCCAGAATCCTCTAAGTATTTAGCAAACGGCCCTTTAAGTAGTCCAGCATCACCATGCTTACCAAAATTCTCACCACCACGATTGAATTTGATAATTTTTATAACTTTTCCAAATTGTTTCTCTACTTCAGTTCAAAAAATCTTAAATATGTCAAGAGACTTAAACTTTTCTTTAATTAAGTATAAGTATCCATATTGGGAATAGTTGTCAATAAATATGATGAAATAAAAATTTTTGTACAAAGTAGCTGTGTATGGTTTACTAATATCAGTGTGAATAATCTCTAACAAGTAAGAACTTCATACGGCGGTTTTCTTTCTCATCTTAGTCATCTTATCTTTGTAACAATTTACGCAAGTTTCTAGATCACTTTTAAGAGTAGGCGGGATGTCAGCCTTGATAAGCCTTTCTACTCTTTCTTTAGAGATGTGACCAAGACGTTTATAACATAATACATAAGACTGTTCTTTAGGTAGAGGTCTTTTGGAAACAACATTTTCGGTTGAATAAGCAACGTACATATTGTTAGGAGATAAACACAATCGATACAATCCATTGGATAAATTTTAACACCCAATCTTATTTAAATTATAAAACATAGAAATAACATTACTCTTTATTTCAAAAGAATATCCACACATGTCCAAACAAAACACAAAAACTAAATTTCGCCTAAAAGAATGTACGTAAAAAAATGTTTCTCAGCATCATCCTAAAACCAAAATCTAAAATTGAAATAATATCTCCCATGAACTCAACGTCAACTTTAATGTTGTTTCCCATAATAAGCTTTAATTCATCTTGATTTGGCATCTTTCGGTTATGAACCCATTTATGGTAAACACAACATGATTAGTTACACCGCTATGTAGCCACAAAGAATTGGTTGGGGCTTCGGATAGATTGGATTCACAAACAAATACCAAAGAATCATCATCTTTAGGCTCACTCTTGGTTCTTTTGGACAACCAAGCTTTACACTTATTATAGCGTTTCTTTACGTGTCATCTCTCCCTACAAAAATAGTAAATAACATTATCCTTCTTAAGAATGCTTTCTTAGGACCCAAACTATTAGAAGGACCAACAGCTTCAAAATTTCCTTTATTGTTGGAAGGACAACAGTTTTAGAATTGCTCTTATGAATATAATTTTTCAACTTCTTACCCTCGTCACTACCAATACTAAAAGCATAAAGGGCAATGTGCCATTTATCTTTCTTCAATTTTCTTCCTCTACCACTACCCTTGCAATCATGTCATTAATTGACCAAGTCTCATTTTGGGAATTATAATTGGTCTTGATAGTACCAAAAATCAAGAAAAAAGAGTATTTAAAGCTTGATGCATAATGCAAGTAGTGGGAATAATAATATTGAGAGCCTAAAGCTTTGTCTATAAATCTTTCATTCTCAAAACATAATCTCTAACTCCACCAGAACCATCATACTTCATATTAAATAGTGTTTGCAGATGTGTCCCTGTCTTAACATTAGATGAGATATGGTTTCTAACCACCAAGGTTCCATCATTTGCCTAGCAGTACAATTCGCAGGCAAACTACTTTTCAAATGTTTCTGAATGTAACGCTTCATAAATAGTAAGCAAATTTGATTGTTCTTTTCCCAAGCAGCAAAATATGATTTCTAAGCTTTTGTACTCTTGATAGTAAGAGCCATATGAACATCTGTTATCTCCATAACGAACAAAAAATCTTCTCTCCATCTCTTAAAGTTTGAATCAACAATAATCTCAATAGTATCGAAGTTACCATTTACAGAAAATGTGACTGAAAATCAAACAATATATATAATTAGCATCATGTGAGCACTGTGTAACTTGACGTACATGCAAAATTATATAATCGCGTTTGGACATAATACTTGACATGTAGTTGTACACTTTTCACATGATAGTGGTTATAAGAATATATTCTAACCTTCGTAAATTCATCACCTTTTGGCATATTAACCATTAGGATCAGTCATTCCTCTACCACATCATCATATATTCCTTTATAAACTAATACACAATCATCTCCTTTGGGAGTATGTCCACGCATTAGATCAGGATACATCTCAATTATTATACGATATTGATATTTCTCAAACCCAATCAAGTGTGTCACTTTGACGGCCACAACTCAATTGAATTCTTGAAACTCTCTCATACTGGGAATATAAACTTTACTTCTCACATACACCATATACATGTGATTTTAACTTTAGTGATATGAACAATATATCACTAAAATCACCAATTATGATAATTACAATGTTTTATTCATTAGTAAAAGTTAAACTTTATATATATTATCAATGAATCACACTTTTATAATATTTATGTGATAATATATTTGTAAACCAACACATGTATTTCCAAAATCACAAAAAAGTACAAGAAAAATACGCAAAAATATAGTAAAAATACACGTATTTAGGGTTTTGTATGTATTTTCATATCCATAAAATTATCAAATATGTAAAATAAATACACCACAACATAGAAAATGATCATATAAACTTGTAGTCGCCAACCACGTGCCAAACAGAGGCTCCATGCGCCCGCACTGCCTGAGTGCACGACACGTGAAGCACACGTGCCAACATACTGACCCCTCAGATCCAGTCCGACTGGTTTCTGGCTCAATCGTTCAGTCCAACCGTTCGATCCAATCCACGATTAACTGGTTCTAGTGAGTCAACAGGTTGGATCGGTCGCTATATCGAGTCAAGTCGAGCCTTAAGGGTCGTTGATGTCATCATGACATCAGCCCTCCCGCGTTCGATGCATGCACGAGCGGCGGCCCACATGTGAGAGCGTGTAAGGGAGTGTGATCGTGTGTGGGGCGCGTGCTCGACGCCTTGGCGGCGTGTGGCTGCGCGTGGGGGATGGGGCCTCCCTTGGCGATGCGCCACTCACAATTTTGCTCGTCTCAACGAACCCAATCTGAATTTATAATTAAATTTGATTTTAATTGAACAAAAAATGACGAAAATCACGAAAAATAGGGCGAAAATTCTATGCATTTGAGTTCTAGGTTATGGTTATTCTAATACCAGATGTAAGATGCAAAATGTGCAATCCCATGATGTTCATAACTAGAACAAGAACACAGATAATCGAGTAGAAAAATTAATGCACCTGTTTTGAAATCCATTATTTTTTATGTGAAAGAAGAAAAAGTGATGATCCACACACAAGTCATCCTCCTTTATTGCTCGATGTATCTCTAGTTCAATGAGACGGCCCCTCATCTTTTAGTCCTAGATAAATGCTTCTTTGTGAGGATAATTGTGAGTAGGATTAGAGGAGAGACTTGCATTATTTATAGAGTTTCCAACCAGACCCTCTCATTACGAGCTAGGCTCAACTCAGCTCACACTAACTAGTCCCATATTAGACTAATTAAGAAACATTCTATCTCATCTTAGACCAACCCCGTAAAACGGTAAATTACAATATCAATTAATGTAGTCCACATTAGGAAAACTATCACAGGCAAGTAATCTTGATTTGCAAAATATAATTCTTGAAGGGGATTGATAAAGTTTTCTCTCGGAACTAAGATGAATGAAACAAATTAGATAAAAATCAATGACCTCCTACACATAGATCTCCTTAAAATGGTTCGGGTGTGTTGTCAAACCATTCACGCACCAATCTAGTCATCATTAATTCAGACTCTAGTCTAGATAGAAGAAATGATAGAAAAGTATATGCCATAAGCCATAACCAATGGATATTTATGGCACGTGTATACCCAAAAAGAAATTGATGAACAAGGGAGAAGCTAGAGGATGCAGGCGGTAGGTGAATGATATCATAGTGCGGGTACTTTTCTGATTTTACTTTATTAGGATGTGGATGGGCCGATATAGGGATGGGATTATCATGGCTCTATCAAAAGTGAATGGCCAATGGCAACATTTCTGAAATTAGCTGCCCCTTGCGATATGTACTTAATAAAGTTAATGCTTCAAAGAAGATCACAAAACTAGAAAAAGATCCAATATACTAGTTGATATATTTATAACAAATTTATCTCAAACTGATTTTTTTTTTTTTTTGTAACCCATGGAACCCCATAAGCTGACAGCCAGTGAGCAAATCCTAGAGGAGCGACCATAGGACCCATCACCATAGTACTCCAGATAAGAATCCCTAACAACACATCTGGGATTCGAACTTCTTCCCTTTGTGAGGGGAAGAGAACCTAAGCCAGCTACGCCGCTGAGAGCGATGCTCTCAAACTGATTTTTTGACCACAAAAAAACTCAAAATTACTATACATGTGAAAAATTTATTCCAAAGTAATTTTTTTGAATGCCAAAAAAGCTTAAACTAGTATATTTGTGACAAATATATCATCTTTAAATTGGATTAATACCACAAAAAACTACAAAGCTGATAAATAGAGAGTAAAATTCCAATCTGCTTCACCGGTCAACTGTCACGTGCCATCTAACTCAAAAATTTAGCAGTAAAATTTAATGGAAATTAATATAGAGTAAATTTGTCAAAAATGTATCAGTATGAAATAACTTTATCAGAGGTATATGATTTTGTTTGAAATAAATTTATGATAAATATGTTAGGTTGGGGGGGTTTTCTTAATGTTAATCCTCTTAAAAATAATTGATGTTTTGCTAATCGTCAAATAGAATTCAAACTTAGATTAGGAATGGCAACGTCAGCTTCTGCATAGTGGAGAAAATATTAGGTACCCCATTCCCAGGTGCAGTAGGGTGGCGGGCGATTACTCTACTGCATTTAAAGTTAAAATCCTTTCTTCTTCTTCACTCACTCCCCAAATCTCAAGTCTCCATTTTCATCTCCTCCTCCTCCTCCCAATGGCCATGGCTACCACTTTCATCATCCCTAGTTTCTCCTCCTCCGCCGTTGTTGTTGCCACCACCGCCATCGCTCCCAAGCTCCGCCCCGCCTCCTCCTCCTCTCGCCAAACCTCAAAATGTCCCACCGCCATCTTCTCCCCCCGCATCGCCTCCTGTCCTCCTCCCCAACGGGCCTCCTCCTCCGTGATCAGATGCTCCACTACTCCTCCTCCTCCTCCTCCTCCTCCCCAGTCGGAGGGCCCCACCACCACTCCTCCCCGCCCTAAGTACATCCCCAACCAGATCCCCGACCCCAACTACGTCCGCATCTTCGACACCACCCTCCGCGATGGCGAACAGTCCCCCGGTGCCACCATGACCTCTAAGGAGAAGCTCGACATTGCCCGCCAGCTCGCCAAGCTCGGCGTTGACATCATTGAGGCCGGGTTCCCTGCCGCCTCCCCGGACGACTTCAACGCCGTCAAGGCCATCGCCCTCGAGGTCGGCAATGCCGTCAACCCCCACAGCTACATCCCCGTCATCTGCGGCCTCTCTAGGTGCAACAAGAAGGACATCCAGGCCGCCTGGGATGCCGTCCGCTTCGCCAAGCGGCCCAGGATCCACACGTTCATCGCCACTAGCACGATCCACATGCAGTACAAGCTAAAGAAGACCAAGCAGGAGGTGATCGACATTGCCAGGAGGATGGTGGCCTTTGCTCGGAGCTTGGGCTGCAACGATGTCGAGTTCAGCCCCAAGGATGCTGGCAGGTTGTTTCCGAAGTTCCTATCTTTGTGTGGCCTTTGTGATCTAATTTGCTTCTTGGTAGCAGTCGAGTTTGTTAATCATTTGATTTGCCGCTGTCTAGTTAGGGCGTATTTGGTAACAATTTTATTCCGGGGAACAATTTTTTTATCGGAAATAGTTTTTTTTTCTTTTCCCGCAAATAATTTCTAAGTATAAGAAGTTGTTTGGTAAATGCAAAAAAATAATTATTCTCGACATAGAAATGCATTTGGTAAAATTATATAATTTTGTTGTTTCTTTTAATTTTTTAATATTTTTATTATATATTTCCTTTTTTTCTTCTTTCTTTTTTCTTTTTTTTTTCCTTCTTCCTCCTTTGTGGCCGATCGCCAGCCACGGCAGCGGCCGCCAATTAGTTGGGCGAGGGTCGGCGAGCCCACCTTAGCCTCGCCAGGCCACCGCGAGGCTCGGCCTTGCCAAATCTAGGCGAGGCCTAGCCTCGTTGATGGCCTCGGTGGCCAGGCAAGCCTTGCCAGGCCACTGGTAAGGCTCAACCTTGCCCAAGCAGTGTGAGGTTGGCCTCGCCTTGGCCTAGCCAAGCCTCGCCTTGCACCGGCCGAGAGGCTTGGCGTCGCCAAGGGCCAGCGACGCTCTAGCAAGGTTGCCGGCCCTCGTCGACCGATTGCTAGCCATGGTCGAGGCTGGCGACCAGCCAAAAGGAAGAAGAAGGAAAGAAAAGAGAAGAAAAGAGGAGAAAAAAAATTGTTCCCGGAAATAAGAAGCTACTTTTTTCTATTTCTTATTTCTATTCCAAATCTATTTTTTTGTTTCCAAAAACAAAATTTTTACCAAACAGGTTTCTATTCTTTTTCCGTTCCCCGGAACAAAACAAAAGAACATAAATTTTTGTTCCAGGGAACAGAAACAACTTTTACCAAACAGGCCCTTAGTAGTTCCCAGTCAATTTGAAGGCCACGAGCGGTGGTGAAGTTGGGGCAGGTTATTTCCTTCTTCTAGGTGTTATGTATGGATTCTTGCATTTGTGAACGGGGTATAGATAAGTGACTTTTCTACTCCATCTATAACACAATGACATGGTTTTTTTCATTCGAGAGTAGCGTACTGCTACATGTACTCACGGATAATGTGAGTATCGAGTGAATATGCAATCGTAACCTACTATAGTAAAGATTACTCATTGTTCAGAGCCCTTCGCCGATCTTATAAGAATCGTTTGTTTTGTTTCCTGTTGTGCTCGTTTCTTACATTTCCTTGAGGATATTTGCAGCTGCATTTCAGTATTTACTACTGTCGGTGTCGCTAGCTTTTAGTGACAGGAATGCTGCTGCTTGCGCCCCCTATGGTGGATGAATATGATTGATTAATGGGTTGTATGAAGCTTTGGAATGTTACGAAATCCTATTTGTTCTTTGATTTTGATTTTTTTAACCTTGATTTCTAACTAGATCGGAGAGAGAGTTTCTCTATGAAATTCTGGGTGAAGTTATCAAGGCAGGTGCCACAACTCTCAACATACCCGACACTGTGGGTATCACTATGCCTGAAGAGTTTGGTAAACTGATAGCAGACATAAAAGCGAATACACCCGGAATAGAAAATGTTATCATTTCCACACACTGCCACAATGATCTTGGTCTTTCGACAGCCAACACCATAGCGGTATGAGGAAATTTTCCCTCCCTAGTTTAATGAAAAACTTTTAGTGAGCATTAACTTATATATTAGGACCTCTGAATTCAGGGTGCATGTGCTGGGGCAAGACAAGTGGAAGTGACAATTAACGGCATTGGTGAAAGAGCTGGAAATGCTTCTTTGGAAGAGGTGACTGTCGGCTCTTATATAAGGCATGGATATGATTTTCAGTGAGTGATTGTGTATATGAGGCGAATAAATCTGTAGGAAGGTAGAATGGTCGTAATCAGGCAGATTTTCTTTGGATTGATAATTCTAGTGCAAATGACACCATGAACAACAAATCTATTTTTGTTATCAACCTGAAATTATTCGATATAATCTGTGACGACCCGAGCGGCGATGCGCGGGGAGGAGGGATGGCGGTGCGTCCGCGCCTCCGGTCCTCGGACGCGCGCAAGGGAAGGGGAAGGGATTCCTCTCCCTCTTGTCCCACATCGCTTAGGGAGGGGTCATGGGCCTTGTATATAAGGCTTGGGTTCCCTTAAACTTGCGTGACGCGTTTTAAAACCGTGAGGACTCAGTGTCCAAAGCGGACAATATCACACAAGTGGGACCCGGGATGTTACAATGGTATCAGAGCCGACTCCCGACAGCGTGTGGGGCCACAGCGAGGACGCTGTGCTCCCAAGGGGGGGAAAATGTGACGACCCGAGCGGCGGTGCGCGGGGAGGAGGGATGGCGGTGCGTCCGCGCCTCCGGTCCTCGGACGCGCGCAAGGAAAGGGGAAGGGATTCCTCTCCCTCTTGTCCCACATCGCTTAGGGAGAGGTCATGGGCCTTGTATATAAGGCTTGGGTTCCCTTAAACTTGCGTGACGCGTTTTAAAACCGTGAGGACTCAGTGTCCAAAGCGGACAATATCACACAAGTGGGACCCGGGATGTTACATAATCAGTTTATAAATAAGGACTGTAATAATATTTCCAGTAATTTTATGATGTTTCATTAATAGAAGAACTCACGGGCGCTTTTTAATTTTCAGCATCAATGAAATTATCACAAGTTCTGCTTTTTGATAAGCAATATTTATAGAGAAAAGGAGCTGGGTATTGTATCAGTACATTTAAAGTATGCTGGCAAGGATACCTAGAAAACAAAAGGGAAAAAAAATGGAAGATGTACAAGCTTGTGTGCTGTTAATTCTATTTTTCTTGTTCCTTTCTCTTTCTTAAGTTTTTGTGGTTCTGAATGGTTCATGTCATTTCGACTATACTTTTCTCTTAGCATGCATCTTTCACTTTTGAATGGGAACTGAATCATGCTGGAATATGTAAAGTATTAACTCATTCTGCTGCATCGCAGCAAATGATGATCAATTCTTAGACTGTAAGATAAGAAAAGCTTGTTTGATGTGATCTGGGCACATAGAAGCAATGTTCAGAAGCTCTACCAAGAGACTGAGCTCAATGATTGGATTTAGGGTAAGCCATATGGACAACCTTAACCTACAAAGCTGTGGTTAGATCTGTAAAGATAAGATTTGAGTATTTGTATCATAGTGAGGACCTACACTAGCTAGAGAGAACCAGCATAATAAGTTCTATGCATGTCATT
Organism: Eucalyptus camaldulensis; assembly: GCA_019915185.1. Classification (NCBI taxonomy): domain Eukaryota; kingdom Viridiplantae; phylum Streptophyta; class Magnoliopsida; order Myrtales; family Myrtaceae; genus Eucalyptus; species Eucalyptus camaldulensis. The sequence continues at coordinate 1,466,574 of JAHSVA010000014.1, forward strand.
GGTGCTTGTACTAATGATTATTTAGTGTCGATGTCTTCCTGTTTGTTTCCTTTTGCTGTTTGGTTGAAAATTGTTTGGAGTCCTTTTCTGTTCTTATTTTGCTAATCTTCCTTACCTTTTGTCTTTTCTTATAAAAACAAAAAAAAAACAAAACAAAACAAAAAACTTATAGGTGGTAATGGCCTTAAAATGCAAAGGGGGGAGCATCTTGGGAGGTCTTTACACTGGAATCAATGCTCGTCATATTGTCATGACTAGCAAAATGGTATGTAATTTTGACTTAATACTTTCGTTACCTTAATCAACTGTACTTCTGATATCTGTTCAACAATTTTATAGGTAGAAGGGTACTCGGGCTTGCATGTACAACCTCATAAAGCTATTGTTGGAGCTAATGCCTTTGTTCATGAAAGTGGCATCCATCAGGTCAGTGGCTATGAATTTTTTCTTTTCACCTATTTGCTTACTTTTCTTGAATAATTTCTTTAGTAATTTATCTAGCAATTCATTGTAGATGCCTGGCTGTTAATGCTCTTGGTGGGATAAATCTCCTTATTGGTTACTTATTATATGGTGCAAAAACTTTTGCCATCATTTTAATTGCGGTCCCTGCCGAAACTATGGAGCTTAAACTGATATCTTATGGTCTTCTAACGTTGCCCAGTCAAATTTTATTTTATTCTATTGCCTAGTTTACCGCTGGATGTGGAGTTTAACCATGACATTTTTACCTCAAGACATTGATTCTACAAGCAGTAGATACTATTCTTCTGGCTTTTGTTCTCTGTTCCAGATGATGTTTTCTTTAGCCGCTAAACTTGAAGGAACTGATTTAAGCTTTGGTATCAATTTTAGGAGATCTAAGACTGACGTTTGGTGGTTGTTGATGTGGTTGTGAATGGTGGATATGCTTGGAGGCACAGCGCACAATCTAAACATGTATAATAGATAGCGGAGGATTCGTCAATCTAGGAAGGAATAGAACAAGAATACCAGGGCCGTGAGGCTGTAAATGGTCCAATCAGAAATAGATGGTCTGTAGATTGACCCAAACATTTGCATAATGAACACCACTTTTGAAGAGATTAATTGAGCCATGGTAAGAATCTTAAGAGACTGTAACCTCTTTAGATCTTTCAAGAGCCAAACAGGTCTTCAGTTTTCTTCCTATTCCTATTTGAAAACATTGAGAATATCATTTTGTTTGTCTCCTAGTTTGAAGAACACTGTTTTCAATTTTTAGAAGGCTTTAAAGCAAAGAAAATTGCCAAATGTGTCCATTTTTTGGGTCGCTGCTGAAAATATAAGTATAAAACTTAAATATCTCAAGTAATCACACAAATTTCTTGGGATTTTAGTTCGTGTTTTGATTTCTCATTCCAATTCACAACTTAATATATTTGAGAAAAAATTGATGACGACTATGATATTGCCTCTAACAGTGTTTTTTTCCCCACTCTATAGGACGGAATGTTGAAACACAAAGGTACATATGAAATTATATCTCCTGACGATATTGGACTTGAGCGAACTAACGAAGTGGGCATTGTCCTTGGAAAATTGAGGTGAGGTCTTCTTGTGGTGATTGTGTCAGTTCCCTTGTAGAGGTCTTCTTATGGTGATTGTGTCAGTTCCTTTGTAAAGGTTTTGGTATGCTTTAACTTGTCAAATATAAATACATAGCATAAAATTTGTCAATATATTGCTTACAAGAAAGGGTCGCGCTAATTCCACCCCCAAATTAAGTCCATACAAACCCTAAAAAATTAGGTGACAAAAGTTGCCTCATGAGTCCTGCACCCATCTGTGTCCCTAAACCTCCTCAAACTAGCCTCTTGACCACATGCCAACACCATTGCCGGCCTTCATGCACTGCCGCCATCATACAGTCGTCACTGCTGCCACTCACGTAGTCACTGTCGAATCTGTTCTCTCTCTCTCTCTCTCTCTCTCTCTCTCTCATGCGCAGGCGTGACTCTGCCCTCGGCCACACCCTCGACCACCAACCCTTGCTGCTTCAAGCTTGAAGCACATTCCGCCATGATCACTTGGATTGAGGCTGTTTGAGGTGGTCAACCTTAGATTGACCTGGGACTGATGTTGTGAGATCTTGGCAAACTGAGTACATGGAGGTGCGGGCAGAGAGAGGGAGAATGGAGGACTGTGAGAGATCGGGCATCAATAGCAATCTACAAATTGAAATCAATGGAAACCCGAACAGCGGCAACTAACGACTTGTAGCTTGGTCTGGCAGCAATGGTGTTGGTCTGGCCGAGCTGGCCAGCGAAGCAGTGGCTCTGGATTTGCATGTGTGCCGGTGCGGTGCAGCTTTGGTGTCTGGGAAGATGAGGAATTTGGTTGAGACTTTGAGAGTTGGTGATGGATGATAGTGAAAGAAACTCGTTGGTGAAGTGATCATGATTGCCACGAGGATCTAGATGGTGATGAGAGTGTCTGTGTCTGTGTCCGTTGCTATTGCGATAAATATAATTTGTTTGTATGGAAAGTGGACTTGCAGATGATCTGGGTTTGCAAAAGATAGTTCTTGAAGGGGACTGTAAAGTTTTGTCGTGGATCTAAGATGGGCGAAACAGATTAGATAAAAATCAATGACCTCCTGCACGTGGATCCCTTGAAATGGTTCCAGTGAGTTGTGAAACCTTTCACGCACCAATCTGGCCATCATTAGTTCAAACTCTAGTCCGTATAGAAAAAATGGTATAAAAGTATATCCCAGAAGCCATAACCAACAGATATTTATGGCACGTGCATACCCAAAAAGAAATCGATGAACAGGGGAGAAGCTGGAGGGCACAGGAAGTAGATGGACGATATCGAAGTGTGGGTACTTTTGTGATTTTATCTTATTAGGGTATGGATGGAGCCGACATAGGTTTGGAATTGTCCTGGCTCTATCAAAAGTGGATGGTAAATGGCAACATTTTCTAAAATTGGCGGCCCCTTGCAATATCGTACTTGATAAAGTTAATCCTTCAGGGAAGATCACAAAACTAGAAAAGACCAGATTTCATCTTATATAGCAAGACTAGTGAGGTCATTCTATTTTGGGAATCATCAGTGAATAACTTGGATAAAAGGTGTCAATTGAAATTTGATGTTTCTAATCTGTCACTTATCTTGTGAATTATCTGTGAATTAATTGGATAGAGGGCGTTAATTGATAAGTATGTCAATGAATTGATGGGAAAATGTGTCATTAACAATGTAGTTCATTTATGTGTAACTGTTATTTTCCCCTCACAGAATCATGTCACTTCCTTTGTGCATTTGGGTTGTTTGAAGTATTGAAGTTTGCTCTTACATATTCAAATATGTCTTAAATTTATTCTCTTTCTTGGCAAATCTATCTGGTATAGCGGGCGCCATGCTTTGAAAATGAAACTTGTAGAGGTAGGCGGCATTTTTTTAACCTACTTCATGTTTGCCCTAGTTGTGAGTTTCCTTATCGTGATCATTGTCTCATGTTCTATCTGCCCTCTTCAGCTTGGTTATGATATTGATGGTGAACAACTGGACAATATCTTCTGGCAGTTTAAGGCAGTAGCTGAGCAGAAAAAGGTTGGTAAGATGCTGTATGTTTGACCTTCTGATTTTACCGGATTAGAATAGTTCCATAATTTGACTATTTGATAATTTGTTACTTGCATTTATATTAGTTATACATATTCATGGTGTCACTCTTTTCAAACCTCGGTTGGAATAATACAAAACAGGACATCATAGAAAATATGATTGCAACTTTTTTTCTCTGGGTAAGAGGAAAGTGGGCACTGCTGCTGCATATCCCTTCCATCGCTGCAAGGGTCTATTTTAAAGAGTTCCGCAATTATCTTGTTTTTGTAATCTCCTTTGTGTCCTCGTGAATCCATAAGGTGGTCAGAGCAAAATGGATAGCTTAAGTCTGTTTCTTGCCATGTTTAGTTCATTCGATGGTTGGTTCAGGTCTGCTGTATGTTACTACAATGTGAACCATTTTGTACTCCTTTTGTCTCAGCATACATGCTCATAGATTTAATACGCACATCATTGGTAGCATGAATACCAAGTCAAAAAGAACTTAGAGACCATCCCCCACCTTTTACAAATGGCAGGACTCTTGAATCTGTGGAGACGATTAAGCAGCAAGTGAACAGTGGAGATTGACAAGAAAGTACTAGTGCACAGAGTTAGACTTGAACGGGCAACATCAACAAGAGAATCAAATGCTCATCTGGCATTCCATTTGAGTAGTTAACACCTAGTCGCAGGCATTTTATAATTGTGGCTGAACATATGTTGAGTAGTAAGACTTGTAAGCTGCAAAAGTGATGCAAAGTTTTCATATGGAAAGACAATAATAAGTTCATACCCTTTGCGAGTTGTGGCTTTGTATGCTTGCTTCTTTTGGCTCTTAGGAAGGCGTGTTATGTGATTGCTTTCTTTGTTGCGCTATGTGCCAGAGAGTTACTGATGCTGAGATAAGAGCCCTGGTATCTGATGAAGTTTTCCAACTAACGGTTGTATGGAAGCTTCATGATTTACAGGTATATCTGCCTAGTTTTTCCAACTTATACCGTGGTGATTCCGATGCCAATCCGTCTGGTTTGAAAATCATAGCAAATGCCATGCAGGTTACGTGTGGAACTCTTGGTCTGTCGAGGGCAACTGTGAAACTTATCAGTGCTGATGGGAAAGAGCATATTGCTTGTGCTGTTGGTACTGGACCTATGGATTCAGCATACAAGGCTATTGACCTAATTGTTAAGGTTTGAATTTTCAATTTTGTTCAATTACACTCATATTGTATTAAGAAGTCAGTTCAAAGAATACCTCTACCGAATGTTATTTTACTTTTGTAGTATCATTGTCTTAGAAGTAGGATATTTGTAGTATTAATTTAATAAGGAATGAATAGGGAGAACACATTTGAATTTTGTCATCGTAACCAGGTATGGAAAGCTGCTTCCGGTAACCATTGAAAAGATATTTTTCATCTAGGTACTTTCAAATTTGGGGTATAGTATAATCATTAGTTTATTATCAAATTAACATTGCAAAAGATTATAAGTACCAAAAAAAGTTTGACAATACTGGAATTAATTTTCATTGAGGGTTGACTTTCAGTTTCAAAACTGACAGATGTGATCCTGCATTATGCTGACCAGGTACCAGCAACGCTTCTCGAGTACTCCATGACCACCGTCACAGAGGGCATTGACGCAATAGCCACAACCCGAGTTTTGATCCGTGGCGAAAACAATCACACGTCTAGACATGCTTTAACTGGGAAGACTATACACCCAACCTTCAGGTATAGGAGCATTTAATATGTTTACAAACCATGTTGTTTTACTTCATATAAACTTCAAGTTATTGCATTTATTGTTTGAATGCCAGTGGTACCGGGTCGAGCATGGATATTGCAGTTTCAAGTGTGAGGGCCTATATTGTAGCACTGAACAAGATGTTGGGTTTCATGGAGCTGACTCCCGCAAAGGTTCCGATAGAGAGAACCCCAGGGTCCGTGTAAACATGCCCAACGACTAGTAGTTGTATCTCTCATATAATGTGATGACAACATGATGAGTCCTTAAGTGTTTTCCATACATTCCTGGGGAAATGTCTTCAGAAATCTATTTATCAAGGGTTAACATTTTCAACCACTTCGCTCCCCCTAAAAGCAATGAAGAAAAATCATTCATGTATGAGAGTGCTAGTATGAACACCTAGAGGGGGGTGAATAGGTGTTTAAGATAACTCTTGGCAAATATATGCGGAATAAAATAAACTTCAAACAAAGGAGTTATGGAAGAGAATAAGAACACATAAATTATAGTGGTTCAGCTTAATCCAAGCCTACGTCCACTCTCCCACGCTAACAGCCTTCTTGGCTGGATTCCACTATGCAATCAACAAGAGATTACAACTTCGAGTGCAAACACTTAGTAGATCACACTATTTCACTAAGTCACTCTTTTGGTATTTCTCTTACGATTACAAACGTTTAAGCTCACAAGAGACAAGTGAAGATCGCTCAGACTTTGGAATTATAAATTCTACGCTCCGTCTCTTACTTGCTCATCGGTCCATGATCTCCTTAAATACTCCTCCACTTCCAAACTACCCGTTGGATAGTATTCCAGAGAATCGTCTTCCAATATACCCATTGGACAGCTCTGTATCTAGAAGATTTGGTAGCCGTTGAGTGACAAAGGTAGAATCCCAAATTGATTCCGATCGCCCATACAAACAAAATCTTGGTTTCCATAAGTAAAGCTTCTTCGTATAGAAAGATCTTGTCTTCAACATCCAATTGTCAATCAAATAGATTGAGTCAATCAAATCAATCTTGATGTGGAATCCAAACCAGATCACTAGCCGTTATATGATTGGGCTTGAGTTACGATTCATCGAATCTGGATGTAAAGTCTGAGAGCAATAGATTTTACAATCTGAGTCTGTAGACTTTACAATTTGGGTTTGAACATATATGCTTCTGAACAGATTTAGCTTTAAGGTCTGTACCCAGTTCAGCTTCAGTATAGAGTCTGTCTTTTGGTTCAGCTTTAGCATAGAGTCTGTCTTCTGGTTCATCATTCACGTTCAGTCTGTAATTAGTCAAAGTTAATAGACTTATGAAGTAGAACAGACTTTGACACTAAAGTCTGGCAGTCTTCAGACTTTGAGTCTTGAGTCTGGCAGTCTTCAGACTTTGACACAAAAGTCTGGAAATCTTCAAAATATACTCTGGACATATGTTACGTTCAGTCTTCTGGCCGTCTTCTGACTTTGATAATATCCTCTCCATGTTCTAACATCTGCATGGTCTATTACTCAACCATCAAACATGTTAGTAGCCTTTGATTTATTTTGTCATCTTCAAAACATCATAAGGGATTTCCCTAACAATCTCCCCCTTTTTGATGATGACAAAACAATTTTTGAATATGCAGATTTGTAAACATGCTTTTATTAATTTAAATCAAAGAATATCAGAAGATAACAAATAGATTGAGCATAATAATATATAGAAAATAATCTCAGCTCAATATTATGCCATAGATAATATTAATTTAAATCAAAGGATATCAGAAGATAACAAATAGATTGAGCATAATAAATTATAGAAAATAATCTCAGCTCAATATTATGCCATAGATAATATCAACCAATTAGCACATATGCATATTCATATCTTCCATAGATAATATCAACCAATCAGCACATATGCATATTCATATCTTCTCCCCCTTTTGTTGACACCTAAATTTTTGCCCAAAAATATTTCATGTCAAATTCATGCATATAAATTATCTAGGTGTTTAATATAATGTTTTAAACGAAAGATTTAAAAATAATAATAATTAAAATTAATTAAAAAAAGAAATCGAAAAAAAAAAAAAAAGAGCAAGTTGGGGCCAATGATCTAAATGTGACTAGCCAAGCCCAGGAGGTCAAATTGGAATTCAAATGGCAAGTTGGGGCCAAAATGCAATTTCCAAAAGTTGAGGGACCAATTCGCAAATTTTGCAAAATTTGCGCCCGAGCCCTTAAATCATCATCTTGGTCATCAATTAAGTTGAAATTGAATTTGGGCCAAGTCGAATCAATCAAATTGAGCTAAAAAGACCGCATTTGTATTGAATCGCGTATTTTCGGATAAGAAAATGGCCAACTTTGAGGGACTTTTTTGCAAAAATTGGGTGGGCACAATTGCGAAAAATGGTCAAGATCTTAAACTACTATACATGAGCTTTCTAATTGATCATAAAACGCAGCCAAATTAGTGGATTAAAGCACTCAAATCAGCAGCCAAAACTCAGTCCAGGAGTTGATCTTAATTCGGAGTTGCTGAGTAAGCAATTTGGTGGCCCCACCATATCCTCCTCAGCTGCCCAACCAGCCCGATCTTTGCACGTGATGGAAGACCGTATATAGTAGTGCAAGTGGACGAAAATTGGCCAAGGATAAGCTGCTGACAGCACCGGAAAATCGCAGCAAAACCGGCCCACTCAACAGCTGCAGAATTGAAAAAATTGGGAGTGGGTGAAGTAGCCCTGTTGACAGGCTTGGTAGGTGGACAAAAGGCTGACCAAAAATTCTCTAATTCAGGGGATAAGATCTACGAAATGAGGTCTTTCAAGGGATAAGAGGTAGGGGACGAGAAGAACGGAGGGGAGCTCGGAATCGATCCCCAAAGAAGCCCTCAGAAGCAACTCCAGAAAACCAAAACCCAGAAATTCCAGACCGACCTGGAGAGAGAAAAGTGAGATTTTCACACACCTGTGGGCCAAATTAGCCAAAACCTTCAACTAGAGAGTGAAAATTCATTCAAAGATCTTTCCAACCATAGGTCGCACGTCCCAAACGGAGATTGGGAAGGCCTCCTAAAGCCCCCCGAAAACAGTGCCCTCTTGGCGGGCCAAGAAAGTCCGAAATTTATCTAAGTGTTGAGCCTGATTGTTCATGAGTGAGGAAAAACGAGTCCTTTTGAAAAACTTGAGAGACAAATGAGGAAATCCATGACTCACAAGACAAACTATAATACATATAGTTTTGGTTGATTTGAACTTGGCCAACAAGGAAGGTTTGGAAATCTAATTTTGGAAGTCAACGAAAACCTTCGTTGTCACTTTTTCTTCTGCAAATCTCACTCTCAGCTTGAAGGAACCAATTTCCACGTGCTTCCAAAGGACAATTTCATGGTTTCCTTGGCCAAGAATCACTTGCAAAAGAAACTAGGAAGCAAGGTAAGAATGCTAGATGTATTTTTGTTCGATTTTGAACATGTCTTGATCATGAAAATCGAGAAGGAAACTAGCCCGAAGAACTGATTTCTGAAGCTAAATTTTTTCTAGGTGTTTAAAACCTCTTCAATGCCCCTACATGTTTGACTTGTTACTCCCCTTTGCATGCTTTTTTTTGTCGTTGTGACTTCGATGAATGTTATATGGGAATACTAATGATGCATAGGATAACCCGGTTTAGTCTTTAAATCTCCTTGTGAACCATGAAACCATCTATAACATGAGCCAAAAACCATATTGAGACATGGTTGGCCAGCATAAATCATGCATGTATGCTTCTTGGAGAGTTCATTTTGATGCGTTCGGTTGATCGTTTTCGGTAATGTTTGTTGCATTTGAAAGTAAGTGTTACCTATTTTCATCTAGATAGAGTAATATTTCATATAGATGTTGCATGTGATGGTTGTCGGAGCTTCAATATGGGCATTTGACATGGCTGTTTGACTTGGGTTCATCACCAGATTTGCAAAACAGCTCCAACCCGCCTATTGGAGGCCATTTTCAGTTCGGTTTTTGCATGTTCTAGGCTGTGATTTCTAGTTAAACCTGTTCCTTGCATGTGGTAGTATAATCTTGATACTTTAACTCCGCATGAAATTGCTTATGGGTCGAGATTGAAGGCCACGAACATGGCCCGAGGAAGCCTTTTTGAAGTGATTTGATGCAAGCCAAATATTCGATAAAATGTTGGAACCAAGTTTCAACCTTGAAACGGTCGATTTAAGCTCTATTATTGTAATATTCATGTGCTGGGTTGTTCAATGTTAGCATATATCGGTTTAGGGAATTATTATTATTATTATTTTAAAAAAAATAATAATTCAAAAAATTCAAAAAAAAATTCAAAAAATATATAAGTGGTAAATGGCATCAAATTAAGGAAAAATGACATATATGAAATTTTATTAATTTTATAAGGCCATTTTTCCTAATTTAATGCTATTTTGATATTTTATAATTATTTTTGTAAATAATCTATTTTTCATAGATTAAAATTAATTGGAGTAATTTCATGCATCTAGAGTAATTTCATGCATATTTAACTTCTCATTTTGCTCACGGGGGTCTTGTCCCGGGGCGTGATAACAAGGCCATGTAATATTATTTGCCCGACTTGTATCGGGTCTTTCTTTTCCGCATTACTTTCAAGTCATTTCAATTTCTTTGATATTTATTTACCGCACCGCTTTTCAATAATTTGAGTGTAAATTTCTTTTCTAAATTATGTTAGGATTAGTTTAGACTAAAAAAAAATCTACAAAAACATTTGCATGGACACTTAGCGGTTTCATAAAGATTATAATTGGTAATCGAGATTGTGTGGCCATTTAGATAAACAACCTTCCAAGTTAGTGGTACCGCAAGGGCGCTAATAGAAACATTGGCGTAAACAAGTCCCCGTTCCTAGAAATCTCTGGTTGCGTAGAAATCGAGGCAACACTCCCGTGTCTCGGTTGGTTTTTAGCCGACCCCGATAAATTAGTGGCGACTCCTAGAAGTACATAGGTTGTTAAGAATTAAAATTCAAAATCCAATGTTGTGCGAGGTATGGGCTTGGGAGAGCCCACGCCTAATTTAGGGCCGTTGGTCCGCTTCTTTAGGCAAATACCCCTAAACCTTTTCTTTCTTTTCTCCGGACGAAAAAAAAAAAAAAAAGGTCGTGACACCTTTTTGTCATAATCAAAAAGTGATAATAATGGATTCACGTAGAGAATGATAACAAATATCTTGCATGAATCACAATTTTCAAAAATCAGCTTTTATCGAATATTAAATATATGCAATATAGCTCACTTCGATTATATCAGCAAATATCCAATAAAAATCACGGATGCATCATAAAATGCACGTACCTTTTTTTGTCATAATAAAATGATAATATCAATAAAAGATTTGTTAATGACAAAAGGTAATAAAAGATGCACTAACCGGATTTTTTTGGAACAAATTCTGACACGTTTACCTTTCCTTCCATCCATAATAAGATCACGATCAAATCCAAAAAGATTTTTCCATAATTGATCAATGCTCCCCCTCAATTTGTTGCCTTTTTGAGGTGATCACGATTCTTTTCCTCTTCTTTTGGATTTGCTTTCTCCCCCTGTGATTATGACAATATTTGCAAATGGAAATAATTGTTGCTTGTGCACGTTGAACATAATATTTTTCCAGTATTTCCTTTGTAGCAACAACATCTGCAACGATCACTTTCATTTTGAAATTCGAGACAAAAAATTATTTTCTACAATCAAGCTCATCTCGAATTCAACCTGCATCAACTTAACAAAATTTTTCCACAAATAAGCTGTAATAATATCCACATGATATATAATACCCTTTCTTCAAATAAATAAATTGAATAGCATACATAAGATTATCAAATATTAAAATTCAGAACTATTCAACCTTGTGTACGATGCATAAGGGATTTCCTCAATAAGCAAAAAATTTGCACAAGGAATAGAATTTTTGAACTTCCAAAAGATAATATAGAATCTCCATGATTTTCTGATTGAGTTTTCCAAAAATTCATATAGAAGATTCTTTTGATACCTGCAAATTCTTGTATAATGAATAACAATCTTTGCAAAAATGTCACTTAATATATTCCTTTGATTTGCAGATCAAATTTGCTAGATAGAATATATCTTCTAAGAATATAGCAAGAATATCCATGAATATGCAGTAATATATTTCGAGATCAAAGAGATTTCCTTGAGCATAAATTTCAGATATGCATTTTGTAAAAAGAAAATAGATATTTCTGTCACGTGCCAAAATTGCAATACCTTATATTTATGACAAAAGATATTCGCAATATAATAAACAATCATCCAAAATCATGATAAATGCATGTAGAAATTTGCAAGGCGGGATGATAAAAAAATATTCTCTTACCCAAGGTATATATTTGCAATATACCATTGATTAAAAAAAATCAATAACAATTGTCGCAGGAGATATTTTCGAATTGCACCATGATTTTCATAGATTTGCGATCATTCATCCCTCAAAGAATTTCCTGCAATCAACTCATTTCCTTTTTGGTATCCATCAATTTGGATCATTCCTTGACGTTAGAGTAAAATATATAATCTCCAAATATTCTTTCTTAATCCATCATAACAGAGTACTCAAAGAAAGAATATTATGCACAATGATATTTTGAAAAATAAATTCTCACTTAGTCATGTTACGATAAAAACGGAGAGAATAAAATCTTTGAATATCTAAGAATATCTTCCATTATCACGTAAAACAGATTTTCACTTTGCAAAATATGATTAAATCTGAGAGTATAAAATTAGACAAAATAATCTGAATTATCTCAAATAATCACACGTACTAAATCAAATCTCAGTTCACAAATCACAAAAACAAATCATACGATTCTTTCTTCCATAAAGCAAAATATGATCATTATAAAATCTTAATCAACCAAGGATATATCGAATATGAGAATTATTGCCCAAATCAAATTGAGAATAAAAAATTCCTTACCAAATCATCTTTCTTCTTTCTTCTTTATATCCTGCAAAAATAACTCATCTTTTTTTTTGTACCCATTTTTTCTTGGGTCCATGAGAGTTAGCAGAATATGCTGTTTTTACCCAATTTTTCTTGATAGGTCTCCAGACTTTAAGACAATCTTTAAAAAAATGTTCCGAATCTCCACAATTTAAACATTTGACGTCATTTCCACCAACAGGTTTTACAAACACTTTTTGAAAATGATTTTTGTAAAATGCCTTTGAAGGTTTTTGTCTAAGTCTTTCTTTTACTTTAGGAAAATCAATTAGAGAATCATTTTCCTTAATGAAACCAAGTCCTGACTTATTATAATAAGGATCTTGTATATAAAGGATATGCTCTAATGTTTTTGATCCATTTGAAAATCTTGTCGAAATATTTGAAAATTCTTTCTTCAAAGAATCATTTTCTTTGAAAAGTAAATCTCGACTTTCTTTTGTTTGTAACAAATCTTTTTGCAAAATTTCAAAATTTTCTTTTTGAGAAAGATCTTGTTGCCTAAGCCGAGAATTCTCCTTTTTAAGTTAGAAAATCCTTTTAAGAGAAGATTTGAGATTTGAACAAAGCTCATTTATATATTTTGAAACTTTGAAAGGAATTGCTGAATGACTTACCTTGATTTCCTCATCGAATTCTGAGTCTGGTTCTGAATCAGATTCTAATTCTGAGTCTGTGTCTGAGTCAGACTCAGATTCTGAATGTGCCATCAAGCATAGATTTCCTTGCTCATCATCTTCTTTTATTATTCTTTTCTGGCCATTTTGCTTGTATTTTCTTTCATCGAATTTCCTTCCTTTTCTACTCAGCTTTTTGAATTTCTCAACCATAAAGGCAAATTCTTCATCGTCCATGTCATTTTCTGAGTCTATTTCATCAAAAACAGCATTAGATATTAAAGCAATGGACTTCTTACCTTCGGGATTTTCATCGTTGAGTTGCTCCACTTCATAGGATTGAAGAGTGCCGATCAATTCATCAACGGAGAGTGGCATAATCCTCTGAGTCTCCCGGATTGAGGTCTTAACATGGTTCCAATCTTTTGAGAGACCTCGCAAGAGTTTGTTGACCTTCATCGGGGTAGAAATTTGCTGACCTTGATATGCTAAACCATTTACAATTTCTGTAAAACGGCTGAACATATCTCTAATTGACTCTCCTTGCTTCATCTTGAAGGATTCATATTTGCCAAGCAAGAAGTTTACTTTTGTCTCTCTTACACGATCAGTCCCTTCATATGTAACATGAAGTTTATCCCAAACTTCTTTTGCTGTTTCACATGAAGAGATTCTATTATATTCAGTAGGAGACAAAGCGCAATATAAAGAATAAATAGCTTTTGCATCAAGCGCTTCTCTTTTGGACATTTCCATCCGAGACATAGGAGCGGGGAGTTTCGTTTCTTTGTCTTTGCTATTCTTATTTGATGTAGACGCAACAGTGGGATTGATTCCTCTTTCCACAACATCCCATTGCAAGAGATCTCTGGATTGTAGGAATGCTTTCATTTTGTTCTTCCACACGTCGTATTCCTTTCCATCAAAATACGGTGGCCTTGTGTTGCTTTGCCCTTCCATAAGTCCAGGAGCCAACATACTAGCCATTGATCTTTAACTCTGAAGTAAAACACTTCAAACAAAGTGAGTACACATGCTCTGATACTAATTGAGAGTGCTAGTATGAACACCTAGAGGGGGGTGAATAGGTTTTTAAGATAACTCTTGGCAAATATATGCGGAATAAAATAAACTTCAAACAAAGGAGTTAGGGAAGAGAATAAGAACACAGAAATTATAGTGGTTTGGCTTAATCCAAGCCTACGTCCACTCTCCCGCGCTAACAGCCTTCTTGGCTGGATTCCACTATGCAATCAACAAGAGATTACAACTTCGAGTGCAAACACTTAGTAGATCACACTATCTCACTAAGTCACTCTTTTGGTATTTCTCTCACGATTACAAACGTTTAAGCTCACAAGAGACAAGTGAAGATCGCTCAGACTTTGGAATTATAAATTCTACGCTCCGTCTCTTACTTGCTCATCGGTCCATGATCTCCTTAAATACTCCTCCACTTCCAAACTACCCGTTGGACAGTATCCCGGAGAATCGTCTTCCAATATACCCATTGGACAGCTCTGTATCTAGAAGATTTGGTAGCCGTTAAGTGACAAAGGTAGAATCCCAAATTGATTCCGATCGCCCATACAAACAAAATCTTGGTTTCCATAAGTAAAGCTTCTTCGTATAGAAAGATCTTGTCTTCAACATCCAATTGTCAATCAAATAGATTGAGTCAATCAAATCAATCTTGATGTGGAATCCAAACCAAATCACTAGCCGTTATATGATTGGACTTGAGTTACGATTCATCGAATCTGGATGTAAAGTCTGAGAGAAATAGACTTTACAATCTAAGTCTGTAGACTTTACAATCTGGGTCTGAACATATATGCTTCTGAACAGATTTAGCTTTAAGGTCTGTACCCAATTCAGCTTCAGCATAGAGTCTGTCTTTTGTTTCAGCTTCAGCATAGAGTCTGTCTTCTGGTTCATCATTCACGTTCAGTCTGTAATTAGTCAGAGTTGACAGACTTATGAAGTAGAATAGACTTTGACACTAAAGTCTGGCAGTCTTCAGACTTTGAGTCTTGAGTCTAGTAGTCTTCAGACTTTGACATAGAAGCTTGGAAATCTTCAAAATATACTCTGGACATATGTTACGTTCAGTCTTCTAGCCGTCTTCTGACTTTGATAATATCCTCTACATGTTCTAACATCTGCATGGTCTATTACTCAACCATCAAACATGTTAGTAGCTTTTGATTTATTTTGTCATCTTCAAAACATCATAAGGGATTTCCCTAACAATGTATTGGTGAGCTAGCCTGAAATTCTTGAGCTTATGTCTGAGCAGTGTCTTAGTTGTGTATTATAGACCAGACGGTGTCTCCAATTAGTAAGCTGTTTTGATGTGCCAATACATCTTAATTTCCTTGTTTCCCTTCTATGAAGGATTGGATTTTTAACTCGTTTTTCAAGCTCTCCTATATCTGTTGCAATTTTTTTACGATTATGGCACGTTTGGTAACGCTTATGACCCTGGAAACAATTTATGATCATAAATTATTCTTTTTTATTCTGTTCCTGGAAACAATTTTTAAGCATTTTAAGCCGTTTAGTAATTATCTAAAATTTCAATTCTCGAAATAGAATTGCGTTTGGTACTGTGTTCAAAATTTCTACTCCAAATTATTTTCTTTTAATTTTTTTTACTTTTTTTCTTTTTCTTTTTTTCTTTTTTTCCTTTCTTTCTCTTCTTTTTCTTCTTCAAGTCGTTGGCTGTCGGCCTTGGGATGACCGGAGACTAGCCAAATGAGGGCTAACGACCTCACCGGAGCGTCGTTGAACCTCAGCGAGGCCGTGCCTCATCAGCCGAGCTTCGCCAGCAATTGGGCGAGGCTCGGCCGAGCCTTGGTTGGGCGAGCCTCGCTAGGGTTGAACGAGCCTTGTCAGTGGCCGAGAGAGGCCCGAGTGAGGCTCACCTAGCCACCGACGAGCTCACCGGATCTCGCCTTGGCCTAGCAAGCCTCCGACGAGCTCACCAGACTGGTTGCCAGCAATCAGTGGTGGTGGGCGACGGACGGCGGTGGACGACAACGACGGCAGTGGCAACAAGTGAAGAAGAAAAAGAGGGAAGAATAACAAGAAAAAAGAAAAAGAAAAGAGAGAAAATAGGGACCTTGATTCTATAATTGTTCCCAGAAACAAAGAATCAACTTTTTTTTTACTTCTCAATTCTATTTCAAATCTACTTCCGAGAACAAAAAAATAAAAATTTATTTCCGAGAACAAAATTTTTACCAAACATATTTCTGTTCCAAATTTACTTCCAGGAACGAAAGAATAAAAATTTTCACCGTTGGGCAAGTTAACAACACAGGCCCTTAGTGTTGCATTTGTTGCATGCAAGAGAACTTATTGATCATCATTAGATGTGCAATTCTAAGACTACTCTCTAAGGTCTGCCGGCTTCGTTTCCTTCTCCCTCCACCATTCCGAAACTCCAAAGCTTTGTTCAACCTTCATATAGCAGGAGGTGGGAGACAGATCAGGTCGGCTAAGTTTTGGCCATGAAGATAAAGTATTCGCCTATGATTTCTACCATCATTTCTTCAGCATTACGATTCTCCTAGCGTGTGCTGTTAAGAAACATATTTGAAGATACTCCGCTTGTTATGACTAGTGGAGCTGGAGATGGAACTAATGGGCAATGGCGGGTGCCGTTTAGCACAAATTTCATGAATTCTTCATTGTATTTTTATGACAATTTAGTGAGATTTCTTAACCGCATCCCCTCGCGCCTAGATTTCATAAAATTTACTTAGATGCAAGTGACTCTGGGTTGAATCCGTGGCAATTCTTGGCTTTTGATTTATGACTGATAATAAAAAAGTTGTGGTATGGGACCAGATTCGTAACGCTTTCGTGCCAGAAAAGAAGCCTCTGTAATGAATGGCATGGACATTAGTACGTGTTGATGGTCAAAATATTCAGTGGGATCAGAGTCGATGAAACCTTTGGGTGTTGCTTTCAACCTGGACATTGCCGTTCCTTAATGACTTCTGCGACTTTGAACTAACCATCCTTATCAAATTGAAAGCATGGTGATGCTGTCGGTTGCCTCTCCTCTTTTAAAGCCAAAACTCAATAGAAAAAGAGAAGATACGTGAGCGACGAGAGTGGTGGTTGTAGTCTTGTAGAGCGCTACATCAGTGCATATGTACTCATTTACAATTATAGATTGACGCGTTGATGCAGAATAAGAAAAATAAAAATTTCGTTCAAGACGACAGCATCGGCTGGTTGGCGTCACTGGCCGGTTGGCTAGGTCAGGCCATGTTCAAGCCCCCCATATAGTTTTTCGGCCTCTTTCTTTGTTTTTTCTTTTGCAGTTTGAACTGGAAGTCATGATCGTCATGATCGTCGTAATCTTTAGCTCGCGATCAAGGTTCTTGGTTGGGTTGGCAGCTAGATCCATGGATGAGCTGGCTCAGAGCCATGGATGAGCAAGGCTTGCAGCCATGGGCGAGGACAGATCTGGAGGACCAATCTGGATGAGCAACTCAGGAGCGATGATGGAAAGCGTGGAGGTGGTTCGACGAGATGGTGCTGTCCAAGTTGAAGGGCTGGTGATCTTAAAGCTTATAAAGAGCTCAATGGCCAACCAAATTTGGCCTTGCAACGTTGACGATTGCCGTGGACAAGTGAGGCTCACCCGGAAGTCTTGCTTGCACATGGCAAGGGAAGAATAAATTTTTATTTAACATCGCATCAGCAAACACAGGTCGATCATGAGTGGATTGTAAGAGTTTTCCTAACGTCGACTACATTAATTGATATTATAATTTATTATTTTTACGGTTATCGTAAAACAGGATTCGTCTAAGGTGAGATAGAAAGTTTCTTAATTAGTCTAATATGAGGCTGGCTAGTGTGGGCCGAGTTGAACCTGACTCGTAATAAGGGAACCTAACTGAAAACTCTATAAATAGTGCTCAAGTCTCTTCTCTAACCCTAATTCTCACATGTATCCTCACCCAAAGAACTTTTAGCTAACGCTAAACGTGAGAGGGGCTGCCTCATTGAGCTAGTGATACGAAGGGCAATAGAAGAGAATGACTTGCGCGTGGAACATTGTGTTTCCGCTTTCACTTCAAAAATGATTGATCTCAAAACAAACAGATGTGTTAATCTTTCTACTCAATCATGCATGTTCTTGTTCTGGTTATGGAAATCTTGGGATTGCGTGATTTACATCCAACATGTGGTATCAAAGCAACCATAACTCTAGAACTCGAACGCATAAGATTTTTGCCCTAATTTGAGATTTTTGAGATTTTTCGTTCAATAAAAACAAAATAAAATTACATATTCGAATTGGGCTTGACGAGACGAGAAGAACCGTAGGCGGCGCGTCGCCGGAGGAGGCCACACGCGTCCCCACACACGGCCACGTACCGCCTGGGCATTGAACACGCACCGCACGTGAGCTCCATGCGCCTCGCACTCAAGCCACGCGTGTGGGCGCGTGGAGCCTCCGTTAGGCGCGTGGGTGGTGGCGTTGGATTCGTATAATCATTCTCTACGTCGTGGTGTATTTATTTTACATATTTGATATTTGTATGGATGTGAAATTACATACAAAACCCTAAATACTTGTATTTGTAGTGTATTTTTGCGTATTTTTCTTGTACTTTCTGTGACTTTGGAAGTACAAGTATTGGGTTACAAGTATGTTATCACATAAACATTATAATGATGTAATTCATTAATAAAAATTAAACATTATTGTGAATTGAAATTGGCTTAATGAGATACAACCATTATGGGATAGTAATTGAATTACGTATTGAGGTGATGAAAAATAAAAGATTATGAAACTTTTGTTGCTCATGCATCCTTTACATGTTGGTAACCTTTGAATGATTGACATCTTAAGAACCTGTGACCAAACCGATTGTACTAATTAACACATCTACTGAATGTGGATAATGCATGTCAGTTAAGTCATTACATATTGTACCTAAACTTATTTGGTCACTGGTTAATGTCCATTAAGTTGAATATTTTTTATGGTTAAAGAGTATGACAACATTTACGCAGGACAATAGTAGCTACTATTAAAGTTTTCATATTTAGTAATCTGGTTTGACTCAATTAATAGGCCACTGGTTGATTACAATGATAATTTGTCACTTAAAAATTGACTAATAAATCGGTTGTTGGCATTTGAGTCATTTTTTGCCTTATGAAACTCATGAATGATAATAGATCAACTGTCAGGCTTGTCGATTTGATGTACTCTGTATTACTATTGATGTTAATTTGTGAAAAATCTTCTGGATTAACATTCTTTTTATGTTGTTCTAGTAATCTGTAATTGAGGTGCATAAGATATGATTTATTCTCTGTTATGAGAAGTTTATTATATTGCTATGATCAATGATCTCATTAGAATCTGTCTATCAGGTTCGCT
This sequence comes from Eucalyptus camaldulensis, assembly GCA_019915185.1. NCBI lineage: Eukaryota > Viridiplantae > Streptophyta > Magnoliopsida > Myrtales > Myrtaceae > Eucalyptus > Eucalyptus camaldulensis. The sequence goes on from JAHSVA010000014.1 coordinate 1,485,947, forward strand.
ATATATATATATATATATATATATATATATATATATATGATTAATTTTTATTAATAAATAAAGCAATTTAATTAGCATGATATGTGATTTTAGTGATTTACTACCCCTATCACTAAAGTTAAAATCACATGTATATGGTGTATATGAGAAATAAAGTTTATATCCCTAGTATAAGAGAGTTTCAATGATTCAATTGAGTAGTGCTCGCCAAAGTGGCACGCTTGATTGGGTTTGAGAAATTTCGGTCTCATATGCTGATTGGGATGTCTCCTAGTCTAATGCGTGGTCATACTCTCAAATGAGGTAATTGTGTATTAGTTCATGGAGAGATACATGATGGTGTGGTGGATAAGTGACTGATCCTAGTGGTTCATATGCCCAAAGGTGATGAATTCACGAATATTAGAATATATTCTCATAACCGCTATCATGTGGAGAGTGTAGAACTGCATGTCATATATTCTACCTAAATGTGATTATATGATTATGCGTGTAACTCTCTAGATGTGTACTTGTACGTCAAGTTACACGGTGCTCACATAATGTTAATTATATACATTGCTTTTTTTCAATTACATTTTCTGTAATTAATAAACTCTACTATTATTAAGGTTTTTACTGCTTTAAATTTTAAGTAGTAAACATATGATTTGCTGCTTGGAAAAAGAGTAATAGAATTTGCTTACTATCCATGAAGCGTTCAATTCAGGAAAACTTGAAAAGTGGCTTGTCTATTGACTGCACTGCTAAAAGATGATGAAAGCTTTAATGGCTTGAAGTTATGTTTTATCGAATACTGAAATTAAGACACATCTGCAAAGATTGTTTTTAAGTTTTAATGACATATACATCTCGTATATGGTTGAAGAGGTTGTTTCCAAAAAAAAAAATCTATTTAAGGAATAATCTCACACGTCTAAAGGAAGAATAGAAAAATTGACAATATTGATATTTTGTCTATTCTTAACGGTTATCTAAAGACTTCTATAGATTATTGTGAAAGTAAAATTATCGAGATAAATAATAAAACACTTACAATTAGCCTTAAAAGGTTGCCAGGCTTAATAGTAGCTGTAAGTATTTTGGCAAGTATGACAACACGAAATAGCTTAAATGGTCATTTGTCAAATACTTAGTAGATTCCTAGGGTGGTGACTTAATTACTATGCCAAAAAATCCTGACAAAAAGATTTGGTCGAAAGGTATAAATGCATCATATTGAATATGGTGATAAGTATGATTAGTAAGACTAATTTATCCGATCTTTTATGGGCTGATATTTTGAAAGCAACCTTTTCACATACAAAAGTTGTTCCATAAACTTCTTTTGAGTTATAGACTGGACATAAATTACTTGAATCATATTAAATTTAGAGGTGCCATGAAAAAGTAAGGTTATCTAATCCAATATTAAGTGCGTTGGAATTTAGATCCACTATGAATTATTTTATATCTTACCCAGATTATTAAAAGGAGTATCAATTTTATGACCCTAAAGAATGTACAAGTATTATGGAATCACATATTGTAAAGTTTCTACAATTCAACATAATTGTAGAGGATAGCTACTCTTAGACTATTAAAGATAATAGTACGATGGAAAATTACTGTGTCTTTGTCTTTGTCTATACAGATAATTGTAGTATATACAATTATGGGATCTCCTATACCATAGACTAAACTTATTGAGGTTTAAGGTATTATTCTTAATATAATTCATGATGAAATTTTTTCAAACCTCTCAAGTATAGAATGAAGTGGTTGTAACTTTACTTAGGAGATTTATTATGGAAAGACGATAAGTTATTCCATTAAATTATATAGTCTATATGTGAGAGCATGACCGTAATATCCACTACATGGTTAATTTAGCGACATAAATAAATGTTGTTTTTTATCCTCAATCAAGTATGTGATTAGATGCCATAAAATGCGATATACAATCTATGAACCGTCATAGTGTTTGCAAACTTACTTACTTGCCTAAAGATCACAAGTTCATTAGTTACAAATTGGCATACAAAACTAAAAGGATTTCAAAGAAAGATTGTGGAGTTTAAAACTAAACTTGTAGCTAAAGTTTTCACTCTGAAAGACGGGTGAAATTTACAGTGAAGAAATAATTATTTCTTTCAAGTATTTTTTAAAGATTCTTTTAGAGTGAACGTGACATTAATAATTTATTTTGATATGGAGTTACTCCAAATAAATAGATACAAAATGTATAAGTGCAACTAGAGAATTTTGTAGCAGATTCAAGTAAACTTGTGTGTAGACTAAAAAGTCTTATTCATGATTTTAAGCAAATTTCTAAATAATATTATTAAAGTTTCACAGTGGTGTTATTTTGTTCAATTGAGAATAAAGTAATTCAATATACTGTAAGGTCAGTGGGAGGAAATTTATTTTTCTCATACTTTATGTACGTGATATTTTGCTTACTAGTAGTGACCTTGAGGCATGACATCTTTTATCATTTGTACTAAGATCCGTAAGGATTGTTTTCGCCATATTATATTAGATTTTCTCATATAAAAACATCATTGCAAATTAGGAATTACTCCTATTGTTAAGGGTAATGGATTGAATCTATCACATTGTCTTTATTTAGATATTGAGAAAATCTAGTTAAAGAATATACCTTGTATCAGTGCACTTAAAAATATAATGTATACTCGAATTTGCACTAGAATAAATATCGTCTTTGTGATGGAACTTTTAGGCAGATATCAGTCAAATCCAGGACATGATCATTGGATTACTGCCAAGAAAGTTTTAAGATACTTAAATAGGACAAGAGATTATATTCTAATTTATAGACATGTTCAATTCTTGCAACTAGTAGGATATTTAGATGTAAACTTTGCCGGTTGTTAAGATGATATGTGATCAATAACATAATACATATTTATGTTAGCAAGAAGTGCAATAAATAAAGTTCTATGTCATCTTCTACTATGTAAGTAATGTTAGTAACATTCTTTTAGGCTGTTACTTAGGGTATTAGGCTCCAGAACCTCATGAAGAAGTCGATTGTTTTTAACTTTATAGATATACCCATACGGTTGTATTGAGATAACAAATTTGTAGTATTATTTATTTACTACAGATGTCTCAAAAGGTCTAAATATATGGTAGTCAAAATTTTTTGCCAAAAGGAAATGGTATAAAAATGTGACGTTATAATATAACTAATTTTCTCAGATGATATGGTTACAGATCCACTAATTAAAGGCATACACCCATGTGTATTTAAGCGACATATCATTGACATGGGCCTAGGAGTATCATGAGATGCTGTTATTTAGTAGGAGCTATTTTGGCTTTATTCTGATAAAGTTCACATATGTGTTCATTACACTTTGTAGTGATTTGATATGTATCAACTTTTGCATTCAATGAAATATTTTGAATGTATTGTTATTATGTTGATAAAGTCTCAAAATACTGTATAAACATTGAGTGAAGACTAGGGGCATCCGGTTATTAGCCTTGTGCATATGCCTTGTTATATATAAAGAAAGGTTAACCGTAAAGACAAGGCGTATGTGGGTTTATTTGAACCATAAAGCATTCTCTAGTGGCACAAGTTTTTGTGACACCTAAGGTAAGAGAATGGTGACCGACAAATGGGATCTCTCTATGAGAGATGTTATTCATTTGCCACACTACCATATTAAATTCATATCAATAAAGTTGAGAGCACTCATAACCATGGAAGGCTCTGTGTGTATACATGCAGTTACCGCCATAATTCGGTATTTAAGATTATAGGATATGATTGACTATTAAGAATTATCTCTGGACCAATGTGCGTACATATTGTACGATTTCAATTAATATAATCCAAGTGCGAGAATGTAAGAGTTTTTATAATGTGGACTACATTAATTGATATTGTAATTTATTATTTTTACGGTTATCATAAAATGGAATTGATCTAAAGTGAGATAAAATATTTCTTAATTAGTCTAATTGATAGTGTAGCCAAGTTAAGCCAGGCCCATAATGAGAAGGCTTGGCTAAAAACTCTATAAATAATACTCAAGTATTTCCTCTAACCCTAATTCTCACATGTATCCTCACCTATGGAGCGTTTACCTAACGATAAACATGAGAGGGAGGCGCCTTATTGAGCCAGTAATACGGAGGGTAATAGAGGAGAAGGACTTGCACGTTGAACATTATCTTTCCACTTCTACTTCAAGAACAATTGATCTCAAAACAAATAGGTGCATTAATCTTTCTACTCAATTATGCATGTTCTTGTTCTAGTTATGGAAATCTTAGGATTGCGCGATTTGCATCCAACATGGATGTTAGTAAATAATACTCGCCACATTAATTACTGAGGTAGCCATTTACAATGATTAAATGTTTCCTTGCAATAAACAATCCTAAATTGGCCAATGTAAGTTGCTGCACATATACATACATACATACATACATACATACATACATACCATACATATATATATATATATATATATATATATCTAATTCAAGGACTTTCAAGAAATTCATATTTTGTAGATAGTTTTTTGCCCAAAAATATCAATTCCTAACATGCTATATATATAGCTAGAGAGAGAATAAGAAGCGGAAGCATAAGTGCTCATCTCCTCTTCCTCTTCTTCTTCTTCCTCCTCCCTTACCTGTCACTTTCTCATTGCAGAGTCTCTCTCTCTCTCTATCTCTCTCTCTCTCTCTCTCTCTCTCTCTCTCTGTGGCTTTTGAAATCTCTCCGATTCACATGCATTTCGCCCTCGATTCGGTTCTCATCCTCCCACCCCATTCTTTGATCTCTTTTCCTTTCTCCCCCTCCCCCCCCCCCCCTTCCATTTCTCTAGAGGTGTCAAAATGGGTCATTGACCCATTTTTGGACTCTTATTTTATTTACATGGTCGTATATGAGTCAGAGGCTTTTAAAAACCCAACTAAAAATGGGTCAAAAAAGTGAGTCTGATTTAAATGGGTCGAAAATATATCAAAACTTATGACCCATTTTCGACCAATTTAAAATGTAAAGTGGGTTAGAACCTTAGAACCCATTTTTGAATTTCCAACCCAAGCCCCACATTTTTTTATTTTACAAAAAGTCAAAATTATAATTATTTTTCATATTTCAATTTTCTTTTCTTTTCTTTTGTTCTTTTGGTTTCCTTCTTCCTTAGCCTGTGGCCAGCACAAGCCAAGCGAGGCTCGAGCCTCACTGAATCTGATGAGACTCGAGCTCGTCGGTGTCAGGTGGCGCCTCGACCTTGCCAAATTAGCGAAATTGAGCCTCGCTAGCAAGCTGGAGTCTCACCGAGATCTAGCGAGACTCAAGTGCACTAGCGTCAGGCGAGGTTGAGGCCTCACCAGCATCGAGTGAGGCTCGAGCCTCAAGCTGAAGTTCACCTGTGGCCAGTCGTCAATTGTCATTGTGGCCAGCAGCTGATCGAAGAATAAGAAAAAAGAAAAAAATAATAATAAATTATATTTTAAAAATAAAAATAATTAATTAATTATATTTTTAGAAAATATAAAAAATTTTCCATTAAATTTGTATTGCATAAAAGTGTTTTAGCAATATTTTTTTTATGTGAAACTAAAGTATCAAGATTATACTACCATATGCAAGGAGCAAGATTAGATAGAAATCATAACATATAAAATAGAAGAACCAAGCTAAAATCGATTTCAAATATGCAGGTTTGAGCTAATTTTGCAAATCTAGGTTTGAACCCAAGTCAAACAAATAGGTTGCATGCCCGTATTCAAGCCCCGACACTCATCGCATGCAAGATCTACATGACACATTACTTGATCCGAGTGAAAGTACGTAGCATGGGCTTTCAAATGCAACAAGCATCATAGAGAATAACCAACTGAATACATCAAAACGACCTCTCCAAGAACCATAATGCAAAACTCTTGAAGAGATTTCAACACTTTAAAAAATTCCAGCCTCAAAATCAGTTTTTTGGATTAGTTTTCCTCTTGATTTTTCACTATTAAAAAATCTTTGAAATCGAACAAAAATACATCTAGGATACTTATATTGCTTCCTCGTTTCTTTTTCAAGTGTTTCTTAGCCGAGGAAACCAAAAAATTATCCTCAGGGGGCACGTGGAAGTTGGCTCTTTCAAACTGAAAATAAAATCTACAAAAAAAAAAAGAACCGATAACGAAGGTTTTAGCTCACCTCCAAAATTAGACTACATGACTTTTGTTGTTGGAAAAATGAACACCAAACAAAACTATATATATTATAGTTTTGGTTTCAACTCATGGTTTCCCTCATTTGTCTCTCAATTTTCCCAGCATAACTCGTTTTCCCTCACCCGTGACCAACCGTGTTCACCACTCGGAAAAATTGTCAAGCTTTCTCGACCCACTAGGAGGGTAGTTTTCGGGGGGCTTTAGGATACATTCCCGAACTCCATTTTGGACATGCAACATATGGATGGAAAGATCTTTGAGTGAAGTTTAACTTTCTAGTTGAAGTTTTTGGCTAATTTTGGCCGCAGGTGTATGAAAATCTCACTTTTCTCTCTCCAGGTCGGTCTTGAATTTCCGGGTCTCCCTTTTCTAGAGTTGCTTCTAAGGGCCTCTTTGGGGGACGACCGTGAGCTCTCCCCTCTCCTCCTCGTCTCTTACCTCTCATCCCTCGAAAGACCTTGCTTCAGTGATCTTATCCCCTCCATTAGAGGATTTTTTGTCTATATTTTGTCCACCTACCAAGCCTTTTAATAGGCCTACTTCACCCACTCTTTGACTTAATCAATTTTTCCACTTCTGCAACTATTGAGTGTCCGAATTTAGTGCGATTTTCCTGTGCCTTCAATAGCTTATCTCTGACCAATGTTTGTCCACTTGCAGTACCAATGATGGTCTTCCATCACGTGCAGATATCGGGCTGGTTGAGCAACTAAGGAGGATATGGTGGGGCCACCAAGTTGCTTACTCAGCAACTCCGAATTGAGACCAACTCGTGGACTAAATTTTGGCTGCTGATTTGAGTGCTTTAATCATTAAATTGGCTGCAGTTTTTGATCAATTAGCAAGCTCATATATAGTAGTTTAAGATCTTGACTATTTTTTGCAATTGTCTCCACCCAATTTTGCAAGGGAGTCCCTCAAAGTTGGCCATTTTCTTGCCCGATAATGCTTAATTCAATGCAATTTGGTCCTTTTTGCCTGATTAGATTAATTAGACCTGACCCAAGTTCAATTTCAATTCAATTGGAGGCTGAGACGATGATTTAAGGGCTTAGGCACAAATTTTGCAAAATTTGCGAATTGATCCCTCAACTTTTGAAAATTGCATTTTGGCCCCAACTTGCCATTTGGATTCCAATCTGACCTCCTAGGCTTGGCTAGTCACATTTAGATCATTGGCCCCAACTTGCTCTTCTTCTTCTTTTTTCGATTTCCTCTTTTTTTTCTTTTTTTTCTTTAACATTTTTAATTAATTAATTTTTTTTTAAGGAAAAACATCTTCCATTAAAACACTATATTAAACACCTAGATAATCTATATACAGGAATTTGACATGGAATATTTTTGGGCAAAAATTTAGGTGTCGACAAGTCGTGAGTCTCTCTCTCTCTCTCTCTCTCTTCTCTCTCTCTCTCTCTCTATTCTTGTGTTGGTTCCCACATGGTCCACATCGTCCTGTTTTTGTCATTCGACGTATTTACGATAAATTCAGGGGATTTTCTTTCTTCTTTCTTTTTTCTGAATAATCTTAGTACACATATGCTTTTGAGCCGGACTTCTGAATAATCTTCTTCTTGGTGATTTGTATAGGGTCTTTTGCAATCCCCGAAACGTAAAGAGCACAAACTGAAATGAGTTCCAATTCTATTCCTCTATTTCTACTTGTTATGGTATGCTCGTCCCCTTGAATTGCCCACTCGGGGGGTTGGTTCTCCTCATCCACGATGACGACTCAACAACCAAACCCCAGGCGCAATGACACAAAGGTCGCGTGAACTGGGAAAGCCTAACGACGAACTGATCTGAATCGACAATGGTAACCATTGCCAAGGGTCGACCAGGTGAGCAGCGACAGGTGTCCGGAGGTGACCAAGCAATCAGAGTCCTTATTTGCAATGGTTAATATCACCAAAAAAAATCTAAATTATTACAATAATGATAAATTTATCCCAAAAAAATCTTGATATACCTATGCTTATTTATCTTTTGTTAATCCACGTTAAATTTTAAAGTTGGATGATATATGACATTAACTCAATTGATACGATAAATTCACACGGGAATTCATATCAATTTAAATTTATAGAATAGGAATAGGGAAACGTAGGTGAGGGCAAGAAAATGTCTCTTTGGAAGCAGGCCGAAAGCCTAAGGCCTGCCCCTCCTTTTCACCAAACTCCATGTCACTCCCCTGCAGAAATCAAAGCAAACGCAGCCCTTCTAACTCTTTTTAGCCTCATTTATTGGTACGCGCTCATATCCGTACATTTCTATTCTTCATATCAGTTTGGTTGGGTCAATTGGAGCGCCTGTAAGTAGGGGAGATTATCAGACAAAGAAAACAGTAGGGGAGATTATCTCAGATATATTTGTGCCACGTGCATCTTTTGCTTTTAGGTTATTTGCCAATGTTCGTTCCACATCATGTAAAGTCTTCTGTTCTCCTTCATCAAAAACATCCCCCTTTTCGTCTCCTAAAATTTTCTAACAACGGAAACAGGTAAGGTAATTTGATTTTTTTTCAAGTGATTTTGTACATATGAGGTAAGGAAGAGCCTAATAATTAGAACATATCTATTGGAACAAATTCTTCATTTTCAAGAACACAGCGGTAGGTGAACGATATCATAGTGTGGGTACTTTTCTGATTTTACTTTATTAGGGCGTGGATGGCCGATATAGGGGGTGGAATTATCATGGCTCTATCAAAAGTGAATCGCCAATGTTAACATTTTATGAAATTAGCTACCCCTTAAAATATGTACTTGATAAAGTTAATGCTTTAGGGAAGATCACAAAACTAGAAAAGATCAAAAGTTCCTCTTATATAGCAAGACTAATGAGGGCATTCTATTTTGCGAATTATCAGTGAATAACTTGGATGAAGGGTGTTAATTGAAATTTGATGTTTCTAACCCGTCACTTATTTTGTGAATTATTTGTGAATAAATTAGATAAGGGGCATAAATTGATAAGTATGTTTGATGAATTGGTGGGAAAATGTGTTGTTCATTATGTAACTGTTATTTTCCCCTCACAAAATCATGTCATTTATTTTAGACTCATTTAATTGGTATGTGCTCGTATCTCTACATTTGACTCTTCATTGTAGTTTTCATATTATTTGCAAACATTGAGTTCATATTTCCTTTCGTGATTCCATCTTTTAAAATTTTCTAGCAACGGAAAGAGTAATGTGATTTGATTTTCTTTTCCCAAGCGATTTTTTATGTTCTTGGAAGAAAATTTTTCTCTGAAAGTCATGGGAAATCTTTTAAAAAAAAAAACATATGTACAAATATTAAGAAAGGTTAATACAACGAAAAATCTCAAATTGGTACACTAATTGATATATTTATAATAAATTTATCTCAAACTAATTTTCTCACAGCAAAAACTCAAAAGTGCTATACATATGATAAATTTATTTCAAAGTAATTTTTTTAATTGTCAAAAAGTCTAAACTAGTATATTTATGACAAATATATTAGTTCTAAAGTGGATTAATATTATAGAAAACCACAAAGCTGATACAATTGTAAGAAATAGAAAATAAAATATCAATTTGGTACACTAGTCAATCGTTTCATGCTACCTAACTCAATAATTTAATAATAAAATTTAATGAAAATGAATATAGAGTAAATTTATTAACAATATATCAGTTTGGGATAACTTTATTAGAGGTATATCAATGTATTTGAAATAAATTTATCATAAAAGTAATTGATGTTTTGCTGATCACTGACAAACAAAATTCAAACTTGGATTAGGGATGGCGACGACGGCTTTCTTGCACAGTAGAGTTTGGCGGGCGACGTCGGCTTCTGCACAGTAGGGTCGGCGGGCGATTAAATTTACTCAGTTACATCTAAAACCCTTTCTTCTTCTGATTCTTCTGAACTCCCTCCCTAAATCTCAGTCTCCATTTTCGTCTCCTCCTCCTCCCCATGGCCATGGCGGCCACTTTCATCATCCCTAGTTTGTCCTCCTCCTCCGCCGCCGCCGCTCCCAAGCTCCGCCCCGCCTCCTCCTCCTCCTCCTCCTCCTCCTCTCGCCGGACTCCGAAGTGTCCCGCCGCCGTCCTCTTCCCCCGCATCGCCTCCCGTCCTCCCCAGCAACGGGCCTCCTCCTCCGCGATCAGATGCTCCGCCGCTCCTCCTCCCCCGCCGGAGGCCCCCACCACCGCTCCTCCTCCCCGCCCCGAGTACATCCCCAACCGCATCACCGACCCCAACTACGTCCGCATCTTCGACACCACCCTCCGCGATGGCGAGCAGTCCCCCGGCGCCACCATGACCTCTAAGGAGAAGCTCGACATTGCCCGCCAGCTCGCCAAGCTCGGCGTCGACATCATCGAGGCTGGGTTCCCCGCCGCCTCCCCGGACGACTTCGGCGCCGTCAAGGCCATCGCCCTCGAGGTTGGCAACGCTGTTGACCCCCACGGCTACGTCCCCGTCATCTGCGGCCTCTCCCGGTGCAATGAGAAGGACATCCAGGTCGCCTGGGACGCCGTCCGCTTCGCCAGGCGGCCCAGGATCCACACGTTCATCGCCACTAGTGCGATCCACATGCAGTACAAGCTGAAGAAGAGCAAGCAGGAGGTGATCGACATTGCCAGGAGGATGGTGGCCTTCGCCCGGAGCTTGGGCTGCAATGATGTCGAGTTCAGCCCCGAGGATGCTGGCAGGTTGTTTCCGAAGTTCCTGTCTGCGTGGCCTTTATGTTCTGACTTACTTGCTTCCTGGTAGCAGTTGAGTTTGTTAATCATCTGATTTGTTGCTGTCCAGTTAGTAGTTCCTCTTCAATTTTGAAGGCAGGGACAGCGGTGTAGTTGGGGCAGGTTATTTCCTTCTAGGTGTTATATATGGTTTCTTCCATTCAAGAATGGGTATAGATAAGTGACTTTTCTACTCCATCTAGAACACACAATGACGTGGTTTTTTCATTTGGGAATAGTGTACTGCTACATATACTCATGAGTGAATTTGCAGTTGTGACCTACTATAGCAAAGATCGCTCAATGTTCAGAGCCCTTCACCAATCTTATAAGAATTGGCTGTTTCGTTCGCTCTTGCGGTTGTTTCATACATTTCCTTTCCCCGAGGATATTTGCAGCTGCATTTCAGTATTTACTGCTGTCGGTGTCGCTAGCTTTTAGTGACAGGAATGCTGCTGCATGCACCTCCTATGGTGGATGAATATGATTGATTAATGGGTCGTATGAAGCTTCGGAGTGTTACGAAATCCTATTTGTTCTTTGATTTTGATTTTTTTAACCTTGATTTCTAACTAGATCGGAGAGAGAGTTTCTCTATGAAATTCTGGGTGAAGTTATCAAGGCAGGTGCCACAACTCTCAACATACCCGACACTGTGGGTATTACTATGCCTCAAGAGTTTGGTAAATTGATAGCAGACATAAAGGCGAATACACCTGGAATAGAAAATGTTATCATTTCCACACACTGCCAAAATGATCTTGGTCTTTCGACAGCCAACACCATAGCGGTAAGTGGAAATTTTCCCACCCTAGTTTAATGAAAAACTTTTAGTGAGCATTAACTTATATATTAGGACCTCTGAATTCAGGGTGCATGTGCTGGGGCAAGACAAGTGGAAGTGACAATTAACGGCATTGGTGAAAGAGCTGGAAATGCTTCTTTGGAAGAGGTGACTGTCGGCTCTGGCATGTATATAAGGAATGGATATGATTTTCAGTGAGTGATTATGTATATGAGGCGAATAAATCTGTAGGAAGGTAGAATGGTCATAATCAGGCAGATTTTCTTTGGATTGATGATTCTAGTGCAAATGACACCAATGAACGACAAATCTATTTTTGTTATCAACCCGAAATTATTTGATATAATCAGTTTATAAATAAGGACTGTAATAATGTTTCCAGTTATTTTATGATGTTTCGTTAATAGAAGAACTAACAGGCGCTTTTTAATTTCCAGCGTCAATGACATTATCACAAGTTCTGCTTTTTGATAAGCAATATTTATAGAGAAAAGGAGCTGGGTATTATATCTGTACATTTGAAGTATGCTGGCAAGGATACCTAGAAAACGAAAGGGGAAAAAAATGGAAGATGTACAAGCTTGTGTGCTGTTAATTCTATTTTTCTTGTTCCTTCCTCTTTCTTAAGTTTTTGCAGTTCTGAATGGTTCATGTCATTTCGACTATACTTTTCTCTTAGCATGCATCTTTCACTGTTGAATGGGAACTGAATCATGCTGGAATATGTAAAATTTTTACTCGTTCTGCTGCATCGCAGCAAGTAATGATCAATTCTTAGACTGTAAGATAAGAAAAGCTTGTTTGATGTGATCTGGACACATAGAAGCAACGTTCTGAAGCTCTACCAAGAGACTGAGCTCAATGATTGGATTTAGGGTAAGCCATACGGACGACCTTAACCTACAAAGGTGTGGTTAGATCTGTAAAGATAAGATTTGAGTATTTGTATCATAGTGAGGACCTACTAGCTAGAGAGAACCAGCATAATAAGTTCTATGCATGTCATTGGTGCTTGTACTTTTGATTATTTAGTGTCAATGCCTTCCTATATGTTTCCTGTTGCTGTTTGGTTGAAAATTGTTTAGAGTCCTTTTCTGTTCTTGTTTTGCTAATCTTCCTTACCTTTTGTCTTTTCTTATAAAAAAAAAAAAAAAAAAAAAAAAAAAAAAAAAAAAAAAAAAAAAAAAAAACTTACAGGTGGTAATGGCCTTAAAATGCAAAGGGGGGAGCATCTTGGGAGGTCTTTACACTGGAATCAATACTCGTCATATTGTCATGACTAGCAAAATGGTATATAATTTTGACTTAATACATTTGTTACCTTAATCAACTGTACTTCTGATATCTGTTCAACAATTTTATAGGTAGAAGAGTACTCGGGCTTGCATGTACAACCTCATAAAGCTATTGTTGGAGCTAATGCCTTTGCTCATGAAAGTGGCATCCATCAGGTCAGTGGCTATGAACTTTGAGTTCGTGGCGTGTATTTGTTTACTTTTCTTGAATAATTTCTCTAGTAATTTCTCTGGCAATTAATTTTAGATGCCTGGCTATTAATGCTCTTGGTGTAATAAATCTCCTTATTGGTTACTTATTATATGGTGTGAAAACTTTTGCCATCATTTTTATTGTGGTCCCTGCCGAAACTAAGGAGCTTAAACTGATATCTTATGGTCTTCTAACGTTGCCCAGTCAAATTTTCTTTTTTTCTATTGCCTAGTTTACTGCTGGATGTGGAGTTTAACTTCGACATTTTTACCTCAAGACATTGATTCTAGAAGCAGTAAATACTATTCTTCTAGCTTTTGTTCTCTGTTCCAGATGATGTTTTCTTTAGCTGCTGAACTTGGAGGAGCTGATTTAAGCTTTGGTAGCATTTTTAGGAGGTCTAAGACTGACATTTGGTGGTTGTTGATGTGGTTGCGAATGGTGGATATGCTTGGAGGTGCAGCGCACAATCTAAACATGTATAATAGATAACAGAGGATTTGTCAATCTAGGAAGGAATAGAACAAGAATACCAGGGCCGTGAGGCTGTAAATGGTCCAATCAGAAATAGATTGTCTGTAGATTGACCCAAACATTTGCATAATGAACACCACTTTTGAAGAAATTAATTGAGCCAGGGTAAGGATCTCAGAAACTGCAACTTCTTTAGATCTTTCAAGAACCAAACAGGTCTTTAGTTTTTCTCTTATTCCTATTTGAAAACATTGAGAATATCATTCTGTCTGTCTCCTAGTTTGATGAAGACTCTTTTCAATTGCTAAATGTGTCCATTTTCTTGGTCGCTGCTGAAAATATAAGTATAAAACTTAAATATCTCAAGTAATCACACTAATTTCTTGGAATTTTAGTTCGTGCTTTGATTTCTCATTCCAATTGACAACTGAATATATTTGAGAAAAAATTGATGACAACTATCGTATTGCCTCTAACAGTGTTTTTTTTTCTCTATAGGACGGAATGCTGAAACACAAAGGTACATATGAAATTATATCTCCTGACGATATTGGACTTGAGCGAACTAATGAAGCGGGCATTGTCCTTGGAAAATTGAGGTGAGGTGTTCTTGTGGTGATTGTGTCAGTTCCTTTGTAAAGGTTTTGGTATGCTTTAACTTATCAAATGTAAATACATAGCATAAAATTTGTCAATATATTGCTTACAAGAAAGGGTCACACTAATTCCACTCCCAAATTAGGTCCATACAAACCCTAAAAAATTAGGTGACAAAAGTAGCCTCATGAGTCCTGCACCCATCCGTGTCCCTTAACCTGCTCAAACTAGCTTCTTGACCACATGCCAACACCATTGCTGGCCTTCATGCACTGCCGCCATCATACAGTCGTCACTTACCTCTGCTGCCGCTCACATATTCACGGTCAAATCTCTTCTCTCTTTCTCGCGAGCGCACGCGCGCGCAGGCACGACTCTGCTCTCGGCCATGCCCTCGACCACCAACCCTTGCTGCTTCAAGCTTTAAGCACACTCCGCCATGATCACTTGGATCAAGGCTGTTTGAAGTGGTCAACCTTAGATTGACCTGGGACTGATGTTGTGAGGTCTTGGCAAACCAAGCACATGGAGGTGCAGTCAGAGAGAGGGAGAATGGAGGACAGTGAGAGATCAGGCATCAATAGCAATCTACAATTGAAATCAATGGAAACCCAAACAGCAGCAACTAACGACTTGTAGCTTGGTCTGGAGCAATGGTGTTGGTCTGGCCGAGCTGGCCGGCGAAGCAGTGGCTCTGGATTTGCATGTGTGCTGGTGCGGTGCAGCTTTGGTGTCTGGGAAGATGAGGAATTATTGGTGATGGATGATAGTGAAAGAAACTCGTTGGTGAAGTGATCATGATTGCCACGAGGATCTAGATGGTGATGAGAGGGTCTGTGTCCGTTGTTATTGGGATAAATGTAATTTGTTTGTGTTGAAAGTGGACTTGCAGATGATCTGGGTTTGCAAAAGATAGTTCTTGAAGGGGACTGTAAAGTTTTGTCATGGATCTAAGATGAGCGAAACAGATTAGATAAAAATCAATGACCTCCTGCACATAGATCTCCTTGAAATGGTTCAAGTGTGTTGTAAAACCATTCATGCACCAATCTGGCCATCATTAGTTCAAACTCTAGTCTGAATAGAAAAAATGGTAGAAAAGTATATGCCAGAAGCCATAACCAACAGATATTTATGGCCCGTGCATACCCAAAAAGAAATTGATGAACAGGGGAGAAGCTGAAGGGCACAGGAAGTAGATGGACGATATCAAAGTGTGGGTACTTTTGTGATTTTACCTTATTTGGGTATGGATGGAGCCGACATAGGTTTGGAATTATCCTGGCTCTATCAAAAGTGGATGGTAAATGGCAACATTTTCTGAAATTAGCAGCCCCTTGTGATATTGTACTTGATAAAGTTAATGTTTCAGGGAAGATCACAAGACTAGAAAAGACCAGATTTCTTCTTATATAGCAAGACTAGTGAGGACATTCTATTATGTGAATTATCAGTGAATAACTTGGATAAAGGGTGTCAATTGAAATTTGATGTTTCTAATCTGTCACTTATTTTGTGAATTTTCTGTGAATTAATTGGATAGAGGGCATTAATTGATAAGTATGATGATTTGGTGGGAAAATGTGTCATTAACAATGTAGTTCGTTTATGTGTAACTGTTATTTTCCCCTCACAGAATCATGTCACTTCCTTTGTGCATTTGGGTTGTCTGAAGTTTTGAAGTTTGCTCTTACATATTCAAATATGTCTTAAATTTATTCTCTTTCTTGGCAAATCTATCTGGTACAGCGGGCGCCATGCTTTGAAAATGAAACTTGTAGAGGTAGGCAGCATTTTTTTACCTACTTCATGTTTGCCCTAGTTGTGAGTTTCCTTATCGTGATCATTGTCTCATTTACTATCTGCCCTCTTCAGCTTGGTTATGATATTGATGGTGAACAACTGGACAATATCTTCTGGCGGTTTAAGGCAGTAGCTGAGCAGAAAAAGGTGGGTAAGATGCTGTATGTTTGACCTTCTGATTTTACTGGATTAATATAGTTCCATAATTTGACTAATTGATAATTTGTTACTTGCATTTATATTAGTTATACATATTCATGGTGTCACACTTTTCAAGCCTTGGTTGGAATAATACAAAACAGAACATCATAGAAAATATGATTGCAACTTTTTTTGTCTGGGTAAGAGGAAAGTGGGCACTGTTGCTGCATATCCCTTCCATCACTGCAAGTGTCTATTTTAAAGATTTTTGCAATTATCTTGTTTTATTCTTTGTGTCCTTGTGAATCCATAAGGTGGTCAGAGCAAAATGGATAGCTTAAGTCTTTTTCTTGCCATGTTTAGTTCACCGGATGGTTGGTTCAGGTCTGCTGTATGTTACTGCAATGTGAACCATTTTTTGTACTCCTTTTGTCTCAGCATACATGCACATAGATTTAGTACGCACATCATTGGTAGCATGAATACCAAGTCAAAAAGAACTTAGAGACCATCCCCCACCTTTTACAAATGGCAGCCTGTAGAGACGATTAAGCAGCAATTGAACAGTGGACATTGACAAGAAAGTACTAGTGCACAGAGTTAGACTTGAACGGGCAACATCAACAAGAGAATCAAATGCTCATCTGGCATTCCACTTGAGTAGTTAACACCTAGTTGCAGGCATTTTATAATTGTGGCTGAACATATGTTGAGTAGTAAGACTTGTAAGCTGCAAAAGTGATGCAAAGTTTTCATATGGAAAGACAATAATAAGTTCATCCCCTTTGCGAGTTGTGGCATTGTATGCTTGCTTCTTTTGGCTCTTAGGAAGGCGTGTTATGTGACTGCTTTCTTTGTTGCGCTATGTGCCAGAGAGTTACTGATGCTGACATAAGAGCCCTGGTATCTGATGAAGTTTTCCAACCAACGGTTGTATGGAAGCTTCATGATTTACAGGTATATCTGCCTAGTTTTTCCAGCTTATACCGTGGTGATTCCGATGCCAATCCATCTGGTTTGAAAATCATAGCAAATGCCATGCAGGTTACATGTGGAACTCTTGGTCTGTCGACGGCGACTGTGAAACTTATCAGTGCTGATGGAAACGAGCATATTGCTTGTGCTGTTGGTACTGGACCTGTGGATTCAGCATACAAGGCTGTTGACCTAATTGTTAAGGTTTGAATTTTCGATTTTGTCCTATTACACTCATATTGTATTAAGAAGTCAGTTTAAAGAATACCTCTACCAAATGTTATTTTACTTTTGTAGTATCATTGTCTTAGAAGTAGGATATGTGTAGTGTTAATTTAATAAGGAATGAATAGGGAGAACACATTTGAATTTTGTCATTGTAACCAGGTATGGAAAGCTGCTCCGTGAAAAGATATTTTTCATCTAGGTACTCTCAAATTTGGGGTATAGTATAATCATTTTTTATTATCAAATTAACATTGCAAAAGATTATACGTACCAAATAAAGTTGACAATATTGGAATTAATTTTCTTGAGGGTTGACTTTCAGTTTCAGAATTGACAGATGTGCTACCGCATTATGCTGAACAGGTACCTGCAACGCTTCTTGAGTACTCCATGACCGCCGTCACAGAGGGCATTGACGCAATAGCCACAACACGAGTTTTGATCCGTGGCGAAAACAATCACATATCTACACTTGCTTTAACTGGGGAGACTATACACCGAACCTTCAGGTACAGGAGCGTCTAATATGTTTACAAATCATGTTGTTTTACTTCATGTAAACTTCAAGTTATTGCATTTATTGTTTGCATGCCAGTGGTATTGGGTCGAGCATGGATATTACAGTTTCAAGTGTGAGGGCCTATATTGGAGCATTGAACAAGATGTTGGGTTTCATGGAGCTGACTCCCTCAATGTGATAACAACATGAAGAGTCCTTGAGTGTTTTCTACACATTCCTGGGGAAATGTCTTCAGAAATCTATTTATCAAGGATTAACATTTTCAACCACTTCGCTCACCCTAAAGGCTATGAAGAAAAATCATACCCATATTGGTGAGCTAGCCTGAAATTCTCGAGCTTGTGTCTGAGGAGTGTCTTAGTTGTGTATTATAGACCAGACAGTTGGTGTCTCCAATTAGTGAGCTGTTTAGATGTGCCAATACATCTTAGTTTACTTGTTTTCCTTCTCTGAAGGATTGGATTTTTAACTTGTTTTTCAAGCTCTCCTAAATTTGTTGCAATTTTTGACGATTAGTGTTGCATTTGTTGCATATAAGAGAACCTATTGATCATTATTAGATGTGCAATTCTAAAGCTACTCTCTAAGGTCTGCCGGCTTCGTTTCCTTCTCCCTCCACCATTTCGAAACTCAAAAGCTTTGTTCAACCATCATATAGCAGGAGGTGGGAGACAGATCTGGTGGGCTAAGTTTTGGCCATGAAGATAAAGTATTCGCCTATGATTTCTACCATCATTTCTTCAGCATTACGATTCTCCTAAGGTGTGCTGTTAAGAAACATTTTTGAAGATACTCCGCTTGTTATGACTAGTGGAGCTGGGGATGGAACTAATGGGCAATGGCGGGTGCCGTTTAGCACAAATTTCATGAATTATTCATTGTATTTTTTTGGTAAGGAATTCTTCATTGTACTTTTATGACAATTATAGTGAGATTTCTTAACCCCATCCCCTCGCGCCTAGATTTCGTAAAATTTACTTAGATGCAAGTGACGCTGGCTTGAATCCGTGGCAATTCTTGGCTTTTGATTTCTGACTGACAATAATAAAGTTGTGGTTTGGGACCAGATTCATAATGCTTTCGTGCGAGAAAAGAAGCCTCTGTAATGAATGGCATGGACATTAGTACGCGTCGATAGTCATGATATTCAGTGGGATCAGAGTAGATGAAGCCTCTGGGGATTGATTTCAACCTGCGCATTGCGGTTCGTTAATGACTTTTGCGACTTTGAACCTAACCAACCTCATGAAATTGAAAGCATGGTGATGGGATCGGTTGCCTCTCCTCTTTTGAAAGTCAAAAGTTCAATAGAAAAAGAGAAGATACGTGAGCGCTACACCGGTGCATATATGCTCAATTCCAATTATAGATTGACGAGTTGACGCGGAATAAGAAAAAAATTCGTTGAAGACGGCAGCGTCAACTAGTTGGCATCACTAGGGGGTTGGTTAGGTCAGGCGATGTTCAAGCCCCCGATGTAGTTTTTCGGCCTCTTTTGTGATTTTTTCTTTTGCAGTTTCCAACTGGAAGTCCATGATCGTCGTAATCTTGAGCTCGCCATCAAGGTTCTTGGCTCGGTTGGCAGCTAGATCAATGGTAGAGGTGGCTCGGAGCCATGGATGAGCAAGGCTTGCAGCCATGGGCGAGGACAGATCTGGAGGACCAATCTGGATGAGTAACTCGGGAGCAACGACGGAAAGGGTGAAGGGCTAATCTGGATGAGGTGGTTTGACGAGATGGTGCCGTCCAAGTTGAAGGGCTAGTGATCTCAAAGCTCATGAAGAGCTCAACGGCCAACCAAATTTGGCCGAACAATGCTGACGACGGCCATGGACAAGGGAGGCTCCCTTGTGAGTCTTGCTTGCGCTGGCTTGGCTCATCTAGGGGAAGAACAAATTTTAATTTAATATCGCATCAGCAAACACAAGTCAATTATGAGTGGATATGGATAAATAATACTCGACACATCAGTTATTGAGATAGCGATTTACAGAAACTGAATTTTATTTTGAAGTAATAAATCCTAAATTGGCCAATGTCAGTTGCTGCAAAATGCCATAATCTAATTCAAAACTTCCAAGAAATTCATATTCTGTCGACAGTTTTTCCCTAAGAATAGAAATTTCCTGCGTGCTATTATAAAAATAAAGTAAACGATCTTATCAGTTGGAGCTAGAGAGAGAGAGAGAGAGAGAGAATAAAAAGCAAAAGCAGAAGCGCCCATCTCCTCTTCCTCCTCTTCTTCCTCCTCCTCCCTTACCTGTCACTTCCGTTCCAATCTCATCACAGAGTCTCTCTCTCTCTCTCTCGCAACAGACAAGAGACAAGGCAAGGATTACAGAGGGATCCCAGGTAGACTCTTCCCTCAAATTCGGTACGTCTCTCTCTCTTCTTCTGCTTTTGAAATCTCTCCGATTCGCATGCATTTCGCCCCCAATTCGGTTCTCGTGCTCCACCCCATTCTTCGATCTCTTTCCTTTCATCCCCCATTTTTCCATTTCTCTTCCCCGACCGATCCGCATCGCATCCCGCGTCGCGTCTGATCGTGCGTGTCTTCTTTCATGGAACGCGGACGCGAACCCCATCGCCGAGGTTTAGTCGTGAGTCTCTCCCTCTTTGTTCTTGCGTCGCTTCCCACATGGTCCGCGTCGTCTTGTTTTTCTCGTTCGACATTTTGGGATGAATTCAGGGGATTTTCTTTTCCTTTCCTTTTCTTTTTGTTTTTCCCTTCCTCTGCGTCTCTTATGCTTCTCCTCGATGGCTTGCTCCCGAAGCTACGTTAATGAATGGTTTTGTAGGACGATCTTTAAGGAATTCTTGAATTTCGGGATGATTAGGATGAGCGTTTCGAGTTCTACGTTGCTCGGTTTATGAATCCGGATGGCCTCTTGTTCCTAATTCTTTTGCATTACAAATTGGTTGGGGGGAAGTTATCTGGGTATATGGAGAGGATGGGAATTCAATCTGTTCTGAATCCTCCTGATTCCTAATGGTGGAGATGGGTTTTTACATCCTTGATCAGTAGAACTCAAAGTTTTGTCCTTGATCAGATGGTATCTGAAAGTGGATAGCTTTGCTGGGTTTTATCTTTTCGATCCCGGATGTTCCCGTCTTTTGCTTGGTACGATGAAAGATTTATCTGTCTTGCAGGCACATGCGCCTCCTCCAGGTTACTTTGTTCACCTGGAATATCGGAGAACTCGAGAGAGCCTTCTCTTGAAGAAGAGTCCTAGCAAGAAAATGCGTCGGTGGCTTTGTTGTACCTGTCAAGTCGAAGAATCTTACGCTGCAAATGATGATGAGCTACTGAAAAGCCCAAGGAACCATGTACATGGTATATTTCTCAACATATTCTGTTCCGGAATTACCCCTAGTCAATGATTATGAAAGGGTAGCTCCTCTTCAAGCTGATTTTCCATAAAGTTTTCTGGGAAAAGTCAAAATTTTTGGTCCTGATAAGTAGGTTTCTTGACCCATCAACTTCATAAAGGTATAATACTGCCTTAGGTCACTGTTTAAATTTTGACTAGTTACGGTCACCATATAGGCATCTTGATTTAATGAACCTGCGTCCCATACATCTAAAAATTGAGTACTTTTGGCTGCAATTATTAAAATATCTAGCATGTGAACTTAAATGATTTTGTGCATCTGGCACATGCTAAGACGTCTTGTTCCTGCTAGTATTTATTTTGGCCTACTTAGCAGGGTTCTGTGGAAATTATTTATTTTATTTTTAGCATCTGGAATTTATTTTTAGTCTTTGTTTCTAGAAGAGTAAGGTCTTGGCAATATAGGAAGTATTTAAGCAGAGAGACGTCATACACTTTAGTGAAATAATTGAATAAATCAAGCCCCAGGACTTCTGTATATTCATTTTCTAACTGTTTTACTATGCCTAATGACTGTCTATAGTACCTAAAGATCCAATGGAAGCTAACGGATATCTGGAATGTCTGATGTCTTACTTTGTTGTTTCCTCCGTATTGTAGACTGTAGTTATGCCACTAGTCCCAGAAAATAATTATTCATCAAATATTAGAACAATTGAAGTAGTTGATACACTATTTCAATCCCAATGAAGATAATTGTGTTGGAACTTTATGATTCTTGGTCTTCACATATTCTGACAAGTAGTCCTCTCAAAGGCAGTAGAGTGAATCCTTTCTGTCATTCTGTTCCCCTTATCTTTTTTCGTCCCAATTTTGGCACAGGGCCCCAAAAAAATTCAAAGTTGTCTGCTCCTGTTAAACCTGAAGTGCAAAAGTCAGCACCACCTATTGAGGTTCCTGCTCTGTCGTTGGATGAACTAAAAGAAAAGACTGATAATTTTGGATCAAAGTCATTGATTGGTGAAGGATCTTATGGAAGAGTATATTATGCTAACTTAGATAGTGGGAAAGCTGTGGCTGTCAAAAAGCTTGACAATTCATCTGAGGCTGAGTCAGATGTGGAGTTCCTGACCCAGGTATGTGCAGAATTTGAATTCTAGTTAACACCATCTCAGAAAATGAATAACTGTATTATTCTGTTATGTTATTCAACGACAGTAGATCCTTGATTGTCATGGATGTATGCATTCAGGTTTCCATGGTATCAAGGTTGAAGCATGAAAATTTTGTACAGTTGCTTGGTTACTGTGTTGAAGGGAATCTTCGTGTGCTTGCATATGAATTTGCGACCATGGGATCACTACATGATGTACTACACGGTAACTGAAGCCTACTTGTCTTTCGTGGGTTAACGCTTTCAGGATAAAACCTGTAGAGATAAAATATTCTAAGTGAAGGGATTATCACTTTACAGGAAGAAAAGGAGTTCAAGGTGCGCAACCAGGCCCTGTCCTTGACTGGACACAGCGAGTGAGAATTGCTGTTGATGCAGCGAGGGGATTGGAATATTTGCATGAGAAGGTTCAGCCTTCTATAATCCACAGGGATATTAGGTCTAGCAATGTGCTTCTTTTTGAAGACTTCAAAGCCAAAATTGCAGATTTTAATCTGTCAAATCAGGCACCTGACATGGCTGCCCGCCTTCATTCTACCAGAGTTTTGGGAACCTTTGGCTATCATGCTCCAGAGTAATGCATCCGAATCTCTCTTTTCTATTGTATGGAGGCTATTGATGAGTATATTGTTTGGCCGTAATTGTCTATCCAGCTGGATGCTGAAAAATTGTGTGAAAATTTAGAAAATATGATATAAGAACTCACTTTGTATTTGGGTTCAAAAGCAATTTTGCGGTTCACAAATCAATTAGATTGGCTCATCATTGGGCAATCACTTGTTACTGAAATTATCCTTCTCTCTAAACCCCACATATCCTTCAAAGTATTACTTGTCTTGATAAGAACGGTCAATTTAAAGCTTGATTTTTTTGTTGTCTGTCGCCTAAAAGCAAATTGCCGTCATAGAGTATGCTTTGATTGGTTCAGTGATTGGTAGATTGAAATGTTTCAACTGTAAATGGGGATGATCTACCAATTGGCTGTGATCTAGCTTAGAATCACCCATCTTCAAATGATAATATCTAGGAATAAATTCTTCTGTTTCCCTGACAATGTAATAGGTTAATTGTTTTGAAGAGATATCCAAGGCCCTAAATGAAGATCAAGGTCTAGCTGAGCAACTTCTACCAAACTTTATCTCACCCCTTGACATATGCTTGCTAGGTGCCTTGGCCCAATGCACCATACAGCATTTTGAAAAGTGCCTTAAAAGTGTATATGTTCTTATCCAGGGATCTTTTTCCTTTCTCTGGAATGCTGTAGCTGATTCTTAGTCATATACTTGTCAGGTATGCGATGACTGGACAATTGACACAGAAAAGTGATGTGTATAGCTTTGGAGTTGTTCTTCTAGAGCTTTTAACTGGGAGAAAACCTGTTGATCATACCATGCCGCGGGGACAGCAGAGTCTTGTTACCTGGGTGAGCATTTAGTTTCTCTTATAATCAGTACCATTGGCGAGCATTCCCTTTCTGGGTTCATCGAAATTTGATTGCGCAAAATTTATGGGATTTAGGCAACTCCAAGATTGAGCGAAGACAAGGTTAAGCAATGCGTAGATCCAAGGCTTAATGGAGACTATCCTCCAAAGGGAGTTGCCAAGGTAATTTTTTCTTCTCTCTCTCTGTGTATGTTCGCTCATGTATCCTTGTATATTACATGATCTGCATGTGCACCTTGACGGGCATGTGTATGCACGGTTATGTTAGTAGCTACTGAGAAATCTCATTGGTTCTCCACACTTCCTGGATGATGCAGTTGGCGGCTGTTGCTGCCTTGTGTGTGCAATATGAAGCAGAGTTTCGGCCCAACATGAGCATCGTTGTCAAGGCTATGCAGCCTCTGCTGAAAGCTGCAGCGCCAGCATCTGCTCCAGTGACTTGATTGAAAACGAATTCGAAGTCCTTCCGCCTCGCAGTATCATCTTATGCATAGTTCGCTCCATATTCTCTGGTGCATACGATGATGATATTTTCTTTTTTCCTTTTTCAGAGTAGAGATGATGGGTATACATTATTTGATGAGTTGTGTTCTCTGACGGGAGATTGTATTTAGAATGTGAGCGGCCCATGCCAAGCAGCTGCTAAGGCAGTCAGTGCCGGCATGACGCTCCGTTAGCTTGTCCCTTTCGTCGTAAGCTGTCTTCTGTGGACATATATCTTCAATTCTTTCCAAGTAAATTTTACTGGCTGTCTCGTTCACTTCCGCATTGATTTTGCGCCTTCTACTCTAATCAAAAAACGAGGGAAAGGCAAAGTCCTGAAGAAGGAGAGCCTGCTTTACATTTAGCAGGTAAGGAGAGTAGTATGGCAATTGGTTTAGAACTGGAAACGGTGAATCAATGCCCCCATTGACTTGAGGGCTTGAACAGCTTCATTGCCATATTATTCTTTGGCCTTTCGGGAATCACGTGATGCGACAACATGCATACAAAATCAATTGACTTCCAACTTGGATGATGAAAGTAGACAAGTGTGGGAAAGATTCGTTTGATAATTAAGCATACATGATTCAAAGAGCAAGGTTCATGGACCTAAATTGCTCGATGATCACCTAAATATTCTCTCTTCTAAATGAGCGCTAGGGAATTTAAGGGAATTATTAACATGAGAGTTGAACGAAAGAAATATCACAACGCTATCAAAGCATCAAATCAAATCAAATCATAAAAATATAGAAGAGAAAATGATATAAATCAAATCAAATCATAAAAATATAGAAGAGAAAATGATATAATGGGCTTTTGAATTTTAGCGGTTTTTGAATTTTTAATTTATTTAATGTAATATATAATTTATAACTCAATGTGAATTGTAATTTTTGAATTTTCAATTTGTTCAATGTGATTTTAGATTATTTTGATACATATTATTGCCGTCCTTCCATCGAACATTTTTATATAATTTGAGGACTAAAATAAACATATATCAACAGTGTAAAAATCACATTGAATAAATTAAGTGTTTGAAGATCACATTACATATTGAGTTAAAATTCAGGGATCGTATTTAACAAATTAAAATTTAAAAATTACATTATATATTTTATCAAAGTTTAACAATTATTTATGGATGTGGAATTATCTTTTTCGATTTTAACACACCTAAATGCTATAGAAGTTTCGTCTAGATTTCTATGGTTTTGAGATCTTTGAAAACCAACTAATATAAATACACAAAATGAAATTACTCACTCGCCTCTCTTCCTAGAAACTGCATCTGTTGAGAAGCTCCTTAAACCCCTTCTCAACCCTCTCTCTCTCTCTCTCTCTCTCTCTCTAAAATCGACATGGCCGACTCCATGGATTCGCCTCCCATGGCTTCGCTTCCTCCGGTCGCTGCGTCCGGCGGTGACGGCGCCGTCGCAACCTTGTGCCCAGCGCCGGAATCGTGCGGCCGTGCTTCGGATTCGCTGTCCGTGGAAGTTCCGGCGACCGGCGTGAACGGCATGGGCCCGTCCAGTTCTCCAAAGGCGCCGGAGTCGGCCCGTGTCCGGGAAGTCCTTGAGGAGAACTCTGCGGAGGAAGCCAAGAGGGGTTCTGCTTGCGTAGGTATGGGTGATTCGTCTTCTTTGGATATGAATGGGGATGGGGAGTTTCTTGGTGAAGGCGAAGTTTCCGCAAATCTTTTGGAAATTAAAAAGCAGCAGTTGTTGAGTGATCTTGAAGGCGGGTCGATCTTCAGACCGGTAGCCCAGTCGGAGTACGTCGCTGAGGAATCGCCGGATATTGGTGTGATGATAGGGGGTGCTACTGATGGAAACAAAATTTCCGGGGAGCTGGTGCATACTTGTGACGAGGTGGAAGGCGACGACGGAATTGACGGTTCTCTCAGACGTTCGTTGAAGATTCAAGTCATTGATGACATTGCGTTGATTGAACCCGTGTTGTTCGCTGGAATTGGCAATGGGGGTGACATGGAGATGGGAACGGTGGCGAGTTTTTCAAGATGCACTGAAGTGAGTTCTAATAAATGTGTGAAAGAAGCTGCGGATGGAAAGAAGACTAAACGTCCTCGGAGGAAAGGGAAAGGTGCACAGAGAGAAAATTCAGTGCATTTTGACGAACCTATAGATGCTTGTCGAACAAAGGGAGACGGAACCAAAAGAAGGTACTCGAGGGAAGAAATGGAGGCCCTGAGGTTTGTTAATATGTCGGAACAACGAAAGTTTTGGAGAGAGATTTATAATGGCCTAGGCCCCGTGGCAAGAGAGTATGCAAACCTTGCAAGCTCTAAGCATCAGGCGCAGTCTTCTTTGAGCTATCATTGCCAGCGTCAGTCCCTTGGGAGGGCACAGGATCCTGGTATTCTTGGTGAGTATTATCGCTGCACTAACTCGACCCATGTTATTTCTTTAGCTGTATTATAATATTATATCTTTGGATGAAAAGGGAAGCTTGAAATTGAATTAACGAAGGTAGTCTTTGCATAAGTTGTTTTACATCATCTTGGATATAAGAATTTCTTACAGTGGCCTACCTGTTCAATTTTCATTATGTGATTATCATTGATCATCACATGACAATGGAATCTGCATTCGTGAAAAAATTCATTTCTGCAAGGCATTATATTGTTTCTTTTTTTGAGTATGCATCATGCACCTTGTTCTCTGCTAATCTCCTTCAGCTGTTTCATTAGGTTGAAATTGCAAGACATGTGCTTTTGGGTTTGAGAATATTATGCTATAATAAGAAGCTTAATTTTGGATTCTCATTAGAGGAATGCTCTAGGTTGGTGTTCCACTAGAGATAATGTTGCATGATCTTGCTTTTTATGGTGTTTGAGGACCTTCTAACTATTATTTACATAAAGTAGAGGAAACACTCAAGGAAAAACATTCTTACGATGTGCATGAATTTGAGAAGCTCAGGCTTGGTCCAATTGTGTTTCTTAAATTTGAGAGATGCAACCGAATGAGCTTTCTCTGACCATGCTGTTGTGGGGGGGTGGTCTTTTGAGTATGCTGTAGATATTATTTTGACAACTAAATTTCTTCATGGTTGCTTTAGTCTACCAGTGACAAGGCAGACTGATGTTTCATTCACAATCTTCTTTTTCCTCCCTCTTCATCCTTAGCAAATTCTGGTTTTGTTTTCATTTTGCTTTTCTTTAGTGGAGACTCAGTGAATATGCTGAGATTCATGATACCATTTGCAGTTGCGCTGATGACATATAATATTTATGAAGTTAATGTTTCCTTGATGATTTGCACCCTCAGTAAATATTCTTGTTTACATCCAGTAAAGGTCTATTATTGAGGGTGATCAGATTAAGCCTGATTTCTCAGGCTCTTTTTTGTCTGATTATCTTTTTCATCATAATCAACAGAAAAAGCTCGTGTCAATCTCACTGTTCTTCCATCTCTGTTTGAATTAATACTTTCCTCTGTTTATTTTGACAATATTCAAACTCAAAAATCACTTTATAACCCATTCCTTAAAATAATCATTTACATAGTCATCTGCCCGATGTGTCAATTTGATGGTTCGAATTTCTGTTCTGAACAGGTGCAATTGCTGGAAGTTCAAGGGGGAATTTCTTTGTTCCCACACTAAAGACCCTATATGCAACGAATTGGTCATTTGTTTCTTGATTACTTCTCTGTTGTACATTCAAAGCTACTGTCTACTGCCCTTGGTGTATGGGCAGACATCTTTGTTCATTCAAATTGTGGTGGAATTGTAAATAAATCACGACAAGCAATTCGTTTGTAAATAGAACTGGCTTTTGCAGCAGTGTATGGATTCATATTGTGACCTTTTCAATGACATGTGGGACAGTATTACTCTTATTCTACGCAGCTTGCATTTGGATATATCCCTCGTTCTATGTTTATGTTCCTCTTGATGCAAAGCAATTTCTTTTAAGAAAACTTGGATTTTCTCTTTACTTTCAGGTGAAGGGTGTAAAGAACAGGTTGGTATTGTACTTGAGAACACAGAGGACAGTAAAACAAACTTTGTGAATCTGGATCCTGCTTGTGGTCAAAATACTAGTTGTGAAGATATTGATATAATAGAAGAAGGGGGCGAGGAAGATAGTGATGACAGTGATGAATACTTTGCTAACATCCAAAGACCAGCCTTTTATGTTGAGGGAGAACCCAACTTTGATGCTGGGCCTCCAGAAGATGGGTTAGAGTTTCTTAGGCGAGTCAGGTATATTTTTCTTATTCACCTTAGATATTAAATAAGTCCAATTCTCTCAACAATGTTTGCTAATTTGCCTTCCCACTCCCTTTCTGCTCCAATTTTTCAGTACTATTTAGTTCTGTGAGGAGAGTGAATGACATAAACATTAGTATGGTTCAGAGGGAAGGCTTCATGGACTATTGCCGACTGATCATTTCACCCTTTTTATTTATTTATTTATTCCAATATCAGAACTGAGAGGCAGATGGTGTTGCTTCAAGACTAGATAAGTTAGACATTATCAGTAAGTTCTAGAGATGGGAGAAAGTGGTTTGTAGATGCCCGCAAGCAGATGGGATTAGTAGAAGTGCCAATGCGCTCACGGTTAGAGGGCCTTTGAAGAGTGCATGCATAGGGGGTGACCTTTAAGAAGATTGATGTTATATGAAATTTAGGACGATATGGTAGCAATGAAGCGCAAAGACGTGAAGAGATACTTTAAGGACTCCCATGTTGAGTGATGTTGTGCACCTGGGTTGTATTTATGATAGTGCACAGATTGTGAGATTGAGACATAGTTTATAGGATAATCATATGCTAAGATATCTGGTAAAGGAAGGAGTGGTGTTTCGCTCGTTGAGAAAGCTACAACAAAGGTGATATTGAGCCTGTTAATTTGGCGTGCAGTACCTTTAAACTATCTTCTATGGTCATTATGGAAATTCAGTGGCTCTTTTAGCAGCTTTTAATCTGTGTGAATTTAGTAACTTGAAGTAATGATATGAACTGTATTTTTTTTTTCTTATTTACTATGATTCCAAAAGCCTGAAGCCAGTCAAGACTGTAAAGTAATTTTAAGCCTATCTACCTTCCACATTGAAAGTAAAGGAATATGCAATGATTTGTCTAAAACAAGCTGACCATTTTACCTGTATGTAGTGGGGTCAATTAAATCATCAAGAATGATCCTAAAGTTAAGTTGGCAAAATTGGAATGACATATCTGGTTTACAGTTTGAAGGGGGGGTATCGTGAGCCTTGTAAAGCTGGATTGATAATTGAGGACCCACCAAAGAGAGCTTCATTAGATTTTTGCCTTCACACTCGCCTTAAATTGATCCTTCTGAGCCATGTATCTCATATCACGACTCTTGTATTATTCATTCGAATGGTATATATTAGTTATGGGGAGCAAGAGATATGGTTGTGCGGTGTCTCTGGATTGGAGAGGCAGATATACTTTGTTGTGTAATGCTCCTCTTCCTTCAAACATGTGTAATGCATCAAGTTACCTCTGTTCACAGCACATTTTAGATTTTACTAATGAGGATGAGGAATCAATGTAACTGAGAGCATGCTTATGGCGATCATTGTTCAGGCTGATAATAACTAATGGATGGGTGACAGTATCCATTTTGTTGAGTGGATACTTCCTTTTAACGAGAAATGAAAGTGCAGTTCGTTTCATGTTTTTCTTTACTTTTGCCCACCTAACAAAATGTCCATCGGTATTTCATCTCATTAAGATGCACCAGGCAAACATGAAACAAACTCCTTTAGACTTAGTGCACAAAATTTATCCCTTAAGTATGCAGCATGTCGTCCAACCGCGCAATCACTCTTCTAGGGACCTCTTTAACAAGTCATCAGCTCGGTTGTACCCACCACTTAGTTCTTTCTGGCGTTTAAATTTCCAGCTTTAAGGTTTAGTGGTAAAATTAATGTTGGGAGGAAGAAATTTAAAGCATTTGGGTGGCCATCTACTTTCTTTTAGTGTAACCATATTTCCATGGTGGCCCTTTCTTTGTTTCTCCCATAAGTAGCTAATATTTTGTAATGTAGAAAGAAAAGCAAAGTGTCTTGGATAGTTGTCTTGTATGAATACTATCATAGGGGCAACATACAAATATGATAGTTCCAACAACGTCCTTCAACTATAATATAGGTCTTCTCACCGGGTTATTCTTCTAGCATTGCCAAGAATTAGGGTCAGAGCAAAGAAATGGCTTGATATGACCACTGTATGGTGAAACCTGTTGGCTCATACAGCCCCTGAATGTGCGTGCTGCATTCAAAAGACAAGACAGCATGACTACTTCTAGATGAAGGTTTACTCTCATTGATAATCAGGCTTCGTGCAAAGCTGATGTTTGCAACTCTGGAAACCAGTTTTATTAAATGATGGCAGCTCGTGCCGATAGTCTCCACACAATAGTCTAGCAAGGCATGGATGTATACATAACAATGACTATCTGATGACCTCTTACCCTCCTACCGAACACAACTCATAATGGCAGCTTGCTGTTCTTTTTGCTTTCTGATGTCGTCAATCCTTCATATGGTTTTCACTGCTTATAACTTGAAAGAAGAATTATTAAAGTGTTCTTGCACTAGTCTAAGACCTTTGGCAAGGCTCTGATTATATATGCATTGCCTTGTCTTAGGTGGGAAGCTGCACAGATTCCAAATGTGAAGGTCGCCAAGCTTGATCAGAGTAAATTCCACAAAGAACAGAGCGCTTACATGCCTGTAATACCTGAGATTGCTGAGTGTCCAGAACATTTGATGCCACTGAAACAATGGGAGGACGCTTTTCTTGCGGATTTTTCAATGTTGAGGAGGGTATGCTCTTTATATCTTATGATATACGTGTGGTGCTCATCTTTGTATCTGGCTATATTCTCTATCATTGATAGCTATGTTCCTGGTGAAATGTCAGATGATATCTTGTGCATGCTGATAGGTGACAAGACAATATATGTTGCCATCCCACGCTCTGTTGTCCGTTACTCCTTACAACTGGAAAAAAGTGCTCATGGTTACCTTATTTTACAGGCTTTGTCAAGTGTTGAGGGTACCGGTGCTGAAATTTCAGGGAAACTGCAATGTTTGATTGAGGTCACGCAGGAGTGTTATGTTCAGCATCCCAAAAGTGATGCTTCTGAAAATTTCAACGACTGTCGAAATGCTGGGGAGGTAGATGAAGCAGTCATTAGCCCTAGCCAGAAATCTCTCGGCAGTGAAAAAAGTGAAGACCCTGTCTTGTCCACGATACTTGGGATGGACTCGGTGGCAAGGGTGTCCATGCTCAGAAAACGCATAAACTCGGTGGAAGATGCGAGCCTTCTTTCGAGGAACGATTGTCTGTGGCTCTTTGCTCTGTGTGCTGCCGTGGACACCCCGTTGGATGCCAACACTTGCGCATCTCTCCGGAGTCTGCTCCGGAAATGTGCGAGCTTGCGAACCCAGAAGGCTGAGCTGGACGACGAAGTTATAATGCTGAATATTCTGGCCACTATTTGCGGCAGGTATTTTGGGCAGTCAGATAATTGAAGCCTTCTGCTACTACTGTGGTTGTGCTCTATTTTTCACTTTAAACTCTTATAATATGTTTAAGCTTATGTTTCGTATTGACAAAATCCGGATTTCAGTTGAGTCTATTACATCTAATTTTAAGGAAAAATATCTCTACTGCAACCCACTTTCCCAGCAAATGGAGCGTGAGTTCTGAACAATGCCAAACAAGCCATCGTTAAGCGGCCTAGGGTGATAAGATAGATAATATAGAACGGCTTCAGGGGAAAAGGGCCCGTCAGTTAAAAATGCTAAAGCGGGTGGATCGATGAAACATGCACTTAAGTGGAGCAAATCTTATATTTTTGTTCAAACCAAGCCCACATATACAGAAAGCACGAGAGAGAGAGAGAGAGAGAGAGAGAGAGTCGACTTGAAATGAAAGTTGAATGTTGGAAAGGGGAAAAACCGTGGAAAAGCTTTACTTTGGTATATGGACAGTGCTATGCAAAAGGCTAGGTTACATCTTTTTGCAACAAATCTAATGTTCGCTTTTATCTGGGAAAAGAAGCCCAAGGGATGCTGTCAATGATGATCGACCATCGCCACCAAACGAAGGAAAGAGACACTACAAATCCCGCCACATCACGTAACCTTTCCTTCTTCCTCCTCTCATATTAGCAAAAGGCATATCACAAGAGTCACGACACATTTTTATCAATTGCCGTTTCCAACGAGAGAGGCACAAAAAACTTGTCTCCACAAATCCATATGTTACATGGGGCTTAATGCGGACACAAAAACCAGAAGTATCACCCGCTCTGCAAGTTCAGAACTATACGGGCACACGTTTCCCTCGGTAACGATCAAAGAACTGCAAAAACCAAACAGAACAGCATGTGAATGGGATGTTGTATGATGTCCCACATAAATCATATATTGGAATTTATGAATGCTCATTAAGTGAAACAAAAGGCACTTCTCACTTAAATAGATAGATAAACTTAGCCCCCAAGTTCAACTGGATAGACAAGAATATCTTTACCCTTTCGCCATCTGCTTTTGAAAATGCTTACCTGTGGTGTTTTCCGTTCAATCAAGGAGATCTGCCATTACAATTTCAAAAGTGTGTCCCCTACCCATCCAGGTGTAAACAAAAAGAAGCCATGATGGTGGGGGGTGCCACTCATGAAACTTACTAAAGGAAAGCAACCTAATTTGGCAATGCAAACCACTTTGCCGATGCAGGAGGCTACATTAATTCTTCTATTCCTCACATATACTAAATGCTACAAAATAAATCACATCTCTTAATCACTTTTACCTAATCACCTTTTTCTATGTAAAAGATAAAGATTAGGTATCATCGTTCCATCAAATCTAACGATGTAGCTCTCATGTCATAGCTCAAACTATATTCTCAAGTTGGAGGGAAACATGTAAATGGTTAAGCTGTTCAAATAGAGAGAGTCCACATAGCTGGGCATCACTTAACATTATGAGACGCACCATCCACTCAACCAAGCTTTCTAAAGAGATTATCATGATCAATTATTCCTCATAGTAGACTGAGAGTAGTTTTATCATTACATTTCTGGATGAACAGAAGTCCATGATAGCATCATGCCAAAACTACATTTGCTTCACATTTTAAACTTTCAGACCCTGTCCAGAATAATGTGAACTGAGTTGGACTACCACCAGTGTCCAAATATAAATCCTAGCATTTCCGAAGGACATAACTGATGATAAATGGAGTTTAACACATAATTAAATTTTCATTTTCAAAAAATACACGACTGCATGTATGAGTTTGAAACGCCAACACGCAAACAACTTTTTAGCAAGCCATACGTTAAAGAATTTGAGGACTGATGAATGTCATTATAGTTCATCATCCTCTGTTCATTTTTCACCAACTAGTTCGCCAAAGAACAACAAAGGCCATGCCCCTATCTTTATAACAACAAAAGTAAAACCACCAAAACTGCTGTTGCAATAAATCGACCAAAGGGCCTAAAAAACTGAGAAAACAGATACACATACCGATCTAATGTATGGCTGCTGAATCAACCAACCAAGGATAGGTATCCTTTGTAGAAAAACTGCTAGAGTTGGCCAGAAACCACTGCAGACAGAGAGCTAGCTTAGTTTAAGTTAAACAGACAATAATTTTGAGACTGCTGACAAATGAAAGGAGCAGACCTGAAAAGAACAATAAAACCATATGATTCCAGAATCATGCCAAGAATGGGCCATCCTATGATAACAAAGAAGAAGCCGACACCAAACGAGATTGTTCCCTGGCCATCAAGAAATATAGAAAATGTCAAAAGGAAGATTAAAGTGCAGGAGCATGGCTTTATATGCCGAGAGTTTCTATGAGGTGTCAGGAAAGACTTGGAACCTTGAAGTTTTGCCTTTTCATAAAGAACTGCAGGGTCGACTTTGGTCCTATAGTCAAAGAGACTCCTGAGAGGAAGAGAATCTGATTGAGAGGAAAAAAGGCCAGTTAAATGGAAACCCTATCAAAAGTAGGACAACAAGAACACAAGGAAAGATGTGCCACACAACAGAAGCCAGGTAAAGAAACTCACATTTCCCATAGCAAGCAGTCCCTTGTCAAAAAAGAAGACGATTCCCAGAAATGAGAAGAAGATACCAAATCCAGTCAAGCCTAGCCCGATTTCTGATTACAACAAAGAAATTTTAATGACACTGGTGATCAAGGGCACAAATACTGACTGTAAAAGAGAGTTTGAGTCCCACGCAAAGAGAAATGCATGTCAAGAGTAACACCTATCAGGTACCAAAACAGCAACTTTGTCTAGTAACTTGACAGTTACAGTCAGAGTCTCACACATTTTGAAGGACTGGTTTAAACGTTTATATGCAACATTCACCTACCAAATCTTCTTTCTATAGTCAGTTAAACCATAATTGGGTAAAGTGACAAAATTAGTAGAAAATTTTACCACTCAGATAGAAATAAAGACCATTTGAACTCTCCCTCCCTTTCTCTCAATCTTGTATTGCTAAATCTGCAGTGACAGCAGCGGGGTAGAGAGGGGGGGGGGGGGGGGGGGTGGGGAGGATTGGGCCATAACCCAGCACATCATCAACTGAATTTCCAGATGACACTCGTTCTCTTTATAATTTTTTGTGGACTGAAGAATTTTCAGATTAGACATAAATGGTTCGAATATGATTATTACGGTTTTCTTACTTGACCAGAAACCTACTGTATCCCTCCCCGCTCATAAATCATAAGCTGACATAGACTAGACATTCATATCCATCAAAATAACATTGATAAGTCCTTCATGTCATAATTAAGTTCAAAACTGAAGCAAGGCCAAATGAATGGATTAGCTACATCACATTGCCACACAGATACGAATACAGCATATAGCATAACTGACGGCTACATCTCACAAACACTCAAAACAGATCCAGCCTAAGTGGAGAGTCCCACATGACTTCATTCGACATCTATTTCTGCCAAAGAAAGTGAGAAAAACTAGGAGAGCACCCTCCGTTTCAAATGAAGTTGGAACCAACAATTACAGGCACTACTACGTATGTACCTAACAGAATCCTATTCCGCAGACATTTATCATACAAGAGTAATAAAAAACTTCAGAAGCGATTTTGCCAATATTTGTAGTTTGCAGACACGTACACCTACATCTTTGATTCGATTCACAAAACAGAGTCCCAATCCTCAATTTGCATGCCAAATACGACTCAACAAACATCTTACAAGACAGATATAAATGGCTGAACAGAAGGAACAACAGCGAAAGGAGAAGAGAGATCTCACGAACTTTTGCGGTCATTCATTTCGAACGAAACCATCGCGACTGCTACTGGCGGCGCTCCCGTGCCCAAACAGCAAGCTGGAATCGACAATAGAAAGAATCGACAAAAGGAGGAACCGCCAGATGAGAGCGAGGGAAGTCAAGTCGGAGGCGGCGCTGGGAATGAGGAGAGCGAGAGAACAGGTACCTCGGCTAATCCAAAGCAGGTGGAACCAATCGGGACGGAGATCGCGCGGCGGTGAACCTGCGGGGAAAGCGATGAATGGAATCGAGCAGAAATCAATCAATCAATCAATCAATCAATCAATCGACCAATCGAATCGGATCGAATCGGATCGAATCGAGCGAACGCGATGTTTCCGGCCGGAAAGCCCTAGCTTGAGCTCGGGGTTGGTGCTTCGCGGCATGCAAAGCGTGGGAATGAGGAACGGATCCGGAGCAGAGAGGAAGAAAGCGAGAGGCGCTCACCTTACACTGGCACGCAGCAGCAGAAGAAGACGGAGAAGAGGAAGAAGAGGAGGAGGAGGAGATCAGCGGAGAAGACGAAGGGAAATGGAGATGAGGGAGACGAAGGGAGAGTTTCGCGACTAACGGTTTCTCATTCCATGTGTATGTATGTATATATATGTGTGTGCAGCTTTATGATATCACCGGACGAATGAGAAAAGGGACAATGACACAGACTTTCACATAATACGTAGCTTAATCCCTAAACTTTTATTTAACGTGATTCTTGAACTTTAATTCAATATACAAATCTAATTCTTAAATTATATAAAAAAATATTTGATATTATTATTCTATAATTATTCAAAATTCAGGAAATATATCAATAAATTAAAAGTTCATAAATCACATTCTATATTAATTTAAAATTTATGGATTATATTAAACAAATTAAAGCTTATGGATGAAATTAGATTAAAATTCAGAAATTATTTATGTCAATTTCCCAGGAGAAAAATATGCAAAGTTCCATTTTATTTTTCTTTTTAGTTTTTACGAAGTTATTATTGAAAAATAATTTAATATTATCTTAAAATTTCATTCAGATGCATTTTCATTTTTTTGTCCAACGAGTTGTGTTTTAAAAATAATTTAATTTCCTTCATTCACTGATTTCAAATTTTAACTCTTTTACGTTGCTAGTCTGTTTGATTTTTTCCGTGTACTTTACTTTCAAGTTTACTGGATTTTTTTTTTTTTTTACTTCTATTAGTTACTATCTTCTTTTTTCCTTTTTCCTCAGTTTCTCCAATTACTGAAGCTGCATAAATTGTAAATAAGTCGTCTTCAAAAACATATATATTTATGGTTCAATAATATGTAACTCAAATAAATTTAGCATTTTCGCTCGATTGATTGGGGTTCACTAAACACTTTTTCCAACTGTCGCACTCGCAAGCACATCTCTCTTTAAAAACTGCCAACCGATGATAATGTGGTAGCGGTATTTTCCAAAGTCCAGGGACATTCTGTGGACGATTCCCTGCCTTCGAACATCAAGCAAAACCTACTTCTCAGTGTTCTCTTCCTTCACGATTCAGTAAATGCTTCTGCTATGTCCAAACTACTGCAAACACCATCCCTACTTCGAAAAGGCTCAAACATCGATGATCCTCGGCCATCTGCTGGGATGTGCCCACCATACATCCAAGCATAGGCCACACCAAAAACCCCCCACCCCACAAGAACAAATGAATGACCGTGTCGGCTTCCATGAACACAATTCAGAAGGCTAGATTGTGCTATCAAGAACACACAGCCGAGTGCACTCATCCGAAATGGGTCTACGGATCATCGTCGTAGCAGGAGTGAACATTGGGATATTACCAGAAAGAACCCGGGGCTCAGTTGACTTGAGATAAAAGGAATAACATACATGTATTGCCACAGAGGTAAAGTGGGGCACAAGTAATTGAACAACTGGTGGGCCTATACCAACCACTTCACAGTGAATTCTATAGTTTAAAAAGATGCTTATTGAGGACTGATCGATACATTTGCCAGTATGCTTTTCCGACAAGAATGGTATGAAAAGAATACAACGTACAGTTGCTCTTGTACCTGTCTAAAGCAAACTTATTGTTTACTCTCTACCTAGCTCTATGAAAGGCTTCTTTCATAATGGTCACCAGCACCATCATCAACAGAAAGTTCCTACAATGACAAAATTGAAAAAAGATAATTATATATATTATTGAACAAAGCCAGACAGATCCAAGATTGCTAGGATAGAAGCATAAATTGAGAGGAGGCCAAAGCATCAATGAAT
Source organism: Eucalyptus camaldulensis (assembly GCA_019915185.1). Lineage (NCBI taxonomy): Eukaryota > Viridiplantae > Streptophyta > Magnoliopsida > Myrtales > Myrtaceae > Eucalyptus > Eucalyptus camaldulensis. The sequence goes on from JAHSVA010000014.1 coordinate 1,523,929, forward strand.
GTCCAGTAACATTGAGGGTATGCAAGAAAGCTATAGAGCAGAACTACCAAAACCGTTATCGTAGGATTGACTTCAAGGAAAGTATCACAGAAAACGCACTCTTAAAAGTTAGCAAGTTTTACGTACAGGGAAGGTTGCACTTGAGATCATACTCACCTCTACCTGTGCAAGCAATGTATAGAAATGTAATGTAATGCATTAGGACATATTTATCTGCTATTCATGCTATCCATATGCACAACCCATTTCCTTAAAACAGATGGGCATTCTTCCAGGTCTGATGAACCTAATACCATATACCTATGATTTGAGATATTCACTATTTATACCTGTAAATATACAAGCATTCCTCTCATCCATCTAACCTAAAATGTTGGAATTGCAAATGAGTATTCTTGTAAGCTTGGAATTATAGAATGAGGATCTACTGTAATTTGTGTGCTCCATGGTTGTATTTCTTGGTAATCAGTAGGTGAATAAAAATTAAATTTGCTTCACAGGACCATTTTGAGAAAAAAGAAAAAAAGATAAGACATTGCATCACTTGTAGAATCAACAAGCTTTAAGTTCCATATTGGTTCCAAAAGGGTCCAGGCATATTGAAGGTTTTCAAAAATTACAGGTCAAATAGGTAAGTTCCAGCACAAGGCAAAATACGATCCCGACCTCGTACCCTGCACACACTCCTACCACCTACTTTATGATGATCACATGTTGTTTTGAATTTCATCCAAGGCCAGAGCACTAGGAGCAAAAACTTTGGCCCAAGCCCACAAACAGGTCTAGAGACCACGCAGGTGGTGCATATAGGCAGGAGGGAAATCGCAATGTCATGCTAAATGTGCCGAGTGATGACAATCAGTTAGTGAGATATTCCGAATATTTCCTTCACAAGTTTTCAAGTGCGATTGCACCACATAAATTCAACTTGCCTAATAGCCAAAGAAATCCTATAAGAGAAACTTCATAATGTTTTAGTAAAGAGATCATACCAAACCCAACGCTTCTACCAGGCTTTTAGGTCGCTCTTCACCACAAACGCCGACAAGCATGTTCAGTAGATACTCCCTCTGTTCCGGCTTTAATTGTTTTTCGAGGCCCAGAGCCACCATTTCCATCTCAGGCTACAAAAAGAGTAAAGGGATAAAAATTACAAACAAGATAAAGACTGCTTAGATAATAATGCAATTAAGTAACAAAAAGGCTACTTTTAAGAGCAAAACTGCACCTACTAACAGCTAATAAATTGGACATGCATAAAGCATATATCTATGTTAATTTTCAGTCATAAACAGTTGAAACAAGATAAGATACTTTGGTAACATCTGTATGTATAGAGCTCCTGATCAGGACCATAATTCTGAAAATGAATCAAAGCTTGTGGAATTAATAAAGTTTCTGACAGGGTACATACAGAAAAGTCTCTTGGAGGGAATATCTGGTGAAGAACACAAATACTTGACAGGTGAGCTAGTGCTTCAGAATGTTCACCTTGCATTTCCAGTGCCTGCAATAAAATGTGCAAGTTGCTTATGACGAAATCATGAGGTGGCAGAACATCAATATTGCCTTAGATGGCTTCAAATAGACATTTTCCCCATAACTGATCCACCCTGTGGATCTCTGGTTCTAGCATTCATTCTTCGTGTACGGTTTTACTGAAAACTTTTCAAAATAATAGTTTCATCGTCATGTTTCTTTTTCCTAAAAAGTATGCTTGGTACTAATGACAATTCACACAATCCACATACTTCCATGCACTTTATTTCAATTAAGATTCAAAACCAAATAAAAAGCAAGAAAAGTAGTTCACATAATTTCATTTTTCCTCACATTCCAGTTTGAACACAGTGAAATCAGCCCTCTCTTGTTCTCTAATATTCAAGGAACTGTTCTTAGTTTTCAAAATATTCAAGAACAGGATAGGCTACCAAACATGTTCCCAAACCAGTTATTTTACTTCCATGGAAAATGACACTCAAAACCGAAATATTTCCAATGACCAAATAGCGCTGATGTTCCAAAGTTCAATCCTGGATTAATCTAAAGTTCATTGCTCTTATGTTTTGCTACAAGAAGGGTTGTTACTAAAGAAGTTATGCAACCAATTTCTCCCACATCTCTTAATCAGTTTCCACCATATCAGCTAATAAAAGAAGGATTAATCTAAAGTTCATTGCTCTTATTTTTGCTACAAGATAATTTGTTACTAAAGAAATTATGCAACAAATTTCTCCCGTGTCTCTTAATCAGTTTTCCACCATATCAGCTAATACAAAGAAACAATGTGCCACTCAATTTAGGAATTCACACAGTCAACCTGATTACGAAAATAATTGAAACATCATGCCTTTAGTAAGTATTGTATGGGTTGAGCAATATCATAAACCACCTTTCAAGATATCAATCGTGTCATACAACTGCTATTTTCATTGCTTAATTTTATTCCTTGCACATGTTGTCACAAAGCCCAATAACGAGAAAGTAATGACACGCAGTTAGGCAGTAGAAAGTCACTTTATTCTTCAGCATAACTAGATTCCCCAATTCCCAGAAGTCACAATGGCTCACAAGTGCTACTTTGCATGCTTAGGTTGTGACTAGATACCAAACAGGAGAAATATTTACCCAGGCTTGTAGAAAGACAGATCGTGTGCGTGCAGCAACAGCGGCAGACACAATTCTTGCTGCACGAATGTTCTCAAGCCCTACGTTCCCAGCAAGCCCAGCAAGGAATTGCCTAGGATCTTCCCCATCTATCTCTAAAGAGATGGACCGACCTGAAGAACTATAAATTTCTTAGAAAATCGTAACTTCAAAAGATTAAAAGAGATGACCAAGAACAACTAGATAGAGGGTCCAGTCTAAAAGTACATACTGATTGCACATATTCAGAACAAAGTCAACAGACACACGGTAAAATGAATCGCGAGTATTTTCTGTGCCAAATGAGACTCTGATTCCAGAAGTCCTGCATATGCGACGCAACTGCTCATCCATACAGGCAAAGAGAAGTCCACAATGTCATTAAAGGATCACCTAATAAACAACTGGTGCAGAGGAAAAACCATTACACAACAAATAGAAACTATAAATATAAAAAACCCAAGGTGTGTAATTTGGTCATAGTATGGAGAAACTGAGATTATGAGAGGATGAGAAAATGAATCAATAATCTCTTTCTTGAGCTGGCATAACTGTGCTAATTTAAGGGCATTTAGTTAACCCTTATACAGCATACAACTTGTAGATGATGTGCACTAATCATGACAGGCTTCTTGGAACAGAAAACCAAAAATGCAATATTTCCTCAGTTCTTGGAAACTGATCATGAATGAAGCTGTCCTGAAGAGAACTGCCTTTCCCTTGGTTATTTTAATTAATTTTTCTTCAAAATTCCAAATACCATGTTTAGAAATAATTGTGCACAATCTAATAATTCAGAGCGAACCTTCTTAATCATAAAAATTTTCATTTTGACTGCTGAAACTTAATAGTAAAAGAGCGACAGGAATTACAAACCCATGGGAATTATAAACAAGTCAATAAAATGCTTCATGCCAAATAATTAACAAGTCAAGAGAACTAACTTGAACTATGTCAGCAATCATGATGTCCTTTCCATGCAATCTATTGTCGACAATCTCTGCATAACCATTTTCGTGAGTTGCCTTGAAGACATAATTGAAGGCAATCATAATTGAGAACATATAAGCAATAAATGTTTCCTGTTCACATGCAGAGAACCATTCAAATAATGTTTAAGAAAAAAAAAACTCTGGGAAGAAAAAATTTCCATCAAAGTTCGGATGTAACCAAAATAGCCGCACAAGGAAATTGGAAGCCTCAGCAGCTGCAATAAGTACTACAAGAATCTAAGCATGAACATACAGGCGTGTATCCTTTTATATGACCAGAAAGAATGAAAGCAAGCACCAGCAGTACCTGAGTGCAAATTCCCCAAATCATTGGCCAGCTCATAGTCCTCATCACATAAAGTTAAGAAATGCACAATGACAGATGAATAAACAACGCATACCGTCTATTCGATCACCAGAGATAAGACAATGAAGGCCAGACTATTAGCTTGTATTGCGTGATGCAGAGAATCCAAGAAGACCAAAGTTAATGCCTGCTAAAAATCTGACTAAGCAACAAGGAAGGGGACTAAAACAAATTTCTTCTGTACTGTAAATCCCATTTCTTCATAGTGTTAATGTTAGTGAAGGATTCCTAAACTCTTTAACTAAGCAGTCTATGCCCTATTCATATCAACCGATAATTCTAGAGCTGAGAACCCAATCCCACACAGTCAAACCTTGACAACAGGCACAAATTAAATTTTAGCACGGTATAATGTCTCTAACAGACTAGCAAGGAAACATCGAGCAAATCAAGACAGCAACAAGCACAGACCTCGCACCAATCTATTAGCCTCCCTCTGATAATACTCCTTATCCACCTCCAAATCTACGGCTGATGAGGCCATCATGGCTGGCCACCATTCAGGAAAATTCTCCTCAACCCGAGGCGCCATATTCCTACGCCTTCTAGGTGAAGACCTATCGACAGTCCCCCGTAGTGCAGGCGAAAGGGGATTATCCAAAACCCTGGAGCCATCGGTCTCCTTCCTTGTCCCCACAACCACCTCCCTGCCGCCAAGGCTCCGGTCTCTCCTAACCACCACAGCTTCATTTCTCCCATACCCGAACCGCGACCTAAATCCCAGCACCAACCGAACCACGACCCTGACCGCGAAAACGACCACGAAGCTCAAAGCCACCACGCTCCCGACGAATTGGACGGTCGACTTCCGGCAGGATATCACCATCTTATTATCGTCGTCCAACGCGACGAGCGTGCTCAGGTCCGCGTACGCGTCCCTGCCGGCGGAGACGAAGGCGCCGAGGCCGGACTTGGCGCGGGCGGACAGGCTAGTGAAGTCGATGGTGAGCTCGACGACGCCGTGCTCGTTGGAGGCGATGAGCGCGGGGGACCTGGCGTCGGAGGAGGCGTCGTCGGAGGCGGCGGGAAGGAGGTGGCGCCGCCGCCGGCGGAGGTGGCGCCTCGGCTTCCGGGAGCAGGAGACGGAGAAGAGGCGAGGAGGAGGGGGAGGGACGGGGTGGCTCCGGAGCCGGGGCGGCCATAGGCGGCGGCGGTGGTTAAGTACGGAGGAAGAAAAGGAGGGAGAAGAGGAGGAAGGAGAGAGGGAGAGAAGAGAGGTCATTGAGTTTGAGTGTTGTGGGAAATGAAAGAGATGAGACAAAAAGCAGAGGACACTCCCCAGCGCTTTTGGAGGAGAAAAGCCGAATCCACGCCAACCAATGGCAATCTTAGGATCCAACCTTGGTAATTTCACCATACAACTTTCTTTCAAATTCAGTCCACGTTTCCAATTATAAATTAGATGACTCTTTGACCCAAGAATTAGATGACTCCAATATCTATTGGGGTTTAGGGCAAAATTATCATTTTCATATTAGGAATTCTCCTTCTTGCTAAAGATCCAAAAAGAATGGCGGACAAGATAATTTCGAGGGAGTGTGTTTAGCTTAGTAATCTCGCACCAAGCTGTCTTTAATAAGATCACTAATTTGAGCCGTGCTACGAGGAAGTATCTAACGAATTGGTGCTCTTCTATGCCCACGAGTTGATGCCAATAACCTTGGACTTTAGCATTTTCAAATGCAACCGAGTGACTTTCCATAAACATTTTTGTTTAAGATCTTCACTCCTAAACAACATGTTCGTTGGGGCCCAGCTCATTTGGGGCATGCGGACTTTGAAGTCATCCCCACCTACTTCCAGTATCTCACTGGCAATGATTCATGAATGCAGCATGCACCTTTTTAATTGTTTAGGAACCATTTTGGAGAGGAAGCCATTTTGGAGAGGCATACTAAACTCATTATGTACCACACCACTAGACGACTCACCTGAATGTCCAATCTTTCTCCGCCGCTAACTCGGTGTTATCGTCACCCACAAGATAAGTCCAACATAACCTTACTAAAGAAGCAAGAAAAGCTCTTTCTATTTAGTCAAGTGCAACAGCTGCAATCAATTGTTAACACACATTAGAAAGTGTTGGGGAATGCGAATCAAAGCATGACTTTGGCATTCCCACATAGATATGTCTTATGGGCCTGGTAAGCCCAATATCTTTATAAGGAAAACTTAGTATCTTTTAAATTATGGGCTCATTGTCTCTTTATAAGGAAAACTTAGTATCTTTTAAATTATGGGCTCATCCGAGCCCGGTCACATTCCTTTCCTCTCACAAATCCCGTTTTGCATCAAAAGCAGGAGTCGAACCAAAAAAAATCTCATAAAAACAAAATGATCTTCAAATTGTAAACAGTAAGTGTGCTTCCAGTATCAATTATCATGCCCCCTCACTGCTTCAAAGTTAATCACCAGCTTGCCATCCTGTTTTCCCCCTCAACCATGAACGAGAACTCAACGATATGTATGTATCAGCATCTTGAAAGGTCTCCACAACCCACACTTACAAGAGAGAGAGAGTTTCAACACAACCAATGGCAATCCAAAAAGATTCTGCTGGCCCAACCTCTTCATTAGCTTTTCTAGAAGCTTAAACTGTTAGAATATCAAGGATAAATGGGGAAACATAAGGCCACTCCGTAATCCTACATCTTAACAGATTTCAGCATTTTAGAAGTCTCTAGGATGTACAGGTACTCTTTTCGATGGTGACAAATGTATTGACTGAGAAGCCTTTCATTCTCAAAGATTTCTAGCATAATTCATTTCCCTATTACACGGTATCCTGTAAAACATTTGTTGGTATCAGATGATACTCAAAAGCGACTATAATATACTAGAAAGAATCACGCATACAGCAAGAAGGAAAAAGAAAAGGGGGACAAAACTCCTCTCTTGGCTGGTCTAAGACAAAGGGTCCACGAAGCTTTTCGCTTGATGTAGAGCCTGCTCAGTCTACTCCTAACTTATGCACTCCCCCTGCTTGGCATCAGTGTAGTTTCCAAGAGCTCTTCATCATGACCAGCAAAATGGATCCAAAGAAGTGGAATGATTTCTCTATAACTTTATTTTATTTTTCTTTAATAAATGGCTAATCCTGTACTCACCAATCACTCCTGCCAGAAGAATACTTTTAATTAGCTTTCCTAGAGTGGGGAAAAAGCAAAAAGGCTACAGCTTGCATACCAGAAATGAAAAACTTGAGCTGCATCACATTACAACATTTATGATGCTGAAAAACACGCAGATTACTGGAGTAACTACAACTTCCAAGCTCATCTCACACAAACTTAAATGAGTTTCACATATAAAAATCAATTTTGTATAGAAAAAGAGAATCACGGGCGCAAGAATTGATGGAGTCTTCCAAAATTCCCAACTCAGGCTAAAAGTATATGTTACATGGCACATTCAATCTCAGACACTACATCGCATGACATTCATTTCATAGATGACTGGCCTAGAGAGAGAGAATACACGAGTGTCATCGAGGTGGAGAGACAAACACTACCTGAAATAACTTCATCGAGGAAGAAGTGGTTGCCGGTCATCAGATCCAACTCTATGGGTAGCCTGAGAGTAGGGCAAATCGACAAAGATGAGCATCAGTGAGATGACAAAAGTGTAGAAAGAGTACACTCAGTACATAAAAGATGAAGAATTTCACACCTCATCATTAGCTCCTGCTGCCATATTTACAAAGGAATCCCTCGACCTGAAAGATGATCAACAAAGTCAACCCAACTATCCAGCTAAGTAATAGAAGGGATTTTCCATCAAATGATCCATTCTTATTCCATAGGAGCAACTACACTTGTCTGAGACATTTATTAGCACAAAAATTGTGCGCTTCTTCATTAACATAATTTTCTTAAACAGCCAATGATCCTGGTGATATGGGTAAGCCCTTTGACTTCAGCCAGGTCCGAACTAAACCTACTTAGAAATTTGCCAAAGTTCAAGTTTTCAGCGACAAGTAAGATTAGATCCTATTCTCTAGGTATGTAAGAGTACCAACACAATTGTAAAGGCATACCTGTGATTATCCTCCGGTTCTACCAACTCCAGCATCCCATTCTGCTGTTCATCTTTGACTTTTGATAAGGGTGAAAAGAACTGAACAATTAAAAGCATGAGTCATGTGAAGGAAAAAAAGGTGCAAATATAAGACCACTATTTAACCAAATAACCGTGGAATAATTCTCCTTACCTGGTGCATCGAGATAAAAACAATGGAAATTCCCAACATAAAGTTAATTGTCAAACTGTGACCAAATAAAGCTGCAGATGCTATTCCCGTAAAGATTGTGGCAACTGTTGACGAGTACTTCTTCAAGATTGTATCTGGAATGCCCCCAATATACATATATATGTTAGAGATGTTAACCCATCTAAAAGACAGAAAGCACATGAAGATTACTTCGCTTCCATTACATAGGAGGTCTACAGCTCTCAAACCAATGGATTAAGAGCAAAGCTACAAGCTCAAAGAATCAAACATACAGTCCTACCTGCATATTTGAAGAAAAAGGACGATAAAATTCCCTGGGCCGCATTGTTACATATCAGAAGTATGGTAGCTTTCGAAAGTCCTTGTAGGATATCAACGTTGTCTGGACCTGAGAGCGACGACACAAAATGATCACCACAATCGAGAAGATGCATTTTCTTACGATTTCGATTGGTTATCTCAGAGCAGAAAATCTCCATAGCCCAAAGGAGGAAATCTTTACGAAAAATAATGCAAATACAAAGAAAAACATCCTAAAAGTTCAGTATTTTTATTAGATGTACTGTATAGCCAGAAATAAAAAGTTTATATTGCAAATACATGGAATAGAGTGCTCATTGTGTTCAATTAAGGGAAGGGGATAGCTTCATGCTGAAGCATCTAAGTACTCTTGTATAACTGAAATTCAGGCTCTTTAGGAACAATGCTTTTCTCTCTATTTATTATTTTATTTTTTTTGGGCATTTCCCAACATCAGATCCTGGGTCTCCCCACCCCCAAAAACCAAAAGAAAAAGGAAAAAAAAGAAAAAAGAAGAAGAAGAAGAAGAAACTACCAGGCCCACACCACGACTGGTGGCCTGCAGGAATCATAATAGAAAACCGTTTCATGTCCATACCTTTAACAAGTGCCATTCCAACGATTCCTAGAAAGTTGAATATAGCACCATACCCGTATAAAAACAAATTCTGCAAGCCAAAGGGCAATATGAGTACTTAGCAAAAGAAGAAAAGAAATTGAGATTACTAAAGTTATGTGCTCCAAGGGTCTCATCGTAAAGCAATAATCAATGAGCACATAGAAATGCTTTCCACTAAAGACGTCTCTGAATACCAATGTGACAACATTCCCTCTGCAATATTAAATTCTGACTTCCAAACCACTAGGTACATCTTTAGTTCACAGTTTCAAAACATTCTAGATTTAGTAGAGTCCTCAGTGTTACAACTTCACCATCCTTTCTACTTTTACTTTTAAGAAATTCTTTTTAGGAAAATACAGCTTAATATGCCATTTTTAACTTTGTACTAATCCAAAAAAATGTGTGGCTATTAAAATGATAGCAGCCACATCTTTCTTGGAAAATAATCCAGTAATAAATAAAGAATTCTCAAGATCCAAATTATTGGGCCTCCTCAATCAGGTTCAAAAGATACAAAAGGAAACAGCTCAACTTTCTGCTATATTCCTTGCATTAGGTAAAAAACACCTGTCTTGAATATTCATCTTGAAAAGCTTAGTAACCTATGTGCATCCTAAAGTAACTAAACTAGGCAAAAAGCTCAAGATGCTAACAAGTTGCACTGACTAAAATCTTACCTGAAGGTAGATGCTTGTGTCATATTGGCTCTTCAGTGCATACTCATTGAAGACAGAGGCCATAGATGGCACTGTAACCTGCAAATTTCTCCATAGAGTGAGTGTAACAGATAAAGAAGAAGGTTTTGCCTAATGAAAATCAACTCTTGCCAAGGACTAAATGGTCTCATGCTTGATTCATAACTACAATCCATTCTCCACCATACCATAAGAAAGGAATAATAAAAATTGCACACAAACCTAAGACACAAAGAAAAACATAACCAAAATTGCTTTCAAATTTATATCATCCAGAAAAGGTTTCCTCATACTCATTTCAACGCTTGCTAAGCAATTGCAAATGCATATCTGAGAAGGAAAAGCCATCATTTCTAAAAGGGCAAAAAAGCTCACTCACAAAGATCGACGTATAGAGGTATGCACCCGCAGCAACAGGAAGACCCAGAGCAGTAGTCCCTTCTGGCAAAGACCGCAGCTGATTCACACTGATGCCAATGAGCAACAAGGCAAGAGCTTCCCACTGTCAAAGAGAAATAATCAGTTCAGCACGTTCACGTAATTAAGCAACGCCAGAAGTGTAGCATAGACGAAAAGTATCACCAGAAATCCGCACTTGTTTTAAGCAAGGTCACAACACAAGAAATAATATAGAGGAGATACCAACCTGAATTATAGAGAACCGACGTTTCATGACAATCTTTAACAAAACAGCAATCACCAAAACCTGCATGAGACATTTCATCAGCATAGTACTCAATGTGACTTTCCAGCTTAAACACCAGTTTAAAAAGGAGAATTTGATAGCTTACGATGTGATATTTTCATATCTACAATTAGCATGCCAGACAACTTACTAAGAGTTTTAACCACATGCTGAGTTAAAGGAGACTAATTCTTGGGTTATCGAAAAACTGAGCAAGGAGGGGGCCAATTTTCAAGAGCATTGAAAGATCAAGCATTTTTTTCTTTAGGAAGATGATGTGCCATCAGGTCTTTGGAGAACAATCCTGATTTTTGGAGAGCGACAGAAGTCGAATAGAAATTAAAGACACCTTACCCTAAAAAGAGCATCTTAAAAATGGGAAGAATTACTTTAAGATGAAACGTAAAGCAGTAAATTCACATGGCAAACATTCTCCACTACAATGAACAAGGATGACTTTCAATGGGTAATTTTAAGAAAAAAGCAGGAGAATCAATACAGATACATTTAGATATATATGGCCTCCTGGACACAATGGCAAACCACAAAGGAAAAGTTTGCAGGTATGACCACTATTCTCCTAAAAAGGAGAACACCAATCTACCACCAATCAGGGAGATGGACATTACTCTCATTAAGGAACAATCAAAGAAAATTCTTGCTAAGACAATACCTTGAGATTACTTAGCATCTTCACAGTTGCAGGATTGAAATAAAGCTGTAAAAGATGGATTCTATTGTTAGTCATCCCAAATCAACAGCAAAGCTGTAGCTCCAAAAGAAACAATGACTTCAGACTTTATGATTAAAGAATCTCATGAACAAATCTGTAAACCAGAAGCAGCATTTGTGCTGTCTGGTTTTCTTATTGCTTATGGAATCCATCCCTGCTATGTGGGACCTCAGACAAAATATAAAGGAGAAGAAAACAGATAGAAACTTTGCATCAGACCCATTTTCGTAAATTCTATGTGGCTTGAGAAGATATGACCAGTTTCAGTAATAACTGAACTCTTGTCACTAAGTATTCTAAACTCAGAGAATTGCCCTATTGCCATTCCTAGACAAGCCACAATATACATTGGCAAGAACATTGTCAATAAAGTTTCACACTACAAAGAACTAATTCTAGAAGATTCATATAAACCTGTCATTCCCATGGAAATTTTTCGAAAGGGAAATATGCTTGAAGATTGGAAAAGATTGATTATTTTAAAATCCTGCATAATAGACAACAGTAGAAGGCTATCTTCTCCTTTAAAATTAATAGCATCACCACCATCCAGTATGCAAACACAGGCACATGCACGTAGACAACTGCACATGAATCAATAACAATGTACACATTACACATGCAGCACACAGGGAGAGGGAGTTTTTCTTTTCACTTGGCACAAGGGCTTTTGAGGAGAATATTACCTGCATGATGAACTTCAAATAATTATTGATTGCATAGAGAAAAGCTGGGACAGCAAGAAGCACATTGTTGCGAGCTGCCTACAAAACCATAGACATTAAGAAAGGACTAAATGTGAGAACTACTGCATGTATGAAGACATGAATATTTGCTCTTGCATATTGCTACGATGCACCTTTGTCAATGGGAATTCTATAAGTGGCCAGCTCTTAGCAAACAAAATTGACACAGCTAGAAATTTCCTAGAGCAATAACCTAGAAACTTGGTGGTTGAAAATTGTAAAAGCGGTGATGATTAGAAACTTCCTTTGACACATAATAAAAGTTGGCTGGATATCTTTCTCCATACTTTTTAGAAATTCTGAAGAGACATCTAAAATGCAGCCAGACAACTATAAGAAAGGAAAAACATATTTTAAGGGGGAAAAATTGATGTCAAGATAATATAAGCAGAACTCATGATGTTCATCAGAACTGCTTTGAAAGAATCTTTAAGAACAGATGAATCACAAGGAAAGAGAGAGCTGGGTATGAAGCTTTTCCCCTATTTGGGACCTTGTGCAGTTACCATGCAGAGGTGGTCATCCTTCATTATAAATTGCTGCTGCCTGCACCGATGGCATTGGGTAGAGGACAATAATTCTCCTAACTCTACTGTGCCATTTATAATAATTTTCATTTTAATGACATTATCAATTATGTGAAGTGGCATAAAATCAACACCTTCGAAGGCTGTCCTAATGGCCTATAGCTCTCTTCAAAGTAACTAAGATGAGAGAGAACTAAATAATTCAACCACAATCTCCTGCCAACCAAGATTGTTGTTCCGTCTCCTTCCGCCCAATTTTTCACACAAGTCCATAAGAGGCTGATGACAACTGCTTGGAACATAGGACAATTCAGGAATTATTATGTCTGCGTGTAATGAATAAAGTACCAAGAGTCCAAGAACTTCCACTGCTTTCTGGTATTGTCAAGAAAAAGTATGAATTCTGAAGTGGCTCAATAGCAAATTCTTTTAAAAAGGCTTTCATTACCCAAGGACTGATCCATGGAATATTTTGCTCGAGCCACAATCCCGATTCCTCTTTTTCAGAAACTTTTTATTAAAGAAGCATCTACTACTGTTAAACTTCACATCAAATAATCACACTGTAGCATCTGTCAATGGTAGACCATATCAAAGAACCACAAGAAAAAGTTTGCCCATCCATCATCTTTGTGATAATATCAGTCTCAAGAAACTCCTTTGACAGAAGAGAGACGGCAACCACTTACTTCCCTTTTTGTCTCCTCAATCACCATAAACATCTGGGAATTAAGACAATTAAAAGATTTATTCAGACCTTATCTTATTTTGACTCAAAAAAAAAAAACCTTATTCGGATCATGGGCCTCCCCAGAATCAGGCCAAATCCACCAGGCAGTCTTTAGACCTTCACCACAATCCACTTCTTCCCATGCTCATCTTACATTTCAGAAACATCACAATGTCTATTTCTTGTTTTCTTAGATGGTCTTGGATTGAACCCCTAAGGTTCCTCTTCTCAATAGCTATTGCATTATCTCCATTGCTTGAACGAAAATATGCAGCCTGCTCAGCCTAGAAGAATTTACTTGGCAATCCATCTAGTATTCTTCTTAGCTCATCCACAAAGTTTGAAATCTTAATTGCTATCATTCTTCCTCTTTGTCCATTGGTGTATCTGGTTTGGTGTGGTCAATCAACAACCACCCCTCTTCCCCCTGATTGCTCAATTGAGGATACTGGACTTACTCATGAAAGTGGTTCTTAATTCTTTACATATATGCACACAACTGAGTAAATTAAAAAAAAAAAAAAAAAAAAAATGACACTAGAGCATTCTCAGATTAACAAAAGGACTTTTGAGCTTCTCCCTCATTTTCTTAAAGTAAATGATACAAGAACTTGTTTATGGACTTTCTAGTTATATCGATTTATTGGGATTTCCAACCCTTGCTTATCATGATCCATACTTTGAGAAGTGCTCTAAAATGCACCTTATTTACCTATAATGTGCTTCCTTAAGCATGCGTATGAGTGGAAACATCAAAAAGTGTTGAATAACTAATAGCAGCAACAGCGAACAAGAGACTAAAACGATATCAAAATTTTTGAAGAAATGTTCTTCCCATCATAGCCACATTTCAGATCCCATTGACCATTGATCAAACAAAAACCACCATTTACAATAACACCAAGCCCGCTTCAACCTTAATGGAGAAATTCAGAGTTTTCATCATCAATTTAGCATGCTCGAAGATTCTAATGGACTTATTAATGTAGGCTGTAGCGATAAAGTACTTTTTTTGGAAAAAAAATAAAAATCAGTCTGCAGGTGAACTGCAGATCACATAGGAGGCTCCAGCTGGCGTATTCTTCCATAAACAAGTCATTCATATACTCCTCAATTAGCATCTAGTAATTGGAAAGCATGATCACTATGGTGATCCAAGCCAATCCCGTAGAACAACAATGACTTAAATTGAAAATATACTCTGATGTTCCTCTGCACTCCAGCTGCCCCTTCCTAGAAATAACAATAATAATAAAAGAAATAGATTACCTGCACAAATGTGGAGACTGAGAGTAATGGCTTCTCGCCAACTTTCTGATGTCTGGCCTGCAATAACAGAATAAAGTTAACCTCTAACCGAAACATACCAAGTGTTTCAAGGATTTATTAGCTATGCCAAAATACACCTGAGAAAGCACAAGTGCACCCGATTCATTGGCAAATGTGGAATAATTTTTGTTCGGCAAACAACATCAGATTTTTCTAAAGACTCAAGTGACAACATGGATAGATTGTCCATTCCTAGTATATCTTCTTTTTACTCATGGAGAGTTCAAAATAATAAAATCCTATGCAGACCAGCTGAAGTCAAAAAGTTCATATATAAAATTAGGATAAGGATAAACATTACCTGGAACAAAAGCATAACAACTGCAAAGAGGACCTTTGCAGCTTCCGTCAAAAAGTTAACACTGACAGGGTTGAAGTTGAATTTTCCATCGACCTTGGACATGTAAACTAAAATAGGCTGGCCAAAAGACGTGGAACATAATTGTCAGGTAAATCCAATACTCAGAAAAAAGCCAAAAGCAAGCTTTTCAAGAAATGAAAATTGAAGAAGATAATTCTTATATCAAAATGGCAATCATTGACTGCTTGCTGTGGCCTATATAAGAACTAACTAAATGACAGGTCTTTACTCTATGCAAATGCCTACAGGCTGAACATGTCAGACAGTCAAAATAGCTAAACTTATACAAGTTCCTTATCGTATGTAAAATGCACAATAGCAAGTTTCCCTCCATTTCATAGTCAACTCACTATTTGTCCTAAGTAATAATGCAATAATGCAGAAAGTTGAGTAAATACGTGTATTCATAATTTACCTGTAAGCCAACCAGGATGCAATCCCCAACAACCAAAAGAACATTGAGAGCCCGTTGTTTTGATGATACGGTGCTTTTATGTCGATCATAAGCCCTTGACACAGTTTTAGAACTTGGGGAGACAAGACGTGAGCGGCAGTTACTGCATTCCAGAATTCCGTTCTTCATATATCTACCCCTCTAAAAATTGCTCCCTCAAAAGTTTTTTCTGCAGCAAACAAAACAGCAATTTACCTCTTTCATCATAGTAAACAGTAATTGTAATAGAAACTGAGTTTTTCTACATTCATTAATCCTCTAGTACTGGATCCAATTTCAACAATGAACACAGGAAATACAGGCTAACCAATGCACTGAACTCATGGCATATAAAACCAACAACAGTCCCTGAATTTCACTGTAAAATTTTATTTTTCTTGACAGAGTGTTCTCATTTAATTTGTTCTCATTTAAATCGGTAAAAGTAAATAATATATAGGGTGAGGGACAAACAAGGAAGAGGTAGAAAATGGTGACATATCCCACAAAATTCAACAAGTTGATAACTGTCGAAATATTCATTACTACCAAATTTGCTGAAGATGGCCTGATGCATCAAATAAGAGACTTAATAGACTAGGTCCTTTGCTTGGTTGGGTTGATAGTTTTATCCATAGGATGATTAAATTTCTATTTAGATTTTAATGAGTCTCCTATCATTATTTGAAGTAGGGTTGTAGGTTTTTTTATTTTTTTATTTCTGTTTTTTGTTCTTTATATGAGCAGGAAACTATACGAAGAGCACATAGAAGATAGAAATGATCCAGTGGATTCTCCCAGTGCTTTAAACAAGCAACACCCACCAAATACAAATAATTTTTGTTTTGCAAGATTTCAACAGTAATGATTAAATCCCAAATTACCATTAGACAGAGAGAGGAGATTATAGGGGACATATGGGAACATAAAATAGCTCCGAAGAAAACAGACAACAAGAGCCACCACTAAAACAATGTTCTAGTCAACTATATGTCTTATCCTAAAACAATTCCCTGGAAGAGCTTCAGTGGAAAGTGATTGATCACAGAGACTGATGCCTGGGAAGAACTGGGAGAGCAAACAATGTTTTAATCAACTATATGCATCTTATCCTCATCATGCACGCTACATAAGAAAATCTTCGAGAGCTTTTCAGTTCTTTTGTCCACCATGGGAAAGATAGACAGGAAGTAAGATGGAAAACTAGCACGCACCAGTAACAGTCAGATTCAAAGGGGAAAAAGCTCACAAAGGAATTTCCCTTGGATTGTTGCGTGATCCTTTGCTCAATGACCTGATGCAGGATGCAAGAGGAAGACGATATCAGTATAAATCAGTCAACGCTTTAGTACGTTTTCTGGCACTTTGCTTGGACTAAGCTTCACTCAATACCACCACTAGATATGACTTTAACTTGCACTGGCTAGCTAGTGATACCAAAGCCTAGATTGCTACCCGAAACTTCAGATATGTACCTCAATTATAGGGGATAATTATTATAGCGATGGTCTTTGAGAGGTAGAATGTACAATCTCTAACAGCTTTGAGGTTTGGTGAAAGGACTTGGCCTTCTGATAAAGCAATATGCACCACCATGGAATTACTTAACTTTCTAGCTAGGTATAAAATGCATGACTGAAAAATGGACTTGCTAGAAATCTATGTCCAATCTTCAAGGGTAAATGAAAAAAGGAAGAGACGAGGGTAATTGAATGTAGCATACGTTCAAAGTGCAAATTAAGCTAATGAAAAGTCAATGTTTGATTGACAAAAACGAGTTGCCGGCAAATAGTCTATCCTGCACGAAACAACTTCAAACGCGATCTGACCCATTCCTGCGGAACCCTCAGCTCAAAATCCATAACCCAATCGCCCACCAAGTCATCACGGATGCCTCTATGTCAAAACGGGGACTAAGAATGACGGCCCAAAGCACCAAACTTTCGGCCATAACCAACCGCTATGAAGCTCGAAACAGAGCCGACGGAGCGCTCCCAACACAAAGTTCCACCAACAACGGAGCTCAGGCCAATTCGCTCCGCGCATTGTGGAGATCGTCGGAGATTCCGACTCCCAAAATCGCGATTCCGAACAAACCCGGCATCGGATCTCCAGATCGAATTCAAAGCAGGAGAAACGCGAAGCGATTCTCCCCAAAAAAAAAAAAAAAAAAAAGACCAAACAAGATTCGGCATCGGCATCGGCATCGGCATCGGCATCAGACAATTCATTCGCGTAGAGAGAGAGAGAGAGAGAGAGAGAGATGCGTACCAGCTGAAGGAGCACGCAGGGAGGCCTTGGTGTCGGTGTCGGTGACGCCGAGAGAGGGGTAGAGAGAGAGAGAGAGAGAGAGAGAGAGAGAGCAGATCTAGGAAGCTACTGCGGCAGAACGGACAAGAGTTCAAGTATGTACGCAGGATCTCGGCACGGAAGAGAGAGAGAGAGAGAGAGAGAGAGAGAGAGGGAGATGGGGAAATCGGAACGACACCTGATGGGGATGGATGGCTTCGAGTCGGAGACGGGGTCCGCGTCCGTGTCCGTGTCCGTCTGGTAATCCAAAAGCTCATTCAAATCGTGCAGCGCAGCGCATCGAGTAGCTCATCGCCACCACGCCCTCCCCGTAAATGGAATGGAACCATAAAGTAATGCTTTGTAATTGTCCCCCTTGTCTCTGGGGAATAAAGGGGTAATTTAGCCAATCTTTTCTGTTAAATTAAGGTCATCATTAAGACACCAAATTTTTAAGGTATCGTGACATTTTTCGAGCGTGTTAGGTATGGCCAATATAATAATAGATAATAGACTTTATTAATGTTAAATGATGTAATGATGCTTTGGCAAGTTCTTGGTGAAATTGAGATTGCTATCGCTTTTGTCATTCATAGAATTAGATGCTAGCAAAATGACAGGTGCCTTCATGTGTGTTGTATTGTGTAAGGTTTAAAAAAGATGATATGTTCCTTTGAAATCCTGAGATTCGTCATGAAAAAGCAAGTAAAATCTAAAACATTAAAAGTGTCGTTAAATTTTAAAATTTAGCCAATCGATGCGATCAGAGGTTTCTAGTTAGCTCCGCCCAATTTGAGCAGTAGAAAATAGCCACGTGGCAATTGTTTGTGTTTTTCTTTTCTCAAAGTTTTTGCCTCTTTTGTCTTGATGCAACTAATATGTATCTAAGTTAAAATATTGAAGATTCCAACGGTAGTTTATAGGAGCAATTGGTTTGAAGGTGGATAAGTTCTAGACTATTAGAACAAATTTTGAATCATGCTTGATTTTCTTTGGAAAGAAATCTAGAGCCTACTTATTTTTCTGATTTAGTTCCAAGGTCTACCCAAGAACTTATTTTTCTTTTTTTTTTTTACAACAAAACATAATATGAGCAACAAAATGATTCGAAGTAAAATATGAATGGAGTGAACAAGCAAAGGTGAATCAGGAATAAGCGAGGGTAAGCCGCGAGGAAGCTATGAAGAAGGTGAGTCACGAGTGAAAGAGAAGAGTCATGAAATATTTAAAAGAATCGAGAAAACAAAGATAGGAAAAAAAAAATTACCAAGAGAAAATTTAGGTTTTTAGATTTTATGAAATCGATTCCAAATTAGATTCAATTCTTGGGTGGTCCTTCACTTGCAACCGGTAATCAAACCAATTCCAACAGGAACTTGGAATTGGACAGGTTTTTAAGGAGGTCCGGTCCAATTTTTGAATACAACTAGTCTGGTTACATAGCCCTAATAATTTATGCAATCCATGTTAGAGGGAGCTAACAAAATATCCGAAAGCATTAAGGAACAATTATCTTTTCATGTTTGGTTGGGGGGAGGAGATAAGAGAGAGAAAGAAGTTAGGCAAGCATCTTGAAAATTGATGAACCGGATATTTCTAAAGCTATTCCAAGTAGCTTTGCTCATTTTTCTATATTCCACCCCCATCCTCGTTCTATTATTCTCCGCTTTCCACTGATCCTTTTCACTTGTTTTGCACGCCGGGCCCAGCTAATTCGTTTTCAATTTGATAGGTGAAAATTATATAGCAGTACCATGCACAAGTACAATGATAAATGTTTCATTAACTTAGAAAATTCTTTGATGTACGACTAGTTTGGTAAGATATCCAACTAATTTGGTACGGGTTAGGTTTTGACCTGATAATATTTATTTTTCAACCATTCTTTAATGTTTTTGCAATGGATAAAGTACGTCATGTTGTGCCATGACCTATAAATTTATTTTTCAATCAGTCAAAGTATTTTTCTTTTTTTATTCGTCTCTGTTAAGTAAGAGTTTGCCTGTAAAAGATGTGGTAAAACCATAACAATCTAGCCAAAGAAATTTGCATTTATTAGTAACTACTTGCAAATGCAATTATCCGTTCCATGGGTTCAATATACAATACTCAGTAGGCATAGATTCTTGATGCATTTGTTACTATGATGCTAAGTTCTCATTTCTCTATGTAAATGTATGTATTATCTCATCCAAGTAGAAATGGGTAGATGTTCCGGTAAATATTGTAAGGGTTTAAATTTCTTAGTGATTTACCTTTGAAACCCGGCAAGGCTCTTTTTAAGTTTGAGCACCACCAAACTTTCTTTTTCAAACAATCGTGTGATGTTCAGATAAGTTTTTATGCATCTCAATCGGTCCCTCCCTACACAATCAAGGGTTCACTCCCGATATTGGCCTGATGTAATTTTACTATTGAAGAAATGCCAATGCGACTGAAGATAGGACCACCAAAAGGGGAATTGGATGTAAAATCACAACCACACACTGGTCGGACTCAAGGGCTCGGGCGAGGTGGCCCTCGCGCGGAAGCTTTTTATAAAGTCGATGGAGCCTCTTCCCAAACCCGCCTGGCTTCCATCCCTAAAGCCATTAGATCAAGTGGGCTAACACAGACGTGAAAGTACCTAATGATTTTTTGTGAGATGGTTGGTTTCTCTTTCACTCGAAAGAAATTGCGGCCGTTGCCGCCGCCGCCCCGACGACAAGGTGGTTGGCTCATGTTACTTTGAGTGTTAGGAAATGTTGAATTGAATGTTTGTCTGCATGTGTTGTATTGTTGATATTCCAAATTTCATATGGTTACATTAAGTGTTGCCTCGGCAATATAACAAGGAATAAATATATTAGAAATTCTAAAATCTGTCACCAAACTACAATTGAATTTTAAAACTTTTATATGGTATGAAGTCCTAAAGTTTTAAAATTCAATTACACTTTAATAATTAGTTTTAAAACTTAATTATACTTTTTGAAAATTTATAATTTATTTATATTTTTGTGAAAAATTTAACAATTTCTAATACATTTATTCTCATAAAATACTTAAAAAGTAAATCGGCCATTGAAAACACAGAAAAGTATGAATAGCTTCACCACATCGCATTGTTCTTGAAAATCCTAATCAAGTCGATCTCATGCTTGAAAAGTCGAGCTAATTAAATCAAGCATGCACGAGATCCACTAAAGTAATGACGACCAAAGTGGTCGGCCTAGTACAAAGGTCGACTGTTCTTTCACCAGATTACTAATTCAATTCGGGTCGCGAACAACTTTCTCAAAATGACGATTTTGTATTGTCTAATTACGAGGCGTATCTGCAGCAAGCCTAGTATGGAGGGGTTTTTCGACTTCTAGAGACGCGAGATGGTCATGATTGAATCCGAACGTGATGCTTTGATGGTGTGCGAAACTTACAATGACGGATAGATGTCGGACCGGGGGTTGTCCGACGGCGGTAACGCTCCCCGCGCCAATTGGAGGAAAATGGGGACAGCGAAAACGGCGATTTAAGCACGGCACGAGGAGGAGCACGGGAAGTAGTTCAGCTACCACTCCAGTTTCTTCGGCACAAAACCAAAGCCCCGCCGCACTCCACCGTCTTCCTCCGCCCATTACTCCGTCGCCGACCGTCGGGGCAAACGATGCTGGCGA
Source organism: Eucalyptus camaldulensis (assembly GCA_019915185.1). Classification (NCBI taxonomy): domain Eukaryota; kingdom Viridiplantae; phylum Streptophyta; class Magnoliopsida; order Myrtales; family Myrtaceae; genus Eucalyptus; species Eucalyptus camaldulensis. The sequence continues at coordinate 1,545,268 of JAHSVA010000014.1, forward strand.
TTCGATCGGCGTTTCGCGGCGGCGCGAGGCCCGTCTCCGCCTCTTCCTCCTCGTCTCTCCTCTTCACTCTCGGCTACTCCTCTTTCTTTCCTGCTCCTCCGTCGCCGTCGTCGTCGTCGGCGGCCGCGGTTCACGCCGACAGGACCATCATCGAGGGCCCCCGGAACGACTGGTCCCGCGACGAGATCAAGTCCATCTACGACTCCCCCGTCCTCGATCTCCTCTTCCACGGGGTCGGTTCCTCTTCTTGCCTCTCCTTCTCGTTTCTACTCTTTTCGCCCCCTTCTCTCGATTAGTGTAGGGGGAGAGAGGGTTTGCAAATGCACGTTTGATTCGTTCAGTTCGGTTTCGTGCTCTGACCAAGTGTTGTACTTTGCTGGCGGAGTCTTTGACATGTGGAAGACTTTGCGTGATGCGTATATTGTCCTTGTCTCTTGTTCGAAAGGAATTAATTCTAATGGGGAGCGGCTTTTATGAGTTTTTGGGGGCTAAAGTTTGTGCTTTTTGGTCAGGCTCAAGTCCATAGGCATGCCCATAACTTCAGGGAAGTGCAGCAGTGCACTCTGCTGTCCATCAAGACAGGTGGGTGCAGCGAGGATTGTTCCTACTGTCCGCAGTCCTCCAGATACAGCACCGGGTTGAAAGCCCAGAAGCTCATGACCAAGGATGATGTCCTTCAGGCAGCTCAAAGGGTATTTCCTCTGGACTACTTCATGGTCATGTTGATTCCTCTCTTTTATCACCTGTCCGAGGCGCTAGCGCCGCTTTTTATCCTTTAATGCTACTTGGTTTGAAAGCAAATCATTCCTCTTCTGGGTGACCTTAACCGGTGTAGTATTTCAGGCCAAGGAGGCTGGTAGCACCCGCTTTTGCATGGGAGCTGCCTGGAGAGATACCGTAGGCAGGAAAACTAATTTCGGCCAGATCCTTGAGTATGTGAAGGAAATAAGGTAATATTTTCAAGTTGTCATGTAAAAGCATTGGGAATATCCAAATTCCAAATGCTTCCGTTCCTCTTTTATAGTGAAGTAAGTTAGCATTTCATAATCATAACATAAATAGCAGGATGACTACTCCTTGAAACAAGCCTAGCCTAGATCAATTCCAAATCTCAGAGTTTCTTATTAGAGGAGCAGTGGGTTGTTCAAGTACTGCCCTTTGGGCATAGGGATTTCAGCTTATGTTGCATATTGTTGGTGGAGCTGTAGTGCTCCTTTGTTCTTAAAATATATGCAATGCAAAGCATCCTACTCAACGAGAGATTTGAAAAAGAAAACAACGAAAGCATTTTCCGTCTAGCTGCTTCTCTCAGCATGATATAAGCATAAGATATTGCTCTACATTGTTGCGGATCTCTTGCTTTCTTGCGAATTTAGGAACTGTTGCTGTTGGATTTCACCATGTGTCTCGCAACTGTGCATGCAGTTTCCTGTTCGTTATTCATGCTCTTTTCCCTACAGAAAAGTCCATCTCAGCCAAAATCATTAATTTTTATTTATTTTGAACTCGAAACCTTGAGATCGAGTTTGATAATATGTTCCTTGAAAGTTTTGTTCTGACATCAATCAGTCGCTCAGCCCTCTTTTCCTTTTTTCTTTTAACCTAAGAGTTTATGACAAGTAACCTCACCTTAGTTGGTAAACTCAGCCTTACCGTGTGAAATTGAGGTATCTTCAACAATGTGATGTGATGCATATTTGATGTATGTCTGAGTGATTCAAATATAATTTCTCAGATTACTTTTGGTCTGCTGCTTTATCTGTCTTCCTGATTACAACCATGTTCTCCATCATGTCATGATTGGTGGACTAGAATTATGCAAAGGATGAGTGCGAGTGACTTTTGGTAAATATCAATGATCTAGAGTACAAAAGTTGTTGTGGAAAATTGAGTATTATCCATGGACCTTCTGGAAATTTACTGTTCCTTTTAGCTATCCTATCATTTCATGATTAATGGACTAGAAATATGCATAGGATGAGTCTTGATTGACTTTTGGTTATTATCTCCATATGCATCTCATCTTGACCACCATTGCTAAAGCTTAATTGAGCTTTGGAATGCCTTGAAGCTGTCTATTACACATTTCCAGCCACAACAGTCCATATTGGTTGACATTAGTTGGCCAATCTTTTGCCATTCGTCTCAACAATCCATTATTAGCTGCTGATAGTTAAAAGTGTCATAAATGAAGATAGATGCCAATAGTTTGGTATCTTCAAGACCACTATTAACAAATTTAATCATGTTACGAAGTGCTACCTTGGCCTTGGCAAACTTTTTCTCTTGGCTGCATTATGCATTCTAGCCAAATTTGTTTCCCACAGATCTGGCCGTCCCTTGTTTTATAGGTGTCTCTCACTCCTTTTCCCGAATTATACTCTTAGCAACTCCTATGTTTGAAGCGAAAAGGTTTTCTAACTAGCTCATGGCTTGCAAATGTCTGGAAAAAGCTCTATTGCTATTTCCCAAGGCAATCCACATCGATGTAATGGGAGTGAGGGTCCTAAGTTCTAACAACTCATGTTTTACTTGCGTGCATGGGCCATGCATGATCGCATCTGAATAATCTCAAAAGTCGGAATTTGTCATCTTTTTTTACTTTGTTGTTCATTTTTCATCTACGTACTTCTTTTCTTGCTAACATTTCTTTCTCTTTAAAAGTTTGACCTAGCTACATGTTGTTGGGCAGGGAGATGGGGATGGAGGTATGCTGCACCTTGGGCATGCTAGAAAAGCAGCAAGCCATTGAACTCAAGAATGCTGGCCTGACTGCGTATAACCACAATCTCGATACCTCAAGAGAATATTATCCAAATATAATCACCACAAGAACTTATGATGAGCGGTTGAAAACCCTCGAGTATGTCCGCGATGCAGGGATTAATGTGTGCTCTGGTATGCTCTCACTACATATTATTACTATCAGGATAGATTCTTTGTATTGCAAAATGTAGCGTAATCAGAAGGCTGTCTTGTTTTTAGTGGAACTTTTGTCTGTATTTAGCAAAATTGTTCATATTTCTGAAGTTCTACTGAGGATCTGACCTATCTGAGGAATATGGAGAACAGTCTGGAGCATTTTGGGGAAAAATAATTCAAATTGATGTTTAGCATTAAAAGCTTGTTTGTACTCTCAACTATGGTGTAGATAAGGGAGACTTTCTTTCTTAATATTTAATCTCATGCTGATTTAGTAGCGAGTTCAGTTAAAAGGCATGACAAAAAACATATAAGCAGTTTGGATCGCTAGAGTTACTCCAGCTGCCAGTAGCTGCTTTAAGGAGATTATGCTTTCTCTCTTGGCATGGTTAACTTGAGTAGCAATTCTGGTTGGTGCTTTTCTTACCGATGCGTCCAGTCCTTTTCTCCTGGCTTTCTGAAGTAATTGTAGCTCTTAGCTGTTTGGTCCCATTCCACACAGTTCACTGATGTTATTCATTCTTCACCTGCAGCCAAGTGTAAACCATCTTTCTCAATCACCTAAAGAGCATGAGTTTTTGTTATTTCATGGTTTTGACCTTAGATTTTTTTTTTCTTTTGCCCCAAGTCTCCGTTTTCTTCAATCATTGATGTTACTGGTGTTAGCTTTGCAAGTATTAACCCACTGGGTATTCTCTGGTACATTTTTCTGAAGTCTCTAAGGTGATGGAAAAATTAATGTATTTTGAATAGTCAATGATGATATTTAACAGGAGTGGTTTAGACTGGGCTTCACCTCTCGACGGTTGTAACATATAAGGACAACTCTTCTCAAGAAACTTCTAGTAATAAATTCAATGATTTGTAAGATCAAGTCAAAACTACTTTTTTTTTTCAAATATACAGGAGGAATAATTGGGCTTGGAGAAGCAGAAGAGGACCGGGTTGGTTTGCTGCATACTTTGGCAACCCTGCCAACACATCCAGAGAGTGTCCCCATTAACGCGCTGATTGCTGTGAAAGGCACACCTCTACAAGATCAGAAGGTAAATTGATTTTCCTTGGTAATAAATTAGTAAATCGGATGCCTGAGCAATGTTTAATCAGTAACAGCTTCTTTAGGCAAATTGTTGTTGCCCCCTTTTTCTTCTTTTCCTTATCTTTCTTCTTAATAAATGAATCATGTTCTATTGAATCTTCACCTTGCATTGCTGTCTGAGATTTCATGGACGTAGATGTTTGCTGATAAAGACTTGGTACGAAAAATGACAGAAGAAATAAAAAAATTGGGCAAAAACAATTTTTAACATGTCAATGGAAACTAGTTGGGATTGAAAATGTCCCGGTATTGTGTGAAAATGTTTTATCAGGAGCTATATTTTCTATAGGGAAAAGACATGGGAAATTTTAGTAGATTTGCAGAATGATCTCTGACAAATTTCAAATGATTGGAAAATGCCACTATTAATCGCACAACAGACTTTAACAAGCACGCATACATTAATGAGTGGAGATCACCAATTGTCTTACAGTTTATTTTTTATGAATCAATAGCATGAATAATGAGGTTACCATGCACCTGTTAGATTTCTTTAGGAGATTTGTCTTGAAAAAAGACATCTCACTTTTATATCTGCTTTTAGCCAGTTGAAATATGGGAGATGATAAGGATGATTGCCACTGCGAGGATAGTCATGCCAAAAGCAATGGTACGGTTATCGGCCGGCAGAGTCCGTTTCTCTATGCCAGAGCAGGCGCTATGCTTTCTGGCTGGTGCGAATTCCATTTTCACAGGCGAGAAGCTTCTAACAACTCCTAACAATGATTTTGATGCGGATCAACTCATGTTCAAGATGCTGGGACTAATTCCAAAGGCTCCAAGTTTTGACGATGATGGCGCAAAGCATGATGCAGCAGAGCATTGTGAGGAAGCCATTTCAAGTTCTGGTTGAGGTTATCTGGATTGGTCAAAAGAGGAAATAAATCATGATGGGTAAGCCTCAACTGGAGGTTTGTCTGTTCAATTCTGTGAACTGAGAAAATTTCCTGCTAACTTTGTATTCATCAATTAGTTGGGTAACATGGAGCTTCATGCACTAAATTCATGGGTTATGGATTGGATTTACTTATTGTTAATTAGTCAAAAATGATCAAATTAATGTTCTGCTGTTGGCTGCATGGAATGACAGACGCAGATTGCACGCAGGCTCCATGTTGCAGCCTGTTCTGTTTACTTTGAGCCAGCACAAGCAAGGATTGCCACCACCCGGGTAATGCAAAAATCATCTTTCATACTTTCATGGAGGGTTTCTTTGCTTTAATGAAACTTAAAACCCCTCATAAGTCTTTTTTTTTTTTGGTCGATGAGCGCCCCTGGGGACTTGTCAATACGCATGAACAGAGCAGTTTCCTTGTGGACTGCTCACTAGTGTCCTGGAGGGGCATTCCATTAAGAAAATGCAGAAAGCAAGGCGCCCGTGAGTTTTGGTTGTCGAGTGCTCTGTCCTCATTACGAATTGGTCGTGCAAATGTAGAGTCCGTGCCAAGATGGAGTGTCGGGTACTCATCAGTCATCTCCAACGTTTGATCATGAACATGGTTGGATAATTCTGCGAAACTTATGAATTAGTAGCGTTTAGAATTCAAAGCAAACAGACAAGACGTGGCGCGCAATTTTCGTGTGCTATATATAATTGAGAATTCCAATTTTGGTGTTTTTTTTTTTTTTTTTTGCCTTTTTTGCGAGGGAGCCGGCGGAACTAATCGTATATTAAGTAATACTTTTATTTAAGTTTAGAAAACCAGGAAAATTTTCAAATTTGTTAAATGGCCTTAAGACCTCATGCATCTATATTTCAGTATTCGGGTTGTCTACTATTAAATGGAAAATCCATCTCAAATGCTAAGAAAGGCATGACATTTTAAAAGGAAAGTCACTCGAAAAGTATCCTAGATCTCATATTTAAGAACTTAGTGCGTTGGGGACGCAATGCAATCAAATCGGAAGTTGACTTCTGAAGAAAGAAGCTTATAATTAATTTTCTTTTCTCTTGACCTCGAGGGTGATGCGCCAACCTACACCCTATCACAGCTCGCATATTCCTTCTTTGAACCGGGTCCGCCCTCTCGGTCTCGATCGGGCATGTGCCCGAACCGATGATTTGTTTTTTAAATGAAGGAGTTTTTCGATATTCTTTAATATTGTAAACGGATTGGATAGACTTTCATCTACCGATCAATTCCAGCATTGCCGAAGATAGGACGGTCATGAGATAGAGGATGATTGCATCCGTGAAATTACCCTTATTCGTGATAGTTTATCGATGAAAGAATCTGTTCTGTACAAAATATTGAGCTCAAGTTATGCCACGGCCAAACCCCTGACCAGTTTGTTTTGGGCACTTCACGGGGCAAGAAATTAACTTTTTACATTATAAGCCTTTTCAATTAAAAATTACAGCTGGGTTTTGGTGATTCTATGCAGTGATGATGCCGAGGAACGTTGGACTTAGGCGTGCTCCACCCATTGGCAAATCATAGCTATGTGATGAACCGCTATTCATTCAATTTTGATGCTGAGACATATCCATTCTTGTAAAATGAGAATGCCCTTTTGTGCTTTGCTGTTCTATTTTACTAATTGGGATTTGTTTTGTTTTGTACTTTTTATATATTATATGGAAATATGGATAAAATGTTTACGAAAAGGAATGGGCTGACCATAAGCCCCGGCACTGAATAATTTACAAGTGTCATCCTGACGCCACACGACGTGGTCTTGATACACAAGGAAATGAATTTCAAAGAATTAGGCAAGAATCCACTACTGTTGCTCTTGTGGTTGGTGAAACTACCGTTGGCCTCGGCGCCGTAGCTCTTCATAATCAGACTGGCGGGGCCTCGGTTGTTGCTGCCGGTGACTGGGGAGCTGCCGGAAGCGCAATCGCTCAGGACATAAAGGTCACAGCCGTCCAATTACCTGAGGATTGAATGGGGGTGGCAAGGATTGAATGGGGGTGGCAGTCGGAGGTGGCGTGCCGGCCTTGCTATCGTCATGGTGGTGGTGGTAGTGGTGGTTGTGGTTAGTGCTTTGACCTTTAACCAAGATGGTTCCTTTCTGGTCAAGCGAGGGCTTGGCCACCTTCGTCGGCCCCAAGTGATGTCTATGACCTCGCTCACGACCAGCAAGGGCCGTCAAGCCCTCACTTGGCCAAATTCGGTGCAGGTGTTGCAGCCCTCACCAACTTTGAGTGAGGGCTCACATCTCCTCACCCAAAGTTGGTGAGCGGCACGACACCCTCGCTTGTGGCTAGCGATGGTTGGTTGGCCACCCTTGCTAGCCCTCCTCCAAAACCCAAAGAAAAAAAAAAGCAAAGAAAATGAAAAAGAAGAAAAAAAACCATAAAAATTTAAATAATGATTTAAAATTTATTTAAAAATGTTTACATTAGCACCAGGCATCAACATTAATAAATTCTAGCCAAAATTTACCGAATTGATTTAATTGACAAAAAGTAAAAATATTTAGGATTCAATTGATAAAATTAAAAGATTTATGATTGAATTGATAAAAGTATAATGTGTTTGGAATTTTTTGGACAAATTTCTCACTTGATGTGCCACCTATGTCTTATCACTGGTCACATAATCTTTCTTCAAACCAGGTTTGCCTTCTCAGACTTGATGGGCCCTATGATTTTTATTTTTTATGAGGGGAATTTTATTTGATATTCTTTAATATCACAAACGAGACTAAATAAAGACTTTTATCTATCGATCAATTCTAGTATTGCTAAAGACAAGAACGGTCATGAGATAAAGGATCGCACTCATGAAGCGACATTGGTTTTCGTTACCCTTATAAGAGATAGTCTATCGATGAAAGGATCCATTTTGTACGAAATCACAAGCTCGGGCTATGCCAAAAGCAAATCCCTGATCAGCTTATGTCAGGTACTTTGCGAGGCGCGAGGGGTTAACTTTTTACATTATAAGTCTTTTCGATCACAAATTATAGTTTGTTTTTGTTGTTTTTAAGCTGTGATGGTATTGGCGAGATCGAACTTAGGTTTGCACTATCTATTGGCAACCCATAGCTACGTGATCAATCACCATTCGTTCAAATTTTGATGTCGAGACACATCAGTTCTTGTAAAATGAGAATGCACTTTTGTGCATTGTTGTTCTATTTTGCTAATTAGGATTTGTTTTGATTTGAACTTTTTGTGCATTATCTTCAAATATGGATAAAATACTTTAGAAGAAAAAGGAAATGGGCTCCTGTGCCGTTTGTGAATTGTCTTTCAGCCGCTCACCTACCGCCTCCGTTCACATTGAATTCTGAAAAACCGACAGGACACCCTCGTCTTCTCCGCATTCATTGACGATGTCCAGATTCTCTTCTCCATTAGGCAGTCGCTTTGAAGACCGGGATTGCGGATCCCGGGCCGCATCGCAACCTTTCATTCTAGTGAAAAGTCCGCATCTTTGAACGCTTGTATTGCGCCTCGTCCTTTTCGCATGCAGTGGTTCAAATCCCCCAGCTTCTTCCCATTCCTCTTCGCTCTTCTAGCTCTCTCCGTCTACTTCTTCAACGCGCATCGACCGGCGTCTCGTGCTCCTGAAATGGCCGAGGAATCGTCCAAGTCCATCTACGATTTCGCCGTCAAGGTGCCTTTTTTTTTTTTTTTAATCTTTTGAGATGTCGACTGGGATGATGGGTGGTGCTTATCCTGTTCTGTCTGCTCTTGGGTTGGAGAGGGGAGAGGTTTTAGAGGCTGCGCTATGTGCAAGATTGGAACTTAGCGTGCGGTCGAAGATGGGTCCTTTTTTTTTTCTTTTTTCTTTTTTTTTGGGGGGGGGGGGGTGGGGAGCGGAGATTTCAGCTGTCCCCATGGGCGTACGGGCTGATTGGGTTTGAGATGGTGATTGCTTGCGCGTACTCGGTCAGAAACTAACAGCGTCGTTGAAATTCCTAAGCAAGGACAAGCCTTGCTCGGTTTGTTTGTTCTGCGGCGTGTCGTTAACATGTGATGTGCCCGTTCCATGAAACGCTTGTTTGTAATTCTAATGCTTTTCTTCTGCAACTACGAACTGGCGGGTCGATGACCTGAATGTGGGAGTTAGGTTGAGTATCGATCGGATCATGAATCTTTTGCTTTATCACAATTTCTTAGTCAATCCATAATTTGCCTTGAATCCTAATACTGACGATTTTGAATCTTGTTCGGTCTTCTTTCAACTTGATACGGATCCCTGTTTGTACGTTCGTTTCTGCGGAAGAGGTGGATATGCCATATTGTGCTTCTTACGTTGTAGAAATTTATTTGATGTAGCTTTTCATGGTTTTTATAGTTAGAGATATTTATGACTGTAGATGTCAATTATCTGATGCATATGCAGGACATTCGTGGAAATGATGTAAGTTTGAGCGAGTACTCTGGGAAGGTTCTTCTGATTGTCAACGTTGCTTCAAAATGGTATCGCCACTGAATGCACCTTCTCTTCAAGAATTGTGTTTCTTTGATTAGAACCTCGATAGGAATTTAGCAACTCAAGCGTTCATGATATGGTTTAGTAGTTGACTAGTTGGTCCTGTTGTATGTCACTATGTGTTTGACTGCATGCGGAACACTTGCATGTCCAATCTTGAACCTGTTATCACTCTTTTGGTAGTTTAAGCAGCATGAGCCTCCGTCGATCCCGTAAACCTGGGGCTGCTTCTCTTTCCCCTTTAACAGCTATGCATAGATCTATTAACCATTTGTTCTAGATGTAATTGAGTGGCCAATTGTTAAATCCAGTTCATGTTCCCAGTAACAGTCAACTCCTTGAACTTATATCATCTGCTTTGATACTTATGATATCTAATATAGCACACACATGTTTGCAGTGGTCTCACCCAATCAAATTACAAGGAATTGAACACTTTATATGAAAAATACAAGGATCAAGGTTTGCTCTTTGGTCTTTTGTGTTTTGATTTCATTCTCATATGTTTTACTCTGCGCTATATCCTTGGGGTTTGTATAGGTTCATGACTGACATTTCTTTGCAGGATTTGAAGTACTGGCATTTCCATGCAACCAGTTTGCAGGACAAGAGCCAGGGAGTAATGAAGAGATTCAAGAGACTGTATGCACTATGTTCAAGGCTGAATTCCCTATTTTTGACAAGGTAAACATGAGAAGCCCAAAACAATGAGAAAAATATTAAATTGAAAGGGAATTCTTGATATTCTGGCTCCTCATGCTTTTTGGTCGTTTTAACTTGAGAGCACTATCAATCTCATAGTACGCATAAAAATTGATGATTGACCAGTTCCAGATGAGGTTGAGAATTTGCTTGCAATGTGTTTCATTTTCTCTTTCCACAGTGTGATAAAAGAGACTTGTTCTATATGCAAGTTCAAGTTGCATAACCGTCCTCCTCTTTTGCAAATTTGACTCTGTACAATATGGAGAAAAGATGTTCTGAGTTGATATTACACTCTATTTTTGATATTGTAGTCTATTGTGCTACAGGTTGAGGTGAATGGCAAGAATGCAGCCCCTCTCTACAAGTTTTTAAAATCTCAGAAAGGAGGGATATTTGGAGATGGCATCAAATGGAACTTTACAAAGTTTCTGGTGAACAGAGAAGGGAAAGTTGTGGAGAGATATGCTCCCACTACATCACCTCTTAAAATTGAGGTTAGGGATCTGATTTACAACAATGCGAAATAGCAATTTAAGTCGAATCTCATTTATTTTTTCGGTTATCCTGCAGAAAGATATCCAAAATCTGTTGGGATCGTCTTGAGCAATAGAGGTTTGTGCTGTAGTCTTGAGCTCTTCGTACTTTCATCCTTATTACTTGGTCACCTGCCCAGCAATGCTATCAAAATTACTTAGGAGATGAATATGGGTAAAACTGTATAGGGTAGTCTGCTTCTTTTATCGCCAGAGGGAATGGGCTCTATTTTCAGTTTGTGTCAACTGTCTAAAGCTGCGGGTACTATAGATTTCTTCTAACTCGACCCTCTATTTTCTTTCACAAAGAATTCCCCCATACTAATAAAAAAAGGGGCAATTGAAACACCTTCATCATCCGTTGCTGGTGTGTCTAGTTGACAACATCCCCTTTAGGGCCTTTACAACAAGAAGATGGTGAATTTACCTACTTAAGAAACTTTTGTGAAGTGACTTCATCATTTTAAGGAAGCAGTTGGCACCCTACCTAACAATATTTAGTGGAGTATGCTGAGGGCGTGTTTGGTAACGTTTCTGTTTCCGGGAACAATTTTTGATCAGAAATGATTTTTTTTTTTTTTTCTGTTCCCGTGAATAATTTCTAAGCAAAAGAATGCATTTGGTAACTCGACAAAATTTTTTATTCTGGAATAGAATTGCGATTGTTATTGTGCTCAAAATTTCTACTCCAAATTATTTTATTTTAAATTTTAAATAATTTTATTACTTTTTTCTTTTCTTTTTTTTCCTTTCTTTCCCTTCTTCTTCTTCAAGTTGCCGGTCATTGGCCTTGGGATGACCGGCGACCAGCCAGATGAGAGCTGACAATCTCATTGGAGCATTGCTGGTGGTTGGGCTTGCCTCTGACAAGCTCGCCGGACTAGTTGCCGGCAAACGGCAACTGTAGTGGTGGAAGAAGAAGAAAAGGGAAGACGAATAAGAAAAAAGAAAATAAAAAGAGAAAATATGGGCTTGATTTTAGAATTGTTCTTGAGAACAAGAATCAACTTTTTTTTTTTTTTTTGATTTTGTTCTAAATTTACTTCTGGGAACAAAAAGATAGAAATTTGTTCTCAGGTACAAATATATTACCAAACGCATTTCTGTTTCAAATCTACTTCTAGGAACAAAATGATAGAAATAGATACTATTAGGCAAGTTGCCAAACAGCCCTGAGTGTTTCTGAACAGTACTAGCTATTTCTTCCTCTAGAAGAAAGAAAAAGAAGTTGAGTTACAAAATCCACCTTATGACTTGTTGGTTCTTCAGGGCAAAGGTCGTGGAGGAAGCTCCTTGGAGGAAACATCTACACATTCTGGTCGCTGCAGTTTACTTTGGTTCAACTGGCATCCCTTATATTTTCTTTCCGTGCAATTCGATCTCTTTGCTTCCTTTTATTGTTATAGACAAGCAACGGTCTCAATAATGTTCCATTTTGTGTTTTTGCGTTTGTTCTCTCTCTCTTTCCTTTGCTTTTATATATTTGTAATACCCTGCTCTTCCCATGTCATCATCATCCCTAATAAAGTATGAGATTTAAGTTATGTGCTTTCTATGTGCCGACCATAGGCTCGTTGGAGGTGATTTATGCCTGTGGATCCGGCACGGCTTTGGTTGGATCCTTTATGTTTGGATGATATGGGAACGTCCAGAACTACTGAACTATTGCTCTAAGTAGAGCACAGACAGTCAATTAACACACTTCTACACTCCAAAAGAGAAGTTCTATGTTTGGTCATTCAAAATGACAAAGTACATGTCGAAAATCATGCGAGTCCAATGCATTTTGAGCATAAAACTGCAAGTCGGACCAAAGCAAGGAGCGGGCGCTACAGAGTCCCGTGCTTTTTCAACTGCTCTCAGCAAGTGAGCGACATGCATGCAACACTTTCGACATAAACAGGCAAGAACTGAATTTATAAGACAGCATACTGCACAATTGAAAGATTGATCTTCTCTATAACTTTCTCAATGAGCCATCATTCTTTTAGCAATTGAAAGATTGATCTTCTCTACAACTTCCTCAATGAGCCATCACTCTTTTAAACAGTATCCTTACCGGCCAAGACTCCAATGAGTTAGAGGACACTGATAAGTGATTACCCTTCAAATTTTCAGAAACACTTAATTTGAGTTTCTCTCAAAATATTCTCCTGATGATCCGCCATGCTAGCGTCATAATGAGTATAAGAATATTAAAAATGTTGGAAGTTTCATATAGATGATCCGCCATGCTAGCGTCATAACGAGTATAAGAATATTAAAAATGTTGGAAGTTTCATATAGTGCGTACTTTAAGGTCAAAAGATTCCATTGACTCACTTAAATTATGAATAAGTGAAAAAAAAATTAATTTAGTGCCTTTGGACAATAAATTTTGGCTAAAAATATTATATGGCTTTTATAATAAAATGTTTAATCTAGCATGAAATTTTAAGACTAAAATCAAGTCCACGTGGACTTCTTAAAAAATGACCCGCATGTTGCAAGGAGCCCTGGCCAAAAAAAGGCACATGAAGCTTTTCTCAAAATAGATTCACAGTGAAAATTGTCCTCTCTCCACTGTCCGAAATCACTGGTCATAGTTGCTTGGTCACCGTCACTCGCTGCTAGCATATTTTTCGTTTCTATTGCTATCGGTTAGTCACTCCTTCAAGGTTCATCAGAGGACACTGATCAATAATTACCCTTCAATTTTTTATAATCAATTAATTCGAGTTTCTCCCTAAACAATCGCCAGATGAGCCAACATGCCAATGCCATAAAGAGCATAAGAATATTAAAATTGCCAAATGTTTTGTATGGTGCTCACTTTAAAGTCCGAAGTTTTTGTTGACTCACTTAAATTGTGAATTAGTAAAAAACAATCAATTAAGTGGCTCTGAACCACAAATTTTGGCTAAAAATATCATGTGGTCTTTATAATAAAATGTTTAATCTAACATGACATGTTGAGACTAAAATTGAGTACACGTGGACTGGTTAAAAAATGACTCACTTGCCTAAACGACACCGCGGGGAGCCTAGGCCAAAAAAAGATGCATGAAGCTTCTCTTAGAATAGATTCACTGTGAAGATTGTTCTCTCTCCATGGTTCGAAGTCACCGGTCAATGTTAGTTGATTGCCATCGCTTGCTTGAGAGGATACTTATCATCTATATTGCTATTACTTAGTCACTCCCTCAAGGTCTGTCAGAGGATACTGATAAGTGATTACCCTTCAAATTTTCAGAATCAATTAATTCGAGTTTCTCTCAAAATAATTTCCAGATGAGCCTCGACGAGACCGAGCCTCGCCATGGTTGGGCGAGGCTCAGCCTCACCTTGGTTGGGCGAGCCAACATGCCAACGTCATAAAGAGTATAAGGATATTAAAATTGCCAAAAGTTTCGTATAGTGCCCATTTAAAGTCAGAAGTTTTCGTTGACTCACTTAAATTGCGAATTAGTGAAAAACAATCAATTAAGTGCCTCTGGATGACAAATTTTGGCTAAAAATATTATATGGCTTTTACAATAAAATGTTTAATTTGACATGACATGTTGAGACTAAAATCAGGTCCATGTGGACTTCTTAAAAAATGACTCGCTTGCCTAAACAATGTCGTGGGGAGCCCAAGCCTAAAATAGAAGCATGAAGCTTGTTGTCAAAATAGATTCACTGTGAAGATTGCCTTCTCTCCACAGTTCAAAGTCATTGATTATATTGCTTGATAGCTATTGCTTGCTTGCTAGCATACTTGTCATCTCTATTGCTATCACTTAGTCACTCCCTCAAGGTTCGTAAGAGGACACTTATCATTGATTACCCCTTAAATTTTTACAATTAATTAATTTGAGTTTCTCTCAAAATAATCTCTAGATGAGCCAATATGCCAACGTCATAATGAGCATAAGAATATTAAAAATATCAAAAGTTTTGTATAGTGCTCACTTTAAAATCAGAAGTTTTCATCAACTTAGTTAAATAGTGAATTAGTGAAAAAACAATCAATTAAGTGCCTTCGGACGACAAATTCCGACTAAAAATATTATATGGCATTTATAATAAAATATTTAATTTGACATGACATGTTGAGACTAAAATCGAGTCCACATGGACCTCTTAAAAAATGACTCGCTTGCCTAAATGACATCGTAGGGCGCCCAGGCCAAAAAAAATAAAATGCATGAAGCTTCTCTCAAAATAGATTCACACTATGAAGATTGTCCTCTCTCCATAGTTCGAAGTCACTATCAATGTTGCCCAGTTGCCATTGCTCGGTCGCTAGCATACTTATTGTCTCTATTGCTGTCACTTAGTCCCTCCCTCGAGATTCGTCAGAGGACATTGATTAGTGATTACCCTTCAAATTTTCAAAATCAATTAATTCGAGTTTTTCTCAAAATAATCTCCAGATGAGCCAACATACTAATGTCATAATGAGCATAAGAATATTGAAAATACCTAAAGTTTTACTCACTTTAAAGTTAATAAAGAAACTCCACTACTTTCTGGTATTGTCAAGAATAAGTATGAATTTTGAAGTGGCTCAATAGTAAATTCTTTTAAAAAGGCTTTCATTAGCCAAGGAATGATTCATGGAATATTTTGCTCGTGCCACAATCCTGTTTCCTCTTTTTCAGAAACTTTTTATTAAAGAAGCATCTACTACTGTTAAACTTCACATCAAATAATCACATTGTAGCATCTGTCAATGGTAGACCATATCAAAGAACCACAAGAAAAAGTTTGCCCATCCATCATCTTTGTGATAATATCAGTCTCAAGAAACTCCTTTGATAGAAGAGAGATGGTAACCACTTACTTCCCTTTTTGTCTCCTCAATCACCATAAACATCTAGGAGTTAAGACAATTAAAAGCTTTATTCAGACCATATATCTTGCCAAAACAAAATTATGTTCCCATTGACCATTTGATAAAGAAAACCTCTCCTTGTCAAATACTTCTCTAAACATAATCATGGGCCTCCCTAGAATCAGGCAAAATCCACTGGGCAGTCTTTAGACCTTCACCACAATCCACTTCTTCCCATGCTCATCTTACATTTAAGAAACATCACAATGTCTATTTCTTGTTTTCTTAGATAGTCTTGGATTGAACCCCTAAGGTACCTCTTCTCAATAGCTATTGCATTATCTCCATTGCTTGAGCGAAAAAATGCAGCCTGCTCAGCCTAGAAGAATTTACTTGGCAATCCATTTGGTATTCTTCTTAGCTCACCCACAAAGTTTGAAATCTTAATTGCTATCATTCTTCCTCTTCGTCCATTGGTGTATTTGGTTTGGTGTGGTAAATCAACAACCACCCCTCTTCCCCCTGATTGCTCAATTGAGGATACTGGACTTACTCATGAAAGTGGTTCTTAATTCTTTACATAATCTCCCAAGCTCATACCTCGCGCGACGTTGTATTTTGTATTTTAATTCTTAACAACTTATGTATTTCTAGGAGTTGCCACTAGCTTATTGGGGTTTGTTAGAAATCAATCAAAACGTATGCAACTACAGATTTTTAGGAATGGAGACTTGTTTACGCCAATATTTCTATTAGCGTCATTGAGGTACCACTAACTTGAAAGGTTGTTTATCTAAATGGTCACATAATCTTGATTACTAATTATAATCATTATAAAACTACAAGTGTCTATACAAATGTTTTTGTAGGTTTGTTTTCCTTAATGTCTAGACTAATCCTAACATAATTGAGAAGAGAAATTTACACTCAGATTATCGAAAAGCGGTGTGGTAAGTAAGCATCCAAGAAATTGAAATGACTTGAAAGTAAATGCGGAAAAAGAAAACCCAATACAAGTTGGGAAAATTATATTACATGATCTTATTATCACGCCCGTGACAAGATCCTCGTAAGCAGAATGAGAATTTAAATATGCATGAAATTACTCTAGATGTATGAAATTATTCTAAATAATTTTAATCTACGCAAAATAGATTATTTACAAAAATGATTATAAAATATCAAAAAAGCATCAAGTTAGGACAAACACTTTATAAAATTAGGAAAATCTCATAATGTCAATTATGCCCTAATTTGATACTATCTAATATTTTTTTTTTTGATATTTTTGAAATTTTCAGATATTTCTTTTAGTATTATTATTTAAAAAAAATATTAATAATAATTCCTTAAACTGATCTATGCTAACATGGAATAACACAGCACATGAATATCACAATAATCAAGTTCAAATCGACCGTTTCAAAATTGAAACTTGGTTTGGGCATTTCGTTGAACAAGTAGTGTACATCAACCCACCTTAAGCAACTTCCTTGAGCCGTATTCGTGACCCTCAATCTTGACTCATGAGCAATTTTATGTGGAATTAAAGTATCAATATTATACTACCACATGCAAGGAGCAATATTAGATGGAAATCATAGCCTAAAACACAAAAGAACCAAGCTAAAATCGGCTTCAAATATTCGGGTTTGAGCTGATTTTGCAAATCTAGGTTTTGAGTCCAAGTCAAACAGACATATTGTATGCCCGTATTCAAGCTTCGACAACCATCACATGCAAGATTCATAGAGAATATCACTTCATCCAAATAAAAATATGTAATATGGACTTTCAAATGCAACAAACATTACAGAGAACGATCAACCGGACACATCGAAATGAACTCTTCAAGAAGCGTATATGCATGATCTATGTTGGCCAACCATGTCTCAATGGGGGTTGGCTTGGCTTTTGGCTCAAGTTATAGACGATCTCATGGTTCATATGGAGATTTAAAGACTAAGCATTATTTGTACTCCCATATAACATTAATCAAAGTCACAAAGACAAGTAATGCACAAAAATGGGGTATAGTAAATTAAAGATGCAAAACTCTTGAAGAGATTTTAACATTTGAGAAAAATTCCAGCTTCAAAATCAGTTTTTTTTTACTGGTTTTCCTCTTGATTTTTCATTATTAAAACATGTTCAAACTTGACAAAAAATACATCTAAGATTCTTACATTGCTTCCTTGTTTCTATTGCAAGTGGCTCTTGGTCAAGGAAACAAGAAATTATCCTTCAGGAGCACGTGGACAATGGTTCCTTCAAATTGAAATGAGATTTGTAGAAGAAAAAAAAACTGACAACGAAGGTTTTCGTTGACCTCTAAAGTTAGACTTCAGAACCTCTTTTGTTGGCCAAATTAACACCAAACCAAACTATATGTATTCTAGTTTAGGTTATAAGTCATGGCTTTCCTCATTTGTCTCTCACTTTTCTAAAAAACACTCACTTTTCCTAACTTGTGAACAATCGGACAACACTCAAAATTTTAGGACTTCCTTGGCCCACCAGGAGGGTATTTTTCGGGGGGCTTTAGGAGGTTTTCATGATCTCCATTATGGACATACGACCTATGATTGGAAAGATATTTGAGTAAAGTTTCACTTTCTAATTTAAGGTTTTTGCTATTTGGCCGCAAGTTCGTGAAAATTTCACTTTTCTCTACAAAAGTCGATCTGGAATTTCTGAATTTTTTTTTTTTGAGTTGCTTGTCGGGGTGTTTTTGGAGAACGACCGTGAGCTCCTCCTAGTGCTTCTTGTCTCCTACCTTTTATCTTTCAATAGAGCTTGCTTCATAGATCTTATCCATTGAATTCATCAATCTCTTGGTCAGCTTTTTGCCCCCAACCAGGCCTGTCAACTGATCTAGTTCACTTACTTTCTAACTTAGCCAATTTTTTCAACTTTTGCGACTATTGAGTGTGTGGATTTTGTTGCAATTTTCCCATACTTTCAGCGGCTTATCCTTGGCCAATTTTTGTCCACTTGCACTATTGATTACAGTCTTTCATCATGTGGTAAGATTAGGCTGATTGGACTGCTGAGTAGGATATGTTGGGGTTACAAACTTGCTTACTCAGCAGCTCTGAATAGAAACCAAATCGTAGACTAGGTTTTGGTAGCTGATTCGAGTGTCATAATCCATCAATTTGGCTGCAATTTTTGATCAATTAGCAAGCTTATGTATAGTAATTTAAGATCTTGGCTGGTCTTCGCAATTGTCTTCGCCCAATTTTTCAAGAAAATCCCTCAAAGTTGGCCATTTTCTTGCTCGAGAATGCCCAATTTAATGCAAATTTGGTCCTTTTGGCCCAATTTGATTGATTCGACCTGGCCCAAGTTCAGTTTCAACTTAATTGGGGGCCAAAATGATGATTTAAGAGCTCAAGCAAAATTTTGCAAAATTTTGCAAACCAGTCCCTCAATTTTTGGAAATTGCATTTTGGCCCCAACTTACTGTTTTAATTACAATCTGACCTCCTGAGCTTGGCTAGTCACATTTATGCTCCGTTCTTTTCGCGGAAAACAACTTCCAGGAAAATATTTTCCTGGATTTCCGGTGTTCGGTGGACGGAAAATTCATGGTCAAGGAAAACATTTTCCAGTCAACGGAAAATTCTCTCTTGACTTTGAGGAAAATGTTTTCCTCTTTTGAAAAGAGGAAAACATTTTCCAGGCCTCTCACGCTCGCCCTCGCGCTCCTTTTTCCTTCTCATTTTTGCACTCTCGCTTAGGGTTTCTGATCTCCTCCTCCTCCTTCGACGCCGATGATGGGCGAAGCATCCCTCATTCTCCGCCCTCCCCGGCCGCTCCTACCCGCCTGCTCCGGCCGCGACGCCGCCGCCGCTGTGGCGCTCAGCCTCCCCGGCGGTTCAAAGCCGCTCGGGAGGATCCGGCTCAAGAGGGAGCACCGCGGCTCGGGTGATGTGATAAGGTCGCGGATCTAGCGGCAGAGCTCGCGGCTCGCCGGATCTGGCGGCGGAGCTCACGGCTCGTTGATCCAGGCGAGCTCAAGCTCTATCGCCAGATCCGGCGAGCTCGGGTGAGATTGGCCGAGCCTCGAGCTCGCCGAATCTGGCCACCGGGTCTTGGTCGGCCACTAGGCAGCCGGCCATCGTTAGGCAGGAAGGAGGTGGCGGTGGTGGAAGGAGGAGGAAGAAGGAGGAGGAAGGAGGTGACGGCAGAGGAAGGAGGAAGAAGGAGGAGGAGGAAGGAGGAAGGAGGAAGGAAAAGAAAAAAAAATAATAAAAATTTCGATTTTAAAAATATAAATAATTAGAATAATCATTTAAAAAAATATAAATAAATAAAATAATTTTTTTGGTCATTTAAAAATATTAAAATTCAATTTTTGATAAATTTTCCCAAATAATTAAATGAGCTAACGAACGGTGGAAAATATTTTCCATTGAAATTTTAGATTTTGGCCGAACACCGGAAAATAGAGTCATTTTCCTAGAAAATGACTTCCAGGAAAATATTTTCAGGAAACATGATATTTTCCGCGAAATGAACGGAGCCTTAGATCATCAACTCCAATTTTTTTTCTCTTTTTTTTTATTATATATTTATATATTTATATTTTGATTTTTTTTATACCAAGAAAATAATTGCATTTAAAAAATACACTAAATGCCTAGTTAATCTTTATGCAATATTTTGACAAGAAATATTTTTGCGGAAAAATAAGTTCTCATTTTTTTAAAATGATCTTTGGGCAAAAAATTTAAGTATCAACAAGATTCAATGTGAAGATTGTCCTCTTTCCATAGTTCGAAGTCATTGGTCAATGTTGCACGGATGCCATTGCTTGCTTGCTAGAATACTTAGTCTCTATTGCTGCTATACTCCCTCAAGGTTCGTCAGAGGACACTTAAATTTTCAGAATCAATTAATTCGAGTTTCTCTCAAAATAATCTCCAAATGAGGCGACATGCCAACGTTATAATGAACATCAGAATATTATCAATGCAAAAAGTTTTGTATAGTACTCACTTTAAAGTAAGAAGTTTTCGTGAACTCACTTAAATTGTGAATAAGTGAAAAACAATCAATTAAGTGCCTCTGAACAACAAATTATGGCTAAAAGTATTATATGGCATTTATAATAAAATGTTTAATCTGATATGATATTTTGAGACTAACATGGAGTCAATGTGGACTTCTTAAAAAATGACTCGATTGCCTAAACGATATCGCAGGAGACTAGGCCAAAAAAAGACGCATGAAGCTTCTCTCAAAATGGATTCACTGTGAAAATTGTCCTCTCTCTACAATTCAAAGTCACTGGTCAATGTTGCTTGGTCGCCATCGCTCCCTTGCTAGCATAATTATCGTCTCTATTGCTATCACTCAGTCACTTCCTCAAGGTTCATCATCTCCTCTCACTTGCTTAATTTGCTAGAAAAACTAAGGCTTTGAGAGAAAAATTAGGGCTCAGCTCTTGGTGCAGTCGTGAGACATTGGTCTAGAGGAGGAATTTGAGGTTCCCGATACTTTTGGTCTTCATCTACGGGATAGGACTATTAATTTTGGAGAAAGATCGAATTGGGATTTCAAATATCGGAAAATGATTGAATGTTCAACTATGCTAACTGGGCATGGTGAGCCACTTTAGTTGGAGAAATTAATAAAATAGAGTTACGTCGGAATTTTGATGACCAATCAAAATTCGTGCTTAAGTGATGATTTTCTTTTTTTAAGTGATGTTTAAGTGATTGTTTACTTAAAGTGATGCACAAAAACCTTTGACGCTCCCTAAGAAATTTTGGCATTTGTAGTATATTTATGTCTATCAAAACCCGTGCATGCATGGCGCGAAAGAGATCTCGGGGCACTTTTCTGGGACCCGTGGCGTATGAAGTGGAGTAATCACCCCACGTACTGGTCGAATTATTTCGATCGTATCCTCTCCAGGAGGCAGCATCCTTCGTTCGTTCATTCTTGATGAATCCGGGTGAATCCTTATGGAGAGCGGCTGGCTTGTTTTGGGTTTTGTTTTATCTTGCTTGATCGTTCAAGTATCTTGGATCCGGTACCTTCATTGAAGAGAAGGTAAAGTGTCAATAACGCAGAAGGCTTCGATGGTTTTCTTTCAGCTCAGTGATACACAAGATATAGCGGTCCAATAGTTGGATTTGAGTCCATTTTCTGTACATGGAAGCAGCTTTTACCATTCCCTGTGCTCATTATCCGATTGGTCTTGATTGCTGATAAAGTAAACATTGGATGAAATTTCATGCTAATTGGCTTTAACTTATTTTATAACTTTAATTACGAAATTCTTCTGCTCAATTCCTGCTCCCAAACAATTCTTACCTAGGCCTTATTGTTATAGACCTAGTAATATTCTCAACAATGCTCCACTTTGTGTTTTCCATGCTTCTTTCTCTCTCTTTCCTTTGGTTTTTGCGTACTGTAATCTCTCCGGGACACGATGGGACAGCCCGCTCTCATCCTACATCACCTGTAATGAAGTCAAAGATCTATCATATGTGCTTTTCTACGCACCAACCATAGGCTGTTTAGAGGTGAGTTATGCCGTGTGGATCAGGCGCACCTTTGGTTGTATCTTTATGTTTGGACGCTATCGGAACGTCTAGAGCTTCTGAACTATTGACCTAGTACAGCATAGACAGCTAAAGGATACATTATTGCGCTCATGAGGAGAAGTTTCACGTTTTTTCATTCAAAAAGAAATGCAAAAAGAAATGTGTATATCAAGGTAACAAATCGAAAAGCAATAAATCAGAATGGTTACAATGCAAGAATCTTCTATAAATCAATATAAATATCACACATCAAATAGAGTATTCTTAAGTTAATCATTTAGAGATTTTCTCTAATTTATTTTTTATATAATTGTTATGTAGAGAAAAATTTGTTATCTTTTATTTTTAACCACCACAGAGCGGTGATATATCTATTTATATTGTTCATCTTCTCAATGAAAAAACATATTTCATCGGCTCAATTCTTTGTTTTACTTTAGCGAACACCCACAAATACAAATAAATGGAAAGAATGAATGTGAACATTCTACTGGACGTCGAGCTTCAATTCCATGTGTGAAAATATAACCTTTTGATATTGAATAAGCTTAAAGTGAAAGAAAGTACGGTGCAAATTCGTAAATGGAGTTTCGAAAAAAAAAATCCTTATAAGAGTCTTGTCGGGAAATCGATGAATGAAATATGAAAATTTTCAATGTACCAACCCCACATAATTAATGCTTTGAAAATCGAATTATCCTAATAAGTAGGGGTGATCGGTTCCCGGTTTGGTCCGGTTCCACCTTGGAACCGGGAACCGGACCGGGAGCACCGGTTCCCAAAATTGCAAACCGTGGACCGGACCGTTTGGTCCTAGGACCGGGAACCGGACTGGACCATCGGTTCCATCAGTTCTGGTCCGGTCCGGTCCGGTCCAAAAAAATCAACTATACTTTTTTGCACTAAAGAACTAAAGAGTGACTGCGCTCTTGACTAATCAATTCAATTCGATTCTCGGGCAATTCAACAAAACTAATCACACGTATTCCACGTGCAAAATATTCAAACTTCACTTGTGTGATTCATGGGATCTCTTGAAGTCTTAGTCCCACGTCGAAACTATTAAGGAGATTTTTTCTATAAATAAAAGAGTAATAAAAAGCATTATAATGGTCTCTTGGCCACATAAGAGGTTGCCACCTCAAATTGCAATTTTGGTTGCAATAAGTTATCATGTTTATATGTTTTATTAATTCTATGTATATAAATTATATATAAAAAGTTTGGTTCGGTCCGGTCGGTCCGGTTTGGTCCGGTTCCTACCTTGAAACCGGGAACTGGACCGACCGGCCACCGGTTCCAAGATTAGGAACCGGGGACCGGACTGCCGATTGTGGGAACCGCCCAAAACCGACCGGTTCGGTCCGGTCCGGCCGGTTCCCGGTTCGGGCAGTTCCCGTTGCACACCCCTACTAATAAGGGTCTTATCGGGAAATGATTAATGAAATACCGTAATTTTCAATGTACCGACCCCACATAATTAATGCTTTGAAAATCGGTCTCGTTTGTTCTCAATCAGATTTCGGTACTTTTTTAAAAAAAAAAATTTCGGACAAAATTTGATTAATGATCTAATCTGAATTTCAAGGAACCATGAAAATAGCATACCCAAATCCACGTGTCAAATATGGATATATCGCGAAAATGCGCGGGCATTCTCGATCTTGCATTTGGGCCTCGGCCCAATCCCGAATCAGGCCCACATCACATCTGCAGGCCCAGAGATCAGTTCAATTCATTTTTTTGACCGCGTCATCTCCCCGGAGGCGAGACCGCTTCCTTGCTCGCTCGTTCGTTGCCGACGAACCCCCGGCGATTCGATTCGATCGCTAGGGTTTATGTCATCCCGCTCGCGCGATTCGGATTCGATTCGACTTCGATTCGACGCGATGCGGCGCGTGCCGATCGTCCGAAGCTTTTCGCGTTCGCGTCCTTGATCGATCTCCATTCCCGCGCCGACACCGCGTCGATCGCCGCCGCCGCCGCCTCTAGCTTCGCTCCGTTCGTGCGCCCCTGAATCCTTTCGATGACCTCCTTTCGCGAGGAGTTTCGTTCAGTTTCCCATTGAAGTGGGAAGGGGAGTCGATGCGGTCCTGATGGCGCAGGCGCTTTCCTTCGTTTGGAGTTTGCAATCCCGGTTGTGGCCCTTCTCCCGGCCGAGGTCCGATGATGACCTCAAGGCCTCGAACGAGCTGGTCCGGAAGCTCCCGGTCCCCGAGCAGACGAAGCAGTTCGTCTTCGCCGTGCGGGACCCCGAGTCGCAGTCCGTGGTTTACGTGCTCGCCGTCCAGAATCTGTCCGAGCGGTCCACCCGGGATGCGGAGCGCTTGATCAGGGAGGTTCGGCCGAGCGCGGTCGTGGCACAGGTCGATCCGTTGGATTTCAGTGAGGTTCGGTCTGTCGACTGTGTGCCCGGCGATGGGGTCGATTGCGCCGTGCCCACTTCGGCAATCGGCGTTCTCAGGCGTTGCTTTGTGGATAAAATTAATAAGGAGACGTATGAGAATGCTGCGGGGGGATTGGTTTTGAGAGAGATCTTCGGTATTGGCTTTCAAGGCCATTTCTTTGCCGCCAAGAAGGCTGCACGCGAGGTCGGTTCGTCGTTCGTTGTTCTAGAGTCGCCGTTTGTAAATTGTTCTTCTGGGGATACTAGTCCGAGTGAAGCCGATTGTGGGCAAGGTGTTCAAGGTTTGGTCAGTAGCTTGGTTCCACAACGGATGGGTTCTGGGGTTTCTTCTTGTTTGAGGAGGTTTCCTCTTTATGATGATGTTCAATCTCAGATGGTAAAAATTGTATCTTCCAATTTGGATCCGCTGGCATGGATGTCGAGTCCTTCGAGTTCTGATTCAAACTTGGGGTCAGAGAAGGTGCAACCCATACCTGAGTACGAGGCACCACCATTTGCCCAGTCCATCTATCCTTTACTTGTGGATCTTCATAATATTTTCAGTGATATCCCATCTATTGGAAGGGCTCTTGTCCATGCTCAACAGCTGCTTTCTGATGTGAACGGGGGGCAAGCTGTAGATGGTCAAATTGTTTCTGAAGTTTACTCATTCCGGATTGCTGTTGAGGGGTTGAGGATAGCACTGAATAATGCTGCTAGGCTGCCCAGAAATAAAAATGGAAGTGGTGATTCTTTGAAAAGTGAGTTTGCAGATCTACCACATGAGGAAAAGGCACAAGTGCTCTTTGCACAGGCTCTTCGGAGTCAGGCTAAGAAGTTCAAGACTATAGTTGCTGTAGTTGATGTTAGTGCATTAGCGGGTCTCAGGAAGCACTGGAACACTCCCCTTCCCCTGGAAGTGAAAGATTTGGTAGAAGAACTTGTTACCGATTCTGAGGTAGCTGGAGAATTTCCTAATAGAGGAGACAAGAAAAGAATGTTGTCTGGTAAACCGGTGGTGGCAGTTGGTGCTGGAGCTACGGCCATCTTAGGAGCTTCTTCTCTGTCGAAGGTCCTTCCTGTGTCCACGTTTATGAAACTCGTGACCTTCAAAGTTCCTGCTTCATTTAAACTCATGCTGTCTCCAACCCGAAAGGTACTAGCGATGGCCTTTGGCAAGTCTCTTGGTCCCTCAAAATTGGCGGCCCCTGGACTTGCTAGTTCGGCTGCGAAAACCTCAGTATTGAAAGTGACTGCTTCAGCTGAGAAAATCCGGGTGTTGGCTCATGGTGTTATTGCCTCTGCTGAGAAAACAAGCTTTTCTGCCATGAGAACTGCATTCTATGAAATAATGAGGAATCGGCACATTAAACCAGTTGGTTTCCTACCTTGGGCAACATTTGGGTGCAGTGTTGCAACTTGCACGGGTTTACTTGTATGTGGAGATGGCATCGAATGTGCTGTTGAATCACTTCCTGCTGCTCCCTCAATTGCCAGTTTAGGTCGAGGAATCCAAAGCTTACAGCAGGCATCTCAGGCTGTTGTACATGCTAATGGGAGCAGAATACAAAAGTCTATAGAATCTCTGATGTACAAATTGAAGAAAGTAAAATTTCAATAATGTAAGGTTTTTATTGTTTTCTTTTGGCTAGATGATACGCAAGATATAGCAGTCCAGTTGTCGGACTTGAGTCCATGTTCAGGTTTGATTTTCTGTACATAGAAGCTTTAACCATTCCTTGTGCTCAATACCGATTGGTCTTGAAAGTCTGTGGACGCATTGCAGTTAGAGTTGGTGTACTCTGAGAATAAGCAGACCACGAAAATCTATCTGATATGAGGATAAATGGCATTATATGATATCTATCTAAATGAAAGCATTGAGGATTTGTTTTGGAGAATTTATTTGCAGAGTTGCATACGAAAGTTTCCAGTAGAAAGTGGATCATTTGTCATTGCAATTAAGGGTAAGGACCAACATTAAGAGGATTGCGATATTATTGCCAAACTGCATTAATATTGCATCCAACTGTATTTTGACTCATCTTACGTGTGGATAGGAAAAATTTGCAATCCAGTTGATGCCATTATTAAGCGTGAGATGGTGACATTGGAAGAAAAAAATGGTCTGTTACTTGATTCAATTTTTTAACAATGCTCACTCAGCCTGGTTTTGTACTGTAATCTATCCTTCGAGTACAGATTAAGTTAACTAAGTGCCAGCATTTAAGGTCCTCCTTTTGCATATATGCGTTCATTTAATTGTCAATAGACTGATACTTACCAGAAAAGAATGAATTGATGCATACTGTCAAAGACTAAGATGTGAATATAGTTATAATTTGAATATCAACTTTAATAAGCAGTAAATAACGCTTTCATATATCATCAATGGTTATTTTTTTCTTATATAGTGTTACTTAGAGTTTATGTGGCAAATGTATTCTGGTTGTAACTTCTGCAGAAATAGATCGGTAGGTTCACTTTGCTATACCATGTAGGGCTACAAGACCAGGAAGAATTTTTCTTCCTGTATGTGCTTGCCTCTTTGTACTTGGGCTAACATTTTAGTCTGACATTCATTTGTACTGAGTAATTAAAGGATCACATTTGTGTATGACAGAAGAATTTATTCGGGTTTAATATGTTGATGTTGAGGGGCAACTAGGTAGGTTGAGTCGTTGCTATAAACTGCTTATGATGTTTAATTGACAAATTGATCTTTGTTTTCTTGTGATGGGAATCAAGATGCACGTTTTTTTCTATTCCTCTGGATTAGTTATTTTGTGCTGCTGCTGCTTCCTGACACTTCCTGAGCTGTTGTCTAAATAAAATTTTGCTCTCTCTTCTCGTCAGCTCCATAAGCTGTGAGTTACAGTTGAAGTTCATCATAGAGGCCTGGCAACTGGTTATTTTAAACTTTAAATTACTTGATTCAACTAAAAAATGGACAATGTGATTCTGAATTTGGAACCTAAATACAGCTGTTATTTGGGTTAAAATCTGATGGAGTGGTTTTGATTTTTTTCCTGTCCTGCTTCGATGAATCTGAAGGGTACTTTGGGAGTCAATGTACTCTGAAAATTTTAGATCAAGAAAATCTGTCTGATATGAGGAAAAAGGGTATTGTTTGACATCTGGCTACATGGAAGCATTTAGGATTTGTTTTGGAGTATATATGTGCGGTTTTGGGTATGAAAGTTTCGAGTAGAAATTGGATTGCTTATCATTGCAAATGAGGGTAAGATCAACCATAACAGGATTATGATTCTATTGCCAAACTGCAACTGTATTTTGGATAGTTTTACTTTGTTGATCAGAAAAACTGGTAATCCAGATGATGCCACCTTTAGTTGTGAGACAGTACAAGTGCGTATGTTCAGCGCAAGAACCTGAAACCTTTCTTGTATTTGTTCCTCCACTTATAGAAATGTGAACCCCTCAGACAGGGTTTGGAAATTCTCAAGAAGCATACCACTTTGTGGCTTAGTGTATTATTCACTTTGGAGCTCTTCTAACTAAATAGAGAAGGCTTTGCCATAAAAGGGTGGTTGAACCGGGGTTGAGAATTATCGAACTATCCTGAAGGAACGAAGATCATTGTTTGCCCTTTCAATGGTGGCCCTGTCTAGAGATTGGGAGTTCCAGCTTCTTAAGTATCGCCATGACAGCTGTTTGCACTTTGGAATGTTTACTAAAGTTTGCGCCATGCATGCAGGTGCACATGGATGTGCAGTGTGTGTGTTGCTGCACAGCTCCAACACGATACCTCATAGTACCATCAGTCCATAATGGCATGCCATTGCTTTGCAAACTTGCAATCCGATCTGTTATAACAAAAGCGGGATACAACTCTTTTATAATTCCAGCCGGGTTAATGGTCTTCTGGCCTTTGTTCAGTCTTATTGGTCCCTGCAGAAGTGTTGACTTTTCACATATTAGTTAGTGCTCTACCTGCAATGCCAACGTCTGTTTTTAAGTGTTGACCTGACGGTAGCTGTGAAATCTGGACAGTCTATATGGAATCTGTTAAAACTTCACTTGTGATCGGATGGAAGTGTTTATTACTGAAAAGAAGCAGTACATTGGTTCTTTCCGCGAAAGAAAATAAAGAAGGAAAAGTAGGCATGTTATTGAAAAAGCTTAAGAAATATATGGTATAAAGCGGTGAGATTCATCAGTTGGCTATGCTTGACTGTTTGTAATTGTAGTGGCTACAGAGGAAAACTGTTTCATCTGATTCAGGACATGAACCTGCACCTCATACTAACTCTCTTCCCTTCTTAGTATCTTCTACATAAAGTTTTTCTCTATTAAGCTCATAAATTAAAAAGTTTTGGCCAAATATCCGTAAATATATATATATATATATGTATGCATTTAATTGATTTAATCAGCTGGAGGTATGATGATGTCATTCTTTCTCCTTTTCTTCCCTTGAGGGCTCGTTTGGTTCGGCTTTAGGCAAATGTCGTTAGGAAAATGCAAATTAAAGGAGTTTGTGAAAATGTAAATAGCGTTTGGTAAATTGTAATTTTGAAGTGCATTGTGAAAGGACTTTTGCTTAAACACCATTTGGTAAAAATTACATTTTATTAAGGACTTTTGCTAAATTTTATATATTGAAAAAGTTTTTAATTTTTTTTTTATTGTAGTCACTTGCCGAACAGCCTTGCTTGTGGTCACTGGACCTCAGGCGACGCTTGGGGTCGTGACCCAAGCGGCCGTCTGGGTCAGTGACCTTAGGCCAAGGTCGCCTATTGCTGCCAAACCTCAGGCGATGCTTGGGGTTCGCGACCCAGGCGTCGCCTTAGGTCTAGCAACCTCAAGCCTCCGTTGCCTGGGTTGCATGAACCCAGGCGACCACCACTTGAGGTTGCCGGACTTCAGGGGATGCCTGGGTCGTGTGACTCACACGCTTGAGGTTGTGCGACCTCATGCGGTGGTCGCTGGGGTCGGTTGACGCCTCAAGCGGTGGTCGCTGGGGTCGGGTGACGCCTCAAGCGACGGTCGCCGGCGCGGGCAACTCTTTGGCTGGTGGTCATTGGCCTCCATTCGTTTTTCTGAAGAAGATGAACAATACCGTGGGATTTGCATTCCAAAGATTCAACTTCCCAAAATACTTCAAGAGCTACATTGGGCTAAAGGCCCTTAGAGTCATTTGGAGATGCAATTGCATCTTGCCAAAGTTGCCCAAAAAATTTGAACCAAAAGCGTTTGCATTTGGCCAAGAGACTTTAGAGTCCCAAAGCCCCTTCCAAATGCCGAACCAAATGGGACCTAAGATGCTCCTGCACATCTTTATCGCCTTCTCAACAGCTGCATATTGGTCCAGAGGAAGAGGACTCTACAAGGACTGAACTTGTGATAAGATTAGGTTCATCTATGTCTCTCCGATTCTCCATGTCTTCCTTCCTGAGTAAGTATCTTTCTGAGCTCTTCTTTCTTTCTTTCTTTCTTTCTTTTTTTTTTTTTCAAGTTAAAAAATTCTACATATATAGTTATGTCCAGTGGATATGGTCTCGCATAAATATGAATTCTGCTGAGCACATCAGAGATGTTTATTGCTTGCACCCTATGCATATGAACCCAACATATTTGGGATTGATCGAGTGGACCTCTGATGCACCCAGTTTATACAAAAAGTTGATAAGCTATTCGGTTCTCTGGGCTGCTGAGACATTAAGAAAGGTTTGCATACTTAGATATGTTTTGTCAATATAATCTTGCATAAAAATGAATTTGAGCACATCAGAAATGTCATTTGCATGCGCCCGTTGCATTTGAGCCCTACATATCTGGGATTGATCAAGTGGACCTCCAACACATGCCAGGTTATGAAAAATCTAGATCAACCATTTGGTTGTCTGGCCTGCTGAGACATTAAGAAGGGTCTACATACCTAGTTATGTTTCGTCAATATAGTCCCACATAAATATGAATTCTGCTAAGCACATCAGAGATGTTATTTGCATGTGTCCCATGCATATGAGCCCAACATATTTGGGATTGATCAAGTGGACCTCTATCTTGCTCCAGGTTCATATAATAACTTGATTAGCCATTTGGTTCTCTGGGCCGCGAAGACAATGAGAAAGGGACAGAATAAAATCAATGTTTGTTGAACTGTACTTCTGATCTTTGAAAAAGTGTGTTTTCACTGAAATCTTTATTTTTGAATCTCCTTGGTGACAATAAGAATTTCATTTTGCTAGTCAGCTTTTCTAAAATAGTTTGATGTTCTTCTCAGGTTTAAGAGAAGATGGCTATCTTTAGTGAAGAGTCTTGTGAAAGTTTTATCAAAGCAGGAGCCTGGGCTTGCATTGAAGATCAAACTAGCGACTATCGATTCTTTTATGGAGCAGTGACACGATGGCGATTAGCATAGGGCCTTTCATAAGGTGAATGGAAACTGTAGAGTTTTCAGTTGATTTCATATAACCTGTTGGAACTGCAGCCAGAGATTTTGATTATGTGGGATAAATAAATAGTCTGCAAAGTAGTAAAAGGTACCTCTCATCATTTTCTGCTTGCTCTGGTATTATGCAGGTTCCAAGTCTGAGCTGTGTTTAGTGAAAAATATGCTAGGTGCATTAAGCTGTTTAACTAAGTTGATATAGTGAGTGACGTGGGAGATTTTTATTGTATGCCAGATATGATGCACTTTTCTTAGGGTCCATTTGCGGTGTGACATCTTTTAATGCATGAAATTAGCAGACCAATGTTGATATACCTAGCATTACTGGTGAGTGCATTGCTAAGCACATGGATCTCTGCGTAAAATGATTCTAACTTAAACGGTTATGCCTTTTCTATATGAAATTGCTTGAGCAGGCCCATCTCATAAAAGGGGTTTCTCGGAGAATTCTGTTGCCAATTCTCACGATGTTGTCGTTCAGTTCTGCTGTGAGTTGTCCTCCAGCTCCGGCTGTTGCATCGAGAGGAAAAGCTAGTCCAGAGAAATTCTGCTGTTGTGAACCAAATTCTCTGCTTCCTTTTCAGATTTTAGGAATGGACAGCGATCTCGTCCCCTTCACCTTGAATCCATTGCCTGTGGGGAAAGACATATCGCATGGACATTCCAGGATATGTGGGTGAGGCAGGGGACCATTTCTATTAGGGACTCAATTTTTATGGATACTTCTGTGTTGTTGGGGGCTAAAAGCAGATCAAATTGGTGGCTTAGTTT
Organism: Eucalyptus camaldulensis; assembly: GCA_019915185.1. Taxonomy (NCBI): domain Eukaryota; kingdom Viridiplantae; phylum Streptophyta; class Magnoliopsida; order Myrtales; family Myrtaceae; genus Eucalyptus; species Eucalyptus camaldulensis. The sequence goes on from JAHSVA010000014.1 coordinate 1,576,853, forward strand.
TGCCGATTGTGGCCAATATTCGTTACGGATTACTGCTCAAGTTGCTGCTTTTGTGTAAAAGGTTTCTAAATGCAGATATACCTTCTTTTTTTGACAAGAAATGCAGATATACCTTGAGTTGCTTGATTAGTATAGAAAATCTACGAACCATAGGGCGAAGATTTACTTATTATACAATACGGTCGTTATATTATTTGGTGGAGAATCACTTGATTACCAATTAAAGAAAATTTTCTTGATTTTCTGTCAATACTACAAAGAGCTTCTTTCTTCAGAAGTGAATGTGTACACAAAAAAGGGAAGCACAAATATTCGGTTTAGGTTATTGGGGATATACCCCACAATGAGTGTTAATCACTCATTTGTACCTTCCCTTTCAATGTCACCTTAGTGAAAAAAGAAGAAGAAAAGAACGTTTTTCATTCAATAAATGATATTCCGAAAGTTCCCGTTTCTAATCGAAGGCCACCAATTATTTTAAAACACAGAGATGTCACTGATAATAATTCTTCTTATGGAATTACTTTGACATAACAAAAAATATATATAATAAATAACTTCTCTGCAATTAACATGGGCGAGGAATTATGGAGGTATATAAAGGGGATAAGAAATGACAGAGTTTTACCTGCTGCCAAGGAGGTCAATAATCTTTGTAATTCGACGAAGTAAAAATCAACCTGATATATCTAGAGAATAGAATTATAAAGATCACCTATTCTTGTCTGGTTTTCACATGGCACAGTATCTTACATTAAATTACATGCCCATGTCCACCATAAGATGTAAAAAAAGAGGAAAAAAGAATCCACACAAACAGATTTGACCCCAACTGCGGCTTTTTGCCTTTGCAAAGAGTCCTTTTCACTCTGTCTCTCTCTCTCTCTCTCTCTCTCTCCATCCGGTTCTGCAGCGCAGGCAGTCTTCTTAATGCGAGCAGCAAGGGAGAGGAAGAGAGAGAGAGAGAGAGGGGCCAAAGAGCCCATAGGAAAGGAAGGAAGTGAGACGAAGCGAAGAGCCTCCTCCTTCACACTGTCAAACCACCCCCCATTTAATAAAAGGTCTCTCTCTCCCCCAAAAATCGCCCCTTTCCCTGATGTCCCCAAAAAGCAGCAAGAAAAACTTGGCAAATCCCTTCTTGGCAATACCCTCTCGATTCCCCGCCCTCTGTTCCTTCCCCATCAGATCCCCTCTTCCGCCCCCCTCAATTCCTTGATTGGCGTGCAATCCAGGATCATCTTCTTCGTCGTTGCCCTTCCTTCTTCGTCGGGGAATCGACGACCTTCCCACCCTTTGCTCTGCCGCCCCCCCGCCCATCGCCCGGCTCGCTTTGGTCCCCGCTAGGGTTAGGGTTTTTCTTTTCATTTTTTGTTTCTTCAATTGCTCCCCAGCCATGGAGTCCGATGAGGATATGCACGACGCCAACGACGTGGAGTCGGACGATTTCTACAGCGGGGAGGCCGACGATTACTACAATAGCGACAACGCCGACGTCGACGATTACGAGTTCGTCGAGGACGCCGATGCTGACTCTGACGTCTTCACCGCTCGTCACCATCAGGTGAGACAGCCGGCCTCCTGTGCGGCTGCCTGTGCGCGGTTTGTTTTGGTTGCCCGGGGCTTGGGGGGGGGGGGGATTAGAATGGGGAATCGGGTGGAGCTGGGCTGCTGTCGCTGGCTAGAGCTTTCTAGTTCTTCGTTTCGTTTTTGATCATAACGACCCGTTCACGGTCGGCGTCTTTCCGTGATGGGGTGATCATTCTTTTATTGCTCGAAGATCGGACGCAGCTGAAGTTGGAGATTGAAAGTTTGGTTTTTTGTGTTCTTTTTTATTTTATCTATGGTGAACTATGGCAGAAATCTGTTGCTCCACAGATCATAGTAAACGGCGTACGAAATGACGCACATGGCCGGGATAAAAACACTTTTTTTTTGGCTTTTTGCATCATGAAGAACGGAAGACTTGCTCGCGAGATGATATTAGTATTGTTGTGGGTGTGAATTCTTCTGCTTCTTCTTCTTCCAACAATCAAGCTTAATGGGTGAACGTGCTTATGTCCTGAAAATAACTTGGAGTAATTGATCATGCGTGTTCAACACATTGGATGAACTGTCTTTCCTTTATCTGTTTTGGGAGAACTATAATTTGATCGAGAGAGCACCCGATCTTTGTCCATCAACGTCTTTGCTGTTACTTTTGTTGTTTTTATTGTGCATATTTGTTTGTCTAATTATGCTTTTTTATGTTTCCTTCTCTTCAGCAAAACTATATCATTTTAAAGGAGGAAGATATACGACAACGTCAAGAGGATGATATAATAAGAGTTGCAGGCGTCCTATCTATACCTAGAGTTGCTGCTATCATCCTTCTGCGTCATTACAATTGGTAAGGGGGTCCTTTGTTGGTGCTTTAGCTGTCGCACCTGATGTGCTATATGATGTGGCTTTCTTGCCATTGTTTGTTTCTGGTGGTGCTTGGCATTATGATGCTTTTGACAGTCAACCTGTATATGTAATTTATTTTTGGAAAATTACATTTATCTCCACGCTACCTCTTTTAGTTGTGGTAATTGAGTTGTCTATAGAAATGCTTGATGTCGTGATGTTTAGGTGGTGAGTTAAAATCTAAGTTTCTGCCGTTCCTGCTATGCTTTTTAATGAATTAAGTTGGCATCGCAGGAGTGTAAGTAAAGTTCATGATGCATGGTTTGCTGATGAAGATGGAGTGCGAAAAGAAGTGGGCTTATTGGAGAGACCGGTTGTTGAGCATCCTAATTTAAGAGAAGTATGTTGTCTTAATTGTCTGAATTGTTTCCAGGCTCAGTTTCCACTTACTTTCACTAACTATGGACTGCTCTCTTTGCAGCTACCCTGTGGAATCTGTTTTGAGTCCCATCCACGTGATAAAATTATGTCAGCTGCTTGTGGTCATCCTTTCTGCAGTACATGCTGGGCAGGTTTTGTCTGATTTCCCGCTCGTCATCCCGATCTTTGGGTTGTTATCTGCAATGTCTTCACAATCTTCACTATCTATAGCTAGTTATCTAAAGAATGACTGTTAACATATCTTGGTTCTTTTGTTGTTTATTGTAATCTATGGTTGAATTTTGGGTCTTTTGCCTTTTGAAGTAATCTGAGATTTTGGGGCATGTTTGGTGATTATGGAAGGGTTTCTTCCTCAAGAACTAATGTGTTATAGAGCTGTTTTTTATGAACTTCTTTAATCATTTAATAGGTTTTTCCGTTGCTATCCAAAATGATGCTATCTTTTCTTTCCATCTGCATCTTTGAGAATATAATCATCAATTTAAGATGGTGCATGGATGTTCATAGTAAGTCTCTAACCAGCAGGCCTCAGCTAATGTTAATTTTCTTTTTCGGATGTGATAGGTTACATAAGCACATCGATAAACGGTGGTCCCGGATGTTTAACATTGAAATGTCCTGATCCATCTTGTGGTGCTGCCATCGATCAAGACATGATAAATCAATTTGCGCCTAAAGAAGATAAGAAAAAGTATTCTCAATATCTTCTTCGCTCGTACATTGAAGACAATAGAAAGGTATATGTGCAACCGTGTTCTTTTTCTTTTTCTGAAGTTTTTTTTTTTTTTTTTTTGGTGTTTTTTAGAGTGTGATAATGACTTTGTGCTACTGGGTGCCTGTTAAATGAAATATAACTTCCTTTACCTCATTTTCCTACTGCCAGACCAAGTGGTGTCCTGCCCCTGGTTGTGAATACGCTGTAGAATATGCTGCTGGCAGTGAAGGTTACGATGTTTCCTGCCAATGCTCTTTCAACTTTTGCTGGAATGTAAGCTTCCTTTTGGAAATTTCTCGTATCAATATGTAGCAAGTAGTGTGTTGACATCCTTTTGATTTGATCTGCTGCAGTGTACAGAGGAAGCTCACCGTCCAGTAGATTGTAACACTGTGGCACAGTGGATCATGAAAAACAGTGCTGAATCTGAAAACATGAACTGGTACAGATAACTTTAAACATGTAGAATTCGCCATCAATTGGGTCCTATGACAATGGTTTACAACGGATTGTGTGGTCTTTCCTCTTTCAAGAAACAAGAATGTTTTATGTGACTTACTAGGTTGGACATGGATAGTCCTATTTTGGCATGAGGAGATATTTGAGGGCCTAAAGGGCTGTCAATGGTGTAACCTTTGGACCTAAAAGCAACCAGTCTACTGCATACAGGAGTTCTGCAATTATGCCCTTTCTGTAGCTAAATTTGGAATCCTTGGAATTTCTTAATAGATGGATATGGTTGTTCTTTCTATCATATGGTTAGTGCATTCACATATTTTCTCTGGAGGAGATTCAACAATGCTAAATTGGATGATTCGTCTGGAGGATAATGATGTCACCCATGTCAGTTTGAAGTTTGAATATACAGAAAATTCTAAATGTGTCATTTCTTTTTTCTTATTTTAGGAAAAATACTAGGTTTAGCCACTGCAATTCTCCTTTTGATTTATTTATGCATGTTTATTACTCCCATCTGGTCCTATACAGATATAGAACTACCAACAGGTGGGAAGAACCATCTGTATGGATTATATAACAAGTCAATGCTTGCGTGGAAACTGACTAGTGTTATTTTCCCTATATAGTTTTCCAGTTGATTTTTTTCTTGTTTTTTTGGGGGAGCGGGGGGCGGTGGGGAATCTTTTGGAGATACCAGGTAGACTTTGTTTAAGTCTCTATATTTGTGCTTGATCTTAAAATTCTACATTCATCATCCTTCTGACCTCAACAAATGTCTATCAATATGAAAATTTATAGTATAAGGTCTTTTTTCTATGGAGGGTGGTGGATGGGACCGTTGGAAATGGAGTCCAATCACTCTGCTACATTTCGAAGCTTTGATTGAGCTAGTAGTGGTAGGAGGCGCTTCAACAGATTTGACTGGGATGGGTTTTCCAGAATACTTTTAATGACTGATATGGTGTTGTCAAAATTAACACTATTGTTTTGATGTCCCCTTTCCTGTTGGAGTCTTTTTATTTGCGGACGGTTTTATCGGGCATATCTCTGTTACTTTGTCTGCCTTTTGGGTCATACCCAGTTTATCAGAGCAGGCCGGGGATTCATGCTGAAAATATATATTTGGAGAGTTTGTTATTTGTGAACTTGTTTGTGCTATGTTGACAACCTGTGAATGGAATTGAAGCTCTTTTATAGAAATAAAATTGACCTTGTGGAGAATGTTAGGATGGGACATGCTAAAGTTTGATCAACCTAGTGCCGGTTGTTTGTACCTTTCATGATTTGTTGTGGCAATATGTTTTGTTAAAGTGGGATGACAGGATAGAGCCGAGGTTTAACAGAATGTCTGGAAGAATATGACTCTTTATATCACGTGAAATGTTGGGAATCCTACCTCAGGTTTGCCTTTAAGAATGAATTTGGACAGTTGTGCTCCCTCCAATACTTGCCACCTTTTCTTAATTTGGACGCAAAAGTTTGAGGAAGTCTTAAATAAAATAGTGATTCAGTGTCCAGAAATGTCATATGTGCAAATATGTGGTTGTTGCTCGGCTTTCCTAACAGATATGAAATGATATGCAGGATTCTAGCCAATTCAAAGCCTTGTCCAAAGTGTAAGCGGCCAATAGAGAAAAACCAAGGGTGTATGCACATGACTTGTACACCTCCTTGTAAATTTGAGTTCTGCTGGTGAGGTTATTTTCTTCTAAACGGAGCATTTTCATTTATTTTTATGTATTCATTTTTATTGGGTGTATTCTTGTGGTGATACAATGTAATTCCCTTGGAACCAGTATCGTATGCCTTACTTGTTCTATATTACTTTTACAAACAGGCTCTGTCTGGGTGCATGGTCTGATCATGGTGAGAGAACTGGTGGTTTCTATGCCTGCAATCGTTATGAGGCCGCTAAGCAAGAGGGAGCGGTAGGAATTGAAAAACTTTGGCTTTTCTCGGGCAAAGTTATGTGAACACTGTGGAACTAACATTGTTAGTTTTGCTCTTGTGAAAATACCTCTTTGTAGTATGACGAGGCTGAGAGAAGAAGAGAAATGGCGAAAAATTCATTGGAGCGATATACTCATTATTATGAACGATGGGCGAGCAATCAATCCGTAAGTGGTGAATCTCTCCCTTGCTTTCTGGGTTTAACAAGTCCAGTATTCGCTTTCCCTTACCCTTTCTCTGTAGTCAAATTATCTCAAAGGTTCTATTGCTGGTTTTAGATGTTAAGGAAACCTCATCAGAAACCCTTCTGGTTCCTTGATGACCTAAGTTTATTGCCATTTGTGATGTTGTCGTTTAGATAAGTACCTTCGATTTACTTCTCAATTATGTAATTGAGGATGAAAAAGGGCTGAAGGAAGGATTATCGAGGAAATAAATTTTGTTTTGTGTCTTAAAAGAATTAAAGAAAGAAGGGATGATGTTGAAAAACCGGAATTGACTATACACTTTTGGACTTGTAGAAACTGTAGATTTTCCCAAGTCCTTGTTTGGTTATCAGGATATAATGGGATGAAAAATAGGGAATCGGAGTGATATTTGTAATCTGGTTTCTAAGTTTGGTGTGTAACACATGGAATTACAATGATTTCTTGTGATGTTTTTGAAAATACTTGACTCTGTTTTGTGCCTCAAGTAGTTGATATTGTATTTGCCCATATTCCCTTGAATAGACTACATAAAGAAAAACTTGCGTCTGAAATCATCGCACTTCGCCACGGGTCATTGCTTGTTGTGGTCGATTTTAGTCCAAATCCCTCTAAAGAATAAAGTTGAAAAAAGTTAAGAAAGCAAGAGCTCCTTTGTAGTGCTTGACTCCCACCCCCCCCCCCCCCCCCCCAAAAAAAAAGAACAAAGAAAAGAAAAAAAAAAGAAACAGGGCCACCTCCGGCCGCCTGCGATCACCATCTGCTGACCGCTGGCAGCCAATTGTCGCCACCAGACCATTAGTGACGGTCGCCGCCGCCCTCAGCCCACCGGCCAACGATCGCCACTAACCGTTGTTGCTGCTGCCGACCGCCGCCCATTGCTGTCCTGTTGCTGCCAACGGCCGGTGGGCTGTGGGTGACGGTCTTGCGGCGATGGTCGGCGGTTGTCGGCGGTCCGTGAGCAAGAAAAAAAAAACGAATAAATACAAAAATTAATAAATTGTACCAAACGCTTTTTTATTCTTTTTCTATATTGAGAATAGAAATTTTATATAGTTATCAAACACCTTATTTTACTCGGAAATAGAAAAGAACTATTTCTGAAAAGAAATAATTTCCCGGAATAGAAACGTTGCCATGCGCATCCTTATTGTATTGGTTTGTGTTTTCTAGGAAGTCTGTCGAATATGTCTTTCTGGCCACCAAAGTTAAATCTATTTATATCTGCTGGGCTATTCATGTTGCATCCAATGACAATAGTCATTTTGTTGAATCTGTTCTAAAACATGTGCACTTGGTTTTTTCAGGTTTTTCAATCTGCCCACTAGATAGCTTTTTTTGATTTCTCAAATCAATGTATTTCTACCCTTTCTAGAGTTTACTTTGGTAATTGAACAAAGATGTGTCCCTCTACATGAAAAAGTATCCCACAAATTTTTTGGATCTCTGAAACTTATGTCATAAGCCACAAATAAAGTCATACGTAGATAGAGTATGATTCATGATGTGACTTTGGTTTGATCATCTAAGTTCTGACAGTCCAATGCTGAATAGGACTTTATGTACATTATGTTAATTACATTCTTGTCGCTGTTGGTTTATTAGATGTCTTGACTGTGTTATATGATTTGCTAAGGCATTTTGATGTCAGAAATCTTTTGATGGTTCATTGGATGTAAAGAGTTCTAGCGTGACTCCAATTTTTTTTTGTCTTACTTTTATGCAAAATATCTTTCTTTTTGGCAGTCAAGGCAGAAAGCTCTTCATGATTTACATCAATTGCAAACTGTGCAGGTAAGTTTCATTCAACTCAGCTGTATTCATGCTTTTTACTGAAGTGGGAATAGAGAGAGATTGGTACTTGATGTTTCTTTTCTGCTTGAAGTATTGGTGTTTGACATGTTGGCTATAGCTAAAATGAATAGCTGCAGCACGTGTCTTCTTATTTTCCTTAGGGTATAGACTCTCGATTCCTTGATGACACACATTTACTGAGCAAATCACAGCAAATTTGAGGATCCATGTATTAGGCTTCAGTTGATATTCTCTTGTATGCAGGTTGGTGTACAACTGAATATATGATGTTCTGATAAAAAATAAGGGATGCCTCATTGTAGTCTTTATAAATTTTCTATAGTAGATGTGACCTTTTGACTCTGCACCATTATTTTCTCCTCTTTTTGCTGATTACACATAGGTTTACAGGCCCCCAAGGGCTGGTGAATGCGCTTATTCTCCTAGCTAGATGCTTGGGATTGAGTCATGTGTCACGGGCCGATCGATTGGGATCGTGACTTGGGGTCGACTCTGGGGAACCACTCGGGTCGTCCATCTTTCGGCCTGTGACACATGCATATATCTTTTTGATGATGGTGGCATATTGATGCCCAAGTGACCCCGTTCATAGACTTAACCTAAGAGGCCAAAACTTTGCTTAGATTGGGGAAAAGAAGAGGAGGGAGTGGGTAGCGGGATTAATGGCTGATGTGGGAATGGGTTTGAATATGAAATTCTTCCCTCACAAGAGTTTTAAGTTTAACCCAATTTTCCACAGCCCCCTCTTAGTTTGTAAACCTCTTCTCTGCCCTCCCCCCTTTCTCTCTCCTCTTGCCCTTTCTCTTTTCCTTCTTTGTTCCTTCTTTCCAATCATAGCCTAAGCTTCAGCTTTGATATAGGTGCTGTTGGGGTGCCTGTGTAGCATTATGTTTCCAGTATTTTGAGTCCGCTGTGGATCGAACGAATCCCCACGTTAGGGAAGAAAAGGAGGAAAAGTTATTGCCAAGTGTTCCCGATCTCTAGCCCTGCTACTAAAAAGACCTTTGCTTCTCACCTTCCTTACCACCTCAAGCGTGAAAATATCAATGTGTTCAGAGATGATGATCAATACCTCCTTGGTAAAGATGTTGATCGTGAGGTTCACAGTGCCATGGACCACTGCAAGATATTTATTCCGATTATCTCTGAAGATTTTGCCTCATCTCCTGACTCTCCTCTCGCCCTTTCTCTTTTTCTTCTTTGTTCCTTCTTTCCAATCATAGCCTAAGCTTCAGCTTTGATATAGGTGCTGTTGGGGTGCCCGTGTAGCATAATGTTTCCAGTATTTTGAGTCCGCCGTGGATCGAACGAATCCCCACGTTAGGGAAGAAAAGGAGAAAAAGTTATTGCCAAGTGTTCCCGATCTCTAGCCCTGCTACTAAAAAGACCTTTGCTTCTCACCTTCCTTACCACCTCGAGGGTGAAAATATCAGAGCGTGAAAGTATCAATGTGTTCAGAGATGATGATCAATACCTCATTGGTAAAGATGTTGATCGTGAGGTTCACAGTGCCATGGACCACTGCAAGATATTTATTCCGATTATCTCTGAAGATTTTGCCTCATCTCCTGACTCTCCTCTCGCCCTTTCTCTTTTCCTTCTTTGTTCCTTCTTTCCAATCATAGCCTAAGCTTCAGCTTTGATATAGGTGCTGTTGGGGTGCCTGTGTAGCATAATGTTTCCAGTATTTTGAGTCCGCCATGGATCGAATGAATCCCCACTTTAGGGAAGAAAAGGAGGAAAAGTTATTGCCAAGTGTTCCCGATCTCTAGCCCTGCTACTAAAAAGACCTTTGCTTCTCACCTTCCTTACCACCTCGAGCGTGAAAATATCAATGTGTTCAGAGATGATGATCAATACCTCTGTTGATCGTGAGGTTCACAGTGCCATGGACCACTGCAAGATATTTATTCCGATTATTTCTAAAGATTTTGCCTCATCTCCTGACTGTCTCAATAAACTAGTTAAAATGTTCAACTGCGTTGAAAAAAATGGGCAGAAGATTTTGCCTATCTTCTATGAAGTGGATTTGTCGCAAAAGAAAGAAATGCGGCATCTTTTTTGGATGGACATGCTACGGCATGATGTTCCGCAAGAGACTCGTGAACGGTGGCTAGAATCTTTTGATCGGGTTTGTTCAATCGCAGGATTTGTATCGGAAAACATCGGCAATGGCAATGGAGGGGAGCTCGCGGAAGCGGTGGTTCCACAAAATCTCACATGGTATCAGAGCTAGGAGGTCCTGAGTTCGAATCTTCTAGGCTCATATTTGCCTCCCCAATTAAATTTCCATGCTTAGTACTAGGCAAAATAATTCATTGGGGAGGCAAATAGGAGCCTGGAAGATTCGAACTCAGGACCTCCTAGCTCTGATACCATGTGAGATTTTGTAGGACCATAGCCAACTGTTCTAAAAGCTAAATATTCTAACAGTTTCCTACCATTGTTGTTATCGCGCGGCTTGTGCTGTTGGGCTCATCCTTTTGCCGTTTAATCTTTCTATATAATTCATACATGACTTGTGAAGTCTGAATAACAAAACTTTGAATTAAATGTCAAATTTTGCCCTTGGTTCCAATCTTGTTCGTCACTTTTTCTCCCTCTAATGCAAAATTTAATGTAAGTGGCACAGAGGAATTTGTCTGCTATATCTAAGAAATCTAGCTCTTTCTTTATGATTTTAATAACATTAGTGGCATGTACGAAGGTTCTTTATAACTGCAAAATCACTTTGTAGACCCTTGGATCACTCTTTTTCTTCCATTTGTTTTTGGTTTGGTCCGATACCTGCCAAGAAAGTAGTAAGAGGGATCTTTTCCTTTGATTGGACCTCTTAGAGGGCATGTGCTCAAAATTGGGTCAGTGAATGTTAGTCCTCTGTTGTGTTTATTCAGATCATGAAATCCTGCTGTTTGTGAATCGATTGTTGAGTCACATTGGAAGAAAAAAATGGCCCATTTTTGCTTGATTCAATTTTTTAACAATCCATGCACAGTATGATTTTTTACTGTGATCTGTCCTTCAAGTATAAATTAAGTTCCAGCATTCATGGTTCTTACTTTTGCACTTAAGTGTTCATATAATTGTCAACAGACTGATAGTTACCAGGAAACATAATGAACAGATGCTTAATTTCAAAGAGTAAATCTGAATATATTTATAATACAAATAAAAACATCGACAAACATTATATGATCGTTTTAGCATATCATCAACAGCCAAATTTTCTATTAATTAATAATATTACAAGAGTTTTTGTGACAAATGGATTCTGGTTGTAACTTCTGCAGAAATAGATCTTAGGTTCACATTTGCTGTATTAAGGAGTGCTACAAGACCAGGAAGATCTTTGTTTCTGTATGTGTTTGCCTCTCTGTACTTGGGCTAACATTTTAGCCTGACAGTCATGGGTATTGAGTACACTAAGGATTGCAGTTGTGTCTGAAGAATCTATACTGGGTAAATGTGTTGATGCTAAGTGGCAACTGGGCAGGTTGAGTTGCAATAAACTGCTTATGATGTTCAATTAACAAATTGATCTTTGTTTTCATGTGATAGGAAGCAAGATGCATGGCTTTTCTATTCATCTGGTTTAATTTTGTCGTGCTTCTGATGCTTGCTGACCCTTTGCTATTGATTAAATAAGGTTTTGTTTTTTCTTCTTGTCAGCTCGATAAGCTTAGTGACCTACAATGCCAGCCGGAGTCACAGTTGAAGTTCATCATAGAGGCCTGGCAACAGGTTTTATTTCTTAATTCAACTTATATATGATTTATGTGATTTTCAGTTTGGAATGTAAATACAGCTGTTATAGGTTAAAATCTGATGGAGTGTTTTTGATTTATTATCCTGACCTGCTTCTGTGAAACTAAATTAGGCTTCTTTGATGTTTGCAGATAGTTGAGTGTAGGCGAGTGCTCAAGTGGACATATGCATATGGTTATTATCTACCAGAACTTAACCATGCTAAGAAACAATTTTTTGAGTATTTGCAAGGTTTGTATTGGAGAGTAGGATTGTGGATAGACAATGGCCATGCATATCCTTCTTGTTTTCCTATTTACTTACATGAAATGGTTTCTTTACCAGGTGAGGCAGAGTCCGGATTGGAAAGGCTTCATCAGTGTGCAGAGAAGGAACTTCAACCATTCCTTAATGAGGAGATTCCTTCTAGTAACTTTAATGACTTCCGCACCAAGTTAGCTGGACTTACCAGGTATCTTCTTGTTAGATTCAATTTTGATAGTTAGTCAAGTTAAATATGTCTGGTACAAATTAAAATTGTGTACGGTCAATTTTTATATAGACTCGAGTCCCTAGATATCCATCTATGAAATGGGAAATAGTTAGGCTATGATTCAAAAAAAGGAGGGGGGATAGGCATTCTCTCATATAGGAGAATGCCTGCCCATTTTGATTCTGAATAGCACATGAAAATACTAATATTGGAATTCGCGATTATGTTCCTTTTGCCAAAAAATGTGCTTTATTGTTTCTGGAGAGAGCATGATATGTACCAATGAGCAGCTTCTTCCTGATAAATTAGTGTATGTAACATTCCTGCGGAATCTTCTTTTCGGCTTCATATATTATGTAAAAAAGTTCTAGCAAAGCTCATGACTCATCCTGAGTATAGCATTCCTATTTCTAATCCTGCTCTTTATTGTCAAGCTTTCAAAGTTTACTTTATGGAATAGTATTGACTCTGCAGTTTGATGTTAACTTAAAAGCTGATTTGAGCCAAAAGCATTCTCACTAGTTCTTTTGACTGGATTTTTATGCTAAAAAGATTGTTGATTCGAAAGTCAAACCTGGATGGTGGACTTACCAAGAATATGATCTTCCAGTGCATATGGCATTGGTTGGTTGTTATAAGGCTGTTGAACTATTATTTGTTTATTTATTTAAGTTTATAGAGTATTAGTGGGAAACAAGAATTCTTGGAGCTGTTTTCCCATCACAAACGCGTCTCTCCTTTGATTGAAAAATCGGTGGCCCTCTTTACTTCAGCTGCAATGTAATTTACGTAGACACTTTTCTTAATAACCTGTGTTGTGACTTCCAGAAGGAGCGCCCATGTGTGCACAGACATGCGTTTGACTTTCTTACATCTGTTTTTGTTGCTACAGTGTGACCAGAAACTACTTTGAGAACCTCGTGAGAGCATTGGAGAATGGGCTATCAGATGTGGATGCCCATGGTGGTTGCAGCAGGGCAGCGAGCTCTAAGAATGTAGGGAGCAGCAAGGCAAGTAAAGGTGGTGGAAGGGGAAAAGGAACTGCCAGCACTCGAGCTGGTTCCAGCCGAACCGATGACACGTCTCACTGGTCCTGCGATCATTGCACTTATGCTAATGTTAAATCTGCAACCACTTGCCAGATTTGCCAGCATCGCCGATGAGGGCAGTGACAGGAAAATTTACAAAGGAGGATGGTTTTCACCAGAAACACGGCTTTGATGGACAAGGAACCAGTTCAAGCGCATGGGCATTATTGGTATGAATCGTTCGAGTTCCCAGTGACAAATCAATTATTAGGAGGCTCAACTGTTCGTTTGGTGTGCTCAACGATTTAGGCACGAGCAGCAGCAGCTTTTGGCCTGTGTTTACTCTTGTTGTGTGTTGATGGTGGCGGCCCATAATGCCCGCCCATGTATATAGGCTGCAGGGTTTCATTGTCGGTACCGTACTACTATGGCAAAGAAAAAGAAATAGTGACTGTCACCAATCATTTAATATTTCATCTATTTGCTGCTGGAAGGGGCAAATGTACTCCGTTTGTCTTATATTTCGCATATTACTTTGTCTATTGGAGCTCATCTGATCCTTTTTTTGAAAGGAATTACTTCAGAGTTCGTATTCTGTCGGATGCGTGGGGGCGCTCTCACTCAAGACGGTGCGAAAGGATGATTCTGCTTGTGTATGATGTGCTTCAAACAGAGAATTTTTCTGAAGTAGAGTTGCAGTTCTCATATGAACGTGCACAATCAATACGAACGCATGGATCTAGTCATTAATTACATGAAAAAGCTATGTACTTTTAATGGGAACATGACACATTTGTGGACAACAGCAATAGCTGCTTTGAAGCTTGGATGGGTTTCTTATGAGCTTTATTTGAATGTTGCAAAGCATATAAAGCTATGTATCTTAATTTTAATAAATTCCTGATATCGATGGATGAGCTCAAGTTGTTTAGTTTATTTGCAATATTCAAGTTACAATTTGAAATTTTGGTCTATATGAGTAAATATCTAATGGTTCGTTTGGTCAGTATATCTAATATACACGCCTAAATGAAATCATCCAACGTATTCTATCTGAACGAGACACGATACCATATAATCTATGGAGGGGCTCAAGGGGTGAATTCACTTCACGAAATTGACGGAAGTGGTTGAGTTTTACAATATATCTTGTGTTATGTATTCAAACTTGCGGCAATTTAAACTTGCAAGTTAATATGTGATTTTATGATTGACATTGCTTCGCATTTAACACCGAAAATCATATGCTCATGGAGATGGTTAGGCTGCCGCAATATGGCGCTCCGAATTCCTTAAGTTGATTAGGATGGGCATTGCAAACCAACTCTGATTAGTATTTTCAATTGATTTTCCCTTTAGTAACGGAAAATAAAAACATAAAAGTTTGAATGCCAAGCGGTGTAGGAATCTGACTATTTAGATCCCATTTCTTCAAAATTTTCACAGCATTTATGTCCATGCAGCAGCAAACCAATGCAATGATTTTGTATAATGCCTCCTTCCCAATATCCTTTTGATGAGACTTTGATTTTGTTTCTCCACGGTTCATCTATATCAGATTAAGAAGTCATGGGTGGAACATCTTTTAGCCTCTGAGGGAAGAAGGTTTGTCTTTGAACATCTTCTGGCTAAGCGCGTTCAGCATCGCTCTCGAGTACTGGCGTGAAGCCATTTTCCAGTCCATGCCCATTTTCATCATGACCTTGAATTCATCATAACCGATTCGACCATCCTAGAATACATCCACCACAAAATGAGAACTCTATTTCGTATATAAACAAGATATACACATTCCAAATTGAGGTTGTTCTAGTAATGCATTACCTTATCTAGATCAGCATCGAAAATGATGTCTTCAATAAATTTTTCGTTGTTCGGACCAAGATTGTCATCTATCAAAGCTTCTTTCAACTCATCAAATTCAATATATCCACTTCGATTCTTGTCAAAGAATTCAAAAGCTTGAGTAAGGTGGTCATCACTGCCGATCCTTCTCAAGTGGACTGACATAGTCACAAACTCTTGACAGTTCAGCGTTCCACTTCCATCTTCATCAGCCTATTCTCATAAAAGATGGAGTTATATTTTTAGATGCCAATACAAGAATTTGTGACTCATCAAATTATCAGAAGCCCACTTGATTTTGCAAGAAGTTCTATCAATTATGTGAAATGGTGATACAGCCTCACGATCAAATCTTTGACTAACTGATGAAAATATATTTCCATATTATGTAATCCGTCCTTAATCTTCCAAATGCCTTGCAATTTAAACAAAGTCATGCACTTCACAGCATATAATGCGTCAACACGGAAGAAGAAAACATAAACCATGTCAAAAACAAAATGTACTAAGCTGTTGAATAAGTGATCTTACTGCATCCATCAGCATCTGCACGTCAGGATCAGCAACTTGCTGTCCACATTTGTGCAGGCCATGTTTCAACTCTTCAAATGTCAGATCTCCATTTTTATCGGTATCCATCACGTGGAACATCTCTTTGATATGATCCACTTGCTCATCAGGCAAATTGTCTGCTACTACCTACATTAACAATGCAGGAAACATAATTCGAGTTTAACTGCGCACTAAGAATAGCAATGAAATCCAACAAGGCAATGCTTAGGGGCTCACTCTGAGAACTTTCTTCTTGAACTTATTCATCAAAGAGAATTGCTTTATCCTCGTCCGGACATTTTGTCCTAGTGAAACGTTGGAAGCCTTGTCCACATTCTGTATCCACTTATGCTCTGCGCAAGTCGATTAAAAGTTGACAACCTTAAAACTATTTCATGGATCTCTTCAATGGGATTATTAAGCTAGTTTTAGTCCACATAAGCAACTGTTACGTACTTACTAGGAATATTTCATAGGAACAGATTAAGCCCTGAGACCTTACCAGCCCAATTTTGTCGCTGAACATCTATTTCATATATAGCAGCAACAAGCTGAACAGAAAAGGACCGAAATTTCGATTTTAAGTCAATTTACGAGATCAACTGTCTAGCTGACTTATTGTTTGGTGCTAACCTCTTTCACCTGTTAAAATCACATTAACGTTTTAAGAATTCTGATCCTTGCAAATGACAAGCGACTCATAGTCCACACACATCTTTCCTGCTTCATTTTCTTGTACAATCAGATTCATAATTTGATATTTTGTCAGATCAGCACTGGGAAGAGAAACAATGTGCTGAGGATATTTAGATTAGAGGGCAATGCATACCAAGGACTTCTTGGACCGTAAGACGTGTATAAGGATTTGGTTCGAGCATATTTCTCACTAGATCCTTTGCTTCTTCGGAAACCTTGGGCCAAGGATCTCGTTCGAAATCTATTTCACCCTGGACAATGGCCTGCGCAATTCCTTCTTCGGTTTCTGCCAGTTATATATGATGCAACTCAACCTATTAGCCCATGAGTTGAAATTTATGGGACTCCGAGAAAACTGATGAATCGGATAGTACTTGCCTGCCCAAAAGGGAGGAACCCCACAAAGCAAAATGTAAAGAATAACCCCTGCACTCCACACATCGACTTCCGGCCCGTAATCTCGTCTTAGCACCTCTGGAGCCATGTAGTATGGACTTCCAACTATTTCTCTAAAATGCTGGCCTACCAAAATTTGAAATGTTTTAGGTCTATGACAGACCTGTAAGCTGCAGAAATCTAATCATTTGAAGTGCTGTTATTAAAAAGGAAAGGAAAGAAGAAGAAGGAATACCTGGTTCAAAGAATGTAGAGAGACCGAAATCAATTGCCTTCAAAGGTGATGAATCACTCGAATTGGCAAACAAGAAATTTTCCGGTTTGAGGTCCCGATGAATCACTCCATGTTCATGGCATACCTGAAATAACACCAGTCCCCATGATGAAGGTCAAATTGAAAGAGATGCAGATAATCTGCCTTTGCTCTCATGACCAAACAAGCATATTAGGAGACCAGAATAACAGAATCTTCTGGTCTTGCCATTTTTTTTTTTTCAAGAGAAGACCCTGAGTTTTGCCAAAAAGTAAGTTTTGCATACACTGACAATCTCCAAGATGGTCCTGGCAATTGTGACGGCATCACGCTCCGTGAAATGGCCGCGCGCCACGATCCTATCAAAGAGCTCGCCACCCTCGCACAGTTCCATCACAATATAAACCGCATCTCTGTCCTCAAAAGCCTCCTTCAAGCTCACAATATTCGGGTGTCTCGGCAAGTGCCTCATTATCTCAACCTCCCTCCTCACGTCGTCCACGTCAATCTCCGTCCTCAGCTTGCTCTTCGATATCGTCTTGCACGCGTAGGCCTCGCCCGTCACGAGCTCTGTGCATCTGTACGTGATCCCGAACTCGCCCCTCCCCAGCTCCTTGCCAAATTCGAACCTGTCTTGGATGTTGTCTCTGCTGGGGTTCTTGAGGATCGAGATGGTGCGAAGGACGCCGGATCTGCAGACACGGTCTACATCGGGTTGCGGCGTGAACCGGCTGCTCCTGGTTGACGAGTAAGATCCTGCTCTCTTTGCAGGGGCTGAAATACAGCCTCCCATGGGGCTCTTGACCACTTTTTTGGGTTCTTGGATTCAAGTCCTTTTGATCACCTAATTACAAAACAACCCACGGGAAGATCTGCAGAGCTGAATTCAAGGTGACTAATTTTAGCTCAGAGACAGGGAGAGAATGGAAGGGGCAGTTTTTGAAAATTAGTTGTTCTTCTGTGGAAGTTAGTTGTTGGTTTTTGGTTCCTGTCTAGAATGGCGCCTTCTTATCAGGGCCCGTTGGAATGCTGTCATGTCCTAGCGTCCGACCGTGAACCCCACGTTGACCTCTGACCGTTATCTTCGACGTCTCAGCTTCAGCTCCTTATGGAACTCAAAAGAGTGCTGGAGAGGGTCCGATCGTAATTATACCCGTTTTGCCAATTGAATCTTAACTCAATATGCAATTTAGTCCTTAAACTTCTAATTTATTTAATTTGGTCATTGAACTTTAACTCAATTTGTTATGTAATCAATTTCAATTTATTCAATGTGGCCCCTGGGATTTTGGTATATGTTCAATTTAGTCTATAAACTATGTGCGAATGTTCAATAGTTTAGGAACTAACTTGGACATGTACCAAAAGTCCAAAGTGACATTGAACAAATTGAATGTTTAGGGATCATATCGCACATTGGGCTAAAATTTAAATATCAAATTAGATAAATTAAAAGTTTAGATATCACATTATATATATTTAGTCACAATTCAAGGTCTATTGTTTAGTCACAATTCAAGGTCTATTTGTGAGATGCTTTTGATATCAACGTGGAATAGGACAAGACATGGACTATAGTCTGCATGACATAAAGATCACCCCACGAGAGGGAGATCAAAACCCAAATGACAAAGATCCATCTCCTGAATGTTTCATGAATCACCCCTAGGCCAAGCTCGAGAAGCATTTGTCATCATCGTGCCGTACGCGTGGTGAAGGCGTTGAAGAGACCGATGTGCAATTCGGCCAGAGAAATTGTCAAGACCAGGTCGGATCAAACGACTTGTTGATCGGTTCATTTTGCAATGTTGGAACCGGTGCCCACCCACAAAAGTCATCCGCAATCTTGAACATGATCTGGACTCAGGCTCCCTGTTAAAATTCAAATCTTGAACGAGAAAGACCAACGTATATATTGGTAAAGGGCTTCACCTCACGAGTCTCCAATCTTAAAAACGAAAGAAAGCAATGAAATTTAAGTTTCATAGAGAGAGGCGTGTGCCTGCAAAGGATGAATCTTTTATAGTCGTCGACTCTGGGTTCGCAACCAATTTCCATCATAGGTCTCAGTTCAAGTTCTCAAAACTCCCATGCCCCATCTTTTGGCTATTTTTATGGCCATTGTGAACATTCAGATCGCAAGCAAACCAGAATTTAATAGCTCGAGAAGACACCTGAACCCCGATGTCCTTGATATTTCCATTTCCTAGTTTAATACAGCTCGCCATTAAAAAGAAAGAGCAAGCCATCTAACACGGAAGCTTCACATGACCTTCCTCTGCATTTTAATTAACACCCTAGTAATTAGATGGAAAATGATCGAATGCCATTAGAAGCAGCAATCAACCAGAACAAACTAACATATATATTCTAATCAATCTCCATTGTGGAAATGGCTTCATCTATAATCTCCTCAAGTTCCTTCATTCTTTGCCTTGTCAATGCAACGCATTCCTGCAAGCACAGCAACATTTCCCATCATCATCACATTAAAGCTACCATTGGAACTATTATACAATCTCTCTATGAAAGGTGTTGAAAGGCATACACCTCATATATATAGTTTTTCTCTTTCTTTCCCTTGGATAGAAATAGATTCATTTTTAAAAACCAAGGAAATGAAAACATTAAAATGAAAGATCAACCAAATGGGCCAAGGAAATGCCAACATCCTAAAGTCCATTGATCCTGGCAAAAAACCACATGTGTATAGTCATGTATATAAAGCAGACAACAGTTGCTTATCCAGTGTGCTTTACTTCGTATGTTTCAGGTTATTAGCTCTTGAAAACACTCACGAGTGGATTGTCAGTTTATCTGCTGAACCACCATTTGCATAAGAAGCTTATCAACTTCCGCAAGTTCTTGAATGTTCTACATGCCACATTGGGCTTGTCCACTAACCAACCGCAAATTACTTTAAAGAACCCAAGATCCATCTTTTGCATAATTAAACTGACTGGAGTACAGTTAGAGCAAGAATGCAGTTGACTCAACAGTATGAAAGCCATTAATCACTTGATCCCAATCGCGTGAAACGGGGTCTCAAAGTACAATTCGCAAACAATGAATGAACAAATAAATTAAACGAGGAATAAGGAGAAAATAACCTGAATAGCTGATGTATGGGCAAGAACCGGTCCACCCGGCTTATAGAGAGAGACAAGTTGACCAGATGAATTCAAAACCACAGTTATGAACGTTTCCATTATGGATTCTTCTTCAAACGTAGGGTCTGCCAAGATGTAGTTCTTGTGAAGAATGCAAGTCAGGGAAAATGGAATGCTTTTCAATGAGAGTTTTCTCCTCTCCTTGTCAACAGGTTCTTTATCCAACTTTTCACCCTCAAGTTCCTTAGAGACCATCACCATTCTTCCTTCATCATTCAAAGAAACCACCGGGATACGCACTACAAGGTCCAAAACAACACAATTTATCAAGTGACCATCCGGGAAGTGACATGAAATATACAGAAGAATAGAGGAAAAGCCAACACATAGCATTGATGTGAGGATGCAATCTTTGCCACCACACTCAAAAAATATCAAAAGTGAGAGCGTAAACAAGGCATGACAGATCAGCAAAAGAAAAGGAAAAAGCCTTTTGAATGTTCATCAACTGAACAATCATTGATAGTAGCTAGATCTTCCTTAAATCAAAAGTTTCAAACTGAGATTATTGCACTAGAAATCCAAACATCTAGGATGATGTTCAATAGAATCATGAAACTTCAAGAATTTTCAATGAAGCCCTTTAACTTCTTAAGAGATTGCATAAGCATTTTTGTATAAGACTGGTGCTCTTATCTATCTCATTGAAGAATATAGGATTATTGAACTGGGTCTTCCTTTATTGGTAGAAAAATGAGAAACCATGAAATGATTAACATCAATGGCTTTCCTGGTCAGATTCAAAATCAGGGTAAGAGCACAAAGGCAAGTGGGATAATTACGACTCTTCCTGCCTTAGGTGATTCATATTGCTTTTCTCTCTCAGCAACTCGTAACAAGTATCTCTTTGAAATGCAAATTGGTTGAGCTAAAGTCCATCCATAAGCAAATCACCTTAAGCATTTATTAAGCTAGAACTATCTGACATTCATAAGCAAGTCCTACGTCTCTTACAATCATAGACAACTGCAATTTGGAGCATGATCACAAATGTAATATATTAAAGATCCACTTTATATCAACTCACAAAAGTCATCAACCGAGTTGTAGAATAGGCCATGCAAGAAGAAGAAAGCCAAAAACCAAGTTAGAAAAGAATGTCAGCATCTAAATAGTAAAGGATGAAATATCTTACAATGAGAAAATGCAGCAACTGCTGAAAGCAAAGCAGCATCAAAAAGAGCTCCATCAGCATCAAGACAATATATATCCTGCAGCACTTGAAAAAAAAATGTGAGCAAGAACATTTTGAGGCAACATGTATGGTATTCATCGAAGTAGCTCTCCCAGCAAAAAGTTGCCCCCAGTCACACATTCCAAAGATTAATGCAGCTAAAAAGGGAAAACCCTGCACTCTATCCTAAATTACGCCTCATAACATCTGGCATTAAGTATTACCAGGTATGCCATCCAAGCTGCTTTTCCTTTGATCAGGGATAGCTCCTTCAGATCAATCATCCCAGAGCTGCAATAACCAAATGATTACCAACTCCAGCATATGAATATTAACCAGCACATGACCCAAGAAGGTATTGCAGCATAAAAACATGTATTGTTTTAAGAAACTGCAATATAATCGTCCGAGAATTAAATGAAACAATGACCAGTGCCAAGGAAGACAAGAAAGCACAAACCATGGACTTGAGGGAAACCTTATGATCAATTTAGTAAGGTATGTAGTATTAAATCCAACAGCATCCTTCAATGATAATCTACTACCTTTTAACCTATGGGTTATTTTGTGACAAAAATTGATCACAAGAGAATATATGGGGAGCTGGACTTGGTAGAACCTATAGGAACCACTCCAAGTGTACTCGCAAGGTATCTGCAACTAAATTGAATCTGTGCAGAGCTAATATCTCCATGAAGTGTAGGTTACATTGAAAAATTGAATGGTCTTTCCTCCCTCTTCCCTTCAGGAGACAAACTGAAAAGGGTCCGATTTAAGTCTAGCATTTGAGTTTAAATGATTGGAAACATGCTAGGAAAGCCAGAGCAAAGAGAACCCAATGTTTCCCTGTAACCAAGAGCAAGTTTACTCTTCACATAATCTCTACCCTGAATACAAGTCTAAGTGACAACAAACCCTCTTAACTTCTGCGACTTTCAGTAAACTTGCCAAAGAGTTATCCACTTTGTTTATTTGAGAGTTAGCAGAAGGCTTTACAGGGGCAAGATTGGTGTTACTCCACATAATCTGTGCAGACTTATTGCTACATGATCAAGTGACTTCCTGAAAATTTGCTTCAACCAAAGAGTAACATTACATGCCTATTTAGTAGACCAGTGGAATATTCCATACTGAAAACAATCAAAAAGTTCAGTCAAAATAGTCACAGGCACAAGGTGGATACAGTTTAGAACTTAATGCCTTTCATATACATTAGCAAGACGCCCACAAATATACAGATGTCAATACAACAAGGTATTGTTAATACCATATCACCCTTCCGCTGAAGCAACAGGAGAAAAATAAAGGTTTCAAGAAGTCAAGGCAAGCTGAAAAAAAAAATGGAACTTTACCAATTTCACATGCCTTAATAAAGAGTCAAAAAGTTGCTTCGATATCACTGGTGCTACCTCAGCAGGCCTACCTGGCCTCACGACTGGAGAGCATATAGGGGGCATATGAAACTCAACCACTGAAAATAATACAAAGTCACATGCCAGTGTCGAAGAAACATTAGAAAAAAGAAAAGTGATTGACTGGTCAATGGCTGCTTACCTATACTGCCTTCATCAGGCAAATCGACAGAAGGAGTCATGACTTCCATTTTTATAGCAGCCAACATTGTCTGTGGAAAATATGATTGCGCATGTTTTAATTAAATGTACTTGTAAAAGAGCAAAACCTATAAACTTCACAAGAATAACGATTCATGACCACCTTAAATGATTCAAGCGCGCGCAAAAGTTAAAACATCGAAACAAATAAAATGGAAGAGATAGAAACTATATGTTCGTTCAGCTACAAGTATATACATATGCAACTACTTTGAACATGCTGAAGTGCAGGAGTCCGTTGGCATATGCATCACATCTACACGAGACTGAAAAGGGGAAAAACTCACGGTGGAACCAATCTTTGCCAGCGCAGACCCATCAGAGGATGCAACAGCCCCTGCATTATCAATGCTAAGCAATCATAGGAGGAATACAACCTGCGCGGACTTGATGAGGGAAGGAAAAACAAATCACCAGATAAACAAAAAGCTAAACAAACCGACCGAGGGACACAATAGTATCTCTGGCTCTTTTCAGGGGCCTAGCATCGGGCCGTATCGATTCGGAGAGATGCCGCTCGTAGTAGCGAAGAGGGAAGAGGCGTCTGAAAGCACTGACCTCCATCTCGGACGACCAATCTCCAACAGCATTCGGCGTCCCCATTTCTATGGCTATCTACAGATGGTGATTTCCGGCAAGGAGAACCGAGATTAAAACTGCAAATTAAAAAGAGCCCATTAAGGTTGACCCCATATATGTCCCAACTCTTTACAAAAAATTGAATTTTACTGATAAAACACTAAAATTTGTCCCAACCCACGAGCATGGTGAGAGCAACCATCTGGTTTTCTAAAAAAGGAACGGTTTTTTTTCCTCTGGCCAGCATTTATTCAAGCACACTAGACATATACAGGTGAAAAGCTTCGACGAAGAACTCAGAAGATAATAAGGCAAACTCTCAGCATTGCATACGGTTCAAAAGCAATAAAACAAACAGGTGGAGATCGTGCAGGAGTAAAAGAGTAAAGATGGAGTCTTTCGGAAGAAGCACCAATCTCCGAAGTAACCCGGCTTTTTACCTGTAAGCTCGAAGCCCAGCTCCGATGCCGGTAGCCACAGAGAGAGAGACAGAGAGAGACGTTAGGTTAAGAGAGCAAGGTCGGCGCAAACAGGGTAAAGAGGCCTGCAGAACAAGACGACGGCCAGGCAAAATCGACTGCTAAATTCTCTCTCTCTCTCTCTCTCCCTCCCCCCCCCCCCCCCCCCCCCCCCCCTTCTTTTTAATTTTAGTGGAAGCCGCAAATAATGCTGAGCATTTACAAAATATATTCGTCAAATTGATTTTTTTTTCCCGACCAAAAATCAAGTCAGTGCTTTTGCGTCGTACACATGTGGATCGAAATGCTGATGTGATTTTTCATAGTTTAATTTAGGGAAAAATTTCAAATAATGATATGAAATATTTTCATTTTTTTAAATAAGAGTCCAAAATTGACATTATCTTAAATAAATGCCCAAAATAATCAAATTATCTCAAATAATAACTTGAAGTGGTACTTATTTCAACTAAAGGCCTGAAGTTAGCATATTAGTCTCATAAAATGTGTTTAACCTCTCTAATTGAAAGGCATTTTCATATTTTATCTTTAAAAAAAAAGAAATTTCTTTTTTTTCTTTTTCCCTCTTCCCTTTGCTAGCCATGGCGAAGGGAAGTTGAACCCAAGTGAGGACTAGGGTTGCCCTGTTCCAATGCAGGCAAGGGTCGCCCTTATCGGATCTAGTAAGGGCTACTCTCGCTTGACGCTGGTGAAGGCGACCTTCACCGAGCGTCAACGACCATGTCCGAAGAAGGGAAAAGGAAAAAAGGAAAAGAAAAGAATAAAGGATTGAAAAATTAAAAAAATATAGTTACAACTTTTTAACCAAAACACCCCTTCTCCAATGGTTGAAAAAGTCGGCCTCAGTCAAAAACCCTTATTTGAGATGATTTGGCCACCGAAATAATTTGGCCACTTCAAGCTTTTTCTTTAAACAATATCCAATTTAAACCCTTATTGAAGAAAACTAGGGCACTTCATGCCCTTTTTTGAAAGTTTCCTTTAATTTAATTACGGTTGTGGAAAGTAAAGGGTGGAAAAATTGCAATTAAAAATAATAAAAACCTAGAGAGAGAAAAGGTGAGTGTGAAACGAAGATAGCGAGGGAGAGAGGGTTGTCCAAGCACCAGCGAGGGCCGACAACCCTCACCGACTAAGGTGAACCGACAATGTTTTCACCAATTGAGTTGAACTTTTTTTTTTTTTTGGCTAAAGAAAGAAGGGCAAATATCACAAAAAGTCCCAAATTAGGTCAAATGTGACATAAATACTCTAAATTTTTTTCATATCTCACAAGGTTCTAAACTTATTCACTATGACACAATAACTCCCATTTTTTTTCTTTTTGTCAAGAAAAAGAAACTTGAACTTTGATTATTTATTTTAGTTCTATCCAAGGTATATTTATGACGTTAGTATAAGTTTGGAATTTGTTATGTTATAAAAATATCGAGGTATTTATGTCACAATTGGCAAATTTAATTTTTTTTAATGATTTTAACCCAAAAAAGAATCGGACCCAATTAACTATGGTCTTTGGAATAGCCTAAAATTTTGGGAACGTGGAAGTTCATTTGCTACTTCTTTGTTCCTTCTACCCATGGGCAACGGAATACTTAGAATTAGAGTTGATTTTGAGATCAAAGATGGAAGATTGGAGAGTGAAGATCAAAGGATTTAAGGTGATTGAAAATTAGGTCAAGAAAATATCTGCATCTCATGTAGATTGGGAGGGACTTGAAGATCTACATGGCCATTCTTGTTGGAGTTCTTGATTTATGCAGCTTGCATTTCTCGAAGATCTGCACAAAGTCACTTTGGGTGAGGGTTGTTGAGGGGTCTAGGCGAGCTGATGTAACCGCCGTTGGCAACCATACCATTGCCTATGCTCTTTTTTCTTTGTTTACATACATGTGAACGCACGGGTATTTTTATGTTTAGTGACGGAGGTATGCTATCTGAACAATGGATTTCCATCCATGAGCACCTATTACTGCTAAGTCATGGAATTGAACTAGGAGATCAAAAAACACCCAGGATCTCGTATGATGGAACTCACGATTATGGACTTGAACGAACCCATTAGCATGAAACATATATATATTTTTTTTGGATAACTCGGGAATCACCGTACAGCAAGTAGTCGGCGACGCAAACCCGGAGCGACACTAGTGTAGGGACCCACCTCCCACAACGCTGCACTTAAGTTGCGCAATGCGCACTCGGTGACTTGAACCTGCCCCCTTCCGCAATTAGAGGGGGAAAGGCCCAAACCAACTCGCCCATGGTGGGGTGGATATGAAACATTTTTTTTATCCCTCATTTTGGAAGAAATAAAGGTATTTACATGCTTAAAACTCAAAATACTAGACTTGCTTTGGCTGAGGAAATGCAATTGTATTTCCTCAAAATTCTTCAAAAGAAATATACCAAACAAGGCCTTAAGGACATATAAAACTCAAAGGCTTTCAAAAAGTAGTTTTTGAATCCACCCTTATTATCGAATGACACGAGGCAATTAAGTGCTCATGTTTTTCCTTTTCTTTTTTTAAAAAATAATTTGAATTTTATTAACTTTTAAGCTAATGTAATTTAAATTTAACTTGTATTTTAAGGAAAACAACTCTTATTAGCCGAAAATTGGGTAGCATTGATGGAATTCCCCTGCCCTTGAGAGTCATGAAAAAACAAGGTAAGACAATTGCCCATTGATTAGTTGTTGTGATCCATTTAGTTTATCCATTTAATTTGACCATATGAGTCGCAATCAATCACATGGCTAAATGGGGGTCACACTCGGTCGAAAGGATAGGGACTTTTCCAAAAGCTAGGGACTTTTAGGGAGTACCTCCTCATTTCAGGCTAATCATCATAGTCCAAATTATATTTTATTGAGTAAGGTTGTTTCAATGTTATTGAGGGGTGTTGAATAAGATCAAATCTCATTTCAAACTACTCGTCATAATAATCTAAATCATATTATATTGAGTAAGGTTGTTTCAACGCTAGTGAGGGGTATTGATCTTATTCAACAGCTCTCACCCCTCAGTAACGTTGAAACAACCTTACTCACTATATAATATGACTCGGACTATTATGACGAGTAGTCTGAAATGAGGAGGGACGAGTGTCCTATAAATAATCAAATATTGTCTGTGCTCCTCTGCACTCCTCGCCGCCGCCGCCGCCGCCGCCGCCTCCTCTCTTCCGACGAGCTGCTTTGCGGTCCAAGCTGCGACGACCACCTCCGACGGCGCTGCCCTCTCCTCCCGCCGAGCCTATCTGATGTCATTCCCCTCTCTCCACAAAATAAAAAAATAAAAAAATGCTCCCTCAAATTTGGGATTTTGAAGCTGAGAGCCTGTTTTGTGCTGCATTTCTTCTCTAGGCCTTGATTTCTTTTCTTCTCTTCTTTCGCTGGGCCCGGGCCGGCGGGAGGCCGTCCTGTCCATCGCCGAACCTAACGAGCTGCCGCTTCTTCCCACACCTCCAACTACCAACTACCGGAGACGACGCGGGTGCTCTCTGTCCCAAGCCGCAGCTGTTGCATCATGATGTCGAGCCTGTTTTCGTTCGGTCGGCGTCCCTCGTGGCTTCGTCTTGCATCGCTACCCTCGGCCGAAAGTCACTGCCGAGACGAATCACCAATCGTCGGCCGAATCACCGCCGCGTGCACCTTGCCGAACCACCTCCGTGGCCATCCTTTGCCAGGGAGCACCGTACCGGTCATCCGTCGAGCCGATTCCGATGAAGTCCATCCTGTGAATTTAGGTAAAATATCGTTCGAATTTGTTTGTGTTTTCGCATGTGATTGTGCACTCTGAGCAGAAATCCCCTTCGCTAATTCAATTTGCACACGCCTTCAGCTGCTGGATGATATTTTTTTCTTCTTCCTTTTTCGTGTCTGTGTACGGACCGCTTACCATTAACATACAGTCTATTTCCGAGGATCTCCGTCTTCAACTCCGTGTGCTCTGCCGCGGAAGCATTCCAAAAACCTCAGCTCACTTCCTAGCCAGGCCACGCCACACCAAGTTACCAACCTTTTTTTCTCTTCTGGAGAGGGAGAGAGAGGTCTGGAAGATATGGCACCCTCGAAGGCCAGAGCCTTTGAGTTCGATGTGTTCTTGAGTTTTAGTGGAGCGGATACTCGTTTTGACTTCACGGACTTCCTCAGTAGAGACTTGAATAATGCCGGCATCCGCGTATTCAGGGACGAAGATGCAATCGAGGTGGGTGATAAGATTGGCCAGACAATTCTACAAGCTATTGACAACTCCAAAATCTACGTACCCATCATCTCTCAAACTTATCCTGACCGTGAATGGTGTCTCATCGAGCTTGAACACATGATGTACAATGTGTTTAGGCCGAATGCCAAAAAAAAGATTTTTCCCATCTTTTATAAAGTGGAACCTGCGCATGTTAAACATCGGACTCCACGCCCCAAAAATCTTTCCTCCGAAGAGGCTCTTGCAAAGGTTGGTCAAATCAAGGGGTGGAAGGTCAAGGAGGGACAAAGGTAAAACTACCTTTAAGATGCCTGCATAATTCTTCCTTTTTTGGTTTTTGTTTGATAAAACATTGCCCTATCAAATCATTTATTTTCTTCTTTTTTAAATGGAAAATTTCGATAACCACTTCCAACTTCAAGTGCTACTCCTTTTGAACTTTACAACCTCTACTCGACTCGAGACATCTTCCCTAATATTTCAGTTGTTATAGCCACTGCTGGCGCTGGGGAACTTGTTACGGGTTTTGGGGTTATATAATCTGTCTTCCCTTAATTGCAGTGT
The DNA here is from genome assembly GCA_019915185.1 of Eucalyptus camaldulensis. Taxonomy (NCBI): domain Eukaryota; kingdom Viridiplantae; phylum Streptophyta; class Magnoliopsida; order Myrtales; family Myrtaceae; genus Eucalyptus; species Eucalyptus camaldulensis. Next base: position 1,605,621 of record JAHSVA010000014.1, read on the forward strand.
TCAATGGATGGCCTTGAATTTGTCTGCATTTTCTCCCTATTACAAGTGCTGAAAATCTTTTCTAGGCTTACCTATAAATGCCAAAATTTTGCTTGGGCACTATGTGGTAGCCACTTGGTAATTTCAGCCATCGTGTAGACCACTACCAAATAGAAAAAGGCATCCGGTGAATTGAATTCTACTAAATTAGCCTATACTGATTATTCAGTGTATTTAGATATTGTTTGTAACCACGTGCGATGTGTTAGTATGAATTAAATCTAGTCAACTAATGAAAGCGCTTTTGTGTATGGTAGCCAAGCCAAAATTGTTGATTTGGTTGTTCGAAAGGTTTTGGAGGAGCTAGGCAGAAAAGATGAGTCCCAGACTGAGCATACGATTGAGCTTGATGACTTGACACAGTCACTTGAAGACTCTTATAATCATGCAGTGATGGTACCATATCTTCTTCTCTGTCAATATACAATTGACGCATGTGAATGCATGGATTTGAAATTTGATTTGTTCTAACCTCGGCTTGATGCTATAATTTGGTGAAACTACACAAATTGCAAGAAGTTAAATGTTATTCCAAAATTTACGCAGACAAAAATATATTTTCTGATCAATTAGTGTTCCTTCAACACGTTCTTTTTAATTGGAAATGTTGTTTCCTATAAATTAAATGAGTACACAAATACAAGTCTCATAAACTGTAATTTTTAAATTTATTTCTTGCTGTATAATTCATTGTTGGACATTGTGTAATGTGATGAGTGTTTATTTTTTCCTTTTTTTTTTTTTTAATTTCATGCTATTTGCAATAATCGCCCTTTTGAACGTTCACATTGTTGCGTACTAGCCTGCAGATTTTGAAAATGGTTTAGCTTATCCCCTACCTTCTCTAGTTTTTCAGTTTGCATGACCATCAAATGTTACCTAAAATCTTGTTGTCCTAAAGCATTAGGACAGGAGGCTATTCTCCAAAGATCGATTAGCAAAAGCATGGCTTTGTTAAAGCTCGACAGGTTCTCCAACCCCATTCTGCCTCCCGTTTTCTGCCTTTGCTAGTTCCTCCCATCTTCTCCAACGTTCTCAATTTCCATTTTAGAATTTTCCCACAAAAAAAAAAAAAAATCTGATTATTCGCTCGATTGCCCTGCAACAGAGACTGGAGTTTCAATTATTGACATGGCATGTGTTGGCAGTGCACGTGCTACTGTTTTAATAAGTACTTTTTTCCCAGCTTTCAACAGTCTCTTTTCCTTTCCTCCCCCTGCCCCCTTCAAGTTTTGAAAATTCTTCCATACAATGAATTCCAAAGACAGATCTCATTTTTTGGGACAGTGTATGAAATTTTACTTACTGTACCGCCTTGACAACAGTTTTGGTTGTCAGCAGGATAAACATTGCAAGATACAAAGTAATCTTTAGGAGCCACACGTGTCTTGATGTGGATCATTATATGAAGTACATAGATGTGGTAGTTTATATGTGCCAATAGGAATTAGTCAAGCTAAATGTTAGCACTATACTATTCAAAGAAACTTTTCTTTTCTTTTTTATAAAAATAATTCTATTGACCCCAATTTTCGAGTAATCGTAGGAGTATAAACATTATGTTCCACAAGAAACCTAATCTGTTCTTGATTAGATGATTAGTGAGAAAAGATTAGCATTATCTTAATTGTGCAGTGCTTAAAACTTATGTGAAACAATGCGGTCCAAGTGTAGCGGTATGCCGAAAGAGAGAGTCTAAGCAGAGGAAGTATAGGGAGAGGGACGAGTCTAAGCAGTACTAGTACAGAGAGGAGATGGAGTAATCTAAGCATAAATAGGATGAAGGGCATGGACATGGAGGAGGCTAGGGTGAGTACAGGGAGGAGTGGAAGCAAAGGGAGTCTAAGCATAAATGGGATGGAGGACATGTACATGGAGGAGGGCAGTGGGAGTACAGGGGGAGAAGTGGAAGCAGCAGAAGTGGAGGGAGCAGTGGAAGCAGCAGACGGACTAGCAGTCGCTGAAGAGGGAGGAGCGGGAGCAGTGGAAGCAGCAGGGAATAGCAGCGGGGAAGAGGAAGTGGGGAAGCAGTGAGAGGAAGTTTTCAAGATATTTGTTTGGGGAAGTTCTTGGTGTGCCTTCTTTATGTATTGTGTTTTAGCCTTTCTCTGCTTAAAAACAAGGAAACAAGTCGATAAACAGATGGGTTATGGATGCTTCTTTCGTTTTTTGATCAGCATCAGATGGTAAACGATGCCAGTCAAAGTTGTAAGGAGAGTTTCCATAGATTTGATAAGTATCTCAACTTCTGTAATACAATCATCTTGAGAATTCTGATCCCGGTGCTTGTGGTCGGGCATATGGTATGAAAATATTTGATCTCAAAGAGTGGAAGAAGAGAAACATCATGGGAATATATCACCGATAGCAGGAAATGAACAAGGATAGGACATTGTGGATAGTCGGCGTCTTACCCCCTGGATTGGTCACTTTCTACAATCTGACTAAATGGTTCGATCAGAGGTGGCATCTGTTTAGACTCGGCTATGATCCAGCACTCAACTGGACAGAAATGGACAATGCAGCAGTCATTCATTACAATGGAAACTGTAAGCCATGGTTGGATTTGGCAGTCTCCATCTATTTTGTAAATCTACGATCAGTCTTGAGTGTATGCATAATAAACCAATCAAAGAGAAGGAACTTTGCCATGCAATTACATTTGAATTTGACATTCCTGAGAATTGCCGACACAGTCTCGCGGGTTAGAGAACTGTCCTCCAATGGAAGATGGCATGAAGTGTTAGTCCACTTTAACAAAGCGAAGTGAGCAGGAATTGAAATCACTGAGCCTTCCATGATTAATTCTGTTGTCAAAGCATCGTCAAAGCATCTTTCAAAGGTATCAAATAAACAAGGGAAGTCCATCCATGCTTGTGTGCTCAAGGAGGGTCTTGAAACATTCGCTTCCATCAGCAATTCTGTCATGGATTTGTACATGAAGTGCAGGGACTTGGAATCCACGTTGGGTGCCTTCCAGTCAATGCAAAGCAGGGACTCCGTGTCGCAGAATGTGCTCACTCATAGGTTTCTTCATCAGGGAAATTTGGGATGAAGGTTGTCATGATTTTGGCGAGCCCAAGTTGATGAATTTGAACCCAATGTCTCCACTTTGGTACTGGTTCTCCAGGCGCCTATGTGGATGTTGATATGGAGCGAGCAGATGGACTTTCATATGCTCTTGAAGTTCATCAACGAGTGGAGTGGGTACATTGATCTCGATTCAATCTTAGAATGCAGAGACATTATGCAAATGTGCAGGGATAGTTTGTTCAAAACAGAGATGAGCATGAAAAGGCACAAGGTTTCAGGATGTGCCCGAACAAGATATGATGAAGTATGATCACCTGACTTAATGTGAAAAACATCGGATCAGCATTTAAATTAGGGGGAAAATCTCTCCTTCCCCCGCCAATGAGGTGTGTTGAGGCTGTCAAATTTATCACTTAAGGATGTATCATTGAGCCCAATTAAGTATGGAGATAACGTGTTCCATTTTCTTTTCTCACAGGGGGATAATTGAGGCAAGTCCTGATGAATGGAGACATGAAGCAAAATGAAATTGATTCAACACAAGAAGGTTCTAGCATTCCTAAATTAGTCCAATTCAAGTTTGAAATGCAAGTAACATGTCCCATCTCTCGTAGGACAAGGCGCACATCAACCGCGGGAGCGACGCCTTCTACCAAGTTGGCATGCTAAGGCCATCCATTCTGTTGTAAAGGATGTATATCGTTCCTAAAATGATTTCTAGTCAAGTGTGGAAATAACATGCCCAGTCTTCTACATGTCTCTTTCAGAAGAGCATTTGAAAAGAGCAAGAGTTGAACTTTGTGGATTATCGTATGCAGTAAAGAAATGTTTTTCATAAATAAAATCAAGGCCATAGAAGCATTTTTCAAGCAATCCTGTCACTTTAGGTGATTTATGTCATGCATATCATGCATATATCCTTCATAATATTTTCCCAACATGTGTCGTCGTCATTCTTGATAGGAAATATCATACCCGAAGAACAAAAACACGTGAAGGGTAAATTGTATCGAAACCAGTTGCTGATTTTGATACTGTTTCCGACGTGATTCTCTTTTCCTTTGATTTGGATTACATCAAACACTTGTAAGAGGCGTGGTACTATTCTGATTAGTCGTTGTGTTAACGGGTACTGATGATTATAACACAAGCTTGTAGGATTTTTTAGTAGGAAATGACAATGATAGTAGATGTTCCAATTAAAAAAGCTAGCACAAATCGAGAAAGGGAAACAAATTACTCGTACTTTGAGCTGTTCGCAAGGTGATATGCTTCATTTTGGATTTATGAGGTTCCTGTGTTTTTCATAACCATGAGGAGAAGAAAGGGGGGGGGGGGGGGGTGGGGGTGTGGGGAGGGGGGCGTGCATTGCTAACTTGACAGTACCATTTGCTTTGTATCATCTATGTATGATGAGTTGCTGAGAGATTGTCTTCCCTCTGGTTAACAGAACTTGTTCTTCACATGCAGAGTCTTGACCGTATAAATATGTCAGCTTTTGGAAGGTACAAATGCTCAATACTAGACATGCAAGCTAGGTTGCTATTAGACACGCTGGGGAAGAGTATTGAGTCTGCTTTGGTGTATCCCTCAAGCATTAGTAGCTGAGCCATGGCAGGCATCCAGTGAAGTGTTTCCTGGAATTGATCCTTGTAGGAGATATGCGAAGATCAATTTGTTGGAGATATGCAAGATATACGAAGATCAATTTGGGATCATAATTGATCTATAGTACTGTTTCAAAAATCAATTTAGAATTTGATTTTATTTGATTTCGTGTATTGGGTCTTATTCCTTCTTTAGTTATATATCAATTGTATTATAAATAGGAGCATATTATGGTAAAGGACAATTCATTCAATACAGAACACAGATTTCTCCCAAGTCTCTCCCTTTTCTTTCATTTTGTAACAATCCTGAAGCTCTTGCCGTTGAACTGGCACTTGTCCCAACTATACAGGTACTTTCACCTTCATTTTGATTTTTGCTCTTAGATCTCCTTGTTGTGACATGGAAGTTTGAAATGCAGATCTTCTGGCTGTGTTTTTGCCATGGCTTGAGGCCGTTATTTTGATGACCATCTTCATGTCTGGTTTCTAAACTGAAATTCCTTTATGGGCACTGTGACGGTGAAATTTATTTACAAAAGATGTAGGACAAATAAACCTTTCAATTAAAGAAACGTAGCTTTTGCTGAAAAAGTGGTTGCCCAGATATCTTTTGGCTTTCAAATGATGCTATGTGAGAAATATATCAAGATTGTCATTCGATTCGTGAAATAAATGACTATGACATATTCTTGCACAGAGTTGTCTTAAGGTTGCATATACTTTCAAATGCCATGCATTTGTCGTGTATCCTGCAGCTGTCCCCTCCCCATATTGTCGACCTTTTCTTCAATCAAGACCATGGCAATTGATTTCAGCTGAAACAAAGTAATGGTAGTATACATGTTTCAGACTGTCAAAAGTGTCTCACAGGCTTCTGTTGATGCAGTTCTTGATCTGGCTTGACATTTTATCACCAATTTCATTCAACCTTTTCTTGATGCAGTTTTTGATGCAGTTCTTGATCTGGCTTATGCTGTCTCCTCCCCATGTTGTCGACCTTTTCTTCAAACCAGACTGGCAATTGACTTAAGTTGCAAGAAAGATATGATAGTATCCATGTTTCAGACTGTCAAAGGTGTCTCGCAGACTTATGTTGATGCAGTTCTTGATCTGGCTTCACATTTTAAAATTGTTCCCAAACCACAAGAACATAACCACAATCAAAAGGCACCAGCAGCGAATTCAATTCAGGCATAATCAGAAAGAAAAACGCGCTGCGTTGACGAATCGACACTACACGATTCGCAAAACCCCCTCCCCCCAAGCCACAGCCATTAGCCTGACAATTACCAAATAAATTCGAGCCATGAATCTACTCCAGATCGTCTCTAACCCAAATTAAATTAACCCCAAGAAACACGATTAAACAGCGCAGCTTGACCCGCAGAAACCACCGCCTCCAACCGAATCCTTAACGGTCTAACAGATGGACAAACTTGAGGAATTCCTCTCTGCACGACCGACCCAGGCGACAAATTGTTTTTGAAAATAAAAAAGAGAATTGAATGAAATCGCGTTCGGGTAATCTAGCTCCTCAGATCCATTTTAAACTCTCTCACACACTTTATTTCCATTTTTAATAGGTCCATTAATTAGGTCTCGTGGTGGGGCTCGGCCTTGATTGATGGTGCGGTGAGGATGGGTGGTCTCGACGTGATGTGACTGCCGTCCGTGGGGTGGTGCTTGTGCGGCTCTCTATGAATCCAAGTCAACAATTGAATCTCTCTGTGAAGCTTCATTGAGTTTGCCCATGGCCAGTAAAGCACCCAAAGTACAACCTTTCCCCCCTACCCTGGGGAATTTCTCACACCACCATGTCGAACAGACTGCTCGATCCAGTCTTTTTGTTTATCACTGTGGTGTTATGATGGTTATCTCTCAATGTTAGTGATTTCTCTTAGTTGGATTGTTTTTCAAGATGTTGTCTCCGGGTTGCCACATCAATTTATATTTTAACGGTGGATATAATACTTAGAATTAGAGTTGATTTTAAGGTCAAGGATGGAGGATGGGAGAGTGAAGATTAGACAATTTAAAGTGATTTGGAAAGCTGGTCAAGAAAATATTTGCATCTCATGTAGATTGGGAGGGACTTGAAGATCTATGTAGCAATTCTTGTTTATATGTATATGCATAACCCCATACTTTAGGCATCGACTATTGCAAATTCATACGAGAACAGCACCAAGAAAGGTAATCGTCGAACAAAACTCTAACTCGAAGAGAAAGAGGGTGAGCCAAGCGATTTGAATTGGGGGGAGGGTATTGAGCGTGTGAAAGCCAAGATGCTGAGCATCTAGTGGTGGAGGTGACACCAAGCCTTGGGGCCAGTATAGGTGGGTGACTTTGGAAGTGCTACAATGGCGACGACTAAGTCTAGCATAATTGCCGAGTTCACTCATGGCAGCGGCAATTATGCTAGACTTATAATTAAAGTCACTTTTGATGGTGTTACGCAACATGACGCTACAAGTCTAAAACATAAATTTTCACAAATTTAATTACCCTTCTCGCCTAATTTGAACTTTGATTTAGCAAGAAGGGCATTTCATCTTCAATACAATTATCGGTCACATAAAGTTGACACATCACGCATTTATTAATAATGTTATGCAGTTTGATGATACACAATTAAAATATAAAATTTCATGGACATAATTATGCTTATTGATTAATGTGATCTTCAATTTAGCGTGAAAGGGTATATTTATGTCCAATGTATGGATTAATATTCACGAGTATCAATCCAAATCAAATACTACTTCGGGTGTGTTTAAAAACACCATGGGGAAAGCTTTTGGGGAAATGTAAACAATTTTAGGTGAGAGAGTTTTTCCAAAATGTAAATAACATTTGGTAATGTGTAATCTAAAAACATTAACTTGAGCTTAAATATCATTTGTAAAGGATCTTTGCTATTTTTTTTTTAAATCTCAAATATTTCCCAGCAAAACTCAGTCCCAAATCTGGCCACCGCCAACACAAGATTGCCTTGCCGCAGCCTGATCTACCGTTGTTGGTGGGCCTTGCCGGTGGCTCACTAGTGGCCTCAACCTGGCGACATCAATTGGGATGTGGATATTTTCGAAATTATAAAAGATAATCGAAAGTGAAGTTGGAAGGGAAAATGTGTTCATACTTCGGAAATGCTCAAAATTCAAAGCGCTTTTGAAGTTTGCTTTGATTTAGAGGATATCGGAACTGCAAGAAATTCTCCAGAAGGAATCCGTCAGAACCGTATATGCACTTCTCTAAGGTGATTTTTTAAAGCCCAATGGGCTTTGAGAAGGTGGTTTTCCAGGCCCACCCTTCGCCTTCAAACGACACGTGGCGAAATTGGAGGGAGAGTTGACGGGGACTCCCCCGCCCTACCCGGTCGACAAATTTGAAGGCCGCGGCCTCGCCGACCAAGCCCAACCCCCACCCGCCCCCCGTTCCCTTTCCACGCTTGACTAAGGCGTTGCTACTCCGCAAATGCCCGTCGATCCCCGAAGTAGGTCGGAATTCCCTCTTGATCGACGAAAATTCGGGCGTCTTTTGATCGTGCTGCTGCTTTCGATTGCTTGAACTGGGTTCTAGTGAGGTTTCGGGCTTCCTGAACCGGTTCGTTGCTTCTGCATTGGAACCAGCGTTAATTCTGTCTCGACGAGCAATCGTGCTGTCCTACTCCTCATTAGCTTAGCTTCGGGTTTTTGAGAGATGATGCCGGAGATGGGGTTCAGTTGCGTGTTACGCTTGCATTTCGACGGTGTTGCCACTTTCCATGGATGAAGTAAAGACACGCTAGCGCTTCAAGTTAGGGTCTTAGCGTTAATTCTTCTAACCATAGCCGTTCGGTTCGGTTCCGGTCGGTACTGATGTTCTAGCAAATTCTGAGTCTTTTAGCTGCCGGAACGTGGTGGTTTCTGGTTCACCTTTCATCAGTTTGCAAATTTTAGATTATTTCACTGTTAATTGGGTGATGAATATCATCATGCGTGGTGGGGCTATACGTGACTCCTGGAAACTCTCTTCGCCAGAGATATCGGCGCAGCTTCTTGTTTTTTCCTCAATTACCGGCACAACTTATTGTTTTTTTTTTACCAAAATACCCCTTCTCCAATGACTGAAAAAGTCACCCTCGATCAAAAACCCTTATTTGGGATGATTTGATTACTTTATGTCATTATTTAAAATAATTCAGCCACTTCAAACTTTTATTTAAAATAATTCAGTCACTTCAAACTTTTATTTGAAACAATATCCACTTTAAATCTTTATTTAAGAAAACTATAGCACTTCATGCCATTTTTTTGAAATTTTTCCTTAATTTAATTACTTGTGGAAAGGAAAAGGGTGGAAAAATTACAATAATGACAACAAAAAAAATCCTAGAGAAAGAAAAAGTGAGGATGAAACAAAGGGGAGAGAGGGTTGTCCAAGCATCGGCAAGGGCTAGCAACCCTCACCAACTAAGGTAACCTGACAATGTTGTTACCAATTGAGTTGAACCTTTTTTTTTTTTTTTAAAGAAAGAAGGGCAAATACCACAAAAAGCCACAAATTAGGTCAATCGTGACATAAATACTCCGAATTTTGGCTAAAGAAATAAGGACAAATACCACAAAAAGCCACAAATTAGGTCAATTGTGACATAATTACTCCGAATTTTTTTTATATCACACAAGTTTTTAAAGTTATTCATTATGATACAATAACCCCCAACTTTTTTTTTTGCAAGAAATAGAAACTTGAACTTATATTATTTATTTCAGTTTTATCCAATGTATATTTATCACGTTAGTATAAGTTTGGAATTTGGTATGTTAAAAAAATTGAGATATTTATGACACAATTGACAAATTTAAGATTTTTTTTTATGATTTTAACCTAAAAAAAATGGATCCAATTAACTATGGTCTTTGGAATAGTTTGAAATTTTGGGAATGTGGAAGTTCATTTGCTGCTTCTTTGTTCCTTGTACCCACGGGCAACGGAATACTTAGAATTAGAGTTGATTTTGAGGTCAAGGATGAAAGATCATAGAGTGAAGATCATAGGATTTAAGGTGATTTGAAAATTAGGTCAAGAGAATATCTGCATCTCATGTAGATTGGGAGGGACCTAAAGATCTATGTGGCCATTCTTGTTGGAGTTTTTTCTTGATTTATGTAGCTTGCATTTTTTGAAGATCTACATGTGTGAAGTCACTTTTGGCGAGGGTTGTTGAGGGGTCCACGCAAGTTGATGCTCCCTCAAATTTGGGATTCTGAAGCTGAGAGCCTCTTCTGTGCTGCATTTCTTTTCTAGGCCTTGATTTCTTTTGTTCTCTTTTTTTTGCTTCGCCCAGCCCAGCGGGAGGCCGTCGTGTCCATTGCCGAACCTAACGAGCTGCCGCTCCTTCCCACACCTCCAACTACCGGAGACGACGCGGTTGCTCTCTGTCCCAAGCCGCAGCTGTTGCATCATGATGTCGAGCCTGTTTTCGTTCGGTCGGCGTCCCTCGTGGCTTCGTCTTGCATCGCTACCCCCGGCCGAGAGTCACTACCGAGACGAGATGAGACGAGCCGTGTCACAAACCGTCGCGTGCACCTCTCCGAACCACCACCGTCGCCATCCTTTGCCAGGGAGCACCGTACCGGTCATCCGTCTAGCCAATTCCGATGAAGTCCATCCTGTGAATTTAGGTAAAATATCGTTCGAATTTGTTTGTGTTTTTGCATGTGATTGTGCACTCTGAGCAGAAATCCCCTTCGCTAGCTATATCTATTTGCACACGCCTTCAGCTTCTGGATGATCTTTTTTTCTTCTTCTTTTTTCCTGTCTTTGTACGGACCGCTTACCATTAACATACAGTATATTCCCGAGGATCTCCGTCTTCATCTCTGCGCCAGCAGCAAATTCAATTCAGGCATAATCAGAGAGAAAAAGGGGCCGCGTTGAAGAAGCGACACTACACGATTCGCAAAACCCCCTCCCCCCAAGCCACAGCCATTAGCCCGACAATTACCAAATGAATTTGAACCATGAATCTACTCTAGATCGTCTCCAACCCAAATTAAATTAACCCCAAGAAAACCCGATTAAAAAGCGCAGCTTGACCTGCAGAAACCACCGCCTCCGACTCAATCCGTAACGGACTACCAGATAAACAAATTTGAGGAATTCCTCTCTGCACAACCGACCCAGGCGACAAATATTTTTTTGAAAATAAAAAAGAAAATGTAATGAAAAGGTGTTCAGGTAATCCAGCGTAGTGAAGCCCTCAAATCCATTTAATCTCTCTCATATATTTTATTTGGATTTTTAATCCATCCATTAAAAACTTGAATTTTTAATCGGCCCATTAAAAGTTGATTAGGTCACGTGGTGGTGCTCGGCCTTGATTGATGGCCCCACGAGGATGGATGGTCTCGACGTGATGTGACTCCATGGGTTGGTGCTCGTGCGGCTCTCAGTGAATCCAAGTCAACAATTGAATCTCTCAGTGAAGCTTCACTGAGTTTGCCGCTGGCCAAAAAAGCACCCAAAGTACAAGTTTTTCCCCCTACCCTGGGGAATTTCTCATACCACCGTGTCAAACAGATTGATTGATCTAGTGTTTTTGTTTATCATTGTGGATATATGTTATGACGGTTATCTCTCAATGTTAGTGATTTCTTTTAGCTGGATTGTTTTTCTAAAGTTATTTGCGGGTTGTCACACACAATTTATATTTTAACAGTGAATATAATTTGAGATTTTTTATAGTATAAACCTTAAAAAAGAATTGGGTATTTTGAGTTCACCTAATTAACTAAGGTCTTTAGAATAGTTTGCAATTTTGGGAATGCGGAAGTTCATTTGTTGCTTCTTTGTTCCTTGTACACACGAGTGATGTGATACTCAAAATTAGAGTTGATTTTGAGGTCAAGGATGGAGGATTGGAGAGGGAAGATTAGAGGATTTAAGGTGATTTGGCAAGCAGGTCAAGAAAATATCTGCATCTCATGTAGATTGGGAGCATGTCAAGAAAATATATGCATCTCCTGTAGATTAGAAGAGACTTGAAGATCTATGTAGCAATTCTTGTTTTTATATATATGTGTGTATGAAGCTCAAGATGTGATATGTATTGCCCCATATTTGAGGTTGATAGGCTATCACAAATTCATAGGAGAACAGCACCAAGGAAGGATATGATCGGATGGAACTTTAGCTCGAAGAGAAACAGGGTGAGCCAAGTGAGTCCAATTGGGGGAGGATATTGAGCGTGTGAAAGCCCACAACTTAGTTATAGTGACGGCAGCGGTGCCAAGTCTTGGGGCCAGTATAGGTGGGTGACTTCAGAATCGGAAGCACTACCAATGGCCACGACTAAGTCTAACATCATTGCCAAGTTCGCTCATGGCGGCGGTGGCGGCAACATTAAATCACAGTACGGTAGCTCAATTTGTCCTTTTACTCTCTTTTTCATCATCTCCATGCTGTAAACAAGGCTTTGGTTATGGTGCCTAAGACAACGTTGAAAGCCATCGGTTCATTTTCATCGTAATACAACACAAAGCATCTTGAGTTACATCTCAATGATAATTACATGAAATAACTATATTCACAATCAAATTCACATTTGACACATTCATTAACGTGTCATGCAACACGACACTAGACGTCTAAAATATGAATTTTCACACATTTAATTACCCTTCTCACCTAATTTGAATTTTGATTTAGCAAGACGGGCATTTCATCTTCAATCAAACAGAACAAACCAACAGAACATATTCTAATCAATCTCCATTGTGGAAATGGCTTCATTGATCTCCTGAAGTTTCTTCCTTCTTTGCCTTGTCAAAGCAACGCATCAAGCACAGAAACATTCCCCATCATCATCACATTAAAGCTACCATTTGGACTATTATACAATCTCTATATGAAAGGTGTTGAAACGTATACACCTCATATATATAGTTTTTTCCTTTCTTTCCCTGGGATAGAAATAGATTTATTTTAAAAACCAAGGAAATGAAAACATTCAAATGAAAGATCAACCAGATGGGCCAAGGAACTGCCAACATCCTAAAGTCCATTAATCCTGGCAAATATAATCATGTATATAAAGCAGACACAGCTGCTTATCCAATGTGCACTATACATTACTTCGTATGTTTCAGGCTATTAGCTCTTGAAAACACTCACAGGTGGATTGTCATGTCATCCGCTGAACCACCATTTGCATAAGAAGCTTATCAACTTCCACAAGTTCTTGAATGTTCTACATGTCACACTGGGCTTGTCCACTAACCAACCCCGAGTTACTTTAAAGAACTCAAGATCCGTCTTTTGCATAATTAGACTGAGGCCAAGACTTGGCGGAAGACTTCCGGCCAAGACCCATCACCACCACTTTTGCAGAGTCTTTGCTCCTCCTCTTATCTGGAGCAAAATTCCTTAAAGTCTCCGATAGCTTTTGCTTTCCCAATCCTATAAAATGCCATTTGAGTTGCAACCTCCTAATCATTTTTGTCTGTCCATTTTGGTCTACACACGAAAGGAAAGACTAGAGAGAGAGAGACGGAAGAAATCTCGGGAGGCTTTGGGAAAACGAGGACGCGCGCTCGTGTTGCTCCTACCCTCGTCTGCACTCATAGACGTCCCAGCTCCAGCCAGTGAGCGACGACGACGGCACTGCCCCCCACCCACTCCCAACGCCTGCTGCTCACTGCCGCCGCCTCCTTTCTTCCGACGAGCTGCTTTTCTGTACAAGCCGCGACGACCACCTTCGACGGCACTGCACTCTCCTCCCGCCGAACCTATCTGATGTCATTCCTCTCTCTCCAAAAAAAAGAAAAAAAAATTCTCCCTCAAATTTGGGATTCTGAAGCTGAGAGCCTGTTTTGTGCTGCATTTCTTTTCTAGGCCTTGATTTCTTTTGTTCTCTTGTTTCGCTGGGCCCGGCCCGGCGGGAGGCCGTCGTGTCCATCCCCGAACCTAACGAGCTGCCGCTCCTTCCCACACCTCCAACTACCAGATACACCGACCAAAAAAAAAAAAAAAACTACCGGAGACAACGCGGGTGCTCTCTGTCCCAAACCGCTGCTGTTGCATCATGATGTCAAGCCTGTTTTCGTTCGGTCGGCGTCCCTCGTGGCTTCGTCTTGCATCGCTACTCCCGGCCGAAAGTCACTACCGAGACGAATCACCAATCGTCGGCCGAATCACCGCCGCGTGCACCTCGCCGAACCACCACCGTGGCCATCCTTCGCCAGGGAGCACCGTACCGGTCGTCCGTCGAGCCAATTCCGATGAAGTCCAAATTCGGCACTATTATCCTGTGAAGTTAGGTAAAATCTCGTCCGAGTTTGTTTGTGTTTTTGCATGTGATTGTTCACTCTGAGCAGAGATCCCCCTCGCTTAATCTATTTGCACACGCCTTCAGCTGCTTGATGATCTTTTTTTCGTGTCTGTGTATCGACCACTTACCATTAACATACAGTGTATTCCCGAGGATCTCCGTCTTCATCTCTGTGTGCTCTGCCGGGGAAGCATTCCAAAAACCTCAGCTCACTTCCTAGCCCGGCCACACCACACCAAGTTACCAACCTTTTGTTCTCTTCTGGGGAGGGAGATGGAGTTCTGGAACAAATACGCTTCCCAGAAATGGCACACTCAAGGGGCAGAGCCTTTGAGTTCGATGTGTTCTTGAGTTTTAGTGGAGTAGATACTCGTTTTGACTTCACGGACTTCCTCAAGAAAGACTTGAATAATGCCGGAATCCGCGTATTCAGGGACGAAGACTCAATCGAGGTGGGCGATAAGATTGGTGAGACAATTCTACAAGCTATTGACAACTCCAAAATCTACATACCCATTATCTCTCAAACTTACCCTAACCGCAAATGGTGTCTTATTGAGCTTGAACGTATGATGAACAATGTGTCTGAATCAGAGGATAGAAAAAGAATTCTCCCCCTCTTTTATAAAGTGGAACCGGGGATGTTAAACATTGGACTCCATGCCCCGAGAATCTTCCCTCCAAAGTCGAACTTAGGGCGCTCAAAGAGACTCTTGCAAAAGTTGGTCAAATCAAGGGATGGAAGGTGGAGGAGGGACAAAGGTAAATCTACCCTGCCTAATTTTTATTTTTCTTTTAGGGGATAAAACATTGCCTTATCAAATCATTTATTTTCTTCTTTTTTAAATGGAAAATTTTAAAAACTATCTCCAGCTACAAGTGCTGCTCCTATTGAACTTTACATCCTCTACTCGAGACATCTTCCCTAATATTTCAGTTGTTATAGCTACTGCTGGCGCTAGTGAATTTGTTACGGATTTTGGGTTATTCAATTTGTCATCACCAAATTGCAATGTTCAATGGATGACCTTGAATTTGTCTACATTTTCTAGGTTCCCGATTCTCCTTATTACAAGTGCTGAAAATCTTTTCTAGGCTTAGCTATAAATGCCGAAATTTTGCTTGGGCATTATGTGGTAGCCACTAGGTAATTTCAGCCATTGTGTAAACCACCACCTATAGAAAAACGCATCGGATGAACTGAATTCCACTAAATTAGCCTATACTTGTTATTCAGTGTATTTAGATATCCTTTGTAATCACGTGTAATGCATGGGTATGAATTAAATCTAGTGAACTAATAAAAGTACTTTTACATATGGTAGCCAAGTAGAAATTGTTGATTTGGTCATTCAAAAGGTTTTGAAGGAGCTTGGCAGAAAAGATGAGTCACAGACTGAGTATCTGATTGAGCTTGATGACTTGACACAATCACTTAAAGACTCTTTGAATCGTGCAGAGATGGTACGATATCTTCTACTTCGTCAATTTACATCAGATGCGCGTGATGCTATAATTTGGTAAAACTACATAAATTGCAATAAGTTAAATACTATTTTGAAATTTTTGTGGACAAAAATAGATTTTTTAATCAATTAGTGTTCCTTCAATATGTTGTTTTTAATTTGAAATGTTGTTTCCAATATAATAAGCACACAAATGTAAGTATCATGAATTGTAAGTTTGAAATTTATTTCTTGCTGTATAATTCATTGTTGGATAAGTGTTTTTTTTTTTTTTAAATATACTTTTTATGTCATGCTATTTAGCAATAATAGCCCTCTTGAACGTTCACATTGTCGCGAAATAGCCCGTAGATTTCGTAAATGGTATAACTTACTCCCTACCTTCACTAGCTTTTTAGTCTGCTCCTAGCTTCTCCAGCGTACTCTAGTTCCATTTTAGAAATTTTTCCCATATAAAAATGTGATTTATCTGCCCAATTGCGTTGCAAATAGAGACTGAAGTTTTAAATATTGACATGGTTTAAGTTGATGGTTCCTCGGATAGTGTATGAATTTTTACTTACTATACCACCTTGACTACAGTTTTTCGTTGTTAGATACAAAACAATCTTAGAAGCGGCACTTGTCTAGATGTGGATAAAACCTTATATGAAGCACGCAGATGTGGTAGTTTATGTGTGCGAATAGGAATTAGTCAAGCTAAATGTTATCACTATACTATTTAAAAGATGAATTTTTCTTTTTTCTAAACTCTTATTGACCCCATTTCTTGAGTATCTATAGCAGTATAAAGAAAATGTTTCACAAGTGACCTAATTAATACTTGATTAGATGGTTAGAAGATTATCATTATTTTAATTGTGTAGTGCTTAAAACTAATGTGGAATTTTAACGTGGTCAAGTGCAGCAGGATATTGGAGGGAGAGAGAGGAGTGAAAGCAGAGGGAGGATTCAAAGCAGAAGAAGTATGGAGTTGATATACGTGAAGAGAAAGACGAAGTACATGAAGCGAGGGACGAGTGGAGGGGAGGTCTGGAAGTACGAGAAGTGCGTGCAGGAGGAGTGGAGGAGTAGAGAAACGACTGTAGGCAAAGAAAAGGAGGAGGCTCGGAAATACAAGAAGGGCATGCATGAGGAGCAAAGGAGGAGGAGGAGAGAGAGGAATCCAGGCAAAGGGCGGGAGGAGGAGTCGTGGAAGAGAGAGAGAGTAGGCAGAGAAAGGGAGGAGGATCGGAAGTAGATGGACTACGTGTTGAACGCAAATTGCGTAACCCCAAGATCTCCATAATTAGAACAAGAACATATATAATTGAGTAGAAAGATTAACGCGCCTGTTTTGGGATCCATCGAACATAAAGCGGAAGGAGAAAATGGATTACCCACTCATCAAGGGGATCCACTGTTCTTGAAGCGGAAGCAGAAACACAATGTTTCACGCGCAAATCCTTCTCCTCTATTGCCCTCCGTATCACTGGCTCAATGAGGCGCTCCCCTCACGTGTAGCGTTAGGTAAACACTCCTTAGGTGATGATACATATGAGAATTAGGGTTAGAGGGGAGACTTGAGTATTATTTATAGAGTTTCCAGCTAGTCTCCCTCATTACGGGCCAGGCTCAACTCAGCCCACACTAGCCAGCCCATATTAGATTAATTAAGGAACATTCTATCTCACCTTAGATCAACCATGTTTTACGGTAACCGTAAAAACAGTAAATTACAATATCAATTAATTTAGTTCACATCAAGAAAACTCTTACATTCTCCCACTTAGACTATATTAATTGAAATCGTACCGTATGTGCGCACATTTGGTCCAAAGATAATTCTTAATAGTCAATCATATCCCATAAAGTCTTAAACACCGAATTATGGCGGTAACTGCATGTACACACAGAGCCTTCCATGGTCACGAATGTTCTCAACTTTATTGATATGTATTCAATATGGTAGTGTGGCAAATGGATAACATCTCTCATAGAGAGATCCCATTTGTCAGTCACCATTCTCTTACCTTAGGTGTCATAAAAACTTATGCTACTAGAGAATGTTTTATGGTTCCAATGAACCCACATATGTCTTGTCTTTATGGCTAACCTTTTTTTATGTATCACAAGACATATGCACAAGGCTAATAATCGGATGCCCGGATGCCCCTAGCCTTCACTCAAGGTTTATACAATCTCTTGAGATTTTATCACTATGTATTCAATATAATAACAATACATTCAAAAATATTTTATTGAATGCAAAAGTTGATACATATCAAACCGTTACAAAGTGTAACGAACACAGATGAAACATTTATCAGAGTAAAGCCAAAATAGCTCCCACTAAACAACAGCATCTCATGATGCTCCTAAGCCCATGTTAACGATATGTTACTCAAATACACACGGGCGTAGGCCTTTAGTTAATGGATCTGCAATCACATCATCTGTGAAAATATATTATATTAAAACGTCACATTTCTGTATCATTTGCTTTTGGTCAAAAATTTTGACCACCATATATTTAGACCATTGAGACCTCTGTAGTAAATAAATAATACTACAATTTTGTTATCTCAATACAACCGTATAGATCTATCCATAAAGTTAAAACAATCAACTCCTTCATGAGATTTTGGAGCCTAAAAGCCCAAGTAACAGCCTAAAAGCCCAAGTAACAGCCTAAAAGAATGTTACTAACACTACTTACATAGTAGAAGATGACATAAAATTTTATTTACTGCACTTACTGCTAACATAAATATGTATTCCGTTATTGATTACATGTCATTAGAACAGCTAGCAAAGTTTACATCTAAATACCTTACTAACTGCAAGAATTGAACATGTCTATAAATTAACATATAATCTCTTGTCTTCTTTAAGTACCTTAAAACCTTCTTGACAACAACCCAGTGATCATGTCATAGATTTGACCGATATCTGTTTAAAAGTCCCGTCACAAAGACAACATTTAGTCTAATGCAAATTCAAGCATACATTATACTTTTAAGTGCACTGACACAAGGTACTCCATTTAATTAAATTTTCTTAATATCTAAATAAGGACAATGTGATAGATTTAGTCCATCACCCTTAACAACAGGAGTAATTCCTGGCTTGCAATAATGGTTATTGAATATTTCCAATATACAATTAGTAAATGTCCTCCGAAAAAATTTAATATGATATGGCAAAAACAATTCTTACAAACCTCAGTACAAATGTCTCAAGGTCACAACTTGTAAGTAAAATATTATGTACATAAAGTATGAGAAAAAATAAATTTCCTCCCACTAACCTTGCAGTATATTGAATTACTTTGTTCCCAATTGAACAAAATAACAACACTATGAAACTTTAATAATATTGTCTGGAAACTTGTTTAAGACTATAAATAAGACTTTTCAATTTACACACAAGTTTACTTAAAACATTTATTGCAAAATTTTCCAATTGCATAATATAAATTTTGTATCTATTTGGCATAACTCAATATATAAATAAATAAATAAACTATTAATGCCGCATTCACTCTGAAATAATCTTTTAAAGAAATAGTTATTTCTTTACTATAAACAATCCACCCCTCTTTCAGAATGAAAACTTTAGTTACCAATTTGGCTTTAAATTCCATAATCTTTCTTTGAAATTCTTTTAGCTTTGTACGTCAATTTGCACCTAATAATCTTGTGATCTTTAGACAAGTCAGTAAGTTTCCAAACATGTTTCTTAGATTGTATACCGCATTTTATGGCATTTAATCACATACTTGATTGATGATAAGAAACAACATTTATTTATATTGCTAAATCAACCATGTAATAGATATTATAGTCATGCTCTCACAAATAGACTATATAGTCTAATGGAATAACTAATCGTCTTTCCCTAACAAATCTCCTTAATAAAGTTATCACCACTTCATTCTATACTTGAAAGGTTTGAAAAAAAAAATTTCATTATAACTATATCAAGAATAGTACCTTGAACCTCAACAAGTTTAGTTTATGGTATAGGAGATTCTACAATTGTCTGTACTACAATTGTCTATATAGGCAAAGACAAAGACACAGTAATTTTCTATCACACTATTATCCTTAATAGTTTGAGAGTAGCTATCCTCTACAATTACGTCGAATTGTAGAAACTTTATAGTATGTGATACCATAATTCTTGTATCTTCTTTAGGGTCTTAAAATCAATACCCTTTTGAACAATCTAAGTAAGATACAAAAAAATTTCGAGTGAATCTAAATTCCAACGCATCTAATATTGGATTAGATAACTACCTCTTAATTTTATTAAGAGTTAAGTAATTTACATCCAATTCATAAGTCAAAAGAAATTTATGAAATAACTTTGATAAGAAACACACTTTGCGTGTGAAAATGTTGCTTTCATAATATTAGCCCACAAAAAACCAGATAAATTAGTCTTACTAATCATATTCAGCACCATGTTTAATATGATGCATTTATGTCTTTTGGCCAAATCGTTTTGTCAGAATTTTCAGGCATAGTAAAAAAGTTACCACCCCAGAATCTACCAAGTATTTGACAAATGACCCTTTAAGCTATTTCGCATTGTCATACTTGCCAAAATACTTACAGCCATTGTTAAGCCTGACAACTTTTTATGACATTTTTCTTGGTAATTTTCCTTAAATAGAAAACTTTTGGAAACAACATTTTAACTATATACGAGATGTATATATCATTAGGACTTAAACACAATTTTTGTAGATGTGTCCTAATTTCAGTATCAGACAAGACATAATTTCAAGCAACTAAGGCTTCCAACATCTTATAGCAGTATAGTCCGTAGGCAAACTTCTTTTCAAATGTTCTAGAATGAAACGTTTCATGGACAGTAAGCAAATTCAATTGCTCTTTTCTCAAGCAACAAATCATATGTCCACAACTTAAAATTTGAAATAGTAAAAACCTCAATAATAATGAAATTATTAATTACAGAAAATGTGACTAAAAACCAGGCAATATATATAATTAGCATCATGTGAGTACTATGTAACTTGATGTACATATACACATCTAGTCAGTTACACGCATAATCATATAATCACATTTGGGCAGAATACATGACATGCAGTTGTACACTCCCCACATGATAGCGGTTATGAGAATATATTCCAATTCTTCATGAATTCATCACCTTTAGGCATATGAATCACTAGAATCAGTCACTCCTCTACCACACTATCATGTATTCCTCCATGAACTAATACACAATCACCTTCTTTGGGAGTATGACTACGCATTAAACTAGGAGACATCCCAATCATCATACAAGACCGAAATTTTTCAAACCCAATCAAGCGTGACACTTTGGCGGTCACTACTCAATTGAATCATTGAAATTTTCTCATACCAGGGATATAAACTTTACTTCTCACATACTACATGTGATTTTAACTTTAGTGATAGGGGCAACATATCACAAAAATCACATATCATGCTAATTACATTGCTTTATTTATTAATAAAATCTTTATATATATATATATATATATATAAATATATATAATGAACTGAGATTATTGATCACAGTAACACAATAAAATTCTCATAGAAGCAAGCATCTTGTACGCCCCGATTACTGAATACTAAAACAACATTAAAAGAATGCCGATCCAAAGGATCCCTCACAAGTTAACATCAACAGTAATACAGAGTACTTCAGATTGACAAGCTTGATAACTAATCAATTATTGCTCATGAGTTTCATACGGCAAAACATGACTTCAAGGCCAACAACTAATTTATTAACCAATTTTAAGTAACAAATTATCATTGTAATCAACCAGTGGCCTATTAATTGAGTCAAACCAGATAACCAAATATCTAAAATTTAATAGTAGATACTATTACTCTGTGTAAGTATTGTCATACTCCCTTACCATAAAAAGTATTTAACTCGGTAGACATTAACCAATGATCATATGAATTTAGGTACAATATGCAATAACTTTACTAACATGCATTACCTACACTCAGCATATGTGTTAATTAGTACAATCAGTTTGTTCACACATTCTTAAGACGTCAATCATTCAAAGATTACCAACATGTAAAAGAGTAAGCATGAGCAATAAAAATTTTATGACTTTTACTGTTTCTCATTATCTCAAGATATATTCAATTACTATCTCATAATGATTGTATCTCATTAAG
This sequence comes from Eucalyptus camaldulensis, assembly GCA_019915185.1. Taxonomy (NCBI): domain Eukaryota; kingdom Viridiplantae; phylum Streptophyta; class Magnoliopsida; order Myrtales; family Myrtaceae; genus Eucalyptus; species Eucalyptus camaldulensis. The sequence goes on from JAHSVA010000014.1 coordinate 1,627,264, forward strand.
CCAGTTTCAATTCACAATAAAGTTTGATTTTTATTGATGAATCACACATTTATAATGATTATGTGATATTATACCTATAACCCAACACTTGTATTTCCAAAATCACAGAAAAATACAAGGAAAAATACGTAAAAATTCATTTAAAATACACGTATTTGGGTTTCATATGCAATTTCACATCAATAAAACCATCAAACATATAAAATAAATATACCACGAGATAGAAAATCATCATACGAGTCAAACGCCGCCAACCACGCGCTCACACGCGCCGCTTGAGTGCGTGGCACGTGGAGCTCACGCGCGGCGCGCGTTCGACGCCTAGGTGGCGCGTGGCCGCGCGTGGGGGTGTGTGCGGCATCCCCCGGCGACGCACCGCCGACCCTCTTGCTCATCTCGTCTTCCCCAATCCAAATTTGTGACTTGATTTAATTTTTATTGGACAAAAAGTCTCGAAAATCACAAATTATGGCAAGATCTATACTAATTAGGGCTAATCCATACAAATTAGGGCAAAAACTTTATGCGTTCAAGTTCTAGGGTTATGGTTGCTCTGATACCACATGTTGTACGCAAATTGTGCAACCCCAATATCTCCATAACTAGAACAAGAACATATATAATTGAGTAGAAAGATTAACGCACCTGTTTTGGGATCCATCGAATATAAAGCGAAAGGAGAAAAGGGATTACTCACTCATCAAGGGGATCCACTGTTCTTGAAGTGGAAGCAGAAACACAATGTTCCACACGCAAGTCCTTTTCCTCTATTGCCCTCCATATCACTAGCTCAATGAGGCGGCCCCCTCACGTGTAGCGTTAGGTAAACACCCCTTATGTGAGGATACATGTGAGAATTAAGGTTAGAGGAGAAACTTGAGCACTATTTATAGAGTTTTCAGACAGTCCCCCTCATTACGGGTCAGGCTCAATTCAGCCCACACTAGCTAGCCCATATTAGACTAATTAAGAAACCTTTTATTTCACCTTAAACCAACCATGTTTTACGGTAACCGTAAAAACAGTAAATTACAATATCAATTAATTTAGTTTACATTAGGAAAACTCTTACACTACTTACGAGAGGGGAGGAGTAGAGGGACAAGTGTAGTTGGCTGAGAAAGGGAGCACGGGAAGTACATGGAGTACATGCAGGACGAGTGGGGGAGGAGAGGGATGCGCGTGTTAATTATTGCACAGTGTAGTTTTCTTTTTTCTTTTTGTAAAGATTATTGCACAGTGTAGTTTTGATGTCACTAGCGTCAAAAAGGCCCACGCCGGCTCGACCTGTTTCGACCCTAAAATTTAGGGAATTTTAGGGTCGGGCCAAACTTTTTATCGGATTTGGTGCCGCACGGGCCTTTGAGGCCCCATCCAGGCCATCTCCCTCTCTCTCTCCGGGCCGGGCGGGGCGGGGTGGGGCGGGGCCGGGCAGGGCTTTTCGGTTTTTCAGTTTTTTTTTTTTTTTTTTTGGGGCTCCCCCTCAACTTTTCTTGATTGGCTAAACTGCAAATCATTGTGCTCCAAGAAATAACATCCCTCTCGTTCATCTCATTGAACAAAAGGCTCGCTTGCTCGACGCAACCGCATTTTGCATATACAAGTCCTGTGTGCACATAGGTGTGGAGAAGCCTGTGGAGAAGCTGGTGCTAATCTGCATGCATGTGAATCCACTTCCCAACTTCGAGAGCTCCTAGGTGTGCACAAGCTGGCAAGATAGACACAATACTTATCTCATCAGGTTCAACACCAACCGTCTACATTTGCCTAAACATTTCCAGGGCATCGACATAACTGCCGACTTGAGTATCCAGAAATCACCGCCATCCAAGAGACAACAGTCTTGCACAGCATCACACCAAACCATTCTCTCGCCCTCGTCATCTCTCCCAACCTAACATGCCCGGAAATGAGACTATTCCACGAGATGGCATCCCTCTGAGGCATATCGTCAAACACCTTACATGCATCTTCCAAATTCCCGAACTTTGCCTACACGTCTATCAACGAATTCTCGGTCACCAGGTGCCCTGCAGGCCCGAATTTACACACATGGGCATGCACTTGCATACCCAGATCTTCGCTCGCCAACCCTGCACACGACTTGATCAAGAACGGGAACGTGAACTTGCCAACCAGTCTCGACACACAACAGATCCCAATCGACAAACAAACAATGAAGACACCCAAAAACTGCACATTCACGCTCGAATTCTGCCTCCACTCATCACTCAATGTACTCACTCACCGCTCCAGTCAAACTCTCCAGGAACTCAATCTTCTTCTCGATCGACAGCCCCCGAGACTTGGGATTCTCGCCTGGTGGGGATATCAAACAGAACAAAGAGACAAACCATCAGCAAAATGTCTTTCTAAAGAGCCGAGTCTTCCTGCATCTCGAACGGATCCGACACGAGAAAGATCCACGCGAAGCTCAGAGGGGCCTCACCTGCGCGAGGAGCGTCCCCGATGGGAGATTGCAGGAGCCGCACATCTGGGCTCTGCAGGACATCCGGTGTCGCCATGCCGATCTTCAAGAAACGGGGGAACAGATATCCGGGTGACGAAGCTACTAATGCTGAAGGATACACCAAAGCAGACTCAATACCCTTACCCAGCAAATCTAACAACCAGCGGCGATCGTCGTGGCGCATACAATTTATTATTGTGGATATATGTTATGATGATTGTCTCTCAATGTTAGTAATTTCTTTTGGTTGGATTATTTTCAAGATATTGTCTCCGGGTTGCCACATACAATTTATATTTTAACACTGGATATAATTTAAGATTGGGAAGGACTTGAAGATCTATGTAGCAATTGTTGTTTATATGTATGGGTGTGGAACTCGATATGTGATACGTATGACCCCATATTTGAGGTTGATGGGTTATCACAAATTCGTACGAGAACAGCACCAAGGAGAGTAATCATCGGACGGAACTTTAACTCTAAGAGAGAGGGTGAGCCAAGCGAGTCCAACTGGGCAAGGGTATTGAGTGTGTGAAAGCCCACAACTTAGTGATAATGGTGGCGGCAGCGATGGCTAACTAGTACCAATATGCTCAAGCATCTAGTGGTGGAGGTGGCACCAAGTCTTGGGGCCGGTATAGGTGGGTGACTTTGGAAGCGCTACCAATGGCCACGACTAAGTGTAGCATAATTGCCAAGTTCGCTCATGGCAGTGGCGGCATTAAATCACAATGACTATGAGCAGCAAGTGATGAAATTGTTTTGAGTCCGAAGGTAGCTCAGTTTGTTCTTTTACTCTCTTTTTCATATTCTCCACGCTGTAAATAAGGGTTTGCTTATGGTGCCAAGAGCACAATGTTGAAAGCCGTTGGGTCATTTTTATCAAAGTACGATACAAAGCATTTTGAGTTACAATATCTCAATGATAATTATATGAAATAATTATATTTACAATCAAATTCACATCTGACACATTCATTAATGTGTTACGTAACACAATGCTACACATCTAAAATATGAATTTTCACACATTTAATTACCCTTCTCGCCTAATTTGAACTTTGATTTAGCAAGAATGGCATTTCATCTTCCATCGACCAGAACAAAGTCACTAACACGTACATGTTCTAATCAATCTCCATTGTGGAAATGGCTTCATCTATTATTTCCTTAAGTTCCTTCATTCTTTGCCTGGTCAATGCAACGCATTCCTGCAAGCACAGCGACATTTCCCATCATCATCACATTAAAGCTACCATTTGGACTATTATACAATCTCTATATGAAAGGTGTTGAAAGGTATACACCCCATATATATGGTTTTTCCCTTTCTTTCCCTGGGATAGAAATAGATTCATTTTAAAAACCAAGGAAATAAAGACATTAAAATGAAAGATCAACCAGATGGGCCAAGGAACTACCAACATCCTAAAGTCCACTAATCCTGACTGTTGGGAATAACCGATCCTCCAAAACCGGATTCGACACTAAATCGAACCCCTAAAATGAATGCGGAAGCGAAGCCCGAAATAACACGTATCACCGATCCTAAAACACACCACGGATTCGAGCGTACCTTGTTAGCCATAGATTAGACACCGACGCTGATAGAGGAAGAGAAACTGGCCCTGTTCGATCCGATGACGCCTTGAAGGGAAAAAGAACGTGCCTTATACTTACTATTTCTTCTTTTTCTTTTTGGAGAGAGAGAGAGCGTGCGGGAGAAGACGTACGTTCGTTTTCTGTTTCCAACCGATGTCATCTCTCTCTTTCCTCTCTTTTATACCTTTCCCCATCCACGAGCCCTATTCCCGTGGGCCGGGCCTTTTGGGCCCAGCATGGGCGGACGGGCCTTAAGCCCATCACCAATTAAAACCATCACTGGCAAATAACTACGTGTGGATAATCATGTATATAAAAGCAGACGCAGTTGCTTATCCAATGTGCGCTACATTACTTCGTCTGTTTCAGGCTATTAGCTCTTGAAACACTCGCAGCTGGATTGTCATGTCATCCGCTGAACCACCATAAGCTTATCAACTTCCACAAGTTCTGGAGTGTTCTAAATGCCACATTGGGCTTGTCCACTAACCAACCACGAGTTACTTTAAAGAACTCAAGATCTGTTTTCTGCACAATTAAACTGACTGGAGTACAGTTAGAGCAAGAATGCAGTTGACTCAACAGTATCAAAGCCATCAACCATTTGATCCCTATCGCACGAAACAGGGCCTCTAAGTACAATTCTCAAACAATGAATGAACAAATAAATAAATGAAGAATGAGGAGAAAATAACCTGAATAGCTGATGTATGTGCAAGAACCGGTCCACCTGGCTTATAGAGAGAGACAAGTTGACCAGATGAATTCAAAACCACAGTCATGAACGTTTCCAATATGGACTCTTCGAAAGTAGGGTCTGCCAAGATGTGGTTCTTGTGAAGAATGCAAATCAGGCAAAACGGAATGCTTTTCAACAAGAGTTTTCTCCTCTCTTTATCGACAGGTTCTTTATCCAACTTTTCACCCTCAAGTTCCTCAGAGACCATCACCATTCTCCCTTCATCATTCAAAGAAACCCCTGGGATACGCACTACAAGGTCCAAAACAACATGACTTGTCAAGTGATTGTCCAGGAAGTGACATGAAATCCCCAGAAGAATAGAGGGGAAAAAAACACATAGCATTGATATGAGGATGCAATCTTTGGTACCACACTCAAAGAATATCAAAAGTGAGAGCGTAAACAAGGCATGACAGATGCAGCAAAAGAAAAGGAAAAGGCCTTTTGAATGTTTGTCAAATGAAAAATCATTGATGGGAGCCAGATCTTCCTTAAATCATAAGTTTCAACCTGAGATTATTGCACTGGAAATCCAAACATCTAGGACGATGTTCAATAGAATCACGAAACTTCTCGAATTTTCAATGAAGCCCTGTAACTTCTTAAGAGATTGCATGAGCAGTTTGTATAAGACTGGTGCTCTTATCCATCTCATTGAAGAATAGAGGATTATTGAACTGGGTCTTCCTTTATTGGTAGAGAAATGAGAAACCATGAAATGTTTAACATCAACGGCTTTCCTGGTCTGATCAAAATCAGGCTAAGAGCACAAAGGAAGATTTTGTCGATCACCATTGACTTTAGCAAAGGCATGTGGCATAAATACGACTCTTCCTGCCTTAGGCGATTCATATTGCTTTTCTCTGTCAGCAGCTCCTAGCAAATATTTATTTGAAATGCAAATTGGTTGAGCTAAAGTCCCTTCATAAGCAAATCACCTTAAGAATTTATTAAGCTAGAGCTATCTGACATTCATAAGCAAGTCACACATCTTTTCCAATCATAGACAACTGCAATTTGAAGCATGATCACAAGATGTAATATATTGAAGATCCACTTTATATCAACTCACAAAAGTCATCACCCAATTGGTAGAATAGGCTATGCAAGAAAAAGAAAGCCAAAAATCAAGTTAAACAAAAATGTCGCCATCTAAATTGTAAAGCAGGAACTATCTTACCATGAGAAAATGCAGCAACCGCTGAAAGCAAAGCAGCATCAAAAAGATCTCCATCAGCATCAAGACTATATATATCCTGCAACGCATGAAAAATAAATGTAAGCAAGAACATTTTGAGCCAACATGTATGGTATTTATTGAAGTAGCTCTCCCAGCAAAAAGTTGCCCCCAGTCACAAGGTCCAAAGATTAATGCAGCTAAAAGGAAAACCCTGCACTCTATCCTAAATTACGCATCATAACATCTGGCATGAAGTATTACCAGGTACACCATCCAAGCTGCTTCTCCTTTGATCAGGGATAGCTCCTTCAGATCAATCATTCCAGAGCTGCAATAACCAAATGATTACTGATTCCAGCATATGAATATTAACCACCACATGACCCAAGAAGGTATTAAAACATAAAATTGTTTTAAGAAACTGCAATATAATTGTCCAAGAATTAAATGACACAATGACCAGTGCCAAAGGAAGATAAGAAAGCACAAATCATGGACTTGAGGGAAACCTTATGACCCATTTAGTAAGGTATGTAGTATTAACTCTAACAGCATCCTTCGATGATAATCTACTACCTTTGAACCTATGGGTTATTTTGGGACACAAATTGATCATAAGAGAATATATGGGGATCTGGACTTAGTAGAACCTGTAGGAACCCTTCCAAGTGTACTCGCAAGGTATCTGCAACTAAATTGAAGCTGTGCAGGGCCGACATCTCCATGAAGTGTAGGTCACACTGAAAAAGTGAATGGTCTTTCCTCCACCTTCCCTTCGGGAAACAAATTGGTATTTGAGTTTGAATGCTTGGAAACACACTATGAAAGCCAGAGCAAAGAAAAATCAATGTTTTCCTGTAACCAAGAGCAAGTTTACTCTTCACATAATCTCTATCCTGAATACAAGTCTAAGTGACAACAAACCCTTTTAACTTCTGTGGCATTCAGTAGACTTTCCAAAGAGTTATCCCACTTTGTTTATTTGAGAGTTAGCAGCAGGCTTTACGGGGCCAAGATTGGTGCTACTCCACATGATCTGTGTAAACTTATTGCTAACTGATCAAGTGACTTTCTGAAGTTTTGCTTCAACAGAAGAGTAACATTACATGCCTATTTAGTAGACTCATGGAATTTTCCTTATTGAAAACAATCAAAAAGTCCAGTCAAAATAGTCATAGGCACAAGGTGGATACGGTTTGGAATTTTATGCCTTTCATATGCATTAGCAAGACACCCCCAATATACAGATGGCATACAACAAGGTATTGTTAATAGCATATCACCCTTCCCCTGAAGCAACAGGAGAAAAATAAAAGATTTAAAAAGTCAAAGCAAGCTGGAAAAAAAGAAAATGGAACTTTACCAATTTTACATGCCTTAATAAAGAGTCAAAAGTTGCTTTGACGTTACTGGTGCTACCTCAGCAGGCCTACCTGGCCTCACGACTGGAGAGCATATAGGGGGCATATGAAACTCAACCGCTGAAAATAACACAAAGTCACATGACAGCGTCACACAAACCCTAGTAAAAAGAAAATTGATCGACTGGTACATGGCTGCTTACCTATACTGCCTTCACCAGGTGAATAAACAGGAGTCATGACTTCCATTTTTATAGCAGCCAACATTGTCTGTGGAAAATATGATTGCGCGTGCTTTAATTAAATGTACTGGCAAAAGAGCAAACCCTATAACCTTCACAACAATAACAATTAATGTCCACCTTAAATGATTTGCTCACATGTAAAAGTTAAACAACAAATCAAATAAAAAGGAAAAGATAGAATTTTTATGTTGGTTCAGCTACAAGTAAATACAGATGCAACTACTTTGAACATGCTTAAGTGCAGTGACACAAGAGACTGAAGAGATGAAAAACTCATGGTGGAACCAATCTTTGCCAGCGCAGACCCGTCAGAGGATGCAACAGCCCCTGCATTATCAATCCTAATCAATGACAGGAGGAATACAACTTGCGTGGGCTTGATGAAGGAGGAAAAAACAAATCACCAGATAAACAAAAAGCTAAACGAACTGACCGAGGGACACAATCGTGTCTCTGGTTTTTTCCAGGGGTCTAGCATCGGGCGTATCGATTCGGAGAGATGCCGCTCATAGTAGTGAACGGGGAAGAGGCGTCTGAAAGCATTGACCTCCATCTCCGACGACCAATCTCCGGCAGCATTCGGTGTCCCCATTTTATGGCTATCTACAGATGGAGATTTCCGGCAAAGAGAACCGAGATTAAAACTGCGAATTAAAAAGAGCCCATTAAGGTTAACCCCATATATGTCCCAACTCTTTACAAAAAATTGAAATTTGCTGATAAAACACTAAAATTTGTGCCAACCCACGAGCAAGGTGAGAGCAACCATCTGGTTTTCTCAAAAAGGAACGGTTTTTTATTCCTCTGGGCAGCATTTATTCAAGCACACTAGACATATACAAGTGAGAAGTTTCGACGAAGGACTCAGAAGATAATAAGGCAATCTCTCAGCATCGCATACGGTTCAAAAGCAATAAAACAAACAGGTGGAGATGGTGCACGAGTAAAAGAGTAAAGATGGAGTCTTTCGGAACAAGCACCAATCTCCGAAGTAACCCGGCTGTTACCTGTAAGCTCGAAGCCCAGCTCCGATGCCGGTAGCCACAAAGAGAGAGACGTTAGGTTAAGAGCAAGAGCAAGAGCAAAATCGGCGCGAATAATGCCGAGCTTTTACAAAATATATTCGTCAAATTGAATTTTTTTTTTCCGACCAAAAAACAAGTTAGTGCTTTCGCCTCGTACACATGCAGATCGAAATGCTGATGTGATTTTTCATTGATTAGTTTAAAAAAAAAAATCTAAATAACGACATGAAGTATTATTATTCTCTCCAATAAGAGTCCAAAGTATATGTTATTTTAAATAAAAGGCCCGAAGTGACCAAATCGTCTCAAATAAAAGTTGAACTTATTTCATATAAGAGCTTAAAGTAAGCATATTAGTCTTAAAAAAAGGATTTAACCTCTCTGATTGAAGGACATTTCCATCTTTTATCTTTAAAAAAAAAATCTTTTTTTTTCTTTTTTCTTTTTTCTTTTTCCCTCTTCCCTTTATTGGCCATGGCGAATGGAAGTTGAAAGGGTCGCCCTCACGTCGAGTAAGGGTAGCCCTCAACCGATGCCCTCGCCCACATCAAATGAGGGTTGCCCTTGCCTGACTCAGGCAACACCCTCACCAACCTAGGGGAGGGTTGCCCTCGCTTGGCTTAGGCGAGAGTTGCCCTGGTCCAATGCAGGCAAGAGTCACCCTTGTCGGATCTAGCGAGGGCTACTCTCGCTTGACGCTAGCGAGGGTGACCTTCGCCAAGCATCAACGACCATGTCCAAAGAAGGGAAGAGGAAAAAGGAAAAGAAAATAAAAAAGGAATAATTTTTTTTTAAAATATAGTTACAATTTTTTTACCAAAATACCCCTTCTCTTATGGCTAGAAAAGTCAGCCTTGGTCAAAGACCCTTATTTGAGATGATTTGTTCACTTTATGCCCTTATTTGAAATAATTTGGTCACTTCAAGTTTTTATTTGAAACAATATCTACTTTAACCCTTATTTAAGAAAATTAGGGTACTTCATGCCCTTTTTTGAAATTTTCCCTCAATTTAATTATAGTTGAGGAAAGGAAAGGGTGGAAAAATTACAATAAAAAAAAACCTAGAGAGAAAAAAAGTGAGTACGAGAGAGAGAGAGAGAGAGAGAGAGAGAGAGAGAGAGAGAGAGAGAGAGGGTTGTCCAAGCACCGGCGAGGGTCGACAAACCTCACCGACTAAGGTGAACCTACAATGTTGTCACCAATTGAGTTGGATGTTTTTTTTTTTTTTTTTTTTTGCTAAAGAAAGAAGGGCAAATACCACAAAAAACCCCAAATTAGGTCAATTATGACATAAATACTCCGAATTTTTTTTTCATATCTCACAAGGTTCTAAACTTATTCATTATGACACAATAACTCCTAATTTTTTTTTTGTCAAGAAAAAGAAACTTGAACCTATATTATTTATTTCAATTCTATCCAAGATATATTTATCACATTAGTATAAGTTTGGAATTTGTTATGTTGTAAAAAAAATTCGAGGTATTTATGTCACAATTGAAAAATTTAAGATTTTTTTAATGATTTTAACCTAAAAAAAAATTGGACCCATTTAACTATGGTCTTTGGAATAGTTTGAAATTTTGGGAACGTGGAAGTTCGTTTGTTACTTCTTTGTTCCTTGTACCCACGGGCAACAAAATACTTAGAATTAGAGTTGATTTTGAGGTCAAGGATGGAAGATTGGAGCATTTAAGGTGATTTGAAAATTAGGTCAAGAGAATATCTGCATCTCATGTAGATTGGGAGGGACTTGAAGATCTATGTGGCCATTCTTGTTGGAGTTCTTTCTTGATTTATGCAACTCGCATTTCTTGAAGATCTACGCGCAAAGTCACTTTGGGTGACGGTTGTTGAGGGGTCCAAGCGAGCTGATGTAACACCGTCGGTAGCTATACCATTGCCTATACTCTTTTTTTCTTTGTTTACATACGTGTGAACGCATGGGCATTTTTATGTTTAGTGATGGAGGTATGCTATCTGAACAATGGATATCCATCCATGAGCACCTATTACTGCTAAGCCATGAACTTGAACTAGGAGATCAAAAGATAGCCCTAGGATCTCGTACAATGGAACTCACATTTATGGACCTGAAGAACCCATTAGCACGAAACATTTTTTTTTATCCCTTATTTTGAAGAAATAAAGTTATTTACATGCTTAAAACTCAAAATACTAGACCTACTTTGGTTAAGGAAATGCAATTGTATCTCCTCAAAATTCTTAATTTTTTTTTTACCAAACAGGATCTTAAGAACATATGAAGCTTAAAGGCTTTGAAAAAGTAATTTTTGAATTCACCCTTGATGTCAAATGACACGTGGCAACTAAGTGCTCATGTTTTTCCCTTTTTTTTTTAAGAAATAATTTTAATTTGATTAATTTTTAATTTAATCTAATTTAAATTCAACTTGTATTTTAAGGAAATTATCTCTTATCAGCCGAAAATTGGGTAGCATTGATGGAACTCCCGTGCCCTACACAAATTTGAGAGCCATGAAAAGACAAGGTAAGATAATTGTCAATTGATTAGTTGTTTCGACCCATTTAGTTTATCCAATTAATTTGACCATATGAATAGCAATCAATTTCAATCACATGGCTAAATGGGGATTACACTCGGTTGAGGGATATGAGCTTTTCCAAAAGGTGGGGACTTTTAGGGAGTCCAATTCATTTCAGTTTGGAATTTCCAAACTGAAACAGACTTAGGGTGTCCGAATCATTTCAGTTTGGAATTTCCAAACTGAAACTGACTGATTCGGTCGGACTCCCTAAAAGTTCCCACCAAATTCCAAACTGAAATGATTCGGACGGACTCCCTAAAAGTTCCCACCTTTCGGAAAACAGAGCGTCCTATAAATACCAGCGAGTCGCAACTCTCCGCTAATCAACATTGTCTGTCCATTTTGGTCTACACACGAAAGGAAAGACTAGAGAGAGAGAGAGAGACGGAAGATCTCGGGAGGCTTTGCGCAAACCAGGACGCTCGCTCGGGTTGCTCCTACCCTACTCTGCACTCATCCACGTCGCAGCTCCAGCCCCGTGAGCGACGACGACGGCACTGCCCTCTCCTCCCGCCAAACCGATTTGATGTCATTCCCCTCTCTCCCAAAAAATAATAAATAAATAAATAAATAAATAAATCCTCCCTCAAATTTGGGATTTTGAAGCTGAGAGAGCCTGTTTTGTGCTGCATTTCTTCTCTAGGCCTCGATTTCTTTTCTTCTCTTGTTTCCCTGGGCCCGGCCCGGCGGGAGGCCGTCGTGTCCATCCCCGAACCTAACGAGCTGCCCCTCCTTCCCACACCTCCGACTACCGGAGACGACGCGGCTTCTCTCTGTCCCAAGCCGCAGCTGTTGCATCATGATCTCGAGCCTGTTTTCGTTGGCTCGGCGTCCCTTGCGGCTTCGTCTTGCATCGCTACCCGCAGCCGAAAGTCACTACCGAGACGAATCGCCAATCGTCGGCCGAATCGCCGCCGCGTGCACCTCGCCGAACCACTACCGTGGCCATCCTTCGCCAGGGAGCACCGTACCGGTCGTCCGTCGAGCCAATTCCGATGAAGTCCATCCTGTGAATTTAGGTAAAATCTCGTCCCAATTTGTTTGTGGTTTCGCATGCGATTGTGCACTCTGAGCAGAAATCCCCCTCGCTAAATCTATTTGCACACGCCTTCAGCTGCTGGATGATCTTTTTTTCTTCTTCTTCTTTCGTGTCTGTGTACTGACCGCTTACCATTAACATACAGTGTGTTCCCGAGGATCTCCGTCTTCGTCTCTGTGTGCTCTGCCGGGGAAGCATTCCAAAAACCTCAGCTCACTTCCTAGCCAGGCCACGCCACACCAAGTTACCAACCCTTTTTTCTCTTCTGGGGAGGGAGAGAGAGGTCTGGAAGTAATACGCTTCCCAGATATGGCACACTCAAAGGCCAGAGCTTTTGAGTTCGATGTGATCTTGAGTTTTAGTGGAGTGGATACTTGTTTTGACTTCACAGACTTCCTCAATAAGGACTTGAATAATGCCGGAATCCGCGTATTCAAGGGACGAAGAGTCAATCAAGGTGGGTGATAAGATTGGTGAGACAATTCTACAAGCTGTCAACAACTCCAAAATCTACATACCCATCATCTCTCAAACTTACCCTAACTGCAAATGGTGTCTTTTCGAGCTTGAACACATAATGAACAATTTGTCTCAATCAGAGGGGATAGAAAAAGGATTTTCCCCCTTTTTTATAAAGTGGAACCTGGGGATGTTAAACATATGACTCCATGCCCTGAGAATCTTCCCTCCGAAGTCGAACTTAAGGCGCTCAAAGAGACTTGCAAAGATTGGTCAAATCAAGGGATGGAAGGTCGAGGAGTGACAGAGGTAAAACTACCTTTAAGATGCCTGCCTAATTCTTCTTTCTTTTTTTTTAAGGGTATAAAACATTGCCCTATCAAATCATTTATCTTCTTCTTCTTTTTTAAATGGAAAATTTTGAAAACTGCCTTCAACTACAAGTGCTGCTCCTATTGAACTTTATATCCTCTACTGGAGACATCTTTCCTAATATTTCAGTTGTTATAGCTACTGCTGGCGCTGGGGAATATGTCACAGGTTTTGGGATTATTCAATTTGTCATCACCAAATTGCAATGTTCAAAGGATGACCTAGAATTTGCCTACATTTTCTCCCTATTACTAGTGCTGAAAATCATTTCTAGGCTTAGCTATAAATGCCGAAATTTTGCTTGGGCACCATGTGGTAGCCACTTGGTAATTTCAGCCATCGTGTAGACCACTACCAAATAAAAAAAGGCATCCGGTGAATTGAATTCTACTAAATTAGCCTATACTGATTATTCAGTGTATTTAGATATTGTTTGTAACCACGTGCGATGTGTGGGTATGAATTAAATCTAGTCAACTAATGAAAGCGCTTTTGTGTATGGCAGCCAAGCAAAAATTGTCGATTTGGCCGTTCGAAAGGTTTTGGAGGAGCTAGGTAGAAAAGATGAGTCACAGACTGAGCATCCAATTGAGCTTGATGACTTGACACAGTCACTTGAAGACTCTTATAATCGTGCAGTGATGGTACCATATCTTCTCCTTCGTTAGTATACAATTGGTGGACATGAATGCATGGATTTGAAATTTGAATTGTTCTAACCTCGGCTTGATGCTTTAATTTGGTGAAACTACACAGATTGCAAGAAGTTAAATGTTATTCAGAAATTTACATGGACAAAAATATATTTTCCGATCAATTAGTGTTCCTTCAACACATTCTTTTTGGTTGGAAATGTTGTTTCCTATAAATTAAATGAGTACACAAATACAAGTCTCATAAACTGTAATTTTTAAAATTATTTCTTGCTGTATAATTCATTGTCGGATGTTGTGTGATGAGTTTTTTTTTTTTGTATTTCATACTATTTGCAATAATCGCCCTTTTGAACATTCACATTGTTGCGTACTAGCCTGCAGATTTCGAAAATGGTTTAGCTTATCCCCTACCTTCTCTAGTTTTTCAGTCTGCATGACCATCGAATGTTACCTAAAATCTTGTTGTCCTAAAGCATTAGGACAGTAGGCCATTCTCCAAAGATCGATTAGCAAAAGCGTGGCTTTGTTAAAGCTCGACAGATTCTCCAACCCCATTCTGCCTCCCGTTTTCTGCCTTTGCTAGTTCCTCCCATCTTCTCTGGCGTATTCGATTGCCATTTTAGAATTTTTCCAAAAAAAAAAAATCTGATTTTTCGCTGGATTGCCCTGCAAATAGAGACTGGAGTTTTAAATATTGACATGGCATGGGTTGGCAGTGCATGCGCTACTGTTTTAATAAGTACTTTTTTCCTAGCTTTCAACAGTCTCTTTTCCTTTCCTCCCCCCACCTCCCTTCAAGTTTCGAAAATTCTTCCATACAATGAATTGCAAAAGACATATCTCATTTTTTGGGACAGTGTATGAAATTTTACTTATTTTTACCACCTTGACAACAGTTTTTGGTTGTCAGCAGGATAAACATTGCAAGATACATCTTTACCCAAAAAAAAAAACATTGCAAGATACAAAGTAATCTTTAGGAGCCACGCGTGTCTTGATGTGGATCATTATATGAAGTACATAGATGTGGTAGTTTATATGTGCCAATAGGAATTGGTCAAGCTAAATTTTAGCACTATACCATTCAAAGAAAATTTTATTTTCTTTTCTTTTTTATAGAAATAATTCTATTGACCCCAATTTTCAAGTAACCATAGGAGTATAAACAATGTGTTCCACAAGAAACCTAATCTGTTCTTGATTAGATGATTAGTGAGAAAAGATTAGCATTATCTTAATTGTGCAGTGCTTAAAACTTTTGTGAAATTTCAATGCGGTCCAAGTGCAGCGATATGCCAGAAGAGAGAGCCTAAGCAGAGGAAGTATAGGGAGAGGGACGAGTCTAAGCAGTACTAGTACAGAGAGGAGATGGAGGAATCTAAGCATAAATAGGATGGAGGGTATAGACATGGAGGAGGCTAGGGTGAGTACAGGGAGGAGTGGAATCAAAGGGAGTCTAAGCATAAATAGGATGGAGGACATGTACATGGAGGAGGGCAGTGGGAGTACAGGGAGGAGGGGGAGAAGTGGAAGCAGCAGAAGCAGAGGGAGCAGTGGAAGCAGCAGAAGAGGGAGGAGCGGGAGCAGTGGAAGCAGCAGGAATGGCAGCGGGGAAGAGGAAGTGGGGGAAGCAGTGAGAGGAAGTTTTCAAGATATTTGTTTAGGGGCATTCTTGGTGTGCCTTTTTTGTGCATTGTGTTTTAGCCTTTCTCTGCTTAATAACAAGGAAACAAGTCGATAAACAGATGGGTTATGGATGCTTCTTTCATTTTTTGATCAGCATGGGATGGTAAACGGTGCCGTTCAAACTTGTAAGGAGATTTTCCATAGATTTGATAAGTATCTCAACTTCTGTAATTCAATCATCTCTGAAAATTCTGATCCCGGTGCTTGTGGTTGGGCATATGGTATGAAAATATTTGATCTCAAAGAGTGGAAGAAGAGAAACATCATGGGAGTATATCACCGATAGCAGGAAATTAACGAGGATAGGACATTGTGGATAGTCGGTGTCTTACCCCCTGGATTGGTCACTTTCTACAATCTGACTAAATAGTTCGATCAGAGGTGGCATGCGTTTACACTCGGCTACGATCCAGCACTCAACCGGACAGAAATGGACAATGCAGCAGTCATTCATTACAATGGAAACTGTAAACCATGGTTGGATTTGGCAGTCTCCAACTATTTTGTAAATCTATGATCAGTCTTGAAGGGGAACAATGCAGCTGTGTATGCTTAATAAACCAATGAAAGAGAAGGAACTTTGCAATGCAATTACATTTCAACCTGACATTCCTGAGAATTGCCGACACAGTCTCGCGGGTTAGAGAACTGTCCTCCAATTGAAGATGGCATGTAAGTGTTAGTCCACTTTAACGAAGCGAAGTGAGCAGGAATTGAAATCACTGAGCCTTCCATGATTAATTCTGTCGTCAAAGCGTCTTTCAAAGCTATCCGATAAACAAGGGAAGTCCATCCATGCTTGTGTGCTCAAGCAGGGTCTCGATACATTCTCTTCCATCAGCAATTCCATCATGGATTCGTACATGAAGTGCAGGGACTTGGAATCCGCGTTGGGTGCCTTCCGGTCAATGCAAAGCAGGGATTCCGTGTCGCAGAATGTGCTCACTCATAGGTTTCTTCATCAGGGAAATTTGGGATGAAGGTTGTCATGATTTCGGCGAGCCCGAGTTGATGGATTTGAACCCAATGTCTCAACTTTGGTACTGGTTCTCCAGGCGCATATGTGGATGTTGATATGGAGCAAGCAGATGGCCTTTCATACACTCTTGAAGTTCATCAACGAGTGTAGTGGGCACATTGATCTCGATTCAATCTTAGGAATGCAGAGACATTATGCAAATGTGCGGGGATAGTTTGTTCAAAACAGAGATGAACATGAAAAGGCACAAGGTTTCAGGATGTGCCCGAACAATATATGATGAAGTATGATTACCTGACTTAATGTGAAAACATTGGATCAGCATTTAAATTAGGGGGAAAATCTCTCCTTCCCCTGCCAGTGAGGTGTGTTGAGGCAAAACCATCAAATTTATCACTAAAGGATGTATCATTGAGCCCAATTAAGTACTGAAATAACACATTCTATTTTCTTTTCTCACAGGGGAATAATTGAGGCAATTCCTGATGAATGAAGACATGAAGCAAAATGAAATTGATTCAACACAAGAAGGGTGTATCGTTCCTAAATTAGTCCAATTCAAGTTTGAAATGCAAGTAACATGTCCCATCTCTTGTAGGACAAGGCGCACATCAACCGCAGGAGCGACGCCTTCTACCAAGTTGGCATGCTAAGGCCCAACCATCCATTTTGTTGTAAAGGATGTATATCGTTCGTAAAATGATTTCTAGTCAAGTGTGAAAATAACATGCCCAGTCTTCTAAATGTCTCTTTGAGCAGAGCATTTGAAAAGAGCAAGAATTGAACTTTGTGGATTATCATATGCAGTAAAGAAATGTTTTTCATAAATAAAATCAAGGGATAGAGGCATTTTTCAAGCAATCCTGTCACTTTAGGTGATTTATGTCATGCATATCATGCATACATCCTTCATAATATTTTCCTAACATGTGTTGTCGTCATTCTTGATAGGAAATGTCAGTACCCGAAAAACAAAAACACGTGAAGGGTAAATTGTATCGATTCTACTTGCTGATTTTGATACTGTTTCTAATGTGATTCTCTTTTTCCTTTGATTTGGATTACATCAAACACTTGTAAGAGGTGTGGTACCATTCTGATTAGTGGTTCTGTTAATGGTTACTGATGATTATAACACAAGCTTGTAGGACTTTTTAGTAGGAAATGACAATGATAGTAGATGTTCCAATTAAAAAAGCTAGCACAAATCGAGAAAGGGAAACAAATTACTTGTACTTTGAGCTGTTCACAAGGTGATATGCTTCTTTTTGGATTTATGAGGTTCCTGTGTTTCTCATAACCATAAGAAGAGAAAAGGTTTTGGGGGGGTGGTACATTGCTAACTTGACGGTACCATTTGCTTTGTATCATATATATATGATGAGTTGCCGAAAGATTGTCTCCCCTCTGATTAACATAACTTGTTCTTCACATGCAGAGTCTTGACCGTATAATATGTCAGCCTTTGGAAGGTACAAATGCTCAATACTAGACATGCAAGCTAGGTTGCTGTTAGACACGCTGGGGAAGGGTATTGAGTCTGCTTTGGTGTATCCTCAAGCATTAGTAGCTGAGCCATGGTAGGCATTAAGTGAAATGTTTTCTGGATTGATTCTTGTAGGAGTTATGTGAAGATCAATTTATTGGAGATATGCGAGATATGCGAATATCAATTTGGGATCATAATTTTTTTTGGTAATAGTAAGAGATATATTAGCTATTGCAAAACGCAAGACAACTGTACAGCAAGGGTGGGGCCCGGCACCAGCTTGCACTCAGAGAGAGTCACAATGAGTGGAGGGGTGCCGGGGGTGGGGGGGAGAGAAAAAAGCTGCGAAAAAGATACAGAGCAAGGGGAACACACGCAGTGAAGAGCACACAAACAGTTGCGACCTGCACAAGGAGAGAACTACAAAAAAGCAGGACAACATAAAGGACCGAGGAGCCTCAGCTAGGCGGGTCGACAGGAAGGAGGACGCCAAGGCACCCCTTTAGCCACAAGGGAGTGCACAGCGGAAGACTATAGAAGCCCGGCAACAGAAGAACCAAGTCGACGACCTCAATTAAATAAGGAGTGAAGGCCCCAACTCAATTGATCTAATTGATCTATAGTATCGTTTCAAAAATCAATTTAGAATTAGATTTGATATTTTTGATTTCTTGTATTCGGTCTTATTCCTGCTTTAGTTATATATCGATTGTATTATAAATAGGTGCGTATTATTGTAAAGGACAATTCATTTAATACAGAATACAGATTTCTCCCGAGTCTCATTTTTCTTTCATTTTGTAACAATCCTGAAGCTCTTCCCGTTGATCTGGCACTTGTCCCAACTATACAGGTACTTTCACCTTCATTTTGATTTTTGCTCTTAGATCTCCTTGTTGTGACATGGAATTTTGAAATGCGGATCTTCTGGCTGTGTTTTTACCATGGCTTGAGGCCGTTATTTTGATGACTATCTTCATATCTGGCTTCTAAGGGTGCGTTTGTTTGCGTTTCTGTTTAAAAATTGTTCCAGGTAACAGAAATAGAAAAAAGTGTTTCTATTCTGGGGAACAATTTTTGAACAAAACAACGCGTTTGGTAAACTTGTTCCGGAAATAAAAAATAAACAGAAACATGTTTGGTAAATTTGGATAATTTTTTTATTTATTTTATTTTTTCTATTTTTTTCTTATTTTTCCTTTTTTTTCTTTTTCATTTTTTTTTACTTCTTTTGGCCGGTCGCCCAGCGGTGGGCGAGGCGCGGCCTCGCCGGCCGCTGGGCGAGGTCGGCCTCGTCGGATCTGGGCGAGATCGAGGTCGCCCAGGCCGGCGCGAGGTCGGCCTCGCTTAGCTACGGCGAGCCTCGGCCTCGCCGGAAGACGGCGAGCCTTGGCCTCGCCGGGGGCTGGCGAGCCTCGCCGTGGCTGGGCGAGGCCGCCGGCCCTCGTCGGCCAGTCGCCGGCCATGGCCGAGGCCGGCGACCGGCCAAAAGAAAAAAGAACAAGAAAATAAGAGAAAAAAGAAAAAAAAATAAGTGTTTCTCAAAAGTGTTTCAGAAACAAGAAACACAAAATTTGTGTTTCTTGTTTCTGTTTCTTTTTTGTTCCTGGGAACAAAAGAACAAAAAAAACAGAAAAAGTGTTTAAAAACAAAAAAAAGAAATACAACCAAACGCAGCCTAAACTGAAATTCCTTTATGGGCACTGTGATGGTGAAATTTATTTACAAAAGAAGTAGGACATATAATCTTTCTAGGTAAAGAAACGTAGCTTTTGCTGAAAAAGTGGTTGCCCAGATATCTTTTGGCTTTCAAATGATGCTATGTGAGAAATATATCAAGATCGTCATTCGATTCGTGAAATAAATGGCTATGACATATTCTTGCATAGAGTTGTCTTAAGGTTGCATTCGCTTTCAAATGCCATGCATTTGTCGTGTATCCTGCAGCTGTCCCCTCCCTATATTGTCGACCTTTTCTTCAATCAAGACCATGGCAATTGATTTCAGCTGAAACAAAATTTCAGCTGAAACAAAGTAATGGTAGTATACATGTTTCAGACTGTCAAAAGTGTCTCACAGGCTTCTGTTGATGCAGTTCTTGATCTGGCTTGACATTTTATCACCAATTTCATTCAACCTTTTCTTGATGCAGTTTTTGATGCAGTTCTTGATCTGGCTTATGCTGTCTCCTCCCCATGTTGTCCACCTTTTTCTTCAAACCAGACTATGGCAATTGACTTCAGTTGAAATAAAGATATGATAGTATCCATGTTTCACACTGTCAAAGGTGTCTCGCAGGCTTATGTTGATGCAGTTCTTGATCTGGCTTCACATGTTAAAATTGTTCCCAAACCACAAGAACATAACCACAATCAAAAGGCGCCCGCAGCGAATTCAATTCAGGCATAATCAGAAAGAAAAACGCGCTGCATTGACGAATAAACACTACACGATTCGCAAAACCCCCTCCCCCCCAAGCTGCAGCCATTAGCCCGACAATTACCAAATGAATTCGAGCCATGAATCTACTCCATATCGTCTCCAACCCAAATTAAATTAACCCAAGAAAACACGATTAAACAGCGCAGCTTGACCCACAGAAACCACCGCCTCCGACCAAATCCTTAACAGACTAGCAGATGAACAAATTTGAGGAATTCCTCTCTGCACAACCGACCCAGGCGACAAATTGTTTTTGAAAATAAAAAAGAGAATGCAATGAAAACGCGTTCGGGTAATCTAGCATAATGAAGTCTCAATATTCATTTAATCTCTCTCACACACGTAATTTTGATTTCTGATTGATCTATTAAAAGCTGATTAGGTCTCGTGGTGGTGCTCGGCCTTGATTGATGGTGCGGCGAGGATGGGTAGTCTCGACCTGATGTGACTCTCGTCCGTGGGATGGTGCTCATGCGGCTCTCGGTGAATCCAAGTCAACAATTGAATCTCTCTGAGAAGCTTCATTGAGTTTGCCGATGGCCAGCAAACACCCAAAGTACCACTTTTCCCCCCTCCCTTGGGGAATTTCTCACACCACCATGTCGAACAGATTGCTCGATATAGTCTTTTTGTTTATCATTGTGGATATATGTTATGATGGTTATCTCTTAATGCCAGTGATTTCTCTTAGTTGGGTTGTTTTTCAATATGTTATCTTCAGGTCGCCACATCAATTTATATTTTAACAGTAGATATAATTTGAGATTTTTTATGGTACAAACCTTAAAGAAGAATTGGGTCTTTTGAGTTGACTTGATTAACTATGATCTTTCAAATAGTTGGCAATTTTGGGAAAGTGGAAGTTCATTTGCTGCTTCTTTGTTCCTTGTATCTACGAGCGACGGAATACTTAGAATTAGAGTTGATTTTTAGGACAAGTATGGAGGATAGGAGAGTGAAGATTAGAAGATTTAAAGCGATTTGGAAAGCTCGTTAAAAAACTATATGCATCTCATGTGGATTGGGAGGGACTTGAAGATCTATGTGGCAATTCTTGTTTATATATACATATGCATAACCCCATACTTGAGGTATCGGCCATTGCAAATTCATACAAGAATAGCACCAAAAAAGGTAATCATCAGACATAACTTTAACTCGAAGAGAAAGCGGGTGAGCCAAGCGATTCGAATTGGGGGGAGGGTATTGAATGTGTGAAAGCCCGCGACTTAGTGAAAGCGGTGGCAACAGTGGCAACTAGTGCCAAGATGCTCGAGCATCTAGTGGTGGACGTGGCACGAAGTCTTGGGGCCAGTATTGGTGGGTGACTTTGGAAGTGCTACCAATGGCCACAACTAAGTCTAGCATAATTGCTGAGTTCACTCATGGCCGCGGTTAAAATCACTTTTGAAAGTGTTACGCAACATGACGCTATACGTCTAAAACATGAATTTTCACACATTTAATTACCCTCCTTGCCTAATTTGAACTTTGATTTAGCAAGAAGGGCATTTCATCTTGAATAAGATTACTAGTCACGGAAATTTGACATGTCACGCATTTATTAACAATGTTACGTAGCTTGACGACACATAATTATAATATGAAATTTCACAGACATAATTACGCTTATTGATTAATATGAGCTTCTATTTAGCACAAAGGGTATTTTTATGTCCAATGTGTGGATTAATGTTCATGGGTATCAATCTAGATCCAATACTATTTCAAGTGTGTTTAAAAACATCGTGGGGAAAGCTTTTAGAAAAATGTAAAGAATTTTTAGTGAGAGGGTTTTTCCAAAATGCAAATAGCATTAGATAAGATGTAATTTATAAACATAACTTTAACTTAAATATCATTTGAAGAACACTATACTTTGTAAAGGTCCATGCTATTTTTTTTTTAATTTTCAAATATTTGTTGACGAAACTCAGCAATACAAGACTGGCTTGCTAATAACTAAATCTAGTCTCGTTGATGGCTCGTTAGTGGCTTGAACCTGGCAACGTTGATTGAGGTGTGGACATTTCTTGAATTATAGAAGATTAGAAAAGTTAAAGTTGGAAAAATGTATATTTATTTTTTGAAAATACTTTAAACTCAAAGTACTTCTAGGATTTTGGAAATGCAACAAATTTCTCCAAAGAAATTTGTGGAGCCATATTTCATTTATCTAGGATATTTTTTAAAGCCCAATGGGCTTTGAGAAGGTGGTTTCCCAGACTTACACTTGGCCGTCAAACGACACGTGGCGAAATTGGAGGGAGAGTTGACGGGGACAACCCCGCCCTACCCGGTCGACGAATTTGAAGGCCGCGGCCTCGCCGACCAAAGCCCAACCCCCCACCCGCCCCCACGTTCCCTTTCCACACTTGACTAAGGCGTTGCTGCTCCGCAAATGCCCTCTCCCTCTCCCCTTATTTACCCGAATGCCACCCCGGTCGTCGCCGTATTTTCGGGGACTCCACGAGGGCCGTCGAGTCCAAATGGGGGGGAGAATTTGGGAATCGTCATCATGGTAGTGTAGAGCAGGTGCACGTACGGAAGCGAAGGAAGCCAAGCTTCTCTGTAACTCTCTCTCTCTCTCTCTCTCTCTCTCTCTCTCTGTGTCTAGTGCGTTTTCGCGTCCTCACCTCTTCGGGCGATCGCCTCCTTTTGACTTCGTCGCGATGGAGAAGAAGGACGATCCGACATTTCCCGGGAAACTGCTCGATTCGCGTGTTCTTCTGACTCGCGACGCGTGAGGGATTTTTGCTCGGATTCTGTCGCAGACGGTCGCGGCACTCGTGATTGCGGTGGTTGGGTAGGTGCGTGGGTCCTTTCGCCGGTTCCCCTGCGCCGGTCGATCCCCTAACTAGGTCGGAATTCCCTCTTGATCGACGCAAATGCATGCGTCCTTTGATCGTGCTGCTGCTTTCGATTGCTTGAACTGGGTTCTAGTTAGAATTTTTTTTTTTTTTCCGGCGGGTTTTAGGTTTCGCGCTTCCTGAACCGGTTCGTTGCTTCTGCAATGGAACCGGCGTTAATTCTGTCTCGGCGAGCAATCGCGCTGTCCTATTCCTCATTAGCTTAGCTGCGAGTTTTTGAGAGATGATGCTGGAGATGGGGGTTCAATTGCGGGTCTTTGTAAAAGCAGAAGATGAAATCGACGGGGAATCCTAGACGAAAGAGAGAGAAATGAGTGGAGAACTAAGTAGCACTGATATCAATACACGACACGCAATATAACACGATACGATACGATATACCGACACGTTACAAAAAATAAATAATTCCGACACGTTGGGACATGTTGTATATTATATATATTTTATATTATTATTTTTATGATTATTTCAATTGAATTAATATTATTCAAAATCATAAATAAATAAATAAATAATAATAAAATCCTATAATAAATTTACACTAAAAATATTAATCCACAATTTATTAATATCATTCATTGTTTCAATTTAACAAATTCAATTCCATTTCAATAAATCCATAAAACTTGGAAAGAAAAAAAAAAGTAATTCACATTCTAGACTTGCATGTCAGACGTGTCAAAAGAAAAAAGAAAAAAATTGAGGTTAAATTGTGTATCACAGAGAGTAAGAGTCTAAAGAGAAAAAAAGAAAATATTCAATCTTTTTTCTTTCCTAATTTGTTATTTTTATTATTGATTTTAATTTTTTTCATATATATATTTTAACACTTCATTTATTGAAAATTTTTAAAATTGACCTCGCATGTTATGATCGTGTATTGGAAAGTCATATATCAAAATTTTGAGTCAAGTGTCAAAAAAATGTCGAAAAAATTGACTAGATATCGGATTTTTTTATACGTGTTAACCGAGTGTTGAAGAGTATCAGACACATGTCGAAGTGTTTGACACGACACGAAGACTTTCAAAGAGTTCCTAAGTGGAGAATGGGGCACGCACGATGAATCTTGGTGGCGTTAAAATGAGATGAACCATGTACATACTACACGGTGGTGGCTCTTAGAATGGACAAAAGAATACAACTAGATGGTCCTTTTCATAGGTATTCAAATCAAATGCATGAGGTCCTAACTTTAAAAAAAAAAAAATGTTAATATCATTACATAAATCTATTAAATTTAAAAGATGAAAAAGCACTTGAAACATTAATTTTACAACTAATAATGAAATCATTATGTAATGAAATGACTTCTAATTCCTTTTGCTCAAATTAAATTGCTCTAAGAGGACTCTCTAGTGACCTAAAATTAAGACCAATGATATCGATTATACATAAAATAAATGAAGTAAAGAGAAAATCAAGATAAGAATAATGAATTAT
Source organism: Eucalyptus camaldulensis (assembly GCA_019915185.1). Taxonomy (NCBI): domain Eukaryota; kingdom Viridiplantae; phylum Streptophyta; class Magnoliopsida; order Myrtales; family Myrtaceae; genus Eucalyptus; species Eucalyptus camaldulensis. The sequence continues at coordinate 1,651,899 of JAHSVA010000014.1, forward strand.
AAAAGAAAAAAGTTTACTTTCCTGATCCTAATCTCGTAGATGAAGATGTGCAGGGACCTAAAACATTACAAAATCAATCTTAAAATTACATGAGTCAAAGCTAAAGTTAAAAAGAAAAAAAAAAAAAAGAGAGAGAAATGACTCAGTCAATTTTCTTCGGCTACAGTTGCAATTGAATTCTTCATGTATGCCTTTTATTAGAATATCATCACGTTTTTTTTTTTTTTTTTGTCAAGCTAGAATATCATCACGTTGGGTTATCAAGAAAACGCTAACGCCTGGCTAATGTTATCAAGAAAACGAAGATGGGGCCGACCCTCGCGAGGTTCGAGGTGACACAGACCTGCCTATTTAAACGAAGACGCGCGCTCGTGTTGCTCCTACCCTCGTCTGCACTCGTCGACGTCGCAGCTCCAGCCCGTGAGCGACGACGACAGCACTGCCCCCCACTCCTGAAGCCTGCTGCTCGCCGCCGCCGCCTCCTTTCTTCCGACGAGCTGCTTTACTGTGCAACCCACGCACGACGAGTTCCGACGGCACTGCCCTCTCCTCTTGCCGAACCTGTCTGTCGGCATTCCTCTATCTCCAAAAGAAAAGGATCCTCCCTCAAATTTGGGATTCTGAAGCTGAGAGCCTGTTTTGTGCAGCAATTCTTCTCTAGGCCTTGATTTCTTTTTTCGTATTTTTTCGTCGGGCCCGGCCCGGCGGAAGGCCGTCGTGTCCGTCGCTGAACCTACTGAACTCCCCCTGCTTCCCACACCTCCAGCTACCGGAGACGACGCAGCTGCTCTCTGTCCCCAGGAACTGCCGTTGCATCCTGATCCCGAGCCGACGTGCTTGTGATCCTTCCTCGTGACGACGAAACCACTTTCTCTTTTCGCAGGTTCGCTCGGCGTCCCTTACGGCTTCGTCTTGCGTTGCCACCCGCGGCCCAAAGTCACTACTGAGACGAGATGAGCCGAGCTGTGTCACAAATTGTTGGCCTAATCACCGCCGCGCGCACCTTGCCAAACTGCCACCGTGGCCATCCTTTGCTAGGGAGCACCGTATCGGTCATCCGTCAAGGCGATTCCGATGAAGTCCAAATTTGGCACTATTATACTGTGAAGTTAGGTAAAATCTCGTCCGAATTTATTTGCGTTTTTGCATGTGATTGTGCACTCTGAGCAGAAATCACCTTTGCTAAATCTATTTGCACACGCCTTCAGCTTGCTGGATGATCTTTTTTCGTGCCTGTGTGCTGACCACTTACCATTAACGTACAGTATATTCCCGAGGATCTCCGTCTTCATCTCTGTGTGCTCGGCCGCGGAAGCATTCCAAAAACCTCAGCTCACTTCTTAACCAGGCCACGCCACACCAAGTTACCAACCTTTTTTTCTCTTCTAGGGAGAGAGAGAGGGGTCTGGAAGTAATATGCTTGCCAAATATGGCACACTCAAACACTAGAGCATCATCAGAAGTTCAGTACGATGTGTACTTGAGTTTTAGTGGAGCGGATACTCGTTTTGACTTTGCAGACTTCCTCAATAGAGACTTGAATAATGCCGGAATCTGCGTATTTAGGGACGAAGATGCAATCAAGGTGGGCGATAAGATTGGTGAGACAATTCTACAAGCTATTGACAACTCTAAAATCTACATACCCATCATTTCTCAAACTTATCATGACCGCAAATGGTGTCTTGTTGAGCTTGAACACATGATGAACAATGTGTCTCGGTCAAAGGGTAGAGCAAAGATTTTCCCCATCTTTTATAAGGTGGAACCTAGGGATGTTAAAAATTGGACTCCATGCCCAATGAATGCTTCCTCCGAAGTCGAACTTAGGGCGTTCAAAGAGGCACTTGCAAAGGTTGGTCAAATCAAGGGATGGAAGGTCAAGGAGGGACAAAGGTAAAAGTACCTTTAAGATGCCTACCTAATTCTTTTTTTTTTTTTTTTGGGTTTTTGTTTTAGGGGATAAAATCTTGCCCTATCAAATCATTTATTTTCTTCTTCTTTGTTAAATGGAAAATTTTGAAAACTACCTTTGACTCCAAGTGCTGCTCCTATTGAACTTAACATCCTCTACTGGAGACACGTTCCCTAATATTTCAGTTGTACTGGGGAATTTGTTAAGGGTTTTGGGTTTATATGATTTGTCATCAACAAATTGTAGTGTTCAATGTACGACCTTGAATTTGTCTACATTTTCTCCCTATTACAAGTGCTGAAAATCTTTTCCAGGCTTAGCTATAAATGCGGAAATTTTGCTTTAGCATCATGCGGTAGTCACTTGGTAATTTCAGCCGTCATGTAAACCACTACCATATAGAAAAATGCATCCGGTGAGTTGAATTCTACTAAATTAGCCTATATTGATTATTTAGTGTATTTAGATATCATTTATAACCATGTGTGATGTGTGGGTATGAATTAAATCTAGTCAACTAATGAAAGCATTTTTGTGTATGGTAGTCAAGCAAAAATTGCCGATTTGGTCGTTCGAAAGGTTTTGGAGGAGCTGGGCAGAAAAGATGAGTCACAGAAGAAGCATTTAATTGAGCTTGATGACAAGACACAGTCACTTGAAGACTCTTGTAATCACGCAGTGATAGTACGATATCTTCTTCTTCATCAATATACAATTGACGCCCGTCAATGCACAGATTTGAAATTTGATTTGTTCTAATCTCAGTTTGATGCTATAATTTGGTAAAACTACACAAATTACAAGAAGTTATATGTTATTCCAAAATTTACTTGGACAAAAATGATTTTCGGATCAATTAGTGTTCCTTCAACGTGTTATTTTTTTGCAAATGTCGTTTCCTATAAATTAAATAAATACACAACTGCAAGTCTCATAAACTTTAATTTTTAAATTTATTTCTTGCTGTATAATTCATTGTTGGAGTTATGTGATGTGACGAGTGTTTATTTATTTATTTTTATGTCATACTGTTTGCAATAATCGCCCTCTTGAACGTTCACATGTTGCGTACTAGCCTGCAGATTTTGAAGATGGTTTAACTTATCCCCTGCCTTCTCTAGTTTCAATCCGCATAACCATCAAATGTTACCTAAAATCTTGTTGTCCTAAAGCATTATGACGGGAGGCTATTCTCAAAAGATCGATTAGCGAAAGCATGGCTTTGTAAAAGCTCGACAGATCCTCCAACCCCATTCCCCCTCTCGTTTTCTGCCTTTGCCAGTTCCCCCCATCTTTCCGGCGTACTCAAGTTCCATTTTAGAATTTTTCCCACAAAAAAAAAAAAATGTGATTTTTTGCTTGATTGTCCTGGAAATAGAGATTGGAGTTTTAAATATTGACATGACATAGGTTGGCAGTGCAAGCGATACTGTTTTAATAAGTATTTTTTTTCCTAACTTTCAACAGTCTCTTTCCCTTTCCTCTCCCCTCTCCCTAAAGTTTAAAAAATTCTTCCATAAAATGAATTCCAAAAGACAAACCTCATTTTGTCGGACAGCGTATGACATTTTACTTACCAGCAGGGCAAAACATTGCAAGATACAAAATAATCTTTAGAAGCCACGCATGTCTTGATGTGGATCATTATATGAAGTACATAGATGTGGCAGTTTATATGTGCCAATAGGAATTAGTTAAGCTAAATGTTAGCACTATACTATTCAAAGAAGATTTACTTTCCTTTTCTTTTCTTTTTATATCAATAAATTTATTGACCCCAATTTTCAAGTAACTGTAGGAGTATAAACAATACATTCCACAAGCAACCTAATATGTTCTCGATTAGATGATTAGTGAGAAAAGATTAGCATTATCTTAATTGTGCAGTGCTTAAAACTTATGTGGAATTTCAACGTGGTCCAAGTGCAGCGGTATACCGGGAGAGGCCGAGGGCTGGAGAGCGGGTACATGAAGGAGGGCAGTGGGAGTACAGGGAGGAGAAGGAGGGAGTGGAAGCAGCAGAAGAGGGAGGAGCAGGTGCAGTGGAAGCAGCAGAAGAGGGAGGAGCAGGAGCAGTGGAAGCAGCAGAAGAGGGAGGAGCAGGAGCAGTGGAAGCAGCAGAAGGAGTAGCAACGGGGAAGAGGAAGCGGGGGAAGCAGTGAGAAGAAGTTTTCACTATATTCGTTCGGGGCATTCTTGGAGTACCTTTTTTATGCATTGTTTTAACCTTTCTCTGCTTAAGAGCAAGGAAACTAGTCGATAAACAGAAGTAGACGGGTCATGGACACCGCCTACCACTCCAGATAGGCGGAACAAACAATTTATTTTATTTTATTTTATTTTTTCGTCATTTTCAAATCTATGTACCCTTTTGAATTCCTATTCATCTGTATGAGTACTTACGGATATAAGTTCTTTATTCGTCGCCCAATTATTATTATTTTTTGGTAATACCTTTTGGAAATGGGACTTAATTGTGGTAATTTTGACCCCTTGAAACATTTAGGATCATGAAGAAATCTAATGGATTTCCAACGTCAACATAGAATAATCATTCTCATGAAGGTTGCTGATAGTTAATATCGGACTCAGGAGTCTGACTTTCCCAGCCATCTTCTAGCCAGATACATCAGTTTCGTAATGAAGCTAATCGAAAATGAGAGCGGGACTTTACGAATAATAGGAGGATAAAGGAGATCCAGCTTCTTTATGGCCATGCTAAGAGATTGATTCTCGCTCTGTTCGTGCTGGGGGTGACACCAACCATCGGACGCACAAAATTCTCGACGTGATTCTTGATCCGAACCCCAAGCTCGCTAAAGAGCAAGTAAATGGTAATCTCAAGCTGTGATGGAAATATTCAGTGTCAAGGCGGACAAATGCTGCATTGGTGACCGACACAGCAGAAGAAATCCTCTTCGTCTTGCGGCTGTGGAAAGCCAGTCCGGCGTTCTGAGGAGCTGGTTCGAGAGAGGCTGAGGGCAGCACGTTGATGGTGTTGTTTAACGGGGATTTTCATAGCGTGAAGCAAAATAACTTGAAAAGGCTTTGAAGCTTTTCATGGAGGCTCCGGGAGATCATGACACGAACAATTTCGGTCGTAGCATATTGCACTGAACTTTTCTCAAAGAAAGGCACCAATCATACTTTGTGGGACGCTCTTAGCCCAAACCATAAAGAGAAACAGATAAAGACAGCAGATTTTAGACTTGGGGTAGGGATAAATTTGGCCAATCATTTGCCCTTCCAAAAATATCTATCTTTTTATTGGCTTTTTATCCTTTTACAGGTCTAAATATTTGCAGAATTGATATGTTGTCCTAAGCATGAAGTTAAAAACTCCATCTCAAGTCTCATCTAGACTTCGGAATCCTTGGATTTAAAACACTTAGGTTGCGTTTGGCAACTAAGATGAAATTCAGGATAAGATCAAATTTATCATATCTTGTATTTGGTGCCTACTCAAAACAGGATCAAGCAAGATATGAGGGAAAAATAGACTAGATAAAATTATCACATGGGGGAGGTAGAATAAAGGTAAATAAAATTACTAGCTTCCATAATTAGAAAGTTATTTTTCTCAAATTATGGACTTTTTAAATTAACAAAATTAAAATTATATCTCAATATAAATAATATTTGAATTCTAATGTAAGAAATTTAAAATAACCAAAAATAATAATTTAGTTATTTTAATTTAAGCTTATTTTTATTTATATATTCGAATTTAATTATATTTTATAAAAAAATTTCAATATGTAAATATAAATATATATTTATATTTATTATATATTTTGGGTATATTAGTACAGTTTACTATTTAATAAAATTTTATTAGAGAACGATGGGAGGGGAAAAATAAAAAATAAATTAATTGATAAAAGAGATGAAAATAAAATAAAGTAAGAGTGTCATGAGAGATAGTTATTTTTATCACATGACAAATTTTTTAAATTAAAAAAATTAAAATAAAGCAAGAGTGTCATGAGAAATAGTTATTTTTCTCGCATGACAAATTTTTTAAATTAACAAAATTAAAATAATATATCAATATAAATAATATTTGGATTCTAATATAAGAAATTCAAAATAAAAAACAATTTAATTATTTCAATATAATCTTATTTTTATTTGTATATATTTGAATTTAATTATATTTTATAAATAAGTTCAATATATAAATTTAAATATATATTTATATCTATATTTTAGGTATTTTAGTATTTTGGTTTTATTAGTACAATCTAATGTTTAATAAAATTTTATTAGAGAATGACGGGAGGGGAAGAAAAAAATAAAAAAAAAGATATTATAAAAGAAAGGAAAATAAAAGAAAAAATAAAATAAAATAAACTAAGCAAGAGCATCGCAAGAGATTTTTACTATCCCTGTTCATAAAATTTTTGGTTCATTTTTACTAATACGCAATTTATGCTAAATAATGTATATGATATGATGTGAATATATCCGACTTTATTGTTGTAATCAACAAATAGTAGATATGATATATCAAAGTCCTATGAATTTCATATCCTACCTATCCAATCATATCCTAATTAAAAATCCGAACGACCAAATGTAACCTTAGAGAGTACTATCAAATATAAAGTAGGAAAAAGATATTGTACCAATTAGGGGTATTAGGCATGCGAAAACCGATATATTAAAATAAGGAATGCATTCTGATTGCCTACCCCATAATGCCCCATAAGATAGGGACAAGCATGGGAGGCCCTCGTGGAAAACAAATTGCCATTCCTTGCTGAGGTAACCCTTCGACCGCATCAAGGATCCAAGGAAGCCCCTAATTGAAGGTTTTTCTTGAAAAATACTGCATATTCCATTCTTTACCTTTGGTCCTCCATTTACTAATTATTTGGAAATACTTTCTATTTGAGTATCAAATATAACAAATAAAAAAAAAAACAACTATTATTAGTCTTGGTGCATATGATTGTCGTCAAATTGCGTAACCCTTGTAAGTCACTATGAAGTTAAAATTTGTATTATGACAAGAAAAGGTTATAAAAGTCCTTGACATATAACATATAATAATGTACGGCAAGACCAATATTATGAATTTGTTTGATGGCGGATATAATTCGTGGAAGGTTTTAGTTCCAGGAAAGATATGCAAAATAAATTTAAGAATTATGAGAAAATAGCAATAAAAGATGCTGAGAAAGGTTTAGAAAATTAGAACGACCACAAACTTTGAATATAGAATATATGACCCGATTAAGGTCGTTGGAAAAAAACAATCTTGGTGATCGGAAATGATGAAACTTTTCCATTATTTCCAAAAGCGATGTCGAAATAAACAAAAGGAAAGTGAATCCGAATTTTGTTTTCAATTGGTTATTCTATAGGGTAAAAAAGAGGAAAGTATGAATGACCCTGAAAATCATTATACTACTTACATTGTGGCATATGGGAAACCCCAAAGATCAATAATTTTCCTGCGGCAGAATTAAAAAAATTAGGAGAGGACACTAAAGTAATCACCATAAAAAGGTGAGTGGCAAGAAAAGAGAATGGAGTAAACCTGCCTGCTATTTTTTTTTTTTTTTTTAACCTGCCTGCTATTTGAAAAGAAGGGAATGCAGGAAGAGAACAAAGATAAATATAGTAAACTATACTTGGGAGTCACTGGGTAAACAACCCAGCAGAATGGAAACAAAACAGTAGGGGAGAGAATTACCAAAAATCTAGTTCTTAATGCTGGTCAGCCTGTTTTATCGACCTTAGTTTCGGCACGTACTTTATGATGAGATATAAAAATGAACATTTTATGGCATGCTATTTCAAAAACCGAATCAGGCTCTAGATATTTTTCGACCATTTAAGTGCTGCAATAAAAGTGCATTGAGAATATACGCATCCGACATAATTTTATTATTGTTATAAGCAATGTGTTATTGTGTTATTTGATTTGTACGCATTGTCAGCCTACACGTGACGAGAATATGAGATATGAACATTCGTACAGAACGATTCTGTTTTGGGATGATAATCATGACCGATATAATTTTTGAGGCATAACCATAACCGATATAGTTTTCAAGCTTTATCACCTAGCAAAGTGGGACCCTAGGGTTCTCGATATAGCAATTGATTTTTAGTTTATAACAAATATTATCGATTTATACTGGCATTCATATGGAAATTAATGTTGCATATAGTTATTGATTGCTTGTTCGTTGTGAGTGCATATCTTTCTTAATTTGCATTATTCTTAGCTCGATCCGATAGAAGTGGTATTAGTCACTTGCTGGGCCGTGATATTGCTTGCCCCTTTTTAACTTCTCTAGATTGTGAGGCTGAGGATTCATGAACGTTGCAGTGCAAATGAGAGTATATTGGAATTATTTGAGAAGATGATTTTTGTAGTAATTTTGAAATGATATTAGAAACTTGTCAATAGTTTTTGTTCGAGGATTTTGTCTTTATAATTATCGGTTCATGACACTTTGGAACATACTGTGAGTATTCTCCAAGAAGAGTTATATTTAATAATAATTTCATATGTGCTAGGTGTGAATTTACAGAGTACACCATCCTTTACTTTGTGAGGGACAGCAGTGTCATTCCCTTGTATCCTAATATAGATTGAGGCGTGACAGTTGTGGCATAACAAAAGTTATTATGGTATCCCACTTGAGCAAAGAAGCACGAGCCACTTGGAGGTCGATTATAAAGACACTAAAAATGATACCACTTCATATTCTCCATATCATTATTTACGCAATATATTTGACATATCTCAATTTACAATGTAGGAGGTTGATAAGTATGAGATGATAACCCTCATCACATTGTTTCGCCCCCATCTCTACTATTGAAAGTAAAAAAGAGCTAGAGAGATATATCAATGATAATATTTATGTGATTTGAAAATAGTTATATTATTTGTTCAATCATTTTATAAGTAATATAAATAATTATTTCTAAAAAATATTTTTTAAATTACTATTTTTTACAAATCGGAATCCATCGTTGGAAAAAGCTAAAAGCATCACTTAAATGACACGTGGTGAAATTGGAGAGAGTTGACGGGAACTCCCCACCCTACACGGTCAACAAATTTGAAGGCCGCGGCCTCACCGACCAAACCCAACCCTTGCCCTGTCAACTGGAAGGGAGGGTGACTTTAGAAGCACTACCAATGGCCGTGACTAAGGCTAGAGTGATTGGCTGATTGCCAAGTTTGCTCATGGCAGCGGCGTCATTAAATCACAGTGACTATGAGCAGCAAGTGATGACATTGCTTGAATCCGACGGTAGCTCAATTTGTTCTTTTGCTCTCTTTTTCATCTTCTCCTCGCTGCAAATAAGGGTTTGGTTATGGTGCCTAGGGCAAAATGTCAAAACCCATCCGTTCATTTTCATCAAAATACAACAAAGCATCTTGAATTACAACATCTCAATATTAATTACACGAAATAACTATATTTATAATCAAATTCACATTTGACACATTTATTAACGTGTTATGCAACACGATGCTAAAACATGAATTTTCACACATTCAATTACCCTTCTCACCTAATTTGAACTTTGATTTAGCGAGAAGGGCATTTCATCTTTGATACGATTACTAGTAAAGCAAATTTGACACATCACACATTTATCAACAATGTTATGCAGCATGATGACACACAATTTAAATATGAAATTTCACAAACATAATTACACTTATTGAACAATATGATCTTCAATTAGCACGAAAGGGTATATTTATGTCTAATGTATGGATTAATGTTCACGAGTATCAATCCAATTCTAATTCTACTCCGGGTGTGTAAAAAACACCGTGGGGAAAGCTTTTATGGAAAATGTAAAGAATTTTGGGTGAGAGCGTTGTTCCTGCAAATAGTGTTTGATCACGTGTAATTTAAAAACATTACTTTGACCTAAATACTGTTTGAAAAACGCTATACTTTGTGAAGGAACTTTGCTAAATTTTTTTCTATTCTCAAACATTTTTTGGCGAAACTTAGCCGCCGGCGAGCCAAATCAGCCAGCGGTCAAATGTAGCCACCACCAATGCAAGAATGGCTTGTTGGCAACCAAATCTAGCCTTGTCGGTGGTCCATTGGTGGCCTAAATGGGGCGACGTGGATTGGGGTGTAGACATTTTCGAAATTATAAAAGATTAGAGAAGTTAAAGTTGGAAAAGATATATACATATATTTCGGCAATACTCTAAACTCAAAGTACTTATAGGATTTTGGATATGCAACAAAATTCCCCAAAGAAATTTGTTCACCGGTACTTGCATTTATCTCAGGTCATTTCTTAAAGCCCGATGGGCTTTGAGAAGGTGGTTTCCCAGGCCCACCCTTCGCCGTCAAGCGACACGTGGCGAAATTGGGGGGAGAGTTGACGGGGACTCCCCCGCCCTACCCGGTCGACAAATTTGAAGGCCGCGGCCTCACCGACCAAGCCCAACCCCCACCCGCTCCCCGTTCCCTTTCCACGCTTGACTACGGCGTTGCTACTCCGCAAATGCCCTCCCTCTCTCCCCTTATTTACCCGAATGCCACCCCGGTCGTCGCCGTAATCTCGGCGACTCCACGAGGGCCGTCGAGTCCAAATGGGGAGAAGAATTTGGGAATCGTCATCGTAGTAGTGAAGCGCAGGTGCAGGTACGGAAGCGAAGGAAGCGAAGGAAGCGAAGCTTCTCTGTAACTCTGTCTCTCTCTGTCTCTCTCCGTCTCTCTCTCTCTCTAGCGCGTTTCGCGTTCTCACCTCTTCGGGCGGTCGCCTCCTTTTGACTTCGTAGCGATGGAGAAGAAGGTTGTCGGAAAACTGCTCGATTCGCGCGTTCTTCTGACTCGCGACGCGTGAGGGAATTTTTGCTCGGATTCTGTCGCAGACGGTCCCGGCATTCGTGACTGCAGTGGTTGGGTAGGTGCGCAGGTCTTTTCGCCGATTCCCCTGCGCCCGTCGATCCCCGAACTAGGTCGGAATTCCCTCTTGATCGACTGCAATTCGGGCGTCTTTTGATTGCGCTGCTGCCTCCGATTGCTTAACTTCATGCCCTTTTTTGAAATTTTCCCTTATTTTATTTACTTGTGAAAAAGGAAAAGGGTGAAAAAATTACAATAATGACAAAAAAAATCCTGGAGAAAGAAAAAGTGAGTGTGAAACAAAGAGAGAGAGGGAGAGGGTTGTCCAAGCATGGCAAGGGCCAGCAATCCTCACCAACTAACGTGAACCGACAATATTGTCACCAATTTAGTTGAACCTTTTTTTTTTTTCTTTTGGCTAAAGGAAGAAGGGCAAATACAACAAAAAGTCTCAAATTAGGTCAATTGTGACATAAATACTCCGATTTTTTTTTTGGTAAAAACCAAATTTTTTTCATACTTCACAAGGTTCTAAACTTATTCATTATAACACAATAACTCCCAATTTTTTTTTGTCAAGAAAAAGAAACTTGAACCTATATTATTTATTTCAGTCTTATCCCAAGTATATTTATCACGTTAGTATAAGCTTGGAATTTGTTATGTTATATATATTTTTTTAGGTATTTATGTCACAATTGGCAAATTTAAGAATTTTTTCTTTTATGATTTTAACCTAAAAAAGAATTGGACCCAATTAACTATGGCCTTCAGAATAGTTTGAAATTTTGGGAACGTGAAAGTTCATTTGCCTCTTCTTTGTTCCTTGTACCCACAGGCAATACCCACAGGCAATGGAAGACTTATAGAATTAGAGTTAATTTTGAGGTCAAGGATGGAAGATCAGAGAGTGAAGATCAGGATTTAAGGTGATTTGAAAATTAGGTCAAGAGAATATTTACATCTCATGTAAATTGGGAGGGACTCGAAGATCTACATGGCTATTTTTGTTGGAGTTCTTTCTTGATTTATGCAACTCGCATTTTTTGAAGTTCTGTGCGCAAAGTCACTTTGGGCGAGGGTTGTTGAGGGGTCCACGCAAATACCGTTGCCTATACTCTTTTTTCTCTATCTATATATGTGTAAACGCACGGGTATTTTAATGTTCAATGATAGAGGTATGCTATCTTAACAATGGATATCCATCCATGAGCAGCTATTATTGCCAATGTTTTAAATTTGACTATATGAGTCACAATCAATCGAATGGCTAAAGGGGTTCACAATCCAACTCTTGCCGATTCGGCGAAAGTTCAATTTTGCCACTTCGTCTTACCTTGGTTGTTGCAATCCATTTATCCATTTAATTTGATTAGTCGCAATCAATCGAATGGCTAAAGGAGGTTCACAAGCCAATTCGTCTTGCTGATTCGGCAGGAGAGCCATTCGATTGAAGTCTGCCCTATAAATGCCAGTGAGTCGCAACAGTCCGCTAGTCGATATTGTCCATCCTTTTTGGTCTACTCGCGAAAGGAAAGACTAGAGAGAGACGGCAGATTTCGGGAGGCTTTGCGCAAACGAGGACGCGCGCTCGTGTTGCTCCTACCCTCCTCTGCACTCATCCACGTCCCAGCTCCAGCCCGCGAGCGACGACGACGGCACTGCCCCCCACTCCCGACGCCTGCTCCTCACCGCCGCCGCCTTCTTTCTTCGGACGAGCTGCTTTGCTGTCCAAGCCGCGACGACCACCTCCGACGGCACTGCCCTCTCCTCCCACCGAACCTATCCGTCGTCATTCCTCTCGAAAAAAAAAGGAAAAAATGCTCCCTCAAATTTGGGATTCTGAAGCTGAGAGCCTCTTCTGTGCTGCATTTCTTTTCTAGGCCTTGATTTCTTTTGTTCTCTTTTTTTGCTTCGCCCAGCCCAGCGGGAGGCCGTCGTGTCCATCGCCGAACCTAACGAGCTGCCGCTCCTTCCCACACCTCCAACTACCGGAGATGCCGCGGGTGCTCTGTGTCCCAAGCCGCTGCTGTTGCATCATGATCTCGAGCCTGTTTTCGTTCGGTCGGCATCCCTCGTGGCTTCGTCTTGCATCGCTACCCCCAGCCGAAAGTCACTACCGAGACGAGATGAGACGAGCCGTGTCACAAACCGCCGCGTGCACCTCTCCGAACCACCACCGTGGCCATCCTTTGCCAGGAAGGACCGTACCAGTCATCCATCTAGCCGATTCAGATGAAGTTCATCCTGTGAATTTAGGTAAAATATCGTTCGAATTTGTTTGTGTTTTTGCATGTGATTGTGCACTCTGAGCAGAAAATCCCCTTCGCTAAATCTATTTGCACACGCCTTCAGCTTCTGGATGATTTTTTTTCTTTTCTTTTTTCGTGTCTGTGTACGGACCGCTTACCATTAACATACAGTATATTCCCGAGGATCTCCGTCTTCATTGGAATATCGGTCATCTTTGAGTGCTTTGCCGTGGAAGCATTCCAAAAACCTCTGCTCACTTCCTAGCCAGGCCACGCCACACCAAGTTACCAACCCTTTTTTCTCTTATGGGGGGAGAGAGAGAGGTCTGGAAGTCCCAGATATGGCATACTCAACGGCCAGAGCATCAGAAGTTCAGTACGATGTGTTTTTGAGTTTTAGTGGAGAGGATACTCGTTTTGACTTCACGGACTTCCTCAATAGAGACTTGAATAATGCCGGAATCCGCGTATTCAGAGATGAAGATGCAATCAAGGTGGGTGATAAGATTGGTGAGACAATTCTACAAGCTATCGACAACTCCAAAATCTACATACCCATCATCTCTCAAACTTATCCTGATCATGAATGGTGTCTCAACGAGCTTGAACACATGATGTACAATGTGTTTAGGTCAAATGGCGAAAAAAGGATTTTCGTCATCTTTTATAAAGTGGAACCTGAGCATGTTAAACATCGGACTCCACACCCCAAAAATCTTTCCTTTGAAGAGGCTCTTGCAAAGGTTGGTCAAATCAAGGGATGGAAGCTCGAGGAGGGACAAAGGTAAAACTACCTTTAAGATGCCTGCCTAATTCTTCCTTTTTTGTTTTTTGTTTCAGGGGATAAAACATTGCCATGTCAAATCAATTTTTTTCTTCTTTTTTAAATGGAAAATTTCAATAACCACTTCCAACTTCAAGTGCTACTCCTATTGAACTTTACAACCTCTACTTGAGACATCTTCCCTAATATTTCAGTTGTTACAACCACTGCTGGCGCTGGGGAACTTGTTACAGATTTTGGGGTTATATAATCCGTCTGCCCCAAATTGCAGTGTTCAATGGATGACCTTGAATTTGTCTGCATTTTCTCCCTATTACAAGTGCTGAAAATCTTTTCTAGGCTTAGCTATAAATGTCGAAATTTTGCTTGGGCACAATGTGGTAGCCACTTGATAATTTCAGCCATCGTGTAGACCACTACCAAATAGAAAAAGGCATCCGGTGAATTGGATTCTACTAAATTAGCCTATACCGATTATTCAGTGTATTTAGATATTGTTTGTAACCACGTGCAATGTGTGGGTACGAATTAAATCTAGTTAACTAATGAAAGTGCTTTTGTGTATGGTAGCCAAGCAAAAATTGTCGATTTGGTTGTTTGAAAGGTTTTGGAGGAGCTAGGCAGAAAATATGAGTCACAGATTGAGCATCCAATTGAGCTTGATGACTTGACACAGTCACTTGAAGACTCTTATAATCGTGCAGTGATGGTACCATATCTTCTTCTTCGTCAGTATACAATTGACGCACGTGAATGCACGGATTTGAAATTTGGTTTGTTCTAACCTCCACTTGATGCTATAATTTGGTGAAACTACACCAATTGCAAGAAGTTAAATGTTATTCCGAAATTTACGCGGACAAGAAAATGTTTTCCGATCAATTAGTGTTCCTTCATCACGTTCTTTTTAATTGGAAATGTTGTTTCCTATAAATTAAATGAGTACACAAATACAAGTCTCATAAACTGTAATTTTTAAATTTATTTCTTGCTGTATAGTTCATCGTTGCACGTTGTGTGATGTGATGAGTGTTTATCTTTTCCTTTTTTTTTTTTTTTTTTTCTTTCCATACTATTTGCCATAATCGGCCTTTTGAATGTTCACATTGTTGCGTACTAGCCTGCAGATTTTGAAAATGGTTTAGCTTATCCCCTACCTTCTCTAGTTTTTCATAGGGGTGATTGGTTCCCGGTTCGGTCCGGTTCCAAGGTGGAACCGGGAACCGGACCGGGAGAATCGGTTCCCAAATTGGGAACCATGGACCGGACCGTTTGGTCCTAGGATCGGGAATCAGACCACAGACCATCGGTTTCGGTCCGCTCCGATCCAGTCCAGCAGAATCGACACTTTCTTTTTCACTAAAGAACAACCATTCACTAAAGAACAATCATGCTCCGAACCGATTAATCTAATTCGGTTCCCGAACAATCTAATAAAATTACTCACACATGTTTTCACGTACAAAATATTCAAATTTTACTTGCGTGAATATCAATCACAGTTTATGTGTTGCACGCTTAATTTTAAGCATAAAAGCCATGAATAATGTGATTAAAGATTGTGCTTGGCTTAGGTTTTATAGACAATCTCTATGAAACTAACTAGTTTTCTCTATAAATAAAGAGTAACAATGAGAGCTTTGGTGGTCTCTTGGCCACATAAGAGGTTGTTACCTCAATTGCAATTCCGATTGCAATAAGTTTAATAGATAATATTCATATATTATATGTGTTTATATATTATATGTATATAAATTATATATAAAAAAATTTGGTCTGGTCCAGTCGGTCCGGTTCCCACCTTGGAATCGGGAACCGGACCAACTAGCCACCGGTTCCAAGATTAGGAACCGGGAACTAGACCACCAACCGTGGGAACCGCCCCAAACCAGCCGGTCCGGTCCTAGTTTGGGTGGTTTCCATTGCACACCCCTAGTTTTTCAGTCTGCATGACCATCAAATGTTACCTAAAATCTCGTTGTCCTAAAGCATTAGGACAGGAGGCTATTCTCCAAAGATCGATTAGCAAAAGCATGTCTTTGTTAAACCTCAACAGGTTCTCCAACCCCATTCTGCCTCCAGTTTTCTGCCTTTGCTAGTTCCTCCCATCTTCTCCAGCGTACTCAATTTCCATTTTAGAATTTTTCCCACAAAAAAAAAAAAAAATCTGATTTTTCGCTCGATTGCCCTGCAAACAGAGACTGGAGTTTCAAATATTGACATGGCATGCGTTGGCAGTGCACGTGCTACTGTTTTAATAAGTACTTTTTTCGCAGCTTTCAACGGTCTCTTTTCCTTTCCTCCCCCTGCGCCCCTTGAAGTTTCTAAAATTCTTCCATACAATAAATTGCAAAAGACAGATCTCATTTTTTTGGGACATTGTATGAAATTTTACTTATTGTACCACCTTGACAACAGTTTTTGGTTGTCAGGAGGATAAACATTGCACGATACAAACTTACCAAAAAAAAAAAAAACATTGCAAGATACAAAGTAATCTTTAGGAGCCACGCGTGTCTTGATGTGGATCATTATATGAAGTAAACAGATGTGGCAGTTTATACGTGCCAATAGGAATTAGTCAAGCTAAATGTTAGCACTATACCGTTCAAAGAAAATTTTCTTTTCTTTTCTTTTTTATAAAAATAATTCTATTGACCCCAATTTCTAGTAACCGTAGGAGTATAAACTGTTCTTGATTAGATGATTAGTGAGAAAAGATTAGCATTATCTTAATTGTGCAGTGCTTAAAACTTATGTGAAACAATGCGGTCCAAGTGCAGCGGTATGCCGAAAGAGAGAGTCTAAGCAGAGGAAGTATAGGGAGAGGGACGAGTCTAAGCAGTACTAGTACAGAGAGGAGATGGAGTAATCTAAGCATAAATAGGATGAAGGGCATGGACATGAAGGAGGCTAGGGTGAGTACAGGGAGGAGTGGAAGCAAAGGGAGTCTAAGCATAAATAGGATGGAGGACATGTACATGGAGGAGGGCAGTGGGAGTACAGGGGGAGAAGTGGAAGCAGCAGAAGCGGAGGGAGCAGTGGAAGCAGCAGAAGGACTAGCAGCAGCTGAAGAGGGAGGAGCGGGAGCAGTGGAAGCAGCAGAGAATAGCAGCGGGGAAGAGGAAGTGGGGGAAGCAGTGAGAGGAAGTTTTCAAGATATTTGTTTGGGGACGTTCTTAGTGTGCCTTCTTTATGCATTGTGTTTTAGCCTTTCTCTGCTTAAAAACAAGGACACAAGTCGATAAACAGATGGGTTATGGATGCTTCTTTCGTTTTTTGATCAGCATGGGATGGTAAACAGCGCCGGTCAAACTTGTAAGGAGAGTTTCCATAGATTTGATAAGTATCTCAACTTCTGTAATTCAATCATCTTGAGAATTCTGATCCCGGTGCTTGTGGTTGGGCATATGGTATGAAAATATTTGATCTCAAAGAGTGAAAGAAGAGAAACGTCATGGGAATATATCACCGATAGCAGGAAATGAACGAGGATAGGACATTGTGGATAGTCGGCTGTCTTACTCCCTGGATTGGTCACTTTCTACAATCTGTCTAAATAGTTCAATCAGAGGTGGCATCTGTTTAGACTCGGCTATGATCCAGCACTCAACCGGACAGAAATGGACAATGCAGCAGTCATTCGTTACAATGGACACTGTAAACCATGGTTGGATTTGGCAGTCTCCAACTATTTTGTAAATCTACGATCAGTCTTGAGTGTATGCATAATAACCCAATCAAAGAGAAGGAACTTTGCCATGCAATTACATTTCAATTTAACGTTCCTGAGAATTGCCGACACAGTCTCACAGGTTAGAGAACTGTCCTCCAATGGAAGATGGCATGAAGTGTTAGTCCACATTAACAAAGCGAAGTGAGCAGGAATTGAAATCACTGAGCCTTCCATGATTAATTCTGTTGTCAAAGCGTCGTCAAAGCGTCTTTCAAAGGTATCCAATAAACAAGGGAAGTCCATCCATGCTTGTGTGCTCAAGCAGGGTCTCGACACATTCTCTTCCATCAGCAATTCTGTCATGGATTCGTACATGAAGTGCAAGGACTTGGAATCCGCGTTGGGCGCCTTCGGGTCAATGCAAAGCATGGACTCCGTGTTGCAGAATGTGCTCACTCGCAGGTTTCTTCATCAGGGAAATTTGGGATGAAGGTTGTCATGATTTTGGCGAGCCCAAGTTGATGGATTCGAACCCAATGTCTCCACTTTGGTACTGGTTCTCCAGGCGCATATGTGGATGTTGATATGGAGCGAGCAGATGGACTTTCATACGCTCTTGAAGTTCATCAACGAGTGGAGTGGGCACATTGATCTCGATTCAATCTTAGGAATGCAGAGACATTATGCAAATGTGCAGGGATGGTTTGTTCAAAACAGAGATGAGCATGAAAAGGCACTAGGTTTCAGGATGTGCCCGGACAAGATATGATGAAGTATGATCACCTGACTTAATGTGAAAAACATCGGATCAGCATTTAAATTAGGGGGAAAATCTCTCCTTCCCCGCCAATGAGGTGTGTTGAGGCCATCAAATTTATCAGTAAAGGATGTATCATTGAGCCCAATTAAGTATGGAGATAACATGTTCCATTTTCTTTTCTCAGAGAGGGATAATTGAGGCAAGTCCTGATGAATGAAGACATGAAGCAAAATGAAATTGATTCAACACAAGAAGGGTGTATTGTTCCTAAATTAGTCCAATTCAAGTTTGAAATGCAAGTAACATGTCCCATCTCTTGTAGGACAAGGCGCACATCAACTGTGGGAGCGACGCCTTCTACCAAGTTGGCATGCTAAGTCCATCCATTTTGTTGTAAAGGATGTATATCGTTCCTAAAATGATTTCTAGTCAGGTGTGGAAATAACATGCCCAGTCTTCTACATGTCTCTTTGAGAAGAGCATTTGAAAAGAGCAAGAGTTGAACTTTGTGGATTATCGTATGCAGTAAAGAAATGTTTTTCATAAATAAAATCAAGGCCATAGAAGCATTTTTCAAGCAATCCTGTCACTTTAGGTGATTTATGTCATGCATATCATGCATATATCCTTCATAATATTTTCCCAACATGTGTCGTCGTCATTCTTAATAGGAAATATCATACCCGAAGAACAAAAACACGTGAAGGGTAAATTGTATCGAAACCAGTTGCTGATTTTGATACTGTTTCCGACGTGATTCTCTTTTCCTTTGATTTGGATTACATCAAACACTTGTAAGAGGTGTGGTACTATTCTGATTAGTCGTTGTGTTAACGGGTACTGATGATTATAACACAAGCTTGTAGGATTTTTTTAGTAGGAAATGACAATGATAGTAGATGTTCCAATTAAAAAAGCTAGCATAAATCGAGAAAGGGAAACAAATTACTCGTACTTGGAGCTGTTCGCAAGGTGATATGCTTCTTTTTTGGATCATAACCATGAGGAGAAGGAGAGAGCGCCGGGGGGGGGGGGGGGGGGGGGGGGGGGGGGGGTGGGTGGGGGGTGGGGGTGGGGTGGTGTGGTGGGGTGGTGTTGAGGATTTCTAACTTGACAGTACCATTTGCTTTGTATCATCTATGTATGATGAGTTGCCGAGAGATTGTCTCCCCTCTGGTTAACAGAACTTGTTCTTCACATGCAGAGTCTTGACCGTATAAGTATGTCAGCTTTTGGAAGGTACAAATGCTCAATACTAGACGCGCAAGCTAGGTTGCTGTTAGACACGCTGGGGAAGAGTATTGAGTCTGCTTTGGTGTATCCTCGAGCATTAGTAGCTGAGCCATGGCAGGCATCCAGTGAAATGTTTCCTGGAATTGATCCTTGTAGGAGATATGCAAAGATCAATTTGTTGGAGATATGCGAGATATGCAAAGATCAATTTGGGATCATAATTGATCTATAGTATTGTTTCAAAAATCAATTTAGAATTAGATTTGATTTTATTTGATTTCATGTATTGGGTCTTATTTCTTCTTTAGTTATATATCAATTGTATTATAAATAGGAGTGGATTCTTGTAAAGGACAATTCATTCAATACAGAATACAGATTTCTCCCAAGTCTCTCCCTTTTCTTTCATTTTGTAACGATCCTGAAGCTCTTGCCGTAGAACTGGCACTTGTCCCAACTGTATACTTATCTTCATTTTGATTTTTGCGCTTAGATCTCCTTGTTGTGACATGGAAGTTTGAAATGCAGATCTTCTGGCTGTGTTCTTGCCATGGCTTGAGGCCGTTATTTGGATGATCATCTTCATGTCTGGTTTCTAAACTGAAATTCCTTTATGGGCACTGTGATGGTGAAATTTAGTTACAAAAGATGTAGGACAAATAAGCTCTTCAATTAAAGAAACGTAGCTTTTGCTGAAAAAGTGGTTGCCCAGATATCTTTTAGCTTTCAAATGATGCTACGTAGGAAATATATCAAGATCATCATTCGATGCATGAAATAAATGACTATGACATATTCTTGCTTAGAGTTGTCTTAAGGTTGCATTCACTTTCAAAGGCGATGCATTTGTCGTGTACCCTGCTGCTGTCTCCTCCACATGTTATCGACCTTTTCTTCAATCTAGACTATGGCAATTGATTTCAGCTGAAACAAAGTAACGATAGTATATATGTTTCAGACTGTCAAAAGTGTCTCGCAGGCTTATGTTGATGCAGTTCTTGATCTGGCTTGACATTTTATCACCAATTTCATTCAACCTTTTCTTGATGCAGTTCTTGATCTGGCTTATGCTGTCTCCTCCCCTTTTTCAGACCAGTCTATGGCAATTGACTTCAGTTGAAATAAAGATATGATAGTATCCATAGATCAGACTGTCATAGGTGTCTCGCAGGCTTATGTTGATGCAGTTCTTGATCTGGCTTCACATTTTAAAATTGTTCCCAAACCACAAGAACATAACTAAAATCAAAAAGCGCCAGCAGCGAATTCAATTCAGGCATAATCAGAGAGAAAAACGCGCCGCGTTGATGAATCGACACTACACGATTCGCAAAACCCCCTCCCCCCAAGCCACAGCCATTAGCCCGACAATTACCAAATGAATTTGAGCCATGAATCTACTCTAGACCGTCTCCAACCCATATTAAATTAACCCCAAGAAAACCCGATTAAAAAGCGCAGCTTGACCTGCAGAAACCACCGCCTCCGACCCAATCCGTAACGGACTACCAGATAAACAAATCTGAGGAATTCCTCTCTGCACAACCGACCCAGGCAACAAATATTTTTTTGAAAATAAAAAAGAAAATGCAATGAAAAGGCATTCGGGTAATCTAGCATAGTGAAGTCCCCAAATCCATTTAATCTCTCTCACACATTTTACTTAGATTTTTAATCGACCCATTAAAAGCTGATTAGGTCTCGTGGTGGTGCTCGGTCTTGATTGATGGCGCCATGAGGATGGATGGTCTCGACGTGATGTGACTCCGTGGGTTGGTGCTCGTGCGGCTCTCAATGAATCCAGTCAACAATTGAATCTCTCTGTGAAGCTTCACTGAGTTTGCCGCTGGCCAAAAAAGCACCCAAAGTACAAGTTTTTCCCCCTACCCTGGGGAATTTCTCATACCACCGTGTCAAACAGATTACCTGATCTAGTCTTTTTGTTATTAATTGTGGATATATGTTATGACGGTTATCTTTCAATGTTAGTGATTTCTTTTGGCTAGATTGTTTTTCTAGATGTTGTTTGTGAGTTGTCACACACAATTTATATTTTAACGGTGGATATAATTTGAGATTTTTTATGGTATAAACCTTAAAAAAGAATTGGGTATTTTGAGTTGACTTGATTAACTATGGTCTTTAGAATAGTTTGCAATTTTGGGAATGCGAAAATTCATTTGTTGCTTCTTTGTTCCTTGTACACACGAGCGATGTGATACTCAGAATTAGAGTTGATTTTGAGGTCAAGGATGGAGGATTGGAGAGGGAAGATTAGAGGATTTAAGGTGATTTGGCAAGCAGGTCAAGAAAATATCTGCATCTCATGTAGATTGGGAGCATGTCAAGAAAATATATGCATCTCTTGTAGATTAGAAGAGACTTGAAGATCTATGTAGCAATTCTTGTTTTTATATATATGCGTGTGTGAAGCTCGAGATGTGATATGTATAGCCCCATATTTGAGGTTGATGAGCCATCGCAAATTCATAGGAGAACAGCACCAAGGAAGGATATGATCGGATGGAACTTTAACTCGAAGAAAAAAAGGGTGAGCCAAGTGAGTCCAATTGGGGGGATGATATTGAGCGTGTGAAAGCCCACAACTTAGTGATAGTGACAGCAGCGGCGCCAAGTCTTGGGGCCAGTATAGGTAGGGGTGAGTGGTTCCCGCTTCCGGTTCGGTTCCATTTGGAACCTGGAACCTATCCTCGGGTACAGATTCCTTAATTTTTGGAACCTGGAACTTACCCGTTAAAACCAAGAACCTAGAACCTACCCTGTCACAGGTTCCGGGGTTGGTTCCAAGTTCCAACAGGTTTTTTTTTTTTTTTTCATTTTCGTAGTTAACGCGAATATTCGGAAGCCGAAATAATTCAATAGTTGGCCCTCCATTTTCAATACCTGCCAAAACACAGCAATATAAATTTTTTACATCCGAACAGACAACTAAATTCATAGTTTTCTAGAGAAAACATTGTCTAATGTATAATTTGGTGATGTTTCATAATAATAACTACGGGCATGTTGTATGAGCATAGGCTTGGCATTTCGCTCTTGATTTGAGTGGGCAAGAAGTGGGTGCCACATCGAGCAAAAACTTGTGTTGGCAGTCGCTGGAGCATCGAAAAAATACAAGAGCTGAACAGAATTGAAAAAAGAAAGAAAGAAATGAAATAATAGAGAACCGGTCGTCAGAGAAGAAGCTCAATGAGCTCGTCTCTAAGAACCGGTCGTCGGAGAAGAAGCTCAACGCGAGCAGCATCTTGCCCCTGTTCGACGACTTCAAGCTCGCGTCGTTGAGCTCGACCCACTTCGCCCAAGCCCTCCACTACGCCTTACGATCCGTGAGGCACTTCGCAAAAGCCATGGCTCGCGAGATGGAGGCGGCGAACTGGAACCTCGACGAGGCCATCCCATTCATCAAGCCGCAAGCGAGGTTCGCGAAGCCCGGCCACCGGCACTTCGCCATCGAATCGTTCGAGGCCAGATCGATCTTCGAGGGCTTCAACTTCCCCGACGGAGGAAGACCTGGGTTTTGGCGGAGGCGGTGGCAGTGGCGGTTTGGAGCAACAACGGCCTGGACGGCCGAGCGAGTGGCGGCAAGAGGTGGTGACGGTGGCTTGGGGACGGCGGCGGTGGCTCACAGTGGCGAGGGGCGGCGCAGACGGCGCGACAGCTCGTCAGGCTCAACGGCGAGACAGCTTGTCGGAGGAGCAGTGGGTGGTGGTGGTTCGGTGGCCAAGAGGTGGTGGTGAGTAGGGCGTGGGGCGGCGGTGTGGTGGTGGGTGAAGCAGCAGCCAGCAAGAGGAGGAGGAAGAAGAAAAAGAAAAAGAAGAAGAAGAAGAAGGGGTAGGGTTTCGGCCGAGAGTGGGGGAAAGAGAAGAGAGAGAGAGAAGAAAAGAAAAAAGTTGGGGGGGCAGGAAGTGACGTGACCAGGGAAAAGGGGGAGAAAAGAAAGAGAGAGAGAGAGAGAAAAGAAAGGGAAGGGGGGGGGGGGGAAGAATCCGCAGAGGGGGGGAAATCTTGCGGGGGCGACGTTAGGGTTTTTTTTTTTTTTTAATTATGACCGGTTCCGGTTCCGGTTTCCGGTTCCCTTTTTCTAGGAACCGGAACCGGAACCGGAAATGCTGGTTCCCAGAAAAAGGGAATTGGGAACCAGAACCGGTCTCTTTAGAACCGGGAACCGAACCGGACCCTCTCCGGTTTGGTTCTCGGTTCCCAGTTACTCGGAAACCGTGCTCACCCCTAAGTATAGGTGGGTGACTTCGGAAGCAGTACCAATGGCCATGACTAAGTCTAATATCGTTGCCAAAT
The DNA here is from genome assembly GCA_019915185.1 of Eucalyptus camaldulensis. Classification (NCBI taxonomy): domain Eukaryota; kingdom Viridiplantae; phylum Streptophyta; class Magnoliopsida; order Myrtales; family Myrtaceae; genus Eucalyptus; species Eucalyptus camaldulensis. Next base: position 1,675,688 of record JAHSVA010000014.1, read on the forward strand.
TCGCTCATGGTGGCGGCGGCGGCAGCATTAAATCACAGTACGGTAGCTCAATTTGTCCTTTTACTCTCATTTTCATCTTCTCCACGCTGTAAACAAGGCTTTGCTTATGGTGCCTAGAAGACAATGTTGAATTCCATCGGTTCATTTTCATCATAATACAACACAAAGCATCTTGAGTTACAACATCTCAATGATAATTACATGAAATAACTATATTCATAATCAAATTCACATTGGACACATTCATTAATGTGTCATGCAACACGACGCTCCACGTCTAAAATATGAATTTTCACACATTTAATTACCCTTCTCGCCTAATTTGAACTTTGATTTAGCAAGACGGGCATTTCATCTTCAATCGAACAGAATAAACTAATAGTACATATTCTAATCAATCTCCATTGTGGAAATGGCTTCATTGATCTCCTGAAGTTTCTTCCTTCTTTGCCTTGTCAATGCAACGCATCACTGCAAGCACAGCAACATTCCCCATCATCATCACATTAAAGCTACCATTTGGACTATTATACAATCTCTATATGAAAGGTGTTGAAACGTATACACCTCATATATATAGTTTTTCCCTTTCTTTCCCTAGGATAGAAATAGATTTATTTTAAAAAACCAAGGAAATGAAAACATTAAAATGAAAGATCAACCAGATGGGCGAAGGAACTGCCAACATCCTAAAGTCCATTAATCCTGGCAAATATAATCATGTATATAAAGCAGAGACAGCTGCTTATCCAATGTGCACTACATTACTTCGTATGTTTCAGGCTATTAGCTCTTGAAAACACTCGCGAGTGGATTGTCATGTCATCCGCTGAACCACCATTTGCATAAGAAGCTTATCAACTTCCACAAGTTCTTGAATGTTCTACATGTCACGTTGGGATTGTCCACTAACCAACCCCGAGTTACTTTAAAGAACTCAAGATCCGTCTATTGCATAATTAGACTGACTGGAGTACAGTTAGAGCAAGAATGCAGTTGACTCAACAGTATGAAAGCCATTAACCATTTGATCCCAATCGCATGAAACGGGGCCTCTAAGTACAATTCTCAAACAATGAATGAACAAATAAATGAAATGAGGAACAAGGAGAAAATAACCTGAATAGCCGATGTATGTGCAAGAACTGGTCCATCTGGCTTATAGAGAGAGACAAGTTGACCAGATGAATTCAAAACCACAGTCATGAACGTTTCCATTATGGACTCTTCTTCGAAAGTAGGGCAAGATGTAGTTCCTGTGAAGAATGCAAGTCAGGGAAAACGGAATGCTTTTCAACAAGAGTTTTCTCCTCTCTTTGTCAACAGGTTCTTTATCCAACTTTTCACCCTCAAGTTCCTCAGAGAACATCACCATTCTTCCTTCATCATTCAAAGAAACCACCGGGATATGCACTACTAGGTTCAAAACAACAAAATTTTTCAAGTGATCATCCGGGAAGTGACATGAAATGCCCAGAAGAATAGAGGAAAAGGAAACACATAGCATCACTATGAGGATGCAATCTTTGGTACCACACTGAAAGAATATCAAAAGTGAGAGCGTAAACAAGGCATGACAGATCAGCAAAAGAAAAGGAAAAAGCCTTTTGAATGTTCATCAAATGAAAAATCATTGTTAGTAGCTAGATCTTCCTTAAATCATACGTTTCAACCTGAAATTATTGCACTGGAAACCCAAACATCTAGGACAATGTTCAATAGAATCACGAAACTTCAAGAATTTTCAATGAAGCCCTTTAACTTCTTAAGAGATTGCATGAGCAGTTAGTTTGTATAAGACTGGTGCTCTTATCTATCTCATTGAAGAATAGAGCATTATTCAATTGGGTCTTCCTTTATTGGTAGAAAAATGAGAAACCATGAAATGTTTAACGTCAATGGCTTTCCAGGTCAGATTCGAATCAGGCTAAGAGCACAAAGGAAGATTTTGTTGATCACCATAGACTTTAGCAAAGGCAAGTGGGATAATTACGACTCTTTCCTTCCTTAGGTGATTCTTATTGCTTTTCTCTGTCAGCAACTTGTACCAAGTATCTCTTTGAAATGCAAATCAGTTGAGCTAGAGTCCATTCATAAGCAAATCACTTAAGAATTTATTAAGCTAGAGCTATCTGACATTCATAAGGGTTGGAAATGGTGATCCATTTTCTAGAATTTTTGCTAAACTTCTAAAATTCCCTAGATGAAGTTTCTGGAAGAAAGAGAAAAATGTAGAAGCATATGTGTAGATCTCTCTAGAAGAAGAGAGGATAAACTATAATCTAGAACTCTCTAGATTAAGCCTAAGTGGACAACATTCTACACAAATCTACAATGTTGGTAGAGCACCCTATAAATAGGAAAGAGGGGAGAGCATAGTAGAACAACAAATGTAAGAAAGTGAGAGGAGCTACTCCATATCATAAAGCCTCAACCAACACTTCCTTCAACTATTGTAAAATTATTTTATCCAACTAATGAAACTATTTCCCATATCCCATGTTCTTTGTCCTTCAATTATCCTAGTCTATCCCTTGTCCATCAACTACAAATTATATCACACACTTGCACACCACGTCACTAATCAAAAACTATCATCAATACCAAAATCATACTTCCGCAGCGCACACATCCAAATTTTTTTTTAACAATAAGCAAGTCACACATCTTTTGCAATCATAGACAACTGCAATTTGGAGCAAAATCACAAGATGGTAGAATAGGCTACACAAGAAAAAGAAAGCCAAAAATCAAGTTAAACAAAAATGTCAGCATCTAAATTGTGAAGGATGAAATATCTTACAATGAGAAAATGCAGCAACCGCTGAAGCAAAGCAGCATCAAGTCAATATATATTCTGCAACACATGAAAAATAAATGTAAGCAAGAACATTTTGAGGCAACATGTATGGTATTTATTGAAGTAGCTCTCCCAGCAAAAAGTTGCCCCCAGTCACAAGGTCCAAAGATTAATGCAGCTAAAGAGAAAACCCTGCACTCTATCCTAAATTACGCATCATAACATCTGGCATGAAGTATTACCAGGTACGCCATCCAAGCTGCTTTTCCTTTGATCAGGGATAGCTCCTTCAGATCAATCATCCCAGAGCTGCAATAACCAAATGATTACTGATTCCAGCACATGAATATTAACCAGCACATGACCCAAAAGGGTATTAAAACATAAAATCGTTTTAAGAAACTGGAATATAATTGTCCGGGAATTAAATGACACAATGACAAGTGCCCAAGGAAGACAAGAAAGCACAAATTATGTACTTGAGGGAAACCTCACGACCAATTTAGTAAGGTATGTAGTATTAACTCTAACAGCATCCTTCGATGATAATTTACTACCTTTGAACCTATGGGTTATTTTGTGACACAAATTGATCATAAGAGAATATATGGGGATCTGGACTTGGTAGAACCTATAGGAACCCTCCTTCCAAGTGTACTCACAAGGTATCTGCAACTAAATTGTAGATGTTCAGAGCCAATATCTCCATGAAGTGTAGGTTACACTGAAAAAGTGAATGGTCTTTCCTCCCCCTTCCCTTCAGGAACAAACTAGCATTTGAGTTTGAATGCTTGGAAAAACGCTAGGAAAGCCAGAGCAAAGAAATATCAATGTTTTCCTGTAACCAAGAGCAAGTTTACTCTTCACATAATCTCTATCCCGAATATAAGTCTAAGTGACAACAAACCCCTTAACTTCTGTGGCTTTCAGTAAACTTTCCAAAGAGTTATCCCACTTTTTTTATTTGAGAGTTAGCAGCAGGCTTTACAGGGGCAAGATTGGTGCTACTCCATATAATCTGTGTAGACTTATCGCTACATGATCAAGTGACTTCCTGAAATTTTGCTTCAACCAAAGAGTGACATTACTTGCCTATTTAGTAGACCCAATGGAATTTTCCATACTGAAAACAATAAAAAAGTTCAGTCAAAATAGTCACGGGCACAAGGTGTATACGGTTTAGAATTTTATGCCTTTCATATATAATAGCAAGATGCCCACAAATATACAGATGGCATACAACAAGGTATTGTTAATAGCATATCACCCTTCCGCTGAAGAAACAGGAGAAAAATAAAAGATTCAAGAAGTCAAAGCAAGCTGAAAAAAAAAATGGAACTTTACCAATTTCACATGCCTTAATAAAGAGTCAAAAAGTTGCTTGGATGTCACTGGTGCTACCTCAGCAGGCCCACCTGGCCTCACGACTGGTAGCATCCTCTCATATGAAGGAGAGGGCATATGGAACCGCTGAAGATAACACACGGTCACATGCCAGCGTCAAACAAACCCTAGTAAAAAGAAAAGCGATTGAGTGGTCCATGGCTGCTTACCTATTCTGCCTCCATCTGGCGAATCAACAGAAGGAGTCATGACTTCCATTTTTATAGCAGCCAACATTGTCCGTGGAAAATATGATTGCGGATGTTTTAATTAAATGTACTCGCAAAAGAGCAAACCCTATAAGCTTTCACAAGAATAACAATTAATGTCCACCTTAAATGATTCAACCGCATGCCAAAATTAAACATCGAAACAAATATAAAGGAAGAGATAGAAACTATATGTTGGTTCAGCTACAAGTAAATACATATGCAACTACTTTGAACATGCTGAACTGCAGGAGTGCCTCGGCATATGCATCACGTCTACACAAGAGACTGAAAAGGGGAAAAACTCACGGTGGAACCAATCTTTGCCAGCGCAGACCCATCAGAGGATGCAACAGTCCCTGTATTATCAATGCTAAGCAATCATAGGAGGCATACAACCTGCGGGGGCTAGATGAAGGAAGGGAAAACAAATCACCAGATAAACAAAAAGCTAAACAAACTCACGGAGGGACACAATAGTTTCTCTGGCTTTTTTCAGGGGTCTGGCATCGGGCCGTATCGATTCGGAGAGATGCCGCTCATAGTAGCGAAGAGGGAAGAGGCGTCTGAAAGCAGTGACCTCCATCTCCGACGACCAATCTCCAACAGCATTCGGCGTCCCCATTTCTATGGCTATCTACAGATGGTGATTTCCAGCAAGGAGAACCGAGAAATAAAACAAACACCAATCTTCGAAGTAACCCGGCTGTTACCTGTAAGTTCGAAGCCCAGCTCCGGTAGCGAGGGGGGCAGGTTAAAAGTGGATTTGATTAAGCATTCTCAAGAGGTTTTCAACCTCCGAAGCCATTGGGAAAATGCTAAACTGTGTGTCAATTATCTTGAAATAGTAGCCAGTATTGAAAAGGCTAAAAGTCCGATATTGATAGGGACTAGCTTTGAGCTTTTTGGGCAAATGCTAAAACTTATTTTTTTCTTTCAAAACGATCTTCACTCATTTTTCAAATTTTTGATTTTGCTCTTGTTATTATTTTTCTAAATGCCAAAATAATGCTAAAAAATCAAATATATATAAATGCTAAAAAAGTTAAATCTATTTTGGTCTTTAAAAAATATTTATATATTTGATTTTTTTAGTATTGTCAAAATTTATATTTGAAAAGTTGCACACATTAATTTTTTCAATTCTGAACAAATAAAAATTAAAAATTCCGACAAAAGATTTGGTCTTTTTTATAAAAAAAAAAATTATATATATATGTATTCGATTTTTTTAGCATTATTTTCAAATTTATATTTAAAAAGTTGCATACATTATTTTTTTAATTTTAAAAAGTTACATACATTATTTTTTCAATTTTAAGCAAATAAAATTATAAAAAATTAATATGCATCATTTAAAGGGTTTTTCAAATGTGTTTTCTACCAAACGGTATTTCTCTTAAAGTTGCTTCTCAAAGCATAGTTTATCAAATGACCTTTACATTTGCCTAAAGTTTTTTAGACTAAACTATTTTGCATTTTTCTAATAAGCTTTCAAAATACTAAACCAAACGCACTTTAAGAGCAAGAGCGAGGTCGGCGCGAGCAGGGTAAAGAGGCTTGCAGAACAAGATGATGGTGAGGCAAAATCGACTACCAAATTCTCTCTCTCTCTCCCCCCCCCCCCCTTTTAATTTTAGTGGAAGTCACAAATAATGGTGAGCTTTTACAAAATATATTCATCAAATTGAATTTTCTTCTCTGACCAAAAAACAAGTTAGTGCTTTCGCATCATACACATGTGGGCCGAAATGCTGACGTGATTTTTCATTGATTAGTTTAAAGGAAAATTCTAAATAATGACATGAAGTATTATCATTTTCTCAAATAAATTTCCAAAGTGGACGTTGTTTCAAATTAAGGCCTGAAGTGGTCAAATCGTCTCAAATAAGAACCTGAAATGGAACTTGTTTCAAATAAGGACCCAAAATAAGTATATTCGTCTAAAAAAAGAGGTTTAACCTCTCTGGTTGAAGGGCATTTTCATCTTTTATCTTTCAATTTTTTTTCTTTTTTCTTTTTCCCTCTTCCCTTCGTTAGCCATGGTGAAAGGAAGTTGAACTCAGGTGAGGGCAAGGTTGCCCTCGCCAGTGTCGGGGGAGGGCAGCCCTGGCTAGTGTTGGATGAGGGTCGCCCTTGCCAGACTCAAGTAACACCCTTGCCAACCCAAGCGAGGGCTACCCTCGCTCGGCTTAGGTGAGGGTTGCCCTGGTCCAACGCAGGCAAGGGTCGCCCTCATTGGATCTAGCGAGGGCTACTCTCGCTTGACGTTAGTGAGGGCGACCTTCATCGAGCGTCAACAACCTTGTCCAAAGTACCCCTTCTCTAATTGCTGAAAAAGTCAGCCTCGGTCAAAGACCCTTATTTGAGACGATTTGGTTACTTCAAGCTTTTATTTGAAACAATATCCACTTTAAATCTTTATTTTAAAAACCTAGGGCACTTCATACCCTTTTTTGAAATTTTCCTTTAATTTAATTACAGTTGTGGAAAGGAAAGGGTGGAAAAATTACAATAGTAATTAAAAAAAAAAAACTTAGAGAGAGAGAGAGAGAGAGAGAGAGAGAGAGAGAGAGAGAGAGAGAGAGAGAGGGTTGTCCAAACAGTGGCAAGGGCCGGCAACCCTCATCGACTAAGGTGAACCGACAATGTTGTCACCAATTGAGTTGAACTTTTTTTTTTTTTTTTTTTGCTAAAGAAAGAAGGGCAAATACCACAAAAGCCCCAAATTAGGTCAATTGTGACATAAATACTTCGAATTTTTTTTCATATCTCACAAGGTTATAAACTTATTCATTATAACAAAATAACTCCCAAATTTTTTTGTCAAGAAAAAGAATCTTGAACCTATATTATTTATTTCAGTTTTATCCAAGGTATATTTATCACGTTAGTATAAGATTGGAATTCGTTATGTTATAAATTTTTTTAGGTATTTATGTCACAATTGGCAAATTTAAGATTTTCTTTTTATGATTTTAACCTAAAAAAGAATTGGACCCAATTAACTATGGTCTTTGGAATAGTTTGAAATTTTGGGAACGTGGAAGTTCATTTGCTACTTCTTTGTTCCTTGTACCCACAAGCAACAAAAGACTTATAGAATTAGAGTTGATTTTGAAGTCAAGGATGGAAGATCGGAGAGTGAAGATCTGAGGATTTAAGGTGATTTGAAAATTAGGTCAAGAGAATCTATGCATCTCATGTAGATTGGGAGGGACTCGAAGATCTAGATGGCCATTTTTGTTGTTCTTTCTTGATTTATGCAGCTCACATTTCTTAAAGATTTGCGCGCAAAGTCACTTTGGGCGAGGGTTGTTGAGGAGTCCACGTGAGCTTATGTCACCGCCATCGGCAACCATACTGTTGCCTATACTCTTTTTTCTCTATCTACATATGTGTGAATGCATGGGCATTTTTATGTTCAGTGATGGAGGTGTGCTATTTGAACAATGGATATCCATCCATGAGCACCTACTACTGCTAAGGCATGAACTTGAACTAGGAGATCAAAAGATAGGCCTAGGATCTCGTACAATGGAATCACGATTATGGACCTGAACGAATCCATTAGCATGAAACATTTTTTTTATCCCTCATTTTGGAAGAAATAAAGGTATTTACATGCTTAAAACTCAAAATACTAGACCTGCTTTGGGAGAGGAAATGCGGGATAAAGCTCAAGGACTTTGAAAAAGTGGTTTTCGAATCCACCCTTGTTGTCAAATGACACGTGGCAACTAAGTACTCATGTATTTCCTTTTTTTTAAAATAATTTTAATTTTATTAATTTTTAATCTAATTTAATTTAAATTTAACTTGCATTTTAACGAAAATATCTCTAATTAGCCGAAAATTGGTTAGCGTTGATGGAACTCCCTTGCCCTACACCCCTGCTGTACACCTTCCACAAATTTGAGAGCCATGAAAAGACAAGGTAAGACAATTGCTAATTGATTTATCGTTGCTATTAGTTTATCCATTTAATTTGACTATATCAGTCGCAATCGGTAGTCATAATTGGTGGCGGGACGATTGGATTTCCCTAATGGCTACTAGCCAAAATCCAATCGGTCCAATCGTCCGACCGATTGTGACCCCCATTTGGCCATTGAAGTCTGATTGGATGCGACAATATAATCAACCTAAAACGGAGCGTCCTATAAATGCGAGTGAGTCGCAACCCTCCTAATCATTATTGTCTGTCCTTTCTGGTCTACACACGAATAAAAAAGACTAGAGAGAGAATCAATCTTTACCCAAAAAAGGACTGGAGAGAGGCGCGCGCTCGTGTTGCTCCTACCCTCGTCTGCACTCATCGACTTCGCAGCTCCAGCCCGTGAGCGACGACGACGGCACTGCCCCCTCTCTCCCGACGCCTGCTGCTCACCGCCGCCGCCTTCTTTCTTCCGACGAGCTACTTTGCTGTCCAAGCCGCGACGACCACCTCCGACTAGCGACGGCGACCCACTCCCGACGCCTGCTGCTCGCCGCCGCCGACTCCTTTCTTCCGACGAGCTGCTTTGCTGTCCAAGCTGCGACAACCACCTCCGACGGCACTGCCCTCTCCTCCCGCCAAACCTTCTCTCTCAAAAAGAAAAGGAAAAAAAAAAAAGAAAAAGAAAAAAGATCCTCCCTCAAATTTGGGATTCTGAAGCTGAGAGCCTCTTCTGTGCTGCATTTCTTTCCTAGGACTTGATTTCTTTTGTTCTCTTTTTTCGCTTCGCCCGGCCCGGCGGGAGGCCATTGTGTCCATTGCCGAACCCAACGAGCTGCCGCTCCCCACCCTCCAACTGCCGGAGACGACGCGGGTGCTCTCTGTCCCAAGCCGCTGCTGTTGCATCATGATCTCGAGCCTGTTTTCGTTCGGTCGGCGTCCCTCGTGGCTTCGTCTTGCATCGCTACCCCCGGCCGAAAGTCACTACCGAGACGAGATGAGACGAGCCGTTTCACAAACCGCAGCGTGCACCTCGCCGAACCACCACCGTGGCCATCCTTTGCCAGGGAGCACCGTACCGGTCATCCGTCTCGCCGATTCCGATGAAGTCCATCCTGTGAATTTAGGTAAATCTCGTCCGAATTTGTTTGTGTTTTTGCATGTGATTGTTCACTCTGAGCAGAAATCCTCTTCGCTAAATCTATTTGCACACACCTTCAGCTGCTGGATGATCTTTTTTCGTGTCTGTGTAACATACAATATATTCCCGAGGATCTCCGTCTTCATTGGAATATCGGTCATCTGTGTGTGTACTGCCGTGGAAGCATTCCAAAAACCTCAGCTCACTTCTTAGCCAGGCCACGCCACACCAAGTTACCACCCTTTTTTTTCTCTTCTGGGGGGAGAGGGAGCCTAGATACTGCATACTCAAAAGCCAGAGCACCAGATGTTCAGTACGATGTGTTCTTGAGTTTTAGTGGAGATGATACTCGTTATAACTTCACGGGCTTCGTCCATGAAGCCTTGGTAAGAGCCAAACTCCGCGTATTCTTGGACCAAGATGAAATCGCAGTGGGCGATGAAATTGATGAGAGCCTTCTACAAGCTATCGACAACTCTCATATCTACGTACCCATCATCTCTCAAACTTATCCTGACCGCAAAGGTGTCTCATCGAACTTCAACGCATGATGAACAATGTGTCTGAGTCAAATGGCAAAAAAAAGATTTTCCCCATCTTTTATAAAGTGGAACCTAGAGATGTTGAACATCGGCCTCCACACACGGAGAATCTTTCCTCGGAAATCGAACCTGGGGCGTTTGAGGCTCTAGCAAAGGTTGGTAAAATCAAGGGATGGAAGGTCGAGGAGCAACAAAGGTAAAACTAACTTTAAGATGCCCGCCTAATTCTTCCTTTTTTGGTTTTTTGTTTTAGGGGATAAAACATTGCCCTATCAAATTGCTACTCCTATTGAACTTTACATCCTCTAATCGAGACATCTTCCCTAATATTTCAGTTTTTATAGCCATTGCTGGCGCTAGGGAACTTGTTACGGGTTTTTGGGTTATATAATTTGTCATCACCAAATTGCAGTGTTCAATGGATGACCTTGAATTTGTATGCATTTTGTCCCTATTACAAGTGCTGAAAATCTTTTCCCAAGCTTAGCTATAAATGCCAAAATTTTGCTTGGGCACCACATGGTAGCCACTTGGTAATTTCAGCCGTCGTGTGGACTACTGCCAAATAGAAAAAGGCATCCGATGAATTGAATTCTACTAAATTAGCCTATACTGATTATTCAGTGTATTTAGATATTGTTTGTAACCACATGCAATGTGTGGGTATGAATTAAATCTAGTCAACTAATGAAAATGCTTTTGTGTATGGTAGCCAAGCAAAAATTGTCGATTTGGTCGTTCAAAAGGTTTTGGAGGAGCTAGGCAGAAAAGATGAGTCACAGACTGTGCATCCGATTGAGCTTGATGACTTGACACAGTCACTTGAAGACTCTTATAACCGTGTAGTGATGGTACCATATCTTCTTCTTCGTTAGTATACAATTGATGCATGTGAATGCACGGATTTGAAATTTGATATGTTCTAAACTCAGCTTGATGCTATAATTTGGTGAAACTACACAGATTGCAAGAAGTTAAATGTTATTCCGAAATTTACGCGGACAAAAATATATTTTCCAATCAATTATTGTTCCTTCAACACGTTCTTTTTAATTGGAAATGTTGTTTCCTATAAATGAAATAAGTACACAAATAAAAGTCTTGTAAACTGTCATTTTTAAATTTATTTCTTGCTGTATAATTCGTTGTTGTACATTGTGTGATGCGATGAGTGTTTATTTTCCTTTTTTTATGTCATGCTATTTGCAATAATCACCCTTTTGAACATTCACATTGTTGTGTACTAGCCTGCAGATTTCGAAAATGGTATAGCTTATCCACTACCTTCTCTAGTTTTTCAGTCTGCATGACCGTCAAATGTTACCTAAAACCTTGTTGTCCTAAAGCATTAGGACAGGAGGCTATTCTCCAGAGATTGATTAGCAAACGCATGGCTTTGTTAAAGCTCGACAAATTCTCCAACCCCATTCCGCCTCCCGTTTTCTGCCTTTGCAAGTTCCTCCCATCTTCTCCAGCGCACTCAAGTTCCATTTTAGAATTTTCCCACAAAAAAAAAAAAAATCTGATTTTTCACTTGATTGCCCTGAAAACAAAGACTAGAGTTTTAAGACGCGTTTGGTAACGTTTCTATTAAAAAACTATTTCGGGGAACAAAAAAAAAAATGTTTCTGTTCCGGGGAACAATTTTTGACCAGAAACACGCGTTTGGTAAACTTGTTCCGAGAATAAAAAATGAATAGAAACACGTTTGGTAGATTTTATATTCTTTTTTTGTTTCTTTTAATTTTTTCATATTTATATTTTATTTTTCATTTTTTTCCTTTCTTTTTTCTTACGGGGGCCGACAGCCTCGCCCAGACACGACGAGGCTTGCCAACCCCCGGCGAGGCCGAGCCTCACCGTGGTTGGGCGAGGCTCGGCCTCGCCTTGGTTGGGCGAGCCCGAGCTCGCCCAGATCCGGCGAGGCCGAGCCTCGCCAGTGTGGGCGAGACTGAGCCTCGCCGAGGGCCGGCGACGCTCCGGCGAGGTCGCCGACCCTCGACAGCCGGTCACCGGCCATGGCCAAGGCTGGCAACCGGCCAAAGAAAAAAGAAGAAGAAAAGAACATAAAACATTCTTTGTTTCTTTAGAAGTGTTTCTAGAGTAAGAAACAACTTTTTTTTGTTTCTCATTTCCGTTCTTTTTTTGTTTCGAGAACAAAAAAACAGATTTTGAACAAAAACGCAACCAAATGCTTTTCTGTTCTTTTATTGTTCCCGGAAATAAAAAAACAAAAAATCTGTTCTAGGAACAGATTCTAGGAACGAAAATATGCAGGGCCTTAAATACTGACATGGCATAGGTTGGCAGTGCACGCTCTACCGTTTTAATAAGTACTTTTTTCCTAGCTTTCAACAGTCTCTTTTCCTTTCTTCCCCCCTCCCCCTCCAAGTTTCAAAAATTCTTCCATACAAAGAATTGCAAAAGACAAATCGCACTTTGTCGGACAGTGTATGAATTTTTACTTATCGTACCACCTTGACAACAGTTTTTGGTTGTCAGCAGGATAAACATTGCACGATACAACTTTACCAAAAAAAAAAAAAAAAAAAACATTGCACGATACAAAATTATCTTTAGGAGCCACACATGTCATGATGTGGACCGTTATAGGAAGTACATAGATGTGGTAGTTTATATGTGCCAATAGGAATTAATCAAGCTAAATGCTAGCACTATACAATTCAAAGAAGATTTTCTTTTCTTTTCTTTTCTTTTCTTTTTTTTATAGAATAATTCTATTGACCCCAATTTTCGAGTAACTTTAGGAATATAAACAATATGTTCCACAAGAAACCTAATCTGTTCTTGATTATATGATTAGTGAGAAAAAATTAGCATTATCTTAATTGTGCAATGCTTAAAACTTACGTGAAATTTCAACGTGGTCCAAGTGCAGTGGCTTGCTGGGAGAGTGAGTATAAGCAGAGGAAGTATAGGGAGAGGGACGAGTCTAAGCTGTACTAGTACGGAGAGAAGATGGAGGAGTCTAAGCATAAATAGGATGGAGGTCATGTACATGGAGGAGGGTAGTGTGAGTACAGGGAGGAGTGGAAGCAGCAGAAGCGGAGGGAGCAGTGGACGCAGCAGAAGGACTAGCAGCAGCAGAAGAGGGAGGAGCGGGGGCAGTGGAAGCAGCAGGAGTAGCAGTGGGGAAGAGGAAGCGGGGGAAGCAGTGAGAGGAAGCTTTCAAGATATTTGTTTGGGGACGTTCTTAGTGTGCCTTCTTTATGCATTGTGTTTTAGCCTTTCTCTGCTTAAAAACAAGGACACAAGTCAATAAACAGATGGGTTATGGACACTTCTTTCATTTTTTGATCAGCATGGGATGGTAAACGGCGTCGTTCAAACTTGTAAGGAGAGTTTCCATAGATTTGACAAGTATACCAACTTCTGTAATTCAATCATCTCTGAGAATTCTGATCCCAGTGCTTGTGGTCGGGCATATGGTATGAAAATGTCTGACCTCCAAGAGTGGAAGAAGAGAGACATCACGGGAATATATCACTGATAACAGGAAATGAATGAGGATAGGACATTGTGGATACTCGGCATCTTACTCCCTGGATTGGTCACTTTCTACAATCTGACTTACTACTTCGATCGGGGGTGGCATGTGTTGAGACTCGGCTATAATCAAGCACTTAACTGGACAGAGATGGAGAATGCAGCAGTCATTCATTACAATGGAAACTGTAAACCATGGTTGGATTTGGCAGTCTCCAACTATTTTGTAAATCTACGATCAGTCTTGAAGGGGAACAATGCAGCTGTGTGTGCATAATAAATCAATCGAAGAGGAGGAACTTTGCAATGCCATTACATTTCAACCCACCGTTCCCAAGAATTGCCGACACAGTCTCGCGGGTTAGAGAACTGTCCTCCAATGGAAGATGGCAAGAAGTGTTAGTCCACTTTAATGAAGCGAAGTGAACAGGAATTGAAATCACTGAGCCTTCCATGATTAATTCCGTCGTCAAAGCGTCTTCAAAGCTATCCAATAAACAAGGGAAGTCCGCCCATGCTTGTGTGCTCAAGCAGGGTCTTGACACATTCTCTTCCATCAGCAATTCCATCATGGTTTTGTACATGAAGTGCAGGGACTTGGAATCCGCGTTGGGCGCCTTCCGGTCAATGCAAAGCAGGGACTCCGTGTTGTGGAATGTGCTCACTCATAGGTTTCTTCATGAGGGAAATTTGGGATGAAGGCTGTCATGATTTCGGCGAGCCCGAGTTGATGGATTCAAACCCCCTTTCCTGTCTCCACTTTGGTACTGGTTCTCCAGGTGCATATGCAGATGTTGATATGGAGCGAGCAGATTGACTTTCATACGCTCTTGAAGTTCATCAACGAGTGAAATGGGCACATTGATCTCGAATCAATCTTAGGAATGCAGACATTATGCAAATGTGCAGGGATAGTTTGTTCAAAACAGAGATGAGCATGAAAAGGCACAAGGTTTCAGGATGTGCCTGAACAGGATATGATGAAGTATGATTACCTCACTGAATGTGAAAACATCTGATCAGCATTTAAATTAGGGGGAAATTCTTTCCTTCCCCTGCCAATGAGGTGTGCTGAGGCAAAAACGTCAAATTTATCACTAAAGGATGTATCATTGAGCCCAATTAAGTATGGAGATAACACGTTCCATTTTTTTTTCTCACAGGAAGATAATTGAGGCAAGTCCTGATGAATGAAGACATGAAGCAAAATGAAATTCATTCCACACAAGAAGGGTGTATCGGTCCTAAATTAGTCCAATTCAAGTTTAAAATGCAAGTAACATGTCCCATCTCTTGTGGGACAAGACGCACATCAACCACGGGAGTGACTTCTTCTACCAAGATGGCATGCTAAGGCCCAACCATCCATTTTGTTGTAAAGGATGTATATCGTTCCTAAATGATTTCTAGTCGAGTGTGGAAATAACATGCCCAATCTTTTAAATGTCCCTTTGAGAAGAGCATTTGAAAAGAGCAAGAATTGAACTTTGTGGATTATGGTATGCAGTAAAGAAATGTTTTTCATAAATAAAATCAAGGCCGTAGAGGCATTTTTCAAGCAATCCTATCACTTTAGGTGATTTATGTTATGCATATCATGCATATATCCTTCATAATATTTTCCTAACATATTTCATTGTCATTCCTGATAAGAAATGTCAATACCCGAAGAACAAAAACACGTGAAAGGTAAATTGTATCGATTCCAATTGCTGATTTCGATACTATTTCTGACATGATTCTCTTTTTCATTGATTTGGAAAACATAAGACAGTTGTTAGAGGTGTGATACTATTCTGATTAGTGGTTCTGTTAACGGTAACTGATGATTATAACACAAGCTTGTAGGATTTTTAAGTAGGAAATGACAAAGATAGTAGACGTTCCAATTTCAAAAGCTAGCACAAATCGAGAAAGGGAAACAAATTACTCGTACTTTGAGCTGTTAGCAAGGTGATATGCTTCTTTGGATTATGAGGTTCCTGTGTTTTTCATAATGGTGAGGAGAGGAGAGACAGAGAGACAGAGAAGAGAAGGGGGGTTGTAAGCTGACAGTACCATTTGCTTTGTATCATCGATGTATGATGAGTTGCCGAAAGATTGCCTCCCCTCCTGGTTAACGGAACTTGTTCTTCACATGCAGAGTCTTGACCGTATAATACGTCAGCTTTTGGAAGGTACAAATGCTCAATACTAGACATGCAAGCTAGGTTGCTGTTGGACACGCTGGGGAAGGGTATTGAGTCTACTTTGGTGTATCCTCGAGCATTAGTAGCTGAGCCATGGAGGCATCCAGTGAAATGTTTCCTGGAATTGATCGTTGTTGGAGATATGTGAAGATCAATTTGTTGGAGATATGCAAAGATCAATTATGGATCAAATTGATCCCAAATTGATCTATAGTATGGTTTCAAGAATCAATCTAGAATTAGATTTTATTTTATTTTATTTTATTTTATTTCATGTATTGGGTCTTATTTCTTCTTTAGTTATATATCCATTGTATTATAAACAGGAGCGTATACTTGTAAAGGACAATTCATTCAATACAGAATACAGATTTAGTCTCTCCGTTTTCTTTCGTTTTGTGACAATCCTGAAGCTCTTGCCGTTGAACCGGCACTTGTCCCAACTATGCAGGTACTTTCACCTTCATTTTGATTTTTGCTAATAGATCTCCTTGTGGTGACATGGAAGTTTGAAATGCAAATCTTCTGGCTGTGTTTTTGCCATGGCTTGAGGCCGTTATTTTGATGACCACCTTCATGTCTGGTTTCTAAACTGAAATTCCTTTATGGGCACTGTGATGGTGAAATTTATTTACGAAAGATGTAGGACAAATAAGCCTTTTAAGTAAAGAACCGTAGCTTTTGATGAAAAAGTGGTTGCCCAGATATCTTTTGGCTTTCAAATGATGCTATGTAAGAAATGTATCAAGATCGTCATTCGATGCGTGAAATAAATGGCTATGACATATTCTTGCTTAGAGTTGTCTTAAGGTTGCATTCACTGTCAAATGCCATGCATTTGTCATGTACCCTGTTGCTGTCTCCTCCCCATATTGTCGACCTTTTCTTCTATCCATACTTTGGCAATTGATTTCAGCTGAAACAAAGCAATGATAGTATACATGTTTCAGGCTGTCAAAAGTGTCTCGCAGGCCTATGTTGATGCAGTTCTTGATCTGGCTTGACATTTTATCACCAATTTCATTCAACCTTTTCTTGATGCAGTTTTTGATGCAGTTCTTGATCTGGCCTATGCTGTCTCATCCCCATGTTGTCGACCTTTTCTTCAAACCAGACTTTGGCAATTGACTTCAGTTGAAATAAAGATATGATAGTATCCATGAAGCAGACTGTCAAAGGTGTCTCGCGGGTGTCTTGCAGGCTTATGTTGATGCAGTTCTTGATCTGGCTTCACATTTTAAAATTGTTCCCAAACCACAAGAACATAACCACAATGAAAAGGCACCAGCAGCGAATTCAATTCAGGCATAATCGGAAAGAAAAACGCGCCGCATTGACGAATCAACTCTACACGATTCGCAAAACCCCCTCCCCCCAAGCCACAGCCTTTAGCCCGACAATTACCAAATGAATTCGAGCCATGAATCTACTCCAGATCGTCTCCAACCCAAATTAAATTAACCCCAAGAAAACACGATTAAACAGCGCAGCTTGAACCGCAGAAACCACCGCCTCCGACCTAATCCGTAACGGACCAACAAATAAACAAATTTGAGGAATTCCTCTCTGCACAACTGACCCAGGCGACAAATATTTTTTTGAAAATAAAAAAGAGAATGTAATGAAAAGGTGTTTGGGTAATCTAGTATAATAAAGTCCCCAAATTCATTTAACCTCTCTCACACTTTATTTCGATTTCTAATCGATCCATTAGAAGCTGATTAGGTCTCGTGATGGTGCTTGGCCTTGATTGATTGTGCGGCGAGGATGGGTGGTCTCGCCGTGATGTGATGTGACTCACGTCCGTGGGGTGGTGCTTGTGCGGCTCTCGGTGAATCCAAGTCAACAATTGAACCTCTCTGTGAAGCTTCATTGAGTTTGCCCATGGCCAGCAAAGCACCCGAAGTACAACGTTTCCCCCCTACCCTGGGGAATTTCTCACATCATCATGTCGAACAGATTGCTCGATCTAGTCTTTTTGTTTATCATTGTGGATTATATGTTATCACGGTTATCTTTCAATGTTAGTAATTTCTCTTTGTTGGATTGTTTTTCAAGATATTGTCTACGGGTTGCTACATCAATTTATCTTTTAATGGTGGATATAATTTGAGATTTTTTATGGTATAAACCTTAAAAAAGAATTGACCACCCCTTGGGGTGGCGTCGCTGGAGCGCTCTTCCTCTAGCAAAAGGTCGAGTATTCGAATCGCGAGCGTCGCTAGAGGCCTTGCCTGGGGGCACATGGTGGTGGTTTCCACGTGTACTCCCCAGGGTTTACCCGCCGCTAACGGTGTACGGGGTTCCCTAGGTCACCAAAAAAAAAAAAAACCTTAAAAAAGAATTGGGTCTTTTGAGTTGACTTTATTAACTATGGTCTTCAGAATAGTTTGCAATTTTGGGAATGTGGAAGTTCATTTACTGCTTCTTTGTTCCTTGTATCTACGAGCAATGGAATACTTAGAATTA
This sequence comes from Eucalyptus camaldulensis, assembly GCA_019915185.1. NCBI lineage: Eukaryota > Viridiplantae > Streptophyta > Magnoliopsida > Myrtales > Myrtaceae > Eucalyptus > Eucalyptus camaldulensis. The sequence goes on from JAHSVA010000014.1 coordinate 1,693,865, forward strand.
GAGTTGATTTTGAGGTCAAGGATGGAGGATAGGAGAGTAAAGATTGGAAGATTTAAAGTGATGTGGAAAGCCGGTCTAGAAAACATCTGCATCTCATGTAGATTGGGAAGGACTTGAAGATCTATGTAGCAATTCTTGTTTATAAGTATATATATGCATAACCCCATACTTGAGGTATTGGCTGTTGCAAATTCGTATGAGAACAGCACCAACAAAGGTAATCATTGGACAGAACTTTAACGGGAAAAGTGCCAAAAAAGTTCTCAACATTTTGTCTTTGTGCCGATTTAGTCCTAAACAATTTTTGGTACCAATTTAGTCCTAAACCTTTTTAGGTTGTGCCAATTTAGTCCTTTCCAACCAATTTTGGCCGGATTTTGTTGACTGGACGCCGGCCAGCTGACGTGGACAACTTTTAATAATATTTTAATATTTTAAAAAAAATCTTTTTCTTTTTTTCTTCTCCTCTTCTTCCTCCAGCCAGTTGCTGGACCTCGGCGACCGGCCAGAGGCAATGGTCGACGAGGTCAAGGTCGAGGTCAACCGTGCTGGCCACCTCGCCAGTGGTGGTGACGGCGGCCTCGCGCAAGGCGGCAAGGGTGAGCCTTGCTCACCCGGCACTTGCGAGGACAAGCCCCGCCAGCTCGCCAGATATGGCGACGGGTCGGCGACGCGTCGAGCAGTAGTGGACGACATTGGGCAGCAGCGTTGCGGCGGTGGTCTCGCATGGCCAGGGTTTCCTCGGCTTAGCCAGGAGAAGACTCTCTCTCTCTCTCTCTTTCTCAATCTCTCTCTCTCTCTCTCTCTCTCTCTCTCTCTCTCTCTCTCTCAAGTCCCGCCCAGATCGAACGCCCTCAGATCTCGAACCGAATCCTTGAAGAACAATTCAGGATGTACACAGCAAACAAAGGAAGGTCAGGGACAAAGCTTGTGTGACAGATGACCACGAGCTTCGGCCTGGTCTGACCAACGCAATGCACAAAAAAGGACCAAGGCCTACCGGAGCTTCAGCGCTTGAAACCAGGCACGGCCGCCGTGGCTCAGGTGCGGTGGCCGATGGTCTACCCCTCCGACTCTCTCCCCCTACTTGAACCCCCTCACTCGCTAGATTCGACGAGGGCGAGCCTCGCCGCCCCGCGAGAGGCTGCCCTTGCGGCCATTGGCGAGGTGGTCGGCAAGGTCGACCTCAACCTCAACGGCCGTTGCCTCTGGCCAATTGCCAAGGTCCAACAACTGGCTAGAGAAAGAAGAGGAGAAGAAAAAAAAAAAGAGAAAAAAAAGAAAAAAAATTCTAAAATATTAAAATATTATTAAAAGTTGTCTACGTTAGCGTCAATCAGGCCACGTCAACCGCCTAGCGTCCAGTCAACAAAATCCAGCCAAAATTGGCTGGAAATGACTAAATTGGCACAACCTAAAAAGGTTTAGGACTAAATTGGCACCAAAAAAATGTTTATAACTAAATCGACACAAAAATAAAAGGTTTAGGACTTTTTTGGCACTTTTTCCGAACTTTAACCCGAAGAGAAAGAGGGTGAGACAAGCGATTCGAATTGGGGGGAGGGAATTGAGTGTGTGAAAGCCCGCGACTAAGTGATAGCGGTATCACTTATGGCGGCAGTTTGCCAAGATGCTCGAACATCTAGTGGTGGAGGTGGCACCAAGTCTTGGGGCCAATATAGGTGGGTGACTTTGGAAGCGCTACCAATGGCCACAACTAAGTCTAGCATAATTGTCGAGTTCACTCATGGCGACGACAATTATGCTAGACTTATAATTAAAATCACTTTTGATAGTGTTATGCAACATGACACTACATGTCTAAAACATGAATTTTCACAAATTTAATTACCCTTCTCACCTAATCAAACTTTGATTTAGCAAGAAGGGCATTTCATCTTCAATATGATTATCGGTTACATAAATTTGACATGTTACACATTTATTAATAATGTTATGCAATTTGATGATACACAATTAAAATATAAAATAAATGGACATAGTTACGCTTATTGATTAATATGATCTTCAATTTAGCAAGAAAGGGTATATTTATGTCCAATGTATGGATTAATGTTCACGAGTATCATTCCAAATCAAATAATACTTCGGCGTGTTTAAAAAAAACCATAAGAAAAGCTTTTGGGGAAATGTAAATAATTTTATAGGTGAGAGGATTTTTTCAAAATGCAAATAACATTTGGTAATGTGTAAACTAAAAACATAACTTTAACTTAAATACCATTACCGATCTTTGCTTTTTTTATCATTTAAATCTCAAACATTTTCCGGGAACAAGTTTAAGAAATAAGTGAATTTTTTTTTCTTCTATTCTTCTCTTGCTGACCGCCATTGACTGCCCTTGATCGTCGCCCGCCGTTGCCCGCCGCCACCGCTGTTGTCGTCGGCCGACCGCCGCCGCCGGCCGGTCACCCTCGGTCTCCGCTACCACCGCCGTACGTCACCGTCAGCCAATCGACCGCCGCCGATCGCCGTCGCACGGCCCATCGACCGCCACCTCCCGCGGCCGCCTAGCCGCCGGCGATCGGCAGCGGCAGTCAGCCAATGGCGATCGACTGGCAGCAACGTGCGGTGGCGGCGGCATCCGGCAGCTACCGGCGGTCTACTGGCAAAAAATAAAAAACAAATAAATATAAAAAAGAAACTATTTTTTACCAAACGCATTTCTATTCTTTTTTTATTTCTAGAGTAAAAATTTTGTGTAATTATCAAATGGGTTTTTTTATATAGAAATTGTTCCCCATAATAGAAATAGAAAAGAACTATTTCTGAAAAAAATTGTTCCCTGGCCAAAAATGTTACCATGCGCAGCCTTAGTGGCCTGTGACATCAATTTAGATGTGGATATTTTCGAAATGATAAACGACAAACGAAAGTAAAGTTGGAAGGGAAAATGTTTTTATACTTCGGAAATACTCAAAATTCAAAGTGCTTTTGAACTTTGCTTTGCGCCAAAGATTTAGAGGATTTCGGGACTGCAACAAAATTCTCCGGAAGGAATCCGTCAGAACCGTATTTGCACTTCTCTAAGAACAATTTTTAAAGCCCAATGGGCTTTGAGAAGGTGGTTCCCCAGGCCCACACTTCGCCGTCGAACGACACGTGGCGAAATTGGAGGGGAGAGTTGACGGGGACAACCCCGCCCTACCCGGTCGACAAATTTGAAGCCCGCGGCCTCGCCGACCAAGCCCGACCCCCCACCCCCACCCGCCCCCCGTGCCCTTTCCACGCTTGACTAAGGCGTTGCTACTCCGCAAATGCCCTCCCTCTCTCCCTTATTTACCCGAATGCCACCCCGGTCGTCGCCGTAATTTCGGCGACTTCACGAGGGCCGTCGAGTCCAAATGTGGGGAGAATTTGGGAATCGTCACCATGGTAGTGTAGAGCAGGTGCAGGTACGGAAGCGAAGGAAGCGAAGCTTCTCTGTAACTCTCTCTCTCTCTCTCTCTCTGTGTATAGCGCGTTTTCGTGTTCTCACCTCTTCGGGCGATCGCCTCCTTTTGACTTCGTCGCGATGGAGAAGAAGGACGATCCGACATTTTCCGGGAAACTCCTCGATTCGCGTGCTCTTCTGACTCGCGACTTGTGAGGGAATTTTTGCTCGGATTCTGTTGCAGACGGTCGCGGCATTCGTGATTGCGGTGGTTGGGTAGGTGCGTGCGTCCTTTCGCCGATTCCCCTGCGCCCGTCGATCCCCGAACGAGGTCGGAATTCCCTTGATCGACGAAAATTCGGGCGTCTTTTGATTGAGCTGCTGCTTTCGATTGCTTGAACTGGGTTCTAGTTAGGATTTTGCAGCTGTTTTATTTTTTATTTTTTTTCCGGCGAGTTTTACGTTTCGCGCTTCATGAACCGGTTCGTTGCTTCTGCAACGGAACCAGCGTTAATTCTGTCTCGATGAGCAATCGTGGTGTCCTACTCCTCATTAGCTTAGTTGCGGGTTTTTGAGAGATGACTCCGGAGATGGGGTTCAATTGCGTGTTACGCTTGCATTTCGGCGGTGTTGCCACTTTCCATGGATGAGGACACACGCTAGCGCTTCAAGCTAGGGTCTTGGTTTGGAATGAAAGATATGTTCTTCTGAGCGTAGCCATTTGGTTCGGTTCCGTATTGATGTTCTAGCAATTTTGAGTCTTTTAGCTGCCGGAACGTGGTGGTTTCTTCTGGTTCACCTTTCATCGGTTGGCTAGTTTTAGATTATTTCACAGTTAATTGGCTGACGAATAACATCATGCCTGGTGGGGCAATACGTGACTCTTGGAAACTTTCTTCACCAGAGACGTGGGCGCAGCTTCTTGTTTTTCCTCCATTACTTTGTTGGATAAGGGATACATCATTTCTTAAATTACGAGGAAGAATGAGCGGTTTTTTTTTTCTTCTTTCGTGATTGAGAATAGATAATTACTCATGTGCTTGAGCAGTCAATTCAAATTTATGTCAGTCCATCTCATGTTTCTCCTTGCCTTATTGATTGAGTGGTGTTCTTCTACTTTATCAAGATTAGATTGTGATCATGGTATCACTTTGCAAAGTGAATTTGATGAAATTGGTTTTTATAGGTTGATCTCTCGTCATAATCAGTTCTTCTGGATTAAGGTACAATGCGTGCACCATCCTTGCTTGCACAGTGTTTACCTGGGTTCACACCCCATGACCGTGGGAATCAGAATGTGCCATCTATTCCAGAAAGAGACTTAGGCCTGCCTTCTCCAGCTGTGGAAATTCTTCCGTCCAAGGTAATGTATATAGTCTGTGGTATATCTGATAGTGAATTCAACCAGTGAACTTAAAAAGGTTCACTTTGTGATGCTTTATGACGCCTGAATATTCTTCTTGTCCAATGTGCAGACAACTCATCCTTACAAATATGCTGGAGAAAGTGTTGACATGCAAGGTCTTACCATGTTTAAGGTACCTATGTGGAGTTTTTTTTTTTTTTAATAAGCAGGTATCTGCCACTTATTAAAGTTGTGTCCATGGCATACCTCTTTTATGTATCAAGCATTGTCTGTTGCTATCTACCTTGTCAGGGGCATATTCATATTTTCACAAATGTGGGTGCAGATTTCATTAGGAAGTTCATGCATGTGTAAACTCGCAAACTACAAGCAGCTTAATCTCTTCTTTGTACTTTAGTGCCTGGCAAAAAATCTTGGGTGGATAACTTGAATGGAGCTATGACTTTACTAGCGTCCTCAAAGTTCTTGTTTGTGGTTCAAGCGTTTGAAGACAATTATAGTGACACGTTCTTGTTATTATGACAGGGAAGGGTTAGTGTTGCTGACATAATTGGATTCACAGGCTCAGAAATGATATCATCGAAACCTGATGGTATGCACTTTATATGGAACATTGTGGAGTTGATTGGGCATATTCTCAACACGTTTAAATTTAGTACAAATTTAAATTAACATATTTTTGTGACTGAAAAATGAAGTCATGCGTTTGTCTGGGTGTGCAGGGTATTTGAAGTCTTGGGACAATACTATTGATCTCGTCAATGTTCTCAAACATGAGATTCGGGATGGACAACTGAGCTTTAGAGGCAAACGGGTACTTGAGGTAATTAACTTCTAGTATGTTTGAGCTATATGGGGTTCTTGTGTGGATATCTTCTAGACCTTAAGTGCTTAGAAGTGGACCTCTATCTTATTCGTAATTGACAAGTCTCTGGATTTTGGATTTTGGACAAAGATGTAAGTTCTGGATGTCGAGCAAAATGTATGAACTATTTGTTTGAGTGTCGCCTGTGGAAGGGAGGGGAAAAATTGAGGCTGCCTCCACTTTTAACTGTTTGTTCTTTCCTCTATGCCATTTTCTCATTTTGAGGTCACAGTAGCTTTTTTAATAAATCATTAAAATAGCAAATTTTTCTGGCTGCTGTCTTATATCAATTCTTGTTTTTGCGAATTTACAGCTTGGCTGCAGCTATGGACTTCCTGGGATATTTGCTTGCATGAAGGTACATCCTGTTGTATGATGTTTCTCTGGGTAACTTCATTCGTAATCTGTTGATGTGGGGAATTGATTTTTCGTTGTCTTGATCAGCTTTTAGTTAAAACTAAATGGTTTCAGAGCATTGGGATAAAGTACTCTCTAGGAGTCCGCCATGAGGAGTCTAGGTTGAGATTAAGTGGATGGCGTCTGGGTTGAGATCAAGTGGATTAAAAAGATGGTCTCTTGATGAGTTACAGGGGGTGGAGGAACTCATCCCGAAAAGTTAGCTTGCCAGGAGAGGGAACCCCATCCATTATGATAACTATTAGTTGCCCAATGTGGGATCTTGCCTGCATCGTCCTCCCCCTCTTTAGGATTCTGCGACCTCAGAGGACAGCTCTGAGGACACAGCGTCGGGCCACCACCAAGTGATAAAGTGCCAGAAGGTGCGTGTCTGAGAAGTGGCTTTGATACCATGTTGATGTGTTCAAAGGGATGGAGGAACTCATCCTGAAAACCTAGCTTGCTAGGAGAGGGAACCTAACCCATTACAAACCACAGAATATCTCATTAGTTGCCTGATGTGGGACTTTGCCCACATTATCTCTCCCCATTTAGAACAGCTTAATTGCTTATAAGTTTGAACATTTGATTTTGGGCAGCATGACTTTTGTTAATTCAAGCGATTATTGTAGTGCTTTTGTGCTTAAAAAGCTTGAAAGCACAATACTGAATAGATTTTGTTTGTGTAGTAATCATGTTACATAACTAAAGAATTTTCTATTTGGGTTCTCAGATAAATTAAGGATAAATGTGAAATAATAACTCCCCAAGAAGTTTTTTAAGATTTTGTGGGTGGACAATTGACAAAGATTTTGAAACCTTAAGCTATAATAATGAATAATAAAAAAATGTCTAAGGGGGCAATTGCCCCACATTGTTCAACATAAGTCCATTCATACTTCCAATCTTCTTTACCAAGCTCATAATTGATACTGAATTTAGCACCAGCTAATTTGTATTTACTATAGCACCCTTAGAAAGTTAAAATATGCTGTAGACTTTTTTTTTTCCGGGTATATCCATGAGTTTGCACAAGGTGGAGGCATTCAATTAGTTTGAATTCTCTATAAGCTTACCCCATGTCTAAGATTTCTTACTGTGCTATGTGTTTAATATACTTCATTGATGCCACTAAAGAGGTATGATTGCATGCGTCAAATGCCTTGGTATTTTCTTTTCCTGCGGAAGCATGTCTAAGGGAGAGCATGCAAAGAGAATGTATATAGAAAAGTAATCATCCACTAATTCTATTAAAGTGTTATTCTAGATCACTTCTTAAGGGGATTTATCATGACACTGCATCTATTAGTTTAGGTTTATTGGTTGGTCTCTGAACATTGTATTAGAGCCATGTTTCTACGTGTCATGCCCGATCTATATAAATGAACAATAACCGAGTAGTCCAAAAGAATCATGTCTCATGATGACACATGAGATTCTAGATAACTAGAAAAGCCCCATTTTATTGCAAACATTGGATTTGTTGCATTCTCCGCAGAGTGTACTCCAAGCGCCACTTAAGCTTATATACTACTCACCATGGAACACTAAATTTCCATTATTTTTTCACCTTGATGACTTGCCTTTTTGTTGTTATTAATTAGAAAAATATAAACAGCATACCTTATATTAACCATTTGCATACCTCTACTTTTGAAAATACCAAATACATGCACGAGTTTTACCTTTGGAGACAACGTTGAACATGGTTATTATCCTGATTTACGAAAGTGCAATTTTCTTTTAAAAAATGCCCATCCTCACTAAATTCTCACACTCACTGAAAGCACTCAAAAAGGGGCGATTTGGTCTTTTTGATGTGGGGTTTTGCTAAAGGTATATAGATAGTATTTGCAAAAATTGAGGCATGTAAGTAGTCATTGGATCAAAATTCAGGTCTTTTTTTTTTTTTTGGTATTTTCCCTGAGTAGTTATATTTGACTTTTCAAATTTTGTCGTAAAATAAATGAAAAGCAGATGATTGCGGAAATCTTGTATGATGCTTGTGTTTCTTTGTTAATTATTATCGATTAAGATAAAATAGCTATTCTTGTTATTCTGTTCGCACGACACCCTATTCATGTCTTGTTAAAGCTTAATTTAGGTATTGTTCCCCATTGTGTATTCAATTATGTCCTTCATATGGTTTCTCTAAGGTTTGCACCTAGACTAGTGCTAAAGTGCTATTTGACATTGCTTGTTTACGGGATTTGACCTTGTTTTCTCCCTTCACCTAACAATTGAAGCATTTAAATTGGATTTTGTTAAAACCTCATTCACCTTATTTTGCAGGGTGCTTGCACAGTGCACTTCCAAGATCTCAGTGCAGAAACAATACGGTGCACTACCATACCCAATGTGCTTGTCACCCTTGAACAAGCGAGGGACTGGCAAAGTCGACAGCCAGAAAGCCCCCTGACTCCATCAAGACAAACTCTTGCTCCATCCGTGCATTTTTATGCGGGAGACTGGGAGGAACTCCACACAGTCTTGTCCGTTGTAAGGAGTGAAGGTTCTGAGCCAAACACAGGAATGCATCTAAGCTTTTCAGAGGAGGACTTTATGGATGGGTGCAGTAGTCAGGAGGGAAGCATTGTTGGGCAGGAGTTCACCTCTAGGCGTTCAAGGAAGCTCTCAGGAAGCCGGGCATGGGAGAGGGCTAATGAGGCAGATCATGGAGATGGTGGTTATGATGTCATTCTGATGGCAGAGATTCCATACTCATTAACCTCTCTAAAGAAGTTATATGCACTTTTAAAAAAGGTTGGTTCTTGTTTGCTTTATGGTAACCACTTTTCTCCATTAAGCTACCTGAATGAGATGGCTTTTATGTAACTTCATCTACTCTGTGCTCGCTGCCCAAGTCCTCGTGACTTGTCCTTCTCCTACCATGTGTTGAAAAAGGGCATGTTTTCTGGTCATGGGGTTTTTGCCTCTCAACTTTTTCCTTACTAAGCTCTTTTGCATCCTTCCATCTTAGTTGATTTTATTTACCGTTTTTAATGTCTTTGACAAAACAGTGTTTGAGACCTCCGTATGGAGTAGCGTACTTGGCTACAAAGAGGAATTATGTCGGCTTCAACAGTGCTGCAAGACACCTTAGAAGTTTGGTCGATGAAGGCGGCATTTTTGGAGTGCATCTTGTAAAAGAGATGGCTGACAGAGATGTATGGAAGTTCTTTCTCAAGTAAAGACGAGGCAGAAAGTATTGTGTATCCCAATTATCGACACAGAAGTTACCGAACTTGTATTGACATTACTCGGTATATGAATGATGTAAATGAGGATATATCCCAAAGCTTTTTTTCTCCCAAAAGGCAATAACAGAATTAGAGTAGCAGATACTTAGCGTGCATTAGATAAGTTTGTAACCTGTTCTCATATTTCATTGATTCTTTTGTCCCCTGCATTTGTTCCCTTAAGTTTGTAATTTTTAAGGGACATTTGTAATGACTGCAAATTAATATTTCATTGATGTTGTCATCCATGTTTTTGGTTGTTTTAGGTAGGGCACTCTTGGTTAATCTGCGTTGCCAAGAGAGAGAGATGAAGGGGGAAAAAAAACGTTTGCCCTAGCGGTGCTTTTATGTTAAATCTGCAATTATGCATCGTGACGCATTTGTATAGATTTGTGTGGTCATACCTACTCTATTAGATGAATCGACTTGTAGCGCTCGATTGGGGTCATACCTGCTCTATTAGATGAAGCATGTCGTAGCGCTCAATTGGTGACAGAGTAACAAATTGGATCGGGAAGGCAAGGAGTGATAGCACTAATGAGTTACAAATGATGAGCGAAGCCTATTTAAAAATCCATGGTCGCCTGTGCCATTTTCATGCGATGATTCCCCTTCTTAATACAAAAGAACGTTATAAAAGGAGAGAAGGCTGCACTGGGTAGCAGCGTAGCATCCAAGCAACAGCCACGCAGCTGCCCTGGCATAGCAGGGTCGTGCGGAAGCATCGTTGAAGATGCAAGCTGCAGCCAGGCAGTAGCGACAGAGATCTCAGGGCAGCAGCATCGAAGCTGCAACTGGGCAGCATCGAAGCATATCTAACGCAACGAGGGACTGAAAGGAGGATTTGGAAGTAGACAATGAAAGGAAAGAAATTTATATAAATTCTGAACATGGATTTTAAACGTTGCACTTCCCAAATAAGAGACTTTCAGTGGAAGCTGCGGAACTGCCTACAGAAAGAAGAAATTCGGAGGTCACTTTACATCAAATGCAGCTTTAGTATTGAGTATGAACTACTTGTGCCAGCTTAGTTTTGTGTTAATCTTCTCCACACCATCTTCGCACAATGCATCAAGGTCAAGATTGCCATGACATAGAGAAGAGGAATTCCAACCAAGCAACCCCCAGAAGCGAAATTCACCAATGTCTGCAAAAATGCAAAAGCGCAGAAGATTAGTAGACTTCAGAGTTTGAGAAACACCAGCTCTGTCCCCTCTCTCTCTCTCTCTATTCACTAGCGAGCCATTTAAAAAGTATTGACATCTTCTATGTATTTAAATCAACCTAGAATCTAACAATCCAGCTATGTTAGCAATGGTGTTATAGATTCCATGTAAGTTTACATCGTCCAAGCAAATCACTATAAAAACAAAGTTAAACTACTTGTTCAAGCAAAATCACTATTGAGAATGAACCGACACTTTATTCCATTTCTTTGGTCTGTACATGCAAATATCACCTGCATCATGTGCATGTGTCCACATCCATTTCACTTGCCTTCGCAAGATCTATAACAACTAGGGTGACTCAAATCTAGTGTATTATGAAGCATTCAGTATGCATCCAGCATAACGATATTCAGATGCATATACAGGAGTGCACAAACTTGTTGCCTATCAAACTCCAAAACATCTTTACTTCTTGTCATGGTTCCAGTACACCATTACATGAGACATTCATGAAACAACTCAATCGTAAACAAAGATGTTCAGACGACTCCATCAACTCACATGAAAGACATTACGGCACATACAGACATCTAAACATAGAGCAGGCAAGTTATGCACTCCGTGAAAATAGATATGATCTGTTAACTAATTGCAAGGGAAACAAAATCAGAACATACAATAGCCAGAAGATAAAGTAGTAAATACCATTAATGCTGCCACCATATGAATGACAGGAACAAAAACTTGGTCAACTTTATTCTGTTCTGCATACCCACTGAAGGCAATAACCATTGAGAACGTATGAATAGTGACAAAGGCAAGAGCGATCAATGCTGCCAAGCACAAAAGACTAGTCAGAGAAGTCTTATCAAGAAGAACCCTACTAACAATCTTCTCGCAGGTTCTGATTTTCCGATCCTGATCTGTGGCTTGCCCTATTACTTAACAGAGAATGATCACCCAGTTATGCCAGCCTCCTTTAATTTCTAAAAATCCCCAACTTGGTCTTAATCTACAACTGTTATTTATAGGCTCCCAAAAGCTCTCGCAACATATATGGGCTGAACAAATGAAATCAAGATATATGATCTTGAAGTAAACATTCAACTCACCAGAAACGAGGAAAAATGGCATCTTTGAGCACCTATCATTGAAGAACGTAGCAGGACCAAAAGCTGGTGTCAAGAGGCTCAAGCAAAAGAACACAGCATGAGCCACACCATGGCCTAAACCACCAGCTGCATGAGGTTTTTAGAAAATAAAATTTGCAAAAAGATCAGAATAGCTATCGCATGTCTCTATATACCCGCAACAACAAAAATGAAAGGATGCAGAGAGTAAGTAGCACTATATCCATGCAAATAAAAAAGGTAAGGGATTCAGAAGCAGCAGCACCACTCCCAACGTTAAATCACCAAGTACACAACGAGCACCTGTAAGCAATAAGGAGCTCATGATAGGTAGATTTATTTAAAAGGGAAAAACGCCTTCAACACATGTGACATCTCCCAGATCTATAAAAATGGTATAAACTTCACAACATCAGCTTTTATCATTATTCAATGACCATGACTCGCCAAAATATATCTAAATTACTCTCACAAGTTCAGTTGCTCCTGTGCATTGAAAGAAAGCTACATAAAAACTTTATATAGAAAGGCACCGACAGGTTACCTACCCTGGAAAAAATTACAGAAAGAGGTTACCAAGCCTAACGAACTATCCAAATTAAAAAGTGGGCAAAAAATAGCTTTTATAAACTGTTTAACCCTTCTTTAGGATTAGCTGGTCGAATCCTTTCCCCAGCTACCCATCAGGCTAATTGATCGTCCTGGTGCTATTAATGCTTCCATTATCTTATTCACTAGCAATGGGAACGTGAAAAATTATCCAGATTTCTAGGCCAAATAATTATAGCAGGATAATTCTAATGGCTAATCTTCGAGATCTTGGCTTTTGGCAGGCCTAAAATCGTAACATGCTGACTACAAAGCCCATCATACGTGTTTATAATGGATCTCGAAATTAGCAAGCTAAGTCTCCAGGTCATCTCTAATATCAACATTTTGATGGTTTAAGACAATCTGTATCAATTGCATAGTCATGCATATTTAAAAGGGTTTTGGAACTTAGATGACAAAGGAGGAGTTCGATCCATAGTTGTATCTCCAATGAGAGACTTTCAATGCTTCTTTTACTTCTAAATTTCTCCATTGAGATAATTTATAGCACAGAAGGTGCACAACAAAAGCTTATCATGGCCACTGAACAAGGATTCACTTCTAGATTCATGGTAGGATAGAGATAACACATCAATCTTCTTCTGGCAACAGCAGGTCACCCAACAAAAACATAATGTGAACAAATAAAAAATGTTGAAGGTACAAACTGGTAAATAGTAATTGAGGTAATTTGCAATTATCCCTAGATAAAGGTGACACAAAAGATGACAACTAGTGTGGTTAAAGCAATAATCCTATGTATTCATTTTATACGTAAAATATGATAACTAATGTCATCACCAGCATTGCTATGGGGGCGGCTCTCGATTGTAGCTGTGTTCTTTTGCTGTGTGTGAGGAGAGAGAGGGCAAGGGAAAGGAGTGGGAGAGGGGTTTGGGTGTACATGAGGCCAAATGGGAAGATGTAAAATGTAGGTTTTAAAATATAAGGAGAGTATCGATATGGAGAGCAAAGTTGAGGATGGTTTTGGCAATTATCTCCTTTTTTATATATCAAAATCAGATATGATATTTCTAAATTAGATAATGTTACAAGATACATATTTTTGTAGAAGAAAGTAAAAGGAAGAAAAGAAGAAGAAACTTGTGCAACAGGGCACGTCATTGGTTCAAAGATAACAATCATCTAACTGGTCTTGATCAATAAATCCCATTAAGCCTGGAGATTTTCTGAATATCTTTTGCATTGCATTGCCGTTATATGAGCATGCAATAGCATGCTTTAGAAAAAATAAAAGGCACTATTGGTATGGTTAGATCTATAAAACGAAAAGAGCAACCTTAGAGCTCACCCAGTGCAATCTGCATCTTGTCCGTAAGAAAAAGGCGAGGCTTTGAGACTCTGTCAGCAAAAGCATCCAGAATATCTTCCAGCCTCCTACATAAGTACATTAGGAGAAATTTAGAATGACTATTAAAGCAGCCTCAAATTCAGCCAGTTATTCTCCAACAAGAGCAAGTACATTCATTGTACAGAAGCATATGTCAGTGAACTTAAAAACATGCAAATGGATAAGACTGACCAACACAGAACGGAAGATAATCTCATCACTGGTAGTTGGCTATAGAGGATATTTACCTAAGCAGAGAAGCTTTTGAAAGGTAATAACAGGCAAAGTTATCTCCAGTTTTTTTTCTTTTCACTGTACTGGATATCTCTAGTTTTCTTTAGTATAGTGCAAAGTAAAGCGACAAACACAAGGACTTGTACAGGATATCCATATATCTGGAAACAGCATATCACAAAACTCCCGACAAGGATTTTGGAGAAGAGAGGGTTTGTGTTGCATACATACAAACAATGAAGGAGATGTATAAAAGTGGTGCCTTCTGTAATGGTACATGGAGGGGAAACAAAAGATTCCAAATAACTATAGAGCTCTAAAATCCACAATAATTCTTTTCCAATGCTTTCCAACAAATGACAACATGCTAGTAGATGAATATTGTACAGAACTGAATGCAAAACTAGAATTATGGAGGCTATCTAAGAATACAAGGGTTTTATTTGTCAGTTAAAGACAGTGCAAGGAGTATTATTGTGGTATGCAAAGAGATTTAAAACAAAGATATGGTAATAAGTGAAGATCAGTAGACACAAAAGAGCATCCAATAGTGATGTTTTGTTCAGACAAACGAGATGGCTCAAAGGACTAGATCCACAATATTTTCAGTCTTGAAGAAGACAGAGTAGTCATACAACCATCCCTTGGCATCATGAGAAAATTGTGGAAACAAGAAAGATAGTCTTTACACCACCCCCCCCCCCCCCCCCCAACCCCCAAGGGAGCTAGTCAGAAAGACATTTGACAATAGGAAAACTTCAAGAAAAAAAATCACGTGAGAAGATGCACTTTCCAAATAGAAAGAGAAAATGGTAAATTCCCTCAACTTTTCATCATAGATGAAACAGATTTTAATTCTCGAAACTGCTCATTTTGCTCTTCATCGAATACACAACGTGGTCATCAAAGACCCAATGTTTTCTCTGAAATAAATATTCTTCTTCTGGTTTGAAGGAGATGAGACAGACTTGAGTGCGCTAAAGAGACAGATTCACAGGAAGATTAAACTTTATACTTTTGAATACTCTGTAAATCAACTTCAACTTCTTTCTACAGTTGGAAAATACAAAAAAAAAAAACCAGGTTTTGAAGCCTTCTTCAGCAACGGTTTTACCCTTTTGAATTCCTTAGAGATCATGGTGTGCCTACTACATTTGCAGGACCAATAAATCAGGTGGACTAAAGGAAAGTCAACATACAAATATTCGAGGTGTGTATGGGTACCAATGCTTTCTTTTCCATAATACAACAGAACTGTTTACATCTTAATCTAAACTAGAAATCCCATATTGAAAACGGACAGAGAAGAACGTAAATGATTTGGCTAGGATATGAGTTTCTGGTGACAGAAGTTTTGTAATGAAAAATATTCAAGTGCCCTAGGAACTTTATAAAAATATACTGAATATCATAACTATACCAGTCAAAATATTGTAAAGTCAGGCTGCTTTAGCATGCCTAAAAAGGAACATAGAGGAAGAATAGGATACTTACTTGTAAGCTCTCCATAAAAAGATTCGAAGCCCTTCTTGAAATCCAACAGATGTGATTATAAGGATTGCATACGGCCACCATGTCGTTGAATTCAGAGGAAGAAACGCCCTCCACAATCCCGACAGCACAATCAGGCTTATAAGCCATAAAAGTGTACTGCACAAGTTTAAAAAGACCTGACTATCAATGTTTCAGAAGACTACAAATGCACAAAAGAAGCATGTCATCTCAAAATATAGGAATTCTTTTTTTTTTCCAAACCAAAGCAATTTCCAGTTTGATTATCTCATTCTCTGCCATCCCATTTCTGGTAGAACAAAACGTTAACTAATCAAGACAGGGTACAAACAATGCATACAAAAAAGAAGGTCGTTGCTGCTTAAGAAAACAGCACACCAGCAAGCAACACAACATTAGCCAAAGAATTCATTCTGCAACAGATTCGCCCCCCTCAAACAGCAGATCAATTTCCTCAAATATTCAATATCCCATGGTTGCATTTAAACTAGAGATCCCAAAAAATTTGCACCGAAATTCACAACCTTACACAGATTAATGTAATAAAAAATGCTCATTCCTAGAGGTCCATCTTTAGACAGCAGCATAATCCACTCTACATTTACACAACACAATAACGACCCCGGGCATTGACAAGTTATTACGACTCACTCCCGATGAAAAAAGTTCGTCGATGCTACTCGCGAGGACCCCAGCAGTTGGATAACTTAATCTACAAAGGCCTCATCAGTAGGCGATAATCAAGCTCGAACCGACGACTTCAAAACCGAGCTCGAACGCGCTGCTCGAGCCAACTTCCCAGAGAATGGACCGCAGACTTCGACCTAAGTTGCAATCGAAAAACTGACCGCGGCATATCTGTAGACAGCATCATAATCATTTCTTCATTTACCAAACACTATAACGACCTAGTAGCGAAGTCGGACAACATAATCTACAAAGGCCTCGGGCAGGAGTCGACGATCGAAGCTCGAACCGACGACTTCACTCAAACGCGCGGAGAATCGAACAGCGAACCGATGACACAAAAAATCGACGATCGAGATCGATTTCAGCGATCGGAAACTTCGACAGAAGTCGCGATCGGGAAACCGACGGATTGGGGTCATCTCGGAGAAGGAATGGGAGGAACCTGGAGAGGAGGGTGAGGATGAGGAAGGGCTTCTTGGAGACGACGGAGACGAACAAGGCGAGGGACGGCCCCAGCGCTATCAGCGCGTACCCGATTCCCGCTTCCACCGTCATCTCTCCTCCTTCCTTTACTTCATTCCTTCTTCTTCCTCTTCTCTCTCTCTCTCTACTTCTTAATCAACAATATTTCTCATTTTCCACTTGCCAATTTATGTATATAATATTACACCGAAAATAATATATATTATGTGCGAAAAATAACAAATTTCTTTTAATTGAGTAGATAAAATTCTTTACCTTCTTTTTTCTTTATGCACGACAGTTTTTTTCAATTATTTAGGTTTTTTTTTTCTTTTTTTTTTTTGCACATCAAAATTGGGTTTTGATCGGGTCGGGTTTATGTCACAATTTGCATGCTGTTGGAATGTTCGATTTGAGGGATAAATGAAATATCAGCTACTTAATGAACAAGTTTATTAATATAGCCTCATTAGGTATGAAAATTGTCTTTTTGATAGAATATGAAGAGTTTATATGTTGGATAATATTAATTTTTTGATTGGTTGTCTATTTTATTTATAATAACTCAATCAGATGAAATTGAAATGATATGTTAAAGACTATCAATATTGGTAAAGATGGAGGTTATATAATGTTCTATCTCAACAAAAAAGTAGAATAAATATAACAGTAGTGCTCCGTCTATTAAATTCAGCCACTAAATAAGATGTAGCTTTTTTTTTAAAAAGAAAGAAAAAAATATAGCTTTTTGCCTGTTACACCTCACTTAATTTATATAGTTTTCCCAAAAAAAAAAAGCTTGAATAAATAACTACTTACAAGGTAATTAAAACCATTCAGGAAATCAAATTATAATGAATGTCAACACTTGCTGTCTTGCCTAAACTAAAGTAACGTCAAGAAAATCTAACACGCCCTGCTGTAATGCTTTTAATTTTGATTCTGAAATATTAATTTTGTTCCTTTTTTTTTTGGGTTTTAATATACTGTTTATACTTATTCTGTACTTTAGTCCTAATATTAAATATTACTTATTGTTTTTCTTAAACCGGTTCTTTTTGCTTAATATACTGTTTATACTTTTATAAAATCCTTTTGTATTAAGTAGGGGAATCATCGCATGAAAAGGGCACGCGACCATGGATTTTTAAAATAGGCTTCGCTCATCATTTGCAACTCATTAGTGCAATAACTCCTTGCCTTCCCAATCCAATTTGTTACTGTCATCTATCAATTTGATAGATGCTTAGCGAGCTATGTGCATCCTAAAGTAACTAAACTAGGCAAAAAGGTCAAGATGCTGACAAGCTGCACTCACTAAAATCTTATCTGAAGGTAGATGCTTGTGTCATATTGGCTCTTCAGTGTATACCCATTGAATACAGGCCATAGATGGCACCGTAACCTACAAATTTCTAGCTTCTGATTTCTCCTCCAAATCAATTTCTGCAATAGAAATCTGTTTCAGAAATAGAGAAATCAGATTGCGTTACCAAATGAATTTATGTTCCAAACCTGTTCCGGGGAACAGAGAAACAGAGAAATCGCATATTGATTGAAAATCTTAACCATTTGGTAAAGAACAGAAATCCGTTTAGTAACACAATCTGATTTCTCTATTTCTGAAATAGATTTCTATTCCAGAAATAGAAAAATCGAAGAAATCAGAAGCTGAAATTTTTTTTCCCAACTTTTCAATTTAGTCCAAAAATATTTTAGATCACTAATATTGAAATAGAAATAGAAATAGTTAATTTAGATTTGAATGATTTTTTAATAATCATTTCAATCAATATTGATTGAAAATCTTAACCATTAGGCCAAATGGTGGGAATTGAATGAACAAGGCTTCATTTGTTGCACTCAAGAGATTTCACGCATGGTAATAATCAACTTGCCATATTCATATCTAACGAGTCGTTCTTCACCTACTCTTCCATAGTATGCCAGACAACAGCTCTATCTGGCTAACTATTTTTTTAATCATAAACTTCATATTGAGACGGTAAAAATGGATCAAATCATTAGGGTTTTCATCCGATTTTTCTTTTATAAGGAAAAGAGATCTAATAAGGAACCTGTTGTTCTTGTAAGAGTGTTGATGAAAATACAGATTTTGATTAATTTGGTAAAGGATTGGAATTCAACACCTCTAATCCATAGGCCTTTTTTTACTTCAATAAGGGGAGGACAATAAAGGGAGGACGTAACGAAGTGGCATGAATTTCATTGGTTTACAGCTATCGACGATGTTTTCCATCCCAACCAATGTTGACATTTCCCATCTCAACTTAATCTATGTTGTCTATATGTTGACGATGTTGACGTTTCCCATCCCAACCTATGTTGACGATGTTAAGATGTTTGTTGATAAGGTATGCGATGTTTTAGTATGCGATGTTTTCTTACGTAAGAAAACATCGCATACCTTATCAACAAACATCGTAAGAAAACATCGCATACCTTATCAACAAACATCGTAACATCGTCAACATAGGTTGGGATGGGATCGTCAACATATAGACAACATAGATTAGGTTGAGAAATGTCAAACATCGTCAACATAGGTTGCCACGGAGTTTCTCCTTACGTTCACTGCGAAACTCGGTAGGAAAGTGCTTGTAGATTATTAGATCAGATTCTGCAACCTTATAAATACAGAGGCACGTGCCCGCCACTAATTAAATATTAGTCTGTCCTCTTCGGTCTGCACACGACCACCTCCGACAGCACCGCCCTCACTGCCCGCCGAACCTGAGACGA
Organism: Eucalyptus camaldulensis; assembly: GCA_019915185.1. NCBI lineage: Eukaryota > Viridiplantae > Streptophyta > Magnoliopsida > Myrtales > Myrtaceae > Eucalyptus > Eucalyptus camaldulensis. Next base: position 1,713,027 of record JAHSVA010000014.1, read on the forward strand.
CGCGGCTGCTCTCTGTCCTGAACCGCTGCTGTTGCATCGTGATCTCGAGCAACGGTGCTTGCGATCCATCCTCGTGACAACGAAACCACTTGCTGTTTTCGCAGGTTCGCTCGGTAGGTTCGCTCGGCGTCCCTTGCGGCTTTGTCTTGCATTGCCACCCGGCCGAAAGCCACTACCGAGACGAGATGAGCCAAGCCATGTCACAAATCGTCAGCCGAGGCACCGCCATGTGCGCCTTGCTGAACCACCACCGCCATCCTTTGCCAGGGAGCACCGTTTCGGTCATCCCTCGAGCCAATTCCGATGAAGTCCAAATTGGATACCGTTATCCTGTGAAGTTAGGTAAAATCTCGTCCGAATTTATCTGTGCTTTTGCATGTGACTGTCAACTCTGAGCAGAAATCCTCTTTGCTAAATCTATTTGCACACGCCTTCAGCTGCGGGATGATCTTTTTTCTTCTTCTTTTTTCGTGCCTGTGCTGATCATTTAGAGGTGTCAAAATGGGTCATTGACCCATTTAAGACCCATTTATCAACCCATTAAAAATAAACCCATTTACAGAAAGACTTTATCTTCTCTATTTAACTTTGCAAAAATATTTTTTTTTTAAAACCGAAATTATAATTATTTTTTTATTTTAATTTTCTTTCTTTTTTCTTTCTTTTTCCTCCGATCACCGGCATGGCGATGGCCGACGACCGGCCAGGCGAGCCTCGAGCTCGAGCTCGCTGGATCTGGCGAGGCGGAGGCCTTGCCGATGCCCGGTGAGGCTCGAGCCTCACCAGATCCAGCGAGGGGCGAGCTCGAGCTCGTCGGATCTAGCGAGGCGGAGGCCTCGCCGACACCCGGCGAGGCTCGAGGCTTGCCGATCTAGCAAGCTCGAGGCTCGCCAGTGTCAGGCGAGGCTCGAGCCTTGCCAGATCCGGCGAGGGGGGAGCTCAAGCTCGCCAGATCTAGTGAGGCGGAGGCCTCGCCGACGCCAGGAACTCGAGCCTCGCCGACACCAGGAACTCGAGCCTCGCCAATCTAGTGAGACTCGAGCTCACCGGATCTAGCGAGCTCGAGGCTCGCCTATGGCCGGCCAAAGAAGAAGAAGAACAAAAAAGAAAAAATTAAATATTTTATTTAAAAAAATAAAAAATAATAATTTAAATAAATATAAAAATAAAAATGAATTAAAATTCGATTTTTTAAAATAATTATTTTAAAATTTATAAAAATTGTCCATTAAATTTGTGTTGTATAAAACTATTTTAGCAATACCATTTTTTTAAACATATATATATAAGAACTAAGTTTTTTTAAGTTTAGTTAAATGGGTCGGTTATGGATCGGAAAATTTACATTATACATAAATAGGTCATAAATGGATCAATAGGTCAATTTGGATTGGACTATTAATGACCCGACTCAAATCCGATCCGACCCACCCGTTTAACACCTCTACTAACCACTTACCATTAAAATGCAGTATATTCCCAAGGATCTCCATCTTCATCTCTGTGTGCTCTGGCGTGGAAGCATTCCAAAAACCTCAACTCACTTAAGGCCAGAGCATCAAAAGTTCAATACGATGCATTCTTGAGTTTTAGTGGCGTTGATACTCGTTTTGACTTCACAGACTTCCTCAATAAAGACTTGAATAATGCCGGAATCCGCGTATTCAGAGACAAAGATGCAATCAAGGTGGGTGATAAGATTGATGAGACAATTCTACAAGCTATTGACAACTCCAAAATCTACATACCCATCATCTCTCAAACTTATCCTAATCGCACATGGTGTTTCATTGAGCTTGAACGCATGATAAATAATGTGTCTCAGTTAAAGGGTAGCAAAAGGATTTTCCCCATTTTTTATAAAGTTAACCCCGGGGATGTTAAATGTTGGACTCCACGCCCAAAGAATCTTTCCTCCGAAGTCAAACTTAGGGTATTCAAAGAGGCTCTAGCAAAAGTTGGCCAAATCAAGGGATGGAAGGTCAACAAGGGACAAAGGTAAAATTACCTTTAACATGCCTGCCTAATTCTTCATTTCTTTTTTCTTTTTTTCTTTTTTTTAGGGGCTAAAACATTGCCCTATCAAATCATTTATTTTCTTCTTTTTTTCTAAATAGAAAATTTTGAAAACTGCCTCCAACTACAAGTGCTGCTCCTATTGAACCTTGCATCCTCTACTCGAGACATCTTCCCTAATATTTCAGTTGTCATAGCTACTCCTGGCACTGAAGAATTTGTTACGAGTTTTGGGGTTATATAATTTGTCATCACCAAATTGCAGTGTTCAATGGATGACCTTGAATTTGTTTACATTTTTCCCTATTATAAGTGCTGAAAATCTTTTCCAGGCTTAGCTATAAATGCCAAAATTTTGCTTGGGCACCATGTGGTAGCCACTTGGTAATTTCAACCATCGTGTAGACCCAAAAACGCATCCAGTGAATTGAATTCTACTAAATTAGCTTATACTAACTACTCCATGTATTTAGATATCGTTTGTAACCACATGCGATGTGTGGGTATGAATTAAATCTAGTCAACTAATGAAAGCATGTTTGTGTATGGTAGCCAAGCAAAAATTGTCGAATTGGTTGTTCAAAAGGTTTTGGACAAGCTGTGCAGAAAAGATGGATCACAGACTAAGCATCCAATGGAGCTTGATGACTTGCCAATCACTTGAAGACTTATTGAATCGCGCAAAGGTGGTACGATTTCTCTTCTTCATCAATATACAATAGATGCGCGGAATGCACGGATTTGAAATTTGATTTGTTGAGATCTCAGCTTGATCCTCTAATTTGGTAAAACTACACAAATTACAAGAAGTTAAATGCTAATCCGAAATTTATGCGTACAAAAATATATTATCTGATCAATCAGTGTTCCTTCGACATGTTCTTTTTAATTGAAAATGTTGTTCCTATATATTAAACAAGTACACAAATACAAATCCCATAAACTGTAATTTTTAAATTTATTTCTTGCTGTATAATTCATTGTTGGCCGTTGTGTGATGCGATTAGTGTATTTATTTATTTTTATTTTTATGTCATTCTATATGCAATAACCGCCCTCTTGAACGTTCACATTGTTGCGTACCAGCCTGCAAATTTTGAAAATGGTTTAGCTTATCCCCTAACTTCTCTAGTTTTTCAGTCTGCATAACCGTCAAATGTTACCTAAAATCTTGTTGTTCTAAAGCATTAGGACAGGAGGCTATTCTCCAAAGATCGATTATCAAAGGCGTGGCTTTGTAAAAGCTCGACAGATCCCCCAACCCCATTCCCCCTCCCGTTTTCTGTCTTTGCCGGTTCCTCCCATCTTCTCTGGCGTACTCAAGTTCCATTTTAGAATTTTTCCCACAAATAAAATGTGATTTTTTGCTCGATTGCCCTGCAAACAGAGACTGGAGTTTTAAATATTGACATGGCATAGGTTGGCAGTGCGTGCCCTTACTGTTTTAATAAGTTCTTTTTTCCTAGCTTTCAACACTCTTTTCCTTTCTCCCCACTCTCTCCCTAAAGTTTCAAACATTCTTCCATACAATGATTTGCAAAAGACAAATCTCATTTTGTCGGACAATGTATAAAATTTTACTTACCGTACCACCTTGACTATAGTTTTTGGTTGTCAGCAGGATAAACATTGCAAGATACAAAATAATCTTTAGGAGCCACACTCTAGATGTGGATCATTATATGAAGTACATAGATGTGGCAGTTTATATGTGCCAATAGGAATTAGTCGAGCTAAATGTTAGCACTATACTACTCAAAGAAGATTTTCTTTTCTTTTCTTTTCTTTTATAGAAATAATTCTATTGACCCCAATTTTCGAGTAACAGTAGGACTATAAACAATATGTTCCACAAGCAACCTAATCTGTTCTTGATTAGATGATTAGTGAGAAAAGATTAGCATTATTTTAAGTGTGCAGTGCTTAAAACTCATGTGGAATTTCAACGTGGTCCAAGTGCAGTGGTATACCGGGGGAAGGAGGAGTCTAAGCAGAACTAGTACAGGGAGTCTAAGCAGAATTTCAACGTGGTCCAAGTGCAGTGGTATACCGGGGGAAGGAGGAGTCCAAGCAGAACTAGTACAGGGAGGGGATGGAGGAGTCAACGCATAAATAGGCTGGAGGGCGTGTACATGGGGGAAGGCAGTGGGAGTACAGGGAGGAGAGGGAGGAATGGAAGCAGCAGAAGAGGGAGGAGCAGTGGGAGCAGCAGAAGGAGCAGCAGCTGAAGATGGAGAAGCAGGAGCAGTGGAAGCAGCAGAAGGAGTAGCAGCAGGAAGAGGAAGCAGCAGAAGTAGTGAAGTTTTCAAAAAATTCGTTTGGGGCATTCATGGAGTACCTTTTTTATACGTTGTGTTTTAACTTTTCTCTGCTTAAGAACAAGGAAAGTCAATAGATAGAAATAGATGGGTCATGGACGACGTAGGCAGGACAAACAATTTTTTTTTTTTTTTCATATTATGTAAGCCGTCTTTAATCTTCCAAATGCCTCACAATTTAAGCAAAATCATGCACTTCACAGCATATAATGCATCGACATGGAAGAAGAAGACATAAACCATGTCAAAAACAAAATGTGCTAAGCTGTTGAAGAAGTGATCTTACTGCATCCATCAACATCTGTACATCAGGATCAGCAACTTGCCATCCATATTTGTGCAGGCCATGTTTCAACTCTTCAAATGTCAGATCTCCATTTTTATCGGTGTCCATCACATGGAACATCTCTTTGATGTGATCCACTTGCTCATCAGGCAAATTGTCTGCTACTATGTACATTAACAATGCAGGAAACATAATTCAAGTTTAACCTTGCACTAAGAACAGCAATGAAATCCAACAAGGCACTGTTTAGGGACTCACTCTGAGAACTTTCTTCTTGAACTTATTCATCAAAGAGAATTGCCTTATCCTTGTCCGGACATTCTGTCCTAGTGAAATGAAGCCTTGTCCACATTCTGTATCCACTTATGCTCTGCGCAAGTCAATTAAAAATTGATAACCTTAAAACTATTTCATGCATTTCTTCCATGGGATTATTTGTCACGCCCCGAACCCCGAGCGCGCGCACATCCCACTACGGTCGATCTTGTGCGACATTCCCAGGTAGTGTCGCCGACCCCATTGATTTATTATTGCGCAAGCGGAACGTATTATAAAACCCCTGACAATAAAATACGGGATAGAAAAGCAGGAAGCAAAACCACAACATAACACTTCAATAATTCAACAGAATTACAAACAGAGGTCTACGGCCAAAATTCTACAAAAGACCGGCTCTTAAAAAGGAATTGTCCTACGACCTACAAGTCGGACACGTTCTCCAATCTTATAACTTCACCTCTGCAACTCCTCAAGGCCAACCAAAGCTATCTGGTCGCTCCGTCCACCAGGGACCTAAAATTTTAATCCCACAATCGGGATGAGACGATGTCTCAGCAAGTTCAACCCCCTAAACCCCTATTAGAAAGAAAATACCCCGGGTGGCCTAGCCACATCACACAGAAGACTTACCTCGCCTCAGCCTTCATCTGCAGGTTAGCGCAATTTATATAATTCAACAACGTACAATTATGATAACCAAACAACCATGACTCAATCACATTACAATTCAACCACTTGGATCGTCTCAAGGATCAATCGGCTCGACCGATTACATGTCACTCTAGCAATTCAATTACTACTACCCATCTCGACCTGATAGGAAGATTTAATAACCAGTGGCAATCACGGCCCCATTCGACACGACCTGTAATCAGGTGGTAATTCACGGCCTCATCAGGCACGGCCTCTAATAGGTGGTATTTCACAGCCTCATTGAGCATGACCTCTAATAGGTGGTATTTCACAGCCTCATCGGGCACGACCTCTATTAGGTGGTATTTCACGGCCTCATCGGGCACGACCTCTAATAGGTGGTATTTCACGGCCTCATGGGGCACGACCTCTATTAGGTGGTATTTCACGGCCTCATCGGGCACGACCTCTATTAGGTGGTATTTCACGACCTCATCGGGCATGACCTCTAATAGGTGGTATTTCACGGCCTCATCGGGCACGACCTCTAATGGGTGATATTTCATGGCCAACCGCCCCTCAATTTCCACATTTAGGATTTTATAAAGAATCCTCATAATTCGAAATCACATTCAATTCGCCACAACCAATCATCAATTTCAAATTCTACAAGCATAGCAACGATCGGCACGAAATTCTGAGAGTTTAGGGTCCTCACAAAATTTTCGGAATTTATTAAATAATTAAATTTATTCCGAAAATAATTAAATAATAATATTCATATTTTTCACAATCCACACTCAATTTATAATATCCAATCATCAATTTTGAAATCCAACTACACAGCAGCGATCGGCACGAAATTCTGAGCAACCGGGATCAGAAATAATTTTTTCCGTTTTTTTTAATAATAATATTTTAATAATTTCAGAATTAATATAATATTATAAATTTCTAGAATTTCGAAGCAATTAAATAATTCAAAATTAAAACCCTATTATGTCATATCAAGGCTTTAAATTAAAAATAAACATACTTAACTTTAAACTAAACACACTTTAACTTAATTAAACACCATAATCTAATCATCAACCAAATAAACTAATTTAACCACCTAAGCTTACTTAACTTAGGCTAAGCACACTTTGGGTATCATTAACCCTCTAATCAAGATTTAGTGAGTTAAACTCACCGGATTAGCGAGCCAAGCGGACCAAAACGACGGGGACGCCGAGGAGAACAACTTTCCTCAAAGCGGGCTGAGCATCCGGGCTTAGGAAGGCGGCCAAAACGAGCCAAACGTCCGCTACATACCCATTTTTCCAGCCACTGCTTTGGGGTTGGAGGAGGCGGATCCGAGCTTGATTGAGCGGAGGAGCGGCGGAGGAGAGGGGTGGCAGCTCGGGCGGAGCTTCGGTAAGGTCGACGGTGGCTGGAGGCGGCCGAACCGTGGCCTATGTTGGCCAAAACGGCGTTGGACAACAACTCTGGAACTGGGCAAGAAGGGAAACCGAGATGAGCGGAGCAGCGGTGGAGCGATGGCGTGAAGCACAGCGGCGAAGGCGGAGGGCTGCGGCGTCGCGCACGGTGCGGGTTGCTTCGGCGCCCATCCCAGATCTGGGATCTCGAGCAGCAAACGGAGATGGAGAGAAGAGAGGGCTTCGACTACGGCTGAAGAGGGAGAGGGAGATGGTTGCGTGGCCGGCGAGCAGCTTGGCGGTGGCGACGACGAGCTCCGACGACGGGCGATGGCGGCGGCGACGACGAGCTCCGGTGACGGGCGATGACAGCGAACAACGTGCGAGCTGCTAGCCGAGCTCCTCCTTGCATTGCACGCCCCTCCCCCTTGCACGGTTCAAACATGGAGGAAGAAGATGAAGATGAAGAGAGAGAGAGGGATGGGACCATTCCCTTTTCTTTTCCTTTTTTTCTTTAATCCCACAAATGGCCCACCATGACATCACTTGATGATGTCATACTCCACTCACTCAAAATTCCGACAACCTTATTCCAATGGGTTCATTTTATTTTTCCGCCGGGGCATGAAATTTTGTACCATCAATTCTCCAATTCCACTTGATTCCCTTCCAATTGAATCAAATTGAAGTCCATAAAATTAATCCAATGTCACCACGCTTCAATTAACATCTTCATTTGTCCATAGAACCAACTTAAGTCCTAATAGCAAGACCAAAGACGGGCCTACTAATTTCTCGAGCCAAATTAGCCATTTTCTAATTTAATTGCTGAAAAACTCTGATTGCATAAAAAAATCTTCCAAAGATGATTCAATGATCCTGAAATGATTTGTGACACACCCAGACTTCCAATTTCTGAATTCGATCTCAATTCCACGGTTAATTTCACTTTGGCACGATACCAGCGCGGTCCAACCTACCGGGTAGCCTTTAGAGATTTTTATGCATTTGACCTGTGGTTGACAACGTACATCTTTGAAACATTGGCGACTTTCGGTTGTCGGGGTAATCTCAAGGTTTCAAATACGAACATAGGGTACCCAATCAATAGAAAAGTCGGTCCAGTGCTGATCGACATGGATTGTGCGATCTGATGGAATCACCCACACCTGATCATATGCCTTTGTCGAGTCGATATATCTCCGATCTTTAATCGATTTTAATTGTGCCGTAATGACCCTTGCAGACTAGCTCGGTCGAAAGGTCGCTTCCTGGTCAAATTCTCGAGTCTGATGTATTAGAAACTCTTAACAGCTTCACCCGATAGACTAGCTTTCACATGAGTGGCCGACTCAAGGAAAAGAAATATATACGTGCCAACGAAATGCCCGTCTCAATTTATTGAAAATAGAATCGGAAAAATCGGGATGTCACATTATTAACCTAGTTTTAGTTCACAGAAGCAACTATTACATGCTTACCACGAATATTTCATAGGAACAAATTAAGCCTTGAGACCTTACCAGCCCAATTTTGTCACTGAACGTCTATTTCATATATAGCAGAAACAAGCTGAACAGAAAAGGAACAAAATTTCGATCTTAAGTCAATTTACGAGATCAGCTGTCTAGCTGACTTATTATTTGGTAATTACCCCTTTCAACTGTTAAAATCACATTACTGTTTAAGAATTCTGATCCTTGCAAATGACACAAGTGACTCATAGTCTACATATCTTCCTGCTTCATTTTCTTGTACAATCAGATTCATAATTTGATCTCTTGTCAGATCAGTACTAGGAAGAGAAACAATGTGCTGAGGATATTTAGATTAGAGGGCAATGCATACCAAGGACTTCTTGGATCGTGAGACATGTGTAAGGATTTGGTTCGAGCATATTTCTCACTAGATCCTTTGCTTCTTCGGAAACCCTGAGCCGAGGATCTCGTTCGAAATCTATTTCGCCCTGAACAATGGCCTGCACAATTCCTTCTTCAGTTTCTGCCAGTCATATATAATACAACTCAGCCTATTAGCCCATGATTAGATGATTAGTGAGAAAAGATTAGCATTACTTAATTGTGCAGTGCTTAAAACTCATGTGGAATTTCGACATAGTCCAAGCGCAGCAGTATACCGGGGGAAAGAGGAGTCTAAGCAGAACTAGTACCGGGGGGGGGGGGGGGGGGGGGGGGGGGGGGGGGGATGGAGGAGTCAACGCATAAATAGGCTGGAGGGTGTGTACATGGAGGAGGGCAGTGGGAGTAGAGGGAGGAGAGGGAGGAGTGGAAGCAGCAGAAGAAGGAGGAGCAGTCGAAGCAGCAGCTGAAGAGGGAGGAGCAGGAGCAGTGGAAGCAGCAGAAGGAGTAGCAGCAGGGAAGAGGAAGCGGCAGAAGCAGTGAGAGGAAGTTTTCAAGATATTCGTTCGGGCAATTCTTAAAGTACCTTTTTTATACATTGTGTTTTAACTTTTCTCTGCTTAAGAACAAGGAAAGTCAATAGATAGAAGTAGATGGGTTATGGACGACATAGGCGGTACAAACAATTTTTTTTTTTTTTTTTGTCATTTCCAAATCTATGTTCCCTTTTGAATTCCTATTCTATAGTATGAGTACTTACAGATATAAGTTCTTGATTCGTCTATCAATTTTTTTTATTTTTTTTGGCGATACATTTTGGAAATGCGACTCAATTGCGGTGATTTTGACCCTTTGAAACGTTTAGGATCATGAAGAAATCTAATAGATTTCCAACGTCAACACAAAATAATCATTCTTATAAAGGTTGCTGGTGTTAATATCAGATTCAGGAGTTTGACTTTTACAGCCATCTTCTAGCCAGATATATCAGTTTCATAATGAAGCTTGGGTCTGTCCCTAGATCGAAAATGAGAGCAGAGTTTACGAATATTAGGAGGATAAAGGAGATACATACAATGTTTCTGCACTGAGATCTTGGAAGTGTACTGTGCAAGCACCCCGCAAAATAAGGTGAACAAGGTTTTTACAAAATCCAATTTAAATGTTTAAATTGTTAGGTGAAGGGAGACACCAAGGACAATCCCATTAACAAGCAATGCAAAATAGCGGTTTAGCACCCCTCTACGTGCAAACCTGAGAGAAACCGTATGAAGGAGATACATTGAATAAAGAATAGGGAACGGTACCCATATTCAACTTTAACTAGACATGAACTGGGTGATGTGCAAACAGAAATGATAAGGAGAGCTATTTTATCTTAAAACGGATAGGGAAAAAGCCACGAAAAACCCTGAACTTTACCTAAAGTGACACATTTACCCCAAACTTTTTTTTGTGACACAAAAAATCCTGAACTTTCATTATGTGACACATTTACCCCAAAATTAGAGGGCATTTTGGTCTTTTCCTTTTTAAAAAATTTTTTACTTTTTTTATATTTTATATTTTTTAATTTTTTTTCTTCTCTCTTCCCTCCGCCGGCTGGCCAGCATCCGGCGAGGGTCACCCTCGCCGGCCTCGGGCTACGGTGGCCCTCGCCGGCGTCGGGCGAGGGCCGCCCTCGCCTGCTTCAGGCGAGGGGTGCCCTCGCCAGATCTGGCGAGGGCTGTCCTCGCCCGACGCCGGCGAGGGCCGCCTTCGCCTACGTCGGGCGAGGGTGTCCCTGCCCTCGCCAGATCTGGCGAGGGCCGTCCTCGCTCGACGCCGACGAGGGTCGCCCTCGCCTCCCTCGCCCGACGCCGTCGAGGGCTGTCCTCGCCAGACGCCGGCGAGGGCCGCCCTCGCCTGCGTCGAGCAAGGGTGTCCCTGCCCTCGCCAAATCTGGTGAGGGCTGTCCTCGCCCGACGCCTCGCCAGATCTAGCGAGGGTCGTCCTCGCCCGTCGCCGGCGAGGGCCACCCTCGCCTGCGTCGGGCGAGGGCTGTCCTCGCCCAACACCGACGAGGGCCGCCCTCGCCTGCATCGAGCGAGGGTGTCCCTGCCCTCGCCCGACGCCGGCGAGGTCACCGGACGCCGGCGAGGGCCGCCTTCGCCTACGTCAAGCGAGGGTGTCCCTGCCCTCGCCAGATCTGGCGAGGGCCGTCCTCACTCGACGCCGGCGAGGGTCGCCCTCGCCTCCCTCGCCCGACGCCGGCGAGGGCTGTCCTCGCCCGACGCCGGCGAGGGCCGCCCTCGCCTGCGTCGGGCAAGGGTGTCCCTGCCCTCGCCAAATCTGGCGAGGGCTGTCCTCGCCCGACGCCTCGCCAGATCTAGCGAGGGTCGTCCTCGCCCGTCGCCGGCGAGGGCCACCCTCGCCTGCGTCGGGCGAGGGCTGTCCTCGCCCAACACCGACGAGGGCCGCCCTCGCCTGCGTCGAGCGAGGGTGTCCCTGCCCTCGCCCGACGCCGGCGAGGTCGCCGGACGCCGGCTTCCCTCCGCCATGGCCGGCGGAGGGAAGAAGAAGAAAAAAGAAAAAAAAAAGAAAAAGGGAAAAACAGAATAAAAAGACAAAAATACCCTTGATGGGGTAAATGTGTCACGGTTTGGAAAGTTTTGGGTTTTTCACGTCACAAAAAAAAAGTTTGGGGTAAATGTGTTACTTTGAGCAAAGTTCAGGGTTTTTCGTGGCTTTTTCCCAAACGGATAATAATCAACAAATAAACAACCATTGTAAAAGATTTGTGCAATCAATTGCCTTTCACTATAGGATTATATTTTATAACGAAATTTGAGTGGTTAGATATAATTAATCAGGGAAAATACCAAAAAAGCATACCTTACTTTTGATCCAATGACTCCTTACATACCTCTATTTTTGCAAAAAAATTTTGTATATCTCTAGCAAAACCCCACATCAAAAGGACCAAATTGCCGCGTTTTTAGTATTCTGGGTGAGTGTAAAAATTTAGGATTTGAGGATGGGCATTTTTGGAAAGAAAAATTGCATTTTCGTAAATCAGGATATAAGAATGATGATGTAAATGTGCAAGGTTGTCTCCAAAGGTAAAACTCACATAAGTAGAGGTACGCAAGTGATTATTAGGTGAAAGATAAGTTACGCTTTTTTTATATTTTTCTAATTAATAACAAAAGGCAAGTCGTCCTGGTGAAGAAATCATAATAATTGCAGTGTTCCATTGTGAGCAGCAAATATATGCTTAACTGGCGCTTGGAGCATATTCTACGGAGAATGCAACCAATCCAAAGTTTGCAATATGAAGGGGGCTTTTCCACTTATCTAGAATCTAATGCGTCATCGTGAGAGGTGATTCTTTGGGACTACTCTATTATTATTGATTTATATAAATCAGGCACGGCACATTGAAACATGGTTCTAATACAATGTTCAGAGTCCAACCGAAAAACTAAACTAATAGATGCAAAGTCATGATAAATCCCGTTAACTAGCGATCTAGGATAACACTTTGATAGGACGATTACTTTTCTATGGAATTTCTCTTGCATGTTCTCCCCTACGCATGCTCCCGCAGAAAAAGAAGGGAAAAAAAAAAGGCATTTGACACATGCAATCAAACCTCTTTAGTGGTGTCAATAAACTATATTAAACACATAGCACAGCAAGAAATCTAAGACATGAGGTAGCTTATAGAGAATTCAAGCTCATCAAATGCCTCAACATTATGTAAACTCATGAATATACCTGAATAAATCTACAGAATATTCAAACTTTCTAAGGGTTCCATACTAAACATAAAATCAGCTGGTGCTAAGTTCAGTATTAATTACGAGCTTGGTAAAGAAGATTGGTAGTTATGGACAGACTTACATTGGACAATGTTGGGGCAATTGCCCCCTTCGACTTTCTGATCATCCATCATTATAGCTTAAGGTTTCAAAATCTACAACAATTATCCACCCACAAAATCTTTAAAAAAACTGCTCGGAGAACTTTTTATTTGACACTTGTCCTTAATTTATCTGAGAATCCAAATAGAAAATTCTTTAGTTATGAAACACAATTGCTACACAAACAAAACCTATTCAGTATTATGCTTTTCAATCTTTATACGTACAATAGCACTACAAGAATCGCTTGAATTAACAAAAGTCGTACTGCCCAAAAATCAAATTCTCATACTTATAAGCAATGAAGCTATTCTAAATAGGGAGAGATGATGCGCGCAAAGTCCCACACCGGGCAACTAAGGAAGTATTCTAGGGCTTATAATGGGTCAGGTTCCCTCTCCTGGCAAGCTTACTTTCTGAAACGAGTTCTTCCACCCCTTGTAACCCATCAATGCGGTATAAGAACCGCTCCTTGGACGCCACCTTTCGGTACGTTAACCTCGAGGCTGCCGACCCTTGATGGTGGCCCAAGGCTGCAAGCTTGGGGTCGTTCCATGAGGTTGCATAATCCTGAAGAGGGGGAGAATGATGCGAGCAAAGTCCCCACATCAAGCAACTAAGGAGATATTCTGGGGTTTATAATGGGTTGGGTTTCCTCTCTTGGCAATCTAGCTTTTCGGGATGAGTTCTTCCATCCCTAGTAAAACGCATCAAGAGACCATCTTTTTAATCCACTTGATCTCAACCTAGGCTCCTGATGGCGGCCTCCTGCAAAGTACTTTATGCCAATGCTCTGAACCATTTAAGTTTAACTAAAAGCTAATCAAAATAACAAAAAATTAATTCCCCACATCAACAGATTACCGATGTAGTTAACCCAGAGAGACATCATAGGGATGTACCTTCATGCAAGCAAATATCCCAGGAAGTCCATAGCTGCAACTAAGCTGCAGATTCGCAAAAACAAGAATTGATATAAGACAGCAGCAAGAAAAATTTGCTAAATTTTGATACTGTGGCCTCAAAATGAGAATATAGCATAGAGAAAATAACAAAAAATTAAAAGTAAAAGCAGCCTCGAAATCATAAATTTGCCAGTATATCTTTTCTCGCCTCCCTTCCACAGGTGATACTCAAACAAATAGTTCGTTTATTTTGTTTGACATCCAGAAGTTACATCTTTGTCCAAAATGAGGAAGGGATTCTCGGAGACGACGGAGACGAACAAGGAGAGGGACGGCCCCAGCGCTATCAGCGCGTACCCGATTCCCGCTTCCCGCTTCCACCGTCATCTCTCTTCCTTCCTTAGTTCATTCCTTCTTCTTCCTCTTCTCAATCTCTCTCTCTCTCTCTCTCTCTCTCTCTCTCTCTCTCTCTCTCTCTCCTTCCTAATCTAACTTACTCCTCGTTACTCAACAATATTTCTCATTTTCAACCAACCGATATATATAACACCGAAGAAATATATTATGTGTGAAAAATAACAAATTTCTTTTAATTGAGTTGATAAAATTCTTTACCTTCTTTTTTTCTTTATGCACGACAATTTTTTCAATTATTTAGTTTTCATTTTACACATTAGAATGGGGTTTAGATCGAGTCAGATTTATGTCACAATTCGCATGTTGTCAAAATATTCAATTCAAGGGATAAATGAAATATCAGCTATTTAATGAACAAATTTATTAATACGATCTCGCTAGGTATGAAACTGTCTTTTTGATAGAATATGAAGAATTTTTTGAGATCCAAAGACATGTTGGACAATTAACCTGATAACATTTGAATTGCAAACAAAATGTTGAATCACTCAATTAATTTTTTCATTGGTTGTCTATTTTATTTATAATACTCAATAAGATGAAATTGAAGTGGTATGTCAAAGACCGTCAATATTGGTAAAGAGGGGGTTTATATAATGTTCTAGCTCAACAAAAAAGTAAAATAAATATAACAACAGTGCTCTGTCTATTAAATTCAGCCGGTAAATAAGGTGTAGCTCTTTTTTTTAAAAGAAAGAAAAAAAAATTAGCTTTTTGCTTGTCCTGCCTCACTTAATTTATATAGTTTTCCCAAAAAAAAAAAAAAGCTTGAATAAATAACTACTTATAAGGTAATCCACACCATTTAGGAAATCAAATTATAATGAATGCCAACGTTTGCTGTCTTGCCTAACTAAAGTAACGTCAAGAAAATCTAATAACATGCCCTGCTGTAATGCTTTTAATTTTGATTCTGAAATATTAATTTTGTTCTTCTTTTTTTTTGGGTTATTAATATACTGTTTATACTTATTGAGTACTTTAGTCTTAATATTAAATATTATTTATTGTTTTTCTTATTCCGGTTCATTTCCGCTCGGCACTTCGGAACGACGGCACAGAAAGAGAGAGAGAGAATGGCGTCGTCGTCGGAGGGGGAGGGCCGGCGAGCGTGGATCCCGCTCGCCTCCCGGCCGGAGTTCGCCGGCGTGACGCCGCTGCCGCAGGACGACGGCCCGAGCCCGGTGGTGGCGATCGCGTACCGGGACGATTTCCGGGAGACCATGGACTACTTCCGATCCCTCTACAGCTCCCGGGAGCTCTCCCCTCGCTCCCTCCTCCTCACCTCCCTCGCCATCTCCTTCAACCCCGCCAATTACACCGTACTCCCTCCCTCCCAAAGTTCCCTCCTTTGCTTCGCTACATCGAGATGACGGATTCTGCTTTTCGGCTTACCCACGATCGCGATTTCCTTTTTTTGTTGCAGGTGTGGCATTTCAGGCGTCAAGTGCTGGAGGCGCTGGATGCCGACCTGACCGAGGAGCTCAAGTTTACTGAGGGCGTGGCCAAGGTGAATGCCAAAAACTACCAACTTTGGTAAGTGGGTGAAGCTGGTTTTATCCACTGCTTAATGGATGCTCTGATGGGAAGTGGAAATCACCTTAAAGATGGCTCCTTTTCTGGTCTGATCTCTTAATTCGGAATAGTGATGGGAGTGTTGTTGCTTTGATCTGGAATGGGTTCCTTTATATCTGACTCTAGACTTGCTTGGCTTCTGAAGAATTTCGAGTTCACGATTAGTTCTCAGGGTGATAGTTCGAGCATGTTGTGCGTTCGTGGATGCGGTATGCTTGATTTGTCTCATAGTAGCTTTGCAATTGGGGATTTGTTGAGATTATGGGGCACCTTCGGTGATTCCTCATTTATGTGTGGAGGATGTTTGGTACTCTAGTTTTCCTGTTGCTCTGTTGACAAGTTGGAGCCTTTTTGGCTAACTGCGCTTGACGCTAGATCCAGACTGATGCATTTTCTATAGGAAGAATTGAAACTAATTCAAAACACAAGACACCAAACTATTTGAGCTCCGTGCTTTGATCTCCTTTAGTATGCAGGTTCACACTCCCCTGGTGCCTCCTTAACTATTGTCTTTTTAACTGATAAAAGGAAGAGCTCGATTATATATTCACAAAATCCTCCTTCTGTTGATCTATGACATCCACCTTAATGGACACTCTTGGTTGGTGATTATTAGTTCCTTTTAGGCCTCCCGGTGAATATTTGTCGAAGCCCATGTTGGGCATCGTAATTTCAGTTCATTGAAAACATTCTACTACACACTTGGTAGTTTGAATGACAACATCGTGTTTGCTTTTCCATAATAAGTGTGATAACTACTCCTAAACATGCGACTTAAGGGAGACGGATACCTAGATGATGACTTAAGTAGTGTCGCAAGTTTCTAAGTTGTATATTGCAAGGGGTTGCTCTTGCTCTTCATATCCAACTATGAATGCCGATTTTATGATGTTGGGCTTAAATGCTTAACCAGGGTAATGATTTTTTCTTTCAGTCAGATACCATTGCATCAATTTTTGTTGTCCTATTTTTACAGGCATCATCGGCGTTGGGTTGCTGAGAAGTTGGGACCTGATGCTGCATCTAGGGAACTTGAGTTCACAAGGAAGATGTTCTGCCTGGATGCTAAAAATTATCATGCCTGGTCTCATAGGCAGGTGTGTATCTTTACTGTCATTCTACCTTTTATATGGGCATTCATGATATGTGTCTGTATATAGTTCTTGACGATCATTAACTATCTCCTCTTGGTCTCTGTCTTTATGGATGGTGGTTAAAGAAAAGAGTGTGCACTGTGTTATAGCCTCAATTGAGTTACTTATACCTGAAAATTTGACTAATTTAGGTTTGACCTGGTTTTGAACTGGTAAACTATCCAGCAGAGTTTGATGAGAACCACTTTGTGAATTAATCCCCATTCTTGGGGAACTGGAGTCAAATTACTACTCGGGAGAGTTGGTCAGTGCTCTATCAGTGGGCCTTGTGCTTCCTCATCAATTGAAATTTAACCTGCATAATAGCGGAAATAGGACTTGAGCCCTTCTTGCATATAGCACTCAACTTGCTGAATGCCTTTTGGTTTATTCAATAACCTTACTTGATATAATGCTACCTGTAAGTATCATTGGTGTACTACTGAAGTAGTTGTTCATCAATCGAGACAGTTGAACCATATCAGCCCCATAACCCATGTTTAGTCTGGTCCAGTTTTGAAAATATTGACTACAATTGGTTATATATTTTTCAAACTGTCAGAGTGAAAATATTTCTTTGGTGCAGTGGGTTCTTCAGGCTCTAGGCGGTTGGGAGGATGAACTTGACTATTGTGCACAGCTCCTTGAGGAAGACGTGTTCAACAATTCTGCTTGGAATCAGGTATACTGAAACTTTTGAAGGCGTACATGGAATCCATTTAGAAAAAACTTTTTAGGTCTTAAACACTTACTAAAGATTAAGCATCTATTAAACCAATTCCATGCATTGGCTTGCAGAGGTACTTCGTCATCACAAAATCTCCTTTCCTTGGAGGTCTAAAAGCTATGAGAGATTCTGAAGTTGATTATGCTATTGAAGCTATCGACACAAATCCGGAGAATGAGAGCCCATGGAGATACCTCCGTGGCCTTTACAATGACGAAAATGAAGCTTGGCTAAATGATTCCCGAGTGCATTCAGCATGTCTGCGTATTCTGAAAGCCAAAAGAAACTTCAAATTTGCTTTGAGTACACTTTTGGATCTGCTTGGCCTCGGCTTCAAACCTAACCAAGAAATAAAGGATGCAATAACATCTCTGAGGACTTCAGATTCGGGTGAAGCAGGTTCAGACTCAAATCTGGCAAATTCTATTTGTTCTATTTTGGGACGTGAAGATCCAATGAGGGCCAATTATTGGACATGGCGAAGCAGCAAGCTTCCTCAAGCAGCTGAAGTCTGATATCCAATACGAGCAGGCTTTTTCATAAGCTATAAACTATTGACTTATGTCTTGTACTTTGCTCTGAATCCGCTTTTAGAAGGTGTTAGGAGGTAAGGTTGCGTACCTAACTTATATTAAATTGCAAGTGCAGAGCTGTGACTATAAGTTCGTGTAGTTTCAAGTGGATTCAATATCAGCACCTATCCGCCACTAACATGGCAGGCATGTTTTAGGGGTTTGGAGATTCAATTCTACTTGATGTGTCAGGTGCCTCTATGCCGTGAGGAGTCTTTCCTAAGTTGAACCACTTGCTTATTATGGACTCTATTGATGTAATGGCAGCATGATTCGATCGACAAAATTATTCTTGTCCCGCTAGAAACCGCATCTGCATTATTTAGCTTATCCGTCTCAGGTTTGGGTGTGACACTCAATACTAGGTTTACTAAATTGCTGAAGATCGTATGCTGTGGAGGGAGTTGTTAGCGGGAAACAACTTCAACTGGTCCTCGGTGAGAATTGCCTTCGTCAATGCGAAATTCTAACAGCCAAAGTACAAAGGGAAATCAAATCAAGATAGTGTGCATGCAAAGCTCGCGTTCTCTTAAACACTAATTATTTGTTTTCTCTGTGGAGCTAATTAAGTAGCAAATCTGCGGGTGCGATTAGGGAGCAAGTGCAACACACGTCCCACATTTTTTTTCTTTGGTTAATGAACGCCTTGGCATTCTCCTAACAAAACCAAGAAATAACCATGGGGGATAGACATGGCATGGTCGACATGCATACCAACGACTGAGGTAGAGAAACATAGACGTAGAGGCTGTTTCCACTCAATTAGTTGTTCCATTAAAAAGAAAATCCCGACTGTACAAGCAATTCTTCCTATTCTTTTTTGTTTTCTTTTTTTGGCTATTTTGGAAAAAGAACAGGGAAAGGAGACAAGAAAAGGGCTTTAAGAGGAGAAATTTGCTTCATTCTCCGCAAATTTCAACAAAAAACTCAAAATTGAGTGCCTCGGATTACCCCCGACTCCTTTTCTGGTCTCGAATACTCCCTTTATAATCCTAGTGTAGAGCCTTTCCAGCTGAGGAATGACGTAATTATCTGTACGATCGATGAAGAGCTGCTTAACCGATGCCACTTGATCTGAAACATCAGAATCCAACATCAATGCATCATTTGATCTGCCACCGTCATCACCACATTCGGTAGCGGCTTCGGGAGGTTCCGCAGTGCTGACATCAGCAGGAGAGGGTTCAGGCCTCTCAGGAGCCACGTCATTCAACTCCAGATCATGGGATGACTTTGACGGACCTGAATCTTGGATCCTTAACTTCTCTTCCTCTGGGGATACAGAAACATATGAGACACGTCACTTTCCATGTTTCTAGACAAATATTAGGCTTAGCTTAAATATAAAGAGGCCTAAACAGAAGAATATGTTCGATCTCACAGCCGTTTCACCTAAATGTAAAGGACATAGTAGAGAGTAGATACCTCCAAAGATCAGATGCCGCTACGGAGAGGACAAGTGAGCAGGACTATATCTAAGGAACGCACAACAAGCTTAACTTTAAAAAATAGCACTTTTGAGATGTTTCTGCATCCATGTCCAACGATTTCATTTGCATTCAGCACTGCCCCTATCTTAAACTAGGAAAAACTTCACTTTTCATCCATGTGCTTTCAAACCTTTTCTATAATAAAGCCGTGTACCTTTAATTAATCTAATAAAGTCCTTCCACTTTCAAAATTTTCTAATTAAGTCCATCCAACACCAAATCCGGCCAAATCTAACTAACATTTCATAGTGTAATGTTGATAAATATTTTCTAATATGGATGGCCATGTGGGCGTTCACATTGGCTAAATTTTATCCACATCACACTTCGACGTTGTCAAGATTGGGTAAATTATTCCACATACGTTAACACGGGCATCCACATATTGTATTCTCATCAGAATTTGGTGTTGTCCAACAATCGTGTCAATTAAATTTGGTATCATATGATGTTAGAGGTTCTGGACTAGAATATCCGTGAAAGTTGAAGGACTTTTTTATTAGAAAAAGCGCAAAAGTACTAAGAGGAATCTTCCCATTAATCTAAGATCTTTATGCCTCTGACAATATATTTACAGAGAAATTGCTCATGCAGCAAATCAAATGGTATAAAGATTGTTAGGTAAATCTCGAAAGAACTACTGGCTACATCATCATAATTTTTTGAGCAAATGTTTCAATGGAACATTTCAGAATAGATATGCAAGAAAGTGATTGTACCTCCATGTTGGCCATCGACGTTCTTCTTCGGTCGTTTCAGTGCCACATAGGTTTGGTCTAAATTTAAATCTGGCTGGACATTCCGAAGTCGAGCACTTGCTCTAGTACCTGTTCCAAGGTGCACAACAGGAGTCGAAGGAAAGGTTGATCCAGCTAAATCATCAGGCAAGTTGATTGGGCCCCCTTGAGCCGCAATCTTGTCACAGTAGGTTACCAGAGCAGGGTCCATTTGTGACAACATTCCATGCACCTGAAAGGGCAGAAAAGGTTTTAAATCATTTCCATGTACAGCAACCTCAATGTCCCAGAAAAAGTGGAGGAGAAATTACATACCGCATCACGAAGCTCATGAGCTCTGCTAACAATTCTAGCGCCATTGTAGTCATCTCCGTTATAAGCCTGCAAGTAAAATATTAAGAGGAAAAAGCTTATAACAAGGAAACTTTGACATGTCTCAAAGCCCAGTTGGCATAAGTCTCATTATTTTGAATGGTATTTCTACCACTACAAGATATACTATCCTAGCCAAAGGAAGTAACATTCTGCTGTCAATATGCTAGAGATGAGGAGGGTGATTCTACAATGTCAGCTGACCGTTAAAAAAATGCCAATAATTAAAATACTCCCATTCTTGTCATGACATCAAGTATAAAAAAAAAATTACAGATGCCTCATGTAAGACGAAAGATTCACAGTTTTCCTTGAACCCATTAACTAGTTGATGATTGGAGCACCTGAAGACATTATCGTGACCTAAAGACATCATTGTGTAGAATCTCTAATAAAGGCAAACTCCAAGATAGGCACCACATTCTTAAGAGAGATCAGAAATAAGCATAACACATGCACAATCATCATTTACTACAGTATGTATTAGAGGAGCATGCAATAACACCGGTCGATATTATTAAAGACAACATCCATGAGCGTGTAGAAATTGCTAATTAGATCAATGTAAGTTTGCAGGATCACAAGGAGGTAGCACCAACAGTGATAAATTCACAGATTCATATGACAATCAAATGACACAAGACGCATTTGAAATGAGCAAAGCAAAATCTTTTCAATTCCCTCAGAGCTTCTAATCTTATCATAAATCAAGCGTGAGCTTATTCACTTTGGTCTTCTCTCGAAGATCTATGATCTGGCAGCAAGAAGGCAACGTAATCGGTAGAATATGGTGGCAAATACAAAGATTAAGGTCAAGTTATGATTCTATATTAGTACAAGTCCGTATCTCTCTCAGTCTATCATGCATGCACCCCACAACAGGTGTCTACTTTAGACAGCTACGGACTATAGCAACAAATCAAAGCTCTTCATCCCATGCAGTTTACTATCCGCAGATTACCCAGGGAAATACTTCAATTAAGAATTGATATTAGGATGAGAATATTCTGAGAGAAACATATCAAGAGACATACTTTTGCGTTAGTAACAATTAGATCCATGTCCTGCAGAAATGCTAAACATGTAATGTACTGTCCGGAGTCAACACGCTGCAGTAGAGTGGACACGTCCATTGGGTTCTGAATGATTGAGCGATAGTTTGGGGCATCTTCATCTGTCACTGGATAATGAAAGACACTAAATCTTTTGTCGTACAGAATCCTGCAATCCATCACACAGCAATGTCAGGCCAAATAGAGAATCTCTTCTTTGAATTGTATGTTGCTCAAAACCACAAGCTCATTTACATCCAGAACATCATTTACATCTTACTGAAAAATGCCCACTACCCAGGATTTTAATTTTATTGCCCACAGCCACCATAAGCACGAATGCACATTGATCCACAAAATGAGCCCGATGGTCCGACTCCAAATAGTCCATCAATCAGCCCAACTTTCTTCAGAAAGTTCTTACCCCGAAAGAGGGAAAAAATTAAGGAATTAAGCCTCAGATCAGTATACCTGTTGCAAATATCTCGAAGGCACATGCGCAGTCGTCGAAGTGCATGCTGCTCAGCCTCAAACTTAGCTTTCAGTTCAGAGGCCTTTGGGCCAGTTGCAACTTTAGGTGCCTTGGGAAGTTCGGGAAGAGACACAGATCTTGGGCATTCTTTTGTGATAACATCAGAAGAGACTGACAAGGCAGCTTCGATTAAATTGTCAAAAAAGGAATCTCTATCTTCAACAGAAGGTCTCTCCACTTGATAGCTGATATAAACAAAATCAAACATATAACTTTATCTTACAGCCATGCACATAAACAAATGACTTGCATATATGAACAGGTGATAAGCAAACTCAATGTATCATAACTATTGCCAGCTTATAAGCAACACATACACGGTGCGCGGAGGAAAAATTGAAGTGACATCAAGCTGCTCAGGTGCTTCTAGTGAGATTCCAAGCAATAATACAGGCAAGTCTGATGGCAATTCCTCCAAGAGAGTCAGTAGGACAGCCCTCAACTGATCGTGTGCCTGCAAAATTAACCGATTAATATCATTGGCAGAAGAACATAAATTAAAAAAATGCTGTATCTAGCATACACCAATAACTAGTTCACATTAAATCTCAAGAAGGGTCAGTTTTAGCATTAAAAGGGATAAGCTACAACTGCATATGCACTCACTGTTTCCCACCAAAGATGGAATTGAGGTAAATAGAGTATTGATGGGGTCGTTCTCCTGGCTTCACCAAATATATGAACCAATGCTTCTTCAGGTGTCTTTGCGCTAGGATCCGAAAGAAGAGATGGAAGTCCAAGAGAATGCACGGGGAACTTCTCCAGTTCATGCAATATAGCAGGCCCGAGGTGATCCTGTCAGACTAAAGCAGTAAGTTTACTTAGTCTAATACTCGCAGAAACAAACTATTCAAATCAAGTGGTTCCAAGCAAATTACCAGCCCAACGCCTTCATTACCACACAGCAGTAGCCGAGGTCTATACACTAAAGGGATTGCAGAACCATATGATAGCATAGCAAGCTTGGTTAAATCAGACGAAACTGCTAGAGGAGGAAAAATATCAGAGATACAGGCCATGGCTTTCTGCAGGTGTCTCTTTAGGCATGGTGCAACTGCGGAGGACAATGGTCTAGACTGCACTATGGAGCCTCTGTGAGCAGCGGGTGTAATTGTCGACATGGCTTCAATAAAGTGATCTTTTTCGACCTTAACAGAATCAACATCTATCAAAAATTTATCGTCGCTCGTGTAAACTTGAGGATATCTTTCACGGAAGGCGCGTATAGCAGCTTCAGTGCACAAGGCCTTCAAATCCGCACCGCAATATCCAACACAACTAGCCGCGAGTTCCCGCCTCAGCTCCTCTGATGGAGGCTTCTTCCACTTGCGAGTGTGTATGTCTAGTATTTCTGCACGTGCCTCACAACCCGGCAGAGGAAAGTTAAATTCACGATCAAATCGTCCAGGCCTACGAAGAGCCCCGTCAATGGCATCAATCCTGTTGGTAGCTCCAATCAGAACAACTTGCCCACGAGAATCAAGACCATCCATCAAGGCAAGCAAAGTCGACACAATGGAATTGTGAATCTGTTCTTGCTTGCTAGACCGTACAGGAGCAAGACCATCTATTTCATCAAAGAATATAATGGAAGGTTGATTCCTTTGCGCCTCCTCGAAAAGCAGCTTTAACTGTCTCTCAGCCTCACCAACCCACTTGCTAAGCACATCAGCACCCTTCCGCATATAAAAGCTGACTTTCTGACCAGCCTTTGAAGCAGCACAAGCTAATGCCCTTGCAATCAGCGTTTTCCCTGTGCCAGGCGGACCACACAACAACACTCCTCTTGGTGGAGTAATGTGATAACTTGCAAAGAAATCAGGATATAGTAAGGGAAAGAAGACCATTTCCTTCAGAGCATCAATATACCCAGAGAGGCCACCGATATCGTCAAAACTCACACTGTCATCGACCTGTAAAGGCTGGATATCTGCCCCACCCTTAGAACTAGGGCCGGCAGTTTGGATCCCGCTAGTCAAGACAGCAAGGGCATCACCCTGATGACCCCAACCAGATGCAGCAACATTCAAACCCCAGGCTGTTGTCCCATGCATATCTAGTCCCCCGAAGAGCCAAGGAGCTCCCGAGCGGTTTCCACCTCGTCCCCAGGGAATTGCAGGTCCCTGATCTAGCTCATCTACAAGAAGTGAATCGTCGGAATCTTCAGCCCTTCCTATACGGTGCCGTTTATGAACACGAGAGGTACCCTTTCTAACATCTCTACTGACCTTATTCCCCATTCCTTGATGCAATATTCTTCTTGGAGATCTTGGTCTTTGCTTCCCAGTATCCATAGAAAGTCTTCGCACTTCCGCACGATTACGAAGATCATACCTTCTCCGGCCCTCCTGTTCATCTTCAACCTCATCATCATCAGCATCCTCTTCTCCTTCATCTTCACCATCACCTTCACCCCCGCGATCACCCTCATCCTCCCCATCCCCCTCATCCTCATTCTCAGCATCTTCTCCATTACCATTTTCAGCTCCATCTTGGTCAGCCTTCTCATCAGATGTACCCTGTTCCTCATCATCTGAATGCAAATCGTTATGTCCTGCCATGGCATTCGAATGACGTGGCCTCAAGCCTTCACGACGAGGGGCCGATCTCTTCTCCACGATTTTTCTACGTTGCGGAGTCGATAGCTCATCGTGACTTGCATTATTATCTATTCGTCTCCTCGAAGATCTATAACTCTTTATCTGAGAAAAATGTCACTAAACTTCAGGACCAAACACTAACTAAACTAGGACTGCTACCGACACAAAAATTACGACATCCAGCTACCACAACATGATTCCAAATTCTTATGACACCATGTCAATTCAAAAGAGAGAGTCAACTCACCATCAGGTCCTCGTCCTCCATGCCAGAACTGTCTGTATAGCCATCGAAACGTACAGAGACCCTCTTCCTGGAAGAACGCCGGAGGTTGGTCGCCATTGACTATTGAACATAAGAGATACTATTATTTCTAATTTTAACTTTATACAGCCTTACTCCAAAGGAAACTGGGGAAAGGGGGAACGCAGTCAAATGTCATTCGGCAACCCATGAATACAAAGAGAAGGCACAAAGCATGCATTACAAAAATGCGCTCGCAATGCAACATGCCCATCAATCTCAATCGGCAGACAAATCAAGTTCCTCCACGCCCGCTCGTGACGGAACCAGCCAACATCCCGAGTCGCGAGGCCGTGAGAGAGAGAGGGCACCTACCGTGGAATTAGGGGTCCGGTCGGACCGAGTCCCCGGGCGGAGCAGCCTCGCAATCTGCGAAGCCGCGGTCCTCGTCTTGGCCTTGCTCTTCTTGGTGCGGATGATGGAGGGATTGTAGTAGAAGTAGGTGCGGCCGTAAATCTTCGGCCTTCGCCGGAGCCTATCGCTGGTGCGCACGGGCCTCGGGACGGGCACGTCCCCCTGACCGGACCGCTTGGGATACATAGCCAAGCTGCTGAGGCCCTAATTGCTACGGGCTCCCATGGACGGAGGCGCTAAACCTCTCGCGCGGCACCACCTCCCGCGGCCGAGGGTTGCCGGAATCGCTCGCGACGCCGCGATCTGGACCGCCGGATGTGGCGCCCTCCGGCGATCCGGTTGCCGGAAGGAGAAGGAGGGGGAGGGGGAGGAGGAGGAGGATGGGCGGGGAGGAGGGGAGAGGAACTGATGCGGGAGACGAAACCCTAGAGCTGGAGCTGAAGGAAGGGAGAAGAAGACTATCTCGCGTCACGTGCGGGGCGCGCTCTCTCTCTGCCTCTCTCTTCTTCTTCTTCTTCTTCTTTTTTTTTTTTTTGGTTGCTTCTTTTTTGGGTTTAAGGTTTAAGATTGGGCTGGACTGTCGACATGACTAAGCAGATTGTTTATTATTTTATGGTATTTATTGTAAGAAATAAAAAATTACTCGATTTTTTTTTCTCTCGACCTCTTGTAAATTATAAATTAGTTTGACTATATAAAAAAATCTCTTATAAATTAGGAAAATTCTCTCAAAATATAATGACGTGGATGTCCATGTCAATAATATCTTCTTTTGAGAATAACTGTGTTTAGGGAATTTAAGTTCTCTCTATAAAAGTCGCTCCAAATAAATAATAAGCAAACTGTTCAGTAGATCGATTTTTGAGAAAAATATAGTACCATTTTCACCGGCGTCAATATATGGCAAAAAATAAAATGTTTCTTTATTCATCTAGGATATGTGATCTGATAGAGAGATTGCCCGACAAGCCCAAGCCCACCAAGCCCAAACGCGTAATTGGGCGGGCTTGGAAATAGCCCACACTGCTTCTCATGCCAAGCCTACTCATTTTCTTTTCTTTTTATTTCTTTTTGTCTAATTCAAGAATTTCAGCTTGCATCGGTTTATTTTCCTTTAGGACGAAAGTCACATAAAAATCTTAAATGATGTTTTCTGTGACGTATTTATTTTTAAAATATTTTTTATGACACTAAAATTTTGAATTTGTATCAGTGTATCCATTTACCCTCTACCAAATTTTTTTTTTTAATGAAAACTGCAAAAATTTTACCTATATAACATAATACTCATGTGATAACGACATTATTTTTGCTGACAAATTATCTAATGAAATTTCGATGGAAGATAAATACAACACATAAGTATAAGTTTGAGGTTTTTTTGTTATCAAAATAACAAGTTTAGGATAAATCTAGTATGGTGAGCATATTTATAGTTTTCGTGTTATGAAAAAAATTTAGGATAAAGGTGTCACAACGATATAATTTGAAAATTTTTGTAACTTTTTCCCATTCCTCCATTTTCTTGGGTGATACCGAACTGTCTGGCTTGGTTCGTGACAAGAAGAAAACGACAGAGCAGCTACCACCAATTGGGAAAAGTTGACCCAAAAATTTCCATCACACCTCTATCAATCAATCTAAAAGTAGATGTTGAATGAATAACATACGACGTAGATAGCTAGTTAATAGAGTGCGCGAATCACGATACATGCGCTATACGGCATTAGTTTGAACTCACGAACTTTTACCGATTATTTAGACAGTACATGACAACGTTTCTATTCCTCAGAATTTCTATTCTTTGTTCCCCGAAACAAAAAAAGAATATAAATCCGTTTGGTAACGCTAAATTATTTTTCTATTACGAGGAATAGAAAGTAAACCTTGGAATAGATTTGGAGCAGAAACGAGAAACAAAAAAAAAAAGTCACTTCTTATTCCCAGGAACAATTTCTAAAAATAAGCCAATTTTCTTTTTTATTTTTCTTTTAGTCCTCTCTTGTCGCGGCAACCCACAACCGCCCGAAGCCGCCGTCGCCCATCGCCATCGGTCGCCGCCCACCGCCGATTGCCAGCCTGCTACCACCGCTTGCCCGCCACCGCCGCTGCATGACCACCGATCGTCGACCATCACCACCAACTGCTGCCCGTCGGAGGCCAACGGTCGTCGGCAATCGATGGGTTGTGTGGTGGCAGTCAGCAGCCGACGATCGTGCAGTGGCGGCGTCGAGTGGCGGGTGGCGGTTGGCGGTCGCCGATCCATGAGCAAGAATAAAAAACGAATAAATACAAAAAGAAACTGTTGCATTACTAAATGCAATTATATTCTTTTTTTATTCTAAGAGTAAAAAAATTGTGTAATTATCAAACTGATTCTTTTACTCAAAAATTGTTTCCTGTAATAAAAATAGAAAAAAACTATTTCTGAAAAAAAAAAATCCTCAATTAAGAAACGTTGTTATGCCCAACCTTATGCGAATTGCATTCCTATATACAGTCCTACACGATCGACGGCTGCGATGCCGCGACATGTGGGCCCTAGTTCTCTGTGGCGAGGTCCCATTGAAGGAATCAAAGGACGACTCGGGAACGAGAATCCACGTGGCATTGATGGAGTCCAAATCCAAATTCCCCTTCTAGTCCACATCCACATCTTCTTCTCGACCATATAAATATATATATAAATGATCCAGGCTGCGCTGAGCGACTGTCGACAGTATCCAAGAGCCAACCATAGAGAATCAATCAATCAATCAATCAATCTCCCACAAAGTCGGTCCGACCATTGCCGTCCGTCCATCCGCCCATCCGCTCTCTCTCCTCGCCGCAGCCGTTCCAATCCAGGTAATTCCGGAAGTCCACGGCGTCTCAGTCGTTCCTAGCGTTCGTCTTTCCTCGGGGCACGACCTTCGGAATCCTTGGACGGCTCTCTCTATCTCCGCGAATTTGACCGTCGAATGTCGGTTTTTCCGTTTCAGGTCGCTCGTTGACCGGTCGGTCGTTGGGGGGCGGAAATGGTGCTCCTTTCCAAGAGCGTGTCGGCTCTCCGCCGCTTCCGTTCTCGCGCCGTGAGATTCCCGGCCTTCCTCGTCGTTTTCCGTCTGATGTTTTTTTTTTTTTTTGGACCCGTTTAGTCTGCTGTCGTCGATGATGACTTTGATGTTCGGCTTCTGATTTCTGGGTTGCGATGAGCTTTGTTGGATGAATTCCTCGTTGGGACAATACCACGAGCACCTGTTCTGATGGAAGATGTTTGATGATGTTCTGTTCAGACTGCCCTGTTTTTATCTTTTTGGTTCTGTTTTGGCTACGTAATGATGAACCGAGGAGGATAGCATACTCTTGTTTTTCATGAATTTGAGCTGACATGGAGATTTGCTGCAGAGCATTTTCTCAGGATTTAGGCGGCAACGCAAGATCACGAATGGCTTTCATTGACTCTTAACATGACATAAGAAGAGTTTTTTTTATTTTTAAATTTTATTTGTGGAGCAGGTTAGCTATGAGGGCGGTTCGTACTCATTGAGTAGTTGTAAGGCGGGAGGAGGTTCATTGGATCATTACACGACCTGTGCTAAGCTGTCTGAGGACCCTTTGAAAGAGAGCTCTCCTTCTGATATGTTGGTTGATTCTTTCGGGAGACTCCACACTTATTTGAGGATCTCCTTGACGGAGCGTTGCAATCTGAGGTGTCAATACTGCATGCCGGCAGAAGGTGTAGAACTTACTCCGAGCTCTCACCTTCTTTCGCAGAATGAGATTGTGAGTTTAGCGAATCTGTTTGTTACCTCTGGCGTCAACAAGATTCGATTGACTGGGGGAGAGCCGACCATCAGGAAAGATATCGAAGACATATGCTTGCAGTTGTCTAGTCTTAAAGGGTTAAAGACGCTGGCTATGACAACCAATGGAATCGCTCTTGCCAGGAAGCTTCCCAAGCTTAAAGAGTTTGGCCTTAATTCTATCAATATCAGCCTAGATACATTGGTGCCGGCCAAATTTGAATTCTTGACTAGGCGCAAAGGGCATGAGAAGGTCTTGGAATCTATCAATGCTGCTGTCGACCTTGGCTACAATCCTGTGAAAGTATGCATCTTCTCCAGCTCAAAACCAAAGAATGTTAGATTATGGTTTTCCCCACTCTTTATCATGCTATTTAGTACACCAGTAAGTCTATGTCACTTTTTGACTAGCCCTGTGGTTTACTCCAGGTGAACTGTGTTGTTATGCGTGGCGTCAATGATGATGAGATATGTGATTTTGTGGAGTTGACTCGAAGTAGACCGATTAATGTGCGATTCATTGAGTTCATGCCTTTCGATGGAAATGTCTGGAATGTGAAGAAATTAGTGCCATACTATGAAATGCTAGATAAAGTGGTAAGGTAAAATACAGGTGATACTGCACATGAATTTTCTCTTGGCCTCTCAGACAGGCTCTAAGCATGCTGTCCTCTCTGAACAGGTTGCGAAATATCAAGGCCTTCAGAGAATACAGGATCACCCTTCAGAAACAGCCAAGAATTATAGGATAGATGGGCATCACGGTACGGTTTCTTTCATCACGTCAATGACTGAGCATTTTTGTGCTGGTTGCAATAGACTGCGACTTTTAGCTGATGGGAACTTCAAAGTATGCTTATTTGGGCCCGCAGAGGTGAATTGCGTCTCCTGCTTGTTAAATTCTATCATAATCATACATCGCATTCATTTTAGCTCGCGAGAGTTTACTTTTATATTTTTCTAAAATTTTTCCTTCTTATCTCTTTATGTGTTAAGATGGACCTTGTGATGGCTCCAGGGTTGTGAAATCCTTATTTATTATGTCAATTCTTAGTTAATGCCCCCTCCTCTAAAAAAAAAAAAGAAAAAGAAAATCACACATTATGCTCACACATTAAGCGTCTTAAAGCTGTTACCTTCCAACTGATATTTTCTATCTTTTTGCACTTCTTTGCTGTCTGCAGGTTAGCTTAAGAGATCCCCTTCGTGCCGGTGCTGAGGAAGACGAGCTCAGGGAAATAATTAGTGCCGCGGTACACAATCTGCTTCTCATGATTTGGTCTTCACATCATCCTAGATTATTTGCACAAAACAACAGTTCTTCAACTTTGGGATTTTTTTAATATCCATTTCTTTTTGGCACCTGCCTGGCATTTTTTATTTCTTCTCCTTTCTTCCATTTTTTATTCGAGGCATGATGAACCACAGAAGGCTGTGTTGCTTTGTCTAGATTAGTTTCGTGCTACTGGCTTCTGAATGGCATCGCACACTTCTTTGCTTTAGGTCAAGAGAAAGAAAGCTGCACATGCTGGAATGCTCGACATTGCAAAAACTGCAAATAGGCCGATGATACATATAGGTGGCTAAGAAACGGTATTTACTAAACTCCTATTCTCACAGGATTTTGTTATGGGCACTTGTTATACTTCTTATTAAAGAAAATGTGTCATTTCCAAAGCAGTGGTTTTCTTGTGTTACATGTAATGAATGCATTGAAAACAAAAATATTTCTTTATTAGTTCTGGTCAACCTGTGCCCAGGAGCACTCGTGAACAAGACCCTTCTCATAAATTTTCTATCTCTGAGCAAATTGAAATTTAAGAATAATTTGTTGATTCTCATGCCAAGTTCTATGCACTTACTGTTATGTAATATTGCCAGACTTCCATTTCAGATTCCTCAAATTCTGAACTTAATTTTCTGGGGCAAGCAAAGAAGAATCTTAGGAAATTGCACATGGCCTGGACAATGCCCCACAACAGCATGGCATGCAATATCTTTTTTGTGGATGTATCTTCTTTAGATGCCATGGAAAGCATGCGATACTTACCTCTGTTTTGCCAAATGATTTATTGACCATACTATAGAGAAGCTCTTTTGTAAGCTTTGCTTGTCTTGCATTTACAGATAGAATCAAAGTCGTTACACCTCTGTTCTTGCTGATGTACAAAAGGTGATACGAAATCCAATCACTAATTAAGATCTTTCAGATGTTATATACCCATCTGATATTTGTAGAAACCAGCAGAAGTCATGGCCCTCAGTAATGTCTCTCTGTTTAAATGATGTGATTTGAGAGCTTCGACTGATTTTATTAATATATGAAGCCAGATTATTTTGCTGATGTTAAGATTCAGTTGATTTTTTTTTTGGATTTCTGCTCTCTCAGTATCATGATTGATAAGCTTGTATTAATATGAATCTTCACCTACTATGAGCTATATGGGTCTTGCTAATTCAACTGAAAATATTTTGCGCCACTAAAGAATCCATAAAGGGAGAGGGTAGGAGTTTCGTGAGGGTATTGCCCTTTTGGAGGTTGGTTTTTTAATTGATTCGATGGCACTGATGGTCTAGATGAATTATTGGAAGTGAAGTGTGCTTCTGATTTGTTCTGATATTTCTAGCCATTCAGGCACGATTAATTTGAAAAATTGCTATCGGAGTATGGAAGAGTAGGAGGATTTTGCTAGTCAATATTCTGTCTCAGCTAAATTTAACACCACAAACTCATATTACCAGATGGTTCTGCCATCAGTAATCAGTACACATGAGGCATGATGTGTTTAGAAGACAGGTTTTAAAATTAAATTACCTGGGGAATAGAGCTACTTTTCAAATTTAAGAAACTAATGAGATATGAGTAGATACATGATTAATCGCAAATAGTAAATGCATCATGCTTCTCGTGCACACTCCTGTGCATACTTCTGTGTTACTTGGTATTGTGAGCTGTAAGATTTGTCCTGTGTGCCTGTCAAATTTTGATTTTTCACTCCACTTGCAAGGCACTGTGAGGTGCATTATTTGTGGCTCTTATTATAGCAATATAATTTATTACTTCGTTACCAAAGTCTTACTAGTAGCTTGGTGAGATAATAGAGATTAGACAGTAGAAGTGTTGCAGAGGGGAAACCCATGGGATAGACAATGATGGATAGGAAATGCTGGTTGTTGTTGTTGGGTTAGGAGATTGTGTTATTGGTGATGAAGTGGTGGGAATGCAGTTGAAAGGAAGCCAGAACCAGAAGTGCTGATTGACAGAGATATTGGAGTGGATGGTTGGTTGACCAACAGTCAAGGGCAAGGTGCTGAGTGGGTTTGACGAGCTGGAGGGCGGTGATACTGTCATCCCTGGAAAAGATGGCTGGGTGCTGGACGAGGAAGGCCACAAGGAGGTGATCGGAGTGGATATTGATGAGATTGGCGAGCTAGAAATTGGAGGTAAAGTCGGCCTTGGCAAAGACATCGAGGATGGTGAGCTTGATGGCAGAGGCAATGTTGAACCTGGGATAGATGGTAATGTGACCGTTGGAGCTGATGATAAAGTTGAAGGGCCCGAACTGGTTCCTGGTAGAGGTAGAGATGGTTGGATGTTTGGTAAGAAAGATGGCGGTGTGGCTGCTGGGAAGATGACAGAATAGGTGAGCTAGAGATAGGAGGAAATGTCGACCCCAGCAAAGATGGTTGGGCACCAGGTAAGAAACTTGGGAATGTGCCCACAGCAGTGGATGGTGAGTCTGACAAGCTGCAAGTTGGCACAGAGGGCTGGGCAGTGGGCGATAATGATGGTAACACCACCTTTGGAGTAGATGACAGGTTCGCGAGCCTGAAAGCGGCAACAGTAGGGGTGACATGGCCACCAAAGTAGGTGAGGATGACGATGGTGGAGAGGCCAGTGCGATCAATGTTTCCGGTATAGGGGATGGGGTTGTATCTAGCAGACAACAGGCATCGAGCATATTGTGGGTGCTCAGAAATGGAAAGTACCTGAGTAAAATGCAGGACGGTCATGCTAGCGGGCTAGGATGAATGAGTGAAACTTTGTTGAGCTGTGTGAGGAAACGAAAGGCTCTATGATGAGGTTTATATAGATGATGGGGGCAGTGGAGTGCTTTTTGGACGGCCCTTGTCTAAATAAGGTAAAATAAAATGACAAGGGTTTATATAGATGATGGGGGCAGTGGAGTGCTTTTTGGACGGCCCTTGTCTAAATAAGGTAAAATAAAATGACAAGTCTCCTTTTCTTATCCACTCCCCTGCCCAACTGTTGACGACACTGACCGAAAGGTTCTTCTCGGAAGAGGAATATGATACAGAAGTTGACACATGTGAAGCAACCCCAGATAGAACAGATTTGACTGTATATCAGAATCTCGAATGCCATCGTCAATTCGTGTTTGCCTGTTCGGGGTCCTAGTAAGTGAGCATGTGCATTTTTCCTGAAAAAAATGACATTGGAAAAATGCACATTGTTATTTAGGCTTCAAGTTACCATCCTTCACATGTCAGAAAATAGAGAAAATTTGTCCAAAATGCCCTAAAAATATTGTATTTTTGCCAATTTAGTTTTAAGCATTTCATTTTACCAATCCAGTCTTAAATCTATTCACATTTTGTCAATTCAATTCATATGACCAATTTTAGATGGAATTCATTAATATGAAGGCTAGTCATCTTACATGTTACAACTAGTTCTGATGTGGGTAACTTTTATTAATATTTTGATATTAATAATTGAAGGAAAAGAGAAAAGAAAATGAAAAAATTCAAAAAAATATTATTAAAGATTGTTCAAGTCAACATTGGTCGTTTTATGCCAGTCATGCCACGTGAACCATCTACGTTCACGTCAGTGAATTCCGATCAAAATTGATGGAATGATTTTTTTTTTTTTTGGTCGAAGTGGAATGAATTCAATTGACAAAATACGAATTGGTTTATGATTTATTAGGCAAAAATGCACTAAATTTATAGCTTTTTGAACTATTTTCCTAGTGACATTACTCTGCAAGTCAGGAACGAATACATTCTTTCTCACTTTCCTGCACGGGAAAGTCTGACCCTTGGCGCAAAACAAGGATGCAGACGGTCCAGATATGACATACGAGGACACCAGCCACCAACCTAGTTCACCAAACAGTCCTCATAATGGATCATCACTCGTCCTGTGGAACGAAGCCGAACCCACTATCTCAAATCTTAAATTATCCGAAGCCTAATATATAATCGTGGGGAAGAGTTAGATTGATTTTATGTTGGAAGAAATTAATAGAAAGAATCCATCTAACTCGAAATTTAACAAGCCGTCGCGCATATTTTACCCCCTCTTCCGGAACGAACAGCCACCTTTCATAATTCGCATCTGGGCCGCACGTAGTGTTCTCGACCTGCATCTTACTTAAGCTGTGAGGTTAGTAAATTATTTCATGAACAAGGGATTTATTACAAAATATTTATAATAAGCGGAGTTAAACTTTGGAAAAATTACGTTATATCTCATTGGGTTCTTGTTCAAAGTTTTCCTCGGAATCGTGTTCAACACTCTCTCAGCTATGGATGTACTATCATGCTGGCCCTCTTTCATCAGGACGATACATCATCTGAAACTGAATCATATTAATTACCATTTCACCTAAATCTTAAACGATACTGCCTATTCTAGGTCAATTGAAAACACGAACTAACAATTCTCGTACGTGATCCCCACCGACATCACTAGTTCACCTGCTCTAACGCTGTGTGACGCTAAATCGGTATTCGGGACACAGAGTAGCACCGACAGCAACAGCCATCCAAGTAGAAATTCAAACACAAGGAGATGAAAGGGTTGTAGAAAAAGCATCGGCTTCAATGCCCTCAGAATGCTTTGGCAAACGCTCCCTCATTCCTAGTCTGTACATGAAGACTAAGCATCCTCGATTCTTTACAGGGCATGAGGCGAAAGTTAAAGAAGACTGACATATACAACTCGTCCCTGGGGTTCATGCCGTAATGACAAGCTAAACTTTCTGCAGTTTCACCAGCCATGAGCATCCTCATCCACTGGCCATGAGGCAAAAGTTAGAGAAGACTGACATTTATGACTCATCCCTGAGGTTCAATCCATAATATTCAGCTAAACGCGCCGCAGTTCCATCTGCCATGATGGCATCGATCATTTCGTACTTGGCAAAGTTTGCCTTAAGATTGTCTGCCTGCTGCTTAGCAAGTTTCTCTTCTTCTGCCTTTTGCTGCTGAGAAGGTAGAAGTACAAACCAAATTAGAGAGATTATCTAGAAGTTATTTCCCTGGTAGGATACCAATCATAATTCAAAAGTTAAAGCAGTGCTGACGGACATGAGTTCTCACAGAGTGAATGGGTTTCTCTGCCATTTAAGGGTGTGTCAAGTATACGTAGCATTTCTAATCATGGGTTCTTTTTGAGTATTTTTATATGTGAAATCACCCGTATGATTGAGATTCTATTTATTTACCAACCACTCATAAAGGAACTTACTTTGAGCAAAAATCGAGCTTCAGCAGCATGCCTTTTATCAATTTTCTTCCACTTCTGAGCTACCTCAAAGTTAGGATCATCTGCATCCAACCAGCGGACCTCTATTTTCCTACCAGGCTTTGCTGGGCGATCCTCAAACATCTCCACTTTAGCAGCACAAGCTCTCACAGGCCTCGGCATCCCAACTATCATCAGCGGGCAGCTAGCAATCAGCTTCACAATCGCTTTTGCCTGCTCCTCATCTTCCATCTCGACAAGAGCACGTTTTGGGATGTGCTCCGGCTCTATGTAGTTCGTGATGAATTGAATATTTTTTACCATTCCAAACTGGTCAAGAGCAGTCCTCAAGACAGGTTCAGTGACCTGGGGTGATAGGTTGTCGACATAGACAGTCCGTTTCACCTTCTCCAGAAAAGCAGCATACTCTGTCTCTGTAGTGCTCGCCATGCAATCTAAACAGAAAATTCAAAGGCTCAATAACAGGTTGGCAGCAAACTAAAGATTTATCAGCAAAAGGTATTGGCTTTAGCTCCAGATTTTGTGAAGAATACGGTGCATCAGTGTATGATATGATACACAAGTTCAATGTCATTCCTGGACAGTGGTCTCTTCTTAGGTGATAAAGCTCCCAACCAAAACCTAGTCCTATGTTGGTGCCGCACTGCGTCAGATGCAGCGACTGTATGAGCTACACAGCACCAAAACACCACTTGCAAAGATGCATGTACTGCTCATTTGGTGAGCAAGATGATTTGGTATTGTCATGTATGATTAACCACACGCAATGAATGAAGGATGTGCGGAGAAAAACCTACTCCTGCATTTTTAATTCGTTAGAAAGGAGATGTACCGCGACAACACTGATGCTAGGAAGGCAACGATCATGTGATGCACAGCAGCAGCACGTGGACCTTCTGGGCACATTTCCAAAACTCGCATGATGCTGCTGCTGCTGCACCATCATCCGATCAGAATGCCCACTTGTAAAGACGCAAATGCTACTGCTTGGCACGAGGAGATGATTCCGTGCTAGCCAAACATAAATACACAAGATGCATTTCGCACGAAAAGCTTGCACCAAGAACATGTATAAGTTTAGCCACAAGCACATAACACAAGAACGAACGTGATGTAAACCCCAATCTCTTTCAGATCCATGAAAAGCACTCAAATTCAGGGAAAGAGACCATTGGAGAAATTAAAAGAACTACTACCAGCGAAACCCCTTATTGAAATCAAATGCATTTTTCACTTCAAAACACCAATCTTTCATACTTGCGTGTTGCCTCTCGCCAATTCAATAAGCCAATAAATCCAAACGCAAGAGGACACGACACGACTGCTGAACCTAAAACATTCAGAGCCAAAGGAAGCAGCATTGATCCCGCCCGCTCACTGTCGAACCTAAAAACATTCACGATGCAGGTTTCGCGCCCTCAAAAATTCGTCAAATCGAGCCAAGCCCACTTCCAATTCTCGAGCAACGGAGCCGAATTCGTCGATGATAGATTGATATACATTGCGGCAGATGCATGACAATCCTTAGGGGAAGAACAATACTCCGCATGCAATTGAAAGAGAGAGAGCGCGCGCGCGCGCGAGAGAGAGAGAGAGAGAGAGAGGGGTTGCGCGAGGGGAAACCTGGTTGTAAGAGGAAGCGACGGCGGGGACAGTGAACCCAAAAGCTAACCTCCAGCGGCGGCGGCGCGCGACGGTTGCTCGGCGGTGAAGGGGCGGCGAAGCCGAAGGCTGGAGGACTTGTCCGGTAGTCTCTGTCAAGAGCACGAACAGGGGGCTTATTCACGGGCCAGTTTTCTGGACCTAAAAGCTAGGTCCCTCCCGGCTCGGCCCAATTCCTCCTAATTGGTCGGACCGAAACTTTGGTTCGCTCCGGCCGGTTCGGGCCCGTTTTAATTCTTTTGAGGATATTTGATTTTTTTTTCTGAGATATGCATATTGTTTTATGCAAAGATCAAAATTATCTTATGAACTTTAAAGAGAAACGTAAAAGTGACTGGAATTAGGAGGGTGCTGACTAGGCAATCTTTAGGCATGATTTGGCAGTGAGGAATCTAATTTGAAAAATAGTTTTGGGAGAGATTTATTTTAAGAAAAACTTGTTTTAAAGAGATCTATCCTAAAATAAAAAGTCTTGCCAATAATATTAAAACGTGCTTCTCTTGTTTCTCTTATTAACTAGTATTCCATTTAAGGGGAAATTAAAAGCATTATCCCTGTGCTATTAACTAAATTTCGATTTTGGTCCTTATACTCTATTTCGTCATAATTAGTCCGGCAACTAAATCTTTAGTTACAATTTAGAGACAAAAATTCCGTTCTTCCTTCAAAGTGTGGATGTTATATGCTAACCGTACTTGAGAGTTTCCTACCTCATACGGCTCATCGTTCAATTCTTGTGGTGTCCCTTTTTTTTTTCTCAAGTTAACCAAAAGCAAAAGAGGTCAATTCCATGAGTTTCAAACTTGAATTTTTATTAAAATAAAAAAGAATCAGTTTTTTTTTTTTTTTTTAGTTTTATCTTTTCTCCCACCTTTAGAAGAATAAAGCATAGGCATTTCCACTATTGCTAGAATTTTTTCAAATGTAACTATCTCGGTTTCATAGAGAAATTGATATAGAATCTTCGAAAAAGTCTTTTCTTCATGATAAAGAAAAGACTTAATATCTTTGGGATCTGATGCTACATCGCTGCTCAATACCTTAGGGGATCAACTTTATTACATAAATGGATTCCTAACTTTTATCTTCTATCATGACATAAGTAAGCAGTTCTTATTGTATTGGCCCAAAACCTCACTAATTGATCTTTACGGTGCTTTCTCTTAAGAATGTAAACTGTACAACTTGCTAATAGCATTTATTAAATGAAGTAAGGGACTTCAGTATATATAGAGGACCTCACCGTTTAAGACATTACCATAGAAACGATGGAATCCACTATTTCGTTATTCATTTCTATTTATTACTTTTTTTTGTTTTTTGATACCTAGTATCAATACTCATTTCGAGGTGAAATGACTATAAAAAAGGAAAAGACAAAT
The DNA here is from genome assembly GCA_019915185.1 of Eucalyptus camaldulensis. Taxonomy (NCBI): domain Eukaryota; kingdom Viridiplantae; phylum Streptophyta; class Magnoliopsida; order Myrtales; family Myrtaceae; genus Eucalyptus; species Eucalyptus camaldulensis. The sequence continues at coordinate 1,751,857 of JAHSVA010000014.1, forward strand.
CGTGGTCAGGAAGGTTATAGTAGCAAAAGCCATTGGAATTTTTATTTTATACATTGGAAGAATCCATTTTGTTATTAATAAACTAGGAAAAGGGAAAGGAATAACTATAAGAAAGGAAATCAATTAGTTATTCATGAAAGTATCATTTATTCAATGACTAGAATTAGACTAGGATATATAGCTTGGAGATGTAGAACAAAAATTCGTTTATTTGCATCAAGATTTCGGGGGGTTCATTCAAGACTTACTCAAACAATTATTCAACAGAAAGTAAGATCGAACGAATCCATCAACACAAACTGTTCATGGGAGAAAATTGAGTTATTTGGACCTTGGAGGATTAACAGGTGAACTGTTAGTTTTCGAATATGAGATATCCACCCTAGTTACTATGGATGCATTTGCCCAATCGACACGTTTGAAGGAATCAATGTTAGACTTATTGGATCTTTAGCAATTCATGCGAGAATTGGTCACCGATAAAACCAAAAGACCCCTTGTTTCAAAGAGAGGAGGACAGGTTATTCACGTTTCATTTGATGGTCAGAGGCAAATTGAAAGCTAAGCCGTGGTAATTCAAAAGATTCCCTGGGGGAAAAATAGAGATGTCTCTTACCCATAATATGTGGAAGTATTGACGTAATTTCATAGAGTCATTCGGTCTGAATGCTACATGAAGAATATAAGCCAGATGAATATCGATTTTGAGGATAGTAATGATATTGATGGTGACCTTGATACGAAGCTGGAGCTTCTAACTAGGATGAATGCGCTAACTATGGATATGATGTTGGAAATAGACTGATTTTATATTACCCTTATTCGAATTAGCAAAAGCAATGTCTCATTGCATAATATGGATTCCAAACATTCATGATATGGATGTGAATGAGTTGAATTACTTATCCCTCAGTCTATTAGCGAACCATCTCTCCAAGGATTGTGAAAGATATTCCACTCAAAATATTCTTGTTATTGCTTCAACTCATATTCCCCAAAAAGTGGATCCCACTCTAATAGCTCCAAATAAATTAAATACATGCATTAAGATATGAAGGCTTCTTATTCCACGACAACAAAAGCACTTTGGCCCTATTTGGTTCAGCATTTGAAATAGGCTTTGGGGCTCTAAAGGGGTTTGGCAAAATGCAAGTGGTGTTTGATTCAATTTTTTTAGGACTTTGGGAAGATGCAATCGCATCTTAAAAGGGCTTCAAAGGCCTTTGGGGGAATGGAGGGGTAGAGGTTCATTGGCAACTTGCATTTTCAAAATGTAAGTTCATCACTGTTCATCTTCTTCGGTGGAGAAGTCATTCGAAGGCCGATGACTGTCGATCAAGGGTCACGCGTGCCAGTAGCCACTGCCTGAGTTGCTTGACCCTGATGACTGTTGTTGGACGTCAGGTGATGCTTAGGTCATGCGACCCAAGTGATTGATGGCTTGAATCGCGCGACCTAAGCAGTCGCAACCCAGGCAGCGACCACCGCCTAGGTTCATCCAACTTAGGCGATCGTCACCTGGGGTCGCCCGACCCCGGCGACCATCTAGGGGCCAGATCCGGCCATCCGGCAGCCAGATCAGGTGATCCGGTGGCTGGACTTAAAAAAAAATTATAAATATTTATTTATTTTTTAATTTAATAAAAGCCTTTTACAAATGTATATTTTATCAAATGGTATTTTGGTCAAAGTTGTTTCTCAATGTAAATTTTACCAAACAATATTTGAATTTCGGAAAACCCCATTTATCAAAAGTTATTTGCATTTCTGCAAATGCATTCCCTAAAAGTTGAACCAAATGGGCCCTAATTTAGCATTGGCAAATTAACGAGTAAAACTTACGGGTATGAGTTTCTAAAAAGAATTCACTTTTGTTCCATGTACCTTTGGAAATGTTCAAAACTTCGAATGTAGCTATTGTACTTTGATTTTAGTTATCAAACTAGTCCTCGCATTATATTCCGACAAAATCTATATTTCTTTCCTCACACCGTGATCCAAAATATTATGTCAAAATGAAAACTAAGCATTAATTTGGCAATTCCTACCTTTACAAGTTTGCCCGATCTAATTGAAATTATATGCAGATCTTCATCGTCAATGTAATATGAGGATCAACAGTTTAGTTCCTTAGTGGGTTAACGAAACTAACAAGTAGTTTCTGATTTTAATTTTTCAAAATCAATTCTTAGTGGACAGTTCTTGATAGTCACATTGGGTAAATTTAGGATTTTTGCCAATACGTATAGTAATTTGACGCCGTGAGTAAAGTTTGAAGCTCTCTTTTATGGTATTTTGCCATAGAAATCATAAATTCGGTATATGTTTATCACCATGATCAAGGTAAAAAAATAAGAATTATTAATGAAAGTAATTTTTTTCCTCCCTGTTCAAAAAAAGCCACCGCATTCAGCGCTCCCTGCGTGAGCGCTCTCGCTTCCCTCTCCTTCCTGGCAAAAGCCCGTTTTCATCCTTCCCTCTCTTCTCCACTCTGCAATTCCCGATCGCTCCTTCCCTCTCCGCTTCGCTCCCGCCATCGTCCCGGCGCGTCCCTCCGCATCTCCGACCGCTCGGCGCGGCACGACCTCGCCGCTCGAATCCGTCGCTCGCGCGTCTCTCTCTCCGCCACCTCGCGGATTCCCGGTCGTCGCGCCCGCTCGAATCGACCGGGGCAGTCGATCTGGCTCCGGCCTCGAGGAGGGGGGGGGGAGTTGAGTTGATTTGATTTGATTCGCGTGGGGGAGAGCGGTGGATCGAGCGAGGTCGGATGGGGCAGGGCTCGAAGAAGAAGAAGAAAGGAGGGAAGAGGAGCAAGGGGAGGACGCCTTCCAAGGACAAGCATGCCGACGAGGACAATGAGCTCCTCGCCGAGGAAATCACTGCCCTGTGAGTCGATCCCGTTGCTTTGTTAATAATTCCGCATTCTTTTTTCCCAATGCCAGCCGGGTTTTCGTGTTCACGGTGATTTATCTGCTTGGAAGGTTTCAAGTTTGTATTTTTCAGCTGGGACACGTGCTCCTCGAGTCTCGTTTATTCTACTCTGCCATTTGTGGAGTCTGTGAAGTATAATGCTACTTCATTCTAGTTACTATGCGTGCATTGAGTTGGCTTAGTTGATGGGTTGTAGCGAACGAACGCTGGAAGCTTGTTGATTTTCTATTTTGCGATTACTGAAGTAAGTGATGTGCAATGGTCCAGGTCCGCGATATTTCAGGAAGACTGCAAAGTTGCAGAAACCCCGCCGAAAATCGTCATTAAGCTCAGGTTTCTTTTTAGTCGGTGTTCTGTTAATCGCATGGATTTTGATTATCTATCGTGGTTACGTATATGTTTTGGCTGGAATTAATCAGGCCTTACTCAAAAGACACGGGTTTTGATGATCTGGATGTTTCAGCCCTTCTTTTTGTAAGGTCAGTGCTCTAAATTTGGTATTAACACTATCTCTCTTGGTGTCGATTATTATGGTTCTGCCTCTCCCTTAATGTCTTTTTCTGATACAGGTGCTTACCCGGGTATCCTCACAAGTGTCCAAAGTTGAAGATCATACCGGAGAAAGGTTTATCTGAAGCTGACGGAGATAAGCTTCTCTCTCTCCTACATGAGCTGGTATGAACTGGTTCTTGCTTTTATACAACCCTTCTCAAGAGGTCTTCCTTTCCCTTTTTATATTCCTTTTCTGGTTGGGTGTTGATTGGGAAGTGCTAGACAATTTGTTTTTCCCCAAAAGCTTAAGCTGTGTGGAAACAAGACCACAGACACTCCCTCTTGTATGTAAGTCAGGATCTTTCATTTAGTATATAGAGTGTAGGCACAACTATGTCAACTGATGCATAAGCACAATAACAGGAATATTAAAAGGGTACCAAGCAGGTATCACCCCAGCACAAAGCTAGATACAAGAGACTTTGTCCTTACAGAATATCACGAGTTTGCCACTGGAGAACTGTTAATATTCCCCCTCAAGATGGAGCATGGATATCGATCATGCCCGGATTGCAAATATGGAAGTATATTGTAATTCTCCTCAATCCCGTTTGGAAAGTATCTGCTAACTAGTCTATGGACTTCACAAGGGGTACACGAATGAGAAACCATCTAATTTCTCTTTTATGAAGTTCCTGTCAGTCTCAACCGACTAGCTTGTTATAGCTGTTGATCTTTTTCTTGGTACCTACATTTTTCCAAATAGATTTGTTTCTAATTTGCCTTCTATCGTGTGCCCACACATCCAGAGATGCATTATAGTTTCTGCTACACTTTGTTTTGTGCACATATTGGTGTTTTAAATCATGCAGTGTTTTGTGCCATGGATCATTGAAGGGCTTATTGCTGTCCCACGGAATTTTACCTTGGGCTTAAGGAGCATTTAATTAATGCAAAGGATGCTAGAAGCACTTTTGTAGTTCATGCGATTTGCTTGTACTTATGGGTGAGAAGTCATACGTTTTCTGCATCATGGGGCAAAATAGATCCAAAGTATAGACATTGTACTCCTTTTGGGACTACCTGGTCTTTGATCCTCATCAAGGGAATAGTTTTAACTTTCACTCTTACCTAAGTTAAACTCCAAATACTCTCGACTTTTGTGAAATTGGACATAAACACTCATTTTTATTTGGCAAGCATGGAGGGGAGGGATAATTACTGAACATTGTAACTTTATTTCCCACTAAAATTTACTTCAATTTCCACAGCCACCCAACATTTTACCACACTTCTCCTCCTTACCAAACAAAGCATCAGATTCTAATGTTCTTTTCAAAGCTCCAACTTTTGTTTGCTCCCACTTGGTTTGATGTGCTCACACTATAATGCAGAAGTCATACATTGAGGGATATCAAATCATTTATAAATAGAGGAAAGAGGTTTTACTAATTAGAGCTCATCCTTGATGTAACTTGGCAATTTTTCTGTTTCTCCTCCACATGTCTGACTAAAACAATGGCACCATCGTATATATCCTGAGTATGGGATTTTATCGATCAACTAATGATATCAAAATATATAGTGATTTTTCAACAAATTCATCCTTGAAAGCAAAAATGGGACTTGCAATTCCCTTTAGCATCGGCACATACAAATGTGGTTGAAAATTAATTGGAGGAACCCTACTGAAAATGCAATGAAGGAACAAAAACATGAATCACCCCCTTTTAGCAAAATATTTAGTGATTTTTTGATAAATTTATTGCTGAAAGCAAAAGTGGGACTCACAACTCCCTTTAGCATTGGCGCAAACAAATGTAGTTGAAAATTTTATGGGAGGAGCCTACTGAAAATGCAAAGAAGGAGCAAAAACATGAATCATCTCCTTTTAGCTCTCAGTTAGAGTTGATAGTCGTGGGTGGGGGTTTGGTGTCTGGATTATGTATGCATTATCTTTGTTTGTCTTCCAGCTAGCTTTGCAGGTTTGTCATATGTCTTTCCCAGATATTGTCAAATTTATTGCAGTTGAGATAAACAGGCATTGGACATAAAACATGGTCATATTTCAAGAATGCTATCTTTTTGTGCAGAAATTTGAAGTATGTACATATGCAAGTAATATGGATGTACTAGCGATAGAGCAGCTAAAACCATGGTTATATATTGTTCATGTCTTCAGTGTAATTCATTTACGGTCATTTTTGCCTGATAACGTTGATGAACTTCATAGGGCAGTGTCTGAGGAAGTGTTTACAGTTATAAAGGAATAGAGAAGAATGCAAGCCTGTCTACTCTGCTAGGAATAGAGAAAAATGCGAGCCTGTCTATTCTGCTATTTTATAACATGACTACACTTTACATTATGTGTTGTTCAATATGTGGAGACTTTGAGTACAATGCTTTTTGTTGATCATCACTCTCTTCTGTATTCAGGCAAATTCTAATGCTCGTGAAGGACGTGTAATGATTTACAATTTGGTGGAGGCTGCTCAAGAGTTTCTGTCTGAGATTGTCCCACTAAACCAAGCACAAAAATCGGTATGCTTGAAGACTCCTTTGATGTAGTGCAGTTCATGATTTTAATACAGCTATGGTGGAATTATCAATTTTGTGAGGTTTGTTTTCTGCAGTAAGTTTAATTTGACCTTTTCATCCTTCAGACCACTTTTGGAAAGAACAATTTGTTATATGGCAGGGACATTGTTTGACAGGATGAAAATTACCACATATTTTCTTTGTCCTGAAATTTCCAATGGTGTGAAATAGAATTTTTATGCGCTTTCATCTATATATGCAGAATTAAACCTGTATGTGAAAATAAATCTATTTTTTTTCCTTATAATATCCAAGGAGGGGATAGTATGTGATGTTCGTGGAAGGTGGGAAAGAATGCTTCATTAGAGTGATGGTTGTAGCTATATAACAGAGTTTACGCACTCTTAATATGCTGTTTCCTTGTTAAATTTTACGATTTACGGCTATCATTGGAGGACTGATAATGTTGTTGAGATTTATGCAAAAACAAATTCTTCGATAGGGAGAACTCATCAAAATAATTAGGAAGACCTGGTCCTCATGGCATGTGTCAATGTTGTTCAATACAGTGCTTACGGAAGATTTTACCACTAGGACAGTGTCTTGTGAATGGAAACAATTGATGCAAGATCACTCACCTTTTGGATGAAAGGTATTGTTGTAAATACTGTTAGAATTTTCAACCAAAAAGCTTAAGCTTTTTGGTGAACGGAGAATATAAGTATATGAGACCTGTATAAACCCCATACAAGGGATGTGTGATATTTTAAAATTCCCTCTTATGTGTAAATCGGAGGGAGAGAGGCACGTAGAATTGATGAACTGGGACCCATAGGCGTGCAATATAAACTAAGGCTTGAATCTAGCTGCTAATACAATTATAGAAACTTCAACTCAAAAGTTTTAGTTTTTAGGTGGAGGGAGACAACATTTATTTAAAAGGCGGTCCTTTCATCTTTCCAAAATGGAAGTTTCTGTTTAGAACTTTTTCTGTTCAGTTATTACTCCGGTTTCCTTATCAAACTTTTCAGTTCAAAGACGGTAGGTTGAGGGAAACATTTTTGTGTATAATTTTTTTTTTTTTAAATTTTAATTTCGAGATGGTCAAATGTTGGCAACTTTTTTATGATCAAATTATGGAGGACGCCTGTCCATTGTTCAATTATCTAGGTACAGACTACAGTCACATATCCACAACAAATGCCTGAAACTTGCTCATGAGTTCAATGAGCTAATAAATTTGATGTCTAGTTCCACAATGAAAATTAAAGAATATTTTCTCTCTGTAGATTTAAACATTCAAAGAACTTTCCATTTTTATTCCTATTTTAGACTAAACTTATTTCATGATCAAGTCGTATAAAACTAAATATTTTTTCTTGAAGCTCTCTAATTTTTTAATTTGGATGAAGTTTCCATTTTCTTTAGCAACTTCGGTTGTGTTAGTTAAGAAATATTTTAAGCAATCTAGTTTATTTATTTTCTCTTTCTTTCAAGTTATTATGTAATAAAAATTTTCCAACTTTACTAAGAATATCGTTCCGCTTGAGTAAGCATACTGTATTCATAAGTTTTAATATATTTTGAAAATTTGAACCTATCATAGTCTTTGTATATTCTTTATCTTGATGTTTTTCTCTGTGAGTTTCACTTGGTATTTTTCTCAAAAAAAACTTGTCAACTGCCACCCTTCATTGCTCATTGAGGGACAAATGCCCCCTAAACTGTTGTCAATTTAAAATTGAATACATGAGATATTCCAATGGATTGTATTTCATTAAATATGCTATATTGTCTCCTTTTTCCATAAAATTTAAATATGCAGTCTTCTTGATGCCATAATTGCCATGAATTTTCTTATGGAGGCAAGAGTAAACTTGTCAACATAGTAAGCTTGTGGGTCTAATGGAGTTGAATTGAAGTGGCTAATGCTCATCATCCTCTCTGATGGTTCTTGACAGTTGGTAGATGACATATATGATATTGAATGGTCGTCATAACTCTTCCTTACTTGAGGCATAGGCAAAATCTACATACACATTTTGTATCTTGTATGCAGCTTTCGGAGGTCCTCTAGCAATAGGTGTTTCCTTGATTGATGTGTTATTGCTATCGTGTATTTGTTCATAAATAAGTATGCTTACTCTTTAAGATTGTGACATGTAAAATTGGTGATCACTCTTGTACCTCTAATGACTACCTTTTGTGTTTTAATGGCTGCTCTTTGCAGACCTAGGTCCGGTTCAACTTTTGATTGATGATTTTCGTTTGTTTCACCAATTTTAATGTTGATGATGATACTGGTGTGGAAAACTAGCGGATAATTTTGTTCTTATATTAAACCATATTGAGTGGTTCTATCCTGGCCTTTTTCTGAATGTACCATGCTCAACCAAGGATGACAATGACCCGTTGTTTCAGAAGGACATGGCAGCTTCATTGAACAAAGGTGGCTCTTCCAGAGAACCCTTTGTATATGGTTTTGTAGACCTCTTTGGTAGCTCTGGAGAGTCATGGCATTGGGGTTTGAGTATGGATCAGAGAAGTGAGAAGAATTCTTCTGTACAGTTGCATGCATCAGGAGTTTCAAAATTTCGACCTGAGCTTCCGGATAAGAAGGTTAATAAAGGTTTAAAGCTACAAACAATGCTAGATAAGAAGCAACCATCAGTGCTCTTCCCTACTAACAATTTGGAAAAGCTTGAAGAAGAAAATGATAATGATGAGAAGAGTATGTCAACTTCCTCTTCTAGTGAAGAAATGATGGAGAAGTTTGTAGAATTTGGTTTTGGAGGCGTGGAGGTAAAGAATCTTATTTTTTGTTGCACAAATATGTGGAAGTAAAATGTTTCGTTTCCTTTATATCTTTTAACTGATTTTGATGAACATAAAATAATTCCTGCTTCTAGTTTCTAATACATCGACTTGGAGCCTATGTAATAGTGCATTTTCCACATCCTCCGTGAATGAAACATAGTAAAGGCATGTTAATGCAGAATGTGGTTTTCCAGGAACATGCATTTGATGTTGGCTATGAAGATGGCAATAACGATGATGACGACGACGACGACAGCAGTGGCTGTAATTTTGCTGATGTGGATGATGATCACGATCATGTTCATTCCGATAGCCTGTCATCTGAGTCCATGATTCATCATCAAGCACCTCAAATTGTCAAGAAAGATCTGATACTGGTGTTGTTTTCTGCTCTATTTTTCAATGGTTTTACTTGCTATGTAATTACACCAAGTCAAAGTAATGTGCATATCTATTTATGTTGCAGGTTCATCTCCTTCGTCTCGCTTGTGCTTCTAAAGGGCCATTGTCTGATGCTTGCCCTCAAATAGCCTTGGAACTATACAATCTGGGAGTATGTGATTAAGGTGCTTTATGTCCGTATAATGTTATGGTCCACTGACTAAACTGTGCTTTTTGGTGGTTTTGTTTAGATTCTTTCTGATTGGGTACGTGATTTGGCATTAACACAGTCCTCACTGTTTAAGAGAACTTTTGATCATGCTTTTCAGCAGCATGCGGTCAGCCTCTCTTCTCTCTCCCTTCTTTCATCTCCTATTATTTGACAGATTACTCTGGAGTATTTTCTGTAATCCGTCTTGTTGTTTGTTCTGCAGACTTCATCAAAAGTTTCTCAGTTTTGGAAGCCTACAGCTGATATTGTGCAGCCCAGTACTCTTCCTCCAAGTTCCCGCTATCTCAATGACTTCGAGGAACTTCAGACTCTTGGTAAGATATCACCTTCTTAACTTTTCTTCTTAAATCTTGGCATAATTTGAATGTCATGAAGTAAATCGCAACAATATAGTACCTAATAATTGATTTTGAAGTATGGGGTTGCACTATTAGTTGATATGAGTGAAGTTGACTGACTTGGGAAACACATTGAGTAACAGCAGTTTTATTTCTGTTTGGTTTCGCTACTGTCTTGAGAAATTGGTGGCTATCACTTCTCAGTCATTTTGTTTCTATGCATGACTCCCTTGGAATTTTTTCTCTTGTTTGGTATGAGAATTACTGCCTCATTTTTCTTTCTTCACATGGAGCATGAATAGTGGGAAGTGCTGTAAACTGGTGCTTTTTATGCCTATTGAAATATACATTCTATATTTGAAGGGAACATTGGGATTAGAGCTTTATTAGTTGAATTTAGAGTTGATATAAAAATCCCAAGGATATCCCTTCTTGACCATGATCTTCTTAGGCAATCCATGTCGGGCAAACGGTTTCTTACTGGCTGCCCATTCTTTTCCATTTTAAATTACATGTTCGCCCTTTAAGCTTTGAAAGCTCTTTCATGTGCATAGCTAGATTTACAATCGATGATGAGGGAGGCAAGGCAAGCACTAACAAGAAAATTTTGGTCGTGCTGGTAGGCCTACTTGGTCAGGAGAGCAAATAGTTGACAAATAAAGAGGGAGGGAGAGAGCTTAAGTTTTTGGCAAAATGGTTATTAAACTGGAATACTTTGGCAAAAATGGTTGTTGAACTGGAATACGATACCGGGACAGTGTCATGCTCAGACAATGCAAATTTTGCATTGGTGACGTTGTTAAGCTCGGACAATGTAGATAAAGTAGTAACTTCACTTATAGTCATTCTTTCAAATTTGAGGAACTCTACTCCAATTGAAATGTAACTATAATGACCTCAAAATGGATTTCTATACTAGTACCTTAATGTAAGAAGGACCAAGATAAGCTGTGGTATCTGCAGGTCAGTTGTCCATTCAAGTTTGTTTTAATTACTTCTGCCATGCTTTGACGAGTGTGCCCTTTTCAAGTGAGAATAGTTTTAAGAAACCGTTTTTGCAAGTGAAGATAAGATTGAAATTGGACTACCTGTTTACCTTTTGATTTTGTTTTGTTTAAAAATTATATGCTTCCTCTCATTTAATGAAACAGGTCATGGTGGTTTTGGCCATGTTGTCCTTTGTAAGAATAAATTGGATGGTAGGCAATATGCGGTGAAGAAAATCCGGCTCAAGGACAAAAGCTTGCCTCTGAATGACCGTATATTAAGGTAACTTCTCACTGATATATGAAAAGCTATCTGAGAGTAAATTTCTCTATTGATGCAGAACTTGCACCATAATTTGAGTAAATATGTTGAAAACCAATTAATCTTGGATTGATGATATTTCTTTTTGTTGTTTCGGCCTATCTTTTAATCTTCTTAAGGGGAGTGTTTGTAGATTACAAGATTGACATGAAGGGGACTTTAGAAAATTACTGTTATTTTAACTGAATAATGTGATTGACTTTGGAGTGGAAAGTTACTATGCTTTTTTTTTTTTTTTGGGTAAAGAAAAGTTACTATGCTTTTGTAGACAGTTTAGTGCTTAAATGATTTTCGATCAGAAGGGTGTCTATAACCACTTCCATTGTAGCTGGGAGCTAGTTGTAATTATGGTGGATGGATCATTTTTGTATCAGTTGCATTTGGAAAAAGGAGGATCTCGGTGTGGTTATATGTGGTTTGTACGGTAGTCATCCAATCATCCCTTTATTTGTGGCCTATCAGCTTACTGTGATTGCTGGTGGAGGGAATTGTGAAGGGATGGCAATGAATTTATATAGGCCATTTCTTTAGGTTAATGATAGCTAGCTGATGATACTTGGGTAAATTACTGGCAGACTTGTCTATGATAGAGGCCCCCTTCTGATTCAATTTAAGGTCTAAGTTATTCAATAGCCTTGTTTGACTTTATAGAATACTTAATGACATGAAATTATGTCAATTCACTGCCAAATTCGTCAAATTTGTCGTGGCAAATGATGTTGCCAATTAAAATTTAGTCGGGTTCTTTCTTCTTCAATGCACCCTATTAATATCATACAAATAGAAGGGAAAATATTAACTTCTTTTTTCTTGTTTCATCATCTCAAGTTTTTAACAGTCCATTTACAGGGGAGAAGGCTTCATTCTGTTTAGTTGCACTTCTCTACCCAGATATCCTTTCCCTATATTGATATGAGCTTCTCAATTATACGTAACGCGCTCAATTAGTTTTGTATTTTACTACTAATATGCTACTTAGTTATAAAACGATATTATTTTCTCTAAATTTGTGGTCAGGATTATCGGACAATGCATTGTTATTTTTTAGTACCATATATTGTGGGAATGGCTTGGGACTAGTATCTGCTTGGAAGGGAACATTGCTGGTTTTAAATACATGGATAATTGCACAATGTGTCCATGGGGAGTACAGTCGTCTTTTCTGTGCAGCCCAGTGGTTATATCATCTCTTCTTTGGCAATCTATTTTCCTTTAACAGAATGACTGATTGGATGAGGAGGTTTGATGGAGAAGCTGTAGTTTGCACGTTCGTTGTCGTGCTTCGGTAGTATTCCTTGAGCAGTTTTTGTAATTATGTTACTGGCTGTTACCTGTTAGAAACATTGCACATCGTTGACTGATTTTCTTGGTGATATTGTCTCACTTAACCCCCTGGAACATATAGATGACCAATCTGGAGAATGGAAACACTGTTGCATGAATTGCTTAAGCAAATGGAACAAGCAAAGAAAGTGATTATGTTTCCCATGTTCTCCGACTCCCATTGCCAAATGTCAATCAAGTGGCCAAGCATTTGCTAATTCGGTTATCAATATATGACACAGTATTTTTACTCTGTAGGTTAGTATAGTTCATTAAATGTGTGACATTTGCTGGCTTGACTCTTTTTTTGGAGTTTTATTTATTTTGCAATGTAGTGCTACAAATTTCACTGTCCAGATTTCATGTGATCTTATGATGTGTGTATATGCATTAACAATGTGGTTGTGAACAGGGAAGTGGCCACTCTATCACGTCTGCAGCATCACCATGTTGTGCGGTACTACCAGGTAATAAGTAACCTTTTCATGGGATTTCTTTTCTTTACTCTACTGCTCTTACTTCAGGCTCAGGGATCAACCAGTTTTGCTTTTATAGACTGTTGTTACTCTTTGTTGACATTTGAACTTTTACATATAAACAAGCTTCAATTCTGTTGTTGATGGCAGTTGTATCCAAAATACTTGGTTTTTATTTGTTTTAATTCTGAATCTGTAAATTGTTCAATACGAATGTGATTTGGAAAACTTTCCAGGCATGGTTTGAAACGGGAGTTGCTGGTTCACATGGTGATGTTGCTTGGGGTTCTATGACTGCAGCAAGCGCCACTGTAAGTGACCGGAACACAAGCTCCATTGACGTCTATGGGCAAGATAACAAACTTGAATCGACGTACTTGTACATTCAGATGGAGTACTGCCCTAGGTATAGTTCTTGTATGTTTGACTAATAGAACTATTAGTCAACCATAATTTTTCCTTGGCCAAATATTGCTAGATGTACGAGTTGGGAAATATTAGTATGTCTGTAATCGTAAGTGCTGATATTTTGGATGCATCTTTTTTTTTGGTCATGGGTGTCCATTATTCATCTAGCATAACACATTTATGGTATCCTATTAATTCCACTCCATTAGTGGCATTTCCCGGTTAAGCCATCTAAACAATTTTTTCCTTGTTTTGCCAGAGGTGTTTCTTCTTCTATCTTGTCTTCTAACTGGATTACTGTTGAGATACCTTAGCACCAGTTATCACGTGACAATATCGTATGAAACTATTCTTGCAAGCAAATCACAAATTGGAATCCAAATCATGTGTAACCTTTGTGCAACTGACACTTTTCATCTTAAAGTGTTGTCGCACATCACTTACAATATTTTATTATAGTCTTACATCCATGTAGTCTCTTCAGGGTATGGCTTAAACTTTTAGTTGGACGTTATATGATGATGTTTTTCATGCCTCATTCAATATCTCATTTTGTGTTTTGACAAAGAAAACTGTAGATTATGTGTACATCTGAAATTTTCTTCTCACTTATGCCTTACAGTTATTCTTATAAATTCCTCTGCTTGAGTTCAAATATGCATGAGCTCTGGTGATTGATACACGTGTATTTTGTATAGAGTGATATATTATACCTGCTAGTAAGAAATTGCATCCTTATTTTATTATTATTATTATTATTTTTTTTTTTTGCGGCTTGAAGGACTCTTCGCCAGGAGTTTGAATCATATCAGTTTGACAAGGAAGATGCATGGCATTCGTTTCGCCAAATTGTAGAAGGCTTGGTACACATACATGGACAAGGGATCATCCATCGGGATCTGACGCCGAATAACATTTTCTTTGATGCCCGTAGTGATATTAAGATTGGAGATTTTGGTCTTGGTAAGTCTTGGCAATTACATTTTCTTTGGTCTGACCTAAAAGGTTATGTAAGGTTTTCTTATGCATGGCAAATGTTCAATCAGAGATGTATTTGGAGTGATTTTGATAACTGCTATGTTTGCATGGAAAATGTTCAATCAGAGATGTATTTGGAGTGATTTTGATAACTGCTATGTTCCTGCCAAGCAACCCTTTTTTGATAAAGGCCATATGCACCTGTTCAAACTATCTTCTTTAAGAGTTGATATCAGTAATTGAGAATCTGTGGTATGAAAACATAAATGTGCTGCACATTTGACATTTACTTTTGAGTTCATCGTGAGGTTGAAATAGTTATCCTCCTATTTGTTCTTGGTGTATAGTGATCATAGCAATGTAATAAATAAAGCAGGAGCTCAAGTAAAATAAGATGTTCAAGCTTTTACTTAAGAGAACAAAAAAGTTGAAGGGCAACAGTGAATTGATTTTGTCTATTTTGTTGTTGGCATTCAGCAAAATTCTTAAAACTCGAGCAGTTGGATCAGGACCCAAGTTTTATGACCGAGACTGCTGGAGTTTCCATCGATCGTACAGGTCAAGTTGGTACCTATTTCTATACTGCTCCAGAAATTGAACAAGGGTGGCCAAAAATTGATGAAAAGGTACATTGGCCAACTTTGTCTGACTTATTTAAGCAAGTTCTGGGATGAATTATCCAACTGCTTCACTGGCACTCTGCATTATCTGCATCTTTAAAATCTTGACTGGTATTCAATGCAGGCTGACATGTATAGTTTAGGGGTTGTGTTTTTTGAGCTGTGGCACCCATTTCAGACAGCTATGGAGAGACAAATTATACTTTCAGATCTGAAACAGAAAGGAAACCTTCCACCTCTTTGGGTTGCTGACTTTCCAGAGCAAGCGTCCCTGCTGCGGCGCTTGATGTCTCCTAGTCCTTCTGAGCGTCCATCTGCAACTGAGCTTTTGCAGAATGCCTTCCCACCAAGGATGGAGTCTGAATTGTTAGACAGTGCGTATTCAAATATGTCATTTCTTTGTGTCTATGTGGCACACGTTACTACGTGCATGTTGCAGTTACCCTGTGCACAACCATGCGTGCATGCATGCACATCTTCTTGCACGAGAGGCTAGGCCTCGGCTATCATTGGAAACTTGTTTTTGGTGAAATATTGAATAATTGTAAAACAGGAGCTGTTATGACAGTGTTTTACTCATGTCATACTCTATGAATATGTACAGATATTCTTCGTACAATGCGAAATTCAGAGGATACAAGTGTGTATGACAAAGTTGTGAGTTCCATCTTTGACAATGAAGCCTTGAGGATGAAAGACAAACATCAGAATGGGGATGGATTAAATTTGCATAAATTTCATGATTACTCTATCCAGTACCCAGAGTTTGACACTGAACTACGTGACCATGTCATGGAGGTCTCAAGGGAAGTCTTCAGACAGCATTGTGCAAAGCATTTGGAGATTATTCCTATGTGCTTAGCAGATGATTCTCCGCAGATCAAGAGGTTCCTTTTGTTGTGTTCCTGGTCTAATCATCTTACAATGAGAATTTTTTAGCATGCTTTCCTTTCCTTCGGAAAACCAGATGTCCCTGACTATCTCTGTTTTTGTTTACAAGGAGTTCTGTCAAAGTATTAACACATGGTGGTGATATGCTTGAACTTTGCTACGAGCTGCGTTTACCATTTGTTAGTTGGGCTGTCATGCAGCAGGTATCACTTATGAATTCCCTCTTTTTGATTTATTTTTCCTTAACAGAAGTTGTCAACGTTTTCTCTTATCATTGCTTTAATTTATGCTTTCCCATCAACTTGCATAATATCCTCATAAAAAAGGATGCAGATATCTTGTTTTCTTCCACTGAAAAAGTTCATTGTCTTCTTTCTTTCGCTTCAGCACATTCTCTTCGCCTCATCGTTTGCTTGTTTGTCATTGTCCACTCCCCTCGGACAATGCTTTTGTTCCTTAAACCACTAAAGAAAAGTAAGATTTAATGGAAAAATGGAGTTTTTACTTTGGTATATTTTTCCCTAATGTTGCTGTATATTTGTGAATTTTGGTTGGTAGTTAGCAGGTGGCCATAAATAAGGTTCCTAGTGTTTTAAGTGTCTTATGCTCTATGGATGGTTATAGGCATCTTATCATCTCTCTTATTGATCTATTTAGTAAAGATATGGCCTTCGAATGTTTTGTCTCTCCCTCTCTTGGAGATCCTAGAATATTTACATGGTGTCAAAGCCACCAAGAGAGGCGATAAACTAAATTGCATGTCAATGATCAACTTGCTCTATACTTCCAACATGTTTGTTTCCCCTCTACTTGTATTATAGTGGTCTTATGGGGGTCATTTTATTTATACTGTTTCTGAACAGATACAACATAATTAAACATGAATTAAAATTTATCTTGCTGCTTTTGCTTTGGAGATTTTCGAGAACTTTCTCAAGCCATATTAGATCCTATGGCTACAGGATTTGGATGTAGTAATTGAAACTGACTGTGCTTTTGTCAATTTAAAGAAATCTTCATGCAAGCGATATGAAATTTCGTACGTCTTTAGGAGAGCTGTTGGTCGTTCTCCACCAACTCGCTACCTTCAGGTACTTGTGAACACTTCCATAGTAATAACTGTTGTGAATTCATTGTCTCTTGAAAAGAAAGCCCAGAAAGAAAAGTTAAACTCAAGTCAAGTCTTATGTCTTTTCTGTCTGTAATTATCAACAGGGTGACTTTGACATCATTGGAGGTGCATCTGCCTTAACAGAAGCAGAAATTATTAAGGTCTCTCTGTCTCTGTCTCTCTCTGTGATTCCATTTATCAATAAACATATCAGTTGGACTGTAACGAGAGTCGTGGAGTCTTATTTTGGGCTAAAGTGATTGTTTGCTTGGTGTTGTCATTTGCTTTTTGCCTCTGATATCATCGTGCCTTAATCTGTTCCCCTATTTAACAAATATGTAGAAATTACACAAAACTTTTGATGCAATGCAAGTAATATCTACGGTGCAACCTCAAGCCCACATTCTCTGTTCAAACACTCTCAGCCCATCTTGGTTGTGAAGTTACTAGCAACTTATGTTTTTTCAAGCAACATATTTTAGATGGCTGTCTTCTGTTGAACAACTCAGCTATTTTGCGCAGTAATGAAGAGTGTTTCCAAACGCAAGGGAGGCATCTCCTGGGGGCACCCTTGCGCAGCATAGCGTAGCTTTGGTGCCATGTCTAGTGTGAGGTGATGGGACATCACCTTGGTGTCATTAGGATAGTGCCTCAGGCGAGGTGCTTCTCTGCTAAGGCGATGCCTCTGCAAAATGTTGTGCTTTTGGAAATTTGTGCGTTTATTTAAGTGAAGATGAGGAAAGGATGGAAGCCCTGTTTTGTAAAAGTGAAATATTTTTCAATTTAATTGGAAGAGGTTGACAGTTTTGTGCTAACAGAATGTGCTTAGAAGCTTTTTAGCATCCATTATAGGGCAAAAATTTAAGTGAAGATGAGAAAAGGATGGAAGCCCTGTTTTGTGAAAGCGAAATATTTTTCATTAGAAGAGGTTGACAGTTTTGTGATAACAGAATGTGCTTAGAAGCTTTTCTGCATCCATTATAAGGCAAAAATCTTCATCGTCATCTCTCTCTCTCTCTCTCTCTCTGTGGCGTGTAATTAATAAGAGAATACTTCACTTATTATTTCCCCCACTTCAGTTTTTGCTATACAATAAGTCAATCATCATATTGTTTAACACATTGTTTGTCTATTTGTAAAACGTGTCGCAACTTTAACTTTGTACCTTTATTCACTGAGGTGAGCTTCTAGCTAGGTACCTGGTGCAGTGGATTTTTTGTGCTCCTTGGGCTAATATCTGCATTTTTCTATTAATGTTCGTAGGTCACAACGGACATTGCAAGTCACTTTATCCCCCCTGAATCTTGTGATGTTCATCTGAATCATGGGGACTTGCTGGAAGCAATATGGTCTTGGACAGGTATCAAGGCTGAACACAGACATAAAGTTGCAGAGGTACTTGCATCAATGAGGGTTGTCACACACATTAATTGTATGTAAATCTGAGCTAACAGGTTCTTCCAATTTCTCTTTTAAGCTTCTCTCACTCATGGGTTCGCTGCGTCCTCAATCCTCTGAGTGGAAATCAAAATGGGCTGTGATAAGGCGCCAGCTTTTGCAGGTATAAGCAAATTCACATGGTCTTGTTAATCTCTATGTTTAACACTGCTTCTCTGGTATCTATATAGAGGTCCACATAGTAGATTTCTGAAGTTACACATCTGCAATCTTTTGTACTATCCCTTACTTGATGAGCTAAGTCTTTGTCTGCGAATTGGATCTGGGTTTTAGTTCTGATAGAATAATCTTTCCCAAGTAGTGCTCATATTCTTGTGTTTGGGAATTAATTTAACTTCCAGATGGTGTTGGACAAGAAAGTGGAAGTTATCCTTTTTTATAAGTATGAGATATTCCTGTTAGTGCATAATTGGTGAGAACTCAACAGAATACTCATTTGAGGGGATATGAAGTGCAATATACATGTGTCCTTAGGCATTTATCCAGCATATCAGAAATTCAATTCATAAATTCATTTTTCTTTTTTGGGCAGCTAGCAACCTCAAAGGATCTACAGCATGTTCTGTACAATAATGGATTTAATGAAAGATCTCTCCTTAAGTAATTCTTCTGATAGAAATGAAGAACACCAAATTAATCATTTTTAGAGATTTAAAGCTCGTGGGATAATTTCTGAGAGAGCTTCATGAAAGCACGACTGAAGGATGGGGTCCTAATGAATTAGGGAGAGGAACTTTTGAACAATGATGAGGCATAAAGTAGACTTTACAGTTCATCATTATCGTTAGTCTAGAATGGAAATTTGAAAAGAAAATGGTAGTGAATGTTGCTGGAGGCAAAGGATGAAGTGAACCATATTATTGGTTCAGACTTTGTTCCTGTGCCCAAACCTACCATATTGCAAAAAGCAAGTATCAAAAGATATATAAGTAAGCTCAATCACTAATTTTTCTTCTTTGGGCCAAAGGAGCACTGAAGCTGTTTTTGTATGGACAAATGGTGCATACTAGCATTCTTAATAAAACAGAAGTTTGTTGCTGACAAATGATGTTGGTGAAATGCACAAAATCATAGTGCATAGTATGACTGTTTTCCTCAAGAAAAAGACAAAGTGGATAAGCTGTATAGGATTAGTATCGAGACAGGAATTTCTCTGAAGATAGTTATCCAAACAAAAATTCTCAAGATCTTATTAATGCCTAACATTAGTTCAATGCCTATATATCATCTTATTATAAATTTTGTGGAAGTGGGAATCAGCATGTATATCTATCAGGTGCTGATGAATGCATTGTAAATAGACCAACTTAAGTATCTTTAATGCTTCGAGTTATTCTTCTTTTGTTTATTATAACACTGGGAACACTGAAATTTAACATTTTCTTTGTACCTTTTCTTCTTATGTATTTTTTGGAGAAAGTGTTCTCGTCTCCACATGACTAAACAAGAATTATCTGTTAAATTGGTTGAATGTTATACCACACATTCATTTAACAGTTTGACTTTATAGAGTAGTTGGCAATGGTTTGACAATTTACATGGTATTAAAGCTGAAGGTCCTAAGTTTAGATCTTTCCTTGCCCTGATTTGCCTGCCCAATTGTATGTTTTCATGCTTTAGTCTTATGCCAAAGTCTAGCGTATGCGTGAATAAGAGTTCTATAGTATTTAAAGATTGAACCTTGCCTTTATTAAATGACTTAAACTTTTATAACAGTTGCTGGTGGACTCGTATATGTAACATTTACAGTGTGAGTAGTGTCAGTAAGCAATCTAGTGGAGTATGCTAAACTTTTTTAATCGTGATTATCTGTGTACCTCTTCATGGGTCCTGTAAACTCTTTTCAGGAACTTAAACTGGGAGAAGGCATTGTAAATAGATTGCAAACAGTGGGATTAAGGTTCTGTGGAGCTGCTGATCATACTCTTTCTAGACTCCGGGGTGCCCTTCCAGCTGGTATAATTGATGTTGTGTATTTACTTTCTTTGATGGATTTTATTTTGGTCATTGACGGCACCTCCTTGGCAGATAAGCCTACTCGCAGGGCGCTTGATGAATTGTCAGACCTCCTTAGTTATTTGAGAGTTTGGAGGATTGAGAAACACGTCTATATTAATGCCTTGATGCCACCATCAGAGTACTATCATCGAGATATATTCTTTCAGGTATTTGAATTTATACTGTTTATATGAACTATTCATTCATATATGAGTTGAGTACTTTGAACATCTGATATGTGACCGTGTTGTGGTTCTGTAATATCATGTACTCCTATTTCTAGTCTCAAAATTGTAGATGCATGTGGCATTTGAATATGTAGCCATGTGTTGGTGTGTTTGAGGCTCAGCACTAATTGTTCCAGTTTGAAAAGATCACTTATCTTGAGTAGTCTAAATGTTTCAAATCTGCCTCTGAGCGACACTAATGCTTACAAAAAGGGTTTGGCAACTGAGATCCTTATGGTGACATATGGCTTGTTGCCTTTACTTTCGATGTGTTGACTATATTTTGTTGCCTTTACTTTCAATGTGTTGACTATATTAATTCTAAATTGAAATACAAATGCAGAATTTCAGATGCTTACTCTATACATTATCCTGTTGCGTCAAAAATCTGAAAAATATAAGATAATCCATTTTCAAACTTTGGATAATTTATGTTGAGTTGTATGCTATTTTACTTTTCCAGGTACATTTAATACGGGAAAACAACTCTGGATCACTTTTGGAAAGTGCATTACTCGCTATTGGTGGACGCTACGACTACTTGCTTCATCAGCTGTGGGAACATGAACATGTAGGCTATGAGATTTTCCTTTTCCGCTCGATTCTCTATAACTCATAAGCACAAAAACACATATTTCCACTTGGCGAAATAAGTTTTCCTCTAGGATTTATTGAAGGTATTCAACTGGATAATTAAGTTGCACCTTGATTTAGCAGCTGGATGTTCTTATTTGCCAATTTATCTATGGTAGTCCTCGGTCTGGAACCCCAGAATCTGTCATTTTTTGATTCACTTAAATGGCGTGGTCTGTGCCAAGAATTGGTATTTCACTGCCCATATATTATTTCAGGATAATCCTCTCAGGTCACATCACCTCAGTCTTTAATCTTTTTAGGGGAAAACATCACAAGTCGTTATTTCTTTGACAATTTGAATTTGGTTTTTATATTGGCCAACTATTGATTTGCTTCCTTCGCCAATATGACTGATTTTTGGACATGATAGTTCCTGAGCTTGACTATTGTTGGGTTTTGCCGTTCTGACTGTGCCTTTTCCTGCTCAGAAAGCAAGTCCTCCAGGTGCTGTTGGGGTAAGTTTAGCATTAGAGATGATAATTCGGCATTCATCTGTGGAAATAAAACCTTTCAGGTAACATCTTTCTGAAATTTTCACTTGCTTCCTGCTTAAAAGTCATTGACCATAAGTTTTCTCATTTGATATTCATGTTCTTCCCTCCATTTCTTACTCCTGAAGAAATGAAGCTGGCACCAGCATTCTCGTATGCTCAAGGGGAGGAGGTGGTTTGTTGGTTGACCGCATGGAACTTGTTTCTGAGTTATGGGAGGCAAATATTAAGGTTACCAAAATGAAAATTTCCAATGCTCTTTTTACCTTTCTTGTTATGCTGCAGTTATCGGTTGCTTTTCTGTCTGAAACTCCTTTCTTGCCAACTATCTGATGCAACAGGCAGAGTTTGTGCCGCTACCTGATCCAAGCTTTACAGAGCAATATGAATATGCCAATGAGCATGATATTAAGTGTCTTGTAATCATAACTGACTCAAATGTATCTCAGACTGATTCAGTTAAGGTAAGTCTACTATTTTTGTTGTTTGAACTCTGTAACTAAGTTTTAATGGTGAAAGTATGGACACACTGTGAAAACATACGTTGTAAACATCTAGAAATCTAGGAAACCATACATTCTTGTGCCAATGTTCAGTGTTCAGCATACCTGAAGTGCAAACTTGTACTTATTTGCATCTTTACCCGTGAATGAATTGCCTCTTTTAACCAAAAAGAAAAGCCAAACTTTGCTTCTCAACACAACTGTGAAGCAAATCAAACCATAGGATCTCCTCAGGGTAAGTGCAGAAGCAGAACTTAATGTTTTGGTTGTTGATCAATCGAGGACTTAATTGTTTATTTTAGTTAATTAAGGACTTATGGTTTAAAAAAACCCAAATCAGGTCTCAAGTTTGTTGTCGGTGAAATTTAGGCATCGAAAAACTGACATGGTCCCCACATGGAATATTTAGTCATCTGCCACGTGTGATTTTTTTATGCTTGAATCCCCTGACGTTGAGCTTGAGGTCCAATTGTGACTTTTTAAAATTTTAAGTCCTTAAATAACCAAATTAAATTCTTAAAGTTTTCGATTGACCAATGGCAAAATCCTTAAGTTTTGTTTCTGCACTTATCTGGACCTTCTTCCCGCTAATAAAACAGACTTTGACTTAATGAACTGCTTTGTTTTGCTGCACCTTGGCCTAAGTTGGACTTTAGAGAAGTTAATATTCAATTAATTGCCAGTGAATGCATTTTATTAATATAAAAATTCAGAAAAATTAATAAAGAAGTCCAAGAATTAACTAATTAGGTTTTGGCAATTGCATGGATCATTATTTCTAGTTGGTGGATCATTTTTCATTAGGAGTAATGTTATAATTTTGTTAATTCTCTTATCCAAATAAATGCTCTCTCAAAAGAAAATTGGAACTTGGAATTTGACCTTTTCCAGTTTTCATTTTGTCTTTTATTCATTCTTACTATTCTTTGGCTGTACTATTCTTGATTGCTTCATTAAGTGTCAGACTGATAATACCAGCTAATCAGAATGTTAAAGTTGATATTTTTTGCTTGCTCTTTGTTGACAAATCAATCTACCAAATGATCCAATAGAATAAATTGTATTGAATTTCCACTTTAGGCCTGCATAGAATTATGTTTTCTGGCTACTCTGCGCTATAATTACCATCTCTTTTTGAGATTAAACCTAGTAAATGTGACATCTGATTTGCCTGAATTGTTGCACACGCTCTCAGATGCAGACACAGGTAAGTAGACATATATGTAGACATTTATATGGCTTCTCACACATAAGCAATGTGACTAAAAGGCTAAAAAAAACTGTAACAAATCCTTGAATGCATGTTGGGATGGAAGCCCCTTGCGCCACAAGCTGAATTTACAGTTTTGATGTTGATGAATCATGTCTAAAGTGAAGCAAATAAGGAAGGAATTCATGCACTTGTTTGGAGAAGTCATCTGACAAAGATGTGGTTATCTATAGTTCCCTATAACTAGGCTTTTCAATATTAGTCTTCTCCCTACTCATCACATTAGTGTATCTCAATTGTAGTACATTTGGTATCATGAGGGGTATTTGATTCAACGATCTATATCTCCAGGTTCGTCACATTGATCTGAAGAAGGAGAAGAATGTTGAGAGAGGGAGCCTTGTCAAGTTCCTGGCGGAGGCGATATCGACACAATTTAGAAACCCATCTATCTGGATTTAGGATCCAGGTTGTTGTCAGGTTCATCACCTCTCTTACTTGTTCAAATGAGACTTAAGATGGTTCTTGGGGTTTGATACATGCTGGTTCAGTCTTGTTATCTGAACAACAAAGTTCAGCCCTGAGTCTTATTTTACATGGATTGTTTTGCAGATCTTGTGCCATACCAGTATTTAGGACCCCACTGGTGAGGGCCACCTCTCCAGGTTCCAAAGCAAGAAATTCAGGCCATTTTTGCAGGTGTTAGTTCATCTTCAAATTTTATCCCAGGTTCAGTCATCACCATATACACTGTACAGTCACTCGGAGCGGGAAACACAGGATACAAACTTTTCTCATACATGTAAATGACCATAGGCTTGTCAATTTGGCAGGATAGGAATGGGTAATAATCACACCTCAGTCAGTTGTTTTGTTTTTCTTGTCTTCGGTATTTCTTTTCTCCTTTGTCCAGAAAAAGCATTGGCTTGACAGCGATGCGTTTATATTTATTGGATGGAGACGGTGTCTGTACAAACATGTACATTTGTCTTTCTAGCTGTAAAACGGATTTTCTATATTTAGCCACTGCCTTCAACAGTGCGAGTGTAGAAAATGAAAATTGGTGGGGCTAATTTTTTCCCCACTTTAAGCTCTTGTTTATTAGATGCATCGTAGCTTTTACATGTTGAAGGGAGAACGATGTCGTGAAAGTGGGATTTGAAGCAGGAGATAGTAGTATACGAGATCCTTCTCAGCTACACGATTGAAGCAAAAATATTGTTGGGCGTAATGAAGGGATTGAACCGGGTTAGAATGACCGACGAGTGCTAAAATTATTGACGAGAGCCTAAAAATCCATTTGGACAAGTGAGTATTTAAAGGTGACAAACTAAACTAATCCAAATTCACACGGTAAACCGACATGGTTAATCCTCTCTAGTTTAAAGTGACACGACCTTGCAATTAAACGGAATAGGATGGTAGGCGATTTGCCTCGAAGTTTTTAAATAACCATTGAAGATATGCGAAGCTGCCTTTTTAGATTATCCTTGCTCTCGTTGGGGTTATCCGTTAAAATCTGACCATATAATTTCCCAGTTGAAGCTGTTGTTTCAAGTCTTCTGAGAATAGTAACGGGGTAAAGGGACAAAGTTCAGAATTATATTATGTCATGGTAATATTAGTTTGAATGAGAATCTACAGCATAAAGCCCCTATAGCTCAGTGGTAGAGCGTCAGTCTTGTAAACTGAAGGTCCGTAGTTCGATCCTGCGTGGGGGCAAACACCTTTTCACTTTTTCTTTCCGGTTTTGTTATCCCTACTTTTATTTGGATTTATAATCCGCAAGCAACTAATCTAATAATTTGTAGTTTCCGATGGCCGATCTTCTTTGAAAAAAAAAAAAAATGAGTACATAGATTATCTGGTGTTGTTCATAATTAATTCCTTGAAAATTGAATTATTATTTATTTAATATACTTAACAAATGTTTTGAGCACCGACTGATATCGACTTTTTCATCATTTTATTTTATTTATTTTGTTGGAATTTCGTTTTTCCCATCTACAGAGTAAACGGAACCGTTCTATCCGAATACAATACGTCGAATTAGATATAAATTGAAATGCTTAAGAATTTCATGAGTGACACATTGCAACAAGAAGGGGCAAAATGTAAGAATTTACCAGGAGATTTGACTTATCCCAACTCCTTGGCTACCCCAACATCATCTGCAAATTTATCAACAGTGACTAGGTTCTACAGAGCCCTCCAAGAAAAGGGAAAATTGTAAAACAGAGAAAAGAAGAAGATAAAAAGAAAGATACGTTGCAATTCCTAGAAGGTGAGTCAGAAACCAATGCAAAAAAGAATTTGACACCCTCCATAGTTTCTCCTCTTTGCCCCACTCTTCATTCCATCCACCATCCTTAGAAATTGTGCTGCAAGAACAGCTTCTCCTGAGGAGAGGCGGGTCCTATCTCTTCCTCCAAGCTCCTCAACCCGTCCCCGACCCCCGTCGCGTTCTTCGCCTCGAAGTTCTTCCCCTCGATGTCGGCGTCCGAGACCGAGGACTTCCTCCTCTGTGACGATGTCACGCTCGGGAACGTTATCCATGACGGCGCGCGGAACTCAAACCTCTGGTCCTCGCCCTCCCCTGCGTCTGCCTCCGATATCGACCGGTTCGATGACCTTTGAGACGACTTCTTGTGCATTCTGCTGCTTCCCAGGACCACCTCGGTAGGCAATATCGGTTGCTCGATGCAGGGGCTGCCCATCAGCTGCGCGAGCGCTCGCTCCAGCGCCGTGGTTACTCTGTCCATCGAGGGCCGGTCCTTCCCTCGCATCCTCACGCATTTGCAGGCGATGTTCGCGATTCTTTTTAGAGCTTCAAGATCGGATGGAGGCTTCAGGTCCGGGTCTAATATATTCGAGATGTCCCCGGTCTTAATAAGAGGAACAGCCCATTCCACTATATTACCTTCCTCATATTGCATGTCTATTGCTTTTCTGCCGCTGAGGATTTCCAACAGCAGAACGCCGAAGCTATAGACATCGGATTTTGTAGTGAGGTAGTGAAGCCGATAGTACTCGGGGTCGAGGTACCCGAGAGTGCCTGCCGGTAGCTCGGCCAGCGGAGAGCCGGAGTCGACCGGGCCCAATAAGGACAGGCCAAAGTCAGCCACTCGTGCATTGTGCTCTTCGTCGATGAGTATGTTTGAGGACTTGATGTCCCGGTGGATCACCGGTGGGCAAGCATAGCCGTGCAAGTACTCGATTCCCCGAGCGGCTTGGACCGCTATTGTGACCCTTCTCACCCAGTCCAATCTCTCTTTCAGGGCTTTGTTCTTCCCATGAAGGTGTTGGTGCAGTGATCCATGAGCCATGAATTCATAAACCAGAAGTCTCTCTCCGCCTTCTTCGCAGTAGCCGAGCAAATTCAGCAAATGGGCGTGGTTGAGCCTAGAGAGCAGATCCAGCTCTGTGCGGAACTCTTTCGAGTTCTTTTGCTTATCCGAAGACATAATGGCTCTTTTCACCGCGACCACAGTGCCGTTTTTCAGGACCCCCTTGAATACGCACGAGAAACTCCCCTTTCCCACTTGTGACTCCTCTTTGAACCCGCCGGTGGCCCTTTCGAGTTCCTCGTAAGTGAACGTCCGAGCCCTTTTGATCTTGAGCTCATCTAGCTCGGGATGGCTCATACTACCGCTCTGTTTCTGGAAACCAGAACTGCTCATCATTGCTTTCTTGGCTTTCGAATCCATTGCTGAGCATTGGCAGTTCCTCATTCGATAACGGACGTATATAGCTGCAGTCGTAGATACAACAATGACTAAGAAGACGGCAAACACAATTTCTGCAACAATGACTGGCAATTGCAGAGACCAGAATCTCCGGTTCCTCGTTCCATTAATATTGGCATTTGAATTAGCAGAGCAATTTGAGAAGCACTCGGTGGAGAAGCAGCTAGAGCAATTGTATCCACATTTCCTATCAGATTTTGAGGTACATTCAGCAGTTTGGTACATTTCGGCAGGACAGCCACTGCTGCACGGCATGCAAACTCTGGAATTTGACGAGCTGCACGGAGCATTATCTTGACTAAATTCGTAAGTGCCGGGAGCACAAGGAACTGATTTGCAGAGCCCTGGCGAGACGGCAACTGGAAGAGAAGTAGGAAACCCCAGACCCCAACACACAGGCAGCAGGGATTTCTCGGCCAGGATGCCACACATGAAGTAATTTCCGGCCGCTATTTGGAGGATCTTGGTTTTGCTTGGCGCCGGGGTGCTATGTTTCACCACGAAACCCCAACAGATTGCCTTCTGGTCAGCGCTCTTGATCCCACAAGCATGGAACTTTCCTCCCACAATGGAAGTCATTGGATCACGAGGTGGCAAGTCGACATTTCCTTGGCTGGAATACGATGAATATGCCACAGAGATTTCCTCTTCAAGCACCAAGCTTCTTCCCCAACAATAGACCCTAGAACTATCTCCAGCAACGATCCCACAGACATGGTATCCACCGGCTGCAATTGTCTTAAACCTCATGTCTTTTGGAACTAGACTGATCGCATGGCTGCTTGTCTCATCACCCCAACAGTAGACCGATCCATTTTGCGCGAATAGCCCGCAGTTAAACCCGGACCCAGCTGAGATAGAATGGATCTGCCCATCGATTGCATGGCTAGCAGTCATATTATAGCCCCAACAGTCCACAAGAGAAACGTTTCGGCGCCTCCCTGTTAAGGGCTTCCTCAAGCCACACAAATGGTAATCGCCGGCGCTGATTTCTTGGTACTGAGCTCCTTTCGTAATGGGCTGAGGCACACCCATCTGTATGTAGGCACTACTTCCCCAGCAATACGGTTGGCTAGAATCCAAAAGGAGACCACACACAAATCCGTCACCCGCAGTCAATCCAGCCAAAGGAAAATGACCTGGAATCCCGTATATTATTGCAGTGTTTGAGCCGTAACAGGTCGCAAGATGGGATCCGTCTGAGTTTAACCCGCAAAAAACAGGGCCATTCTCGCCGTAAGAAATGGCAATGGAGGACATAGAACCGAGACCCGAAACTAGTCTCAAGAAATTCAGCGAGACCACCAGATTCCACAAGAATCCCAGAAACACTCTGTTAATGCTGAAAGGGTTGATGAGGAGGTCTCTCACCAAACTGCTCAGAGATGCCATTACATCATAAAACCCAGCTCAACAAGTCAAAGACTCCCCAAACGTATGCCCCTCGCTACATTTTCTTTTACGACTTTCCACAGTGAATCACCAAGGTTGAGTTAGACACCAGCATCTCTAACCTCAAATGGGAGAAAACAGAACTTTCACTCCACAACTGGGAAATGTCTCCTTCATTTGACTAAGAAAGGCTGAAACCAAACTAAGCAATCTCACATTCCACCTAAAAACCAACAACTGTAGCACATGGACCCGTGTCAGACCTTTCTAACAGCTTTTGCAAGAAATTAGCCAGAAAAGAAGCAAACTTGCAACAGGGTTTTTTCCCCTTCCAGAATCATTGACTTTTCCATTTTTCCTGTGCTCCTTCCATGACCCAAGTAGGGAAAATCTAGTGCCTATTTCCACCCATTTTCTCCAACTTCATTTAAAAGAGAGACATTTTTACCACAAACCAACCTGCATGAGAGTTCTCAGAAGCTTGTGATGGCCATTGATCACACCGGATGTGGAGGCATTACTTTGAGCTTGCTCTTCATACAACTTCTCGTCTTCGAAGACACATCAGATTCTGAAATGGGCTTTAAGCTGGTGGGGGTGAAATGTCCTACTTCCAATTCTTGTTCTGCTTCAGACAGTGTATGTTGGTGGAGTAGATGGGATGGGAAAATGCTCGAGAGAGAGAGAGAGAGAGGAAAATCACAATTGGTTAGAGATGGGAGTTTAAGCTTCTGGACGGTGGTTGCTTTGCTCTCCGGGTGGGTGCTTGAGAGAGATAGAGAGAGAGAGAATTGCAGGGGAGTAATGGAAGGAGAGGGTGTACATGGAAAAGATCAAATGGGCATTAACTCTCTCATTTAATGTCCTCACCTACACTTTCCACCATCTTGGCGAACCTGCTGTTTCATGGCATTTATTCCTCTCTCTGTCTCCTCTCTCTCTCTCCCCAAAAACAGATGTTTTGAAATTTTCTTACCCTCTCGGGTTTCGATTTCATCTTTTTTGGAAGGCAATTCCATCGCATCTTTGGTTTTTAGTTTCTCGCAAGTTGCATACATGCCGCGAGCAACACAGAGCAATCAGCTCAAGCTCTTTCAATTCCAGAATCCCCAGTCAAACAAAACAAAATCCAAATAAATAACTGGGAAAATTAAAACCGTTTCCGCTTTTCCTGCTGGGACAAGGACAGTTTTTTTTTTCTCTTTCCAAAAGTGACACCAAATGTCAAACGTTTAGCTCGATTTACGTGGCTAAATGCACTTAAAATAATCTCATCGTTTTACATCAAGTAAGGCTCCGTTTATAAATTAGCACCGCGCCTCTAAATTTACTTTAGTGGCGCGTCGCGATTCGAACACCACGTTCTCAAACAAGTCTCGGGAACTCAACATATAGACAAGTTACTTGTGGATATAGATTTGTACATTGTCCACTTTGAAAATTTCACTATAAGGAGTGAAAGAAATATCGTAAGTGCGTTTTACTAACAATGTGAAAAATAGACAATTATAAATAGTTACACACTCTACTTAAAATTACATACTATTGTTCATCTTAATAATTTTGAAAGTTCAGCAATAGCTACTTATTTATGAACTAAAGAAGTTATTAAATTAATTCTAAGTTTACCTACATCTACTTGTGTAGTCTAAACATCTCATGTAACATGGGAATTGAAAGCTGACTAATTTATTATAAAGAAAACGAGATACTCGCACCATAAGTGCAGAGAAAAAAGGATAATCATGTCATTAAATTTTCATTTATTAGAATCAAATCCCAGTGATGGAAAACCGGATGCAACTTTCTTATATTAAACTCCTTATATATTTTCTATTTTCAGTCGTTCATTCTTAATATTTTGCTGGTAAGAAGAATCATTTCAACAAGGTAAAGTCACACGGCTTTACCGTTTGGACCTTACTACGAACTTTGTCAAAATAACAAATCACGGCAGCCTGATTTACAATTACAAATGTTAATTTCGCTAGCATTTGAATGTGATACGAATTCAAATTAATCATGTATTAAATTGAATTCATTAAAGTTTGAATACCTATATATACGCACTATAAGTACTTAGGGATATTTCGTAAACATAAAAGGGAAGTGGATCGTAAAAAATAGGAACCCCCTTTCCTATGATATATTAGTGTGGACTAAAAACATTTGTATGGAAGAGTAGCCATACCCGTAATGAAATGAAAACATACTGATTTATTGGAAAATAGGTACTAATTCAATTTTTAAGGTTCCATTTGTTTCATGAAAAAAAAAATAATTTGAAAAACATGTTCCTCAAAATTATTATTTGTATCCTTTGAAATAATTAATTAAAAAAATATTTTTATTATCGAGAGCAATTTTGTCTACATATTTTATGGGTGATGGAAATATCTATTATTCATTCATTTTTGTAAATAATACTAGCGATATTTTTTAGGAAATATTTTTCATATTTAGCAAAACCAATGCACCAAGAAAGTGGCACGACAATCATCAATTTATCTGTATCATCCTCTTTTATCTCCACTTGCAAATTCTTTGTATCCTTAGAAGACAAACCCCAATCAGATCAAGCTCCAAGTTTCTTCCTTTTAAAATATATATATATATATATATATATATATATATATATATATATATATATATATATATTAGGATCTTCCTTTAAAAACATCAATTTCAGAATTGATTTTTAAAAGAGCTGCTGTACCCCGATTTTCCGGCAGCCAACTCAAACTACGATGAGAGTTCGAAGGTTAAGACCGAGTCTAACCCACTAATTAATTCACACCTTTGTTCTAATTCTTGTCCTCTTCTGATGACACTCCCATTAAATTATTTATGGTTTTATTTATTTATTGATAAGCTTCCTGTGCCACCGTTATTTCAGGTTTAGAACAACATAAACAATAATCTCACTCTCAATGAATAATATATTTATTTTTTTCAGAAAATGGAGAAATAGTTTTTATAGAATCCTTCAATGACTGTGCATCATGCATTGGTGGCCTCGGCAATAGAAATTGAACATTCTCTGAGGTCCTTTTCATGCTCTTTACGAAGACCTACTTTTGAGCGTGGTGTAGTTAATGATCTTGAATGTGATGTTTAAACCAATACCAATCATAGTCACCTTACCTCAGTTAGCGAGGGCTAAAAGTGAAAAAAGAAAATAATTTGAAATTAGTTACTTATTTTTTGGAATTTTTTATTATTTCTTTTATTCAGTTTTTTGAGGGCTGACCAAGCCCGACGACCCTTGTGAACCACTAGGCAAGGGCCCGTGAGCCCTCCCTAACAGCCAATG
Source organism: Eucalyptus camaldulensis (assembly GCA_019915185.1). NCBI lineage: Eukaryota > Viridiplantae > Streptophyta > Magnoliopsida > Myrtales > Myrtaceae > Eucalyptus > Eucalyptus camaldulensis. The sequence goes on from JAHSVA010000014.1 coordinate 1,783,675, forward strand.
AAGGGTTGCAAGCCCTCACTTAATGTCTAGTGCTCACAGCAAGCCCTCACTTAATGTTCGGTGGCTCCCACTAGCCCTTAACAATTTTTTAAAAAAAAAAAACTGACAAAAAAATTAAATTTTTCCATGCTAGTGTCGATCCTGTCATGTAGGACAGTCAGCGTCCACATCGTCAATTTCAAATTAAAATTGACTTAATTGATTACATTGGCAAATTGTTAAAAATGTTTATTATTAAATTAGTCAACCTCATAAAAAAATAGTCAACCTAAAATATTTAGAATTGAATTAACACAAATGTAATAGATTTAAAACTTTTTTTTGTAATTTTCCACGTTCCATGTGATTCAATGCAATACAAGGCGTGGACCAACTTTTGTTTTATCATAAAAGAAAAAATGATCAATTGATTTAAATGATTAACCGTACAAATTAGATTAATGCCGTAAATAGAAACAGAAGCACTGAATGGCTGGGGGACCAATTAATGAGTACCTCAGACAAAAATAGAAATCGAATCTCGAATTTTCTTCAATTATTAGTTTAATAATATGGTGGATTATTGCCTTTTTTTTTTTTTTTTAAATACTACCAGTAATTTCCTGATCCACAACATGCGGATCTCTCTGCGCTGTCATCCGGAGGAAACTTTAATTTCTGTAAGTTTCCTCTGAATCCTCTCGCAAAACGTCGTCGTCCAAGCGACGGCGAAATCTTATTTATTAGCTTAGAGCCCCACAAACCCTAAATTGCATTTAATTAGTCCTTGATTTTTTTAAAAAAAATTTTTTTGGGGGGATTTTGATTCTGGGTATGTGTGTTTTCTGGTCAAGCCCTCATGCCCCTCATTAATAACTAACTTATGTCATTAATTAAATAATTGCGCAGGTGAAAGACAACTAACGTAACTTCCTACTAACATGTTCCTCTAAAATATTTTTTTTCTAAATCCTCCTTTTAATAGGACCGATTTATAAAATTAGCTTTTTAATTGACACAACCCGCTTCTATTGTATTTGAAAAATATAACCCACTTATTTTGAAATTATTTATGATTTGTCAACTCATTTCGTATGTCTCTGCATTAATTGCTACTTTATTTAGCATTATTACTGACATGATGAAATGCGAAAATTGAATTGACGGCCTAATAACTGACCTATTACGGACATTAGTTTTTATAGGCCCCAGCGTAATAATGAGGTAGTGGTCAATACTGGTCAACTACAATTTTGCCCTCACAACATTATTATCTAATTAGCGCACCAAAAAACTCGAATTGGAGATTCCACCCCAGGATTTGTAGACCCCCTTTCATTGCAGCCCATTCTGATATAAAAAAAACTACGACCTTCTGGCCGTTGCCACGTGGCACCGATCCGTTTAGGTCCCTCTCAAATTGAAATTTCTCGAGTCGGGAAAGCGAACAAAATAGACATTTGGACATGTTGCTCTACTGCAGGACATAATCCATGAAAATCTTCAAACGTTTGGAACGATTGATATCTTAATAATCTGCTGGCCAGACACGATGTCATGAAAATAAACATCATTATCTCATTCCAAGATGTCATTTTCCTGTATTGCACTCAATTGATTGTCTTATTAATTATTAATAGCGGCTGTTTTGTTTTATTAAGGAAAGGTCAATCTGCTAACGAAAATTAACATTCAAAAATAAGGATATCTTATAAACCCAAAACAAAACTCGCCTCAGTGAAAAACATCGAGCGAATCCCGCGACTCTAGTTGAGATTGTTCATTGGCGTTGCGGCTCTTGATTAAGCTTCCGGTAACCAAACAATCGTGTCCGAAATTCGATGATCAAGAGAACAGCAAACCTCCCTTTTAAAGCTGTGATAAGTTCCATCTGATAATTCTGAGGTGCTCAGCTGATTCTCCAAACTAGAAAGTGCAAAAACCCTAGTTGACAATCCGAAAAAAGTACATCCCCTCTCAAACGGGTTGTCCCAAGTATGCAGCTAAAACACTTTGTTCCAGTGTAGAAGAAAGCACAAATTGACAGTAAATATCCTAAGCAAAAGGCTGACAGATTATATGCATACTTATCGAAAAATAATAATCAATAGATTAATACACACAATGACAACACTGCATGAATCTAGCTCTTCTTGGTTCTTTTCCAGTGACTAAAGTTCTCCAGTGCGCGAACAAAATTCGGAGAAAAACAGGAATTTCCCCGGTAAGCGAAAAAACCTGCAGTAAAGAGACATCCTGGATCATTAGAAAAATAATCTCAGTTCAAACTGTAATGTTGTGCTAGCAGTAAACATGAGGCTCATTCAAACTCAAGACAGCGACGACATCTATTAACACGACTCATGTTGGTCAACTGCATATAAATCCACTTAGCACTCTTTCAAAGACTAAACATACATTAAAATAGGGCAAGCTAGAAAGCTGAAAGATATTTGATCTTTTTTCTCGTTCTTGGCCAAAATGAGTAATTTTTGGTTTACATGACGCATATAGAGAACAAAATCTTACCATGGAAACATAAATGTATTTCCAACTTTGACGCATATCGCATCACCAAGTTCTATTTGTGATAATTTTTACTTTTTACAGATCTTGTTACTCACAAGTTGACTTTTAATCAACGTGAAAAATCTGAAAAGTCTGAGATATATGAATATTACATATAAAATCATACATCACCCTTTCATAATTTTCTGAAACTTAGAATATATACGTATAGGTTTTCTAATTCTCAAATTCTGAAGGGAATGACAAGAAGTTCTTTCGCCCTTCCAAACAAGCCCGCCTGCCACACTTGAGACAAAGGGAGCGGAGCATACTTATGATTCATATTAATGGCATATTCCTTCAAAAGTGACAAATGAGGCTCCACACTTACTCTAAAGCGTATTCCTCCTTACGATGAAGAACGCACATTTTGTTGCCGCAGCAGAGTACAAAAAGTCACTGCAGAAAAGAACTTAACCTCTAAGCAATAGACTTAAGGATAAGAACCTACAATTAGAATGGAAATGCAAACTAATTACACTGGAGCATAGGTCTATTGAACCAAAACCAGAAAGTAAGGAGAACCTATTTCAGAAGCAAGACAAGCAAATGATCACCCAGATACGTTGGAAGAAACTGAATAAAGATGAAAACTGGAAGAGATTAAGAAAAGAGTATAATCACTAAAATTCACATTATTTGGTTAGTATACTCTGTTGTTGGCCCTTCTTCAATCTAAAGACAAGGATGAGCACTGAATTAGACAAGGGCAATATACAGCAACTAGACAAGCATAAATGTTTAGCGCCTATCCTGTAGGTAGTCTTCCTCTAAGATGAATGCCAAAACACAGATTTCTTTGGGATCCCAAAAATGTCTATCGGTCTACTCTCTCACTCTATATTAGTTACAAACAGTACTCTTGTCACATTTTAATTCTTGAAAAAAATTATGTAGAAATCCGTCTAATCAAGAAGAGGCTAACAAATTGATAAAATGTTGGCAGGCTGGTAGAACTTCCTCGCACTTCAAACACATGCCTATGGTCTCTCTCAAGATACTTGGTGCTTACCTCCTGTTTTCCAGAGAAAATAACTAAGATGACACAACTTCGGTGAGCTGCATATTTATTGAAGGATTTGCAAGATGCATTTAGAAACTCTTTGGTAAATTGAAGCAATAATAATAATTCCCTAGGCAGACTTGTCACACGAAATACCAAACTATAGTGCTAAGTCAAATCAAAAGAACGACCTCACTGTGATTACAAGGCTCCGACAAGTGCAAGTATGAATCACAAATTTCATCTACAATGCGAAAGGTCCCCCAAAAGAAGTAAGGTTGCCGACAAAATGATGGATGCTAATGGCCAAAGATAGTAATGACGGAAGACAGCTTGTAATCGATAAGCACGAATGTCCTCATGTATCATCTTACCATACTTAGTAAATGATGTGTAACCATTTGTATAACATTCTAATACTCTATGACATTAGCATCATCCTCCCAATGATTGATTATAGGATGAGGCTATCTCAACATTTCTCCCAAATCTCTCCTCTAGCTTTTAGATACTTATGAAGTAATTGTGGAGAAATAAATGATAATGTGGCAAAGCTTTTGTTGATTTACCATTGTAAAAAACCAAAAGAGGTAGCAGATCCATACCTTGGGCACCAGCCGCACAGATCTTCTTGGTAGGACTTCCATATGAGGATGTTTGGAGCATCTAGAAATTCTAACATCTGTTCCAACACAGCCACTTTGGTCATCACTATCCACTCGTAGCCTCTTTTGTAACATTTCATTGGAATCAACATCATCAAATCTTGAAGAACTTCCGGCAGCTGATTTTTCAAATTGCAAGCATCTGAAAGAACAAGCAAACCTTTATACTCAGGCAACAATAATAGAAAAAATAATACAAAATGCAATGCTTCGTGGTGTCATAAACTTACACAATACTCTCCACCCCACTAGCAGTGCTGCTCCTCTCCTTAAGAACGATAGGATGCCGTTCAGATATATTGCAACATTTATATAGTTTCTTATTCATGTCTAATAACAAGAAGCTAAATGAAGTAATTATTGAAATGAGCAATAAAACAGAGATTTGGCAATTTAATATTCACCACCTAGAAAATATACATATTCGAACAAATTGTCCATAGACTGCAAAGCACTCTTTGTTTTTTCCACAAGGAAAAATAATCAAGGGAAAAAAAAAGAGAGAGCACCTCTATGTCAGAACAAGTTGGAACATTTCCATCATGGTCTTGCTTAAGCTCAAAGGTGTTGGCTGATTCAGCCTCTGATTCACTTTTGTTCTTCCAATCAACCAGAATGTCAATTGTATTAGTCTTGAAAGGTGAAAGTGAATGCCCCAGAACACTTGCAACTTTCGACAAGTGCAACTCTTTGGAACCAACTCTGTACCCTTCAGGAACCTTCGCACCAAAATTAGTGGGTTTGCAGTTGTTTTGGAATTCTGAATTTATACAAGTCTCGCCACCATGCTTGGCAACGTGATCTGATGTGATAAAACTAACTGTGGCATCTGATATTGTATGCGAAAATGAATCATTGCCAGACTTCATGTCGGGGTTATCGGAGATATTTGGATCAAAGCTGGCATTACAACCGTCCATGCCACAGGGTGCTGCTGGAGAAATTATCTGGCTCTGTGCAATTGATTCAGATTTGGATGAGATGGGCATCTGAACTTCTTCTAAACCCCTCGAAACTTCTGCATCCACGACACGTGGCACCTCAGCAGCGGAAATCAACAAACTGTCAACTCTATCAGGGTGAAGACAATCCCCCAAACTATTTCCTTTATCTTCATCCGAAGGAGCAGAAACCATTTGGCTGTTATCTGCAGTCTGAGAAAGGGAACTTTTCATCACAGTATTCTCCCCAGGATGTCCAAGCTTCTCATGAGAATTTTGATTATTCATATGATTGACACTCTCAAATATACAAACATCGTTTTTAAGTTTCTCAGCCCAGTCAGATGGGCTTGAGTTGAAGTCCACATGAAGATTAATTCCCTCTTCTGACCTGACATGAAATTCAAAGGTAGAGGAAGGAGCTATGGTAGAATATACAGATGCAGAAATAACATCTGCCGCACAAAACACACCAGCCTCTTTAAACTGGATTTGGGACACGCACTGTGCCGCGCCAGATCCATGCAACCCCACTTTTTTCTCACAAGGTATCATTCTCGGGAATGCACCACAATGAAAACCAGTCTTATCATTTTGTAAAGAAAACTGAGAATAGGATGTCTCTGCATGTTGAGGAATTGGGTCTCGAGATATGTCCTGTATATTCAATTACAAGAGAACACCACAAGGAAGTCATTCATTATCAGGCTATCAATGAAAATCAAACACATAAGCAGATGCAAAAGAACAGGCCAAAAAGATAAGGAATATTTAACACCTTTTACTACAAATTTGCATTTTTTCCAGAATAGAATTCTTTAGCATAAGAAAAGTGAAGAGAGTGAACCCTACAGAAAAATCCGAAATGGAGCTCACGAGCTTCAAAATACCAGAAACATAAAATAAGTATGACAGAAAGTGATGAGAAAAGACAAGTTGAAGGAAATGCTAAACACGACATAAGCCAACAGAACTCGCATACATTAGAGATATATATATGTATTTTAATCCAGTAGTTCAGTTAGTCTAACCTCATCAAACCTTTGATGAGCCTCTACAGATCCTTCTAACTGATTGGCTTTCACAGTATGAAGAAACCACTGCCTGACATCTTTATCTTGAGGAAAAGAAATTAATCCACAGTCACCGGCGACAGAAGCCCCTGACAAAGTATTTCATATAAACATCAAACTAAAAATGAGTCAAGAATGATGCCCTACCAAATGACAAACTTCAGAAGACTGAAATCAGAAATTTATCAAGGAAGCAGCAGAAAGTGCATACCTGGACCTTCCTTTTCTGCAAATCTTAATTGTAAGTCACGATGCACCTGAGATAATGGCCTTAAATTGCATTCCTGAAGATTAATGATAATCACCGCATCAGTCTCATACACAGATTGACAGGAATAAGCTGCATCTAAAAATTCAATCTCACCCAAAAAAGGAAGAGAGAGAACAAGTGATTCTTGATCAAAAAAAAGAATTAAGAGGTAATTGCCTGCGAGCGAGAAGCTAGTAAATTTGCCAAATCAGATTTTGACCGGTTGGCAGGCAAACCATATTTTTTGCACAAAGTCTGAAGCTCTCTCCTAGAGAAGTTCATGTAGAAGTCTTCATTCCTTTTATCAAACATCTGCAACTATCTCAAGTGAGAGTACGGCACTTGCTGAGGAGAGGATGGATGAAGCCCTTAAAAGCACTGCGATAACATAGCACAGAAAAAATCATGTATATGCATGAAATAAGCCATGAGGCAAATGCCAATTTGTTAATCTTTATCAACTTTAGGTTTCTTTGAATAAGTAGAAGGAATTCAGACGGAATTCAGATGACATGATTCACCTTTTTCACTCGTGCAAATAATGATGGACCTTAGCGCCTTCTGTAAACTATAACCTATAAAATTTCATGTAACATTCTTATATCTTGCCCCTGAACTAAATTTGTACATCCTCTTTTCTTTTATCTCGCTCCCCCTACTAAAAGTCCAGAAATGGAAACTTTTGTTTATCTAACAGCATCTATAGTAGCTTCAGCACACAAAAGAATGAAATAAAGAAAGCACATGGTTGGAGCAAGAATTACTGGTCCAAGGTCACATTTTGGGGCCATGGTGCATATTAGTAATCGACGGACCAAAAGACCAAGCTCATGCGCCATCGGAATTGCCAGATTTATGGACAATACTCCTCCAGTTTCGAAATTTCAGGCATAGAATCACATTGCAACAACAGGGGACAAAATGCCAGCTTGAAGGAATCGTCAGAGAAAGAGAGAGAGAGAGTACTAGGCTCCAACCAAGCCAAAAAAGTGAAGAGTTTCAAGAAAGTGACAAAGGGTTGGTGTACGATACCGCCAAGCATCAGTCTTTCACCGTCTCGCTCACTAGTTGATAAAAGACACGCAACCCCAGAACCCAAGAACGATACAAACGACAATGGAAACCACCAAATCATTCAAAAGCGCAAGTTTTTCACCTCTAGATTTCACCCTTCGCTCGCCGCGGAACAAGGGCAAGCTCCAATCCTGTCGAAGCCGACGCGGCGCGCTGCAGAATCCGAGATTCGGACTACCACCACCTCGAGATCCAATGTACCGCGGGAAGGAGCGCGCTTTCACTCAGCCCTCCACGGACTCCGTCGAGAACGAGCCGGAGACGAATCGAACGGGGCCCGAGGCGAGAGCTCTTCCTGCAGCCTGCATTTCCGCGGGTCAAAGGAGACGAAAAGAAAGAGAGAAAAGAGAGAGGAGGGGAAGCGGAAACAGTAGAGGGGGAGCCGAAAGCGTTACCTGATTGGACAAATTTTCTCGGGAAAATCCGACGGAATCGCTCGGAAAATCGAAGCTAAGGAAGAGAGAGAGAGAGAATGTGAGGGCGCGGCTGGCGAGCAGGAGGAGCGATGGAAGGGAAAAATGCCGAAACTCGAAGTTGAAAATCAGTCAGTCTCGCTGCTCTCACTCGTTTTTCAAAGCTTTCACACTCGAAAAGCGGATTGAACCGCAAACGGGCGGAGAAGCAATCGCGTGGGCCCGTTGGACCACCACCACCGGTGACCAAAATCTATCTCGGCCGTTGATCGGGTGATACAGATCCACGCAAGATCTAACTAGTTTATGCTTAAGATGTATTTGGTGCATATAATTTTACAGACCGTGCAATAATTTTTCAAATGGACAGCAAATTTGTGGCTTTGGACATCGACCAGCTACCGGCTATCTTATATGATATGATTGGTGTTGATATAAATAATTTTTATATTTTTTTCCTTTCCCTGTGGGCAGTACTACAGTGACCCTCCGCAAATCCAGTGAAGTTGCCCCCGTTCAAGCCACGAGGATAATCCTTACTTGTGGTCAATTGCCGGCTATGATCGACTATCGACCATAGGCAAAAGGAAAAGAAAAGGAAAAATTCTACAAAAACATTAAAAGATTATGGACACTTATGTTATGAAGGCCGCTGTCTATATCAACAATTTCCGATCAAAATTGATTGAAGGAATTTATATTGATAAATTGTTAAAAAATTTATGATTAAATTGATATTGATATACTATATTTAAGACTTTTCCCGTCATTCAATGTACCTATGAGTTGTACATGCTCATCACATCTTCTTCGATGTGCTAGAAACTAGAGATGTGCATGGTCTAGGTGGGCGGTTCCCAACCTAGAACTGAGAACTGCCCCCTAAGAACTGTTTCTAAAAAATTAGAACTAAAACCGCCCGCTAGTTGCATGAATCCACCTGGGAATTGAACTGCTGATCCAGTCCGGTTCTCAGGTGGATCCTTAAAATTGGTCCAACTTCCGCGCCTTCTCCTTTTCGCCCTCCCCACATTTGCTTATTTTGGCTCTTCTGATTATGGTAACTTTATTCTCCTTAAGTACTAGAGTCATGGCGATGTCCGCAGCGGCGGTGATCGTGACCCTCGCTTCGCTTCCGTCCCAGCCACTACCACCATCTTTGCCATTGCCTCTCCTGTCTCCCACTCCTCCCTCAAGATTGACAATGAAGAGGACAACGGGGACGATGAGCCGTTCTTAGACTTGGAGTTCACCCATCTTCGAAGATGAGGATGATAGTGAGAAGCATAAGGAGGGGGAGGAGGAAGAGGGGAGGTAAAAGTAGGACAAGCCCAACAATGAAGAGGATGATAATGACAATGAAGGCAGAGGTGGCAACGAGGATGGCGATGACGTGGAGAGAGTTCAAGTTCAAGGGAGGAAATGAGAATCAACTCATTGTTTCGCCAAGTTTAGACTAGGACTAGGACTTGAAGGGAGATGAGTAGATCTGAAGGTGAATCGGAGAGGAAGAGGGAGCTTGGGGAGATTTGGAATTGAGAGAGACAAGATGGAGTAGGAGAGTAGTGAATTGGAATAGGATGGTGATTGGAGCCCTAAATTTTAGATTTGCAAATTTTGATTTTTTAATATTAAAAATTATAATATAACCGGTCCAGATGGGCGGGTGGGTAGATCCGCTCATGGATCCGGGAACCGGACCGGTTTCCTTAAGAACCACCTGTTCTGGGCGGTTCCGGTCCGGTTCCGGGCGGTCTGGACAAATGCCGGTTCTTTTGCACACCCCTACTAGGAACCAAAAAGCTTTTCCATATGAGGTGGCAATACATTGCACAACTTTGCAAAAATTCGCTCACAACCCGGCTTAGATTTGTGATCCCGTAAAAGATAATGTGATACTACTAAATTAGCATACTCATCAATAGCCTTACAAATTTATCCGTTTGCTTTGGATTTTTTAATTTTATGTGGCGACTTATTGGAATGAACACAAACGCTTTGTTCAGAATTCACATCAAACCTTTCCATCGGGAGACATAATTAAACTTAGAGAGATTTAAGAGTTCAAACGAAGATAGAATGTTAAAGCGTTGAGAATCCATGTTTTCATAGTTTCGTTTTCGATTTTGCCCAGATTATGGTTATGCGCATGTACCAATGTAGACAATCTATTGAGACTAAACCTTCGAATCATGTGTGGAATGATCTGATTTGGGTGGCGTTGGCTATAATTCAATATCATATGAACTTAATTAGGTCGATAGTTTTTTTTTTTTTTTGGTGAAAATTAGGTCGGTAGTTTTTTATTTGCCTAATTTGTGAAGAAATTGATGATTAATATATAAGTATTTATACATATGTGTATACCGATCTATAGAAAAGATCAAGTTCTAGTTGTTACATCTTTCTTAAGCATCGTCTCTCTTCTTGTGATTGTTAAAGAAACTTTATTTTCCGTCTAGCATCGTGATTTTCATTTGATTTGCAGTTGCATAATCGCGGGTTAGTGTAAGGCAAAAAAGTTCATTCATAATAAACATATTCAAGTTTGATTAAAATCTAAAAGTATGAATTTCACCATGGTTTCTTCGATTCCCCATTAGTTCAGAATGTATATGACAAAATATTTTCGGAGTATTTATAGAGATTAAAGAAATCCGAAAGGATAGGGTCCCGGGATTAGCATCTAATGTTCTATCCAGATGCACTTACCTTATCGTAAATGGACTCCTTAAAGGGGATTCTGGGTGTGCTGTCTATACCACAAATACACCGAGTCCCCCGTGTGCGATTTACACGCTCTTCATGCTCATTCTACAATCAAGTTTTAAACTCTCTTCATCCGTGCCATCGAAGTCGTCGTAACACCATCACTCAACGCATCATCCACCATGCAGGGGTCACAGTCGATCCAGTCGGTACGGTCGATTTGTATTTGTGTTGGTTTAAACCATAAAATAAAGAGTAACCGTCTCCTATTATGTTCATCCGCAGGATGATTCACGCCTCTGATTTCCACAAACACGCTTCAAATGATGGGTTGAACAATGAAGTTGTCAAACAAAGTTTAAAGCCAAAAAATGTAGTACGACGAGCCGCGAGATCACATTTCGAAAGAAGGATTTAGCATAAGCACACGCACTTTGCTTTAGGTGGCGCTGACTAAGAATAAATCACCACACCCTCATAAAAATCCCCTGTCACTACACTTTTTCAGTGCCATGAAGCAGGCCAATCAACGTCATCAACCCCTTACAGAGCATTCCTGGTCAATAAGGTTTGGCTTATAACTCCCAGTATAAAACCTCTCCAGTCAAGTCAGTTCCAGCTAAAAGTTCAAAGGAGGGATAGAAATTAGAACAAATCTACCGAAGCAAGCATATTACTATGCACGGGGGGCACCGTTTGTCCCCTATCGCGCTCCCAAAAATTATCAACTGTTCTATATCCATCATTTCAGCTAAAAACACTTCCACACAGAACAAAAATAAGCAAATAGAAACCACAGGCGAAACAAGCCCAGCACATAGTTCAACAATTCATACGACCTGCCATTGCACTACCCATTATCAAACACTTCAAATCATCGAGATATCCCAATAATAGTAGGGCAAATAACACACATGAATCTTACCCCGTATCCAATTACCACCGAGGATTTTGCTCTCACTTCAAATAGCAGTTCTAAATCAGCTGAAATTTGTAGAACTACACAGAAAAGCCTCAATTCACAGGTGCTCTCTGGACAGTAAAGACTACTCCAAACTAAGAGGGCGGCTTAGAGATTCCAGAATAAATTCTTCATTTGTACGATTGATAAACCATACTTCCAGCTAAAGCCAAACAATCACCATCTCATCAGACAATCATCAGAACATCTGTAATTTAAAAGAAAATCCTGTATCTCTTTCAATTGCGGATATAGCACTAGAGAAGCGGAACGAAAAATCAAAAGCTCCATTAAACAAAAAATGAAAATTTTGCCCAATAAGGTAAATCCCTATGGAAACCACTTCAAAAATACATTACAAAATCCTCAGCAAACTGATATATCAGGGATTCATTGGCAAAACTAACTCCACCTAGTAAAAGAAGCCAAGTACTTTTCCACCAACATTCTTTCTCCTCGCCTCTTCATGATCCATGATGCCAGCTGAAGTTGTTAACACAATATAACCAAACTGCAAAATTCAGAGAACAAATTGATGTCAGACAAGAAAGGTCGATGGGCTGCGAAAGTTCCGTCATGTTAAGCTATAAGCATTAGATTTACTATCAAAAGTTCAGGCAAAAAAATTGCTAGTGTAAGACCATATGAATGCAAAAAGCATTGTAGACTGCAAATGTAAGCTCAGAAAGCCATATGCGAAATATAATAAACCTATCAAGGAGAACAAGAACAGATATGGACAGCTTTGCAGTGAAGTAACTTATAATTGTAGATAGTGAGTATAAGTAGAAGCTTTTGGAACAAACCTGTCTTGAGGGAAGCAGCCTTGCTGTCCAGCCTTCAATTTCCTTGACGCCAATATCGAAACGGGGACTGATAACTCCACACTTGTTTAGCCTTCCATTGAGTTCAACCACAATTTTGCCAGACCTGTGGTCGTCGACATACTCAAACTCTCCAATGTAACCTAGCAAAAGCCCGAAAGGAAGTACGATAATGAGTGCCAACCATACAAAGTATCAAGCATCAAAAGCGATTGATAAGAGCATACCATGCTTCTGCATCACCAGAAGAAACTTGACGATCACTTTCGAGGACGGTCTGATCATGACCTGTCTCTTTCCCCTCTTTTCAGCATTATACATGCTCTTAAGAGCGTCATTCAAAACGCTAACCTTCACCATCGTAAACAATCAACAAGCTGCAGCCTGCACCACAGAGAAGCTCGCCATCACTATCATAAACGGGGGCAGGCATTCTCAAGACAACCTCACAAAAAGGAAAAAAGAAACGGGAAAACTCAGCAGCTCTATGTCATGGGTGATTTCGGTCTAGTCGCACGACACCGGGCGACCACACACGGATCCAGATATCAAAATCATGGGCAACAAAGCTGCCCCGTAATCATCTGGGTACGCACAAAACCACCCCAAACACGATTATAGCACGACAACAAACGCGAGACACGATTTCGTTTTTCCTCAAAAGAATCAACGCTTGAATCCACCACTTCAAGCTGTACGAATTAAGTAAATGCTCAAGCAATTTCCATGAACAAAGATCTAAAACAGCAGCAGCGCTTAATCATTACTAACGAGAACAGTGCACGAAGCATTCGGCGACAAGATCAAGAAACCACATCTGCCAACCTAATCCAAACTCAATTTACTCAAGTTCAGCTGCGGAAAAGCAAGACCAGGATCGAATTCTTTCTAGCGAGCAAGGGAGAAAGAATTCCTCAGAAACCGACAACAACATGCGATTGACAGAAAGACGAGGGCTCGAAGGGTAGCAGCGTCGCACCTGAGATCGCGACGGCGGCGGAGGAAGCAAGACGGCGGAGTTCTGTCGGGTTGGAGAAGAGAGCGAAACCCTAGCTCTTTTATACTGTCTGAGGATAACAAAATGACCGTACTGCCCTTCAATCTTTGCGCCGGTTCTCATTTTTGACCTTATGAGTAGCTTCTCCAGTCCTAGAAATTCAAAATAAAAGAAAAAATTTGGCCTAGCAAATTCGAAAATTTTGACGCACAAAAAAAAAAAAAAATCACTATCTCTTCTATATAACAACGTGCATTTTTTTTCTTCCTTATAAAGGAATTAATCAAGGCTCCTTAAGGTTATCTTCAAAATCACTTAAAATAAAAATTGTACCAAAATTTCATTTGTATTAATCTATATGTCATTTTGCGGTTGATAGGTTTAAGGAATTACCAAAATATACGAATTCATCTAGCAGCCGGACATGATAAATATTATGTAATCATAATGATGTTTAGTAGATATATATTACTTGTGTTGTTTTTAATTAAGAAACTTTTAAGTAAACTAAAAACAAGTTCAATGACGTATCATCAAAATGTATTCAAATCGTTCCTATCTTAATAATAAAAAATAGAAATAACGTACTCAAAAAAAGATGATGACAACGAAAATAACAACAATATTAATAACAGGGGCCATACCTAATAGTATTTATAAATTGCAAGTTCGAGATAACTTAATTTTACTACTTATATCTTCTATTACGACCAGGCAAATCTAATTTTAAAGCAGATTGAAATTCCCAACTATGGTGTCTCCTTCCTAAGCTGCAATTATTTTGATAATACAAAATCAAAACCTTTAGATACCGACCACAAGTTTTTTTTTTCTTTCTCACTTTTGTGATTATTTGAAGTTTAATTCCAAAGTTTTAAAACTAGCATTGATCCTGCTTGTAGGAAGAATCGGATCACGCATTATGGGTATCGCCACTAGAGTCGGCATTTTTCTATTCAATCTATTTACACAACACGAAATTAAATAAATTTGAATCCGACTAAGGGGTTTGTGTCATATGACACGATAGAAACCGAGTTTTATTACTTTTCACCGTGAGTTGGTGAAAGATATATGGAAGTGCAAGGGGCACCTTGGCAAAGCTAAGAGGCTCTTGGGTGCACAATTTTTGTAGCTCATTTTTCGCAAGAAGTATGAAGGATACAAGTGCGTGACTCTAGGGTCCTAAATCATGCGAGTCTTTTGGTGCGATTCCGTTCATCTGAACCATAAGATCAGATTGTAAATCTATAGTCATAAAAAGAGGTTCGTGTGTAAATATAGGGTGCCTTCTTTCATTCTATTCTATCCAAGCAATACAAGCATTATTGAAAGTTTCTCTCTAAATATTGGTTCTCTCTAAAACTCCATAGAATTTTAGAGTGCGAATGAGGCTTTCTGTTTTCGAAAGTAAAATAAGAAATATTTTTAGTTCGGTTATGGAGAAAATCAATTGTTTTTTTTTTTTTTTGGTAAAGAAAGAAAATCAATTGTTTCTTGTCATTTCTTTTCATAATAAAAAAAAACGATTTTGATTATCTCTAATCCTCTAGATTAATAGACAAATAATTGCGTCATCTTAAAACTTAGTTTTTTGAAAATTTAGGGCAGACAAATAATAGTGTAGCATAATAGTGAACAGAATAACATAGTAACGGAATTGTTTCTAGCTCAGTCTCCTCCGATATCAGCAATGTACAGAAAAAGTGACTTGTAGATGACTACTCATTCAATGTGGTAAATCAATACAAGTTTGTTTGGCCTAAGCAATGTTATAAGTGACATAGTAAAGAAAGAGAAACATGTTCCATTTAACAATTCCCAGTTGACGACCCTTCATATGTGCATTTCCTACCCCAATTCTTCCCTTTAATCATTTGGATCGTAACTTGTACCTCAAAAATAAATATGAGTTGCCTAAAGGAGTAGCTTGCAACCAATTGATGCAACCACCTGTAATGATAACTTGGGTGTCTTAATATTGCAGCTCTCATATTGTGTATATCCGTCTAGTTTAATACATCATGACCTGTTAAATTCTAAATTAATATCTGAATTAGCCATATTTCGGCGAACACTCCAAGACTTTGATGTTTGTTAACATCTCTCCTGAGCCTTCGTCAGTCAGCAAGTTGCATTGTTCTCTTCGCTTATTCTAAATTAATATCTGAATTAGCCATATTTGGGCAAAGACTCTAGGGTTTTGATGTTTGTTAACATCTCTCCTGGGCTTTTGTTAGTTAGCAAGTTGTATTGTCTCTTCAATTTGCCGCGAAAGTAAAATTTCTCGCTGGAGGTATGGCAGCTAAATATCCCTAAGTCCTGCAGATTCTCGATGGAAGGTAGGGTCACCATATACCCATGCACCCTGTAGAGTCTTGATGGAGGTATGACCGCCAAACAGTTTGCAAATGTGAATGGTTAAAATCCGAGACAATTTGTTGAAATTTGAGTCAGGTTCCATTCCTAAGTTGAGATAATGGGAACTGTGTAAAATGAGAATGTGGTTTATAGGCGTGAGCAAACTTTTTTCCTTTTTGTGGCAAATTTGCCGCTAATGAATAGTTGCTTCGAGTTGATTTCACAAAATCATGCTGACGGGTTAACATGCAGGCCAGATGTCCTATTCATGTTGATCCATTTCTACACATCAGGAACAGCTCCTTCAAATTAAGCATATATACCATCAACGCCATGACAATGGTAATTCCTTGGAAGGAAGATACTGAAAGAATATGAAAACATTATTTTTATCCATGTTGAGACCTTTTTTTTTTTTTTCAATTTATAAATTTAGTTTCTACAGCTCTGGATGAATATGAAATCGAGCATGATCTGCAACATAAAGTGTCGCTCAGAATAGATGCACTATGGGCTGAGATTATGATTTTGACCATAAGTGACCGAGCCATTTGTGCAATGATTTTACAGTCAACGATTATGGAAAGCATATAAAGTCTTAACTCCCAAGGTACGCTTTAAGAAGAAATAAAAAGCATGTGGATGTACGATCTTCTTTTCTTTATCTGTCGGCGTTCGGCCTGAAGGTTTTGGCCCGGTCAGGTGGCCAACGAACGGCAGCCTAGGCAAGTGTTGTAGGCGTGGCCAGGAGTTGATGGGTTCGTGGCTACCTTTGTGCTTGTCCGCGGAGGCCACTAGTTTGGCAGGTGCGGGTGTTCGATGAGCGATGAACGTGGCCGTCGTTAGGGTGTCGAGGGTTGAAGCCGAACCAGGGGCGCAGTTGGGTCTGTCATTGGCGGGCACCAAGAGTCCAGGGCCGCCGGAGTGTGCCCGCGGCCAGGCTGAGCGAGCGGCGCCGCTGGTTTTCTCTGCCTCCCGTTGGAGCCAGGCCGGGCCTAGGGTCTGGCCAGGCTAGTTGGGGTTCGGTCCACTTCTGGTCTGGGACGAGGTTATTGGGCTGGTTTATTTTATTTTTTGACAGAAGCTTATTTAGTTTAGGCTCTGGGCCGGTTTTGTTTAGTTATTGGGCCGGGCATAGGTTGTTAAACCTTCAAGGGGCCGGGCTGAATTAGGGTCTAATTAGGTGTGGGCCGTCGTAGTTTTGGGCTGGATTTAGTTACATTTTATTCTTTGGGTTAGTTATTTTAGAGAAGGTACTGGGCCCTTTTGTTTCGGACTAGGCCTATCCGTCAGGCCCATTGCAGCCGTGGACCTCAGTACCGACCCGGATCAAATGTAAGGTACGACCCCGGTCCGTTTATATATTATATTACTTTACTATTAAAAAGTATTTTTAAAAAATAAAAATTTGGGATTTTTTTTTCATGGAATTAGAAAAAAAGCTTAAAAAATTAGCTTTTCAGTACTTTTTCTCTTAAAAAATGAGAAAAAAAAATATTTTGATAAAAACATTAATCCCAATATTGAATAAGCCTTTAGAACTTTATAATACAGTTTTTGAAAGCCATTTTCTTTTTAAAGACCATACTAGGTTGCTGTTTGGCCTTTTTATTTTGATAATATCTGATTGCGCCTTTTTCAGACGTTGATTGTTATCTTCATTTTTAGAATGGTTAGGATAAATTTTAAAAGTGTGGTTAATACATATCAAGTTTAAAGGGGCACTACTTGTATAACTAGTGTAATCAAATTCTCAAGTTTGAAATTTTTGGTTCTATAGATATACAATGAAACAATTTGTGATTTGCTACCACATGGTAAAAATGGTATTGATGGAGAAGCGCCCACAATTGAAAAAGATGCAACTGAAAATTCATATGGAGAGAATCTCACCATAGTTGATGTATCTAGTATCAAAGAAAATTAGTTTGCTTTTGGAGTAGGCTACACAAGATAGGTACTAGGGGTGATTGGTTCCAGGGTGGGCGATTCCCACCCTAGAATCGAGAACCACTCACTAAAGATGAGTTTTGCAAAATTGAAACCGAGAACCACCCGTTGATTCTATGGACCCACTCGACTGGATCGCCAGTTCGGTTCGGTTCCCGAATGGATCCATGGAACCTTTCTAGTTTGGTAATATTTTATATATGTTGCATAATACAAAGTTCAAAATCCGCATTATGCAAGACCAAGCAAAAGGTAGTATACACTCAATATAAACTATAAAGGCTAGCATAAAAATGTGGGAAATGAAACAGAAGACCAAACATCAACATTGAGTATTAAAACATGACTAAGATATAGAGTTCAAAATCTGTCTACATGACCAAGCAAAAGGCTCAGAAGTTCAACCTTTTGATATATGAAGACAAGTCTCCTTAAATAAACATAACTAATCTAAAACAAACATAACAGCTTTAGATGTTTGCAAAGACAAAGGAAAAGAGAGCCGCAAAATTGCAAAAGTATAAAGTCAAACAACCTGAATAATTGGCAAAAGAGTTGCAAATTACAATGCAACATCGAGTCTTTTGAAATACACAATGACATCTTTTCGGTTGCCATACGCAATGTTGTGCAATAATGAACTCAGAACTTAGAACTTAGGACAATCTAATGCACGTGGAACATTAAAGGCTTGTTAAACTTTTACTATAGTTTTGTATCTTCTTCATTTGCATTCCATGTTGCCTTTGAGAACATAAAATTTCTCTTGTTATCATCCTATTCACAATTCGGTATGAAGAGAGCGGGACATTCAATGTCGTGTCAATTAGTAAATGGCATGGATATGAAGATAGTTCACTCTTAAGGCTAAATCGGCGATCCCATTAGCTCGATTTTTGCAGCAACGGTAAATAAATGACCCAATGGGTTCGATTTTCATAAAAGAAAGATGTTGGGATCTAGAATTTTCAAGAATCAGACTTAGGAGTAAATCAGCGATCCAATTATGATGGCCAATAGTTATTTTTGATTCCTTTCTAGGAAATGGGACTAACTTATTAACTGAATTCTCTCAATACCAACTCCAATTGACCCCCTGCGCGTCAAATTCGATCAAGCCTCCTTGCATTTTGGATGCCGTAAAAATAAGTTCCGTGCTTTACTTTGGTTTTTTATTTTTGGAAGTGCCTTCAATTTCAGGCTTTAGTTGAAGAGCATTTGATACGTGAAGCGAAGGCCCTTTAAATGGAAGGAAGACATATGTAGAACAAATGATTTTGCAATCCAATGAATTTCAAGTTCTTAGATCCACAAAATGATTAATTCTAACCCACAAATGTTCTTAGACCTAATGTAGCCATCTACATAGAAATTAAGTTGATCATTATAGGGTGAATTTTACTAATGAATAACATTACAAGATCTTACCTATTTGATAGAAGACTTGTGGTCGCCAAAATCACCGCATGTGTGTTTGATGGCCATATCCCAATGGAAGATTCAATGATATCGGTCTATTAGGCCTCAATTGAGAATCTAGAACATGCTTGGATGTTCGGATATTTGAGCCGCTTCCTTTTGTATCTTTTGAACCTGAGGCCCAATAATTTGGATCTTGCTAATTCTTTATTTATTACTGGATTGTTTTCCAAGAAATATGGCTGCGATCATTTTAATAGCCACACATTTTTTGGATTAGTGTAAAGTTAAAAATAGCAATATTAAGCTGTGTTTTCCGAAAGGGAATTTCTTAAAAGTAAAAGTAGAAACGATGGCGATCCCATTAACTCGATTTTTTGAACCAACGGTAAACAAATGACCCAATAGATTCGATTTTTATAAAAGAAAGATGTTGGGATCTGGAATTTTCAAGAATTTGACTTAAGAGTAAATTGGTGATCCAATTATAATGGCTAGTAGTAATGATTGTACTCTTTCTATAGTTTTGTTATTTCATTGATGCTCATCCCTCTTGATTTGCCCTACTCTCAGGCTACCCATAGAGTTGGATCTGATGACCGGCAATCACTTCTTCCTAGATGAAGTTATTTTAGGTAGTATTTGTCTCTCCACCTCGATTACACTAGTGTATTCTATCCATTTGGGCCAATCATCCATGAGATGAATGTCATGCGATGGAGTGTCTAAGATTGAATGTGTTGTGTGACATTAACTTTTAAGCTGAGTTGGGAATTTTGGAAGACTCTATCAGTTCTTGCGTATGTGATTCTCTTGTTTGATATGATATCGATGTTTGTATGTGAAACTCATTTTGTATGACATGAGATGGCTACTACACTTGAACATTTTTTCAGCTTGGAAATTGTAGGTACTCCAGTAATTTCTGTGTTTTTCTAGCATCATAAATGTTGTAATGTGATGCATTTCAAGTTTTTCATTTCTGGTAATGCAAGCTGTAGCCCTTTTACATTTCCCTCCTCTAGAAACTAATTAAAAGCATTCTTCTGGCAGGAGTGATTGGTGGGTACAGGATTAGCCATTTATTATAGAGAAATAAAATAAAATTATAGAGAAATCATTCCACTTCTTTGAATCCTTTATGCTGGTCATGATGAAGAAACTCTTGGAAAACTACACTGATGCCAAGCAGGGGGAGTGGATAAGTTAAGAGTGGACTGAGCAGGCTCTACATCAAGCGACAAGCTTCATGAATCTTTCATCTTAGACCAGCCACAAGAGGAGTTTCGTCCCTCTTTTCTTTTTTCCTTCTTGTTGTATGCGTGACTCTTTCTAGTATATTATAGTCACTTTCGAGTATCGTCTGATATCAACAAACGTTTACAAGATATCGTGCATTAGGGAAATGGATTATGCTAGAAATCTTTGAGAATGAAAGGTACTTGTACATCCTAGAGACTTCTAAAATGCTGAAATATAGCAAGACGCAGGATTAAGGAGTGGCCTTATGTTTTCCCATTTATCCTTGCAATATTCTAATGGTTTAAGCTTCTAGAAAAGCTAATGAAGAGGTTGGGCCAAGAGAGTCCTTTTGGTCTGCCATGGGTTGCGTTGAAACTCTCTCTCTTGCTTGTAAGTGTGGGTTGTGGAGCTCTTTCAAGATGTTGATACATACATATCGTTGAATTCTGGTTCATGTTTGAGGGAGAAAACAGGATGGCAAGCTGGTGAGTAATTTTGAAGCAATGAGGTGGGCATGATAATTGATATTGGAAGCACACTCCTATTTATAATTTGAAGATCATTTTCCTTTTATGAGATATTTTCAGTTCAATTCTTGCTTTTGATGCAAAATGGGTTTTTGAAAGGAAAGGAATATGACTGGGCTCGAATAAGCCCATAATTTAAAAGACACTAAAGCTTTCCTTATAAAGAGACCAGGCTTCCCGGGCCCATAAGACATGTTTGTGTAGGAACGCCAAAATCATGCTTTGATTCACATTCGAAACACTTTCTAATGTGTGTTAACGATTAATGGCAGCTATTTCGCTTGACTAGATAACAAGAGCTTTTCTCACGTCTTTAGTAAGGTCTTGTTGGGCTTGTCTTGTGGGTGATGATAATGCCGAGTCAGCGACAGAGAAAGATTCGACATTCAAGCAAACTGTGTAGTGGAGCTGCATAGTGGTGTGGTATGTAGTGGGTTTAGTACACCTCTCCAAAATGGCTCCTCCACAAACAAAAAGGCGCGTGCTGTATTCATGAAGGATTGCTAGTGATATACTTGAAGAAGGCGGGGATGAGTTCAAAGTCCGCATGCCCCTAATGAGCTAGTCTCCCATGAACATGTTGTTTTAGGAGTGAAGATCTTAACAAAAATCTCTACGGAAAGTTACTCAATTGCATTTGAGAATGCCAAGGTGCGAAGTTAGTGACATCAACTCGTGGGTGTAGAAGAGAACAAATTCGTTAGGTACTTCCTTGTAACATGACTCAAATTAATGATTTTAGTAGAGATAGCTTAGTGCAAGATTACTAAGCTAAACACTCCTTTTTGGATCTTTAGCGAGAAAAAAAATTCGTAGTATGTAAATAACAATTTTGCCCTAAACCGCTATAGATATTGGAGTCATCTAATTTTTTTTTGGTCAAAGAGTCATCTAATTTATGATTGAAAACACTGAATTTAAGACAAGGTCATTTAATAATTGTTGCTAGGTCCATTTAATTAAAAAAATTGCCTACCATTAGATTAGGTCACTTGATAAACGTTGCGTGACATATAGTTTGCATGTTAGGTTGCACGTTGCATGTCATTGTAGTTAAAATTTTTGTACATCATTGCATTGCATTGCACGTAATTTCATAGACTTCATTTAAACAAGAGAAAATTCTAAAAATTTGAAGTGACTGCGCGTTAATTAGAAATCATATCTAGGGTTATCAATGTGAATTATGATCTAACACTGCAGATGCTTTCGTTGTTACGAGGTAAGTCTTACAATTTATTCACTGCTTTGTCTGGGTGTTAAATTGGTGGTTTGCACACCCACATAACCGCCTCACATGTTAGGGAAGTAAATTGAAATCAATTCAAGCTGCTTGCCAAACATTTTTCAAGTGTAACCAAGTCCCCGAATTCACAATCTCTGGTTCGTAGGAGTAAAATAAATCTCTTGTTTCTTTACTTGAGTTTCTAATCGATCCACCGAAAATAAATTAGTGGTGACTTATGATTGAAAATTATTTGCATGTTAAGAACTCGAACCTAAGTCGTGAATTGGTATGGGTTTGGGAGAGCCCGAACTAAGTTTAGGCTTAGTAATCCATTAGCTAAATCATAGGTGGTTCACCCGAAAATTTGGTTGCAACAAAGCTATGCATAACTATACTAATTTAAGGGCATTCAATTAATCTCATACAACATACAACTTGCAGATAATGTGCACAAATCATGACAGGTTTCTTGGAATAGAAAACAAAAAATGCAACATATCCTCAATTCTCAGAAACTGATCATGAATAAAGTTGTCCCAAAGAG
Source organism: Eucalyptus camaldulensis (assembly GCA_019915185.1). Lineage (NCBI taxonomy): Eukaryota > Viridiplantae > Streptophyta > Magnoliopsida > Myrtales > Myrtaceae > Eucalyptus > Eucalyptus camaldulensis. The sequence continues at coordinate 1,806,403 of JAHSVA010000014.1, forward strand.
AATTGCCATTCCCTTGGTTATTTTAATTAATTTTACTTCAATATTCCAAATACCATGTTTAGAAATAATTGTGCACACTCTAATAATTCAGTGCAAACCTTCTTAATCATATATATTTTTTTTTCATTTTTATTGCTGAAACTTAGAAATAAAAGAGTGACAGGAATTACAAACCCATGGGAATTATAAACAAGTCAATAAAATGCTTCATGCCAGATACCTAACAAGTCAAGAGGACTAACTTGAACTATGTCAGCGATCATGATGTCCTTTCCATGCAATCTATTGTCAACAATTTCTGCATAACCATGAGTTGCCTTGAAGACATAATTGAAGACAATCGTAATTGAGAACATATAAGCAATAAATGTTTTCTGTTCACATACAGAAAACCATTCAAATAATGTTTCAAAAATACTTTGGGAAGAAAAAATTTCCATCAAAGGCCATACGTAATCATAATAGCAGCAGACTCAAGGAAATTGGAAGCCTCAACAGCTGTAATAAGTACAACAAGAATCTAAGCAAGAAGATACAGAGGCATATCCTTATATATGACCAGAAAGGCCTATAACTGACTCAACCATGCACCAACAGTACCTCCCGTGCAAATTCCCTAAACCACTGGCTAGCTCGTATTCCCCATCATATGAAGTCAAGTAGTGCACAATCACCGAAGAAAGAACAACACATATCGTCTACTTGATCACCAGAGATAAGATAATGAAGGCCAGACTGTTAGCTTGTATTGAGTGATGCACGACATCCAAGAAGGTTGAAATTAAAGCCTGCGAAAATCTGACTAAGGAAAAAGGAAGGGGACAAACAAATTTCTTCTACATTGTAAATCCCATTTCTTTATAGGATCAGTGTTAGTGAAGGATTCCCAAACTCTTTAACTGAGCAGTCTATGCCCTATTCATATCAAACCATGATTCTAGAGCTGAGAACCCAATTCCATACAGTCAAACCTTAATAACAGGCACAAATTAAAATTTAGCATGGTACACTATCTCTAACAAACTGGCAAGGAAACAACAAGCAATTGTTAAATGTCGATAGAGCAACAAGCACGAACCTCGCACCAATCTATTAGCCTCTCTATGATAATACTCCTTATCCTCCTCCAAATTCATGGATGATGAGGCCGTCATAGCGGGCCACCATTCAGGCAAATTCTCTTCAAGTCGAGGCGTGAAGTTCCTACGCCTTCTCAGTGGAGATTAGTGAAGGATTCACAAACTCTTTAACTGAGCAGTCTATGCCCTATTCATATCAACCCATGATTCTAGAGCTGAGTACCCAACTCCATATAGTCAAACCTTAGTAATAGGCACAAATTAAAGTTTAGCATAGTACATTATCTCTAACAGACTGGCAATGAAACAACAAGCAATTGTATTAAATGTCGATAGAGCAACAAGCACGGACCTAGCACCAATCTATTAGCCTCCCTCTGATAATACTCCTTATCCTCCTCCAAATTCATGGATGATGAGGCCGTCGTAGCGGGCCACCATTCAGGCAAATTCTCTTCAAGTCGAGGCGTGAAGTTCATATGCCTTCTCAATGGAGACCTATCGGTAGTCCCCGTAGCGCAGGCAAAAGGGGATTATCCAAAACCCTAGAGCCATCAATCTCCTTCCTTGTCCCAACAACCACCTCCCTTCCACCACAGTTTCATTCTTCCTATACCCGAACCGTGACCTAAAACTCAACACCAACCAAACCACGACCCTGACTGCAAAAATGACCACGAAGCTCAAAGCCACAACGCTCCCGACAAATTGGACGATGAGACAACGTAGAGGAATTCAAACATGGACTTTGTGGTTGGGGATGAGACAACGTAGAGGAGTCTGTCGACTATTTTGGAAATAAAAATCTAACTAAAATGAGATATCATCTATTTTAAGTTAGGAAATAGACTAATCTGAATCCTATCTTAACTTAGAAATTTATCTCGACATGCAATTTAATTCAAAGAAATTATCTAACCTAGATACCATCTAAACATGCATTTTAATATAACTAGAAAAGAATTTAACTATTCTATCATGCAATTCTATTTAGGAAATCAATTCTAATCTACTGATATGCAAATGCAATCTTTTTTGTATTTTTGGGATAAATAAAGCAATTAAAAAATAAGCACCAAATCATCCATGGTCATCAAAGATATTATCCATTGTTCAAATTAGGAAACAATGTCCAATCAATTTGATTATTTCGCTATTAAAATCGATAAATTGATCTTAAGCCTTAAAGATCAGAATATCAATTTTATTCCCGCGTAATTAATTATTCCATCTAAAGCCTTATAGATGAAATAAAAAATTAAGTGCGGTTGCGAATCAGGAAATAAATCCCAATTGGGAGATATGTCTATCACTCATAGATATGCATGTTAGATTTAATAGACATACATTAGGCAGTAAAATATGCAAATATACTTGAGATGTGCATCTTATCTAATTCGAGGATATTTTTTCCAAATTTGGACCAAGCGCAATTGGACCAGGATCGAGTATCGTTGATATCAACAAATGTTTATAGGATACCGTGCATTAGGGAAATTGATTATGCTAGAAATCTTTAAGAATGAAAGGTACTTGTAAATCCTAAAGACTTCTAAAATGCTAAAATATAGCAAGACGCATGATTAAGGAGTGGCCTTATGTTTTCCCATTTATCCTTGCAATGTTCTAATGGTTTAAGCTTCTAGAAAAGCCAATGAAGAGGTTGGGCCAGTAGAGTCCTTTTGGTTTGCCATGGGTTGCATTGAAACTCTCTCTCTTGCTTGTAAGTGTGGGTTGTGGAGCTCTTTCAAGACGCTGATACATACATATCGTTGAGTTCTAGTTCATGTTTGAGGGAGAAAACAGGATGGCAAGCTGGTGATTAATTTTGAAGATATTGGAAGCACACTCCTGTTTATAATTTGAAGATCATTTTCCTTTTATGAGATATTTTCAGTTTAATTCTTGCTTTTGATGCAAAATGGGTTTCCGAAAGGAAATGAATATGACCGGGCGGAGGCCGTAATTTAAAAGATATTAAAGTTTTCCTTATAAAGAGACCGGGCTTCCTGGGCCCATAAGACATGCCTGTGTAGGAACGCCAAAATCATGCTTTGATTCGCATTTCGAAAGACTTTCTAATGTGTGTTAACAATTAATGGCAGCTGTTTTACTTGACCAAATAGAAAGAGCTTTTCTTGCTTCTTTAGTAAGGTCTTGTTGGGCTTGTCTTGTGGGCAATGATGACGCTGAGTCAGTTTGTCGTCCTCTTCTTCGGCCACCAGCCACATTTATAAATAGACAAACCATTTTGCCTTTTTGTGTGATCGCAAGAGAAGAGTGAGTTTGGTCCTGAGCAGGATCTTAAAAGGCTCAAGGGAAGTGACAGACGGGAAAACCGCCCTGGGGTGGAAGACCCCGCGTTGACTCTCGTAAAGACAGGGTTAGGGCCTTGAAAAAGATTCCTAATTCCACAGCTGGACCGACAATTCCCCCTTTGAAATAGAAGAATGAGTTTACATGGATAAATCATGAGATACCATACCAAATGTTATCCTCTAATTAATTGACTTGTACGAAGGCTTTACAGACTGCAATTTCTTCAATCAGATCCCATCCGTCCCTAAGTCAAATTTCTAAAACAAGATTAACAACTAGCAAAATTCTAATTTGACTTTTTCTTTTTCAGTCAAAGGTTAAATTCTTCTTTTTGACAAAAAAGGTTAACCTTATGCCGTTTTAACGAAAATGTGAGATTTAAAAATTTAATTCTACATGCCCATACTAAATTGACACATCTATGCAATTGAAATATTGAGCACACCTACTAACTCATTTTGGGAGAATGCCCGAATCTTGGATTTTCTATGAAGTTGACCGTCGAGAAAATTCGTGTCAACAGACATGAGCGAAAACATTTTATCTTGAATTTTTTCTTTTGCTATTAGAGTAATGTGGGATGCTTTTTTTTTTTTTTCTTCCTCAATGAGTACACTGAGTGTCCCCTAGACCTATGAGGTGATGGAATGGGTAATTGTCAATGGTCTTAGACGATGATATCTGATCTTGTCAATGGGATTGTTTACTGGACCTTCAGCTAATGAAGTCGAGCCTACGAGCAGTTTAGTTCTTGATTCCCGAATCTCGATGATGGTTCCTTAGCATGTTGAAGCCCATATTTTTAACTTTCCACTTTTAACCGTTTTTCATCGATTTGTTATTATAGGTTTTGAGCTGTGATGGTTGCATACTCTTAATAGTTTAGTAGTCACAGCAGCTGGGATAGCAGTGCATCTGATCTTTTGCTTGCATCCCACATGTACTGGGCATTGACGATGTCTTAATATATGCCGGATGAAATTTTGTATACATGTTAAATCCTGCTTCTTTGAGTATGATGAAAATAGTGAGTTGCTGTAATGTACATAAACTTCTCAAGAACAACCTAATAGTACGGTTCCTTAAAGTATATAACATAAATGATGCAGCATATTGCAAAGATGATAATGAACACATCGAATGTGAGAGCTGACATGGCCTGGTCACTCAAATCCATGTTCCTCCCGCTGAGCCGATCAACCATATCCGGTACAGGCTTGTAGTTCTGCAAGTCCTGCTCATAAGGATCCTCTAACCTCATCCTCATTTTCTCCGCTTGCCGGCTTGCAGCCTCCTGCGCGAGCGTCCAGTCATAAAATCTCCGGCTCTCTTCGTCGCTCAACACGTCGTAAACTTCCCTCAGTTTTAAGAACTTGTCTGACGCAGTTTTTAATGGAAGGGAAGTCGTGTCTGGATGGTACTCTTTCGATAGTCTCCGGTAAGCGGCTTTGATTTCTTCCAGATCAGCATTGGCTGAAATTCCTAGGAACCTGCAGAGCAAAAACAAAAGAGAATTAGTAAAGTGGATAGCCCAAGTTGTAGTGATCGATTATCATCCGGTCTTCTCATAACCTAAACCTTGATCGAACCAGCAAAAACAGATTCAATGTGTTCTTATCTATCAATAGAGCTGCAATTATGGTGGACTGACTATCAGCAATTAGAGCGACAAGTGAAGCAAAACTTTGCAATGAGCGGTACATGTCCCCAGTAATGCAAATTGCAACTCCTCACTTCATATTGCAATAGTCGACTGACCTTAAATTATTGGAACAATCTGCCTGAATTCACTTTCTCGTCGTCATAGATTTCCTTATCTCATGCAACAATCATTTCCATTATCTACTCGATGCATCTTAAAAGAACCGAGAGAAGCCAAGGATCCCTAATTCGGTTAATTATCTTCGGGCGAAAACTCTTTTTGACACTGTGTTGCTGCAGTTACCTTACCACAGCACTGAACAACCAAAATTTAGGGCTTTTTAAGGGATTTTGGTCATTCTTTAATTGGGTTTCCTTTCTCCATAGAAAAGTATCATAAGAAAGACAAGCACAGGCATAAAGAGCACTAGCCACGCATTCGGTAACTCCCCAACATCGTAGTTCCTCAACCAAAAGGAGCGCTTCTGTTTCAGATCCAGTGTTGTCTGCTGATGAAACCCAATGGACCACAGTAAATTTCCTCCATTGCCTTCATTCTATGCCCACTACCAACTTCAATGTACTTATCCAAATGATTTTTTTCCCCTCAAAGCAACTCATTCGAATGATTCACAAGACACAGAAAAAGAAACTGCATTTCCACAGTATTTGCATACTTCCTGTTGACCTAATAAATCGACGAGCAAAGGCGACCCGGTCCTTAACGAGCCTTAAAATCCTCTCCCAAGCCCGCCCGAGCCTGGACAGCCTAGTGGGTTTCCAGGCATCATCTTAGCCAATTCCAAAAGTCACAACCAATCTCTCCCCTCTGTTCACCATGGATTTTATCAACTATTCACCTTTCAAGTTCAGCACAGAACTGACCTCCACTGTCAACGACCGACCTAGGACTGGGTGCTCAGTGCAATTCCAGCAGTTACTTCGTGCAATTTCACGTAAAGTTCCAACATTTCGAATTGATCTAAGTTTCTACCTACGCCACTGTAACGCTTCGGTTCTTTCCACATCACCGTGCCATGACTCCGCTCGAGCCAATCCGTGCAGCTCAAATCCACAATCCTCACCCTCGCTAATCAAATGATCGTAGGAGAAACAAACAGAACCGCAAGTGCAAAAACAATCGAGAAACGAAGAAGAGAAAGCGATCATATCACAGAGGGATGCTCACTGGTAGTGGGAATCAGCGGACTCGTTGAGCAAATCGGCGAACTTCTCCCCCAAGAGATTCCTCTGCTCCTCCTCCGCGCCCAACTGCTTCCCGCCCTCCTCCGACCTCGAGCCGTCGCCGCCTCCGATCCACCCTTCGTCCTCGTTTTCCCAGTGGATCCTCGTGTCCACCCCCGGCGGCGGCCGCCGCTCCTGTGGGCCCTGCGTCGCGGAAACCCGCAGGCGGCGGCGTCCCGTAACGCCCGCGCCGGTCCCGCCTCCCCGCACGGTGCCTGCGGCGACGGCGGCGCATCTCCTCCGGCCGGCGAAGAGAGAGAACGAGGCCTGGGGAGGCGGAGCTGTCGAAGCCATGGCGCGAATGAGCCATGGCGTTTTCGATTTTCCATTTTTGGACGGGAGTCGAGAGGTCGAGGTTTTTTGTTCGATCGTGTGGCGGAGGGGGAGCTTGGAAACCCGCGTGCTTCTCACGTGACTTCCATTCCCTTCTTTATCCCCATAAATTCACAATTTGGCTTTTAATTCCGAAAAATGTGAAAAACCAACTTATAGAATCACTCGTGCATTTATTTTTTTTTTGAATCTTGGCCAACGTTATATTCAAATTTTCGAAAATTATGAAAAAATAAATAAATGGGGTTAGAATCTTTTTCAAGACCTAACCCTGCCTTTATGGAAGACAGACACGAAGGGACTCCCATCCCAGGGCGGGTCCATTCGCCTGTTTCTTTCCTTAAGTAATTTAAAAATCTGCTCAGGTTTAAATGATTCTATATGTCAACTTTCATTTTTGTGAAAGTTTATGTGTTTCGAATTTATAAAAGGTTAAAATGTGTGAGCTATAGTATTTAGATTATGCAAAAAAATAAAAATAAAAGTTGACTTATACTGGCAAGAAATTATCATTAAGAAAATATGGACTTCTATCTTTTCTTATGACAACACTTGACATGTTTTAAAGAATTTAAGAATCTCAAATGTATTGACAATGTATGTGATAGATGGAGTAATTAAGTGTGCCTTCTTTGGTAGCTAGCCTTGATGACCTTTGCACTAAATGATTTATTTTCTACACACAGTAGGAGGAGTCCGATTAATTTCCCAAAACTAACTTTTGAAAATGTGTTTTTGATTTTTATAATTTATTATGAGTATCATCTGAAAGGTAACTTTTAGGAAGCATGCTCAAATTCAAGATCGCTATAAATATAATTAAGGTTCCCCTTTCTTTATATGATCTGAAAATATAATTTGGCTACTTACTACATTTTATCAATTATGTTGCTATAATTATATAGTCCACCTTTTTTTTTTCACATGGACCTTTGTTTTTTCTAACATGACTCGAGAGATTGATGTACATATAGCAAAAGAAAGTCTCAAAATATAGTCACACAGTGATGTGCTTTGTTGCTTAACCCTCGATGATTATGGTTTAAACTAGATTATAGTTTAAAGATGGAGAAATTTTATAATTAAGTTTGAACTTGGGTCTTCAAATGTAAAGTTTCTATAATTAGAAATACAATAAAAGAGACAATTTCTCCTGACACAGTTAGAGCGGTATGATAGACGTATGAATTTAAGTAATTTCAAGCCATACGATGTCACTGATTTGAACATTTACGTGGGACGACTCAAACAGGGATTCACCGCCACACCACATGGCCACAAATTACAAGAGCAAATGAACAGACAAAGAATTTCTGAGGAATTGAATAGAACCAACAGATCAGAAGAAAAACCGATGACCGGGCATGGAGAGTGGGCCGACGATGACGGGCCGGTCCGGCCCAATTCCCGTGACTGGCCCGACCCAAGCATAGCCGCTCCTCAAGCAGCGCTGCTGGTTATGGCGGTGCACCTCACTCTCTCTCTACGTTTTCGAGACTGGCATTCTGCTCCTCGCGCCACCGAAGTCCGACGAAGAGATCGATCAAATCGCAGCCAATTCGAATCGAACCCAGTAAGTGATTTCCTCCGATTGGCATTCGGTTTCGACCCCATCAATTACTCTTGCCATTCTGTTGCGAAAGCATTCGTGTCAATCGAAATCGAGCTTCGCTCCAGCTTCTAATCATCAGATTTCCAGCTTAAAGATCCGAGCTTCTTTATCTGTTTGTTATGTTTGGGGTCATGTGGGTTGTTGAATTTGATACGTTCGATGCCGCTTCTTGTTGCTTTGATTTGGCCTTGGAGTGGATGTGAGATATATATATATATATATATATATATATATATATATATATATATATATATATATATATATATGCTTGGCTCTTTCTTGTTATGCTTGAATTTTGTTTAGCAATTAGGAGGAAACTAGTCTATGCTATTTGAAGTTTTCTTGTGCATACATAGAGGCTCTGTGGTAGAAGCTATAGAGAAAGTGATCAATGTGAGCTATGCAGTTGCTGAAGTTTCGGAGATGAAGATGTTTTGGTTTTTTCTCTGTTTGGTAACCCCCATTTTTGCAATCCCCGGACAAAGATGCGATAGAAATGACAAAAAACGAGACCCCGCTAGAGACAGTTGCAGGATCATGAGTTTAGATGATCTTTTGGTTTTGTTTTCTCATATTCATAATCAACTCAACCGAGTCTCATTCTATCTAATCAGGGTTGGCTTATAAATTCTTTTCACACTGTTCCGCGATAGTTTAAGGTCTATTCCTTCATGCTAAGCCAAAAAGTCTGGTATTTTATGGGGCGTATGTTCCCTCTGGTACTTTCTTTTTTCCCCTGTTTATACTGTAGGTAGTCCTCTTGTTCTTGCAGGCCTCAGGACATTCAATTTGGCTGTAGTCCTTTGTTTCTCATCATGTTGCCTACGGTGATTTTTTAAATGCATTCCTTTCTTCACTATCCACTCGTATGGTTTCTCAGACCTCAGCATTGGACAGCATCAGGGGCAACATGAATATCACCAGTTTTTCTTATTAGGTTTACTGTTTTTAACTTATCATCTATCCATTGTGAGAAGGTCTGTGCTATTTTGGGGCATCCAATGCATTGCTTATGAAAATTAATGGTAAAAATGATTCATGACAGTGGATCTAGAAGATGAAGCTGGAGCAGCTGAGAATTCTGGTGGAGTGGAATTGGTAGATTGCGAAGGAGATCCTATAGTGGAGCCATGTGAGGGTATGGAATTTGATTCTGAAGACGCCGCCAAGATCTTTTACGATGAGTATGCTCGAAGAGTGGGATTTGTAATGCGTGTGATGTCTTGCCGCCGTTCTGAAAGAGATGGCAAGATTCTAGCTCGTCGACTTGGATGCAATAAGGAGGGTTACTGTGTTAGTATACGAGGTAAATTTGGACCAGTTAGGAAGCCAAGAGCAAGCACTAGGGAAGGTTGCAAGGCTATGATTCATGTAAAGGTTGATAGATCTGGAAAATGGGTAATCACAAAATTCGTAAAGGAACATAACCATCCACTCGTCATCTCTCCACGCGAAGCTCGTCAAACAATGGTCAGTTTTGCCTATCTTACTTACTTCACATGACTGATCTGTTGCATGATACCTTGATTCTCCAAGTGCTCTCGATTTCTCTATTTGTTATTGAAAGAATAAAGATGGACTTGCATATTTGATTTATTCCTCTTACTATAAGATACTGTATAACCTTTGAGAGTTGGCATGAGAAAAGCATCTTTCAAGAGTTTTGCCTCTGCAACTTAAAAGTGGATTTTGTGAGTGAAAAGGATGGCCTTTTACTTGAGAAGCAAAGAAATAACTTTTGTCCCTCTACTGCTTTTGTTAATTCCTGTTGTCTAATGCATGGCCTCCAGATAGTACAGTTAAGGCAAAAGATTCATAATCGTGCTTTTGGCATCTCTACTCACTGTTAAGGCCAGCTCTGTCAAAAGATATTGCTCTATATGTCTTTTAGGTGTTACTTTTAATTCTTTGATAATTGTTAGTATGGTGTTATGGTAAACTGATTAATAATACTTTTTTCCGTGTTCTGGTGTAAAACCACATTGCGAATATCAAATCTCATTAGTTGTATTATAAATGTTTGCGGGGGCTTTTACCTCCCAACTTGCAGTATTGTAAAGTTTGAAATAATAGATGGGTTGTATGTAACTTCAGATACTAGTACTAGAGATCTAACACATTCCAAATAATTACTACAAGCAAAAGTTGCAGTAAAGGTCAGAAGCTAAACTGCAGCTAGTCTGGATCATACTTAAATTTTGTGAATTACTTGGCCTGCCAAACCTAACTCTAGATTTGTTCCTGCAAGTGATATGACGAGATGCATGAGTATTTGGCAGGACAATCAGTCATATTAATGCCTTCTTATAGCTTAAATTGTGCAACCTTTTCTAACTGCTTTCTGTGTTGAAAAGCAGAAAATTTCTTAGAACTCTCACGGAGATTAAATGGTCTTCAATTGTGATGTTCGTCTAGTCATCTGTTTCTTCCTTATTTTCCTTTACGTGATAATGGAATGGTCCAGCTTTTATGTCACGCAAAGTTGGACAGTTATTCAGTTACATTGACATGCTCTCTGTTCAACTTGATCAGATTATGCTGTCTTCACTATCTTTCTTGTCTTTCTTATCTCTGACTACTTATCTTAGTGATCCTGGCTCTCAGCAGGGCAGCGCAACTTAAGAAAAATTGAATCTTGCCAAGAAAGTTTTCAGGAGCATGTTTTGAAGAAATAAGCTTTTTAGTATGATTATTTGTATTTTATCGCTTGAATGAAATATGCCATAATTCTTAGGGGCAATGCTTTGTGCTTCATAGAAAATAACAGCAACCCCTCTGATGTAAAGATGGATATTGATTCCCAGTAAAGTGGCTTTTCTTTCTGGTCCAGAGAGACGAGCAATTAGTGAATAGACTGGAGGAGAAACTTATAATTGAGCCAAAATGCCAAGAGACAATCACGTTTCTGTATGAGCTGATCAATTACTTTTCCACCCCATGTCCCTGTGTCTTACTCATATTAATTCAACTGACTTTCGAACTGGCAGTGGTGGTGGTTGGTGTGCTTGTTTAAATTGGCCAAAACTTTCTGAATGATTGTAGTATAAATTTGAGGTATGCAGCATCTATGGTGTATGTATGGCTAATCAAACTATCATCCTCTGCATTTTCTTTTGTTAATGTAGGATGAAAAGGACAAGAAAATCCAGGAATTAACGGCCGAGCTGCGAAACAAGAAAAGGTTGTGTGCAGCATATCAAGAGCAGCTAACTGCATTTGTGAAAATCGTCGAGGAGCACAACGATCAGCTCTCAAAGAAAGTTCAGTCTGTGGTGAACAACATTAGAAAATATGAACCTGTGGACCCGGGCCTTATGAGGAGAAGTTAGCCTCAGCGTATAGGAATATCCCTATACCTGGTACCATGTCCTCTATTTCCTTGCGCACTCTGTCTTGCTTTTTGCCGTCTCTGCAGTTGCATCAGTCTTTATTGCTTTTCAGTTTTTTCAGGATGTGTGGTGGTGCTTCCGTTAGGAAAACAGAATCGATGTCCTCTCCTCTCCTCTCTTTTCCTCATTTTAATAAGTGTAGATGAATGCAGAAGATGGCGGCAGGAGAGCGACAGGAGCTGTGCATATATGTTGTTGCATGTGCAATCCAAGGGCTTCTTCAAGAGGGTGGATGGTTAATGATCGCCAAGCAATCAGCAAGAGATCATTAGCGTGAAAGTACGAGTATATTGGTCATGCGAAGATTGCGCGACCGTCCGCAGTGGTTGTTCTACACGCTTCATGTAGTGATGGAGAGCAGTCATATTGTGCTTTTGATGATGGAAACGAGGCGATTAGAGCCGATGGGAGCCCGGTCAGGATGAGTCCTCTAGACTTGATGGCCATGTGATAATGGTCAAGAGGCATCTTATATAGTTCAATATGTTCCGAGGGGAAAAAATAGCAAATCAAAAGATGTAATTAATTATTTAAAACTGATTTGTTTTTTCTAGGAGTAGTTTCAGATATTTCTATCTCGATCTGTAATGAAAATATGGACGTTTAATTATCGCATTTGATGATATTTATCTTAATTGGGCTATCAATTAGATTGTGCGCACTTATAAACGTAGAAATCACGAATCAATATTTTGTTTTTGAAATTGACATTTTCATGATATTTTAGAAATGCGGTGAATAATTTAAGGACTAGTTTTGTAACTAAAGTAGCGTACAAATGGACTAAAACGGAACATTATCAAAAGTATGAGGACCGAAAGTGTAACCTTTCTGTAAGAAACTTCTAAATGTAGGTATAACGTGTCGCGGGTGCTGACTCAACATTACTGTCCACATTTGGACTGAAAGCTGAAGAATTGTCGCCGATATAAGTTGGAGGATTGAATTTGTCAGAAGCATAATGCAGGGACCAAAAGTAAACATTCCGCCAATGAAATGGGTGACTCGGACTCGCACGCTCAAATTGCTCCAAATTAGTCCAATAGCTGATGCTGATATATCCAATCATGATTCGTGTAGTCCAGGGTCAATCACAGCATGGCCCGTGAGTTTCATGCCGATATATCCAATCATGATTCGTGTAGATCGGGGTCAATCACAGATATTAGTCCCGTGACCCACAGCTATCAATCCCGTGAGTTTCACGTTGAAATATCCAATCACGATTCGTGTAGACTGGGGTCAATCACAGCTATCAATCCCGTGAGTTTTACACAAACCCCACAAATTTTCGCAGAAAATAACGTTTTTCCGAATTTTTTGGTGTTTGTTTCACGTAAATCCCACAAATGTCAATAGTCATATTCCATTTGGGTATTCCATTTGGCTTGTCAAAGTTCGTTCGTTTCGCGGAAAATAACATTCAAGAAAAAGTTAAAAGGAAATGATTTTGACTGATTAAGCTATTGTTAGTCATGACAACGACAAGCTAAGGAATCGCGCTTAATCATCAGTCTTCAGTTTATTTTCCAAAGCGGGAGACCTCAGAAATTTGCGGGCTTTGCACGACTTCAAGTCAAAATCCGGAAAAGCATCTAGATGGATCCACCGTTCATCCCCTCAATACACGCACTGGGATAGACACAGTCATGAAGGAACTCGTGCTATGTACGCCAGCATCTTGACTAATCAAGCTTCCAGCATTCAAAAATGCACAAGCATGGCTGGAGACAAAACTGAGCTGCCGATTGGAACATCACATCTGCCTTATCATGGCATTCTTGTGGCTTCACATGTCTTCCATATCTTCATTCGCCTTTCGAATCTCGTTTCTCTTCATTCCAGTGGACACGTTCTTTCGGAGCAGCTTCTTTCCACCTTCAGCACGCAATTATCCTGAAAGAAAATGAAACGAGCCACAAAAGCAAAGACTGGCTGCACCATACATTAATCAGGTAAGAGGAACATTAAGGTGGCCAAACAGAAGGTTTAACTGAAATAATGTGTTATCTCCATTGTAGAAAGCCTGCACTCTTTTGGAAAAGGGCTGCGATGCGGTGATCGAAATGTCGTTTATCGTTCAGGAGAGCAGCATCATTTAATTTGGATGCACTTGCAAATTTAATTTCAAGCGAAGCTCGTGGGGGTCTTACCCCGGAGCTTAATAACATGTCGGTGTAATACTCTTTACTCGACATTTTATCGGATATTATTTTCGCCCTTTATTTTACGTCATTATTATCATATCTTTATTTATCGTGATATTATGTTGTTTACATGATCAATGAGTGCAATTCAGTGAACTAGCAATATATGGTCACATAGATAGATGTACATATGATTTCAAAAATGGAAAAGATTGCACAGGCAAATGCTTTCGTAAAGAGATATTGGTACCAAAATTGGGCGTTAGGCATTGCTGATGTAATCAAGTCCTCGAGCCCGAATCTTTAATTCATAGAAATAAAACAAATGTTCTAAGTTTTACTCAGCCACTAACCGGCCTCTAATCGGTTAGTGGAGGACTCATTAAGTATGAATAGATTTCCATTGTGATCAATGGGATTTGGGAGAACCCCAATCAAATTTTAAAGCCTCCTCATGAGAGGAATCGTCCCCGGTAGCTTGTCAATTCGTTAACCATCTCCTGGCTATATCCATCTCAAGAGGATCTTACTGTTTACTCGCCGTTCACGTTATGTTCACTCATTGACCCGATCTTACTGTTCACTTACGCTCAATCACTATTCAATCTTGATCGGATCTCACTGTCCACTCATTGATCAGAATACTATTCAATCACTTGACGGTATTTACTGTTCACGTCGACCGTATTTGTTTGGCCAAAAGACAAAGGAGTAGGAGTCTGTAACTGTGAAGTCATGCAAATACATGAAAAGTCTGCGAGTGAAAATGTAGGTGTCAACAAAAACTCCTAAAAGTAGCTAATGGTTTTTCTTCAATGAATTTAATTGGTGTTGGAAGCTTTGGTTCTATTTACAAGGGATACTCGAGGACAATGGAGCTATCATTGCCATAAAGGTGCTTCATTTAGTCCATCATGGTGCTTTAAAGAGATTCATAGTCGAGTACGAGACATTAAAGAATTAAACATCAAAATCTACTGAAGATATTGATTGCTCAAGTAGTAATTACAAAGCAAATGATTTTAAGGCCTTGGTTAATGAATTCATGAACAATGGAACCCTAGAACAGTGGCCACACCTAAATGCAACATTATCTCATGGGAATGATATTTCGAAAATGTCAAATTTCACTGGGTGGGTAAATATTGCTTCCGCATTGGATTATCTTCATCATCAATACTGCATTCTCTTCATTAGTTGTAACTTAAAGTAAAGCAATATCCTCTTAGATGTTAAGATGGTTGCATGCACATCTGACAACTTTGAATTTTGAGAAATTCCTTCTTAGATCATCCCTTCATATTATAGCTCAAGGTTTGTTCGTGTTGGATCTATCCCTTACTTTCAATTTTTGACTTTTTACTTGACCCTAAGATAATCTAAAATAGATAATTACACTCCTCCATTTTGGGAAATTTTTAGAAAAAAAGGACTTTTTTATTGGATGAGAATGAATAGGAGTGAGCATGGACTGGGTTGGGCTGATCCACCACCTAACCCAAGGACCAACTTGCACATTATTGATCCCCAAGTTTTGGGATTGAGTACTAACTCTGTTGAGTTTGGAGTCAAGGATTGGACCAATTTGTGGGTCCGGTCTGGTTCCAGGATCAACTTGAGATCAATCATGTTTTTGTATGAGCTGATCAATTGCTTTTCTGGCCCAAGTCCCTGTGTCTTACTCATTAATTCAACTGACTTTGGAACTGGTAGTCGTGGTGGTTGGTGTGCTTGTTTAAATTGGCCGAGACTTTCCGAATGATTGTAGTATAAATCTGAGGTATGCAGCGTCTAAGGCTTATGTATGACTAATCAAAGTATCATCCTCTGCATTTTCTTTTGTTAATGTAGGATGAAAAGGACAAGAAAATCCAGGAATTAACGGCCGAGCTGCGAAACAAGAAAAGATTGCGTGCAGCATATCAAGAGCAGCTAACTGCATTTGTAAAAATCGTTGAGGAGCACAACGATCAGCTCTCAAAGAAAGTTCAGTCTGCGGTGAACAACATTAGAAAATATGAACCTGTGGATCCGGGCCTTATGAGGAGAAGTTAGCCTCAGCGTATAGGTATATCCCCATACCCGGTACCATGTCCTCTATTTCCTTGCACCCTCTGTCTTGCTTTTTGCCGTCTCTGCAGTTGCATCAGTCTTTATTGCTTCTCAATTTTTTCAGGATGTGTGGTGGCGCTTCCGTTAGGAAAACAGAATCGATGTCTTCTCCTCTCCTTTCTTTTCCTCATTTTAATAAGTGCAGATGAATGCAGAAGATGGCGGCAGGAGAGCGACAGGAGCTGTGCATATATGTTGTTGCATGTGCAATCCAAGGGCTTCTTCGAGAGGGTGGATGGTTAATGATCGCTAAGCAATCAGCAAGAGATCATTAGCGTGAAAGTACGAGGATATTGGTCGTCCGAAGATTGCGCGACCGTCGGCAGTGGTTGTACCACACGCTTTATGTAGTGATGGGGAGCAGTCATATTGCGCTTTTGATCATGGAAAGGGGACGATTAGAGCCGATGGGAGCCCGGTCAGCATGAGTCCTTTAGACTTGATGACCATGTGATAATGGTCTAGAGGCATATTATGTAGTTCAATATGTTCCGAGGGGAAAAATAGCAAATCAAAAGATGTAATTAATTATTTAAAACTGATTTTTTTAAGGAGTAGTTTCAGATATTTCTATCTCGATCTGTAATGAAAATATGGACCTTTAATTATTGCATTTGATGATATTTATCTTAATCGGGCTATCAATTAGATTGTGCACACTTATAAACGTAGAAATCACGAATTAATATTTTGTTTTAGAAATTGACATTTTCATAATATTTTAGAAATGCAGTGAATAATTTAAGTACTAGTTTTGTAACTAAAGTCGCGTACAAAAGGACTAAAACGGAACATTATCAAAAGTATGAGACCGAAGGTGTAACCTTTCTGTTAGAAACTTGTAAATGTAGGTATAACGTATCGCGGGTGCTGACTCAACATGCCCGTCCATATTTGGACTGAAAGCTGAAGAATTGTCCCGAGATAAGTTGGAGGATTGAATTTTTCAGAAGTATAATGCAGGGACCAAAAGTAAACATTCCGCCAATGAAATGGGTGACTCGGACTCGCACGCTCAAATTGCTCCAAATTAGTCCAATAGCTGATGTTGATATATCCAATTAAGATTCGTGTAGACCGGGGTCAATCACAACTATCAGTCCCGTGAGTTTCACGCTAATATATACAATCATGATTCGTGTAGATCGGGGTCAATCACAGTTATCAATCCTGTGACCCACAGCTCTCAATCCCGTAAGTCTCACGCTGATATTTTAAATCACGATTCGTGTAGACCGGGGTCAATCACAGCTATCAGTCCCATGAGTTTCACACAAATCCCACAAATGTCAATGGTTATGTTCCTTTTGGCTCTGTCAAAGTCTATTCACTTGCAGAAAATAATGTTCAGAAAAATGTTTTTCAGATTTTTTTATGTTTGTTTCACGTAAATCCTACAAATGTCAATGGTCATATTCCATTTGGCTCTATCCGTTCATTTCGTGGAAAATATCGTTCAAGAAAAAGTTAAGGAAATGATTTTGACTGATTAAGCTATTGTTTGTCATGATAGTGACCAGCTAAGGAATCGCGCTTGATCATCAGTCTTCAGTTTGTTTTCCCAAGCGGAAGACTTCAGAAATTTGCGGGCTTTGCGTGACTTCAAGTCAAAATCTGGAAAGGCATGGTGGACACGTTCTTTCGGAGCAGCTTCTTTCCGCCTTCAGCGGGCTATCATCCTGAAAGAAATGAAACGAAGCACAAAAGCGAAGACTGGCTGACCTATATATTAATCAGGTAAGAAGAACATTAAGGTGGCTAAACAGAAGGTTTAACCGAAATAATGTGTGTTATCTCCATTGAAGAGAGACTGCACTCTTGTGGAAAAGGGCTGCGATGCGATGATCGAAAATTCGTGCATCATTAGGAGAGCAGCATCATTTAATTTGGAGGAACTTGCAAATTTAATTTCTAGCTTAATAACATCTTAGTGTAATACTCTTTACCCGGCATTGTATTAGATATTATTTTCGCCCTTTATCTTAAGTCATTATTGTCGTATTTTTATTTATAGTGATATTATCTCATTCACATGATCCATGAGTGCAATTCAGTGAACTAGCAATGTATGGTCAAATAGATAGATGTACATACGATTTCTAAAATGAGCAAGATTGCATGGGCAAATGTTTTCATAAAGAGATACCGGTACCAAAATTGGGCATTAGGCATCTCTAATGTAATCAAGTCCTCAAGCCCGTATCTTTAATTCGTAGAAATAAAACAAATGTCCCAAATTTTACTTTGCCACTAACTGGCCTCTAAAATTAAACTTCTATTCAAAAATAATTTAAGGACTAGTTTTGTAACTAAAGTAGCGTACAGAAGGACTAAAACAGAACATTATTAAAATTATGAGGACCGAAATTGTAACTTTTCTGTTAGAAACTTGTAAATATAGTTCTTTTTATCTATTCAATTGATGAAAAGATAAGTGTGTATTTGTTCAATTGAAGATTATTTTTATTTTCTATTACGAATTTACAGTTAAAAAAAAATGAATATTTGTGGCATTTTGAAACTATCTGTTCACAAAAGGTTTCGCTTTTTTTTTTTTTTTTATTAAGAACGGTTTTGGTTCAATAACTAACTATCAATTTTTTGTCTCTTTCTTATTTTTTATTGTTTTCCTTTCGAGAGTTTTTGGAGATATACCAAAATTGCAATTTGGTATGTCTCATTTGAGGCTTTTTGTACCCTAGAGAATTTTTGCCAATAATCATTAGCAACCGTGTGGGGCAAATAATTCCTTAAAGACGGTATCTTTTCATGTCTCAATCTGATTTCATTCTTCTCGATCAATTATTTCCCAGCATCTTGTTCTACCATTCTTCTTTTCTTTCTTTTGTGCGATGTCAATGGAGCAAAGAGTTTCATTGGCAAAACAATATCTAAAGCGAGGGTTAAATTTTTTGCACGACTCAACTACAATTCGGAGCGTAATTTTACATGTCATTATTGAGTCTTAACTTTGGGAGTATCAAAGTCGTCACAATTGGAGTCTCCACTTTATTCATGAAGTACTAGCGTAAAGTGTGGGCGGGGCGCTTCACTGATTGAAGTAAACGTTCCGCCAATGAAGTGGGTCACTTGGACTCGCACGCTCAAATGGCTCCAAAGGAGTCTAATAGCTTATGCTGATATATTCTAGGGGTGAGCAGCGGTCTAGGGTTGACCCTGGACCGACCCTGGACCGGCCCGACCCTGCCGGTCCTGGTCCGGTTCCCAAGGGGACTGGGTCGGTCCTTGGTCCTGAAATTCCAAGACCAACACTGTGCGGGTTGGTCCTCGGTCCTAAGAGTTTTGGGTCGGTCCAACCCTGGACCAACCCTGTATATTATATTATATTATTTATAATTCTTTTATATACTCAAACCTAAGTAAAATGTCTGTTATGTTATATTATATTATATTAAGATATTCTATCAATAGCACTAATAATAATTTCAATTTAAAAATTTTGTTGAGTATTAATTATGTGTCGTTTGTTTTGTTTTCAGGTGTTTAGAAGTTTAAGTGAATTAACAAGATGTGAAGTTATATATTCATGGTTTATATTAAGTATTTTGAACTTTTTATGGTTTAATTGTATTTTACTAATGAATTTCAGCTACACTTTGCTTTTCAATTTGTGTCAAATGGTAGAAGTTTTTGAAGAGTAGAGTAGTATTGCAGTTGCTACGGTGATTTGCTACATGATCAAATGCAGGAAAACGCTTTTGCATATGGTTTTATGAATATTAAAGATAGATGACTACAGGAACTTTCCATCTTGTCCCATATCTCGATAAGCGGTTAGTAGGTACAAAATTTCTATTATTGTGTCATCTTAAATTTGCTAAATATGTATTGGTATTTATAGTTTAGTTGCACAATGCCGCATTATCGATGGATGTGTAATTTGAATATGTAGGTTTGCTTTTTTAGGGAGTATAAAAAATAAGACGAAAACAATTATCGATCGGTCCCGGGTTAACCCTGGAACCGGACCGAACCCATTGGGTCGGTCCGGTCCTTGGTCCCAGGCTTAATAGGGTCGGTCCTCGATCCTAAAAATCGAGGACCGACACTGTACGGGTTGGTCCTAGGGTTAGGGGGTGGCCTGGACCAACCCGGACCATGCTCACCCCTAATATATTCAATGATTCGTGTAGACCGGGGTTGATCTCAGCTAACAGTCCTGTGAGTTTCCAGCAAATCGCACAAATGTCAATGGTCATGTTCCATTTGGCTTCTTCAAAGTCCGTTCATTTCACAGAAAACAACGTTTAGGAAAATGTTTCCGGATTTTCTGGTATTTGTTTCACATAAATCCCACAAATGTCAAGGGTTATGTTCCATTTGGCTTTGTTAAAGTTCATTCATTTCATAGAAAACAAAATACAGGAAAATATTTTTCAGATTTTTTGGCATTCGTTTCACTTAAATCCCACAAATGTCAATGGTTATGTTCCATTTGGCTCTGTCAAAGTCTGTGCATTTCAAGGAAAACAACATTCAGGAAAACATTTTTCAGATTTTCTAGTGTTCGTTTCACGGAAAATGAATCAATCAAGGAAAACATTTTCCATCAATGGAGAAAGTCTTGTGAAAAACGGAAAACGTTTTTCTTATTCACTCTCTCTTATCTCACTCTCGCACAGCCCTGTTAGGCTCCTATTCTGTCTTTTTTTTCTTTTTTAAAAATTCAAAATTTAATTCTTTTTCTTTTTCTTTTTTTCTTTCTTCCTTTTTTAGCTTCTTTCTCGGCCAGTCGCACAGCCACGGCCACGGCCAGCGATTAGTTATTGGCGAGCTCGCCGCTTGCCAAATCGATGAGTGCAAGCCTCAAGCTCAAGCTCACATTTGGCAAGTTGCATGGAGGAAAATCAAATTAAATATTCCATACCAAACGGTAGAAATTTTTTTTAAATGCATTTCCAAATTTCAGCTAAACACCAAAAAACATTATTATTTTCCTGAAAAATGACTTTCTGACATTTTCCACAAAACAAATTAATGTAAGAGAAACCTCTTTCGCTCTTAATAAGTCATGATGGGGATTTCTTAGCACGTTGGGTTTGCAGCGTGCTTAGTTGATGAAAAAATCATACCGTCCAACGGCATAATGATCGCCTTATAATTCGTGGATTGTCCAACGTAGATACAATTGTGACATCCATTAGAGGAGTGGATGCAAGAAGAGAGGACAAACCAACGAATGAAGTAGCTGTGCAATGACCGCTCACTATTCTTATAAATATGTCCTGAAAAATCGACACCTTCTTATATATCTCTTCAAAGTTTCTAGTAGCGCTGTTCCCGCCTCTTGGTTCTTCTTGCCTTGCTTTCATATTTACCTGCTTCCTTGGGCTTTGAGTCATGAAACTCTTAAGCATTTGTCTTGCGGAGTTCTCATCATGCCAATGGCTTCTTTGTATTGCTCTTGCACTGTGCTTTAACCAAGTCTCCTCTAACACCAAAGAAACAGACAGACTCGCGCTACTCACATTTAAGGCCGACATAACCGGAGATCCTTTCAGCATGCTCAACTCATGGAACAATAGCATTGGGTTTTGCCAGTGGTATGGCATTATGTGCGGCCGGAGACACCAGAGGGTAATGATCTTGAATTTGACATCACAAGAGCTTTCTGGATCAATCTCTCCTCATATTAGAAATCTCAGCTTCCTAAGAAAAATTTGGCTCTATAACAACAGTCTCCATCATGAAATCCCTTCGCAAGTTGGCCAGTTGCTCCACCTTCAATCCTTAATACTACAAAAAAATTTGTTGGTAGGTGAAATTCCCAAAAACTTATTAGCTTGCTCTAACCTTGTTGAACTCATCTTTGAAGACAACCAACTAAGTGGAGAAATTCCTTCAGAAATTGGTTCATTATCAAAGCTACAATTTTTTTCTTTGTATGGAAATAATCTCGCTGGTATTGTGCCTTCCTCCATTGGGAACTTATCTTCACTGGAGTTCCTTTCTTTAACCCTGAACAACTTGGGCGGGAGCATCCCCCACGTTCTAGGCTACCTGCCAAACTTGCAAGTCTTAGCCTTTGGACGAAACAGATTCTCGGGTATAATTCCATCTTTCTTATTCAATCCCTCTTTGCTAACTCTGTTTGACATTGGACACAATCAAATACAGGGGACTCTTTATGCAAGCATAGGCCTCAAACTCTTAGATCTTGAATTTTTTAGCGTTTCGC
Organism: Eucalyptus camaldulensis; assembly: GCA_019915185.1. Taxonomy (NCBI): domain Eukaryota; kingdom Viridiplantae; phylum Streptophyta; class Magnoliopsida; order Myrtales; family Myrtaceae; genus Eucalyptus; species Eucalyptus camaldulensis. The sequence continues at coordinate 1,828,479 of JAHSVA010000014.1, forward strand.
GGAACCAACTTGTGGGACCAATTCCTCCATCGATATCAAATTGCACAAAGCTAGATAAGCTTCAACTTGGAGGTAACACATTTTTTGGGAAAGTACATTCTTTGGAAAATTTGTATAAACTTAGTTGGTTTGTGGCCCCTTCTAATCAACTTGGAAGTGGAAAACCTGAAGACTTGAGTTTCCTTTGCTCGTTGATTAACAATAACAAATTAAAGTACATGGAAATTGACGACAACAAGTTTGGTGGAGTGTTACCTAAATGCATGGGTAGTTTATCCACCACTCATACAATATTTTCTGCAACCGACAATGAAATATCTGGTGAGATTCCCAAAGAAATTGGGAATCTTTCCAATTTGGAAGCATTGGCTTTGGATGGGAACCTACTTTCAGGTGCCATCCCCTCAAATTTGGGGAATCTACAAAATTTAGTTTTCCTGACCTTAAGTCAAAACAACCTGGGAGGAACTATCCCTTACTTTCAATTTTTTCCATGATCAAAAAATGAATTTTAATATTTTTAATTGACCAAAAAATTAGTTTTATTTTTATATTTTTTTTTAAATGAATTTTTAATTCTTTGTATTTTTAAAAAATCGAAATTGTTATTATTTTATTATTTTTTCTTTCTTTTTCTTTTTTTCCCTTTTCTTTTCCTTCCTCCTTCCTCCTCCTTCTTCCTCCTCCTTCCTCCGCTGTCGCATGCTTGACGACGGCCGGTTGCCCGGTGGCCAACCAAGACGTGGTCGCCAGATCCGGCGAGCTCGCGATTCACCAAAGCTTGATGAACCTTTGGCAAGCTCGAGGCTTAGTCGATCTAGGCGAGCCGCTAGTTCGCCGGATCTGCCTGGATTGGGACCCCGAGCTCCGCCGCCAAATTTGGCGAACCTCTAGTGAGCTCGGGCAAGGCCCGAGGCCCGAGCCCCGCCTAGCTCACCGAATTTGGCGAGGCCTTTGCTCCGCCCCAGGCTGGCGAGGCTCAAGCTCATCGGGCTCGGGCGAGCTCGGCTTCGTCAAATCGTGCTAGGTGGAGCCTCGCTAGCCTGGGGTGAGGCTCGAGTTGGCTTGCGGCTAGTCGCCGGCTACCGCCGTGGCTGATGACCGGCCAAGGCCAAGGAAGAAGATGAAAATGAAAGAAAGAAAAGAAAACGAAAAGGAAAAAAAAATTAAAATTAGATTTCTTAAAAAAGAAAAAAAGAAAATAAAGCATAAAAATAAAACGAAAATGTGTTTGGTGGAAAGAAGTAAGATGGAAGAAGTTATGGAAAATGTTTTCCACTTTTGAAAAGTGAAAGACATTTTCCTCACTTTTAAATGTTGTTTTTTCCAATGATGAAAAACATTTTCCTTCACTAGTTCATTTTTCATGAAACGAACATTGGAAAATCTGGAAAACGTTTTCCTAAAAGTCATTTTCCTTGAAACGAACGGAGCCTAAAAGTTGTTGATGTGTCTTCTTGTGTGAAGTTTAGTAGCTAATTATTTCTCTTATAGTCTTATGCCTAATTGATTCCGATATGATGATTTGCACTCCAATTTGAATAGCAATATGATCTAAATGTGTGGCAGAATATGCAATGGGATGTGAGGTTTCAAGAGAAGGTGATGCGTATAATTATGGCATTCTCTTATTGGAGATGTTCACAGGGTTGAGTCCTACCGACGACACCTTTAGAGATAATTTGACTCTTCATATTTATGTTGCAAAAGCATTACTAGAACAAGTGTTCGAAATTACAGACAACATCCTACTTCTAGAAAGAGAGAGCCATTTAGGTCCATATAGTCCTCCGCATTGCCTTTCCAAAAGCAATGGCATATTTCAAGAGCGTTTGCTTATGGTGTACAATATCGGAGTTGCTTGTTCCTATGAAGTGCCCAAAAGACGGATGAGCATCAGCGGAGTTGCAAACAAGCTACATCAAATTAGAGGGAAACTCTTTGCCTTGGGTTTACATGGACAAGGTGCACCACTAATAGCTTATATTTTGCTGTTATACATTTAGTGTTGAATACGCAAACGGAAGTGGGCAGGTAAAATCTATAACAAAGAACCAACAATTCTTTTTTCCTTGAGATGATTGTTGATCATTATTCCCCTATAGCTATACATCTTTAAATTGGCAAAAGGCCTATGGTGCGCACGCATTCTTGAGTTCCGTTGGTTTACTTAAAACTCTATTTTGCTGCCACAGTATTTTCAAATGAATCAATAATAAATTGCCTAGCTTCTTCTTCTTCTTTTCATTTCATTTGTATGATGCTCTTTAAGATGAATTGCAACCAATTAGCTATTCGAAATCTTAATTGAAGGAAAGTTTGGTTTCTGCAGATTGACTAGGAATGGCTCGGCGTTGCTTTGATTCGAAATAATCCAATGCCAGGAGTTGATCTCTGTCCCTAAAGCTATGTTCAGTCAGGTGGAGGCAACAATGTTGGCCCGATGGGTGAATAAGGATGTATAGCTTTTGGATTCAGCAATCTAGCATGTGATAATTCGAGGACACCTATCCGCGTTTGATGTGTGTAGTAGGAATCACTCGAGAATGCTTTAGTAAAATCATGTAACTTGTGTGTTTCGGGTGTAAGTGCAAATTCTTCAGCACTGTTATTTCTGATGTTTACTACTGCTAGTACTTTTATTTCCGCATTTAAGTAAAGTTGCCAAATCGCCTAATCACGTAGGCATAAAACTTAATATAGATATATTGATGGTTACTCTTTTTATATGGGGATTTGTGAATCACATGGATAAGCAACTTTCAAGAATGGAAATTACTAACTATATCGAGAAATTACTAGTCACCAATATGCTGAGATTTAATTCACTAAATAAAAAGTGACCATTAGTGCAGAGAAATTACTAAATATAATAGTTTAAAAATAAAGTTACTTTCTTCGTGACAAAATCAGAAGAAGTCATTGTTATACGCAAACCTACTTTCCGTGATGAAAAGTTTTGTTGTTGAGAGACTTATAGTATAATTCCGTTTTGCCAAAACAACAATTTGAGTTCACCACTTGAGTATTATGACTTACCTAATATTCACATGAAAGTTGTCAATGATGTGGAGAAATTATCAATTATTAATAGGCCGAAAGTTAGTTTCCCTCTTAAAAATTTACTATTCGGTTTGAAATAAATCTAGTTATTAATAGATATATACATGCCTCACGATGATGTCTCTAACTGATGAGCAGGTTCATCGGTCAACTAGGAAATGACTTTGACTGATTAAGCTATTGTGACTAATGACGATGACCAGCCAAGGAATCGCCCTTGATCATCAGTCCTCGGCTTATTTTCCAAAGTGGAAGACTTCAGAAATATTTTTTAATGTTTTTTTCAGATTTCAGTCAAACACTAAAAAAATATTGCTATTTTTTGGAAAAATGACTTTCTAATATTTTCCGCGAAAAGAATTAATGTAAGAGAAATCTCTATTGCTCATAAAAGTCAAGATGGGGATTTCTTAGCTCTCTGGGTTTGCAGCCCGCTTAGTTGATGAAAAATGTCAAATTGTACTGTCCAACGTCATAATGATCGCCTTATAATTTCGTCGTGGATTGTATGACGTCATTTAGGATAATGGACGGGAAAAAAGAGGACGAACCAACGAATGGAGTAGCTGCGCAATGACCGCTTACTGATCTTCTTATAAATATGTCTTGGACAATCGATACCTTATAAATCTCTTCAAAGTTTCCATTAGCACTGTTCCTGCCTCCTGTTTCTTCTTGCCTTGCTTTCATATCTACCCGCTTCCTTGGGCTTTGAGTCATGAAGCTCTTAAGCATTGGTTTTGCGGAGTTCCCATCATACCAATTGCTTCTTTGTATTGCTCTTGGCCTGTGCTTTAATCAAGTCTCCTCCAACACCAATGAAACAGATAGACTTTCACTGCTCGCATTTAAGGCCAGCATAACTGGAGATCCTTTTGGCAAACTCAACTCATGGAACACTAGCAATGGGTTTTGTCAGTGGTATGGTGTTACGTGCGGCCGGAGACACCATAAGGTAACGGTCTTGAACTTGGCATCACAAGGGCTTTCTGGATCAATCTCTCCTCATATTGGGAATCTCAGCTTCCTTAGGGAAATTTGGCTCCAAAACAATAGTCTCCATCATCAAATCCCTTCGCAAATTGGCCAGTTGCGCCACCTTCGATTCTTACTACTACACAATAATTCATTGGTCGGTGATATTCCCAAAAATGTATCAGCTTGCTTTAACCTTGTTGAACTCATCCTTGAATGGAACCAACTAAGTGGAGAAATTCCTTTAGAAATCGGGTCATTATCAAAGCTACAAGTTTTATATTTGCAAGCAAATACTCTCACCGGTATTGTGCCTTCCTCCATTGGGAACTTATCTTCACTAGAGTTCCTTGGTTTAGTCCACAACAACTTGGGGGGGAGCATTCCCCAAGCTCTAGGCCACTTGACAAACCTGCAAATAATCGCCTTTGCAGGAAATAGATTCTCGGGTACAATTCCATCTTCGTTATTCAATCTCTCTTCACTAACTGCGTTTGATGTGGGAACAAACATGATATGGGGGACTCTTGATGCAGGCATAGGCCTCAAACTCTTAGATCTTGAATTTTTTAGTGTTGCCGAGAACCAACTTGCAGGGCCGATTCCTTCATCGGTATTTAACTGCACAAAGCTAGAAAAGCTTCAATTTGATGAAAACGCATTTTATGGGAAAGTACCTTCTTTGGAAAATTTGTATAAGCTTGGTTGGTTTACGGTCTCTTTTAATAACCTTGGAAGTGGAAAACTTGAAGACTTGAGCTTCCTTTGCTCGTTGATTAACAGTAGCAAATTACAGGGCGTAGATATTGAAACCAACAAGTTTGGTGGGGTGTTATCTAAATGCATGGGTAGTTTATCCATCACTCTTACAATGTTTTATGCAAGCAACAATGCTCTGATTGGTGAAATTCCGGAAGAAATCGGGAATTTTTCCAATTTGAAAGTATTGCTTATGGGTGGTAACATGTTTTCAGGTGCTATCCCCTCAAATTTGGGGAATCTACAAAATTTAGTTAAACTGAGCCTTAGTCAGAACAACCTGGGAGGAACTATCCCATCTTTTTTGGGAAATCTAACCAAGTTAATCGAATTGTCTCTTGACGAGAACAACTTTCACGGGCAAATTCCTTCACACCTATCAAACTGCCAATCTCTTCTTTTGCTCAAAATGTCTAATAACAATCTTAGTGGTGCCATGCCCCCACAACTTATCAATCTCTCATCCTTAGCTATCATTCTGAACCTGTCTTGTAACCATCTAACCGGGATTCTACCCACCGAAGTTGGCAACTTGAAAGATTTGACCTCATTGGATATCTCGAACAATTTGTTGGTAGGTGAAATCCCAAGTAGTTTAGGTGATTGCATTGTATTGACATCGCTAAGGATGGGTGGCAACTTCTTTCATGGGTCCATTCCTCAATCATTCAGATGGTTAGGAGGTATTGAAGAACTAGATCTTTCACGAAACAATTTATCGAGCCAGATTCCAACATTCCTAACTGTATTTCATTCTTTGAAACTCCTGAATTTATCATACAATAAGTTTGAAGGCATGCTACCACATGAAGGAGTCTTTAAGAATGCTACAAGTACTTTTATTATTGGGAACAATGAGCTCTGCGGCGGACTGCCAGAATTCCACCTCCCTACATGCGTCTCCAAAAGCTTCAAGAGTAGAAAGATCCATATGGTGATGTTGTCCACTTTTGTTGTATCCGGATTTCTTGGGCTAGCTTTTATTCTAGCTTTTATATATCTTTATTGGTTGAAGAAGAAAGTAAATGAACAAGTTTCAAGTTCGATGCATGATTCACATCCGAACCTATCTTATGGAACACTCTTAAAAGCCACTAATGGTTTTTCTCCAACGAATTTGATCGGTGTTGGAGGCTTTGGTTCTGTTTACAAGGGGATACTTGAGGAAAATCAAACTGCTATTGCGGTGAAGGTGCTTCATTTAGCCTGTCATGGTGCTCTGAAGAGCTTTATAGTTGAGTGCAATGCATTAAAAAACATAAAACATCGAAATCTTTTGAAGATATTGACAGTTTGCTCAAGTAGTGATTACCAAGGAAGTGATTTTAAGGCCTTAGTCTATGAATTCATGGATAATGGAAGCTTGGAACGATGGCTACACGCCAATGTATCACCATCTCATGGGAATGAGCTTCCGAAAAGGTTGAATTTTATTCAGAGGATAAATATTGCTATTGGTGTTGCTTCTGCATTGGATTATCTTCATCAACAGTGCCACATCCCCATCATTCATTGTGATCTGAAGCCAAGCAATATCCTTCTAAATGCTGAGATGGTCGCACATGTTGGCGACTTTGGGTTAGCAAAATTCCTTATTGGATCATCCCTTGATTCTGTAGCCAATCAAATGAGCTCGGTGGGTCTAAGAGGGACAATTGGTTATGCTCCACCAGGTACTCTCTTTCTCTCTCTCTCCCCCTAAAACCAAGAAATTTTTATTAATCTAAAAGTTGTTGATATGTCTTCTTGTGTGAAGTTTGGTAGCTAATTATTTCTCTTATAGTCTTATGCACAATTGATTCCGATATGATGATTTGCACTCCAATTTGAATAGCAATATGATCTAAATGTATGGCAAAATATGCAATAGGATGCGAGGCTTCAAGAGAAGGTGATATGTATAGTTACGGCATTCTCTTATTGGAGATGTTCACAGGTTTGAGTCCCACTAATGACACCTTTAGAGATAATTTGACTCTTCATAGCTATGTTGCAAAAGCTTTACCAGAACAAGTGTTTGAAATTACGGAGAACATCCTACTTCAAGAAAGAGAGAGCCATTTAGGTCCATATAGTCCTCTGCATTGGCTTTCCAAAAGCGATGGCATATTTCAAGAGTGTTTGCTTATGGTGTATAATATCGGAGTTGCTTGTTCCAATAAAGTGCCTGAAAGACGGATGAGCATTAGCGAAGTTGCAAAGAAGCTACATCAAACTAGAGAGAAACTCTTTGCCTTGGGTTTACATGGACAAGGTGCACCACTAACAACTTATATTTAGCTGTTATACATTTAGGCTCCGTTCGTTTCGTAGAAAATAATTTCCGAGAAAACATTTTCCGGATTTTCCGGTGTTCATTTAATGGAAAATGAATTCCTTGGGGAAAATATTTTCCATGAAAGGAAAAAAGTCTTCTAAATTAGGGAAAACTGTTTTCCACTTTTAAAAAGTGGAAAACATTTTCCTCACTTGATCTCTCTTATCTCACACATCTACAAATCATCACATCCTCCTCCCCTTTCTTCTTCTTCTTTTCTTTTTTTATCCAAATTTTTTTGAATTTTCTTTTTCTTTTTTTAATTCGAACTATTTTTAATTTCCTTTTCCTTTTCTTTTTTCTTTTTTCTTTATCTTTTTCTTTTCTTTGTTTCCCATCTTCTTCTTTCTTGGCTAGTCGTCGGCCGTTGCTAGGCGAACCTCGAAATCGTCGATCTCAAGCTCGCGCTATGCACTCTTGCTTATCATTTTCTTTATTTACTCTACCCTGCAGTTGTACATTGTTTAAGCAAAAGGCTCTATATGCGTTGCTTCTTTTTTCTTTTGTTTATTAGAACACAAAAGACGTAGGGGAAACCACCCGTGGTGGCGATGTTGTTGGTTGGGCGTGCGTTCCTTTCACGAGAGGTTCCGCGTTTGATTCTTGGCGTCGTCAAGCGACTTATCTGGGGTAGCAAGGGTGGTGGTGACTCTACTACTCCTCCAGGGTTTACTCCGCTGGGAAGCGGCGCTCAGAGGTTCCCTGGGTTACAAAAAAAAAAAAAAAGACGCAAAGGGAGGACATCCCACTCAACTGGAATATTCTCATTAGGGCTGTACATGCTTTGCTTCTTTTTAAAATCCATACGAACATTTTTTAGAGTAGGTGAGCGTTTGGCGACAATGAAGGAATAAAGATATGAAGCAAGTTTGCCTGGATTTAAAGGCAAATTCATATTTGATGGATTTATAGGTCAGTAAGTGATGCATGCCTAAGTGGTGAAGTCTTAGAAAAAATTTTCCTTACTGAACACCAGAAAATATTTTCTGAAACATTTTCGAGTTTTAGCCGAATATAAAAAAATATTGTCATTTTCCTGGAAAATGACATCTGGGAAAATATTTTTCGAAAATGGCCCATTTTCCGCGAAACAAAAGGACCCTTAGTGTTGAATACGCAAATGGAAGTGGATAATCTATAACAAAGAACCAATCATTATTTTTTCCATAAGATGACAGTTGATTATTATTCCCCTTCTATAGCTATACATATTTAAATAGGCAAAAGGCCTATGGTGTACACGCATTCTTCAGTTCCGTTGGTTTACTTAAAACTCTATTTTGCTGCCATAGTATTTTAAAATGAATCCAAAATAATTTGCCTTGCTTCTTCTTCTTTTTTTCGTTTCATTTTTATGATGCTCTTTAAGATGAATTGCAACCAATTAGCTATTTGAAATCTTAATTGAAGGAATTCTTGGTTTTTGCAGATTGACTAGGAATGGCTCGGTGTCGCTTTTATTCGAAATAATCCAATGGTGGGAATTGATCTCTGTCTCTAAAGCTATGTTCAGTCAAGTATAGGCAATAGTGTTGCCCTAATGGGTGAATAAGGATGTACAGCTTTTGGATTCAGCATTTTAGCATGTGGTAATTTGAGGACACCTATCGGTGTTTGATGTGTGTAGCAGGAATTACTTGAGAATGCTTTAGTAAAATTATGTAACTTGTGTGTATTGGATTTTCCTTCGGGTGTAAGTGCAAATTCTTCAGCACTGTTATTTCTCATGTTTACTACTGCTAGTACTTTTATTTCCGCATTTAAGTCAAGTTGCCAAATCATCTAACCACGTAGGCATAAAGTTTAATATAGATATATAAATAGTCACTCTTTTTGCATGGGGATTCGTTAATCGCATGGAAAAGCAACTTTCAAAAATAGAAATTACTAACTACATTGAGAAATTATTGGTCGTCAATATGCTCAAACTTAATTCGCTAAATAAAAAGTGACCATTAGCGCAGAGAAATTACTAAATATAATAGTTTAAAAGTGAAGTTACTTTTCTTCATGACAAAATCAGTAGTCATTGTCATACGCAAACCTACTTTCCACCATGGAAAGTAATGTTGTTGAAAGACTGACTAAGTATAATTCTGTTTTGCCACTTGAGTTTTATGACTTACTTAATTTTCACATGAAAGTTATTAATGATGTGGATAAATTATCAATTATTAATAGGCCGAAAGTTAATTTTCCTCTTAAAAAGTTACTATTCAGGTTGAAATAATTCTAGTTATTAATAGATACCTGCATGCCTCACAATGATGTCTCTTAACTGATGAGCAGGTTCATCGGTCAACTACGAAATGATTTTTACTGATTAAGCTATTGTTGGTCATAACAATGACCAGCTAAGGAATCGCGCTTGGTCATCAGTCTTCGGTTTATTTTCCAAAGTGGAAGACTTCAGAAATTTGCGGGCTTTGCTTGACTTCAAGTCAAAATCTGGAAAGGCATCTAGATGGATCCACCAATTCATCCCCTCGATACACGCACTAGGATAGACACAAAGTCAAAAAGAAACTCGTGCTATGTACGCCAGCATCTTGACTAATCAAGTTTCCAGCATTCAAAAATGCACAACCATGGCTGGAGACAAAACTGAGCTTCCAATAGGAACATCACCTCTGCCTTACCATAGCATTCTTGTGGCTTTACATGTCTTCCATATCTTCATTCGCCTTTCGAATCTTTTTTCTCTTCATTCCGGGGGACAAGTTATTTCGGAGCAGCTTTTTTCCACCTTCAGCGCGCAATTATCCTGAAAGTAAACGAAACGAGCCACAAAAGCAAAGACTGGCTAAACTATATATTAATCAGGTAAGAGGAACATTAAGGTGGCTAAACAGAAGTTTTCACTGAAATAATGTGTTATCTCCATTGTAGAAAGCCTGCACTCTTATGGAAAAGGGCTGCGATGCGGTGATCGAAAAGTTTCATCGTTCAGGAGAGCAGCATCATTTAATTTGGAGGCACTTGCAAATTTTATTTAGAAATTAGCTGGTGGGGGTCTTATCCCGGAGCTTTATAACATGTCGGTGTAATACTCCTTACCCGGCATTATATCGGATATTATTTTCGCCCTTTTTTAAAGTCATTATTATCATATTTTTATCTATGGTGATATTTGTTGGACGCAAAACATGCAAGCCCATGATCTCCATAACCAGAACAAGAACACGGACAATTGAGTAGAAAGATTAACGCACCTGTTTTAGAATCTATTGTTTTTTAAGCGGAAGCGGAAAAGCGATGATCCACGCACAAGTCCTTCTCCTCTATTGAAATCTCTATCACCGGCTCAAATTGACAGCCCCCTCACCCTTTAGCGCTATATTAACGCTCCTTATGTAAGGATACATATGAGAATTTGGGTTAGAGGAGAGATTTGAGCACTGTTTAAAGTTTCCAACCAAGCCCTCCCATTATGAGCCAGACTCAACTTGGCTCACACTAGCCAATCCCATATTAGACTAATTAAGAAACATTCTATCTCACTTTAAACTAACCCCGTAAAATGGTAAATTATAATATCAATTAATGTAGCTCATATTAAGAAAACTCTTACATTCTCCCACTTGGGCTATATTAATTGAAATTGTACTATATGTGCACACTTTGATCTAGAGATAATTTTTAATAGTCAATCATATCCCATAAAGTCTCAAACACCGAATCATAGCGGTAACTGCATGTATACACACAGATTCTTCCATGGTCATGAATGTTTTTAACTTTATTGGTATGGATTTAATATGGTAGTGTAGCAAATGGACAACATCTCTCATAGAGAGATCCCATTTGTTAGTCACCATTCTCTTACCTTAAGCGTCACAAAAAACTTGTGCAACTAAAGAATGTCTTTATGATTTCAATGAACCCACACATGCCTTGTCTTTACGGTTAATATTTTCTTTATGTATAACGAGACATATGCACAAGGTTAATAATCGGATGCCCTTAGCCTTCACTCAAGATTTATACAATATCTTGAAACTTTTATCAATATGTATTCAATACAATAACAACACATTTAAAATATTTTATTGAATGTAAAAGTTAATACATATCAAACTGTTACTAAGTAAAACGAACACGGATGCAAACTTTATTAGAGTAAAGTCAAAATAGCTCTCACTAAACAACATCTCATGATGCTCTTAAACTCCTATTAATGACATGTCATTCTAGAATATAAGATCAAAGTCCTTTAGTTAGTGGATCTACAACCATATCATCTGTGAAAATATGTTATATTAAAATGTCACATTTCTATACTGTTTCTTTATGGTAAAAAATTTGACCGCCATATATTTAGACCCCTTGAGACCTCTGTTGTTAATAAAAATACTACAAATTTATTATCTCAATATAACCGCTAAATACCTTATTAGCTACAAAAATTGAACATGTCTGTATATTAGCATATAACCACTTGTCCTATTTAAGTACCTTAAAACCTTCTTGGCGGTAACCTAGTGATCATGTCCTGAATTTGACTAATGTCTGCCTAGAAGTCCCGTCACAAAGACGATATTTAGTTTAGTGCAAATTCGAGCATATATTATATTTTTAAGTGCATTGACAGAAGGTATACCATTTAACTAAAATTTCTCAATATCTAAATAAAGACAATGTAATGGATTCGGTCCATCACCCTTAATAACAGAAGCAATTCTTGACTTGCAGTGATGTATATTGAACATATCCAAAATACGATCAGCAAATGTCCTTTGAGATAAATATAATAAAATCCAATATATATAGCAAGAATAATCCTTACAGACCTCAGTGCAAAGGACAAAAGATGCCTCAAGGTCACTACTTGTAAGCAAAATATCACATACATAGAGTATGAGAAAAATAAATTTCCTCCCACTGGCCTTGCAGTATATATATATGTTGAATTACTTAGTTCCTAACTGAACGAAAAGACAACACTATGAAACTTTAATAATATTGTCTAGAAACTTGCTTAAGACCATGAATAAGACTTTTAGTCTACACACAAGTTTACTTAAATCATCTGCTGCAAAAACCTTCGGTTACACTATATAGATTTTGTATTTATTTGGTGTAACTCTATATAAAAAAATAAACTATTAATGATGTCACGTTCACTCTGAAAGAATCTTTAAAACTACTAGAAAGATATAATTATTTCTTCACTATTAACTATCCACTCCTCTTTTATAGTGAAAACTTTAGCTCCCAATTTAGCTTTAAACTCCACAATCTTTCTTTGAAATCCTTTTAGTTTTGTACATCTAATTGCAATTAATGAACTTATGATCTTTAGGCAAGTCAATAAGTTTCCAAACACTATGATGTTTCATAGATTGCCGGCTTTTATGAAATCTAATCATATACTTGATTGAGGATAAGAAACAACATTTATATAAGTCGCTAAATCAACCATGTAGTAGATATTATAGTCTTGCTCTCACAAATAGACTATATAGTCTGATGATATAACTTATCATTTTTCCCTAACAAATCTCATGAGTAAAACTACAACCACTTCATTCTGCACTTGAGAGGTTTGAGAATTTTTCATCGTAAACTATATCTAGAATAGTTAAATCTCAACAGGTTTAGTCTATGGTATAGGAGATTCCACAATTGTCTGTATAGGCAAAGACAAAGACATAGTAACCTCTATCATACTATTATCTTTATTAGTCTAAGAGCAGTTATTTTCTACAGCTGCGTCGAACTCTAGAAACTTTATTATCTGTGATTCCATAATTTTTGTACCTTCATTAGGTTCATAAAATCAATACCCCTTTGAATAATCTGAGTAAGATATAAAATAATTTTAAGTGGATCTGAATTCCAACGCACTTAATATTGGATTATATGACCTCACTTTTGCATGACACATCTAAATTTTAATATGATTCAAGTTAAAATTACGTCCAGTCCATAAGTCAAAAGAAGTTTAGGGAACAACTTTGGTAAGAAACGCCTTTTGTATGTGAAAATGTTGCTTTCAAAATATCAGCCTATAGAAAACCAGATAAATTAGTCTTACTAATTATACTCATCACCATATTCATTATGGTGCAATTATGCATTTTAGCCAAATCATTTTGTCAGGATTTTTTAGGCATAGTAAATTAAGTTACCACCATAGAATTTACCAAGTATTGGACAAATGACCTTTTAAGTTATTCCGCATCGTCATACTTGCCAAAATACTTATTGCCACTATTAAGCCTGACAACTTTTAAGACTAATTCTAACTTTTATTAATTAAGTACAGAAGAACAGTCATCAATGACTTTGTTGAAATAAAATTTATGCATACATTACTTCCACAATAATCTATAGAATTTTTTAGATAACCGTTAAGAGTATATAGAATATCAACATTATCAACTTTTATACTCTTTCTTTAGATATGTGTGAGATTTTCCTTAAATAGAAAACTTTTCAAAACAACATTTTCAACCGTATATGAGATGTATATATTATTAGGAATAAGCACAATCTTTGCAGATGTATCCTAATTTCAGTATTAGACAAGACATAATTTTAAGCCATTAAGGTTTTCATCATCTTTTAGCAGTGCAGTCAGTTGATAAATCATTTTTCAAATGTTCTTGAATGGAACGCTTCATGGATAGTAAGTAAATTCTATTGCTATTTTCCAAGCAGCAAATTATATGTCAACAACTTAAAATTTGAAGTAGTAAAAACCTCAATAATAGTGGAGTTATTAATTATATAAAATGTAACTGAAAAACAGGCAATGTATATAATTAGCATCATGTGAGTACTATGTAACTTGACGTACAAATACAAATACACATCCAGAGAGTTACACCCATAATTATATAATCACCTTTGGGCAGAATACATGATATGCAGTTTTACACTCCCCACATGATAACGGTTATGAAAATATATTCTAACCTTCGTGAATTCATCACGTTTTGGCATATGAACCACTAGGATCAGTCACTCCTCTACCACACCATCATGTATCCATCCATGAACTAATATACAATCACCTCCTTTGGGAGTATAACCACGTATTAGACCAGGAGACATCCCAATCATTATATGAGACCGATATTTCTCAAACCCAATCAAGCGTGCCACTTTAGCGGTCACTACTCAATTGAATCATTAAAACTCTCTCATATCAGGGATATAAACTTTACTTCTCACATACACCATATACATGTGATTTTTAACTTTAGTGATAGAGGCAGTAAATCACTAAAATCATATATCATGCTAATTACATTACTTTATTTATTAATAAAAATTAAAATTTATTGTGTATTATTAATGAATCACACTTTTACAAGGTTTATGTAATAACATACTAGTAACCCAACACCTATATTTCCAAAATCACAAAAAAAATACAAGAAAAATAAGCAAAAATACGCTAAAAATACATGCATTTAGGCTTTTGTACGTATTTTTACATCTATGAAATTATCAAACATGTAAAATAAATACACCACAAGATAGGAAATACTCATACGAACCTGTAGCCGCCAACCACGCGCTGATTTGAGCTTCCATGCGCCCGCATGTGCTGCCTGAGTGCGCAGCGCGTGGAGCTCACGCGCGGGCGTAAAGGGCTGGTCAAAAACCAATCCAACCATAATGGTTCAACCGGTTCCTAGCTTGACTATCCGGTCCAACCGCCCGATTCAACTGGTTGACCAAGTCGGGTCGACGTATCGGGTTGGATCGGGCCCGGGTCGCTGACATCATTGTGATGTCAGCGCCCACGCGTGGGGGCGCATAAGGGCGCATGAGGGCGCGTGGGGTGCATGCTCGACGCCCTGGCGGCGCGTGGCTGCGTGTGGGGGTGCATGCGACCTCCTCCGGCGACGCGCCGCCCATGGATCTGCTCATCTTGACGAACCCAGTCCGAATTTGTGATTTAATTTTATTTTTATTGATAAAAAAATCACGAAAATCACAAAATTATGGAAAAATTCTAATGAGATTCCGGAGACAAATAACTTGAGTAGCAGCTGAAAAAATGCTACAAACTCTACTTGCATAGTAGAAGAAGATATGGATTTCTGTTTCTCGCTTTGATCCCACATGCTGGATGCAAAACGCGCAATCTCATGATCTTCATAACCAGAACAAGAACACAGAAAATTGAGTAGAAAGATTAACGTACCTATTTTGGAATCCATCGTTCTTTAAGCAGAAGCGAAAAAGCGATAATCCACGCACAAGTTCTTTTCCTCTATTGCCCTCTATATCACTAGCTCAATGAGACGGCCCCCTCACCCTTTAGCGCTAGGTTAACGCTCATTATGTAAAGATACATGTGAGAATTTGGGTTAGAAGAGAGACTTGAGCACTATTTATAGAGTTTCCAACCAAGCCCTCTCATTACGGGTCAGGCTCAACTTAGCCCACACTAGTCAGTCCCATATTAGACTAATTAAAAAACATTTTATCTCACCTTAGACCAATCCCGTAAAACGGTAAATTACAATATCGATTAATGCAGTCCACATCAGGAAAACTCTTACAATATTATGTCGTTTACATGATCAATGAGTGCTATTTAGTGAACTAGCAATGTATGGTCACATAGATAGATGTACATACGATTTCTAAAATGAGCAAGATTATATTTGCAAATGTTTTCGTAAAGAGATATTGGTGCCAAAATTGAGCATTAGGCATCTCTAACATAATCAAGTCCTTGAGCTCGAATCTTTAATTTGTAGAAATAAAACAAATGTCCCAAGTTTTACTCGGCACTAACCGGCCTCTAATGGGTTAGTAGGGGACTCATTAAGTATGAATAGATTTCCATTGTGATCGGTAAGGGTTGGAAGAACCCTAATCAAATTTTAGCGCCTCCTCATGAGAGGAATCGTCCCCAGTAGTTGTCAATTCGTTAATTACCTCCGAGGTATATCCATCTCGAGAGGATCTTATTGTTTACTCATTGTTCACGTTATGTTCACTCATTGACCGGATCTTACAGTTCTCTCACGCTCAATCACTGTTCAATCTTGATTGGAACTCACTGTCGACTCATTGACCAGAACATTGTTCAATCACTGATCGGTATTTACTATTCACATCGATTGTATTTATTTAGCTCTGAACTGTGAAGTTGTACGAATACATGAAAAGTCTCCGAGTGAAAATGTAAGTGTCAACAAACATAGCTAATGGTTTTTCTGCAATGAATTTAATCGGTATTGGAAGCTTTGGTTCTGTTTACAAGGGATACTCGAGGACAATGGAGCTACCATTACCGTAAAGGTGCTACATTTAGTCCATCGTGATGCCCTAAAGAGATTAATAGTCGAGTACGAGGCATTAAAGAATCAAACATCGAAATCTATTGAAGATATTTATTGCTCAAGTAGTAATTACAAAGGAAATGATGTTAAGGCTATGGTTAATCAATTCATGAACAAAGGAAGCCCGGAACACTGGCTACACCTAAATGCAGCATTATCTCATGGGAATGAGATTTCGAAAATATTAAATTTCATTAGGTGGGCAAAATATTGCTATTGGCGTTGCTTCCACTTTGGACTATCTTCATCATCAATGCCGCATTGTCTTCGTTAATTGTAACTTAAAGTAAAGCAATATCATCTTAGATGCTAAGATGGTTGCACATGTGACAACTTTGGATTTTGTGAAATTCCTTCTTAGATCATCCCTTAATATTATAGCTCAAGGCGTTTTTATGTTGGATCTATCCCTTACTTTCAATTTTTGACTTTTCCCTTGACCGTTAGATAATCTCATCTAGATAATTACATTCCTCCATTTTCGGAAATTTTAAGAAAAAAATGACCTTTTTTATTAGATGGGAATGAATAGCGATGAGTATGGGTCGAGTTGCGCCGATCTACCACTTGATCTAGAGATCAACCCGCACATTGTTGGTATCCAAGTTTTAAGATTGAGAACCAACTCTGTTGAGCTTGGAGCCGAGGATTGGACCGATTTGTGGGTCCGGTCTGGTTTCGGGATTAACTCGGGACCAATCACGTTTCTGTATGAGCTGATCAATTACCTTTCTGCCCCAAGTCCCCGTGTCTTTCATAGTAATTCAACTGACTTTCGAATTGGCAGTGGTGGTGGGTGGTGTGCTTGTTTAAATTGGCCGAGACTTTTCGAATGATCGTAGTATAAATTTGAGGTATGCAGCGTCTATGGCTTGCGTATGACTAATCAAACTATACAGCGTCTATGGCTTGCGGATGACTGATCAAACTATCATCCTGATGGAAAGGACAAAAAAAAATCGAGGAATTAACGGCCGAGCTGCAAAACAAGAAAAGATTGTGTGCAG
This sequence comes from Eucalyptus camaldulensis, assembly GCA_019915185.1. Lineage (NCBI taxonomy): Eukaryota > Viridiplantae > Streptophyta > Magnoliopsida > Myrtales > Myrtaceae > Eucalyptus > Eucalyptus camaldulensis. The sequence continues at coordinate 1,845,911 of JAHSVA010000014.1, forward strand.
CATATCAAGAGCAGCTAACTGCATTTGTGAAAATAGTCGAGGAGCACAACGATCAGCTCTCGAAGAAAGTTCAGTCTGTGGTGAACAACATTAGAAAATATGAACCTGTGGACCCGGGCCTCATGAGGAGAAGTTAGCCTCGGCGTATAGGTGTATCCCTATACCTTGTACCGTGTCCTCCGTCTTGCTTTTTGCCGTCTCCACAGTTGCATCGGTCTTTATTGCTTTTTAGTTTATTCAGGATGCGTTGCGGCGCTTCCGTTAGGAAAACAGAATCGATGTCTTCTCATCTCCTCTCTTTTCCTCCTTTTAATAAGTGCAGATGAATGCAGAAGGTGGCACGAGGAGAGCGACATGAGTTGAAAATATACGTTGTTACATGTGCAATCCGAGGGCTTCTACAAGAGTGTTGATGGTTAATGATCGCGAAGTAATCAAAAAGAGATGATTTAGCCTGGAAGTACGAGTAAATTGATCATCGGAAGGTTGCGCGACCGTCGGCAGTGGTTGTACTACACGCTTTATCTAGTGATGGAGAGCAGTCATATTGTGCTTTTGATCATGGAAACGGGGCGATTGGAGCCGATGGGAGCCCGGTCGGTATGAGTCCTCTAGACTTGATGACCATGTGATAATGGTCAAAAGGCATATTATATAGTTCAATATGTTCCGAGGGGAAAAAATAGCAAATCGAAAGATGTAATTAATTATTTAAAACTGATTTTTTTTTCTAGGAGTAGTTTCAGATATTTCTATCTCGATCTGTAATGAAAATATGGACGTTTAATTATCGCATTTGATGATATTTATCTTAATTGGGCTATCAATTAGATTGTGCGCACTTATAAACATAGAAATCACGAATTAATATTTTGTTTTTGAAATTGGCATTTTCATGATATTTTAGAAATGCGGTGAATAATTTAAGGACTAGTTTTGTAACTAAAGTAGCGTACAAAAGGACTAAAATGGAACATTATCAAAAGTATGAGGACCGAAAGTGTAACCTTTCTGTTAGAAACTTGTAAATGTAGGTATAACGTATCGCGGGTGCTGACTCAACATGCCCGTCCATATTTGGACTGAAAGCTGAAGAATTGTCCCGAGATAAGTTGGAGGATTGAATTTTTCAGAAGTATAATGAAGGGACCGAAAGTAAACATTCCGCCAACGAAATGGGTGACTCGGTCTCGCATGCTCAAATTGCTCCAAATTAGTCCAATAGCTGATGCTGATATATCCAATCATGATTCGTGTAGACCGGGGTCAATCACAACTATCAGTCCCGTGAGTTTCACGCTAATATATCCAATCATGATTCGTGTAGATCGGGGTCAATCACAGTTATCAATCCTGTGACCCACAGCTCTCAATCCCGTAAGTCTCACGCTGATATTTTAAATCACGATTCGTGTAGACCGGGGTCAATCACAGCTATCAGTCCCATGAGTTTCACACAAATCCCACAAATGTCAATGGTTATGTTCCATTTGGCTCTGTCAAAGTCTATTCATTTGCAGAAAATAATGTTCAGAAAAACGTTTTCCAGATTTTTTTTTATGTTTGTTTCACGTAAATCCTACAAATGTCAATGGTCATATTCCATTTGGCTCTATCCGTTCATTTCGTGGAAAATATCGTTCAAGAAAAAGTTAAGGAAATGATTTTGACTGATTAAGCTATTGTTTGTCATGATAGTGACCAGCTAAGGAATCGCGCTTGATCATCAGTCTTCAGTTTGTTTTCCCAAGCGGAAGACTTCAGAAATTTGCGGGCTTTGCGTGACTTCAAGTCAAAATCTGGAAAGGCATGGTGGACACGTTCTTTCGGAGCAGCTTCTTTCCGCCTTCAGCGGGCTATCATCCTGAAAGAAATGAAACGAAGCACAAAAGCGAAGACTGGCTGACCTATATATTAATCAGGTAAGAAGAACATTAAGGTGGCTAAACAGAAGGTTTAACCGAAATAATGTGTGTTATCTCCATTGAAGAGAGACTGCACTCTTGTGGAAAAGGGCTGCGATGCGATGATCGAAAATTCGTGCATCATTAGGAGAGCAGCATCATTTAATTTGGAGGAACTTGCAAATTTAATTTCTAGCTTAATAACATCTTAGTGTAATACTCTTTACCCGGCATTGTATTAGATATTATTTTCGCCCTTTATCTTAAGTCATTATTGTCGTATTTTTATTTATAGTGATATTATCTCATTCACATGATCCATGAGTGCAATTCAGTGAACTAGCAATGTATGGTCAAATAGATAGATGTACATACGATTTCTAAAATGAGCAAGATTGCATGGGCAAATGTTTTCATAAAGAGATACTGGTACCAAAATTGGGCATTAGGCATCTCTAATGTAATCAAGTCCTCAAGCCCGTATCTTTAATTCGTAGAAATAAAACAAATGTCCCAAATTTTACTTTGCCACTAACTGGCCTCTAAAATTAAACTTCTATTCAAAAATAATTTAAGGACTAGTTTTGTAACTAAAGTAGCGTCCAGAAGGACTAAAACAGAACATTATTAAAATTATGAGGACCGAAATTGTAACTTTTCTGTTAGAAACTTGTAAATATAGTTCTTTTTATCTATTCAATTGATGAAAAGATAAGTGTGTATTTGTTCAATTGAAGGTTATTTTTATTTTCTATTACGAATTTACAGTTAAAAAAATGAATATTTGTGTCATTTTGAAACTATTTGTTCACAAAAGGTTTCGCTTTTTTATTAAGAACGATTCTGGTTCAATAACTAACTATCAATTTTTCGTCTCTTTCTTATTTTTAATTCTTTTTTTTCTTTTTTTTTTCTTCCCTCAAGCTCACCTTTGGCAAGTTGCACAGAGGAAAATCAAATTAAATATTCCATACCAAACGGTGGAAAATATTTTTAAATGCATTTTCAAATTTCAGCTAAACACCAGAAAATATTATTATTTTCTTGGAAAATGACCTTCTGACATTTTCTACAAAACAAATTAATGTAAGAGTAAGAGAAACCTCTTTCGCTCTTAATAAGTCATGATGGGGATTTCTTAGCACGCTAGGCTTGCAGAGTGCTTAGTTGATGAAAAAATCGTACCGTCCAACGGCATAATGATCGCCTTATAATTTTGTGGATTGTCCAATGTAGATACAATTGTGACATCCGTTAGATGAGTGAATGGAAGAAGAGAGGACGGACCAACGAATAAAGTAGCTGCGCTATGGCCGCTCACTATTCTTCTTATAAGTATGTCCAGAAAAATCGACACCTTATAAATCTCTTCAAAGTTTCCATTAGCAGTGTTCCTGCCTCTTGTTTATTCTTGCCTTGCTTTCATATTCACCCGCTTCCTTGGGCTTTGAGTCATGAAACTCTTAAGCATTTGTCTTGCGGAGTTCTCATCATGCCAATTGCTTCTTTGTATTGCTCTTGCACTGTGCTTTAACCAAGTCTCCTCTAACACCAACGAAACAAACAAACTCGCGCTGCTCGCATTTAAGGCTGGCATAACCAAAGATCCTTTCGGCGTGCTCAACTCATGGAACAATAGTATTGGGTTTTGCCAATGGTATGGTGTTATGTGCGACTGGAGACACTAGAGGGTAACGGTCTTGAATTTGACATCACAAGGGCTTTCTAGATCAATCTCTCCTCATATTGGGAATCTTAGCTTCCTGAGGAAAATTCGGCTCTATAACAACAGTCTCCATTCATGAAATCCTTTCACAAGTTGGCCAGTTGCTCCACCTTCAATCCTTAAAACTACACAAAAATTTGTTGGTAGGTGAAATTCCCAAAAACTTATCAGCTTGCTCTAACCTTGTTGAACTCATCCTTGAAGACAACCAACTAAGTGGAGAAATTCCTTCAGAAATCGGTTCATTATCAAAGCTACAAATTTTTTCTTTGTATGGAAATAATCTCACCGGTATTGTGCCTTCCTCCACTGGGAACTTATCTTCACTGGAGATCCTTTCTTTAACCCTGAACAACTTGGGCGGGAGCATCCCCCATGTTCTAGGCTACCTGCCAAACTTGCGAGGCATAGCCTTTGGAGGAAACAGATTCTCGGGTATAATTCCATCTTTGCTATTCAATCTCTCTTCACTGACTCAGTTTGACATTGGACACAATCAAATTCAGGGGACTCTTTATGCAAGCATAGGCCTCAAACTCTTAGATCTTGAATTTTTTAGCGTTTGGCAGAACCAACTTGCGGGGCCGATTCCTCCGTCAATGTCGAATTGCACAAAGCTAGATAAGCTTCAACTTGGAGGAAATGCATTTTTTGGGAAAGTACCTTCTTTGGAAAATTTGTATAAGCTTAGTTGGTTTGTGGTCCCTTCTAATCAGCTTGGAAGTGGAAAACCTGAAGACTTGAGTTTCCTTTGCTCGTTGATTAACAATAACAAATTAAAGTGGGTGGAAATTGACCACAACAAGTTTGGTGGGGTGTTACCTAAATGCATGGGTAATTTATCCACCACTCTTACAATATTTTCTGCAATCTTTAATGAAATATCTAGTGAGATTCCCAAAGAAATTAGGAATCTTTCCAATTTGGAAGCATTGGCTTTGGATGGCAACCTACTTTCAGGTGCCATCCCCTCAAATTTGGGGAATCTACAAAATTTAGTTTTGCTTAGCTTAAGTCAGAACAACCTAAGAGGAACTATCCCATCTTTTTTGGGAAACCTAACCAAGTTAATTAAATTGGATCTTTACGAGAACAACTTTTATGGGCAAATTCCTTCACATTTATCAAACTGCCGATCTCTTATTCAGCTTGATCTGTCCTATAACAATCTTAGTGGTCCCATGCCCCCACAACTTATCGGTCTCTCATCATTAGCTATCATCCTTAATCTATCTTGTAACCATCTGACTGGGATTCTACCCACAGAAGTTGGCAACTTAAAAGCTTTGACTGCGTTGGATATCTCGAACTATTTGTTGGTTGGTGAAATCCCAAGTAGTTTAGGTGATTGCATTGCATTGACATTGCTAAGGATGGGGGGCAACTTCTTCCATGGGTCCATTCCTCAATCATTCAGATGGTTAGGAGGTATTGGAGAACTAGATCTTTCACGAAACAATTTATCGGGCCAGATTCCAACGTTCCTAGCAATATTTCATTCCTTGAAACTTTTGAATTTATCGTACAATAAGTTTGAAGGCATGCTACCATGTGAAGGAGTCTTTAAGAATGCTACAGGTACTTCTATTATTGGGAACAATGAGCTCTGTGGTGGATTGCCAGAATTTCACCTCCCCATATGCATCTCCAAAAGCTCCAAGAGTAGAAAGATCCATATGGTGATATTGTCCACTTATGTTATATCCGGAGTTCTTGGGCTAGCTCTTATTCTAGCTTTATATCTTTGTTGGTTGAAGAAGAAAGTAAACGAAGAAGTTTCATGCTTGATGGATGATTCATGTCCGAACGTATCTTATGGAACACTCTTAAAAGCTACTGACGGTTTTTCTCCAATGAATTTGATTGGTGTTGGAAGCTTTGGTTCTGTTTACAAGGGAATGCTTGAGGAAAATCAAACAGCTATTGCGGTGAAAGTGCTTCATTTAGCCCATCATGGTGCTCTGAAGAGCTTCATAGCCAAGTGTGATGTAGAAAAAAATATAAAACATCGAAATCTTTTGCAGATACTAACAATTTGCTCAAGTAGTGATTACCAAGGAAGTGATTTTAAGGCATTAGTTTATGAATTCATGGATAATGGAAGCCTAGAAGAGTGGCTACACCCCAACACATCATCATCTCATGGGAATGAGCTTTCGAAAAGGTTGAATTTTGTTCAAAGGATAGATATTGCTATTGGTGTTGCCTCTGCACTGGATTATCTTCATCACCAGTGCCATATCCCCATTGTTCATTGCGATTTGAAGCCAAGCAACATTCTCTTAGATGCTAAGATGGTTGCACATGTTGGCGACTTTGGGTTAGCAAAATTCCTTGTTGGATCATCCCTTGATTCTGTAGCGGATCAAATGAGCTCAGTAGGTTTAAGAGGGACAATTGGTTATGCTCCACCAGGTACTCCATTTCTCTCTCTCCCTAAAACCAAGAAAATTTAATAACCTAAAAGTTGTTGATGTGTCTTCTTGTATGAAGTTTGATAGCTTATGATAACTCTTATAGTCTTATGCACAATTGATTCAAATATGATGATTTGCACTCTGATTTGAATTGCATTATGATCTATGTGTGGTAGAATATGCAATGAGATGTGAGGTTTCAAGAGAAGGTGATGTGTATAGTTATGGTATTCTCTTACTGGAGATGTTCACAGGGTTGAGTCCCATCGACAACACCTTTAGAGATAATTTAACTCTTCATAGTTATGTTGCAAAAGCTTTGCCTGAACAAGTGCTCAAAATTACGGACAACATCCTACTTCAAGAAAGGAAGAGCCATTTAGGCCAATATAGTCCTCCACGTTGGCTTTCCAAAAGCGATGGCATATTTCAAGAGTGTTTGCTTATGGTGTATAATATCGGAGTTGCTTGTTCCTATGAAGTTCCCGAAAGACGGATGAGCATAAGCGGAGTTGCAAACAAGCTACATCAAATTAGAGAGAAACTCTTTTCCTTGGGTTTACATGGACAAGGTGCACCGCTAACAACTTATATTTAGCTGTTATACATTTAGTGTTGAATACGCAAACGGAAGTGGACAGGTGAAATCTATAATTAAGAACCAATCATTCTTTAATCCTTAAGATGATAGTTGATCATTATTCCCCTTCTGTAGCTATACATATTTAAACTGGCACAAGGCCTATGGTGCACGCGCATTCTTGAGTTCCGTTGGTTTACTTAAAACTCTATTTTGCTGTCATAGTATTTTAAAATGAATCCAAAATAAAATGCCTTGCTTCTTCTTCTTTTTCTAATTTCATTTGTATGATGCTCTTTAAGATGAATTGCAACCAATTAGCTATTCGAAATCTTAATTGAAGGAAAGCTTGGTTTCTGCAGATTGACTAGGAATGGCTCGGTGTCGCTTTGACTCGAAATAATCCAATGCCGGGAATTGATCTCTGTCTCTAAAGCTATGTTTAGTCAGGCATAGGCAATAGTGTTTCCCCGGTCGGTGAATAAGGATGTACAGCTTTCGGATTCAGCATTCTAGCACGTGGTAATTTGAGGACACCTATCGGCGTTTGACGTGTGTAGCAGAATTATCCGAGAACGCTTGAGTAGAATTATGTAACTTGTGTGTATTGGATTTTTCTTCAGCATTGTTATTTCTCACGTTTACTACTGCTACTACTTTATTTCCGCATTTAAGTAAAGTTGCCATATCACCTAATCATGTAGGCATAAAACTTAATATGGATATACTGATAGTTACTCTTTTTATATGGGGATTTGTGAATCACATGGATAAGCAACTTTCAAGAATAGAAATTACTAACTACATCGAGAAATTACTAGTCGCCAATATGGTCAGACTTACTTCGAGAACTAAAAAGTGACCATTAGTGCAGAGAAATTACTAATTATAATAGTTTAAAAGAAAAGTTACTTTTCTTCATGACAAAATCAGTAGCCATTGTTATGCGCAAACCTACTTTCCATGGTGAAAAGTTATGTTGTTAAAAGACTGACTTAGTATATTTCCATTTTGCCAGAACAGCACTTTGAGTTCACCCCTTGAGTATTATGACTTACCTAATTTTCACATGAAAGTTATTAATTATGTGGACAAATTATCAATTATTAATAGGCCGAAAGTATATTTCCTCTTAAAAAGTTACTATATAGGTTGAAATAAATCTAGTTATTAATAGATACATACATGCCTCACAATGATGTCTCCAACTGATGAGCAGGGTTATCGGTCAACTTGAAATTATTTTGACTGATTAAGCTATTGTGAGTCATGACAATGACCAGCTAAGGAATCGCGCTTGATCATCAGTCTTCGGTTTATTTTCCAAAGTGGAAGACTTCAGAAATTTGCGGGCTTTGCTTGACTTCAAGTCAAAATCTGGAAAGGCAGATAGATGGATCCACCATTCATCCCCTCAATGCACGCACTAGGATAGACACTAAGTCAAAAAGAAACTCGTGCTATGTACGCCAACATCTTGACTAATCAAGCTTCCAGCATTCAAAAATGCACAAGCATGGCTGGAGACAAAACTGAGCTGCCTGCCTTATCATGGCATTCTGTGGCTTCACATGTCTTCCATATCTTCATTCGCCTTTCGAATCTCTTTTCTCTTCATTCCTGTGGAGACGTTCTTTCGGAGCAGCTTCTTTCCACCTTCAGCGCGCAATTATCCTGAAAGAAATGAAACGAACCACAAAAGCAAAGATTGGCTGACCTATATATTAATCTGGTGATCTTGATTTCGTTCTTTGTTAATTGGAAGAATAAAGATGGACTTGCATATTTCATTTATTCCTTTTACTATAATATACTCTGTAATCTTTAAAAGTTGGTATGAGGAAAGCATCTTTTAAGAGTTTTGCCTGTGCAACTTAAAAGTGGATTTGTGAGTTAAAAAGATGGCCTTATACTTGAGAAGCAAACAAATGACTTTTGCCCCTCTACAGCTTTTGTTAATTCCTGTTGTCTAATGCATGGCCAACGGATAGTACAGTTAGGGCAAAAGATTCATAATCGTGCTTTTGGCATCTCCACGTCCTGTTAAGGCCAGCTTTATCTAGAGACATTGCTCGATATGTCTTTTGGGTGTTACTTTTAATTCGTTGATAATTGCTAGTATAGTGTTATGGTAAACTGATTAATAACCTTTTTCCGTGTTCTAGTGTAAAACCATATTGGCAATATCAAATTTCATTAGTTGTATGAGGGAGTGTTTGTGGGGGCTTTTACCTCCCAATTAGCAGTATTGTAACGTTTGAAATAATAGATAGGTTGTATGTAACTTCAGACACTAGTACTAGAGATCTAACGCCTTCAAAATAACTATTACAAGCAAAGGTTGCGGTAAAGATCAGAAGCTAAAGTGCAGCTAGTCTGAACCATACTTAAATTTTGTGAAAAACTTGGCCTGCCAAACCTAACTCTAGATTTGTCCCTGCAAGTGACATGACGAGATGCATGAGTATCTGGCAGGACAATCAGTCATATTAATGCCTTTTTTTTATAGCTTAAATTATGCAACCTTTTCTAGCTTCTTTCTGTGTTGAAAAGCAGAAAATTTCTTAGAACTCTCATGGGCATGAGATGGCCTTCATTTGCGGTGTTCGTCTCGTTGTCTGTTTCTTCCTTATATTCCTTTCCTTGATAATGGAATGGACCGGCTTTTATGTCACGCAAAGTTGGACAGTTATTCAGTCACATTGATGTGCCCTCTGTTCAACTTGATCAGATTATGCTGTCTTCGCTACCGTTCTTGTCTTTCTCATCTCTGACTACTTATCTGAGTGATCCTGGCTCTCAGCAGGGCAGCGCAACTTAAGAATAATTGAATCTCCCCAAGAAAGTTTTCAGGAACATGTTTTGAAGAAATAAGCTTTTAGTATGATTATTTTGTATTTTATCGCCTGAATTAGATATGCCAAAATTCTTAGTGGCAATGCTTTGTGCTTCATAGAATTTAACGGCAACCCCTCTGATGGATAGATGGATATTGATTTCCAGTAAAGTGGCTTTTCTTTCCAGTCCAGAGAGACGAGCAATTAGTGAATAGACTGGAAGAGGAACTTATAATCTAGCCAAAATGCCAAGAGCCAATCACGTTTCTGATCAATTACTTTTCCGCCCCAAGTCCTTGTGTCTTACTCATATTAATTCAACTGACTTTCGAACTGGCAGTGGGGGTGGTTGGTGTGCTTGTTTAAGTTGGCCGAGACTTTCCGAATGATTGTAGTATAAATTTGAGGTATGCAGCGTCTATGGCTTATGTATGACCAATCAAACTATCATCCTCTGCATTTTGTTTTGTTATTGTAGGATGAAAAGGACAAGAAAATCGAGGAATCAACGGCGGAGCTGCGAAACAAGAAAAGGTTGCGTGCAGCATATCAAGAGCAGCTAACTGCATTTGTGAAAATCATGGAGGAGCACAATGATCAGCTCTCGAAGAAAGTTGAGTCTGTGGTGAACAACACTAGAAAATATGAATCTGTGAACCCGGGCCTCATGAGGAGAAGTTAACCTCGGCGTATAGGTATAATCCTATACCTTGTATCGTGTCCTCTATTTCCACGCGCACTCTATGTCTTGCTTTTTGCCGTCTCCGCTGTTACATCGGTCTTTATTGCTTTTTAGTTTTTTCAGGATGCGTGGTGGCGCTTCCGCTAGGAAAACAGAATCGATGTCTTCTCATCTCCCTTCTTTTACTCCTTTTAATAAGTGCAGATGAATGCAGAAAATGGCGGCAGGAGAGCGACAGGAGCTGTACGTATATGTTGTTGCGTGTGCAATCCAAGGGCTTCTACAAGAGGGTTGATGATTAATGATCGCTAAGCAATCAGCAAGAGATTATTAGCCCGAAAGTACGAGTATATTGGTCATTGGAAGATTTCACGGCTGTCGGCAGTGGTTGTACGACACGCTTTATGTAGCAATGGAGAGCGGTCATACTGTGCTTTCGATCATGGAAACAGGACGATTGGAGCCGACGGGAGGCCGGTCAGTATGAGTCCTCTAGACTTGATGACCATGTGATTAATGGTCAAGAGGCATATTATATAGTTCGATAAGTTTGGAGGGGAAAAAATAGCAAGTTAAAAGCTGTCGTTTAATTATTTAAAACTGATATTCTTTTTTTTCTAGGAGTAGTTTCAGATATTTATATCTTGATCTGTAATGAAAATGTGGACATTTAATTATTGCAGTTGTTGATATTTATCTTAATTGGGCTATCAATTAGATTGTGCACACTTATAAACGTAGAAATTACGAATTCATAATTCGTTTTTGAAATTGACATTTTCATGATGTTCTAGAAATGTGGTGAATAAAATTAAACTTCTATTGAAAAGTAATTTAAGGACTAGTTTTGTAACTGAAGTAGCGTAGGACTAGTTTTGTAACTAAAGTAAGCGTACAAAAGGACTAAAGCGGAACATTATTAAAAGTGTGAGGACCAAAAGTGAAACCTTTCTGTTAGAAACATGTAAATGTGGGGTATCACGTATCAATTCACCGGTGCTGACTCAACATAACCGTTCATATTTGGACTGAAAGTTGAAGAATTGTCGCCGAGATAAGTTGGAGGATTGAATTTGTCAGAAATATAATGCAGGGACCAAAAGTAAATTCGAGTAATAGTACAAGGACGAGTTTTATAATTCCCCCCTTAATTCTGACTGTGCAGCTTATGAATGAAAAGTATTATGGAGCAATAAAATGGAAATGACAAAAGTCGTTTAGTCAAGATGATCTTAAATAAATATGTACTACTAGACGTAACTAAGCATTGCTTTCAATTATAAAACATTCAAACAAACCAAAACCAAGTTCAATGATTCTGTCGTTCATAAGTGAAAATAAAAATAAATGTATCCAAAGTAACTAATTTAATAAAAAGAATAGGGATAACGAACTCAAAAAAAAAAGGAGGGGGGGGGGGCATATCTAATATCATCATTTATCCTCCAAAAAGTGGGCCTAAGATAACTTCCTTAACTTTCATATACATACATACATACATACATACATATATATATATATATATATATATTATTAACTCCGTCTAACTTAATAAATAGAAAATCCCAAGAAGTTTTAGGACTTGCTTTGAAGGTTTCACATTAAAACTGTTAATTGAACTGTACGGGCATTAGAAGTTCATGGAATACAGATTGTAATACTCTTTGGTCTTTGCCACAACCTGGCACACCAGACGGTGTGCGTTTTACCTACCAAAACATAGCCTCTCCTCTCAAGATCCATTTTGACGTTTGTCTAATTTGTGGTTTAAGTCGGCTTCCAAATGTAATAATGTTCTATTAGAGATTCTCTCAAAGCCTTGTCTTCTCCCATCAGATGAGAATGAGATGACCTTCGTTTATTCTTGGAGTCATTTTATTGTTATGTTTACTTTGTGCTCTTTCAGCACAAAGCACCATTGTAAATGAAGTCAAATCAATTAGTCACACTTGAGCCCAAAAAGATTGCTAGTCATCAGTCATATGTCGATATTGATAGCCATGACTTGTGCTGTTCACCAGACTCTGCTACTATTAACTAAGTCTATCATTGTTGATTATATATAATTGGTCAATTTGGGGTGTCAACTAATCAATGTATGTTTGTTTCAGTATCTTGGAGATGAACATGCATCATCTAGAAACGGTTCCAAGTTTCAGAGGTTCGTCGAAGGACCAAAGTACAGCCGGGAGCATCGAGAAGGAATGACATACTCCAGCAATTGAAAGCATCAACAATTTCCTTTAAAATACCATTGCAATTGGAAGAGCTTCAACATGATGTTCAGGGTGCTTCAGTGTTGCTCATTGTAAGGGCTGACCTCTGGCCCCACTTGCCAACAATATTTTCTACCATGGTTGTAGGACTCACCAGCCTTATGCCCTCACTGTTTTGTTCCAAAAAAGGCATGTTGGTAATTAAAACTGGTATTATTTTTATATAACACGTTACCTCACCATCCCAAGGCAATGTAAGATTAGTTTCACTCCTACCCCCTTCACCATCCTTGAGGTGGAGCTGCACTCCCATCCCTCACAAAACCGGCTCGTTACACTCGTTGTCTCATGCATCAATGAATTAGTAGCAGTTCTTTGTAATGTATGCTAGCGAAGCAACTACATTTATTGCCTAATTTTCTGCATTTCGTACAAAGTTTTTCTATGTGAGGTACTTTGGATTGGTAGAAGAGATTATACCAAAAGAATTCATCACAAGGAACAACTTTTCAATGCAAGAATTATGCCTCTGCCTCTTGTGTTGAGAGGTGTTTTTTCTCGTATTGAAAATATATGAAGAGCGATTACAAATTAAGAGGTATTCTGTCTCATATCAAAAAGATACGATGTGTGACAATTACCTTTTATCTATTCAATTGATGAAAATATGTGAGTGTGTATCTGTTCAATTGAAGATTTTTTTTTTTAATTTCAAATTTTCATTTAAAAAAATGAGCTCATGTTATTTTGAAATAGTATGTTTGTTCACAAAAGGATTTCGCTATTTATTATCAACATTTTTGGTTCAATAACTATCTCTCTCAAATTTTCGTTTATTTAAAAAAAAAAACATTTATTTTCAGTTGTTTCCATTTTGAGAGTTTTCGGAGAAATACCAAAATTGCAATTTGGCATTCTCATTCGAGACTTTATTATATCCTATAGAATTTTTGTCAGTAACCATTAAAAACTATGCGAGGCGAATAATTCCTTAAAAACGGTATCTTTTCATGCCTTAAAGTCTGATTTCATTCTTCCCAATCGATTATTTCCCAACATCTTGTTCTCCCATTCTACTTTTCTTTCTTTTGTGCGATGTCAATGGAGTAGAGAGTTTCATTGGCAAACAATATCTAAAGTGAGGGTTAAATTTTTTGCACGACTCAACTACAATTCAGAGTTCAATTTTAAATGTCATTATTGAGTGTTAACTTTAGGAGTATCAAAGTCGTCACAATTGGAGTCTCCACTTTATTCATGAAGTACTAGAGTAGAGTGTGGGCGGGGCGCTGCCCTGATTGAGGTACGTGTTCCGCCCATGAGGTGGGTAACTTGGACTCGCACGCTCAAATTGCTCCGAATTAGTCCAATAGCTGATGCTGATAAATCCAATGATTCGTGTAGACTGGAGTCAATCATAGCTATCAGTCCCGTGAGTTTCATGCAAATCCCACAAATTTCAATGGTTATGTTCCATTTGTCTCTGTCAAAGTCCGTTCATTTTGCGGAAAGCAACGTTCAAAAAAACGTTTTCCAGATTTTCTGGCATTCATTTCACGTAATTCTCACAAATGTCAATGGTTATGTAGTCCGTTTATTTCGCAGAAAACAATGTTCGGAAAAATGTTTTTCTGATTTTTTCGTTCATTTCACGGAAAACAACTTTGTGATTTTCTGGCGTTCATTTCATGTAGCGTTCCATTTGGCTTTGTCAAAGTCCGTTCATTTTGTGGAAAACAACGTTCGGGAAAAACGTTTTCTGGATTTACCTCCGTTCATTTTACGGAAAATGAACTAGTCAGGGAAAACATTTTTCATTAACAGAAAAGGTCTTTTGAAAAATGGATAATGTTTTTCTCACTCACTCTCTCATCTCACACTTTCCTACAGCCTTGCTAGTCCATTCTTGTATATTTTTTCTTTTTTAAAAATTCAATTTTTAATTATTTTTCTGTTTTGTTTTTTCTCTCTTTTTTTGTTTCCTTCTTTCTCGGTTGGTCGCACAGCCACAGTGACGGTCGACAGCCGGTCACTGGCGAGCTCGCCACTTGCTAGATCGGCCTTATCGTAGCATTCTTGTGGCTTCACATGTCTTCCATATCTTCATTCGCCTTTCGAATCTCGTTTCTCTTCATTCCGGTGGACACGTTCTTCCGGAGCGGCTTCTTTCCAACTTCAGCGCGCAATTATCCTGAAAGAAAATGAATCGAACCACAAAAGCAAAGATCGGCTCACCTATACATTAATCAGGTAAGAGGAACATTAAGGTGGCTAAACAGAAGGTTTAACTAAAATAATGTGTTATCTCCATTGTGGAAAGCCTGCACTCTAGCGGAAAAGGGCTAAGATGCGGTGATCGAAAAGTCGTTCATCGTTCAGGAGAGCAGCGTCATTTAATTTGGATGCACTTGCAAGTTTACTTTCGATCGAAGCCCATGGGGGTCTTATCTGAACCTTAATAACATGTCGGCGTAATACTCTTTACCCGACATTGTGTCGGATATTATTTTCGCCCTTTATTTTAGTTATTATTATCATATCTTTATTTATGAAGTACTAGAGTAGAGTGTGGGCGGGGCGCTGCCCTGATTGAGGTACGTGTTCCGCCCATGAGGTGGGTAACTTGGACTCGCACGCTCAAATGTCTCCGAATTAGTCAAATAGCTAATGCTGATATATCCAATCATGATTCGTGTAGACTAGGGTCGACCTCAGCTATCAGTCCCGTGAGTTTCACGCAAATCCCACAAATGTCAATGATTATGTTTCATCTGGCTCTTTCAAAGTCTGTTCATTTCATAAAAAATAATGTTCAAGAAAGTGCTTTTCAAATTTTCCGGTGTTCGTTTCACGTAAATCCTGCAAATGTCAATGGCTATGTTCCATTTGGCTTGTCAAAGTTCATTCATTTCACGAAAAACAACATTTAGAAAAATGTTTTCCAGATTTTCCAAGGTTCCTTTCACTTTAATCCCACACGTCAATGGTTATGTTCCATTTGGCTCTGTCATAGTCCACTCATTTCATAGAAAACAACATTCAGGAAAAAAGAATTTCAAATTTTTCGACGTTCATTTTATGGAAAATAAATTAGTCTCGAAAAATATTTTCCATAGACGGAAAAAGTCTTATGGAAACCATAAAACGTTTTTCTCATTCACTCTCTCTTATCTCACACTCTCGCATAGCCCTGCTAGCTCCCTATTCTATCGTTTTTTTTTTCTTTTTTAAAAATTCAATTTTTATTTCTTTTTCTTTTTCTTTTTCTATTTCTTCCTCTCTCTTTTTCCTTCTTTCTCTCGCGAGTCACACGGCCATGGCCAAGGTTGGTGACCGACCACTGGTGAGCTCATTGCTTGCCAAATCGACAAGTGCAAGCCTCAAACTCAAGCTCACTTGTGGTAGGCTACATGGAGAAAAATCAAATTAAATATTTCACATCAAACGGTAAAATGGATTTCAGCCGAACGTCGAAAAATATTATCATTTTTCTGGAAATTATTTTTTGACATTTTCTGCTAAACAAATTAACGTAAGAGAAATCTCTCTCGCTCATTAAAGTCATGATGGGGATTTCTTGGCTCTCCGGGTTCGCAACGTGCTTAGTTGATGAAAAAGGCAAATCGTACCGTCCAACGGCGTAATGATCGCCTATAATTTCGTGGATGGTCCAATGTAGATACAATTGTGACATCCGTTAGCAGAGTAGCTGCACAATGACCGCTCACTGTTCTTCCTTTAAATATGTCCTGGAAAATCGATATCACCTTATAAATCTCTTCAAAGTCTCCATTAGCACTGTTCTGCCTCTTGTTTCTTCTTGTCTTGCTTTCATATCTACCCACTTCCTTGGGCTTTTGAGTCATGAAACTCTTAAGCGTTTGTTTTGCGGAGTTCCCATCATTCCACTTGCTTCTTTGTATTGCTCTTGCCCTGTGCTTTAACCAAGTCTCCTCCAACACCAATGAAACTGATAGACTCGCGTTACTCGCATTTAAGGCCGGCATAATCAGAGATCCTTTCAGAGTGCTCAACTCTTGGAACAATAACATTGGGTTTTGCCAGTGGTATGGTGTTACGTGCGGCTGGAGACACCAAAGGGTGACGATCTTGAACTTGCCATCACAAGGGCTTTCTGGATCAATCTCTCCTCATATCGGGAATCTCAGCTTCCTAAGGAAAATTAGGCTCCAAAACAATAGTCTTCATCATGAAATCCCTTCGCAAATTGGCCAGTTGCGCCACCTTCAATCCTTACGACTAGATAATAATTCATTGGTCGGTGAAATTCCCAAAAACTTATTAGCTTGCTCTAACCTTGTTCATCTCGTCCTTCAACAAAACCAACTTAGTGGAGGAATTCCTTCAGAAATCGGTTCATTATCAAAGCTACAATTTTTTTCTTTGGATAAAAATAATCTCATTGGTATTGTGCCTTCCTCCACTGGGAACTTATCTTCACTAGAGTTCCTTTTTTTAACCCAGAACAACTTGGACGGGAGCATTCCCCAAGTTCTAGGCCAATTGACAAACTTGCGAGTCATCGGCTTGGGAGGAAACAGATTCTCAGGTACCATTCCATCTTCGTTCTCCAATCTCTCTTTGCTACTTGAGTTTGATGTTGGACACAATCGGATGCAAGGGACTCTTTATGCCGGCATAGGCCTCAAACTCTTAAATCTTGAATTTTTTAGCGTTAGAGAGAACCAGCTTGTGGGGCCGATTCCTCTGTCAATATCAAATTGCACAAAGATAGATAAGCTTCAACTTTCAAGTAACTTTTTTTTTTGGGAAAGTACCTTCTTTGGAAAACTTGTATAAGATTAGTAAGTTTTCAACCTATAATAATCAGCTTGGAAGTGGAAAACCTGAAGACTTGAGCTTCCTTTGCTCAGTAATTAACAGCAGCAAAAATTTATGGGTGGATATTGCCAACAACAAGTTTAGTGGGGTGCTCCCTGAATGCATGGGTGGTTTATGCACCACTCTTACAAGGTTTTATGCAGGCTTCAATGAAATATCTGGTGAGATTCCCAAAGAAATCGGGAATTTTTCCAATTTGGAAGCATTGAATCTGGATGGCAACCTACTTTCAGGTGCCATCCCCTCAAATATGGGGAATCTACAAAATTTAGTTATGTTGAGCTTAAGTCAAAACAACCTAGGAGGAACTATCCCATCTTTTTTGGGAAATCTAACCAAGTTGATTGAATTGTATCTTGACGAGAACAACTTTTATGGGCAAATTCCTTCACATTTATCAAACTGCCGATCTCTTATTCTACTTGATCTGTCCAAAAACAATCTTTGTGGTGCCATGCCCCCACAACTTATCGGTCTCTCATCATTAGCGATCATTCTGAACCTGTCTTGTAACCATCTGAGCGGGGTTCTACCCACAAAAGTTGGCAACTTGAAAGCTTTGACCGCGTTGGATATCTCAAATAATTTGTTGGTAGGTGAAATCCCAAGTAGCTTAGGTGATTGCATTGCATTGACATCGCTAAGGATGGGGGGTAACTTCTTCCATGGGTCCATTCCTCAATCGTTCAGATGGTTAGGAGGTATAGAAGAACTAGATCTTTCACGAAACAATTTATCGGGCCAAATTCCGGCATTCCTAGCTATATTTCATTCCTTGAAACTTCTGAATTTATCGCATAATAAGTTTGAAGGCATGCTACCATGTGAAAGAGTCTTTAAGAATGCTAAAAGTACTTATGTTATTGGGAACAATGAGCTCTGCGGCGGATTGCCAGAATTTCACCTCCCCATATGCATCTCCAAAAGCTCCAAGAGTAGAAAGATCCATATGGTGATATTGTCCACTTCTGTTATATCCGGAGTTCTTGGGCTAGCTTTAATTCTAGCTTTTATATATCTTTGCTGGTTGAAGAAGAAAGTAAATAAACAAGTTTCAAGTTCAATGGATGATTTACGACCGAACTTATCTTACGGAACACTTTTAAAAGCCACCGATGGTTTTTCTCCAACAAATTTGATCGGTGTTGGAAGCTTTGGTTCTGTTTACAAGGGAATACCTGGGGAAAATCAAACTGCCATTGCGGTAAAGGTGCTTCATTTAGCCCATCCTGGTGCTCTGAAGAGCTTCGTAGTCGAGTGCAATGCATTCAAAAACATGAAACATCGAAATCTTTTGAAGATACTGTCAATTTGCTCGAGTAGTGATTACCAAGGAAGTGATTTTAAGGCCTTGGTTTATGAATTCATGGATAATGGAAGCTTGGAACAGTGGCTACACCCCAACATATCACCATCTCATGGGAATGAGCTTCCGAAAAGGTTGAATTTTGTTCAGAGGATAAATATTGCTATTGGTGTTGCTTTTGCACTAGATTATCTTCATCAACAGTGCCATATCCCAATCATTCATTGTGATTTGAAACCAAGCAATATCCTTCTAGATGCTGAGATGGTCGCATATGTTGGCGACTTTGGGCTAGCAAAATTCCTTGTTGGATCATCCCTCGATTCTGTAGGCAATCAAATGAGCTCAATGGGTTTAAGAGGGACAATTGGTTATGTTCCACCAGGTTCTCTCTCTCTCTCTCTGTTGATGTGTCTTCTTGTGTGAAGTTCCCTCCCTCGCTAAAACCAAGAAATTTTATTAACCTAAAAGTTGTTGATGTGTCTTCTTGCGGGAAGTTTGGTAGGTAATGATTACTCTTATAATCTTATGCACGATTGATTTTGACCTGACGATGTGCACTCCAATTTGAACTGCAATATGATCTAAATGTGTGCAGAATATGCAAGGGGATGTGAGGTTTCAAGAGAAGGTGATGTGTATAGTTACAGCATTCTCTTGTTGGAGATGTTCACAGGGTTGAGTCCCACTGATGACACCTTTAGAGATAATTTGACTCTTCACAGTTATGTCGCAAGAGCTTTACCTGAACTAGTGCTCCAAATTACGGACAACATCCTACTTCAAGAAAGAGAGAGCCATTTAGGCCCATATAGTCCTCTGCGTTGGCTTTCCAAAAGCGATGGCATATTTCAAGAGTGTTTGCTTATGGTGTATAATATTGGAGTTGCTTGTTCCTACGAAGTGCCCCGAACACGGATGAGCATCAGTGGAGTTGCAAATAAGCTACATCAAATTAGAGAGAAACTCTTTGCCTTGGGTTTACATAGACAAGGTGCACCACGAACAACTTATATTCAGCTGTTATACATTTAGTGTTGAATACGCAAATGGAAGTGGACAGGTGAAATCTATAACAAAGAACTAATCATTCTTTTTTGTTTAAGATGATAGTTGATCATTATTCCCCTTTCTGTAGCTATACATATTTAAACTTGCACAAAGGCCTATGGTGCGCACGCATTCTTGAGTTCCGTTGGTTTACTTAAAACTCTGTTTTGCTGTCATAGTATTTTAAATTGAATCCAAAATAAATTACCTTGCTTCTTTTTTTCGTTTCATTTGTATGATGCTCTTTAAGATGAATCGAAACCAATTAGCTATTCAAAATCTTAATTGATGGAAAGCTTGGTTTTTGCAGACTAACTAGGAATGGCTCGGCGTTGCTTTGATTCGAAATAGTCCAATGCCAGGAATTGATCTCTGCCCCCTAAAGCTATGTTCAGTCAGATGTAGGCAATAGTGTTGGCCCGGTGGGTTTAGTAAGGATGTATGGCTTTCGGATTCAGCATTCTAGCATATGGTAATTTGAGGATACCTATCCTGTTTGATGTGTGTAACAGGAATTACTCGAGAATGCTTTAGTAAAATCATGTAACTTTTGTGTGTTGGAGTTTTCTTCGGCTGTAAGTGCAAATTCTTCAGCACTGTTATTTCTGATGTTTACTACTGCTGGTACTTTTATTCCCGCATTTAAGTAAAGTTGCCAAATCACCTAATCACGTAGGCTTAAAACTTAATATAGATATATTGATAGTTACTCTTTTTATATGGGGATTCGTTAATCACATGGATAAGCAACTTTCAAGGATAGAAATTACTAACTACATCGAGAAATTACTAGTCGCCAGTATGCTCAGACTTACTTCGCTAACTAAAAAGTGACCATTAGCGCAGAGATATTACTAAATATAATAGTTTAAAAGTAAAGTTTCTTTTCTTCATGACAAAATCAGTAGTCATTAGACAAACCCACTTTCCTTGGTGAAAAGTTGTGTTGTTAAAAGATTGACTTTGTATAATTCCGTTTTGCCAGAACAACACTTTGAGTTCACCACTTGAGAATTATGACTTACCTAATTTTCACGTGAAAGTTATTAAAGATGTGGAGAAATTATCAATTATTAATAGGCCGAAAGTTAATTTTCCTCTTAAAAAGTTACTATTCGGGTTGAAATAAATCTAGTTATTAATAGATATATACATGCCTCACGATGTTGTCTCTAACTGATGAGCAGGTTCATCGGTCAACTATGAAATGATTTTGACTGATTAAGCTATTGTGAGTCATGACAATGACCAGCTAAGGAATCGCGGTTGATCATCAGTCTTCGGTTTATTTTCCAAAGTGGAAGACTTCAGAAATTTGCGGGCTTTGCTTGACTTCAAGTCAAAATCTGGAAAGGCGTCTAGATGGATCCACCGTCCATCCCCTTAATACACGCACTAGGATAAACACAATGTCAGAAACTCGTGCTATTTACGCCAACATCTTGACTAATCAAGTTTCCAGCATTCAAAAATGCACAAGCATGGCTGGAGACAAAACTGAGCTGCCAATAGGAACTTCACATCTGCCTTATCATAGCATTCTTGTGGCTTCACCTGTCTTCCATATCTTCCTTCGCCTTTCCGAGTCTTGTTTCTCTTCATCCCAGTGGACACGTTCTTTCGGAGCAGCTTTTTCCCCCCTTCAGCGCGCAATTATCCTGAAAGAAAATGAAACGAACCACAAAAGCAAAGAACGGCTGAACTATATATTAATCAGGTAAGAGGAATATTAAGATGGAAGGTTTAACTGAAATAATGTGTTATTTCCATTGTAGAAAGCCTGCACTCTTGTGGAAAAGGGCTGCGATGCGATGATCGAAAAGTCGTTCATCCTACAGGAGAGCAGCATCTTTTAATTTGGATGCACTTGCAAATTTCGAGCGAAGCTCGCGGGGGTCTTATCCTCAAGCTTAATAACATGTTGGCGTAATACTCTTTACCTGACATTTTATTGCATATCATTTTCGCCCTTTATTTTACGTCATTATTATCATATCTTTATTTATCATGATAATATGTCATTTTATTTTACATCATTATTATCATATCTTTGTTTATCGTGATATTATGTCATTTACATGGTCAATGAGTGCAATTCTGTGAACTAGCAACATATGGTCACATAGATAGATGTACATATGATTTCTAAAATGAGCAAAGATTGCATGGGCAAATATTTTCATAAAGAGATATCGGTACCAAAATTGGGCATTAGGCATCTCCAACATAATCAAGTCCTCGAGTCTGAATCTTTAATTTGTAGAAATATAACAAATGTTCCAAGTTTTGCTTGGCCACTAACCGGCCTCTAATAGGTTAGTGGAGGACCTATTAAGTATGAATAGATTTCCATTGTGATAAGTAGGGTTTGAGAAAACCCCAATCAAATATTAGCGCCGCCTCATTAGAGGAATGGTCCCTGATAGCTTGTGAATTCGTTAATGACCTCCAGGGTATATCCACCTCGAGAGGATCTTATTGTTTACTTACTGTTCACGTTATGTTCACTCATTGACCAGATCTTACTGTTCACTCATGCTCAATCACTATTCAATCTTGATCGGATCTCACTGTCCACTCATTGACCGGATCACCATTCAATCACTTGACCAGTATTTACTACTCACGTCGACCGTATTTATTTAGCCAAAAGGCAGAGGAGTAAGAGTCTATAACTGTGAAGTCATACGAATACATAAAAGTCTTAGAGTGAAAATGTAAGTCAACAATCACACCTAAAAGTAGCTAATGGTTTTTCTTCAGTGAATTTAATCGATATTGGAAGCTTTGGTTGTGTGTACAAGGGACACTCAAGGACAATGGA
Source organism: Eucalyptus camaldulensis (assembly GCA_019915185.1). Classification (NCBI taxonomy): domain Eukaryota; kingdom Viridiplantae; phylum Streptophyta; class Magnoliopsida; order Myrtales; family Myrtaceae; genus Eucalyptus; species Eucalyptus camaldulensis. The sequence continues at coordinate 1,868,316 of JAHSVA010000014.1, forward strand.
GCTACCATTACCATAAAGGTGATTCATTTAGTCCATTGTCGCGCTCTGAAGTGATTCATAGTCGAGTATGAGACATTAAAGAATCAAACATTGAAATCTATTGAAGATATTGATTGCTCAAGTACTAATTATGAAGAAAATGATTTTAAGGCCTTAGTTAATGAATTCATGAGCCATGGAAGCTTGGAGCAGTGGCTTTACCTAAATGCAACATTATCTCATGGGAATGAGATTTCGAAAATGTTAAATTTCATGGGTAAATATTGCTATTGGCATTGCTTCCAAGTGGATTATCTTCAGCTTCAATGCCGCATTCTCTTCATTAATTGTAATTTAAAGTAAAGCAATGTCCTCTTAGATGCTAAGATGGTTGTACATGTGACAACTTTGGATTTTGTGAAATGCCTTCTTAGATCATCCCTTAGTATCATAGCTCAGAGTGTTTTTATGTTGGATCTATCTCTTACTTTCAATTTTTTACTTTTTCCTCGACCTTTGGATAATCTTATCTAGATAATTACATTCCTCCATTTTGGGAAATTTTAAGGAAAAAAGGACCTTTTTTATTGGATGGGTATGAATAGGAATGAGCATGGACCAAGTTGAGGCGACCCACCATCTGCCCTATGGACCGACTCACACATTGTTGGTCCCAAAGCTTTAAGATTTTGGACCAACTCTGTTAAGCTTGGAGCTGAGGATTGGACCAATTTGTGGGTCCAGTCCGGTTCCAGGATCAACTTGGGACCAATCGCGTTTATGTACAAGCTGTTCAGTTACTTTTCTGCCCCAAGTCCCTGCGTCTTACTCATATCCATTCAACTGATTTTTGAACTGGCAGTGACGGTGGTGGTTGTGCTTGTTTAGATTGGCCGAGACTCATCTGAATGATTGTATTATAAATTTGAGGTATGCAGTGTCTATGGCTTGCGTATGATTAATCAAACTATCGTCCTCATTTTCTTTTGTTAATGTAGGACGAAAAGGAGAAGAAAATCCAGGAATTAACGGCCGAGCTGTAAAACAAGAAAAGGTTGTGTGCAGCATACCAAGAGCAGCTAACTGCATTTGTGAAAATCGTCGAGGAGGACAACGATCAGCTCTCGAAGAAAGTTCGGTCTGTGGTGGACAACATTAGAAAATATGAACCTGTGTACCCGGGCGTTATGAGGAGAAGTTAGCCTCGGCGAATAGGTATATCCCCATACCTTTGTACCGTGTCCTCTATTTCCTAGCGCGCTCTGTGTCTTGCTATTTGCCGTCTCCTCAGTTGCATCGTTCTTCATTGCCTATTAGTTTTTTAGGATGCGTGATGGCGCTTTTGTTAGGAAACAGAATTGATGCCTTCTCATCTCCTTTCTTTTCCTCCTTTCAATAAGTGCAGATGAATGCAGAAGATGGCACGAGGAGAGCGACATGAGTTGGAAATATACGTTGTTACATGTGCAATTCGAGGGCTTCTACAGGAGGGTTGATGGTTAATGATCGCGAAGTAATCAAAAAGAGATGATTTAGCCTGGAAGTACGAGTAAATTGATCATCGGAGGATTGCACAGCTGTCGGCAGTGGTTATACTACATGCTTTATCTAGTGATGAGAGAGCACTCATGTTGTGCTTTTGATGGAAACACGGCGATCGGAGCCGACGGAAGCCCGGTCGGTATGACTTCTCTAGACTTGATGGCCATGTGATTAATGGTCAAGAGGCATATTACTGTTCGATATGTTCGGAGGGGAAAAAATAGCAAGTTTAAAGCCGTAGTTAAATTATATAAAAGTGATCTTCTTCTTCTTTTTTTCTAAGAGTAGTTTTCGATATGTCTATCTCGATCCGTACTGAGAATGTGGATGTTTAATTATCGGATTTGATGGAATTTTTCTTAATAGGGCTAACAATTAGAGTGTGCATACTTATAAACGTCGACATCACAAATTAATATTTTGCTTTTGAAATTGACATTTTCATGATGTTTTAGAAATGCCGTGAATAAAATTAAGCTTCTATTGAAGAATAATTTAAGGACTAGTTTTGTAACTAAAATAGAGTATAAAGGACTAAAATGGAACATAGTATAACCTTTTTGTTAGAAATTTGTACATGTAGGCATCAAATATCAATTCACTGGTGCTGACTAAATATATCCCATCCATATTTAGATTGAAAATCGAATTTTGTCTATGAATTGTCGTTGAGATAAGTTGGAGGATTGAATTTGTCAGAAATATAGTGCAGGGACCAAAAGTGAATACTAGTATTACTACGAGCACGAGTTTTATAATTTTATGTCCACTGGCTCAAGTAGCTTTCGTGCTTTGGTTTTGACTTTTCTAAGTGAGTAGTGCTTATCTTCTCTTTGAATTTGTAAACTCATGTTGTAAAATGATAATGACTAAATATATTAGGTGCAATGCATGATTTGGTTGAGTGATGTTAAAAGCGTATTTGTTATATAAAAACCAAATCAGACTTTTACTATCCTTTGACGGAATATTTTTTGAAATAGTTTGAGTGACTATTTGCGAATGGTTGAAAAATGCTTTGTGAAATGAATTGTGAAAGGCTATAAGTATTGGTTTATAAACCTGGTTATGAAATGAATTTTGGTTATTAAATTGAATTGATAAAGGATATATCCTTGGTTTATGAAATGCATTTTGATTTATGAAATGGTTTCTAAATTTGATTTATGAATTATTAAAAGATGAGATAGCGGTTTAATGCTCATTGCGTTATGTTTATATGTGGCACCCCTCGACGGCCCCCGATCCGATTAGGGTCGTCACAGTTCGCTTACCATTCACTTTTCCTAATAACATGTCACTCTGATACCATTTCAATTGCAGCGGGTCCATACAACCTAGGGGTTTACATCTTTTAGATCAGTCCCTTGCGCAATTTATATACGAAAGCACATCTAACAATTCCCTTCCCTATATTCAAAAAATGATGCACACCAACTAAACATTTATGAGTAAAAGCCGCACACTTTTATTCACTTAAACCATATGGACATCGTTCATCGGTACATCAAAATGCCATAGTTTTCTATACTATGCTATACTTCAAAAGATGACCGACATCTCTTCCAATAGTCGTATGCTTAAGGTTCATCAACCAGTGTCGGCGTCCAAAAGTTCCCTCCTTTGCTATCCTCCTCCTCGCGGTCATATCCAACCGCTCAATCCATCTACTAATCTGAAATGTTGGTCCTTGAAGGGGTGAGTACAACCACTCAGCAGGTAAATAACCAATAAACCACCCAATGCATCATGCCACACAATCATCACAATCATAGCATCACATGACATTAAAGCATCCATGCACGTCTTACCTTGATATCATGCACATGTCATCATTCCTCATGTACATACATCATCATACAGTCATCACCATCATGTCATACACTTACCATCATCATGTCACATATACCACCATGTCATAAGTGCACATACATCCATGCACTTACCATCATCATGCATCCATGCACTCATCATCATCATATCACATGTACCATCATCATTACCGTGCATCCATGCACATATCATTATCATAACACATGTACCATCATCATTACCGTGCATCCATGCACATATCATCATCATATCATATGTACCATCATCATTACCATGCATCCATGCATATAACATCATCATCATATCACATGTACCATCATCATGATGTAGCTAGTATAAACACCTAGAGGGGGTGAATAGGTGTATAAAATAAACATTGGCAAATATATGCGGAATAAAATAAACTTCGAGTAAAATAAAGGAGTTAAGGAAGAGAATAAGAACACAAGATTTATAGTGGTTCGGCTTAATCCAAGCCTACGTCCACTCTCCCACGCTAACAGCCTTCTTGGCTGGATTCCACTATGCAATCAACAAGAGATTACAACTTTGAGTGTAAACACTTAACAGTAGATCACACTATCTCACTAAGTCATTCTTTTGGTATTTCTCTCACGATCACAAACGTTTAAGCTCTCCAAAGACAAGTGTATGAACAAATATCGCTCGGATTTTGGAATTATAAATTCTACACTCTATCTCTTACTTTCTCATCGGTTCATGATCTTCTTAAATACTCCTCCACTTCCAAACTACCTGTTGGACAATATCCCAGAGAATCGTCTTCCAATATACCCATTGGAAAGCTCTGTATCTAAAAGATTTGGTAGCCGTTGAGTGACAAAGGTAGAATCCCAAATTGATTCCAATCGCCCATACAAACGAAATCTTGGTTTTCATAAGTAAAACTTATTCGTATAGAAAGTTATTGTCTTCAAGATCCAATCGTCAATCAAATAGATTGAGTCAATTAAATCAATCTTGATATGGAATCCAAACCAGATCACTAGCCGTTATATGATTGGGCTTGAGTTACGATTCATCGAATCTGGATGTAAAGTCTGAGAGCAATAGACTTTACAATCTGAGTCTGAGTGCGATAGACTTTGCAATCTGAGTCCGAACATATTCTGCTTTTGAACAGATTTAGCTTTAAGGTCTGTACCTAATTCAGCTTCAGCATAGAGTCTGTCTTTTTGGTTCTTCATTCACGTTCAGTCTGGAATTTGTCAGAATGAGCAGACTTCTGATGTAGAACAGACTTTGACACTAAAGTCTGGCAGTCTTCAGACTTTGACATGGAAGTCTGGAAATCTTCATAATATACTTTGGACATATGTTACGTTCAGTCTTCTGGCCGTCTTCAGACTTTGACAATATCCTTTACATGTTCTATTATCTGCATGGTCTATTACTTAACCATTAAACATATTAGTAGCATTTGATTTATTTTGTCATCTTCAAAACATCATAAGGGATTTCCCTAACAATCTCCCCCTTTTTGATGATGACAAAACAATATCTGAATATGCAGATTTGTAAACATACTTTTAAAGATATTAATTTAAATCAAAGGATATCAGAAGATAGCAAATAGATTGAGCATAACAATATATAGAAAAATAATCACAGCTCAATATTATGCAATAAATAATATCAACCAATCAACACATATGCATATTCATATCTTCTCCCCCTTTTTGTCATAATCAAAAAGCGATAATAATGGAAAAAAGTATCACGTAGAGAATATAAAATGACACATAATTTCCAAAAAGATCAGCTTTTATAAAACAAGTCGAATATTAAAGATATGCAATATAGCTCACTTCGATCATATATATCAGCAAATATCCAATAAAAATCACAGATGCATCATGAAATTCACGTACACTTTTTGTCATAATAAAATGAGAATATCAGTAAGAGATTTGTTAATGACAAAAGGTAATAAAAGATGCACTAACCGGATTTTTTTTTTGAACAAATTCTGACACATTTACCTTTCATTCCATCCATAATAAGATCACGATCAATTCAAAAAGATTTTTCCAAAATTGATCAAAGCTCCCCCTCAATTCGTTGCCTTTTTTAGATGATCACGATTCTTTTCCTTTTCTTTTGGATTTGATTTCTCCCCCTGTCATCATGACAATATTTTTGAATAGAAACAATTGTTGCTTTTGCACATTGAACATAATATTTTTCCGGTATTTCCTTTATAGCAACAACATCTGCAACGATCACTTGCATTTTGAAATTCGAGGCAAAAATTTATTTTCTTTAATCAAGCTCTTCTAGAATTCAACCTGCATAAACTTAACAAACAATTGTCGCAGGAGATATTTTCTAATTGCACCAAAATTTGTGTAGATTCGCAATTATCATTCCCTTAAAGAATTTCCTGCAATCAACTCATTTCCCTTTTTGGTATCCATCAATTTGGATCCTTCCTTGACGTTAGAGCAAAATATATAATCACCAAATATTCTTTCTTAATTCATCATAACATAGTACTCAAAGAAAGAATATTATGCACAATGATATTTTGAAAAATAAATTATCACTTGATCATAGTATGATAAAAACAGAGAGAATAAAATTCCTTGAGTGTCTAAAAATATCTTGCATCATAAATTAATATCATGTAAAACAGATTTTTACTTGGCAAAATATGATAAAATCTTAGAGTATAAAATCAAACCAAATAAATTCATTTTTCTTTAAGCATGATAACAAAAATGATCACACGTATCAAATTAAATCTTGAATCACAAAAACAAATCATGTTATTCCTTTTTCAATAAAGCAAAATATGATCATTATAAAATCTGAATCAACCAAGGATATATCGAATATCAAGCATAATGAGAAATTAAGAATAAAAAAATATATACATTTATTACCAAACTCTCTTTCTTCTTTCTTCTTTATATCCTGCAAAAACAACTCATCTTTTCTTTGGTACCCATTTTTTCTTGGGTCCATGAGAGTTAGCAGAATATACTGCTTTTATCCAATCTTTCTTAATAGGTGTCCAGACTTTAGGACAATCTTTTTCAAAGTGTTCCGAATCTCCATAATTTAAACACTTGAGGACATTTCGACCAACAGGTTTTACAAACACTTTTTGAAAATGATTTTTATAAAATGTCTTTGGAGGTCTTTGTTTAAGTTTCTCATTGACTTTAGGAAAATCAATTAGAGAATCATTTTCCTTATTGAAACCAAGTCCCGACTTATTATAGTAAAGAACTTGTATAGAGAGGATATGCTCTAATATTTTTGATCCATTTGAAAATTTTGTCGAAATATTTGAAAATTCTTTCTTCAAAGAATCATTTTCTTTGACAAGTAAATCTCGATTTTCTTTTGTTTGTAGAAAATCTTTTTGCAAAATTTCAAAATTTTCTTTTTGAGAAAGATCATGTTGCCTAAGTCGAGAATTCTCCTTTTTAAGTTCGAAAATCCTTTTAAGAGAAGATTTGAGATTTGAACAAAGCTCATTTATATACTTTGAAACTTTGAGAGGAATTTTTGAATTGCTTACCTTGATTTCCTCATCGGATTCTGAGTCTGTGTCCGAGTCAGACTTTGATTCTGAGTCTATGTCTGAGTCAGACTCAGATTCTGAATGTGCCATCAAGCATAGATTTCCTTGCTCGTCATCTTTTTTTATTGTTCTTTTCTGGCCATTATGCTTGTATTTTCTTCTTCCATTGAATTTGCTTCCTTTTCTACTCAACTTTTTGAATTTCTCAATCATAAAAGAGAGTTCTTCGTCGTCCATGTCATTTTCAGAGTCTGTTTCATCAAAAACAGCATTAGATATTAAAGCAATGGACTTCTTACCTTCGGGATCTTCGTCATTAAGTTGTTCCACTTCATAGGATTGAAGAGTGCCAATCAATTCATCAACGGAGAGTGGCATAATCCTTTGAGTCTCCCGGATTGAGGTCTTGACATGATTCCAATCTTTTGAGAGACCTCGCAAAAGTTTGTTGACCTTCATCGGGGTAGAAATTTGCTGACCTTGATATGCTAAACCATTTACAATTTCTATAAAACGGCTGAACATGTCTCCAATTGACTCTCCTTGCTTCATATTGAATGATTCATATTGGCCAAGCAAGAAGTTTACTTTTGTCTTTTTTACACGATCGGTCCCTTCATATGTAACATGAAGTCTATCCCAAACTTCTTTTACTGTTTCACATGAAGAGATTCTATTATATTCAACAGGAGACAATGCACAATATAAAGAATAAATAACTTTTGCATCAAGCACTTCTCTTTTGGACAACTCCGTCCAAGACATAAGAGCGGGGGGTTTGGTTTCTTTGTCTTTGCCATTCTTATTTGATGTAGACGCGGCAATGGGGTTGATTCCTCTTTCCACAACATCCCATTGTAAGAGATCTCTGAATCTTAGGAATGCTTTCATTTTGTTCTTCCATACGTCGTATTCATTTCCATCAAAATATGGTGGCCTTGTGTTGCTTTGTCCCTCCATAAGTCCTGGTGCCAAGATACTAGCCATAAAAGATCTTTAGCTCAAAAGTAAAAACACTTTTATAAACCGAGCACTTGACTCTGATACCAATTGATGTAGCTAGTATAAACACCTAGAGGAGGTGAATAGGTGTATAAAGTAAACCTTGGCAAATATATGCGGAATAAAATAAACTTTGAGTAAAATAAATGAGTTAAGGAAGAGAATAAGAACACAAGATTTATAGTGGTTCGGCTTAATCCAAGCCTACGTCCACTCTCCTACGCTAACAACCTTCTTGGCTAGATTCCATTATGCAATCAACAAGAGATTACAACTTTGAGTGCAAACACTTAGCAGTAGATCACACTATCTCACTAAGTCACTCTTTTGGTATTTCTCTCACGATCACAAACGTTTAAGCTCTCCAAAGACAAGTGTATGAACAAAGATCGCTCGGATTTTGGAATTATAAATTCTACACTCTATCTCTTACTTGCTCATCGGTTCATGATCTTCTTAAATACTCCTCCACTTCCAAACTACCCGTTGGACAGTATCCCAAAGAATCGTCTTCCAATATACCCATTGGAAAGCTTTGTATCTAAAAGATTTGATAGCCGTTGAGTGACAAAGGTAGAATCCCAAATTGATTCCGATCGCCCATACAAACGAAATCTTGGTTTCCATAAGTAAAACTTCTTCGTATAGAAAGTTCTTATCTTCAAGATCCAATCGTCAATCAAATAGATTGAGTCAATTAAATCAATCTTGATGTGGAATCCAAATCAGATCACTAGCCGTTATATGATTAGGCTTAAGTTACGATTCATCGAATCTGGATGTAAAGTCTGAGAGTAATAGACTTTACAATCTGAGTCTGAGTGCGATAGACTTTGCAATCTAAGTCTAAACATATTCTGCTTTTGAACAGATTTAGCTTTAAGGTATGTACCCAGTTCAGCTTCAACATAGAGTCTGTCTTTTTTGTTCTTCATTCACGTTCAGTCTAGAATTTGTCAGAATGAGCAGATTTCTGATGTAGAACAGACTTTGACACTAAAGTCTGGCAGTTTTCAGACTTTGACACAGAAGTCTGGAAATCTTCATAATATACTTTGGATATATGTTACGTTCAGTCTTCTGGCCGTCTTCAGACTTTGACAATATCATTTACATGTTCTAGTATCCGCATGGTCTATTACTTAACCATTAAACATGTTAGTAGCCTTTGATTTATTTTGTCATCTTCAAAATATCATAAGGGATTTCCCTAACATATCATTGCCATGCATATATCATCATCATCATGTCATGCATATATCATCATGCATAATTCAATTTCATTTTCATTTTGAACCGCCATATTTCTCTTTCCCGGGACCAATGTTTGCATCCCACATTCATCACTTGCGCCCAATCCTGGCGTCGTGAGAACCCTCCGGCACAATACCCGCCGGGCATCCAGCACCCCCACGCTCCGGGCATCTCGTACCCCAACTGGCATCATGAGGACCTTCCGGCACAATACCTGCCAGGCAACCGGCCATACCCTTCTAGCCAGGCATTTCGCATCCCAACTAGCATCACGAGGCATCCCTCAGCACAATACCTGCCGAGCTTCCGGAATTATGTATCAACATACCACCAGGCCTCCCCTGGAATTACGTACCGTATACCACCGGGCATCTCAAAACTCCCGAGGAAATCTCTGGGAGTCGCCATGAAAATGGTTTCCCCTACCCTCCAGAATTATGTATTGACATACCACCAAGCCTCCCGTGGAATTACGTACCATATACCACCGGGCATCTCGAAACTCCCAAGGCATCGTCAGCTCACACCTCCGACGGCCTTCTCATTTATCTCAATTCTCATCTTCAATTATAGTTCAATTTTAACATGGCACGTGATGTGATGTGATGGCAATCAAGATCATATTCATCACTGAATTCATACATGCAACTCAAATCATTATCATTCATGCAGCAAGACACTATCATCCAATCAATACAATTCATGGAGTCCATGCAATTTAAAATGGTCCATATTTCATGCCTTTTACAAAATTCCAGCATATACCATTTTTAGAAAATATTTAAATTAAGTATCCATATGCTTCTCAAAAATCATGAAATCAAGACATGTGATAAACAAGTCAATAAGATAGTAATTTCATGAAAAACACATGCCCAATAGAGTTCCACACAAGATGATATAATCCACACGATTTCAGCATGCAAATTCGGATAGAAACAGAATGCACAGTTTCCGAAATAATTCGATTAAAATACCCGAACGACCTCCGAAAATTATAAAATTTTACCAGGTTATAGCTAAGACATTAAAGTATATTTTTCATGAAGACTTCTAGGCCAGATTCGTTCTAGATAATTTTCCATAGTCATACGAAGATCCTGGTTCTCGCACCAAAACGTCCAGTGTAGTCATCTTCGAAATACCAAGTTTTCACCCCTTTATTATTCTTATTTTCCTCTGAAATTTGGATATTTTTTACTTAAAGAGGTACACTACAACTTTCATTAAGGGATCTAAGTCAAATTTCCAAAGAATAGTCACCATATGGGTCCATGAAGTCTCGGGTGTCCAGTACCGTGTCTCCAGATCTACTGTTTTCAAGAGTAAGTTGATTTACTAGGCTACACTTGTTCATTTTACTTTAAATTCGAGTATGTTAAACTTTAGGATGTTCTCTACAAGTTTCATGAAAAAGTCGAAGAGATATTCTTGATAAAAATCTACATGCAACCACAAATCTACCGAAAGGTCAGCGAAATCGTTCCAGATCTAGTGTCTTCGTAGGATGAGGGTTTGACCCCTTAAATCTCCATCATTTTGTCTCAAATTTTAGTATGTTTTATTTTAATATGTTGGCTACAACTTTTATGAAGGAATAAAGGTCAAAATCTAACTCAAAACATGCATGCAAGCCTTCACAAGATTCTGGGTCAGGCGGATCTCACGAAATCAGCAAGCAAAATCAAGAACAAATCACACTCTAGCTTCGGTTTTTGCCTTCCCTATGATCCGAAACCTACCACCAACAAATCACACATGCAAGGCACACATGCAAGGGTGGAAATCAGTCGCAACTTGCCTTTGTTCAAAGGAAAACACAGCAAGAACGACGGCGGGACTAGGCGGGCTCAACGGCGGGGCATGGCGGCGACGAACCTCCTCCTTCCTTTCTCTCTTCCTCTCTTCCTCTCTTTCTCTCTTCTCTCTCGGCACCTAGACCGACCACTCCCTCTCTCTCTTTCCTTTTGGATGCTTATATAATTGCATGCACCCTCATTTTGCACGGAGGACACTTGTCCCTAAGAAGGAGACAAGTGTCTCCTTTGTTGAAGACACTTGGAGGCCATGCGGCTCCTCCTTCTCCCCCTCCATGCGTCAACATGGGCCGGGCTTATGGCCCACTTTAGGCCCATCTCACTTGGGCCTAAAGTCCAAACTTAAATGACCCAAGTTTATTTTTAATAATACATTTTAATCCTCATTTAAATAAATACCTAATTGCATAATAAAATGGCGGGATAAGTACACTAATGGTGCCATAAGTTGTGTACGGCGCTCACTTTGGTGCCAAAAGTTTCCGTCGGATCATTTAAGTGCCAAAAAATTTGAAAAACGCTCACTTTGGTGCCAACGCCGATGAAATTGGCCGGAAATTCGATGTGGGCTTTTTTTATTAATTTCTTATATCGATGTGGCTCGCCGGAGAGTCTAGTCAGCAAGTAAACCACCAAACGACGTCGTTTGGCACCCCAAGTCGAAACCCTAATCCCCAAATTGAGAGAGAGAGAGAGAGAGAGAGAGAGAGAGAGAGAGAGAGAGGCCATGGCGGCGGCGTTGTCTTCTTCCCTAAAGAACAACACTAGCACAAAGAGAGAAGCCATGGCAGCATCATCTTCTTTTCCGAAGAACAACACCAGCAGAGAGAGAGAAGCCATGGTGATGTCGTCTTCTTCCCCGAAGAACAACGCCAACAGAGAGAGAGAAGCCATGGCGGCGGCGTCTTCTTCCTCAAAGAACAATACCAGCATCAGCCATTCTTTGAACAAAGCCCAATCTACAATCTCCATCTACGCCCTTCTTGTTTCCCTCACACTCCTCGTCTTCTCTCTCTCTCTGCACCTTCAATCCCCCTTCTTCCTCCTCCTCCTCTGCCCTCGCCTCCTATTTTCCCATCACTTCTTGGCTAAGCGATGGTGGCCGAGCACGGTGGCCAAGCGATGGTGGCCGAGCGACGGTAGCCGAGCACAGTGGCCGAGCGACGATGGCTGAGCACAGTGGCCGAGCGACGGTGGCTGAGCACGGTGGCCAAGCGATGGTGGCTGAGCAAGCTTGGTCGGCGAGGATGAACAAAAAAAAAACCCTAATTTCAATCACAAATGAGCAATACGGCGCCATTTTTCCTAAGCCATCCACATAGGATGGCAAAACGACGTCATTTTCTTAAGTAGGACAGAAAACGACGTCGTTTAAAGGGTTTATCGAATTTTTTTTTTTAATATAAAGCCACGTAATCATTTTTGCTGGAATTTCTCACCGGTAGCACCAAAGTGATCGTTTTTTCTCTGATTTGACACTTAAGTGATCCGGCGGAAACTTTTGGCACCAAAGTGAGCGCCGTACACAACTTATGGCACCATTAGTGTACTTATCCCGATCGGCCAAAAGACTTTGTGACATTAATCCATAAAATCAAATCGATAAAGTGCATAGTCAAGAACAAAGTCTTCTTTATCAAATTGTCCTATAGCACCAACCTTGATCATCCATTAACATTTTCTACTTAAATAAATACCTAACTTGCAAAAATAATAAGGACATTAAACTTGTAGTCACAAATCCATAAATTCCAATTTATGATGCACATGGCCAATGATAGAATTTTCTTTCCTCTCACATAATTATCCATTAAAAGCTTGGCCATAAATCTTATTGCAAATTATGGATTAAATGGCCATAACTTGATGATACTTCCATCACCTATTCATAGACTTTAATGTAACTAGAGGTCATTATGAATTTTGGGATGCCACATTATAACCTATCAATGTCCATGACTTGTGCTGCTCACCAGACTCTGCTACTGTTAACTATGTCTATCATTGTTGATTATAAATCAATGTATGTTCGTTTCAGTACCTTGGAGATGAACATGTGTGACATCGTTGATTTGAACTCCTATCTAAACTGCGAGGAATAGGCTAAGGATCGGTATGCCAGTAATGAGAATAGGCGATGACTCAATCCTAGGGATTGTTCAAGAGTCGACTAGCTAATTAGGGGCAAGGCGATTCAGGATTAGGATTGCGATGGACTGAAGTGGTCGATCATAAGAAAGACCATTTGACCATAAGGATCACTATTGACAATCTCATGCTGTCATAAGTAGATTAATGGACGGGTATAGATTAATTCAACTTGAGTATATACCAGTCACGGGTGACGCTGCATAGTCAATGTACCATTCGTGAATGACTCTAATCCGATTCTGAATGACCATGAGTCCAGGGCAAGTTGATCGATCCTGATGTAGCTAGTATAAACACCTAGAGGGGGGTGAATAGGTGTAAAAACAATTTCTCGAGATACGGAAGCAATATTAGGCAACCGATAGAAAGGAAATACTCTTTTGCTTAACCAAAATGAATTACGACCAAAGTAAAGTAAAGAGTAGGGAAGAGAAGATTAAACACAAGGTTTATAGTGGTTCGGTTTATCACAAGCCTACGTCCACTCTTCCGCACTGACAGCTTATCGGCTGGATTCCACTATGAACAAAAGAGATGTTACAGCATAGCTTTTCCTTGATTCCACAGTGTAGATGTTCTATCACACTTCCTCAAGATTTCTCACAAATATAAACTCTCTTTTGCGTACAAGTTTGTTTTGCTCAAATGAATTGACTAAATAACAATGAGCTTCAGACTTTGGAATTCTTCTATCGCGCACTTCTCGAACAACTTAGAACGTCTTCCTTATATACTCCTTTACGCCATTATACCCGTTGGCACTTACCAAAGGAATTCCTCCAATCTACCCGTTGGACAGAATCAATTAGGAAGATCACTCGAGCTATTAAAGGAACATGACGATAGCCCATCAATCATGTTCGCCCATACAATCAGGATCTCAGTTTCCATAAGTAGAACCTTCCACGAATATTTCGCCAATCAACGGATCCTTAATCTTCGAATCAATCTCGATCAATCAAAAGGATTCCGTTATGTCATATCCAGTCAAGAGATCTTCTCCAGTCGATAAGGTCATATCCTTAATAAAACATTCAGTTTTGGATAGCCTTTCTTAAACGGATTAGAACTGTCAATGACGATAGACTTTGAATCTTGAGTCTGGGTGTCCGGAGGTCTTCAAACTTTAAATAGCAGAGTCTGCAAACCTTCAGACTAGACTGATGGAAACGTTTTGTCAGCTTCAAAATATTTCAAGAAGATTTCTCCAACAGATCCTACTTGATTACATGACAATTAAGGGTCATTCATGGATCAACCGGACTTGAATACAGGTCATGTGTAAAATCCTGAGCAGGCGTTGAACTTAGTTTGAGTCTGGCCCACGAGCTCTACCAATGCTGCCCAAATTCGCATAGATCGCCTTTAGGCTGTTTCCGATTGGAACTTAGCCACAAACCCCGGTCTAATTTCGAGTATCGATTGTAGATGTTATGAAGACATTCTTATTCAATTGAAATGATATTAGTGAGTTTGTTAGTGCATTAATTAGAGAAATGTGCTAATTTAAGGATATAAACTTTAGTAGCCTTAAAGGTAAGACCAATTTAGCTTCTTGAAATTAAATTGAGTGAGACCAAAATTAAGTGGCCCTTCTAGAAAAGTATTGGTGCCACTTTAGAGAGAACAAGGAGGAGGAACCAAGTTTGTTTATGCAACTAGGCTAGTTCTAGTGTAACTAGGTACATTATTGGCCAAGTATGCTTGAAAGACAAGCTTGGGTAATGAGTAGTGGAAATTCACTCTTGCCTAGTAAGTTTTGGGGTCATCATAAACTTAGGACAACAATTTAGCATGCAATAAATGCTTGAGTGACATTTTATTTCTCCTCAATTATCTTCCTCTCCAAGCTCTTTTTTCTTTCTCTCACTTTTCTCTCACTTCTCTCTCTCTCTCTCTCTCTCTCTCTCTCTCTCTCTCTCTCTCTCTCTCTCTCTCTCGTCGTGCCACTCACCGTTGCTACCACTGCCATTGCTGCCGCCACCATTACCATTGCAGCCGTCACTGGCCTCGTGCTGTCTCGTCGCCCCCTTGCTATCCACCAACCAGCACTATCGACCGCCCTCACTCGTGTCTCGATTGTTTGTAAGTAAATTTCCTAAACATCAGTTAGGCCATTACGTTACGTAACTCAAATTTAGTTTTAGTTTCGGTGTTCTTAAAGCCATCCTAGGTAGAGAAGCATCATGTGTTAATTTTATATGATTTGTTCATGATATGCTTGGACTATAAAGTTCGAGAATAAGTGAGAAATGATTATGTGGTTGTCGAGGTTGTCCTGATTGTTGTTGTTAGTAGGAATGGACCATTTATGTGTATGTTATTGCTCGGCCTAGGGAAATTACCACGATGGTTGTATGTGGTCCGTTGATTAGCAATACCCGGGTCTAATTTGTTATGTTTGGTTGGTAACTAAGCTTGGACATTATGTGTTGTGGCTATTGTTTGATGTGTCCTCATTATGTGATGCTATTATGATTGATTGTGGAGATTGTTATTGATTTATGGATGTGGTCTTCGCATATAGATGTCCATAAGTCATGGTCAATGCTTGAAACCACACCAAGCCACCGAAGTTAGAATTTCGTAGGTTCTTGGACATGCATGGAAGCACGTCAGGCTAAGTCTCTCTCCTGGTTCAGTGATATAGGATGCGTTTGATAACGTTTCTATTCAAAATTTGTTCTAGGAAATAGAAATAGAAAAAACTATATATGTTCCAGGGAACAATTTTTTAACAGAAGAACACGTTTAGTAACTGTACAAAATTTCTATTCCTGAAATAGAAAAAGAACGAAAACACGTTTGGTAAACTTGTATAATTTTTTTGTTTCTTTTAACTTTTTAATATTTTATTTTATTTTTCCTTTTTTTCCTTTTTATTTTTCTTTTTCTCTTTGGCCGATCGTCGGCGAGCTCGCCGGAGGCCAACTTGGCCCCGACGAGGCTCGGCCTCGCTCAGGTGGCATGAGGTCGGCCTCATGCTAGCTAGGGAGGCTGAGCCTCGCCGTGGAAATGCGAGGCTCGGCCTTGCCTAGGCTGGGCAAGGCCGACGTTGCCCAGATCTCGCCCAGCCACCAGCCAGGCTCGACCTCGCCAGGCCACTGCCAAGTGACGCCGTCCTAGAGGTGGCCCGACGAGGACGGTCCTCGCTACGGGCTGGCAACGCTCTGGCGAGGTCGCCGGCCCTCAACGGCCGATAGCTAGCTATGGCTGAGGCCGGCAACCGTGAAATAGCTAGTACGAGTACCTAGAGGGGGGGTGAATAGGTATACAAAAAATTTCTCGAAGCTTGCACGATATTTAAACAGTTAGAGGATTTGCAACAGTTAAAAATTCAATCGCAAGACTGAGTAAGGGAAAGAGAGAATTGAACACTCGGTTTATAGTGGTTCGGCTTGATTCAAGCCTACGTCCACTCTTCTGCACTGACAGCCGATTGGCTGGATTCCACTATGATCAAAGAGTTGTTACAGTGTTGATCTTCCTTGATTTCTAGGTGTAGATGATCTACCACACTCACTCAAGGCGTCACCAAGTATAAACACTCTCTGTATACAATTTCGCTCAGTCTCAACTAACAATCAAGGATCTTCAGACTCTGGAATTTTTCTATCGATCACACACTTAAAACAACTAGACATCTTCCTTTTATACTCCTTCATGCCATCATAGCCGTTGGCACTTACCAAAGGAATTCCTCCAATCTACCCGTTGGACGGAATCAATCAAGAAGATCATCCGAGCTATTTAAGGAATCTGATGATAGCCCATCAATCCTGTTCGCCCATACAATCAGGATCTCGGTTTCCAAGAATAGAATATTCCAAGATTATTTCGTCGACCATCGGATCTTCAATCGATCTTAGATAAGAATTAAAAAATCCGAAACGATTATCCAACCAAAGAATCTATTCCAGAGGATAGGATCGAATCCTCAACCATAAACCTCGGCTTTGGATTTCCTTCGTCACTGGATTAGAAAGACTATCAGTGAGAATAGACTTAAGTCTTGAGTCCTGAGTCTTAAGTCTTGAGTCCTGAGTCTTAAGTCTTGAGTCTTAAGTCTTAAGTCTTAAGTCTTAAGTCTTAAGTCTTAAGTCTTGGGTCTTGAGTCTTGGGAGTACAAAGTCTTCAGACTTTAAACTGACGGTCTCCGAACATTCAGACTTTAGACTGAAAGAAATGTTTTGTCAGCTTCAAAATATTCTGGAAAGATTTCTCCAACAATCTCCCCCTTTTTGATGGTGACAAAACTTTCTTGAAGATTTGAACAACTTTGACCTGCAAAACATTTCTCAAGCAATATGGCTAACTCATAAAGATTAATAAAACAACCAGACTCCGCATCCACAGAAAATTGGTTAGTCTTTCATGAGAAACACCATATAACAACACTTGAATAAATGCAACCAGTCAAGCATCATAATCCACAGTCAAATTCACACCCAAGTTCAAGTTCTCAAGACTTAAAAATAAACATAACCACAAAGGTCAAAGTTTTAAAAAATGAAATGAAAGTTCAAATTGGTTCTCCCCATTTTTGTCAGCATTGAAAAGGGTGAGAAAGGAGTCATGTCTGCTTGGGAATGCGCACGATCTGGAAATCCCCAATGGACTGGACTACTCCTTCGAGCTTATTCAGGTCTTCTCGCAGATGAGCTACCTCTTCTCCCTTGGCATTGGCTTGAAGTTGCAGAGTGAGGTCTTTGAATTTATCCTCCAGAGAGACTGAAGATGCTTGTCCAGCATGCTTCAAAGCTTGGATTTCACAGTCCAGAATATATATCTGGTTACGCATTTCCAGAAGAATATTCATGATACTACGAAGATCTGCAGAATCATCCGTCTGTGTACTGGCATTGGCTTTCTCAGATGGGGTGTATGCAGACGATGGCGCTTCTGTATGGTCTGGCAGATTTGGAATCGACGTATCACCTTCTTCAGGCAATTGAGAGACCTGAACTTCTTCTGGGTCTTCTGGAGATTGTCTTAGATCTTCAGCAGCATGAGGTGTAGACCTCTCTTGCTCGCTAACTCCCCCTGTCTCTAGGACATCGAAAGGGGAAGAGTGATGATCATGCTCTTGATTTCCCTTTTCTCCAGATTTATCAGCAGACTGTTCTTTTTCTTCTTCTCCTTCTTCTTCAACTTCTTTCTCCTTCTCTCTCTGTTCTTCTTCTTCTTCTCTGCTCTGCTGAAGTTCTGTCGGATAAGACACAGAACGTCTTGTTCTTGTCAGTGCTGGGATAGTGGGATCTTCATCATCTTCATCTTCATCTTCATCCTCCAGGATAAGAGTTCTTTTCCTCTTTTTCGATGAGGCACCAATGGCCTCCTTTCCTTTCCTTTTTGAAGCAGACTGGACTGGAGATTTCACTTTGAATTTCTCCATTGCCTTGGAGAGTTCTTGCAGACGCATCTTCATTAACATTTTCAACCCTACCACCATCTTATCACACGGTCGAACACAAAAAGTATGTGGCAGTTCAATATTCAGATGTCTGAAGATCTTGGTCACCAGACCAGGATAAGGCAATTGTCCTTTGTCTTTTGACACTGCTCTATGCATATGGAAAAGAATAGTGTGCGGGAGAGAAAACTTCCGTCCTGAGTTGATCGCATACATCAACTTTGCTTCTGAAAGAGACACAGAAGTCTTTGATGTAGACTTCGGTCTGAGACAGTTGATCACAATCTTATGAAGCACAATGTTGATGGCATTCATCCTGGAATAGATAATTTTCTTATCTACGTCCCTATCTTTGACAAGATTCAGAGTAGTAAGAGCAGGTGAGACTTTGATTGGGAGATAGCGTCCCCGTTCAACTCCAACTATGTCCGCCAACATATTCACATCTACCACATAGACTTGGTCTCGAACACTGAATGAAATTCTATTCGCATCCAAAAAGCTAAGATTTGAATAGAAATAAGCGGTCAGTTGATCATACCCGTCTGTAGAGTCAGAGCAAAAAGTCTCAAGTTGAAGCAAATTCAACTTCTCTCTTAAGTTCAAGTTGATGGAATCCAGGAAGTCAAAATCGACACTTTTAGGGTTGATTACCCCTCTTTTCAACAGCCTGAAATACACTTTTTCCTGATCCTTGGATTTAAACAAATCCATCCGATTTCCTTTCACCTTTGCTGCCACACCCATTCTAGGTTTAAATTCAAGGAACATTTTGTCATCATCGTTCCCGTCAATCAGATTTTGTCCTGGCATACGAGGATCACTTGGAATGTTCGCAAGAGCCTCCTCTGCTCTTCCTTTCGGAGCAATTCCCAATTCTTCCATTTTCCGCAGAAAAAGATACTCATTTCCATAATTTTTGTCCTTAAGGAAGTCATCTATATATTTTAATGAAGAACCAGAGGTTTTCAACGCACGATAAAGCTTATAGATAAAGGAGGGTCTTTGGACTCTTACTGGGTCGGCATCCTCGATTATCTCTTCTTCCAGATTTTGACTTGCACCTTGTGGGGCAGGAGATGCTGAATGACGTGGAGGAGAGCGAATCGGACTTTGTCGCTGACTTGGTAAGTCTTCTTCCTCAGTAAGATCGAAGTGAGTCGGTCCCTTCTCCATTCTCTGTGGTCCCCTGTTTGCGATTCTTGATGATTTCCTCGAAGACGACATCTTTCTTTGTCTATTGGAGGATTCCTTCACTTGCTTTTCCCAAGAAAAATGACCACTTTCTCGACGATGAACAAAGAGTAGAAACAGTATCGGGAGGAGAGTGCCTTTTAGGGTTTTGAAAATTGGGGGTAGAATGACTGTATATTTATATATGTACCTTGGATTTGAAAAGAGAAGTTTAATCGGTACAAGGAAAGTGTACGAACACTTCTTTTCAAAATCAATAACTGCCAAAATTAACTTTCTTTAAAAAAGACAAGTTTTCAAATTTCACACGAATTATATCTGAATATAAAAACGTACCTTTTCGAGATAAGATAAACGAGAATTCGTACCTTTTAGATAAAATAGCAACTTACAGTCTTTAGCCATGAATGATTGAGTCTCAGGATTTAAAGTCTAAGAGATCAGAGTCTTAGAGTTGGTGAGTCTCTAGACTTTAACTTCTTCAAGCTTCAAAATGTTGAGTCTTGAGCGGATAAAGTCGAATTGATTTTTCTCCAAAGGCTTTGTGAATATGTCCGCTAGTTGACTTTTTGAATCAACAAATTGAATCGAGATTTCTCCATTTTGAATATGATCTCTAATGAAGTGATGATGAATCTCAATATGCTTTGCTCTTGAATGAAGGATTGGATTTTTGGTGAGATTTATCGCACTGGTGTTGTCACATCTGATTTCTGTGCATAAGTCTTCAATGCCAAAGTCTTGTAACTGTTGTTTTATCCATAGAATTTGCGAACAGCAGCTTCCAAGAGCTACATACTCTGCTTCTGTCGTTGAGAGAGCTACAGTGCTTTGCTTCCTTGAAAACCAAGACACTGTCCTGTTTCCAAGCAGTTGACAAGTTCTAGAAGTGCTCTTTCTATCGACTTTGCAACCGGCCAGATCTGCATCT
The DNA here is from genome assembly GCA_019915185.1 of Eucalyptus camaldulensis. Taxonomy (NCBI): domain Eukaryota; kingdom Viridiplantae; phylum Streptophyta; class Magnoliopsida; order Myrtales; family Myrtaceae; genus Eucalyptus; species Eucalyptus camaldulensis. The sequence continues at coordinate 1,888,985 of JAHSVA010000014.1, forward strand.
GAGTATCCTAGAAGATTAAAGTCTCCCTTCTTTGGATACCAAAGACCGATGCTTGAAGATGAAGCAACATATTTGATAATACGTTTCACGGCAATGAGATGTGATTCTCTAGGATCTGATTGAAACCTAGCATAGATACAAACACTAAACAAAATATCAGGTCTAGAAGCAGTAAGATAAAGAAGTGAACCGATCATGCTCCTGTACAGCTTTTGATCTACTTTCTTCCCTTCTTCATCCTTGTCTATCTTCTGAGAACATGACATTGGTATGTCGGTCTTTTTGCACTTTTCCAATCCAAACCTTTTGACAAGATCATTCGCATATTTTTCTTGATGGATGAAAGTTCCTTCCTTCATTTGTTTCACTTGGAGTCCAAGAAAGAATGTTAACTCTCCCATCATACTCATTTCAAATTCATCCTGCATAGACTTAGAAAATTTCTTGCAAAGACTTTCATTAGAGGATCCAAAAATAATATCGTCCACATATATTTGAACAATTAAAAAGTTTTTGTTTTCCTTTTTGATAAACAAAGTAGTATCTACTTTACCTTTGACAAAACCATTCTGTAATAAAAACTTACTTAGTCTGTCGTACCAAGCTCGAGGTGCTTGCTTTAGACCATACAGAGCCTTTTTCAGTCTGAAGACTGAGTCTGGCTTCTTTGGGTCTTCAAATCCAGGCGGTTGTTCCACATAAACTTCCTCATGGATAAATCCATTTAGGAAAGCACTTTTGACGTCCATTTGGAATAACCTGAAATTTTTGTAACAAGCAAACGCAAGTAACAGACGAATAGCTTCTAACCTTGCAACTGGTGCGTAAGTCTCATCATAGTCTATTCCTTCTTCTTGCGTGTATCCTTTGGCCACGAGTCTTGCTTTGTTTCGTACGACTTTTCCTTTTTCGTTCATCTTGTTCCTGAATACCCATTTGGCTCCAATAACGGTTTTACCTTTTGGTTTAGATGTCAATTCCCAGACATCATTGATGTTGAACTGTCTGAGTTCTTCTTGCATAGCTTCGATCCAACCTTCATCAGATAAAGCTTCTTCTATGCTTTTTGGTTCAATTTCAGAGATGAGAGCCACAGCACTAGATTCTTCATGCCTTTTTGATCTGGTGCGGATTCCTTCATTAAGTTCGCCAATAATGAGATCTTTGGGATGACTGGATTTGTGCTTCCAGTTACTAGTTGATTTGCCAGGTTGATGATCTCTTTCTTTATTTGATTCTCCATGAGCGTCTTGATGATGGACTTCCAGAATCTGAGATGCTTCTTGAGATGTAGACATTTGAAGGTCTAGAGCGGGTTCAGTCTCTTCGTACTGAGTCTGGCTGGATTCATCTTGCACTGAGTCTTGGAATTTGACATTCATTGATTCTTCCACAGACTGGCTTTTCTTGTTGTAGACTCTGTAGGCTTTGCTTGATGTAGAATATCCAAGGAAGATGCCTTCATCTGATCTTTCTTCAAACTTACCAACTCGATCATTTGCATTTTTCAAAATAAAGCATTTGCAACCAAATACATGAAAGTATGAAACAATAGGCTTCTTACCTTTGAACAATTCATAGGGGGTTTTCTCAAGAATAGGTCTTAGAAAGACTCTATTTATAATATAGCAAGCAGTTGAAACAACTTCAGCCCAAAATCGTGAAGAAATTTTACTTTCAATTAAAAGTGTTCTAGCCATTTCTTGAAGAGATCTATTCTTTCTTTCCACAACTCCATTTTGCTCTGGAGTATACGGAGAGGAAAACATGTGATTAAAACTAGATTTATCACAGAATCTCGTAAAATCTTGATTTTCGAATTCACTTCCATGATCTGTTCTTATACTAGAAATAGCACATCCTTTTTCATTTTGAACCTTTTTAGCAAACTTCTCAAAGTACGAAAAGGTTTCTGATTTATTTGCAAGAAAATATACCCAGGTAAAGCGAGAGTAATCGTCTACAATTACTAGACAATATTTCTTACCTCCAATGCTCTGGGTTCTTGTTGGTCCAAAGAGATCCATATGAAGCAACTGCAGTACATGATTAGTAGATACATGATTTATTTGCTTAAATGAATTTCTTACCTGCTTTCCCAGAATGCATGGAGTGCATAAGTCAGACTTTTGGTATGGCAATTTAGGTAGACCTCGAACAAGCTGCTTTGAAGAGATTTTGGCTAATTGCTTCTTGTTGATATGGCCAAGTTTTCTGTGCCATAGAACTGCTTCATCTTGAATTGAGATTAAGCATTGTTCTTCATTTGGCTTTACATCAAGGAGGTAGATGTTTCCATGCCTTCGACCCATGAAAGACTGAGTCGAATCTTTGCTAATTCCAGAACATATGCCTTCTTGAAAGGAGATCTTGTAACCAGTATCACACAATTGGCTAATGCTGAGTAGATTGTAGTTGAGTCCTTCCACTAGAGAGACATTGCTTATTGTGAGATTTCCAATTTTCACAGTTCCGAATCCCATAATACTTCCTTTGCTATTTCCTCCGAATGAAACTTTTCCACCATTTACTTGAATAAGCTTTATGAAACAATTTGAGTCTCCTATCATGTGTCTTGAGCATCCGCTGTCAAGATACCACTTTACCTTCTTTTTGACAGAGACCTGCATTCAAAAGAGAGTCTCAAGCTTTCTTTGGTACCCAAATTTTCTTGGGTCCTTTGGTGTTAGTAGGATGAGCATTATTAGGCCATACTCTCTTAACAGGCTTCCAAACCATAGGACACTCTTTTTCAAAATGATCCTGACTGTTACACTTAGAACACCTTAAAGCATTTCGACCTACAGACTTTACAAAAACTCTTTTGAAATGATTTTTATAAGCCTCTCTCGATGGTCTTTTCTTAATTCTTTCTTTTACTTTCGGAAAATCAATCAAAGGGATTGTTTCAGCTGTCATACCTAGACCCGACTTATTGAAGTAAGGTCTTTGGATTGAAAGGACTTTTTCAAGTTTTTCGGACCCTATTGAAAATTTCTTTGAAATATTTGATAAATCAGTTTTTAAGAAAGCATTTTCTTTTGAAAGATTGTCTTCACTCTCTTTAAGAGTAGAAACATTCAAGTCTAAGTTTTTTACCTTTTCTTCTAAAATGTTTTCCTTTTGTTTTAAAACTGAGTTTTCCTTTTTAAGTTCGGAAATCTTTTTAAGAGAAGTCTTAAGACTAAAACATAACTCATCAATATATTTAGAGACTTTGACAGGAATTTTATAATCACTTACCTCAAATTCACTGTCTGAGTCTGATCCAGAGTCTGAGTCTGATTGTGCCATTAGACACAGGTTGGCATATTCCTCATCACTCTCTTCACACTCTATCACTCCAGGTTTCGGCTTTGAGAGCTTTTCGAGACTTCTCAGCTTTTCCTCTTTTCTTTTTCAGAAGAGGACAGTTTGGTCTGATGTGTCCCTTCTTTTTACATTCGAAGCAAACTACATCTTTGTTTGGTTCCACATCATCAACAGACTTGGTCTGCTGTCTCTGAAAACTTTGTTTCTTTGGGATGAACCTTCTGCCTTTTCTATTCAATTTTCTGAATCTTCTTATCATGAGGGCGAGCTCCTCATCATCCATATCATCTTCAGAATCTGCATCATCAGAATCATCATTTGATTTTAGTGCAATAGATTTCTTACCTCTTGGATCTTCGTCTTCATTAATTCGTTCCACTTCGTAAGACTGAAGAGTTCCAATCAGTTCGTCTACAGATAATGGCATGATTCTTTGCGTCTCTCTTATTGAAGTTTTTATATGATTCCAATCCTTGGAGAGTCCACGCAGAAGCTTGTTCACCTTCATGGGATCAGAAATTTTTTGTCCTTGGTTCTCAAGACCATTGACAATATCTGTAAAACGACTAAACATGTCAGTTATAGATTCTCCTGGTTTCATTTTAAAGGATTCATATTGACCAAGAATAATGTTAATTCTGGTCTCCTTCACTCAATCTGTCCCTTCATAAGTGATATGTAACCTGTCCCAGACTTCTTTTGCTGTAACATAAGAAGATATTCTGTTATATTCAGTTGGTGACAAAGCACAATATAAAGAATAAATTGCTTTAGCATCGAGTGCTTGTCTCTTGTTTATTTCTTCTTGAGACATTCCGCTGGCTTCAACAGTTTCTTTTCCTCTTTCAGAGATTGATGCAGCAGCAGGAGTGATTCCTCTTTCCACAACGTCCCATTCCAGAGGATCCTTTGATCGTAGGAAAGCTTTCATCTTGTTCTTCCAGATGTTGTAATCCTTTCCATCGAAGTAGGGAGGTCTGGTATTGCTTTGCCCCTCCATCAGCCCCGGTGCTAGCATACTAGCCATGGATCTTTTACTCTGAAGTAAAACACTTCAAACAAAGTAAGAACACGAGCTCTGATACCAATTGAAATAGCTAGTACGAGTACCTAGAGGGGGGGTGAATAGGTATACAAAAAATTTCTCGAAGCTTGCACGATATTTAAACAGTTAGAGGATTTTCAACAGTTAAAAATTCAATCGCAAGACTGAGTAAGGGAAAGAGAGAATTGAACACTCGGTTTATAGTGGTTCGGCTTGATTCAAGCCTACGTCCACTCTTCTGCACTGACAGCCGATTGGCTGGATTCCACTATGATCAAAGAGTTGTTACAGTGTTGATCTTCCTTGATTTCTAGGTGTAGATGATCTACCACACTCACTCAAGGCGTCACCAAGTATAAACACTCTCTGTATACAATTTCGCTCAGTCTCAACTAACAATCAAGGATCTTCAGACTCTGGAATTTTTCTATCGATCACACACTTAAAACAACTAGACGTCTTCCTTTTATACTCCTTCATGCCATCATAGCCGTTGGCACTTACCAAAGGAATTCCTCCAATCTACCCGTTGGACGGAATCAATCAAGAAGATCATCCGAGCTATTTAAGGAATCTGATGATAGCCCATCAATCCTGTTCGCCCATACAATCAGGATCTCGGTTTCCAAGAAGAGAATATTCCAAGATTATTTCGTCGACCATCGGATCTTCAATCGATCTTAGATAAGAATTAAAAAAATCCGAAACGATTATCCAACCAAAGAATCTATTCCAGAGGATAGGATCGAATCCTCAACCATAAACCTCGGCTTTGGATTTTCTTCGTCACTGGATTAGAAAGACTATCAGTGAGAATAGATTTAAGTCTTGAGTCCTGAGTCTTAAGTCTTGAGTCTTAAGTCTTAAGTCTTAAGTCTTGGGTCTTGAGTCTTGGGAGTACAAAGTCTTCAGACTTTAAACTGACGGTCTCCGAACATCCAGACTTTAGACTGAAAGAAACGTTTTGTCAGCTTCAAAATATTCTGGAAAGATTTCTCCAACAAACCGGCCAAAGAAAAAAGAAAAAGAAAAAAGAAGAAGAAAAAGGAGAGAAAAAATAAGTTTTGTGTTTTTGTTCTTTTGTTTCTTCAAAAAGTGTTCTCAGGAACAAGAAATAAGTTTTTCTTGTTTCTTGTTTCTTTTCCCAGGAATAAAAAAAAAAAAATTGAACAAAAGCGTAAACAAACAGGTTTCTGTTCTTTTTTTGTTCCCCGGAACAAAAGAACAGAAATTGTGTTTCAAGGAACAAAAAAAGAACACAAACAAACAAGCCCATAGAGGCATATCGTTTGATCTAGGTTTGACTTAGGCCGGTGCTCGAACGTAATGGGTCAAGCCATGGTTGTTGTTTCATGCTCAACATATTTTATTGATGCATTTCCAATAGGTAATGAGTTACACATCACTTGGCATGTCCTTGAGACACTGATGCTTTGGTCTAAAGTGGAAGATAAAACCGATTGTGTGATTAATTCGCATGGTCACACAAGGGATTCCATCACTGAAGGTTTCGGGGGACGATGGATGCCATTCGCAATGATGGTTATGGAACGATGCCCAAAAGGATGCCTGAAGGTGTACGGATGCCATGCTCGATAGGGCAAATCGATGCCCCGAAAGTTTCCAGAAAAACCCGAGGGTTCCGATTATGTGTGTTAACTAAATGGACTAGAGATACCATAATATTATGGAATATTATGTGATTCTCGAGACAATAGTACATGCGAGGCATTTGTGAGTGACGCATACTTGTGAAGTAATTCTATGACATGTACATATGTCGTATGCCATTACTTATGATGCATGAGACACGTGCATAATTTAATGATCAGTTTTATGATGTGAGAAGGCTCGTGCATGAGATAATTGTCATGAATTGGGACGTGAGAGGCACGTGGACATTTTAGAGGGCATTATTTGCGGAGTGATAGCCATGGTAACATCATTGAGGTTATTATATGACACGTGTGGATTTTTTATGCTATTATTTGTGACTTGTGAAGACGTGAGTAGATTTTTAGTGACATTATTTGGCAAGTGTAAAATTATTATGAGTATGTAATGTTCCATAGGTTGCTGATAAGGAGAGTAGTCTAGGTGACTAAGAATTTCCTTTTCATGTATATAGTTAAAGCAACGCAAAGGCTTTGCTATTGATCTAGGGTCGAGTATTTATAAGGTTCCAACGCAAGGCATTCACCTATATGAGTTTTAGGTTATTTACTTATTGAGTTTTCAACTCATTTATTGTTGTTTAACCTTTTTTAGGCCCATAGGTATGAGTCCCCTGCTTTCTCATTTTGGTCTCCCCATACATATGGAGGTTATGGTGCTTGATGTAGATGATGTAGAGGACACTAAGACTGACATCCTTTTCCAGCGCCACACCACGACGGTGTGGGTGGACGAGGGTGTGGGGTACATGATTCCCCATCTCTACGTGGCCTGATTCGCTTGGGTCAACGATGACTTTTACGGTCCTCTTCATGGGTTTGATGGTCCGCCCAGTGATGTTGATGTGTCAATGTTACCCCCTCCTGATGGCACCGTGGATGACCCCGATTCCGACCCTGACTATGACTCAGAGCCCAAGCCATGAGGATACCAGCTTTTGATGGGAACCATTTTTGGTAGACATCCTCGTAGAAGGAGCTAGGACTAACCCCTCCCCCTTATATATTTTTGTGTGGGGTGAAAACCATAATGGCCCTAAAGAAGTGGCCTTGTAAATGAATCATTCCGATATATATTAATGAAGCATATATAAGTTGTGTAGTATATGTGTGTTTTCCTTACTATCCATTTGTTATTGTCGATTGAGTGATTGAGTTGCACGTTTTCGCATGTGGCTAACTGAAAGATAAAATTCAATGGGATGGTGACGCCTCCTGGGACGTCGCAAATTAATCCTAACGTGGCAGATGTCACCATTGCCTCATGCATCGATGGACTAGTAGCGGTTCTTTTTAATGTATGCTAGCGAAGCTTAGATAAAACTACATTTATCGCCTAATTTTTTGCACTTCTTACAAGTTTTTTCTATGTGATGTACTTTGGATTGGTAATAGAGATTGTAAGAAAAGAATTCATCACAAGGAACTTTTCAATGCAAGGGTTGCCTCTGCCTCGTGTTGTCAAGTGTTTTTCTTGTATCGAAAAGATATGAGTAGCGCTTACAAACTAAGAGGTGTTTTGCCTCATATTGAAAAGATATGATTGCGTCGTAATTACTTTTTGTCTGTTCAATTGATGAAAAGATATGAGTGTGTATCTGTTCGATTAAAGATTATTTTTAATTTTGAATTTTCAATTAATAAAATGAACTCAAGTCATTTTGAAACAGTATGCTTGTTCACAGAAGGATTTCACTATTTATTATCAACATTTTGGTTCGATAACTACCTCTTTCAAGTTTTCGTCAATTTTTTTTAAAAAACATTTATTATTAATTTTTTCTCTTTTAAGAGTTTTCGAAGAAACACCAAAATTGCAATTTAGTATTCTCATTCGAGACTTTGTCGTATCTTGGAGAATTTTCTTCTGTAACCATTAACAACCATGTGGGGCAAATAATTCATTAAAGACAGTATCTTTTCACGCCTTAAAATTTGATTTCATTCTTCCCAATCAATTATTTCCCAACATCTTGTTCTCGCATTCTTCTTTTCTTTCTTTTGTGCGATGTCAATGGAGTAGAGAGTTTCGTTGGCAAAACAATATCTAAAGCTAGGGTTAAATATTTTGCACGACTCAACTGCAATTCAGAATGTAATTTTACATGTCATTGTTGAGTGTTAACTTTAGGAAAATCAAAGTCGTCACAACTGGAGTCTCCACTTTATTCATGAAGTACTAGAGTAGAGTGTGGGCGGGGCGCTGCCCTGATTGAGGTAAACGTTAAGCCAAAGAAGTGGGTATCTTGGACTTGCACGCTCAAATTGCTCCAAATTAGTCCGATATTTGATGCTGATATGTCCAATCATGATTCGTGTAGACCAAAGTCGATCTCAGCTATCAGTCCCTTGACTTTCATGCAAATCCCACAAATGTCAATGGTTATGTTCCATTTGGCTCTATCAAAGTCCATTTATTTCGCAAAAAACAATGTTCGGAAAAACGTTTTCCAAATTTTTCAGCGTTGGTTTCACGTAAATCCCTCAAATGTCAATAATTATGTACTCCGTTCATTTCGCAAAAAACAATGTCCAGGAAAACGTTTTCCGGATTCTCCGGCGTTCATTTCACATAAATCCCACAAATGTCAATGGTTATATAGTTCTTTTATTTCGCGAAAAAACAACATTTAGGAAAATGTTTTCCGGATTTTCCATCGTTCGTTTCACATAATGTTCCATTTGGCTTTGTCAAAGTCCATTCCTTTTGCAGAAAACAATGTTCGGGAAAATGTTTTTTGGATTTTTCAACGTTCATTTCACAGAAAATAACTAGTCAAGGAAAACATTTTCCATCAATAGAAAAAGTCTTTTGGAAAGCAAAAAACATTTTTTTCACTCACTCTCTCTTATCTCACACTTTTGCACAGCCTTGCTAGCCCCCTCTTCTATCTTTTTTCTTTTCTAAAATTCAATTCTTAATTATTTTTTTATTTTTTCTCTTTTTCTCTTTTTTTCTTCTTTCTAAATTGGTCGTACAGCCACAGCAACGGTTGATGACTAGTCACTCGCAAGCTCGCTGCTTGCTAGATCGATGAGCGCAAGCTTCAAGCTCAAGCTCAGCTGTGGTAGGTCACCAAGTGTTGCCACGACCGGCAACCAACTGGAGAAGAAGAAGGAGAAAAGGAAAAAATAATAATTAATATTCTGATTTTTAAAAAAAAAAAAAAAAAGAGTGCAGTGAGGAAAATCAAATTAAATATTCCATCCACAATGGTGAAAAATATTTTCTAATGCATTTTTAGGTTTCAACCGAATATCAAAGAATATTATCATTTTCCTAAAAAATGACTTTCTAGCATTTTCCGCGAAACAAATTAATGTAAGAGGAATCTCTCTCGCTCAAAAAAGTCATGATGGGGATTTCTTAGCTCTCAGGGTTTATAGCCTGCTTAGTTGATGAAAAAATTGTACCGTCCAACAGCGTAATGATCGCCTTATAATTTTGTGGATTGTCCAATGTAGATACAATTGTGACATCCGTTAAACGAGTGGATGGAAGAAGAGAGGACAAACCAACGAATGGAGTAGCTGTGCAATGACTACTCACTGTTCTTCTTATATATATGTCCTTAAAAACCGACACCTTCATATAAATCTCTTCAAAGTTTCCATTAGCACTATTCCTGCCTCTTGTTGCTTCTTGCCTTGCTTTCATATCTACCCGCTTCCTCGAGCATTAACTCATGAAACTCTTAAGCATTTGTTTTGCGGAGTTCGTATCATGCCGATTGCTTCTTTGTGTTGCTGTTGCACTGTGCTTTAACCAAGTCTTCTCCAACACCAATGAAACAGACAGACTCGCACTGCTCGCATTCAAGGTCGGCATAACCGGAGATCCTTTCGACGTGCTCAACTCATGGAACAATAGCATTGGGTTTTGCCAATGGTATGGCGTTACGTGCAGCCAGAGACACCAGAGGGTAACGGTCTTGAACTTGCTATCACAAGGGCTTTCTGGATCAATCTCTCCTCATATTGGGAATCTTAGCTTCCTAAGGCAAATTTGGCTACAAAACAACAGTCTCCATCATGAAATCCCTTTGCAAGTTGGCCAGTTGCGCCACCTTCGATTCTTACGACTAGACAATAATTCACTAGTTGGTGAAATTCCCAAAAACTTATTAGCTTGCTCCAACCTTGTTGAACTCATCCTTCAAAAGAACCAACTAAGTGGAGAAATTCCTTTAGAAATTGGTTCATTATCAAAGCTAAAAATTTTTTCTTTGCATGGAAATAATCTCATTGGTATTGTGCCTTCCTCCATTGGGAACTTATCTTCACTGGAGTACCTTTCTTTAACCTTGAACAACTTGGGTGGGAGCATTCCCCAAATTCTAGGCCAATTGACAAACTTGCGAGTCTTCCACTTTGGAGGAAACAGATTCTCGGGTACAATTCCATCTTCATTATTCAATCTCTCTTCACTAACTGAGTTTGATGTTGGACTCAATAGGATACGGGGGACTCTTTATGCTGACATAGGCTTCAAACTCTTAGATCTTGAATCTTTTAGCGTTACCGAGAACCAACTTGCGGGGCCAATTCCTCCATCAATATCGAATTGCACAAAGCTAGATCGGCTACTTCTTGGAGGTAACGCATTTTCCGGGAAAGTGCCTTCTTTGGAAAATTTGTTTAAGCTCAATTTGTTTACAGTCTTCGCTAATCAGGTTGGAAGTGGAAAACCTGAAGACTTGAGTTTCATTTGCTCGTTAATTAACAGTAGCAAATTACAATTCATGCAAATTGATGAAAACAAATTTGGTGGGGTGTTACCTAAATGCATGGGTACTTTATCCACCACTCTCACAACATTTTCAGCAGGCCTTAATGAAATATCCGGTGAGATTCCCAAAGAAATCGCTAATCTTTCCAATTTAGCAGGATTGTATCTAGCTAGCAACCAGCTTTCAGGTGCTATCCCCTCAAATTTGGGGAATCTACGAAATTTAGTTAGACTGAGCTTAAGTCAAAACAACCTGGGAGGAACTATCCCATCTTTTTTGGGAAATCTAACCAAGTTGACTGAATTGTATCTTGACAATAACGACTTTCATGGGCAAATTCCTTCACAGCTATCAAACTGCCAATCTCTTATTCTGCTTGATCTATCCAATGACAATCTTAGTGGTGCCATGCCCCCACAACTTATCGGTCTCTCATCATTAGCGATCATTTTGAACCTATCTCATAACCATCTGACTGGGCTTCTACCCATAAAAGTTGGCAACTTGAAAGCTTTGACTGCATTGGATATCTCAAACAATTTGTTGGTAGGAGAAATCCCAAGTACTTTAGGTGATTGCATTGCATTAACATCACTAAGGATAGGGGGCAACTTCTTCCATGGGTCCATTCCTCAATCATTCAGATGGTTGGGAGGTATTGAAGAACTAGATCTTTCACAAAACAATTTATCCGGCCAGATTCCAACATTCCTAACTATATTTCATTCCTTGAAACTTCTGAATCTATCGTACAATAAGTTTGAAGGCATGCTACCATGTGAAGGAGTCTTTAAGAATGCTACAGGTACTTCTATTATTGGGAACAATAAGCTATGTGGTGGATTACCAGAATTTCACCTCCCCACATGCATCTCCAAAATCTCCCAGAGTAGAAAGATCCATATGGTGGTATTGTCCATTTATATTATATTCGGAGTTCTTGGGCTATCTCTTATCCTAGCTTTTATATGTCTTTATTGGTTGAAGAAGAAAGTAAACAAAGAAGTTTCTTGTTCGATGGATGATTCACATCCAAACATATCTTATGGAACACTCTTAAAAGTTACTAATGGTTTTTCTCCAACGAATTTGATCGGTGTTGGAAGCTTTGGCTCTGTTTACAAGGGGATACTTGAGGAAAGTCAAACTACTATTGCGGTGAAGGTGCTTCATTTAGCTCGTCATGGTGCTCTGAAGAGCTTCATAGCTGAGTGCGATGCATTAAAAAACATAAAACATCGAAATCTTTTGAAGATATTGACAATTTGCTCGAGTAGTGATTACCAAGGAAGTGATTTTAAGGCCTTGGTTTATGAATTCATGGATAATGGAAGCCTGGAACGGTGGCTACACCTAAATGCATCATCATCTCATGGGAATGAGCTTATGAAAAGGTTGAATTTTGTTCAGCGGATAAATATTGCTATCGATGTTGCTTCTGCACTAGTTTATCTTCATCAACAGTGTCATATCCCCATCGTTCATTGTGATTTGAAGCCAAGCAATATCCTACTAGATGCTGAGATGGTCGCACATGTTGGCGACTTTGGGTTAGCAAAATTCCTCATTGGATCATCCCTTGATTTTGTAGCCAAACAAATGAGCTCAGCGTGTCTAAGAGGGACAATTGGTTATGCTCCCCCAGGTACTCTCTTTCTCTCTCTCCCTAAAGCCAAGAGATTTTATTTAACCTAAAAGTTATTGATGTGTCTTCTTGTGTGAAGTTTGATAGCTAATGATAACTCTTATAGTCTTATGTGCAATTGATTCAAATATGATGATTTGCACTCTAATTTGAATTGCAATATGATCTATATTTGGCAGAATATGCAATGGGATGTGAGGTTTCAAGAGAAGGTGATGTGTATAGTTACGGCATTCTCTTATTGGAGATGTTCACAGGGTTGAGTCCCACCGACGACACCTTTAGAGATAATTTGACTCTTCATAGTTATGTTGCAAAAGCTTTGCCTAAACAAGTGCTTGAAATTACGGACAACATCCTACTTCAAGAAGGGAAGAGCCATTTAGGCCCATATATTCCTCCACATTGGCTTTTTAAAAGCAATGACATGTTTCAAGAGTGTTTGCTTATAGTGTATAATATCGGAGTTGCTTGTTCCAACGAAGTTCCTGAAAGACGGATGAGCATAACTGGAGTTGCAAATAAGCTACATCAAATTAGAGGGAAACTCTTTGCCTTGGGTTTACATGGACAAGGTGCACCACTAACAACTTATATTTAGCTGTTATACATTTAGTGTTGAATACGCAAACGGAAGTGGACAGGTGAAATCTATAACAAAGAACAAGTCATTCTTTTTTCCTTAAGATGATAGTTTATCATTTCCCCTTCTGTAGCTATACATATTTAAACTGGCACTAGGCCTATGGTGCACACGCATTCTTGAGTTCCGTTGGTTTACTTAAAATTCTATTTTGCTGTCATAGTATTTTAAAATGAATCCAAAATAAATTACCTTGCTTCTTCTTCTTTTTTTCTTTTCATTTATATGATGCTCTTTAAGATGAATTGCAACCAATTTGCTATTCAAAATCTTAATTGAAGGAAAGCATGGTTTCTGCAGATTGACTAGGAATGGCTCGGTGTCGCTTTGATTCGAAATAATCCAATGCCGGGAATTGATCTCTGTCCTTAAAGCTATGTTTAGTCAGGTATAGGTAGGAGTGTTGCCTTGGTGGGTGAATAAGGATGTACAGCTTTCGGATTCAGCATTCTAGCATGTGGTAATTTGAGGAAACCTATCGGCGTTTGATGTGCGTAGCAGGAATTATCCGAGAATGCTTTAGTAGAATTATGTAACTTGTGTGTATTGGACTTTTTTTCGGGTGTAAGTGCAAATTCTTCAGCACTGTTATTTCTCATGTTTACTACTGCTAGTACTTTTATTTCCGCATTTGCAATCCAAGGGCTTCTACGAGAGGGTTGATGGTTAATGATCGTTAAGCAATCAGCAAGAGATGATTAGGCTGAAAGTACCAATATATTGGTCATCGGAAGATTGCGCGACCGTCCACAGTGGTTGTACTACACGCTTTATCTAGTGACGGAGAGCAGTCATACTGTGTTTTTTTATTGTGGAAACAGGGCGACTGGAGCCAACGGGCCGCCCAATCAGTATGTGTCCTCCAGACTTGATGATGACCATGTGATTAAGGGAAAATTCCAAATAAGAACCTAAAGTGAATCTACTTTCTCAAATAAGGACCCAAAGTAAACTTTATGTCAAATAAGGACCCGAAGTGGATCCATTATTTCAAATAAGAATCCGAAGTGAATTTTGTGTCAAATAAGGACCCAAAGTGATTAAGTTAATCTCTATTGAGAACCGTAACTCGCCGGCAAACATTTTCCAAAGGTTAAAATAGAGGCAATTTTGTCAGAAATTTGTGATTGGAAAAAAAGAAAAAATTCTAAATTAATTAAGTTTAGGTTATTCGTTTAGATATTTACATTTTCTTCTTTCTTCTCCCCCACTGCTCCTCAACCAAATCGTTGCTCGATCATCGTCATGACTCGATTCTCGTCGCTCCTTGCCTTGCTCGATTGGCGGAGAATTCGTGTCTCCGCAAACAAAGAAAGAAGAATCTGGTTTTGTTCTTGTTTTTGAATTCGTGCCTCAACCAACAAAGAATTTGGGTCTTCGACTTTGCGGAGGATGGGTATAAGGAATGGGGAGAACTTTGGTCTTTGACTTTGCAAAGGATGGGTACAAGGAATGGGGAGATCGTAGAAAACCTAAGGTTTTTTTGTTTATGTTTTAGGATTTATTAATTTTCCCTAGATTTTTTTTGGACAAAATTGCCCAAACTCCAGTCATCGGAAATGTCACATGCTTGATAGTTGGCAAATATTTGGCTAACCAGCAAGCTTAGGTCATTATTTGGAATTGATTCAACTACTTCGGATCTTTATTTGAGACAATAGGTCCATTTTAGATCTTTATCTGACACAAAATTCATTTCGGATCCTTATTTGAGAAAATTAGCCCACTTCGGGTCTTTATTTGGAATTTTCCCTGTGATTAATGGTCAAGAGGCATATTATATAGTTCGATATGTTCCGAGGGGGAAAAATAGCAAATTAAAAGCTGTAGTTAAATTATTTAAAACTGATATTATTTTTCTAGGAGTATTTTCAGATATTTCTATCTCGATCTGCAATGAATATGTGGACGTTTAATTATTGCATTTGATGATATTTATCTTAACTGGGCTATCAATTAGATTGTCCACACTCATAAACGTAGAAATCACGAATTAATATTTTGT
Organism: Eucalyptus camaldulensis; assembly: GCA_019915185.1. Classification (NCBI taxonomy): domain Eukaryota; kingdom Viridiplantae; phylum Streptophyta; class Magnoliopsida; order Myrtales; family Myrtaceae; genus Eucalyptus; species Eucalyptus camaldulensis. The sequence continues at coordinate 1,904,038 of JAHSVA010000014.1, forward strand.
TTTGAAATTGACATTTTCATGATGTTTTAGAAATGCGGTGAATAATATTAAGCTTCTTTTGACAAATAATTTAAGGACTAGTTTTGTAACTAAAGTAGCATACAAAAGGACTAAAAACGGAACATTATTAAAAAGTATGACGATCGAAAGTGTAACCTTTCTGTTAGAAATTTGTACATGTAGGTATCACGTATCAATTCGTCGGTGCTGACTCAACATACCCGTCCATATTTGGACTGAAAGTTGAAGAATTGTCGCCGAGATAAGTTGGAGGATTGAATTTGTCAGAAGAGAAATAGTACGAGGACGAGTTTTATAATTCCCCCTTAATTTTGACACGGCAGCTTATGAGTGAAAGGTATTATTGAGCAATAAAAAGAAGAAGAAGAAGAAGTGAAAGGTATTATATAACTAAGCATTGCTTCGAATTATAAAACATTCAAACAAAGTAAAACCGAGTTCAATGATTTTTTTATAAATACCTAATTTAATAAAAAGAATAGAGGTAACGAACTCAAAAAAAAAAAAATTACGGGCCATGTCTAATATTATTTATAAATAGCAAGACCGTTCGTTTTATAGCCTCCAAAAAATAGGCCCAAGATAACTTCCTTTGCTATCTATATATCTTCTATTAAGAGAGAGATCACATTTTGGTGTCTCTCCCTCTTTCATCGCAAAGTTGGAAAATAGGATACGGGCTTCCTAGCTTAAAGACCTGCTTTTAGTGCGCCTTGTTATGGAGCTTTCATCTTTATTAGTCGAGATGGTTTAATTCAAGTTGTCGAAAAGGAAGAGTTTTCATTGTTTAGGTAGTCCTTAAGTTTGTTCCCCAATCGGTAGTTTCAAACATTCCAGTCTTTCACTCCATGGTTAGAATATGTAGGTAGGTTCAGCCCGTGGTACTAGAGTTGATTAGCAAGCCACACCCTAATAGCTCCGCGGTAAAGTGGTCGGTGCGTACTTAACTGACCAAAGAGTGTCCTGCAGTTTTGATAATCCACACCCTAATATATATTTTTTTTCTGTGACTTTAGTGGGATTTCCATCGTTTTTTTTTTCCTTTTGTCGTTATATCAACTCCGTCTAACTTAATAAATAGAAATTACCAATAAGTTTTAGGACTTGATTTGAAGGTTTTCACATTAGAACTCTGAATTGAACTTTACGGATTGGGACACTCTTTGGTCTTTACCACGACTTGGCACACCAGACGGTGTGCGTTTACCTACCAAAACATAGCCTTGCCTGCTCAAGATCCATTTTGATGTTTATTTAAGTTGCAGTTTAAGTCGGCTTCCAGATGTAATGTTCTATAAGAGATTCTTCCAAAGACTTGTCTTCTCCCATCAGATGAGAATGAACGTTGTGCTGTTTCAGCACAAATTGTAAATGAAGTCAAATCAGTTAGTCACACTTGAGCCCGAAAACATTGCTAGTCATCAGTCATACGCCAATATCAATGTCCATGACTTGTGCTATTCACCAAACTCTGTTACTATTGACTAAGTCTATCGTTGTTGATTATAATTGGTCAATTTAAGGCGTCAACTGATATAAATCTATGTTTGTTTGTCTCAGTACCTTGGAGATGATTCCAGAAGCAGTTCCAAGTTTTAGAGGTTCATCGAAGGACCGAAGTACAGCCGCAAGCATTGAGAAGGAATGATATACTCCAGCAATTGAAAGCATCAACAATTTTCTTAACAATACCATTGCAATTGGGAGAGGTTCAACAAGTTGTTCAAGGTTCTTTAGTGTGGCTTGTTGTAAGGGCCGTGCTTTGGCCCCACTTGCCAACGATATTGTCTGCTTTGGGATGCAAGTGTGACATCCTGAATTTCTAATTCTGTTTTCAATTAAATGAATCGGGCTTTTCATCGACGCGTCTATAATTCTTTTCTTTGAGCTGATCACTCACGAGATAACTAGTCTGTTAGATGAAGCCGTTAAAAGATTTTACCACAATAAACTTGAGAATTCGACTAGGAATCGATTGCTCGAACGTGCTAGTCTACAAGAGTCATTACGACACAATTAAAAATCGATTAGAGACTGGAGATAGGTCGACTCAATTGATCCATGTAATTAAGTGTGGGTGATTTCACCTAATTGCAAAATTCTTGTCGATCAGCACTAGACTGATTTTTATGTCATTTTAGTACTTTTTGTCCGCATTTGAAATCTCGAGATTTTCACAACAACCAAGAGTCATCAATATGTCGAAGATGTACAATGTGGCTCGAAAATAATCGACCACGGGTTAATTGCACTAAAAATTTCTAAAAGCTACTCGGTAGGTTAGGTCACGCTAAAATCGCGTCAGATTGAAATTAACCACGAAAGTTCTGTCATGTCATGATTTATTTAAGGACCATCGACTCATTCTCTGAAGATTTTTCTGCAAACCAAGATTTTTTGCGAAAATTCAAAGTAAATATGTTTTTTACCAGAAAAATCACAGGGTTGTTTTTTATCGCGTGTTTAGGATTCAAGTTGGTTCAATTGGTGAAGAAAAATGTTAATTTGGTTGAGGACACCTTGGTGGAATTTATGGGGACGGATTTAGGTCCAATTAAAGAGAAATTTGGTTCAATTTGGGGAAAATAGTACCAAATTCGTAGGCCATGGTTCCCTCAACCTTTTGGACCACTTGGGATTGGTTCTAGGGGGATTTTTGTGCACAAAATTGGCTAAGGAAGCCAGCCAATTGAGGTGGGACCTTGCCAAGGACAAAGAGATGAGATAGAAGACTTTGAGGCCAAATTGGGTCCCTCCACTCTTGAGCTGTCTTCTTCTTCTTCAGCAGAGCTGCTTTTTCTAATAGAGGTGCTTTGAAGCTCCAAAAATTCTAGAGAAACCAGCCAAGCTTCCCCCCCTACCATTGCAAGCCACCCCGAGCCGCCAGAGCCCCTCCGCCCGTCACCCGAGCCCGTCGCTGCAACCGAGCCCCGTGCACCCGTTCCGCCTATAATTACATTTCCTTGGAAAACATTTTTCAGAAACGATACATTTTTCGCGAAACGAACGGAGTCTAAAACTGTAGTTAAATTATATAAAAGTGTTCTTCTTCTTTTCTTTTCTTTTTTCTAAGAGTAGTTTTTGATATGTCTATCTCAATGTACTGAGAATGTGGATGTTTAATTATCAGATTTGATGGAATTTATCTTAATTGGGCTAACAATTAGAGTGTGCATACTTATAAACGTGGAAATCACAAATTAATATTCTGTTTTTGAAATTGACATTTTCATGATGTTTTAGGAATGCCGTGAAGTGAATAAAATTAAGCTTCTATTGAAGAATAATTTAAGGACTAGTTTTGTAACTAAAATAAAGTATAAAGGACTAAAATGGAACATAGTATAACCTTTTTGTTAGAAATTTGTACTTGAAGGCATCACGTATCAATTCACTGGTGCTGACTCAGTATATCCCATCTATATTTAGATTGAAAATCGAATTTTGTCTATGAATTGTCGTTGAGATAAGTTGGAGGATTGAATTTGTCAGAAATATAGAGCAGGGACCAAAAGTGAATACTAGTAATACTACGAGTGCGAGTTTTATAATTTTATGTCCATTGGCTCAAGTAGCTTTCGTGCTTTGGTTTTGACTTCTCTAAGTGAGAAGTGCTTATATTTTCTTTGAATTCGTAAACTCATACTATAAAATGATAATGACTAAATATATTATGTGCAATGTATGATTTGGTTGAGTGATGTTAAAAGCATATTTGTTATATAAAAATCAAATCAGACTTTAACTATTCTTTGACTGAATATTTTTTGAACTAGTTTGAGCGACTATTTGCAAATGATTGAAAAATGCTTCGTGAAATGAATTGCGAAAGGCTATAAGTATTGGTTTATAAACCTGGTTATGAAATGAATTTTGGTTATTAAATTGAATTGATAAAAGGATATATCCTTGGTTTATGAAATGCATTTTGATTTATGAAATAGTTTCTAAATTTGATTTGTGAATTATTAAAAGATGAGATAGTGGTTTAATGCTCATTGTGTTATGTTTATAACCTATTGAGAGGTTGAGTATGCATGCAGTTATCAAGATATCTTTCTAAGCCAAGCCACTAACTGATATAGGTGGAGATCTAGTTACCAAGAATCCTTTATCATTGGGTGTTAAGTGTAACTATAATTAAATATTGAGCACTGGATTAATCAATGGAATTTATCATTGATGTTTAATTTAAAATTGTTGATGAAATGAGTATTTCTAAAAAGTATAAAGTTTTGTTAAATACCAAATTTTGATAATGTGGGTATATGAATGATACATCTTTCAATAACAGGTTAATGGTAATTCGTGTTAAAGACTTCGACTCTCAGATAGGACGAAGACCGTTTCATATACCGATTTTTATAGAAGTTGCGATGTGACAATGGCGTCAGCGAGTACGACCACCGCAATAAAGAAGATGACACGAAAAACTAGAAAAAAAAAAAAACAAAGAACGAAAAAGAAAGGTGGAATGACATGCGAAGAGAGATGAATTGAAATAATAAAAAATTAATTTTTGTGTTGTGATATTTTTCACATGGTTTGCTAGTATCTTCAAGGTGGGTTGCCGAAGGTTTTGAACGTGGGATTTTAGTGTTACTTTCTAGAATGCATTTATTTCACAAAAAATAAATATTTTGAAAAGTGATCATTCGTATTTCTTAAAAAATGCCAAATGAAATTTTTTTTCTTATTTATGAAAATACTTAAACACAAATTATTATAATAATGAAAATATTTTTTATTAATTATTTATTTTAAGCAATATAATTGATCAATTTAAAAAAATATTTTTTAAATTATTTATTTTTCATCGGAACTTTAAACTTTTGACAACTGCTTATATATTGTTTTTGACTCCTCCAGGCTCCATGACAGTGTCATTAATGACCACGAGGCACGTTGTACTTAGATACGTTTTCGGGGAAAAAAAGAAGTAACTACAATTTGGAGTAATTCCCAGTCAAAATGAATAATTTTTTTTTTTGGGTGACCGTGGAACCGCCTCACAGCCGAGAGCGCTCAGCGTAAACCACAGGGGCACTTGCACAGGGACCCACCTCCCACGGCATCCCACTTAAGCCGCGCAATGTTTATCACTTAAGTGCAAAAAGCTAAAGTAAACATCCTGCATTAATAAACAGCATTTCTTTCTGTAATTAAAGGCTGTTGCATTAAATAGGAATCCTAGTTTCAGTCTCTTCTGCTAAATACGGCTGTGTAAACTAATCCAGGCATCTCATCTAGCCTGCAGTACCATTCACTTTCTTCAATTCCTCTTTCTCCCTCCAGATTGCGTGCACCTCATCCGTACGGAACCTTTGGGTGAAAGTCGACTCCTCTAATGGAGTTGATGTGCCATGAGCATAAGCGAGGAGTCCGGTGTATGCAATCATAGCACCATTGTCAATGCAGTACCTATCATCGGTTGCATACAATTTGCCGCCTCGCTCCGAGCACATAACTCTCATCATCTCTTGCAACCGCTCATTGCAACCCACGCCACCGACAATCAAAACATCTTTCTTGTCGCAATGTGCCATTGCCCGCTCCGTGATTTCCACGAGCATTGCAAAAAGTGTTTCCTACAGCATAAAGCATCAAGAAAAACTTTAATCTCAGCTCAAATATTTTGTCGGAACAAAGGTGACTCTCCAGAGATGCAGTTAGGCTAGTAAAAACTGCTAATTTTTAGAGATGGATGCAAGTCCAATTTACCTGTAGAGAGTAGCACAAATCTGCAGGGGTGCACTCATTATTTTTAAGCTTTTCTTCAGCAGTAGCTTCGATAAAGCTCAAGATTCCACTGAAAGATACATCCATCCCTTTGACAACATAAGGAAGATCGATGAATTGATCTCCCTTCTTGGCAAGCTAGTAGAGATAAGAGGCGCATCAGTCGACAGGAGGAAGAAAGTTCTTCCATTCTCATGATATGAAAGGGTTTAGTGAGAAAGCAACAACAGAAGAAAAACAATGGTAAACTACACCCACTTTAGAGAAGGCAAAACAAGATAATCAATGAATCCACAATATTAGGCAAACAGAGCGGGATCCTAACTCAATAATGGGAATGATGCATACAAAATTATGAACCATATAATACCCACCGTAATAACATATATGATGTTTACAAATAATCACAGTGATGAGACCCTTTTTCTACCAGTTGCAGCACTCTATAAGGATCAGTTAATGCTGTTTTCCATTCAACGAGTTTTCAATGACAGATACTCAAGATCTTTGTCAAAGCTTCCATCCACATTTTGTGAGATATTTCCAAACATTTTTTACCAACATTCCCAACTTAACATCAATACCTTCTCACTAGAGCTTATACATTGTTATCTTTTCATGTGTTCAAGCAACTAAAATGAACTTTTCTCATGTTATCCTCCATTAAGGCCGTGTAACTGCTTCTCAATGACACTCGTTTCTTGTTGTCCTTCCTAAAGCCCACACTCCATCAAAGTATTCTCTCTGCAAAATGTTGGTACTGGACAGTTGGACACACAGCATTCCAGGCCAAAAATTCATCTGTATAATAATAGCATGAGGTGCAAGGCCAAAGTCTATTATAAGTGCCATTATAGCATTTCTAAGAGGTTATCATATGCATAGTGAAAACCAAAGTCCCAAATACATGACACAACAATTGACTAAATCCTAACATTAATGAAATAACCGAATATCAGTAAAAGGCCACAAGTCCAACTTAAAGTTGAATGCACAAACCAGAGACCTTCATGTGCACTGCTGGTGACATACCTGCTCAATGTTGTATCCAGGGCTAGGATCGTTGGACAGTGTCAAGACTCTAGCAAATCTGTCCAAGCAGTTTCCAACAGCAATATCAATAGTCTCTCCAAAAATCCGATACCTTCCCTCGCTGTAAGCAATGACCTGTGTATTTCCACCACTTACATACAACACAACCGGATCATCAGCACCAGTCACAATCCTGCCCATTTCAATATGTGCCACACAATGATTAACAGCAACAATCGGTTTCTTCCAGAGTTGTGAAAGGATCCTAATGACAATAGCAGAAACTTGCAGAGGGGCTCCCATGCCTGGACCCTTTGTATAACAAAGACAGTCAATGTCGTCAGGAGTCACTTGGGCGGTTTTCAGAGCTTCTTTGACCAAAGGAAGTACATGCTGGAGATGGTGCTGAGCAGTTTCTCGTGGAAGAAAGCCTTGTCCAGGAGGAGTGATGTAGGTATGACGTGGATTAGACAAAATATCGCCGTCAAGAGTGACCACCCCAATGCCAATCTTGTTGGCTGACCCCTCAAAACCAAGGGCTATCTTTTTCTTCATGTTTGCAGGTTTGTTCTTTGCACAGTTTCAAATCCTCTTAATTGACAAACTGATATAAGTAGGAAGAAAAAGTTAACCAAAGAACAGGATGGGGGAGAAGGATACTTCAGGTGTGCAGCTAACCAAAGTAAATCAACGTGTATCTATGTTGATGCAAAGAAAAAGGCACCAACAATAGCAGCTACCCACACATACAAGAACCTAGAAAGAGAGTATGAAGTACTGGCTTTCAATAGCCTAGCATATAGTCCATATGTTGCAAAAAATTAACTTTTACTAAAGTGATGGCTATAAACAGTAGATACCCACTGTGAGGACCAAATTGTTGGAAGACAGACGTAACATGTAGAGAATGGTTGAATCCCATTGGAAGAATTAAAAGTGAAAAACCAGAAAACAAGGGCATTAATATACACTCTACAAGTTAATCTCTGAGGCACGGTTAATACTCCATGGAAAGATTTATAGACAAAATCAAAGCAACTAATTTGATAAGATGCAAGAAGCAAAGCAACACCAAATTGAAGAGCTACCATTCAGCAAGTCAAAAAAGATTGAAGAATGCAACACTGGGCCTGTATCAACAGAGGAGAAGACAGCATTTTGATTCAGCCAAATGGGAAGAGAAAACAAAAAGGGGACCTACACGGCAATTTATGTAACACAAAAGAAACATTAAACAGAAACAGGGAAGCAAAACATGATCCCAGAGAACAATCATGTTGAAGTGGGAGTTCAAAATGATAAAGAAAGAACAAAAAGAAAACTGTAAGTACACTAACAAATATCCAGTCATCTTTATCGCATGATTTACTTTAGCTTGACAGATGCCAAATTGAGAATTCCAAGAAGTGCTATAATACCAACATCTTTAACAAGCAAACCAAATACAACATCTTGGTTCTAGGGCTTTTCCGAGTAATTTCTCAAAACACCCAGGGGAAAAAACAATTTGACACTGTAATTTCTTCTATTTTCTCCTATACCAAGAGCATCCTAAATAACAGGAGAAGTCCAGTTTACACGGAGTTTGTTCGGTTTGCCCAGATTTCACACGACAAACTCAAGTTGCAGAATACTTGCGCATAACAACTCTTAATTTCAGCTAAAAAAGATCTAATCTTTTCCGCTAGCAGAAACAACAATAGTTAAATATGGGCACATGACCAACTAATCTCTCTGGCAAACGAATTTTTAAACCAACAGCTACCCATGATTCTAAAGCAGACCCGGACCGTGTATACGTGATATCAGTCCTATATCAAAAGATTGTTTCATAAAATGGACCCGACAGTTCTCGACCTTCAAAAACTAAGGCAAAATGGCCTCAAAAGTTCGCATAAATCTCATTCAGCGGGTTTTCATTCAACTAAAGACGAATTACAGTGGATGAGAGAGAGAGAGAGAGAGAGTACCTGCGCTGGAGAGAGAGTGGCGGTCGAGAGTTTGCCAGTTTGGCTAGTCGCTTCAGGTTTGGGCGTGCGGGGTCTGAATTCAAGCCAAAAATCCCTCTCTTTCCCTTCGGGAGGAGTTGCCAAAACCACTCATTTGTCTCCCAATTTGGAAAATTATTTGCGTCTGTATTTTCACTTCACATTATTGCGTGTAATTTATGAAGGCCGACGTTATTTCTACCTTATAAATGACTAAATTAGTCGACCGAAAATATGATTAAATCCATCTCATTTACACTAAAAAGACAAAATTGCCATCGATCTTTCAATTGCAGTTTTAGGAAATGGCCCTACTCCTCATTTTTTTCTACTTCTTTTTATTTTTTATTTAGGATAGTTATCATAATTAATCATTTCACGAGTTTTATTTTTTAGTGAATTAAAAGATAAGTGAATTCTCAGATATTCCTATAATGTTTTATATGCTCTGTGTAAATTTATCTTACTCAAAGTAAGGAAAAGAGACATTTTTTGATATAATAAAAATTTGAAAAGTCTATTTTTCATCATTGATTTTATATTGACCTCTTTATTTTTTGTCCCTCTTGTATCAAAAGCTCACTTTCTTAGTAAGATTAACATATATTAGGTCTCTTTATTTACTATATCAAAAAATTTACATTTTCCTTACCATATTGGTGAGATATCTTTATACAGAGCATGCAATACATTAGAGGAATGTCTAGGAATATACTAAAAATATTATGCACAATGAGGTATCTTGATATTTTTTTTTTAACAAATCATGAATGACGTTAATTTTCGTCAAACCAAAATAATGATATTTCATTTGCATTTAAAAAAAATGCTTACTTTATGCAATGTTTTGATTTAATTAAATTTCATCGACTTTACAATTTATTCATAAATTTAGTCAACAATGTAGAAAAGAAGTAGATTTTCTTCTTTTTTTTGGAAATTTTAGTTTTGACAAAACAAATTTTTATGGAAGTAATATCTTACAATAAACCAAAAGACGTTGTGCCTTTAATATATATAGAAAATCTACAATAAACAAAATTAGACATATGAAATTCTTAAGTAATGGATAAATAAGGAAAGTAAATAAATTTGGGAACACCGATTTTTATCACAATTAAATGTAGAGGATAATTGTGTCTTTTTATGTGAAGATTGGGTGGATTTAATCACACAAAGGATGGAAATAGCATCGTCCTTTATAAATCATTAAGTTACTCATAGTTATAAGGGAAAAAGCCACCAAAAACCCCAAACTTTGCTCCGAGTGACAGATTTACCCCGAACTTTATTTTGTAACGTGAAAAACCCGAAGTTTGCTAATTGTGACACATTTACCCCATTAAGGGTATTTTCGTCTTATTTGTTCTGTTTTTTCTTTTTTTTCTTTTTTTTTTCTTCCTCTCTCTTCCCTCCGCCGGCCATGGTGGAGCCGGCGGAGGGAAGCCGGCGTCCGGCCAGGGCTGCCCTCGCCTGGGCTGGCTAGGGCCGCCCTCGCCGGCGTCGGGCGAGGGAGGCCCTCGACTGGGTTAGACGAGGGCCTCCCTCGCCCGACGTCGGCGAGGGGTGCTCTCGTCGGCGTCGGGCGAGGGTGCCCTCCCCAGATCTGGCGAGGGAGGCCCTCGCCCGACGCCGACGAGGGCCCTCCTCGCCTGCGTCGGGCGAGGATGCCCTCGCCAGATCTGGCGAGGGAGGCCCTCGCCCGACGCCGACGAGGGCCGCCCTCGCCTGCGTCGGGCGAGGAGTGCCCTCGTCGGCGTCGGGTGAGGGGTGCTCTCGCCGGCGTCGGGCAAGGGTGCCCTCGCCAGATCTGGCGAGGGAGGCCCTCGTCCGACGTCAACGAGGGCCGCTCCTCACCTGCGTCGGGCGAGGATGCCCTCGCCAGATCTGGCGAGGGAGGCCCTCGCCCGACGCCGACGAGGGCCGCCCTCGCCTGCGTCGGGCGAGGGGTGCCCTCGCCGGCATCCCCCTCGCCCGACGCAGGCGAGGGCGGCCCTCGCTCGACGCCGGCTTCCCTCCGCCATGGCCGGCGGAGTGAAGGAAGAAGAAGAAGAAAAAAAAAGAAAAAAAAAAAGGAAAAAAGTTTTTAAAAATAAAAAGACCAAAACGCCTTTATGATTTAGGGTAAATGTGTCACACAAATGAAAGATTAGGATTTTTTGTATCACAAATAAAAGTTTGAGGTAAATGTGTCACAGTTAGCAAATTTCAAGATTTTTTACATCACAAAATAAAGTTCGGGGTAAATCTGTCACTCGAGGGAAAGTTTGGGGTTTTTGGTGGCTTTTTCCCTAGTTATAATCTAGAGTTATTACAACTCATAAAAAAAAAAAAAAAAAAAAAAAAAAAAAAAAAAAAAAAACCGGCAAACAATCATTTTGAGTATGCTATGCTAGTCCGGAATTATCGCTTGTCAATTATAACAAGTATTATTTTTTTCGTAGAGCGAATTAAGCTACAGAATCTATTAAATATTATGCTATATATCCTATGATCACCAAATAGTTATTTATTCTATTCATGTCCTATTCCATTTGGGAGCCAAAAAGACCATAACAAGGCACACTTACTCGTTAGTTCCAGCCTTCGTTTCTTCCCCTTTTCTTCATTTGATAGAGTAAGATAGTGTTGCTTTCGGTATCACGTAAATCCTACGTCAAAAAGCAATAATACTAAGTTACCAACCAAAATATGTATCTATTCCTGTCGCAATTGAACTGAACCGAACTGAACTTAACAGGGCCTCATATTCAAGAGTATTTCGTTTGATCATATCGAACAGATGCTGGAAATTATAATCGTCAAGTTCCACAAGCGACTTGATGTCAAAAATTTTAGTTGCCGTAATCTGGCACAACGTCTTGCACAGGATGTAGTGCACTGAATCCTGAAATCTTTCCCATCATTACCTATAATACAACAAAAGAACCAAAATCCTGTTACTTAGGAATACCTGAACTGGAATCGAACAATCAATTGGATACATGAATGAATGCTATATGGACCATGACCAACTATAAAATGAAAGTGCACAAAAAATTGGTTGGTGTAATCTATTCAAAACTAGACATATCGACAAGGATTTCATCATATCATCTTTTGCCACGCAGTCCATCATTTTACAATTTGAACCAGACAACAGAAAAGAAAAAAAGGGGGAAAGAAAAGGAAGAGATGCTGCAGTCTATCTCTAACTTTGCTGCTCTCTGCTTTCGATTTCCTTCACGTTGTCTACTATGTGCTGGATCTTTCTTGCCAGACTCTCATTGTGATTCTCAATGTGCTCGAAGATTAGTTCGAGATGCCTTTTATATGTTGCAGCTCGCTTTTTCTCTATTGCCAACTGCTGCGACAATTCCCGAATCTTGTCATGCTCATTCTGTGGGAGAAGAATGGAATAAGACATGTGAACTATAGAATTTTTGAGAAAAACCATAACAGTGCTGACAAGAGCTTTCGCATATAGTATAATGGAGTAGATAATCGCTAGCACTCAGGTACATGAAAGATCAGCCATAATTTTTCAAGGAAAAAGTAGACTCATACACAAAATAATTCAAAAACAGAGAACTGAGACTGTAGCGCAAGTGACAACGCATCTCAACTATTATGATGCTTTTATGAAATCAATACCTTCAAAAGAAATGTTTTGGAGACGATCACTTTTAACAAAACAATTCCATGACATAATTACTTCGTCAGATAATCGTTTTCTAACCAAAGGCAGACCATGAGAATTTTCTCAACCTCTATAGTCATACATATCATGAGATTTCAATCCGACTCACATCAGCTCACCTTATGTAACCCTAAAGCCACAAACTTTTGTTATTTTTAGCAAATGCCCACCTCCCTCTAGTGTAAAGCTCCCAGTCAAGTGGTTACACAGGCTCAACAGACTTCCCAATAGCTTCTCAACAATGAGAAGTCTGAGATGGACAAATAACAATATCAAGTGCAGGCAAAATAATTGACCCGTATCCCATTAGAAATGCAGTGCTTCTCTGAAACATGATACAAGGGATTAATTTGTCTGGTTATGTCCTAACTCTGTAAATAATTTACAATCAGATGGCATGTAGGACTTACCCATCATCACAGCTGCAATTCCTAATAGCAATAGAATGATGGTCTGATTTTTTAAACTAGAGTTAAAAGGATGCAATAAATGTCCAGAGATGGAAATTCCAGAGTTTCAGGATTATTCGGGACAATCACAGAGGTTACAACATTATTTTGTCATCTAATAATAAGCACTGTCATGTGGAATCAATATTGGCAAAGTCAGATCGAAGTGGCTGGCTTCCCTAGAGAGAATAGATACATAGCAAAGTAGTTTAGACACTACAAGGAAGATAAAATATCAACAAACTTTCAGAAAAAGTCAGGCAAGTGAATGAAGCATGGGTTTTTCCATGACAAGAATGGTTACAGGTCAATACCAATATGTCCTTTTGATAGATATTTAATGCACCGATGTGTCAGTATTGGCTAGTGATATTCTCTACTTTAGGACGACAGATGTGTTGAGGACATAATGTTGGACAACTGCACAGACTTGTGCCATGTCGACTAGAGCCAGGAACTTTATAATCCTAACTGAGAGTAGACAAGCTATTAGAATATCATTCAGTGTAGCTATGAAACTGAAAGTGGCAACAAATACGCCACGAGGCACTTTCAAGAGAATAAAACCAAACGGTAGAAAGAAAATGCTAAATCAACAGAATAATAATGGAACAGAGGCGCAGCTGACTGTGATTAGTCAGTGAAGGGTGTGTAAATAAAGGATGCTGGAAAAGGTCGTCAAACAGTTAGCACGTTTCTAAACTTCAAATGTAGGGACTCTCGCTGGGGAGGATTTTGTTCTCCAAACCTAGAAAACTATGGTGAAAATGCTCAGCTGCTATGCTAACTGACGACCTCAGAGAAACCCATGATATGCTAACTAATAACCAGATAAGCGCCCCCATTTATGGACAGTCCTCATTGGTGTGTGTGTGTGTGTGGAATACAAAAGAAAATGAGCAACCACCATACAACTTTGAGAGGACCATAAAATAAGTGAATAACTAACACCTAGCTTTCTCATGTCTCTTTTCCTAAGGGCCATGGCAATAGCTTCAAGCAAACATTGAGAGGACCATAAAATAAGCGAATAACTAATGACTAGCTTTCTTATGTCTCTTTTCCTAAGGTCCATGGCAATAAGTTTGAGCAAACATTTACAACATAAAATAGAAGAGGAACAAGAACTTACAGGATATTGATCATAGATGCAGTCCCTCCGGCCTTTGCCAGGTGACAAGGTATGAGTATGTTCCTTCACAAACTTCGTGACGACCCATTTGCCTGTATTTATTTTCCGCACCAGTATCATGGCCCTACAACCAACCCTCGTCTCTGCCCTTTGCCTGACAATTTTCTCACGTTTATCTGGCATCCTGTAGCCCTCTTTGTTGCATACGAAAGCCCGACCAATAGCCGATCCATCACGCCTCGACCGAGAGAGTTTGCTCACCCGAATTATAAATCCTACCCGGGTAGCATATGCATTATAAAACCCATGTGCGGCCGCTTCAGAGTCAAATTCCTGACCCACATAGGGCTCATCATCTGCTGAGGGCATTGACACCGGTGGCATGGTGTCGAGAATGTCGTCCCTGTCTAACAGATCGTCATTCATCTTTACCTCCACAACCTGCTCATACTCCCCTTCGACAGCACTTACGCCCACTTCATTCTCATCAACCGCCTGACTACTACTCTCAGCACCAACTGAACTCACCGTCCCATCTCTACCAAAATCGCCCACCATATCCACTGCCGAAACAAGGAAACAATCTCATAATCCAATAATAGGCACACAAATTACATAAGACGCAAGAGTTGCATTGACAAAATGCAACAAAGAACTCCATCATTCACTCGCTTCCCGAAAACCACACACACACACAAAGAACATGACCATACCCCCATCGCAATAATCCCCTCCATAGACTTAAAAAGATTATGGGGGATACAACAACCCTCCCCCAGTGAGATTTATTTGAATTACCCCCCATTAAAAAGGCAATAGGAAAACCCAAATTCAAGAAAATTTCACGGATTTCAGCTTCCTGTTCATGTCACGCCTCATGAAGCAATACAACCTCAAAAGGGTTCCATGACAAGGAACCTTCGACCAGAAAGATGGAACCTTTGGCAGCTTCTCGAATCAAACGGGCAATCAATTGCACAAAGAATCTATTTTCGCAACCAGTTCAACGCAGACACCCAAGATGAAATCCAACCCTCTGCTCCGACTTACTGGGTCTATATGTACTGATCTTCAAATCCCCGGTTGAACGATCGCCGTGGTGGCGGGCATGGCCACCGTCGTCGGTGCCGACGCGCCAGCGAGCGAGACACAAAGAGAGGGAGGGGAAGAGAGAGAAAGAGAGGGTTCACGCAGCGAATATGGGGACTCATCTGGGGCGCACGTGGCGGGCATCCATTGGCGAGCGCTCGGGAGACGAAGTCAACGGTTCTGGTCAAGCTGATGATGTCCCGACGCGTGTGAAGTGTCGTGGGACTTGCTCGCTCGAGATTGGAACCTCTCGGGTTCTATCCGGTTCGACCCGACCCCGATGGGGAACAAAGAGGGAGCCAAATTTTCAACTTTTGGGACCCGGGTTTAAATTAATTTTTATATATTATTAGAGTTAATACTACGAAGCCCCAAATTAACATATTTATAATAAATTTACCTCATATTGCAAACTGGTATACCTTATAATAGATCTACTCAAAATTAATATTTTGACCATAAAAATTACAAATTAAAATTAGGACAAATTTATCATTAATTAATATCCGTTAAATTATATTAATACCACGAGAAATCCTAAATCAGTATTTTTTTTTTAAATAGAGGGCAACAAGCATTATGCAACTCATCAAGTTGATAGTATAATTTAACAAAAACTAGCAAATAATAAATTTGTCGTATATGTACCAATTTGAAGTTTTTTGTTATTAAAAAATTAGATCATGATAAATTTATTATAAATGTATCGATTTCAATTTTTTATATGATATTAACCCATATTATTATTACAAGTTGGGAAGGATACCTTATTGTATCTCTACATAAAAATGATGCAATTTAAACAATCATTTATAACTAAAATGAAAATCATAAAAGAAGCAACGTTGGACTAAATTTTGTTAATGGGTTCATGTTTACTTGATGAAGTTTCATGTTTTCTCTAGGGAACCAAAAGTTAATTATCCCGTTAATACTTTGTTAAGGCCAAGTCTTACTCATAATGATATTATCTACTTTGAGTGAAGATCCATACAGTTTTGTTTCTCTAGGCTTCCCCATAAAGGCCTTGTTGTAAGTTAGGACAAGTGATATCACAATTAAGACACTTCACTTCACCACATCAAGGCGATGTCAGATTTGGTTTATTCCTACTCCCATGCCAACCTAAAGTTCAAGCCACACACCTTATCCAAATCCTCTCTGATCTCGGTGGTCACTTCTACTGACCAAGTCGTTATATATTTCATTTAAAAAAACTTAATTTTGTGATTAACTGTAAGGGCATGAGTTTTCACTTGTCTATTTACTAACCATCATGTTAAGAAATAAGTATTTTCTATCTATTAATTAATCGCCATAAAACGAAACCTAAGTGGAAGAATTATTTATCACCTTACAATATGGGAAAAAAAGAGAAACAAACAATTGAAACTAGTGAAGGAGGAGAAGCATAAAAAAAAAAGTCCTAGACAAGCTCTCAATTATATTTGTCCCGGCAAAATTTGAAATAAAAACATCACTATTACTTCCGAGAGATATATTAAAGAATAATGATTTCCGAATATTTCGGATTATATTAAAAAAAATAACAGGAATACGTTTTTGTTTTCTTTTTCCTTTTTGGGAGAAACCTGGTCGGACGTGCACCCGGAACCAACATTAATCGACGCAAATCGTCAAACATCTGGAGCGCAAGCGTTACTAGCGCCTTCTCTCTCTCTGTGGCGATACTTGAAATGGCGTAATGGCGAGCACTTGGCTGCGCAATTTGCTTAGAGCTTCTTCTCTTCTCAGACCATCTTCTGCATCCGCCTCCTCCTTCAGGTACTCTATCTCTCTCTCTCTCTCTCTCTCTCTCCGTGGCATGGTGATGAATTGAAGGAAGTGGGTGAATCCGGGAGGTAACTTAGAGGAACCAAGCTTTCTCCTTTTTAGTGTAACGAGTGAAAAGTATCGGTTTTTTTCACGCTACTGAGCTAATGGGATGCTGACGTGCTGTTACTGCTTCGGGTGATGGTTCTTTTGAGTGAAATCAGCGTCTCAAACGCGGGGGTATCGAATGTTTGGCTAACCATTCCGCCTCCCCAGTTTGATGGAATGAAGGCGGATGCATTGCCGACATCTGTTCTCTCGGCTTCTTTCGGTGTGGTTCGAGTGTAAACAGCGCGACTTCATGGTAGTCTGGTTTTCGAGTGGCTTGATTGGCAGTATTGGGATGTGTAGGTGTAGTGTGCTGGAGCTCTTTGATGATTTGGGGAGGAAATTGGGTGATGACTGCGTAGAATGATTTCTAGCAGTGGGGATTCTCGACTGTCGAACTGTTAATGATGGGTGGTTGAGTTTGCAGTGTGCATTCGGCTCTCGTGTTTCAGTTTGTCTCCAAAGATGCTTGCTTGTTTCATTCAGGAAAAAAGAGTGACAAAAAGACTGATTCCTACCCGTTTGGATTGATTGATTGCTTTGAATTTTCTTGATTTCTGGTGCTCTTCTGTAAATTATGGTCTCATACAAACTGACATTGGTGCTTAGGTGGAGCTGAACTCAAAGAACTAGTACTACAGTTTAAGTTAGAAGTATTTTCTATTGCTCGACTTGGACCTCCATGTCCTTTTTCTTTTTTGGATTTTCTTGTTGTTGACTTGGATTGTATCCCTTTGTTAGGCCAATTCTACTATCAGGAAGGCCATCTCTCTCTTCATCTAAGCACTTGCTTCTGGGAAACCCGGCAAATACTTCATGGTCGTTTAGAAACTTGAGCTTCGGATCTGTGAACTTTGTTTTATCCGAAGGGAAGCCCAAGTTTGAGACACATGAGGTTGATCCTCCAAAGAAGGAGAAGTGGAAGAATAAGAAGAGGTTCAAGTTACAGAAGAAGAGAGAGAAGCAGAAACGAAAGGCAGCCAACAAGAAGGATCCAAGGCGTGTTGGGAAGAAGAGGAAGCAAAAATTTGCAAATGCAGAGGAAAAGATCAAGTACAAGCTTGAGAAGGTGAGCTGTCGCAGTAGCATCTACAAAGTTGGCTGATCCATACTGTTAGTCAATCAGTTAGAAGTACCATGTCAATGGGACTGCTTATCTGGATTCAGACTTGTGATTAATCTACATTAACATGGTTTATGAGAATGAAAGCAACTCCTCTTATAATTTTGCTATAAATAATCCCCTCACTTCTTCAATCGTCAATGATAGAAGCAAAATCTTTGTTCCACTTCACATTTACATATAAGCCCCTTGTTTCTTCAATTGTGCTGCATAATTTTGTCACCAAACCTGTTAGGAACTTTTCTTCCATATATCTCTTTGTCATTGCCTTACTGCTTCGTTTGGGAGAGAAGGGAGGGGGAAGAAAATCAGATGTGGGTGTAGAAAAATTGACAAAAATCGAATTTTTCTGGGAAGGGATTGAAAGTAAAATATAAGATTTCTCCATCCACGCTCATTGTCCTCCCCACTATGTCTCCCAGACAAAGTGGAAATTCCACATAAGCTCTTGCATAGTGAGATTAACCTGACTGCTTTTCCCAGAATTTTCTTGGGCTACCATGGGCACATTTCACCTGCTTTTATTTGTCATTGTCCTATCTGAATGGATAGCACATCTCTCTTTCTGAGGATTCGTAAGAAAACGAAATCCAGTTATATTGTTCAGTATGATGGGTTTGCCAGGCACAAGTTCCCCACGATGATCTCTTCTGACCTACCTTGGTTTTTCCGTGAAAAGCATTTTTTTAGTAAACCTTTTGGCTGCCTCATCAGGTCAATCTGTGTGTTTATCACTACCTCCAATACTTTATTTAGCATGATGGGTTGGCATATGTTGTGCTTCAATTTGAGTCGCAGTGCACATGGTGTCTCCTCATTGATGTTTTGTGTTTGTCAACTCTTCTGAAGAGTGTAGATCAAAAAAGAAAAAAAAAAAAAAAACTCTTCTGAAGAGTGATTTGTCATAGCAGCAGAAATGTTTCAGGCATGAATCCAGCCCAACTCTGGAAGTTGTTAGGATTCCACATAGTCGCAATTATATTTAATCCTTGTTTTGAGCTAATCTGGATTCCATAATCTTATAAGATGATAGTTTTTCTCTCTTTGAATTGCAGGCTAGAATTAAGGAAACTTTGCTGATCGAGAAGCTCAAGAAGTATGAAGTTCCTAAAGTGCAGGGTCCTGTGGTCAAACCGGATAATCTAACTGGCGAGGAACGGTTTTTTCTCAAAAAGATGGGCCAAAAAAAGTCTAATTACGCGCCTGTTGGTAGAAGAGGAGTATTTGGAGGTGTCATCCTTAATATGCACATGCACTGGAAGAAACATGAAACTGTTAAGGTCATTTGCAAGCCCTGCAAGCCAGGCCAAGTTCATGATTATGCCCAGGAAATTGCCAGATTGAGTGGTGGGATTCCAATTCAGATCATTGGAGATGACACCATTATATTTTACAGGGGAAGAAACTACGTGCAGCCAGAAATCATGTCACCTATAGATACATTATCCAAGAAACGGGTATGTCGCCTGACTTTGATATTTCTCTTCATTTAATACGTAAAGTTTCCACGGTATTAAGCATTGTCAACCCAACCATTAAGATGCTCTTGATGTGATTTAGATTATGAAATTGTACTGCCTGTATATCTTACATTTCCTTTTGACTTATACAGGCAATTGATGTAGATATGCTAAACTTGTATATTGTCCCTTGTCTTTTTAACTATTGTGGTCCTCTTAATGCTGTTGTTTCCATCTTCATCACTATTTGCTCATTTGGCAGTTTTAGGTATTCCTTCATTTTCACAAACGTTATTTAGGATTTATTTTGAAGTCGATATGAGAACTACTGATTCTTTCTAATCATCGTCCTACATCAATTTGGAGGAAAATATTCTAAGAAGGCTCAACCCCAACTCTTGCTTAATTGTTTATTCCTATGAGCTCGAAAGCTCCCCTGCAGTTTGGTGTTGTTACGACATTGAAAATGATCAAACATATTATCGTCCACAATGTAATCCTTCTGCTGCAAGAAAAAGCAGGTGGTCTGTGGGCAGAGAGCAGCAATTGTAATATTAATTGTTGATACAAAGTAAGAGCGAGTCACATGATTGAGAGAAACTAAAACATGATGGACATTTGAGATTTTAAACAATGTGAGAGGTCACAAGATTGATCACGCTACAGTTAAAAGTGAAGTTTCCGGTATATACCAGGGAAGTAGCCAATGGAATGATATGAGTTTTGGAATGATTTTTAGTGATTTGGCACTTTTTATTTTTTTTGCTACATACTAATCAAGGAATTCAAAAAGTAGTGTGGCTCTAGCGGCTAACCATACTGAAAACCCCATTCAAAGCTCATTATGTGAAGTAAAGGGTTTTACTGGGAACTTCTTGAATAGAGTTTTCTGAACTTGATTTAGATGTTTGTTTGTCATACTTTGCACAATACTTGGAAGCCTTATCATTTGCCATTCTTACCTGTTAAATAACAAGCAAGCGTACTTGCAAGCATTCTCGCTTCTATAAAAGTCAGGATGCTTGTTTGGTCTAGGGGAGTACCGAGAAGTTGCGTTTTGTATGTCTACTTATTTGTGGAATATCAGTAGTTGTCCCATCTGGTTTTCACTCCATTAAGAAAAAGCAGACGAGTCATTGCAGCATAGTATACGTTCTTATCTTATAAAACTATATCGAAGTACATGATTTTGGAGCCCATCCTAAGGGGGTGCTAACTTCATCTTACATTTAAGCAATTGTTGCCTGGTAATATTGATTCTTTACTCTGGTGGTAACTGACTCCATGTCCTCTTGCAGGCTCTTGAAAAATCTAAGTATGAGCAGTCACTTGAGTCTGTGAGGCGCTTCATTGCCATTGCAGAGAAGGAACTCGAGCTTTACTACAGGCACACAGCACTCTATGGAGACCCAAATAGCAGGAATCCCATAGCAATCTTGGAAGGTCCGGTACAAGGTACAATGGGATCCAAGGAAGTTGAAAGCTTGGAGAAAGAAAGACAATGCGCAACAGACGACAGCCTTTCAAGAGATTACTCACCACTGGAAAGTGATTTTTCAGATCTATCTGAAACAGAATCGGAGGATGGTTCCGAAGATGACATGTCCATTGGTGAGTCAGATGCTGAATATGACCACACTCATGATATCAGCAATGAAAGAGTAGGAAATTTTTCAGGCGTAGGAGGTCACCCTTCCCATGACTTGGTGCGGTCTTCGTCTGCAGATAGTTCGAAGTTTGGCAATCATGACAAGCTGATAGGAAAAACAGAGTGCATGAAATCATGATACTTGTGGATGTCCGATGCAGAAATAAAAAATATCGTTGCTATCTGGTTTGGTTGAGAGTTTTTAAGCCTAGTGGGAGCTATCAGTAGAAACATAACCTCCTGCGTAGCCGAAGGGACGGACCATTTGCCAGATCCACCTATCATCGCAAGCATAACCACAAAAAAAGATAGTTAAAAAAGCATGAGCCATCATTAAAATATTATAAAGTTGATGTTTCCTCCCAAGAATTTGATTATTGGGTCGTGCATTTTCGTGCGTTTTCCCCTTTTTATTTGGTAGTTCACGGGATGGTCGCCCCTCCCAACAAGAAAAGGAAAAGGAAATGGAGAGATTTGATAGTATTGCAACTTGCAAATGCACTCTTTGGCTGAATGAATTACAGAAACCACTGTCTACAAGGAAAAATGCACATTTCCTTTTCTGTCATCAAGATGCATATCACGTGAGGCACTCGAGAAAATTAGAACTGGTATGTTTGAGGACACTAGGGATTTTCTGTTCATTTTTTCGTCTAAAATAGTGCCACCGATAGGCACTGGGAGTCGAAATGTCTATCGCGGGTGTTGTAGTGAGAGGAGTTAAATCAATCTTTGAATGTCATAAAAGAAAAGAGTCAATACGTGAGAGGTGATTGAATCTAGCCACATGACAGTACAAAACTTAGGAAAAATTATCCTGACAGTTCTCGTTCCACCCCGCAGAAAACATTGCAATATCTTGCTTCTAATTTCTAATTCAACTTTGCAACGGTGGCCGAATGTTTGACCTGGAAAGAGAAAATAAATGAACACAAAAGACGAATTGCTCTGCCAGTGCCAGCCAAATATTGGACGTCCTTGCTTCTAGGACACGTTGGATTTCTGCCAATCTCTCGACATTATTTGGCTTCTCTATGTGCTAGAAGTCAAGGGACCCGCCTTTAGAAGAAACAGAACAGCTCCCAGAAGTAGCATAGGACGTGCCACTTGAACCATCAACAGGAGCTTGATTCAAACATTCAAGCACCAGAAACTTGCGCTTTTGCAACTTTATGGAGAACGTTGCTGCCTCAAGAATGATAGGAACCTGAATGATGATTATGCATGTTACACGCTTATAAAAAGAGAAGGAAGGAGATCAATGTGGCAACATGAACTAATTAAGTAGGTTTAGAGAATATATCCTTCTGAGTGTACACATTATAATTTAACACAAATTTCGTCGAGCGACAATCCACATGCCAGGAGTTGTTTGATACCTGCGTATTAATACGTGCTACTTTGTGTACACTAAGAAGTCCAATCATGTCTTGGTAGCCCGTGAGGAGTTTGGCCAAGTCTTTGTCCTCATCTGGAAAAGCATTTGTCAAAATAAGCATTCACTGACGAACATTGTTTCTTACACTTGCTTATAAGTTTGGTTTTAATTCCTCATTCTATCAACAAAATCAATTTTACTCTTAAGTACTACAGTAAATTAAATCAGAAACACTATACTGACAGAGGTGTTATATAAAGAAAACTAAAAATATGGAGTGATTGTCTGCAATCTGACGAATTTAGTTCATGGCAAAGTTAATAGGATAGACAGTATAAAGCTGAAATCCAAAATTTCGAAAGAACTCAGGGAGTACAAGCACCTTTTCTAATCTCCATCTTTGATTAAACTAAAACTAGCAGGAGAGGAGAGGCAAGAACATATGATAAACCTGGAATTGCTCTGACTGAGAGCAATGTGTCTGCCATATGCTGCAATCTTTTAGAGAAAGAAGGAGAAAGTAGGGAAGGTGGGAAGGACAGAATTACAACTGCATTCGAAGACCTAATCATGCTTCTCAGCGATCTTATGAATGAAAGAACATGCCATTCCTGGAAGAGAAACGTTGATAACAATAACATTAGACAGTGTCAAATAAAACAAGGTAAAGGCAGGACAGTTTCAGAATACAATATAAACAAATAGACCAAAGTTGTCCTTGGAATCTATCAAGGCCATCCTGAACAACTTCTAAATTCTGACTCACCTTGTCAAAATAGGTACATTGTGGGGCACAAAAAGATTGGATTGCAATGCGGCCAGCACCCGAAATGTTGCCATCAGTTCTGCAGAAAAAAGTTCAATAACCACAAGGATTCAAAGCTTTGGTAGAAGAAGATGCACTGACAAGGTAATTTTAAAGGTAAAAATGCTTCAAATGGTTCAATTCCAGTTTCCAGACACAGAATGCTAGAGATAGACTAACTCAAATGAACCAACTTTTAAGGATGAAACAAAAATCAACTAGTGTTGCTAAATAGAACCCACATACCGTTGGCCTGGAAAACAAAAGCATATACAAGAGTACTTGGAAACAAACCTGAAAAACTGTTTTAGAAATGTTGCACAACGATCATGAAGAGCAGCAAGATCTGGAGAATCTTGAGTGCTTATACACTCTACGCGCTGCCCACTGAGAAACTGCCTTTGCAAGGGCTTCCGCAGATCAAACTCATTGCAGAACTCGAACTTATTATCTGCATGGCTATAGCGTAATGAACTCTCAACAATCTATCTCCAACTGATTAAGTTATTCTTCTTCAATGTAATCAAACAGCATCTTCATTTAACTTATACATCCTATAACAAAGATACAAGCTTTTGTAAATTCTAAATCAAAGGACTCATGTCATTAGTCACCTATTGCCTATGGGCCCCATACCATAAGGAGTATCTTGCAATTGAATAATTAATGGCATCATGTTTCATTAGGTTCCACATAGCAGATTGCAAAGAAAGGCCCATTACCATGGTATGGAATTGATATCCATCGTTTGATTTCATTAATGAATCAAAATTATGTAAAGAAGCCACGGTCCTAGGACATCAAATCAAGAATCAATAAATGGTCCATGTTTATTTCAACATAAGAGGTGAACCACTATCTTACTCTAGTCCTGACCAATAATAGGAAATGAGCAGCCCAACGATATGGTTTTACCTCTTTGGCTATTTGAATTCTGCTGATTTTCTCCAAAATACTTCTTGTACTGCCAAGCAATCCGCAAGCCTTTCTCCTGCAAATTATAGATTAAGTAGCTCAGCAAACAATTTCATTGTAATCCACGTCAGTTATGGAAGAGTAAGAAAGGGGGGCACCTGTTCTGAATCACGGTCGAGCGGCTTATCATCTTTAGACGACACGGGACTAGGCAAAGTACCCAGAAACCCTCTCGGGTCTTTGGCAGGGCTCGCGTACAAAAGGGGTTGATTGAGAACGAGTCCTTGAGACATGAAATTCCTCAATAAGAGCATATGATGCGGTGCCTCCGGGTCTTCCATGACAACAACCAAACTCCCAAGAGGAAAGCCGCCTCCTAATATCTCTGAGAGTTTTGATCACAAGAGAAAGTTATACACCATAAGCACCCGCTGTACTACAGCACTCTTAACGCAATATCGCATAAACAACATAAAAACTGGGAACTCACTGTCGAGGTCTGATATCCCAGAGGACAAAAAGAGAGTCCCGTTCGGCCCGCTCTTCACTCCCGGCACCTGGGACGCTGCTGTAGATGTTACGTTCCTCGAGAAACTGCTGGCCCTCGTCTTGGGTGTAGCCATGGCTGCTCAAAGGCTCCTGCTTTAAGCCACAACAACGATCAGAATCATTCGTTTAAAGGAAGGGACTGAGACATGGGTGCCCACGGAATAAATCAAGCTTTACTCGCAAACCCAAAAAAAAAAAAAAAAAAACTAGAAAGGAAACATAAAAGAGCGGGCATCACGGCTGTAGAAAACATAAGTTTCCGGCACATGGGCATTTCGTCGAACACCTGGTCCGCGCAAGCAAGCGGGGTAAAAATTAAAATTATGTACCTCGTCGTCAGCTTCTGGAGCTTGGGGCTACATGCATATCTGCAAGCACGCACGCAACGACGAGGTCGAGATCAAAGTTCTGCCCTTTCCAAGATGGAACTGAACCAATTCAACCGATCGAGCGCGCCGGAGAGGGCGAGACGGCGTAGGGCACGATGGCAGGAGAGAACGAAGGAGGTGGGCTGGTGTTCTTGTGGGTGGGCCGATCGCAATGCGAAGTTTAGATTTTTTTTATGGTGATGGGCTTCTCAGTGAACTGGGCCACTAAGCCCATCACTCGTGGGCTTTGATGGCCCTTAGCGCTTCTTCAAAAGAAAGCGGACTCTGGCTGCATTTGAGTTAGATGGTGTCTGGAAAAAATCTTCTTGCAAAGGACTCCTGCTTTATTTTTTTCCATTTTTTATTAACAAAACACATACCCTTCGCCAACTACGGCGAGGGCCCCACCTCAAGCCAGCTCTACTATTGGGGACCATCTTCCAAGGTCACACAACCTCAAATGGCCCTCAGCAACCCTCAGTGAGGGTTGTGCACCATAGGCAGCCCCTCATAAAGAACTTCAATCAGTTCTTGCTGGCCCTTCGTAGTAAAAATGAGGGCAAAATGGGAAAATAATAAAATTTGGTGAGGGTAATTTTAGAAGGAAAGAGGTCACTTAACATTAGAAATAGCCTTCTGCAAATGTTTGAAGCTCGAGGCAAATGAGGACTTGCTTGAGCTTTTAGCTTTGCCAAGGTCAACATTTGGCCAAAGGGGTCACAATTAAGTTTGCCAAATACCCCATATTTTCTCCCATGGTGGAGGTGCAAAGTCCTTTAGGAAAGTGGAACTAAAAGCATATGATTCTAGCGCCTTCCATTATAACTGGTGATTATATGGTTAAAAAAGGATCTATTTGCATGATGAGCTTTAGGGTCGTCGATGGTTGGAGAAGTATTTTCGCACACGCGTTGCAATTCACGGCTAACTTACGCGCGGATGCACTCCGCCAAGATGGGGGAAAAGCAAGTACACGGATGCCAGTAGAATTCTCGCAGGCCACACCTCTAATTAGGCATAATCTTAGTGGCGGAACTTATGCCGCGTTTTGTTTGTTGTAATCGGGGTGGATAACACCCTTTGATCGGTTTTCTATTATCTTTGCAAATGCGCGTGACGTTTCACTAGAAAAATGAAACGCGATGTGCTTAGGTACCCGACCATGTTATCTAACTCACATAGAAGGATTCTCTTCTGGCAATGATGCTACCGAAAGTCGCCCTGCAATTACAAGAAAACTCGGGATTGTCGTGTGAAGTCGCTCATCATACCAAAGCCGGTTTGGGGGAGTAGCACTTTTGCTGAGGGGTGAGGGGCTTTAGGTTTCCTATATATTTTACTTGGAACCTAGAACGTATTTATCAAAACGTATTCTTCATTTTTTGGAACTTGGAACTTACTTTGCATACCCTAAAACCTGAAACTTACCCAATCATTGGTCTATGATCAGTTCCAAAGTCTATCCAAGTTTTATCTATATTATTATTTAAACAATTACAATTCACTAACCATAATTTATATCTAAACACACGAAAAATAAGAATGTTAATAAAGTAAAAATCTTAGTTATAAAATGGAAGCTCGGATTGGTGCTTTCAAATTATACATTTATCACGTAATGGTATGGGATATTAGAGGATTGTACAAAAACATGGACCAAGAAAAATATTAGAACTTGTTTGAGATTCTAAATTCCTTTAATTAAGAACGTAGAATCTATCCATTGAAATAAGTTTATCATTTTTTGGAATTTGGAACCTACCTTACATATGTTAAAATTTGGGACGTATAAGTTCTCACCGGTGGTTCTTAAGTTTTAAGTTCTACCTTGAAACCATGTTCATCCTTACTTTTGCTGCCGGTCACAGTGGTCATTGTCCGTTGTAGTGTTCACCCCTTTCATTTAGAGACGAAATTGGAAAAATGGAGAGAGTTAACCCCTGCACAGCTGATTTTGTTGATTTTTAGATCCAGATTTACTTCAATAATCTCTAATTAGGCCATGTGACTAATATAGTAATGTTGTCATAAAACTGTGCGACCCCAACAAACACATTTCAAGTGAGAGAGAGAGAGAGAGAGAGAGAGAGAGGTTGGTGTTGTTGTATTGTAATGGCACCTTCCCTTCAAAGGCAAGGGAAGTTAGATTAGATCTGTCATCGCTTTTGCTTTGCAAATGTCCCGGTCCATCCATGGAGCCCTGCATCCGTGCGATGCATAGGGGCCAACTGGGCCATGGCAGGCTGTCCTCATCACTGCTCTTCACCTGTCACATGGTGACTTATGCCCCCCCTCCATCATCACAGCCTCCTATTTCATCATTCAAACACGTTCTCTTTTTGGGTTCTTCGAAATAGGAATTAAATAGAAATCCGTTCATATACATTTTTTTTCGATATTAGATTTAAAATATTATAATAAAGTAGAAAAAATTATTTTTTTATTTCCAAAAATAATTCAAAAATCAAAAACTCAAATCATTTTCTTTTTCTTTTCTCTTCCTCCTCTTTTTCCCTTAGCCGATTGTCAGCCTTGACAATGGCTGGCGACTGGCTAAATGAGGTTTGACGACCTTGCCGGAGTCTCGTTATGGCTAGTCAAGGCTTGGCTTTGCCAAAACCTCCCGATGGTTGGATAAGGTTGACCTCATAGGGATCGGGCAAGGTTGAGCCTCGCCAACTCTCGTCAACTAGCTAGTAAAAAAAGAAGAAAAAGAAAAAAGAGAGAAATATATAATAAAATATTTAAAAATTAAAAGAAATTTTAAATCACAAAGAAATTTAAAAATCGTACTAAAGGCATTTCTATTTTAAAAATAAAAATTTTATTTAATTACCAAATACATTTTTATACTCATAAATTATTTGAATGAACAAAAATGTTAAGATTATTTATCATTATTATACCATGCATTTATAACTCGATTGCACGAATGACACTCTGGCATTAAAACAATGTGTAAAGCTATTAAAAACGGTTTAGCTCCTGCCTACCATGTAAATTCCAAGACGTTGAAAGACAATTTAGGCCCTCATTCAATAAAAAAAACTAGGCACCCGCGATTCGATTTACCGATGATCGAAATGTTTAGGATTGCTTATTTATGTCACGCGTGCTTGTTATGGACACGACCGCGTGCAGATGAAACTATGGACTTTTCTCCGTGCTGGAAACGCGTCAGATTTCCGACGTCATAAGGTATTAACTTTTTATTATTCTCGGACATGTCAGATGGGTGTTTTGACTCTTGATCACTGGCACGCGCAGAAAACAAGAATTATAATAAAGAAAGATAGCGCCGTATCTATTTTAAGTACCCAATTATCTTAATAGTCGGGCCTAGTCATGTGACTTGGACATTAAATTAAAATAGTACTCTTTAGCCATTGGATTTGGATATATATATATATATATATATATATGTATAAGTCAGACATATACCGTCATAGTATTTTAACATAGAATATTTGTGCATGCGACGACCTTTTTCGCCACATAAATATTTCCAAGAAAAACATTAATTAAAAGACCACTTGGAGATTTTTAATTTTATTTTAAGTGCCCGGTGATTGTTGAAAAATCCAACACTTGCTGACAGAATTTGTCTCTTTATTTTCTATTTTCATTTTCAATTGGCCTCGCCGGAATCAACGCTCTTGATTTACCCTCGAAAAGTTAAATCTCTAGACATCCATTTGACTATCCTTACGTAACGTCTCAAGAGCCTTGCACATGCGTGCATACCGTGTGCGTTTGGTTTAACTCTCGTACAAAAGCATTTGAAAAAATGGAAAAATCTTCAAGTTAAAGAGATTTTCACGAAATGCGAATGATAAAGTACTTTTACTTAAAAAGAAAATCCTAAAACAGGTGAAGGACTCAGCGGGTGGCAAGCAGGTGGCGAGTCGGATCCAACACCGGATTGTATTATTTTATTACTTCTTTTTTGGGGGGGTACAAGTGAGAATGGTAGCTGAGATTTCCTGCTTAAATTATTAATTAGGAATGGTCCAAAACCAAAACTTTGATTTGTTTTAAAGCGAGGAAATGATTAAAGTTGAAAAACCTTGGGCCACCACCACCCTCCCTCGAACCCCCAAATGCCGTTTGCAAAAACAGTGGGTCTCCCTAACTATACCATATCTGTAGGCGTGAACTGCGCTTGCGTGTTCTTATTTAGGCTCGTACAAGGTTTTTTTTATTTATTATTATTATATTTTTTTTATGAAATTAACCAGGCTCGACTATCAAGGTACAGTAAACGGGTCAAGTCCGATGAAGGAAATTGCTTGTCCGAACTTTGCCCATTTCATCTTTGGGTTAATACCCTGAAAAACCTCAAATTGGTACACTTGTGACAAATTTATCCTAAACTATTTTTTTGACCACCAAAAACCCCAAACTGGTATACCTTTGACAAATTTACCCCAAACTAGTACACTTGTGACAAATTTACCTTATATTAGTTTTCGTTAAATTTTATTCTTAAATTATTAAGTTAAATGACACGTGACAGTTAATTGGTATACCAATTTAGGATTTTACGTTCCATTTGTCACAGTTTACAATTTTTGTGATTTTTTTGTGGTATTAATCCAATTTAGCATAGAGTATATTTGTCACAAATTTACCAGTTTAGGGTTTTTTGCAGTCGAATAAATTAGTTTGGGATAAATTTGTCATAAATGTACCAGTTTATGGTTTTTTATAGTCAGTCGGGGTAAATTTGTCACAGGTTTACCAGTTTGGGGTTTTTCATGGTCAAAAAAACAGTTTGGGGTAAATTTGTCATAAGTGTACCAGTTTGGGGTTTTTCAGGGTATTAACCCTTCATCTTTCGGGCTAATCGGACCTAGGCCGACCGTCCTCCTGTTTGATTTGGTCCAAAATTAATCTTCTCTCAAACGAAAAAATAAAAGTTGGTTTAGCTTAGATTGCTAGCAACTTCTTGTAATATTTGTGTGGTTCGAGCCTAACTGGTGAATATGGCAAGCATCATCCATGCTGATTCTAATGAAATTTTTTATCACTCTTGATTAGTACGACCAGCATTAATAGAGCCACTAAGTGATGAGCAAACTAGCATGGCTAAATGTGAAAGCGAGTTATGACGTGACCCTCACGACATTGTGCATTTCTCTTTCTTTCTTTATTTTCCTTAGGGGGGGAGGGGGCTCCATAGATGATTAAGTAAGAATTTCATTGCACGTTCCCCAATTTTCTGGGGACTGACCTAGCTTAAATGTTCATACGTACTTACCCACAATCAATCGCCGTCTTAGACTTTCGATCGAGTGCTACCCTTATATTATATTTGTTCCTCGCTTTACACGTATTTGATATAGATGGGTATAAGTACTTTAAGACTTTAATTTCACAACCTGATATTAAATTGAGAAGGCCGTCGGAACATTTCCAAAAGTCAAATACGCCACGCAATTTTACAGGTGGATAATGGAAAAATTACCAAAAAAAGTCTTAAATCTATTGTGTTTTTACTGATTCAATCATAAACCTTTCAATTGCATCGACTGAGTCATAAATCTTTTTCATATTTTCTTAATTGAGTCTACCAATTGATTATGGCCAAAATTTGTTAATGCGAACATCAACTGTTTTACATGGCACAATTGACACCAACGTGAATCAATTTTAAAATATTTTAAAATATTTTTTAATTTATTTACTTATTCTTTCATTTTTTTTTCCTTCTTTTCTTTTCTTTTTTACAAAGGCCGGTGAGGTGAGAGTTCGACAACCCTTGTCAGCCACAATAAAAATATATATATATTTAAAATATTTTTAAAAATTATCCACATCAATATTAGCTACGTCACATAGGATGTCCAATATCTATATTGGTGATTTTTGGCCAAAGTTAGCCCAATGGACTAAATTGACAAATGTGAAAAGGTTAACAACTCAATTAGCACAAAGATTTATTATTGAATTAACAAAAGTGTAATAGGCTTATAACTTTTTTAGTAATATTGCCAGTGAATAACATATAATTACATTTACAAAATAACTAGTTACATGATCCGAAGTTTACACGGAAGTATTTTGACCCGTGTTTTTTTTTTTTTTACTCATGTTTATTCTCCTTTTTATTATTAGTGCTGATAATTTTTTCATTATGTTATTTGGGGCTATAATCCATTGAGTACGGAAAATACTAAGCAAAAATGTTGGTCAAATCGAACGTACAAAATGCAGCTAAAAGTCTCAAACTTTGTTGACGTAGACATTAATAGGAAATTTTTCGGTACTCATATAACAGAAAAACCATAAAAAGAGGAGTTTGAATAATATTAGCTTCATTACAAATTAAATCTAATTTTTTAGAGTACATGGATTTCTTTACTTAATGATATATTCATTAAATGGCATTTTCATTCACTTTTAATGGCTAAGTTAAAACTCTATGTCATCTCTCGCTATAACTAAACCGTTTCTAAATTCATGGTTATCGGCAGCCTCCTCCTCTATGGACTTTGAGTCAATCAAGATCAACACCCACTTTAGACCAACCACTTGCCATGTTGTGGATTGGGTAAATTGAAGTCACAATTAGAATAAAGGGAATCGGCACGAGCTGACAATAAACAGGGGTATGGAGCTAGCCTGTGGTTGTGAACAGTGCCGTAAGGCGTGCTTGCTCCATAGTGAGCAGTTCACCTATCTTTATTTATCTTAGGTGCGGGTGGCTACTATACTAGTCTACTCGGCAGTAGTCAGTGTGTGCAAGTGAAATTGAATATTTCTTCTTTAAGTTTGTTTGACAAGTGATTCCAAGGCAATTGTTAACGATACCCATAACTTAAATGTAAGTTTCCACATTCGTTAGTAAGGTTACATCAACGAATTAAATTCTTCTCTATTAATCATGGATATTTTTTCCACATTTTCGGTAATTTTTCAAAGCCGCAAATAACAAATCGTAATTGTAAAATTTGAACAAAGATGATAATCTACTAATTTATTATTAAAATGTTGGTAATTCTCTATATTGCTATTATTTTACTAACAATAATTGTAAATTTTTAAAGAAGTTGGTAACCGACTAATTAATTACTATGTTGGTAAATTTATTGTGGCATAGATATTTTACTAACCACACTCGTAAAATTTGAAACAAGTTGATAACTTACTTATTTAATAAAATGTTGACAAACTCTTTATAGTGTTGGTATGGTAGATTACTAACCACATACTTGTAAAATTTCAACAAAAATAATAACTTATTAATTTAATAGAATGTTGGTATATTTATTGTAGTGTTGGTAGATTGAGCTAGAATTATTTAAAGAACATGTTCTCCGGGTGGGTTGAGATTGTATTGATGATAGATGATTTATGATTAATATGTTACTCTAAGTTCTATGATATTATTCCTAACATAAATTATGCCTTTCCTGTTTTCTTATAATTGTGTACACATGATTTGTTACAAACTAGTAGGAAAGTCTTTTCGAGACGTTATTGTTTACTGTAATGAAATTATGATTACATATTTTATATGAACCTTATAGGGCGAATAATAAGAACTGCAGTATACAGAAGGAAGTGTTCTGCAAAAATAGTACACAACCGCCACAACTCATATTAAACATTTTATCATATTATGGTATTATGATGGACATTCTAAGCGATTGTTTATTATCATCACGCACGCATAATATTTAATGTATTAAAGTTTAATCAGGTCAAGAGAGAGATTGATGGAAAAAAATCTCGAAAATATTGAAATTGTCCCTGAAAGATCGGCTAAATTGTGCATTGATAAGATCATATCGTATCTTTAAGTTGCTAGAATATTATGGAAATAACTTATTGCTATGGAAACAACATACGCATGGGCCCAATTCCCTTAGAAAAGCACTAAACTTAAATCGAGTCTTAATCCTGACACGAAACCTATTTTTATTTCAAATAAAAATGACAACTTTAACTTATGTCCCAATTTTAAATCAAACTTTCTTTGGTCTCATAAAACTATCCACTTTTAAGCGGCACCTAAATTCAGAATCCATTAGGCTTCCTTCAAATTTCCGCTGAGTACACGTGGAATAACAAGTCTAATCTTTGACGGCATCATTAAATGGAAATGTGAGGGCGCCGACTAGAAGTGGGTACTTTTCCATGATATAACAAAAAGTTCAGGTCAAAATTGAGACTCAATCTAAAATTAATGTATTTTATGAGGCAAAAAAGTTTGGTGCCGTAGTTAGTGCTTTTTCATATAACAAAGAAAAGTTTGGGCTGAAATTGAGACTTGACTTAAAGAAAGTGTTTTTAAAGAGAAATAAAATAATTGTTTCAAAAGATAGATGCTTGGCGAAATTATGCCGTGTAATAAACTCATTATTTTTTTAATTCATTTCAAATTTATTTAAATGGCTCAAATTTAGGAAACAAAGCTACATAAAGATTAATAAGTTATGGATAATCATCAAATTTTCAATGTTAATATTTACATAATTAATTATATTACATTATTAAATCAAGTAAACCGAGTGGGATTTTTTTTTCACTCAATATATTTAATATATTCTAAATTATAATCAATATATTAGCGGAAAGATATATTCTTTTATATCTTATACTCCTATATTACCTTTGTATCCTTTAAACTTGTCTGGGTCACTTAGTGATCAACACGTGGGCCACGTCAGCAGATGGGTCCCGGACCGTAACGAGGATGGTATTGGATGCGTCTCAGCCTATCGCATGTTTTCGTAACAGGGGAAAGTCTTTCATCGTGGATCCATCGGCCTGATCGAGGAGCCATGCAGATCAGCCAATGCAGGTCGCCGGGGGACGCCGGGGCTCTGCTCTCCTTCGATCCAAACCTCAGGCTCCCACTGCGGCCATCGCCGAGGCGGCTCACGAGCAGATCACGAGCACCTCGGACGGGGTCCACGTCAACGGGAGCGACGATGAATCTGCGATGTCTCTGTGGCACCCCCAACCTGAAACTTCTACTCGTCACGAAGGTCAGTGGATCTGGAATTCCTACCGCTGACTTGCTGTTGTAGTCCCTAGTCGGCGGCTACAACAAACCACGTTGTTCCATGCGCCTCTTGCTTTAGATGGGAGTTTGGTCTGGTGTAAAGAGACAGTAACAAGGAAGTCTAGGAATCGAAACGACGAGAGATCTAGCACGTTCTTTAATAAATCATCAAGTTAGTTCCAAAGGGTTTAACATTGAATATCAAATTCGAAATTGGGTTGTTGTCTTTCGTTCACATTTCGTAGTAGCATCGTCGGAATGTCCCTATATGGTGAATTATAAGTGTTGTAGTATTGGAAGGAAGCGTCCGGCATAAATATTGCACAACCGCCATAACTCGCATTAAACAATTTATCATATTTTTCTATTTTGAGGGACTAAGTATTTGTTTATTGTCATCGAGCACGCATAAATAAATAATATATTAAAGTCTATCTTCAAAATATTTGGAAAGTCCCCAAAAGGTTGGCTAAATCGTGCATTCATCGTATCATTAAATCGCCATATCTTTGTGGAAATAACTAATTACTATGGAAACGACATAAATATATTAGTTCAATTCCCTTAAGAGATATCAACTTTAACTCGAGTCTCAATTTTGCTTCGAATTTTTTGTTTGTCCTATAAAAAAATTCAACTTTAGCTTGTCTTCCGATTCAAATGCAGACTTTTTTCGGTCTCATAAAAACATACTTTTAGCCTATAGTCAAATCTAGCCTTCATCAAGTATCCATATCTCTTGTTAAAAAAAGAGTATCCATCTCTGAACCCAAAAATAAAATGTGTCCATCAATTAGTACATCTGCCGTGACACAACGAAATTGTAATGACATCATTAAATGGAAATTTGATAGAGGCCATATTTGGCTATTGACTAAAAGTTGATTTTTTTTATGAGGTAACAAAAAGTTGAGGCCAAAATTAAAACTCGAGCCGAAGATGGTGCTTCTTTATAAGACAAAAAAAGTTTGAGCTAGTATTAAGATGCGCGCTAAAATTGTTATTCTTTTTAGATAAAAAAAAAAAGTTTGATCTAGAATAGGATTTTACTTAAAGTTGCTTTTTAAGTAAATTATACCCATTATTGCAAAAGTTCTTTTGCGAAACTATGCCATATAATATAATAATTATTTTTTAATATTTTAATTTCATTTCAAGTTTATTTAAATGGATTGAGAAATAGGAAAACAAAACTACATAATTATCAGTAAGCTACGATTAATCATTATTTTTTTAATGTTAAATATATACACGATCAATGATATTACATTATTAAATCAAGTGAGTGGAATTTTAGCACTCGATAATGTAGGCATAGTCTATATTATACTCACTTATTAGCATGATGCAATATTTTATATCTTCTATTGCTACTTTACCCTCGTATTTTTTTAATTTTCGCTTTAACTAATGTTATCATCACCTTTAAATGAAGGGAGTTGATTGGTTCCCATCATGCAATAAAATTAGATATATCTTTAGGCTTTGTTTGCATCTTGGACCATAAACTCTAACTTAATATATAATGCAATTTTTAAACTTTCAATTTATTTAATGTAGTTCCTAAAATTTTGTCATATATTCAAACTAATCCCTAAACTATATGAAAATATTAAATATTGTCATTCCATTAATTTAAGTTTAGGGACAACATTAAGCATTTTCATATAGTCTAAGAACTAGTTTAAACATATACCAAAAGTTTAGAGACAATGTTAAACAAATTTAAGGTTCAATAACTACATTAAACAAATTGAAAATTCATGAATTACATTGCACATTGAGTCTAAATTCAATGACCATTTGTATCATTGTCCTCAAAATATTTCATTGCCCACAAAATTGTTGTGACTTAAATTGTTATCGATAATAAAAATATTTTCCATCGACGAATTATTTCAAATGATACCAGCTATTACTTTTTAGGAAATTATTCATTTTTCGCAAAAGAAAGAGAGACTTTACGGGCCATTCCATCATTCACGGAATCTTTAACTTTTGCTGAAGCAGCTTCGTTAACATATAGTTATGTGCAGTATATTTTATCCTTACTCAGTTTATCAACAAAAAGCAATGGGAAAAGGAGAAACTTTCACGACTGGATGGGCGATAGACGAAGCGAGACTTTGGATTCTTGCATGACGGCGACAAAAGGGTATTCATCGATTCGGTTCGCGCGTCAGCTTCGTTCGTCTTCTCCGGCCACGAGAAACGTCGCATCTTTGCCATTCCCTGAAGGGGGAAAAGATGGAAAAAGGATTTCTTTCCATGGGCGAGAATCTTCTCAGGGGCCTTTAGCTTCATCCCGGATGAATCTTATCTCGACGTTCGTGTTCCTCTTCATGTTCGGCCACGGAACTGGAATGGAATAAAGCTGAGGGCGGTTCGAAATCAGGTTCTGCACGTCTCGTGTGAAACCTTTGGGGAAAGGGGGAAGGTGAAGGATAAGAGAATTCAAGATGTAACAGTTGAAAGAGAAAGGAGAACGGGTTGCGGTTGAGTTTGTTGTTGCAGCTTGAGATTATGACTCTCTGGATCTTGCAACAAATATGACATTGAGCAGCGCCCGAAGCTTAATTGGCCGACGGTTGCAGCCACAATTAGTAGGTGTTGTGGTCACCTAACAATCAAAATCAATCTCTCTCTCTCTCTCTCCGGCACATGTGGAGAGCGGATTCTGATAGAGCACCTTGGTGAAGTGACTGCGGATGTAGTGGTTGCGGTGAATTTTCGGGTCATCTTCCCTCTCTCTCTTGGGTGGTGAGTTCAGATTGAGCATATACCAATTAAGTTCACCAAATGCATGACCATATATTATATGACGTTCACCAAATGCATGACCATATATTATATGACGTGACGATTGATATTGCAATATTTTCGCGAACAAAACATATGAAATAAGAAACTTAAGTAAACTTTTTTTTTTCTTTTTTTCTTTTTTCGGTTTTAGCTTTATCCATTTGTATAAAGAAACTAATGGCATTGGCCGGACTCTAGCAATATACTTCACCTATAAGACCCCCTTGATAGTATGTTTAGACATTCATCATATACAAATGTCGTGAAAATACGATTGACCCACAAAACCCATCTAACCCGAGTTTTCCGATAGGCAAGTTTTTCAATGAAGATCATGGCATGTGGTGACGATCAATCGATATGAAATGGAAGATGAATATTAAGTCGAGAAGGACCCATTGATCAAGGAATAACTATAATAGAAGGTTGGAAATCAATTACCAAAAAAAAAATGGTTAATACTCTAGAAAACCCCAAACTAGTACACTTGTGACAAATTTACCCCAAACTATTTTTTTGACCATGAAAAACCCCAAACTGGTAAACCTGTGACAAATTTACCCCGACTAACTATAAAAAACCCCCAAACTAGTACACTTATGACAAATTTACCCCAAACTAATTTATTTGACTGCAAAAAACCCTAAACTGGTAAATTTGTGACAAATATACCCTCTGCTAAATTGGATTAATACCACCAAAAAATCACAAAAATTGTAAACTGTGACAAACGAAGCATAAAATTCTAAATTGGTATACCGGTTAACTGTCACGTGCCATTAACTTAATACTTTGAGAATAAAATTTAACGAAAATTAACATAGGGTAAATTTGTCATAAGTGTACTAGTTTGGGGTAAATTTGTCAAAGGTATACCAGTTTGGGGTTTTTGGTGGTCAAAAAAATAGTTCGGGGTAAATTTATCACAAGTGTACCAGTTTGGGATTTTTCAGGGTATTTGCCCAAAAAAAAAATAAAAAAATCAATTACTTATTATTAAAAGAGTGACACGCAAGTTAAAAGGCCATTATAGATTAAGGCAGGAAAAGATTGTGACCCATAATGGAATGACTCGTTAAAAGATAGAGGGGACGTATCAAAGTAAAGGACGTGCAAACTTATCCGCGAGGCATTCAACAAAGACAATGCGCTTCGTTCAACGTTAATGAAGAGACTCATTAGATTTTAAAGGAGATCACTTCGATTTTGCTTAAGTTTTGAAGCTCAAATACGAATTAGATTAGGCTTCCTAATTCCAACGCTCGTCTTCAAGCTTTCCAACCATGTCTTGTAACGTTTTTTACTTTCTCTTCGCATTTCATTAATTGCCATCGAGACGTTTGTGTTCGAAGTCAGTCATCGAGTAAGCATAACACTTAAGAATGTAAGCCATACATTCCGTTTCAATAAAAGTTCCTCGCAGTTTCCTTAAATATTTTCAATTATTTGGCCAATGTATTAATTAGATAATCGAATCGTACAAAGTCGAGGCTTCAAGGCACATTAGAATCCTTCGGCTTTTGATGTGAGGTCAGATTTGATACTTTAATTGGCCATTGATTGAATTTGATTAGATTTAATAATTACAATCATCAATTTTCAGGCGATCACAATTAAATAACGACACACATGACAATCTTATAACCAAATTACTGCTAGATTCATGTGAAACCTCGAATTGGAAATGAAATTTAATTCCCTGGATTTGTTTCTTTGAGCTTTTAAAAAGTCAAAAGCGATTTTTTCCCCTTTCCCCATCAAATTCAACATATCATCCAAATTTCAATAAATTACTAAAAAGATGTACACGCGGATCTAAATATTATGGCAATACCATTTTTAGAGTTTTTAAATACAAAGCATTGAAAAAAAAGTCAAAATGCATGCCCCACTAAATTTGAAACAAAAAAGAATAGTAAAAGATAAAAATAACTCCATAATAATCTAAATCTAGAAAGGTAATTGTGTTTTGCTTATCAACAAATATTATCTTTTCCCGCAATCCAGCGGTTCTAGCGTCTCCATCAAAACACGTGTAAAGCAACAACTGCAACATCAAAATCCAAAAATATCTATTTAGGATTTGTTCATCCTGTTACCTCGAAAGTTTTAGTTACTGTTTACTGCCATGATCTTTTTTTTGGTCTGCTATTGTTATGATTGGATAAGTCCGTTTGTTATTAATTATCCTTTCGACAAATCCCTCTGAAATTTTTTATAATTCCAGCCGATTTTTTAATAATTCGAGGGGTAAAAGTATATAAGAAAAAACTGCAAGAGCAAATAAATCCTATTTTGGATTTAATAGATAAGCTCGATTTTATCCATATTTATCCAAATTATATATTTAAAATTTCCCGAAATCGGAATTTTTGTTTTTCCGGTATCCTCGTCTAAGTCGTCTTTATCTCTCCCCGACTCGACTCAACTACTACTTCCTTCTCCGCCGCTATAAATAAGCCTGAAATTTCTCTTCATTTCTTCTCTCTCCCTTCTCCTTTCTCTCTCTACACATACGCTGTTTCTCTCTCTTCTCGCCTCCTCTGCAAATCCATCTCCTTCCTCCTTCGAACCCTCCACCCGCGATCCCGATGGCTTCCCGCAACAATGGCATCTCCGGCGGCAAGGGCCTCATCGTGAGCTTCGGCGAGATGCTCATTGACTTCGTCCCGACCGTGTCGGGGGTCTCCCTGGCGGAGGCCCCGGGGTTCCTCAAGGCCCCCGGGGGCGCCCCCGCCAACGTCGCGATCGCCGTGACCCGCCTCGGCGGCCGGTCCGCGTTCGTCGGCAAGCTCGGGGACGACGAGTTCGGGCACATGCTGGCCGGGATCCTGAAGGAGAACGGGGTCAACTGCGACGGCATCAACTTCGACCAGGGGGCGCGGACCGCGCTGGCCTTCGTCACGCTCCGCGCCGACGGGGAGCGCGAGTTCATGTTCTACCGGAACCCGAGCGCCGACATGCTGCTCAAGCCCGAGGAGCTCAACCTCGAGCTGATCAGATCTGTAAGTGCTCCCGATTCCTCCTCCTCCCTCGATCCATCGATCGCTCGAATCGCTCGTTCGTCCCCCTCCTCCGTTCGCGCTGCTGATTCGCCGTGAATCGCGTTGGGATCGAGCTTCGGGTTCCGGAATCTGGGCCCACCGTCACGTGGGCTCGACCCTTGCGATCCGAGCACGTCAACGCGTCCCGCGAACGTAATCGGACGGCTCGAATTGGAACGTCGGCATTGCCGATTTTCTCTTTCTTCTTCTTCCCCCCTCGAGATTCCATCAGATCTCTCTCTCTGCCCTTTCGTTGAGGAAACGAGGGAGCGAATGAGGCCTCCGACCGTCGCGGTCTCACGTGCGTGTCGCGTGACGGCATTCTGGGTGGGACCCTTTGGTGAATAATCCCTTTCCGGGGCCCACTGCGGGCCCCGGATGATTCTTTTTGGAGAGATTTTTGGTCTTTTTCTTTTTTTTCCTTTTTCTCTCTGATGACCAATATTATCTCCGTCATTTTTATAAAATAAAAAATCGAGAGTCCACCGATAAACAGTTCGAACTGGACTATGCAGTCGGTGATGTGATCTGCTCTCGGATTGGATATTTATCGTCGATTGCCAATTTTCGGGGGGATTTATTTTTTCTCGTGCGTCGGATCGCGCACGCTTCTCCGTCAAAGCTTTGACTTTTGGTTGGCGTTTCCTGAACTTCGGCGCGCGCTCTCTCTTGACCACGCCTACCGCCCCTCTTATTTATTTATTTATTTTCTGTACCTAAATAAACTGGCTCATCGTCATGAGTGATGGAGATTTTCTTTTAAATACTGTTGTGAAGAATTACTTGATAATCGACAAAGGGGTTGTTTTCAGAACTTCTATTATTGAGTAAAGGCGTTTTGTTTTTTTTTGGGGCGGCGGGGGGGATGAACAGGTAAGATGATAGTAACAGTGGTGATCTTTGTGTTTGAGATTTGGGTCCCTGATCTGATTATCCTAGAAATTTGGCTTCAATTGAAAAATTGATGTGATGGGTCAGGTGGATTAGTACTATCGTTGATGAACAGCGTAGCCATTGTGATACCAAACGATATTTAATGTTGACATCGGATGAACCCATGAAGGAATATAAGTCTTGAAGATTACCTGCTGTTGGCACCATTCTTAGGACTAGTTATCTGATTTATTTGGGGTTCATTAGCCTTTTGCCTGTGACTTTGCAAAACACGGAAGTTTAAGAAAACGTAACCTTACATGGAAAAACTAGCTAGAGTAAGAAGCCCCTGTAATTATTGAAATTTTCTCGAAGATGAGATTGGCATGCTTCATGTATCGACTCCGATATCACCTGTTTTTATATACGTATTACAACCTTGGAAAATTTCAGTGACGGTAATTTTGATTGACCAGAAATCCTCAGTCTAACGTGTGTTTCTTAATAGGAAAGGGCGCCCTATACTTCTACTTTTAACTAAAGGTGAACACATGGATAAATCTAACGTGTGTTTCTTAACAGGCGAAAGTCTTTCATTATGGATCCATCAGTTTGATTGTGGAGCCATGCAGATCCGCCCATCTTGAAGCAATGCAAGTTGCCAAGGACGCTGGGGCTCTGCTCTCCTATGATCCAAACCTCAGACTACCATTGTGGCCATCACCTGAGGAGGCTCGTGAGCAGATCAAGAGCATTTGGGACAAGGCAGATATCATTAAAGTGAGTGATGTTGAACTGGAGTTCCTCACAGGGAGTGACAAGATTGATGATGAAAATGCAATGACACTGTGGCACCCCAACTTGACACTTCTCCTTGTTACTTTGGGTGAGCACGGTTGTAGATACTACACCAAGGTCAGTGGATGTGAAATTCC
Organism: Eucalyptus camaldulensis; assembly: GCA_019915185.1. Classification (NCBI taxonomy): domain Eukaryota; kingdom Viridiplantae; phylum Streptophyta; class Magnoliopsida; order Myrtales; family Myrtaceae; genus Eucalyptus; species Eucalyptus camaldulensis. Next base: position 1,945,961 of record JAHSVA010000014.1, read on the forward strand.
TACTTGTCACTTCTCTTTGCGAGACTATTGACTTTTTGTTATAGTCCTTTGTGGTAGCTACAACTAACTATGTTATTATGCACCTCATACTTTATGTGGGAGGTTGGTCCGGTGTAGAGAGAGAGAGAGTAAAAGGACGGTCTAGGAATTGAAACGATAGATCAAGCACATTTTTTAACAAATTATCCTATTAGAAATTGTTCAACACTAATATAAATTTGAATTGGGTTATTGTCTTTCAGTCATATTTTGTAATAGCAGCATTGGAATATGCAACAGTTCTTTCTGTGCTATAAATGTGCAGACAACTTTATTTTAGCAGTTGCTGTTGGCAATCTTGCTCGGTGTTGCAGGAAAATTTTGTTTCTAACCCATGTATTTGAAGTGAAAGTTATATGTAATGTCCTTATATGATACAACGCCCTACTTGGATGTCCTATTCTGTTTTGTTGGGGTGCGTGGATAGGTTGGTATGATCATTCTTGGATTTGTTCAGAGTTGGCTTGAATTTATTATATCTCATGTAGCTAACAGTGGATTGAAGCCCTGCCCTCACCGTCTGTTGTGTGATTGTGGTTATGTATCTGTCTTTCTCCTCCCCACTCCGATATATGATTCTGCTGAACTTCATATATTAAAGAATAACAAGTTGCTGAACGATGAATTGTTGTGGGAGCTATGAAGTCTTATTTAAATTTTTCTTGGGAAAATTAAAAATCACCGGACCACTAAAGTTTCCTTTTGTTTCTGCCGAAATTCAGCATTTTCATGGACATGTGGAAGCATTCCATGTTAACACGGTTGACACAACCGGGGCTGGTGATTCCTTTGTCGGGGCACTCCTCTGCAACATTGTTGACGACCGCTCCATTCTCGAAGTATGTATCGGACTACATTTCCGGAACAATGCTCGCTTACTATTCTATTCTGATAAACTCCTTTATAAGCATTGGGATTTGTTGGATAACGTGCATATTGTCGATTTGCAGGATGAAGGAAAATTGAGGAAAGTCCTGAAGTTTGCAAACGCGTGCGGAGCCATCACCACCACCAAGAAGGGAGCGATCCCTGCCCTCCCGACCGAGGCTGATGTCCTCAGCTTGATCGATGGCACGAAATAAAGCATTCGAACAAGCTCCAATTCTTCCATTTTCTGATTTTCCCTTAGGACTAGTCGTTGCTTGCTTCCATTTTCAATTGAAGAGAGTCTGGTTAGCATTCCTGCTGCTTCTGTATTCCCATTGCTCCCCTGCGTATGGTTTTACAGACTCCTTTGCTTTCTTAAGATATATAAATAATCCTAATAAAAATTTTGGGCTTGTGGGGCCGTAAGCAGGCCCTCGTCTCGTCTAACGTTTACCTTTTTTCCTCCTAAAGTGGTGCATAGCCAACTAGCCATCATCGATGTCGCTGGTCTAATCCCCTTTCACTTTTTAACTTTTCATTCAATTCAAAGGAGGTTGGCTGCTGGTAGTCTTGTTGAAATGCACTACCTAATCTAGCGTCTGCGAGAGATCTCCTTTAAAATATAAAAAACGTGGTTTTTATTATCGTCAGGTGGTTGGCAGGAGGCTACTAGGGGAGCGAGTAGGGAACCCGTGCTGGTTTTTTTTTTTTTTTTTTCTTTTTGGTAAAAAACCCCGTGCTGGTTTTGGTTCTGGTTTTGGTTTTGGTTTTGGCTGAAAATGTACGAAAGCATTCATAGTCAAGTCACCTGCATCGCGAAACGTGCCCACCGACCCATCTTGGACCCCACGCCCCGTCGTCTCTACACGTTGCCCTTCTTCTTATCTATTCAAATTTGAATTCAGTCTCTTTGGTTTTACATCTGATTCGAGTGCACAATTGATAAAAAAAATGGAGGGATATGAATCGAGGCCTTGACAAAATAAAGTTGTATGCGTATGATCGGCTGCCGTGTATCATTTTCAAGCGCCCACCGGAGCGCTTCTGCTTCTAGTCCTCACTATTGGCTCGCGGGCCATTCTATTGCGCGGGCTAGATGTGTAATCTTTCTTGGAAGCGGGTGTTTATATGGTTTAATATTAAGGGTATGACTTATTGGTTCCCATTCCGCTTAAATGTTGAAAGCATGCGACGTGATGTAAGGTACACGCATACTACGACTTAAGCATGTGCTCATTTTGTGATTTTTGCGTAATCAATTCACAAAATATTTCCATCAACCATTAACCTACTTATGATAAATCGCTATGTTCGACTGGAATTTGAGACGTGGAGAGATAACGTGAACTAAGAAAATACTTGATGCATGCCAAGGAAGTTATTATATTTATCCTTAGGAATAATATATGTGAAAAAATAAGGATATTCTAGGAAATTGAAAGAAAATTTCATTTCCTTTAGATATATGAGGGCTTAACTTGTTGCACGAGAAGCATAAATAGTATTTATTTTTCCAGGTATGCTTGGGCTCTTGTAATTATAGGACCTCTCTCAAACTCATAACAATTAATTTGTTAATATAATTTGCAAATGTCCAAAATGATAAATACTAATTATTAATTCGTGTATTCTATTCAATTGTATACCAAACCGCATTTCAATTTTTTTTAAAGTGTTTTAGGGTCGGTTTGTTAACTTATCTAATAATGATAAATTCTATTATTTTGTTCCTGAAACAAAAAAAAAATACAGAAATTCATTTGGTAAATTTTCGATTCACGAGAACAAATTTGTCCCCAAGAATAGATATGAAACAAAATTAAGAAGTAAAAAATTGCTTATTTGTTTTTGAAAAAATTTCTATAATCAAGCCCAACCTATTTTTCTCTTTTACTCTTTTCTTTTCTTCTTTTCTCCTTCTCTCTTCTTCTTCTTCTTAGCCAATCACTAGTTCACTGTCAACCGTCGCCATTGCTACTGGTGATGGCTGGCGACTGGCCACAAAGAATAAGGAAGAAGAAGGGAAAAAGGAAAAAGAAAAAATAATAAAAATATTTAAAATGAAAATAAACAAAAAAATTTAAAGAATTCTACCTAACACATTTCTATTTCGGAAATAAAAAATTTAGGTAGTTACTAAACACCTCCAAATGTTCAAAAATTAGTCATTTAGTAGCCATTTCGTTCCCCATAACAAAATGGCTACCAAATACATCCTTAAAGGAACATTATCTATTTTTTTTTTTTGGTAAAGTTCAATAGAAATATATAATCCGTAATAATTTGTTTTAGCTTTTACTTAATCATGGTATCAAACCACAACGAGAAAAAAAAAAAAAAAAAAACCCGCACAATGCACGAGATTGGAACCGGTCATTATTAAAGAGCGACATGCTCAAAGGGGTTACAATAAAAAGTCGGGAAAGCCCTTGATTTAGTTCTGTAGAGTATACTTGCCTCCTTCCTTGGCAGCATTTTATGTCCCGGGCGCAACAAATCGGGGACGTCGTGGTGCCGGGGATTGCTAATGCCAAGAATGCTAAGATGGCGACCACGGCGAGCTTCAAGACGGACCTCATTGAAAACGTTGCGGGGTCCATTATTATGGAAAGGAAGGGGGATTTTCATTTTATTTTATTTTATGGTCTTTTATTTTATTATTTGATTTATTAAATTAAGAGGCTTGATATATATATATATATATATATTCTCGAAAATTTCTCTTTGGGTCCCCCCCGCATGACGTTTGACCGTCCCGCGGTTAAAGGAAAGCCATAAAAGTTTACATGGAATACCCACAATAAACAAAAATAATATATGTGAAATATTTTAATTATGGCAATTGGACCTTAAATAAATAAAACGCAGGCCGTTGCTTTAAACTGCAATTAAATGATTAAGGGCAATTTGTCTTTTTAGTGAAAATATGGGTGGATTAACTATTAATACGGGGTTCTGACCAACAAAAAAAAGTGTTAATACGGGTGAAAATAGCACCACCCTATTAATAACTTCCAAAACATAGGTACGATGGTAAAGAAGATTGAAGCATTTTTCCTTTGTTGAAGCATTTGTCCTTTGTTGAAACATTTTACGGAATGGACCAAATTTTAAGAGACAATACATGCAAGAAAAGGAAACGAAATCGCTACATGTAATTAGTGCCACATTAGATTTGATTGCAATAAAGCTAGTTCAAATCTAATAATCTAAGATTAAGACGTGATACCGGATGTTAAGCGGGTGGACTTGTGGAGTATTGCCAGGGGCTACGTGGGACAAGAGGCGTCCAACCAACATTTGGAGGAAATTTTCCATGTAATATCTTTAGGACGATGTTTGTTATGGAATTGAACATCTCATATAATTCACGAAAATATCCTTTACAACCTTTTTTACAGTCTTATCACACAGGCATTATTTAAAACTATTAAATTGCATAATCCCCGATTTTTCAGTAGCTTGCAAAATGAGATATATAATTTAAAGATTATAAGATTGAAAGGATCGCCATTTTAAAGTATCCTTTATAAATGGCATGTTATATTGACAAAATAGCCATTTTAGGATACTAGAATAAATAAATAAATAAATCCATTAGGTAGTCTAGTCCATCACAATGATCACATGATTTTGCGAAATTGTGCATTAATGCGGGCAATAGTTTGTTACAAATCCTAGAGCGGAATAACTTGCAGCTTTGAAACATTGCCAAGGAAAAAATACACGTGACTAAAAGGGAAGTTTTTATTCGTTGGCATAACCTTACTAAAAATGGTGGAAAATTATCAAAAAAATCATAAATTTATTGTATCTTTACCAATTTAATCATCAATCTTTTAATTATGGCAATTGAGTCAATCCGACTAATTTTTGGCTGAAAAGCTAGCAATCCTCCATGTTACGGCCTATCATTGCCGGCTAGATCGTTAAAAAAAGAAAAGAAAAGAAAAGAAAATTAAAAAGAAAAAAATAAAGTATTATTAAAAATTATTCATATTAGCGCCAACCATGCCTCCTGCCGGCATTTTCAAAATTGGTCCAATGGACTCAATTTACAAAACATGAAAATGTTTACGATTCAATTGACATAATTAAAAAGATTAAGACTAAATTGATAAAAGCACAATAGGTTTAAGATTTTTTGAACAATATTCTCCATCGAGTTGATGGGGAGTCAATTTAGTGCCTTCAATCTTTATCATTTTTATTTCTTTCGTTACCTCCATATGGACAGAACAACGGAATGACGTGTTTAGAATTAGTATATATCTTTCATCCCTTTGAATTTCAATAAAAAAAAAAGTATATAATCCGTAACGATTTTTGTTTTAGCATTTACCAAAATCAAATCAAAACGAGAATAATTGGAAATACCCGGGCGATGCACGAGATTGGAACCCATCATTTATTAAAGAGACATGAGTAGATGGTCATGCTCAAAGGGATTACAATTAAAGGTCGGCAAAGCCCCATCATTATATTTAGTTATGGGGAGGATACTTACGTCCGCCCTCCAGATATCCGTTGCAGCAGGCTCTGTCCCGGGCACAACAGATTGGGAACGCTGTGGCGCCGGGGACTGCCGATGCCAAGAGCGCTAACAAGGCGACCGCGGTGAGCTTCAACACGGACCTCATTGAAAATGTTGCAGCGTCCATTATTATGGAAAGGAATGGGGGATTTTCACTTTATTTTTTTTTTTAGTTTTTTTTTTTTTAAGGGGCTTTGCTTGTTGAAGATGTATAGGACCTTGGAGATCCCCCATCTTTATGTAGGTAAAAGGAAGAGGTGGAAGCCGATTAGATGCATTTATGATTGCATTGAAGATTGCGTTATATTGGGGAGTTTTGAATTTCTTCCTTTGCCAAAAAATACGTTAGTTCTAGGGTAGCACTATTTTCACCCTTATATGATCAAAGTGCTGGCCATTTTCTACTTCTATATAGATTTTCGTTGCCATAATTAATAATTTCTTTTTTCTTTTTGCATTTATTGTGGGCATCATGCTCGCTTTTTTAATCTTGGATTTAACTTTTGTAGAAATTACTTTTATTGATTTTTTTTTTCAAGAAACCTAATTCTATTCTATTTGGCGAATAAATTTATTGATCAATTGTCAAGTAAGATATAGAAAAATTTCGGCACAGACAATTTTTTACTGTAATAAATTATTTATAAACTTGCGCTTTTATTGTGCACATCGACATTACCTTTCTTGTTAATCGTCATTTGTATACATAAACATATAATGGGATCATAGGATGAAATAAAATAAAATAAAAAGACCCTCTTCAAAGATTTTTCAAAATATAATCACAGGTACTTTTTCCAACGGGAAATTTTAAAAGGCAAAATTCAATCAAATCAATACATAAAATAGTAATTTTTTAAATCATCATTTTGAATCGATAAAAACTTATATTATTCATAAAATATTTATAAGAAAAATATCAAGATTTCTCATTATACATAACTTTTTCACGTCAATGTTTTTAGTGTATTACTAGATACTTGTAAAATGTCTTTACATGCTCTATGTAAAAATATTTCACAAATGATAAGGAAATTAAAAAATTTATTTGATCTGTGAAATTAAGAGACATATATATATATATATATATATATATATATATATTCTTTTTCTTTTTTTGACAAAGCTCATATACGCGGAAGTAAATTCTAAAAATAGAAAAAGGAAACATAGTGCATTTAATATACATGATACACCCACAATAAATAAAAAGAAAATACATGAAATGTTTTAATTATGGCAACCGGATCTTACATAAATAAAAAGTGGGGCCACCATTTGAAATTGATTGAATGATTAACGGCGGTTTGTCTTTTTAGTGAAATATGGGTGGATTAAGTATTAATATGGGGTGGGGACGATTTCATTTCAGGAGTGAGTTTCGACTCTCACATCATGCAAGAAGGCATGACAAAAGTTTGAGAGTGAGTATTAGAGTATGACTGATAAAAAAAAAAAGTATTAATATGGGGTTGGAAATAGCACCACCCTATTTATAATTTCTAAAACATACGTATGATGATAAAGAAGATCGAAGCATTTTCCCTTTGTTGAAACATTTTACGGAATAAATCAAATTTCAAGGGATAATACATGCAAAAGAGGAAACAAAATCAATACATGTAATTAGTGCCACATTAGATTTGATTGTAATAAGCTAGCTTAAATCTAATAATCTAAGATTAAGATGTGAAGATGTTAAGCGGGTGGACTTGTGGGGTATTGCCAGGGCTATGTGGGATAAGAGGCGTCCAACCAGGCGCTGGGAGAAATCTTCCATGTAACATCTTTACGAAAATGCTCGTTATGACGTTGAATCTCCCATATTATTCACGAAAAATCCTTTACAACATTTCTTTACAATATTATTAAACAGGTGTTATTCAAAACTATTAAATTTACAGAATTGCCAATTTGCAATGGCCTGCAAAATGAGATATATAATTTAAAGGTTATAAGATTGATAAAATCGCATTTTAAAGCATCCTTTATAAATGGCATGCTATATTGACAAAATAGCCATTTTAGGATACTATAATTTAAAAAAAAAAAATCCATTAGGTAATCTGGCCCATCACAATGATCACATTATTTTGCAAAAATTATGCATTAATGCGGGCAATAGTTTGTTACGAATCCTATAGCGGAATAACTTGCGGCTTTGAAAAATTACCAAAGATGTGGAAAAATTACACTTGACTAATAGAGAAGAATTTAATTCGTTGGTATAACCTTACTAAAAATGGCAAAACATTATCCAAAAAGTCTTAAATTTATTGTATTTTTACTAATTTAGTCATAAACATTTTAATTGTGTCAATTGAATCAATCCAACCAATTTTGGGCTGGAAAGCAAATCACCCTACGTGGTACGGCTCACCATTGCCAGACAGAATTATAGGAAAAAATATAATCATGGGTACTTTTCCAATGAGAAATTTTAAAAGGAAAAATTCAATTAAATCAATTACATAAAATAATAATTTTTTAAATCATCATTTGGAATTGATAAAAACTTATATTATTGAGGAAATTTTTATAAGAAAAATATCAAGATTTCTCATTATACGTAACTTTTTCACGTCAATGTTTTTGGTGTATTACTAGATACTCGTAAAATGTCTTTATGTGCCCTATGTAAAGAATTCACAAATGATAAGGAAATTAAAAAAGTTATTTGATGTGTTAAATTAAGAGACTTGATTTATACACACACACACATATATATATATATATATATATATTTCTTTTTTTGACAAAACTCATATATGCGAACGTAAATTCTAAAAAGCAGAAAAGGAAACATAGTGCATTTAATATCCAAGAGATACCCACAATAAAAATAAAATATATGAAATGTTTTAATTATGGCAACTGGATCTTAAATAAATACAAAGTGGGGCCACCATTTTAGATGGCAATTGAATGATTAAGGGCAATTTATCTTTATAGTGAAAATATGGGTGGATTAAGTATTAATATGGGGTTGGAAAGAGCACCACCCTATTTATAATTTTTAACACATATGTATGAAGATAAAGAAGATCGAAGCATTTTCCCTTTGTTGAAACATTTTACAGAATAAACGAAATTTCAAGAGATAATACATGCAAGAAGTGGAAACAAAATCGATACATGTAATTAGTGCCACATTAGATTTGATTGCAATAAGCTAGTTTAAATCTAATAATCTAAGATTAAGACGTGACACGAGATGTTAAGCAGGTAGAATTGTAGCGTATTGCCATGGGCTACGTGGGACAACAAGCGTCTGACCAACATAGGGAGGAAATCTTCCATTGAACATCTTTACGACGATGCTCGTTATGGTGTTGAATCTTCCGTATTATTCACGAAAATATCCTTTACAGCCATTTTTACAATCTTGTTAAACAGGTGTTATTTTAAACAATTAAATTTATAGAATCATCAATTTGCCGTAGCCTGCAAAATGAGATATATAATTTAAAGATTATAAGATTGATAGAATTGCCATTTTAAAGCATCCTTTATAAATGGCATGTTATATTGACAAAATAGCCATTTTAGGATACTATAATTTAAAAAACAAAAATCCATTAGGTAATCTGGCCTGTCACAATGATCACATTATTTTGCGAAAATTATGCATTGATGTAGGCAATAATTTTTTACGAATACTAGAGCGGAATAACCTGCGCTTTGAAAAATGACCAAAGATGTGGAAAAATTACACTTGACAAATAGAGAAGAATTTAATTCGTTGATACAACCTTACTAAAAATGATGAAAAATCATCTAAAAAGTTTTAAACTTATTGTACTTTTGTCAATTTAGTTATAAATATTTCAACTATACCAATTGAGTCCATTTGACTAGTTTTTGGCTGAAAAACCAGCTATCCTACATGGTATGGCCTACCATCGCTGGCCAGAGTTGTAAAAAAATATCAAAGAGAACAAAAGAAAATTTAAAAAATGAATAAATAAATAATTGAAAAAATATTATGAAATTATTAAAAATTATTCATGTTAACACCGGTTGTGCCTCGTGCCGGCATTTCCAAAATTGGTCCGATAGACCTAATTGATATAATTAAAAAGTTTATGACTGAATTGACAAAAATATAATAGGTCCAAAATTTTTTTGACAATATTTTCCATGGGTGGCCCTCGAGTTGATTGGAGTCAAACTTGTTTCAGTCCTTATTGGTTTAGTACCTTCGATCTTATCATTTATTTCTTTCGTGACCCCATATGGATAGGATAATAGGACTCAATTGCAGTAATTTAATAAGACCTGATTGTACTTCCACAATAAATTTTGGGAATCCTCATACACTCATCTCATTGTAAAAATTACCAAAAAGGGGATTTCGTTATAATATGCTTATATGGATTAAAATTATTTCCATATCAGTCACAATTAGGACTTGCTTTTCCTGATGATGCTCGATGTGGTAGTGAATCTTCCATGCCATACATAAAAATTTCCATTACACCCATTTTTTAGGAAAAATTTTAAATAAGGATCTGAAGTATTTTCGTTTTTTCAGATAAGAATTTGAAGTGAACCTTATTTCAAATAAAAGCCTGAAGTGACTATATTAATCTCAAAGAACGGATAAAGTAAAAAAGATGCCTTACATTGACAAATCAAGATAATTTGCAATGAGTTAAATTATTTTATTATCATAATTGGGTGATACCGGAGACATTTATGAGTAGTAGGAATAATAAACATCTACAAGATGTGCTCCCATAGAAACACGGATGAATGTCAAAACAAAGATTTCAAGATAAAAGTTAAGTTTTTAACAAAGTAATTGACTTCATGTTTTACGTTTTCATTAATTAAAAATTGTAGTGTTTTTATTGCCGGCGGCACGAGTGAACCTTGTCCCGTGTGAAGAATTTTAAAAAGTCGTGTAACTATTTTACCTGAAGGAGAGATATTGAATAGGGAAAAAATTCATACCTTTGGCATTTTTCTTTGCTAAAAAATGAAGGCTTTTGTTATAAGGTTAATATCCTAAAATACTCAAAACTAGTACACATGTGACAAATTTACCCAAAACTATTTTTGTAATAATGAAAAATCCCAAATTGATACACTTATGATAAATTTACCCTAACTGATAATAAAAAACCCGAAAATGGCATACTTGTGACAAATTTATTCTAAATTAATTTATTTGACCACCAAAAACTCCAAACAAATATACCCTTAGTTAAATTAGATTAATACCACAAAAAAATTACAAAAATTGTATAACTATGACAAATGAATGGTAAAATCTCAAACCACTATACCAGTTAACTATCACGTGTCATCAAATTAATAATTTAACAGTAAAATTTTAAGAAAATTAACAGAGGGTAAATTTATCACAAGTGTACCAGTTTGAGGTTTGAAAATAATTAATTTATAATAAATTTGTCACTGTACCAATTTGGGATTTTTCAAAATATCAATCATTTGTTATAAAAGTGAAGGCTTCTTCGGAAACAGTGCAACGTCTCGTTGATTAGTGCTATCCATCCATCAGTGCCAGTTTTGCCATCATTTAGTCTGTCAATTGGGTAGGATGTAGCTCTAGTGGAATCCATCTCCATTTATTTGCAAGATCTCTCCATGTTCTCTCCACAAACTTCAACTCAACTTTCACTAATATAATGATTTAATTAAATAAAAATTAATATTACAAAAAACTCAAAAACTTTGAGAAATTTATTCTAAATTAATTTTTTGATAATAAAAAATTTCAAATTAATATACATGTGACAAATTTTCTATAATATATATTTTTTACCATAAAAAATCAAAAACCAGGATATTAGTCACCCTCCATTAAATTGGATTAATATTGCGAAACCCCAAATTGGTAGAGCCATGAATTGCTAGGTGTCATTTGACTCAACAATTTGACAGTAAAATTTAACGGAAATCAATAAAGAGTAAATTTGTCATAAGTGTATCGATTTAGGATTTTTCATGATCAAAAAAATCATTTTGGATAAATTTGTCACAATGTATTAATTTAGGATTTTTCGTGGTACTAATATACTAGTCTTGAACCACCGCTCGCGATGGCCATGATGGTTTCATGCTTTCACCCCCACCGAGGGGGGAGGGGTTTGAAACCTGGCATCCCCATTGCGCGACTTACCCGCAGTTGGGTCTGTGGTGGTGGCTCAGTTCGCCCCGGATTTACCTTGTCGGCTGCCAACTATTTGAGGGTTGCCGGATCACCAAAAAAAAAAAAATATATATATATATATATATATATATATATATATATATATACACACACACACACTAGTCTTGAGTTTTTCATGATATTAATCCATTAAACAAAACTGTTGATGAGGAGTATATTCCTTGCTCTTTTTTTTTTTTTGGTGACCCGGGAACCACGGTACAGCTGGCAGTTGGTGGCGTAAATCCAGAGCGGTTTGAGCCACCACCACAGACCCAGCCGTAGGTGAGTCGCGCGAATGCGACGTCTCTAGGATTCGAATTCCTCCCCTTTGTGAAAGGGAGAGAGCCCGAAGCCAGCTGCGCCACTGCGGGCGGTGGTATAGTCCTTGCTCTTTTTTTAGCAATAACTTCATGAAAGATCTCACAGGCTTTTTTTTTTTTTTTCAAATGTAAAAAATAAAAGAAATAATTGTTTACTCAACTTAAAAACACACGATTCCATGATGCATAAAGTTTTTATCTACAAAATCGATGACTACAGTTATATTACTTATAAAAATTCTTCATGTAGTACCACAAACATTAATAAAACCAATTCATTTGTTTATGTCGATTTAGGGCGCGAATGATAACCACTACGATGAGAAATTGATTTTTATAAGAGAAATAGATTTTTCTATTATTATTATTGGACGAGTTTCTAAGAAAAAATGCCCATATGATAACGACACAAAATTTCTACTATCGGAATAGAAATTCGTTTGAAAATGACACAAAATTTTTCCCTCGGCAATGGCAATCGGTGGCGGTGATTGACACACGACAGATGGTGGTGACCCGGGAACCACGGTACAGCTGGCAGTTGGTGGCGTAAATCCAGAGCGGTTTGAGCCACCACCACAGACCCAGCCGTAGGTGAGTCGCGCGAATGCGACGTCTCTAGGATTCGAATTCCTCCCCTTTGTGAAAGGGAGAGAGCCCGAAGCCAGCTGCGCCACTGCGGGCGGTGGTATAGTCCTTGCTCTTTTTTTAGCAATAACTTCATGAAAGATCTCACAGGCTTTTTTTTTTTTTTCAAATGTAAAAAATAAAAGAAATAATTGTTTACTCAACTTAAAAACACACGATTCCATGATGCATAAAGTTTTTATCTACAAAATCGATGACTACAGTTATATTACTTATAAAAATTCTTCATGTAGTACCACAAACATTAATAAAACCAATTCATTTGTTTATGTCGATTTAGGGCGCGAATGATAACCACTACGATGAGAAATTGATTTTTATAAGAGAAATAGATTTTTCTATTATTATTATTGGACGAGTTTCTAAGAAAAAATGCCCATATGATAACGACACAAAATTTCTACTATCGGAATAGAAATTCGTTTGAAAATGACACAAAATTTTTCCCTCGGCAATGGCAATCGGTGGCGGTGATTGACACACGACAGATGGTGGTCGGTGGCAATAGATGGGTGACTGGCTAGTAGTGAGGATAAATGATGAAAATAATTTTTACTTGAATTTATGTTCTAGAAATAGAACAATAAATTTTTTTTACTTCTGACTTTTGTTCCAATATATTTTTGGAACAAAAATCTATTTCAAAAATAGAAAAATGAAATATTTTTATTGAACGGATTTTTCTTCCAGAAACAAGTCTTAAAGAGAAAAAATAGTTCTAAAATAAAAAAAGAATGATTATCTTATACATTTTTTAATAACTCTTAATTTTTCACCCATTTTGTAAACGAGAGTTATTGAAATGAGGATTTTAAGAAGAAAAGTAATGAGACGTTTGAATGGTCTCATGCCAAAGGGAAGGAGGAAATCCATAATGAGATGTGACCTGTCGCAACTACTTCATTGACGGATGAAGAAAAATGAACTTATGAGCAAGACCTGTCTTTTTAATTAGAAAATTAATTTTTCTTTTTTCCAATTTTGCTTCTCGAGGAAGACCTCCTGGATTCCCAACAAATGCTCTTTCGGAACGTTCCAAGGCCAGGCGATACAGTAATTAATGTCGGTAGTTGGTAGGTTTGGTGGTATGATTTCGTCTGCCGGATGAAAAATTGATCAATGGATATAATCAAAGGGCTTTTAGTATAAGAAGGGTGCCCTTCCCCTCAATTGTATCAATCCAACCATTTCACTAATACAAAGGCTCCATTCTTTCCGGAGCTTCTCTCTAGTTTGTCTATTTTGCTTGATGTTCTTGGGCAGCTAATTCTTTGTTTTTCAATATTAATTAAATGATCAATTTAAGTTTAACTTGGTTGGGCAATGTGAGATGGCTGAGACGGCAAAGAAAAATGGATATGTGTGCTTCAGAAATTCCATGCTAACTAGATATCTTGAGCATGGAATTTCTGAAGCACATGTCCCTTTTTCTTTGTTGTCTCACGTGACGCCATCTCACGTATAATGTTGCTCAGCCAAGCTAGACTTAAATTGATCATCTGATTGATATTGAAAAACAAAGAATTAGCCGCCTAAGAACATCAGTTAAAATAGACAAGCACTGTGATTAAAGTTACTACTCCACAACTATACCTTTGTTTCTTTCCCTCTTTCTTCAGTCATCTTGCCGATTAAGTATCACTCACTCCCAGCAAGATCAACAAGGTTCAGCACACCTTGTACTACTTCTTTAGTGTCCTAGAGAGAAGTGCATAAAAAAAAATTACTGTTATAGCCGAAGCAATAGACAAATGTCATAACAGTGAATTGAAGAACATAGTAAGAGGGTTCATTGAGAAAGAAACAAGTGATCGATTTTACTTGAAATTGGAAGATAGAAAAAGAATGACAAAACAACAATCAGCTAGGCAATGTAAATGAGCGATCAAACTTATTGAACCACATTAAGCTAAAAAATCAAAATTCTATTGCCATAAAATGCAGGAAAGTGCCTAAAACCATCATTGACATCAAAATCAAGAAGAACATGATGAGTTGTCTACAATGATCACATTATTTTGCGAAAATTATGCATTAATGCGGGAAATTGTTTGTTACGAATCCTAGAGCAGAATAACTTGCGGCTTTGAAAAATTACCAAAGATGTGGAAAAATTACACTTGACTAATAGAGAAGAATTTAATTCGTTGGTATAACCTTACTAAAAATGATGAAAAATCATCCAAAAAGTCTTAAATTTATTGTACTTTTGTCAATTTAGTCATAAACCTTTCGATTATATCAATTTAGTCCATCCGACAAGTTTTTGGTTGGAAAGCCAGCTATCCTACATGGTATAGCCTACCATTGCTGGCCAGAGTTGTATAAAAGATCAAAGAGAACAAAAGAAAATGACAAAGAATAAATAAATAAAATATTATAAAATTATTAAAAATTATTTATGTCAGCGCCGGCTGTGCCTTGTGCCGACTTCCAAAATTGGTCCGATAGACCTAATTAACATAATTAAAAGGTTTATGACTAAATTGATTAAAGTATAATAGGTTTAAGATTTTTTTGACAATATTCTCCATGGGCGGCCCTTGAGTTGATTGGAGTCAAACTCATTTCAGTCCTTATTGGTTTAGCACCTTCGATCTTATCATTTATTTCATTCGTGACCCCACATGGATAGGATAATAGAAGGACTTGATTACAGTAATTTGATAAGACCTTACTATACTTCCACAATAAATTTTAGGAATCCCCATACACTCATATCATTGTAAAAATTACCAAAAAGGAGATTTCGTCATAATATGCTTATATGGATTAAACTTATTTCCATATCGGTCACGATTAGGACTTGCTTTTCATGATGATGCTCGATGTGGTGGTGAATCTTCCATGCCATACATAAAAATTTCCATTACACCTTTTTTTTTTTGGAAAAAATTTAAATAAGGGTCCGAAGTAATCTTGTTTTCTTAAATAAGAATTTGGAATAGACCTTATTTCAAATAAGAGCCTGAAGTGACTACATTAACCTCAAAGAACGGATAAAGTAAAAAATATGCTTTATATCGACAAATCAAGATAATTTGCAGTGAATTAAATTATTTTATTATCATAATTGGGTGATACCAGAGACATTTATGAGTAGTAGGAATAATAAACATCTACAAGACGTGCTCTCGTAGAAGCAACGGATGAATGTCAAAACAAAGATTTCAAGATAAAAGTTAAGTTCTTAACAAAGAAATTGACTTCACGTTTTGCGTTTTTATTAATTAAAAATTGTAGTGTTTTTATTGCTGGCGACACGAGTGAACCTTGTCTCGTGTGAAGAATTTTAAAAAGTCGTGTAATTATTTTACCCGAAGGAGAGAAATTGAATAGGGAAAAAAAAAAAACTTTTGGCATTTTGCTTTGCTTGAAAATGAAGGTTTTTGTTATAAGGTTAATACCCTAAAAAACTCAAAATTAGTCTACATGTTAAAAATTTACTCAAAACTATTTTTGTAACCATGAAAAATTTCAAATTAGTATACCTGTGATAAATTTACCTCAAATGATAATAAAAAAACCCTAAAATGGTATACTTGTAACAAATTTACCACAAACTAATTTATTCGACCACAAAAAACTCCAAACTAATACATTTGTGACAATATACCTTTTAATTAAATTGGATTAATACCACAAAAAATTACAAAAATTATATAACTGTGACAAATAAATGGTAAAATCTCAAATTGATATACCAGTTAATTGTCACATGTCATTAAATTGATAATTTGACAGTAAAATTTAATGAAAATTAACAGAGGGTAAATTTATCAATTTGAAGTAAATTTGTCAAAGGTGTACCAATTTGGAGTTTGACAAAAAATAATTTATAGTAAATTTATCATTGTACCAGTTTGGGATTTTTCAAAATATTAACCCTTTGTTGTAAAAGTGAAGGCTTCTTCAGCGACAGTGCAACATCTGTTGATTAGTGCTACCCATCCATCAGTGCCAGTTTTGCCATCATTTAGTGTGTCAATTGGGTAGGATGCGGCTCTAGTGGAAACCATCTTCGTTAATTTGCAAGATCTCTCCATGTTCTCTCCACAAACCACAACTCAATTTTCACTAATATAATGATTTAATTAAATAAACATTAATATTACAAAAAACTCAAAAACACTAATAAATTTATTTTAAATTAATTTTTTGATAATAAAATTCCAAATTAGTACACATGTAACAAATTTACTTAAATATATTTTTTTGACCATAAAAAATCCCATTATTAGTCACCCTCCATTAAATTGGATTAATATTGCAAAACCCCAAATTGGTAGAGCCATCAATTGCCACGTGTCATTTGACTTAGCAATTTAATAATAAAATTTAACGGAAATCAATAGAGAGTAAATTTGTTATAGGTGTACCAATCTGGAATTTTTATTAATCAAAAAATTAATTTTGGATAAATTTGTTGCAATGTATCAATTTAAGATTTTCATAGTACTAATATACTAGTCTTGAGACCCACCCCGGTGGATGCGCTGGTTTGCACTCTATCCCCTCATTCGGGAGGGGAGGGGTTCGAATCTCCGCACCCTCATTTGTGCGACTTAAGTGGAGTGCCATGGGAGATGGGCCCCCGCGCTAGTGCTCCCCCTAATTTGCGCCATTGGCTGCCGGTTGTATGGTGGTTCCAAGATAATCAATATATATATACTAGTCTTGAATTTTTCATGATGTTAATCCATTAAACAATACTATCGACTAGGAGTATAGTCCTTGCTCTTTCCTGACCAATAACTTCATGAAAGATATTCCAGACTTTTTCTTTTTTTTTAAACGTAAAAAATAAAAGAAATAATTGTTTGCTCAACTTTTTGTTTTTTTTTTTTTTTTTGGTCTAAGTTTGCTCAACTTAAAAACACGCGATTCCATGATGCATCAAGTTTTTATCTTCAAAATAGATGACTAAAGTTATATTACTTAGAAAAATTCTTCATGTAGTACCCAAAGGATTAATAAAACCAGTTCAATTTTTTACGTCGATTTAGGGCGTGAATTATAACTATTCTGGCTAGAAAGTGATTTCTTCTAGAAGAGAAATATATTTTTCTATTTCTATTTTTGGATGAGTTTCTAAGCAAAAATACCCATTTAATAATGATACAAAATTTTTACTCCTAGAATGGAAATTTGTTTGAAAATAACACAAAATTTTTCTCTCGGCGACGGCGATCGGCAACAACAACAATCAGTGACTGGCGGCAACAACTGACGGCTAACGAACGATGGATGGTGGTCGGTGGCAACGGATGGGTGACCGGCTAGTAGTGAAGACGAACGAAGAAAATAGTTTTTACTTTAATTTCTATTCCAAAAAAAGAATAGTAAAAATTTTTTATTTCTGATTTCTATTCCAAATCTATTTTTTGAATAAAAATCTATTCCAAGCTTGAAACTTCTTTTCCATCTATCCAGGCTTTCAACATAGGATTGGTCTTGTCTCAAAGAAAGCATGGAAAGAGCATCCGAGAGTACCGAATCCACTTAGTAATCGTCACTTAATGCACGGATGCCTTTAATAATGGCTTTTGCTTAAACCGTGTGGAAAACTTTGCTTTTTTCTAATGCAATATCGAAAGTAGTATTCCATTCGAGGAGCCTAGCCTTCTTTGCTATTAATTTCAATATTTGCTGCTTTTGTGCCAACCCTCTTAGAAGGAAGAACTCTAGGGAAGTAAGAATATTTCCTACCCTTCCGGGTATTTCTTCCTTACGAAAAAAATGAAATATTACCACTTGTCGTGGTGGCTCCGCTAGGTAGGCTTCAGTCCTTTGAGGGAAAATCATGAGTTCGAAGCCCTTGCGACACAAGTGGCAAGGAGGCTAGCAGGCTATTAGGTGATTGACGCGTGGTGCCGGAGTGGTGGTTTCCCCATTAGTGACACCTGTTGGTTTACGTGGCGACTGTTGGCCAAAGTAGTTCCTCCAGCAAAAAAAAAAAAAAAAAACTGAAATATTTCTACCGAATGGATTTCTCTTTAAAAACAAATTTGAAGTAGAAAAATAATTTTAAAATAAAAATAGGATGGTTATAATACATACTCTTTAATGACTCTTAATTTTTCACCCATTTTGTGACGCGGTTTATTGAAATGAGGATTTTCAGAACGAACGTAATGAGACGTTTGAATGGTCTCACGCCATGGGGAAGGAGGAAATCCATAATGAGACCTGTCGCAACTACTGCACTGACAGAAGAAGAAATATGAACTTCTGAGCAAGACCTGTCTTTTTAATTAGAAAATTAGATTTTTCTTTTTTCCAATTTTTAATGCTACCCCAAATCAAAAATTAGTTTAGCGATGAAAAATAGATTATTCTCACTCACCACTTTTATGAATGGAGACTTGTCACAATTTTTTATTTTTTCGTTGTCCATTGCCTCGCTCTTTTCGCCTTTTCTGCTCTATATTTAAACATGAATTATTCTGCACAAGCATTTTTCTGTTTTACATTTCTGAGCAGCATTTTTTTGAAATTCTTTTCAGACCTTACTGAAACTCATCAATTTGGTCGAGTTTGTAGTGACACTTCTCATCAATCAACCGTACGTCCCTAAAGCTTTAATGGAAACTGTACGATTGTTAATAAAATAGAACGAAAGAAAATGAGAGCGAAAGAAAAAAAGAAAATGAGAGCGAAAGAGAGAAATTCAGAAGCTGAGGGATAGAACATGACAAGAGGAGACCTTGCTGAATGATGATTTGATGTTCCTCTTCCCGGATAGAAAGGGAACCTCAATTCAGTACACGTGGAAAACGATAGGGCATCCCGCACCGTTTGTTCACATGCCTAACCTCAGTTTAGTACATGCGAAAGCTATAAATTCTTGACCAAATATAAAAAAGAGGAGAGTTCAATTTTCTCTAGTCAAGGCGCTCTTTATAAACCTCAAGCCGGCGACGCTCGCTAAGCGAGGCGAGGGCAAGCAACCCTCTCCAAGATCTAGGAGAGGGCTCCTACATTGTCGCCCTCTCCTGTCTTTGGCTAGCCCTCACCTTTGGTCAACAAGGGTTGTCGGCTCTTGCCAAAGTACCGGCGACCCGGCTGCCATAGGCAAAAGGGAGTGTCTTTCTAGTGTATGTTCATTTATTTTTTTTTAAATATTTTTTTTTTGGTTTTTGGAAGGAAAAAAAATAAAAATTCAAAAAACAAAATTGCCCTTCACTAAATAGTGAGTTTAGGCTCTGCTTTAAAATTGATATGGTCATTTCGAGTTCTTATTTGAAAGATGGTTTACTTCAAGCTCTTATTTGAATTTTTTTTCCCTCCTTATTATATAGGTGCCATTTAAAACTATGAAAATTTACAAAATCGCCATTTTTTCGAGAGCCTACATAATAAGATATGTGATTTAAAATGGTAAGATTGACAAAATCACCTTTTGAAAGTAACCCTTTTATAAATGGTATATCATCTTGACAAAATAGGCAATTTTAGCGGATCAATCATGCCTCAAGCATGGCTTGAAGTTCAAGCGGTATGCCCTGTAATTCAGTTTTGTGGACAGAATTCACATTAATGTGACTATTTCCCATTATCAAGTTTCAAATTTCATGTATCTCGCCATCTTTTAGATTATAAATCTAATAAATGTTTTTCTTTTAATTGGAAAACACATAAACTTCCATGGCCTCTCTGCATCTCTGTTATTATTATTTTTTTTTTTATAAGCAAACATCATCACTTGATTTACTATTTCATATGCGGGAAAATAACACTCAGAACATCAGTGTATAGAAGATCAAATAAAGCAGGGGGGTTAGAAATCCAGTTCGGGGGTAAGACATTGTTTCGGCATGCCTTCGCTATCCAATCCGCAGAGCGATTTGTGCTCCTATTGCAGTGGGCTAGTGAGAGGCCCGGGAGATGACCGAGTTTTGCTTGGGCCTGGTTCATGATCAATTGCAGTTCCCAACTCAATTCAGTCGAAGTCTTCAATGCGTGCACTAAAGGTAAACAGTCAGAGTGTACTTGAGGAGAGAGAAATTTGCGGCTCTCGACAAATTTTAGGGTTTCTTCCATCGCAATCGCCTCCGCCTGAGAAGCCGACGCAGCCTCGACTGGCTTCACAAATCCGTCCACGAGGAAGCCTCTGTGATTTCGACAAACACAAGCGATGGCAACTCCGTGTCGAGGAAGTTCGCTCGCTTCGCTGGGTGCTGCGTTGATGTCCAGATCGGGATCAAAAGATGCATCAATTGATTCAAATTGAACCTGGAGGAGGTGGACGCCAAGATTTAGATAAGAATTCGATGTTCTTCTTGGTTTTTGGTTTGTCATTTAGATCTCTGTAGCTTTCTGCGAATGCCTCTGCTCTAGCTATTGTTGCTTGCGGTCTTGGGATTTGATGGTTGAAAATAAACCGATTTCTTTCCTTCCAGATACTCCATAGTACTACCGCTATGTGGTTAAAATTTCCCGAGATAACTGGATTCTGTTTTATGCTGTAGATCCAGTCTTCGAATCGGGTAAGGCCAAACCTGGATATCCGTAGATGCAGAGGGGCTGAATTCCATACCTTGGCTGTCCATGGGCAGAGGAGAAAAGTGTGCTCAAGCGTTTCTGCTTCCTGTTTGCAGAGGGGGCATAAAGGAGAAGGTACGATCCTTTGGTAGTGCAAATTTTCCATTGTTGCTAACGCATTGTTACATGCGTTCCAGAGGAAAATTTATTTTGGGTGGGATTGTGGACTGCCAAATGTATTTCCAGAGGTTGGGATTGGCTGTGTAAGATGAGGTTGCTTGTGTATTCTGTGATAAATCAGAGGCGTTCCTGAATATAAAATAACCGCTATTTACTGAATAATTTCCTGATTTTGTGTGCATCCATACCAGTTGATCCTCTTCATCAGGTAAGCTAATGGGTGTGGCTAAAATTTCCTGTACCCTTCTTTCGTCAAACATAGAGTGTGGAAGAGGTTCGTTCCATGTGCCTGTACCTGGATTTATAAGATCTAAGACTTTGCCTGGTTCTTGGTTTGTTGCTGGGCCTCCTATGGAGCCACTTTTTAGCCATCTCTCTGTTCTAATTGATGTTTTTTTTTTTTTTTCCATTGCCTATCTTGTGCATGACCTGAGGAGCAACCGAATCCCTTGCCTTGATGATACTTTGCCAACCCCACGAGGGCCGTGATCCTCTGCCAGCATGCCAGAAGTCACCATGTGAGTAATACAACCCTTTCAATAATTTAGTTACTAGTGAGTCTGGATTTTTAATTATGCGCCACATCTATTTTGCTAGCATTGCTGTGTTGAAAGTCTGTAAATCCCTAAAACCCAAACCCCCTTCACTCTTCCTAGTTTTTAACAAATCCCACTTCTTCCAGTGAATGCCAGCCTTTTTCTCATTGCTTTTCCATCAAAATGATCCAACCTTTCTCTCAATTGCTTTGCAAATCAATATAGGAATTTTGAATATTGACATAGCATATTGAGGGATTGCTTGTATTACTGCTTTCAGAAGTATTTCCTTTCCTGCTTTTGATAACAGTTTTTCCTTCCAGCTGTCTAGTTTGGAGTTGACCCAAGCTAAGATCCATGCGAACATGTCCTTCTTGGATTGCCCCGGTCTGAAGGTATGCCCAAATACTTGCCTGCCTTTGTGATTTCTGGTACTCAAAGGGCTGATGCCATGTTTCTCTTTAGAGCTGTAGGACATCCTTTGCTAAAGTAGATACCCGATTTGTTGAGATTAATTGCCTGACTAGAGGCAAAACAATATTGATTTAAGATACCAGCCAAGTTCTGACATTCTACAATTGTTCCATGCAGGAAAAAGATTGAATCATCAGCAAAGAGTAGATGGGACAGAGTGGGGCAGTGGTTGTTCAACTTGATTCCAGTAAGTGAACCTTCCTGAACAGCTTTCTTCATGAGGATGGATAGCACATTGGCCACAATGATAAATAGGTAAGGTGAGAGAGGGTCTCCTTGGCGTAAGCCACGGGTAGGTTTAAAGAAAGGTAAAGGCTCTCCATTTAAATTTATGCTGAAAGATACTGTGCTCACACATTGCATGATCCTCTGTATCCATAGGTCACAGAAACCTAATTTTGTTAGACAGGCCTTAAGAAAATCCCACTCGATGCGATCGTACGCCTTTTGCATATCTAGTTTTAAAACAGCTAGAAATTTTTTCTTCATGTTACTGGTTCGTAGTCTATGTAGCACCTCCTGAACCATCAGTATATTATCCTGAATCTGCCTACCTCCCACAAAAGCACTCTGTTCCTCTGCAATGATGTGTGGTAGAATTGGTTTGAGCCTGTTTGTGAGTACTTTGGAGATTATTTTATATAAGAAATTGCAGAGACTGATAGGGTGATACTGCTCCAGTTTTTTAGGCTGTGGGACTTTGGGAATCAATGTGATGAGTGTTCTGTTTAATGCAGGATCTAGATGACCAAAGTTGAAGAATAGTTGTATTTCTTGAAAGATCTCCTTAGAGGTTGCTGACCAGTGCTCTTTGTAGAAGATGCCATGGAACCCGTTAGGACCGGGTGCCTTGAAAGCTCCCAGTTGCTACATAGCTGTGGTGATTTCCTCCTCGGTAAGTGGAGCCATCAAGGTATGATTCATCTGGTCATCTACTAAAGTAGGAATGAGTTATATGATAGGTTGCCAATCGCGAGAGCCCACTGATGTATATAGATTTTTGTAAAACTGTGCTGTCATCCCCTGTATCTGCTTTTCCCCTCGAACCCATACTTCACTCTCATTTTTCAGCATTGTTATCTGGTTTCTACTTCTCCTCTGAATTGTCGTCGCATGAAAAAATCATGTATTTCTATCACCCCACTTTATCCAGTTGATTCTCTACCGCATACCCCAATACATCTCCTCTTGACGCCATAACTTATCAATTTCTTTAGTAATCTCTTTCTATTGAGCTGATTCTCCAGTGTTTTGTGTGCTGTTCATTAGTTTCTGGAGTTCACCTTTTAGCCAGGTGACCCTCTTCTTTGCATGGCCGAATTTGCTCTTGCTCCACTGTATCAACTTCTGTTGTACTTGCTTCAGTTTGTCCACCAGGTTAAGATCCTTTGTAGCAGGGTCATTCCAGGTATCTGTGACTATGTTTTTGCTTTCTACATCGTCAGTCCAATATGCTTCATACTTAAATTGCTTTTTTTTTTTTTTTTTTTTTTTTTTTTTTTTTTTTCTGCTCTTTGGTTGAGCCAGGGATAACAGGAGAGGAGTATGATCTGAGCCTATCGCCAGGAGTGCAATGCATTCAGCCTCTGGGTAGGTAATTCTCCACTGAAGCGAGCAAAAAGCCCTATCTAGTCTCTTTTTCACCATATTTTCTCCCTCACGTTTGTTTGACCAGGTAAAGGAGCACCCCTTACATTCCAGGTCCATCAAGGAGCATTGATTGACAAAGTCTCTGAATGCAGTTAACCTATAAGTTTTAGCTCTATACTTACCCACTTTCTCCCAATGATTTAATATTTCATTAAAATTTCCCAAGCAAAGCCATGGTAGTCGGTAATGCATACTAACTGAGGAAATATGTTCCCATAACTCGATTCTTTCCCTGAAAACAGTTGGAGCATGGAGAAAAATAATTTTCATTTCCTGATTACTGTCTTTCAGATGACATTGGGTGAAGATGGCTATGGCTGAAGAGGAGTCAATAGATAACTGCAGATGATCATCCCAGAATAAAGCTAAGCCCCCTGCTGTACCCTCCGGATTAAGTATGTAACTGTTTTGGAATTTGAGTCTCTTTAAAACTATTAAAATTTACAAAATCGTCAATTTGCAGTAGCCTGCAAAATGAGATATATAATTTAAAAATTATAATAAAATCATCATTTTAAATTATCCTTTATAGATGCCGTGTTATATTGACAAAATAGCCATTTTAGCATATTAGGAAAAAAAAAATCCATTAGGTAATTTGGTCCATCAAAATGATCACATTATTTGCTCATTTGTTCTTCATTTACATTGTGGCAAGTTTTGTCTCCAAATTCAGTCTTGGATGCCCACCACCACTCCCCTTGCTCGGTCAATAGATTTCTGCAGGTAGTTTGGCCATGGCCTACAGTGCATGGCCAAGGACAATTATCCACAAAGTTGTAAATTTATTACATTTTTGTTAATTTAATAATGAACCTTTAAATTGTGCCAATTAAATCATAAATATTTTCACGTTTTGTCAATTGAATCCCAAACCTTATCACATTTTCCCAATTGAGTCTATTTGGTCAATTTTTGATTAGTAATCTGGCCATCTTACAAGGCATGGCTTACCATCACTACCGAAAGTTGTAAAAAAGAGGAAAAAAATTGAAAAGAATAAATAAATAATTTGAAAAATATTTAAAAATTATTAAAATCATTCATGTCAGTGTCAGTCGTGCCACGAGCTGGCGTTCATGTATTCTTGACTAGAATTGGTTTGTTGAACTCAATTAGCAAAACGTAAAAATGTTCAAGATTCAATTGGCACAATTAAAAAGTTTAGAAGTGAATTGATAAAAGTGGAATAGGTATGAATGATTTTCCCCAAAAAATGGCCCTTGGGTTGATTGGCAGTTAAACTCGTTTCAGTCCTTAAAGGTTTAGTGCCTTCAATCTTATCTTTTATTTCTTTCATTACACAACATGGACGAAATAACGGAAGAACTTGATTGTGCTAATTTGACAAGACCCAATTGTACTTCCACAACAAATTTTGGGAATCCCAGGGCACTCATCTCATTGTAAAAATTACTGAAAAGGAGATTCTGTCATAATATATTTATATGGATTAAAATTATTTGTCACGATTGGGACTTGCTTTTCTTGATGATGCTTCTTGTGGCGGCGAATCTTCCATGCCACACATAAAAATTTCCATTACAACCTTTCTTTTTTCCGTCTTGTTAAATATGTGGTATTTAAAACTATGAAATTTACAAAAATTGCCATTTTTCAGTACCTTACATAATATGGTATGTGATTTAAAATGACAAGATTAACAAAATCACCTTTTGAATGTAACCCTCTATAAATGGTATATTATCTTGACAAAATAGGCATTTTAGGATATTATTCCATTGGGTAAACTTTTCCTATAAATAATTAGTTATAAATTCCATAAGTTTCAGACCGATGGCATAAGTATTGCATTAGTCACAACACAAGCAAAATAATATAATATCCCATCACCAGGATCACATTATATTCCAAACTTATACATTTATTCTGGCAATTATTTATTTCAAAACATAGAGTGGAATTAATCCTCCGGAGCATGCGCTTGCTTAATCTTTAAGCTTCACTGGATCTGCAAGATTTTACCAAAAGAAATTATAATGTATAATCCAATAAATCTAGACAAGATGAACGAACGAAATATATTCTATGAATTTAATTCATGATTAAGATGAACAAAAAAAAGAGAATTTTGGAATATTCATCCGGTAACGAATAAGCTCGATCTAATAAAGATTTTTCGAGATAAGATTGGTGTATTATTGGACTTTAAGGCGGGGGACTTGCCGGCGTCAATGGCAGCGGGAGGAGGGCACGTTTCACTGCGTTCGCACTCCTTGTAACACGGGTAGAAAGGCTTGGCGCCGGCACATTCTTATCTGCATATTCGATTGATATAGTCGTTGCAACGATCGCCACGTGCTAATTGTGCGGCGAATAAGGCAAAGATGATCATCGCCGCCACCGCCATCGCCACCAGCCTCTTGAAACTTGAAATCGCCATTCGAGTTTTCTTTTTTTGGATTCTCACCCACTGATAAAAAAATATGAAAATTTGTTGTAGTAGATAGAGAACGGGATGGATAGGAATTTGTACAGAATGAAGCTTAGCTGGCAGAGGCAGCTTAAGGAAAGAGAGACCTCAGGCTCCTTGGAAAGCTGTGAAACGAAAGAGGTAAATTAGTGACAAAACCAATTAAATAATAGATATTGTGAGTACTATCAAAATAAATATTGTCAAAGAAAAAATATTTAACTTCCCATTCTTTAATTTTTTTTCGCTATCTTATTAATCAAATTATACATTATTTTCGTGGGAATTTCATTTTAATTAAAAAAAAAACAGAAAATTTAATTTCGATAATGTAGCTTTTTGCGTGTCTTAACAAATGCACCTACCTTATAAGCATGTTCACGGATTTTGTTTCCATATAATTTAATAAGATCCTAATAATAAAGATTTTTCCAAGGATCTGGGCAACTTTTCTTTTGGAGAAAATTATCAGAAAAAATCACAAATCTATTAAACTCTTATCAATTCGAGCTTAACCTTTTAATTATATCAAAAAATGGTGAGTGAATCATATATATGTATGATATAACAATCATATATCATTTTGGATATTTATTTTTTCATTTTGGAATTTTAGAAAGAATATAAAAAGGTCGAAAGAAAAAGTACCTTCCTCCCCAAGTGTCGGCGAGGGGTATTCACATTTTATTTTTCTTTATCGTTCCCATGCGAAGGAGCGTGGAGGTCCACCTGTCAGCCTCCGATTGGGCGGATGATGATGGCGCGCAAAGAAAGATTCAATGGCGGTGCACACGTGCAAGCTTCCCGGCAATTCCCCCCCCCCCCCCTCCCCCTTAGACGCGTTCGTTCTCTCAAGCTCGAGCTTTCCCCCACCGCCGGCGAGTCCTCGAACGACCGCATCTCAATCGCCGATCGATTTGCTGACGTCCCACGTCACCACCGATCGATTCTCCGCCGCTCGAGTTCCGGGTCCAGGTCGCTTCCTGCTCCCTCGTCTCCGAGCGATTTTCACGTGTCTATGTTTTGCTCGAGTTTGGTGTCCTTTCGATTGCCTGCATTCATGTCCACTTCGTTTGCATGATTAGTTTAGTTATGGTTTAGGATGGGTTCTGGTTGTTAAGAATAACAAACAACGCATCACTCAGTTCAAATTCAAAATATTTTGGATTCCTCGTTGCAGTAATAACTAATTGATAAAAGTATTAATAAATTTAAAATATTTGGGATTTGAATGAGTCATGCGTGTAAGAGTTTTTTCTAATGTGGACTAAATTAATTGATATTGTAATTTACTATTTTTACGGCTACTGTAAAACAGGGTTGGTTTAAGGTGAGATAGAAGGTTTCTTAATTAGTCTAATATGGGCTGGCTAGTGTGAGCCGAGTTGAGCCTGACCCGTAATGAGAGGGACTGGCTGGAAACTTTATAAATAGTGCTCAAGTCTCTCCTCTAACTCTAATTCTCACATGTATCCTCACCTAAGGGGCGTTTATCTAACGGGCGTTTATCTAACGCTGCACGTGAGGAGGGCCGCCTCATTGAGCCAGTGATATGGAGGGCAATAGAGGAGAAGGACTTGATGCGTAGATCCCCTTGATATATGTGGGTAATCCTTTTTCCTGCTTCCGCTTTATGTTCGATGGATCCCAAAACAGGTGTGTTAATTTTTCTACTTAATCACGTTCTTGTTCTGGTTATGGAGATTTTGGGATTGCGCAATTTGCGTCCAACATGTAGTATCAGAGCCTCCATAACCTTAGAATTTGAACGCAATTGATTTTGCCCTAATTTGTACGAATTAGCCATAATTAGTGTGGATCTTGCCCTAATTTGCGATTTTCGAGACTTTTCGTTCAATAAAAATTAAATTAAATTATATATTCGGACTGGGCTCGACGAGACGAAGAAAACCATAGGCGGCGCGTTGCCGGAGGAGGTCGCACACGCCCCCACGTGCGGCCACGCGCCTCCTGCGCGTCGAACACGCGCTGCGCACTCGGGTGGCACGTGCGGGCGCGTGGAGGCTCTGTTTGGCGCGTTGCTGGTGGCGTTGGAGTCGTACGGTGATTTCCTATCTCGTGGTGTATTTATTTTATATGTTTGATGATTTTATGAATGTGAAAATATATACGGAACCCTAAATACGTGTATTTTTGCGTATTTTTCTTATATTTTCTGTGATTTTGGAAATATAAGTGTTGGGTTATAGGTATATTATCACATAATCATTATAAAGGTGTGATTCATCAATAAAAATCAAACTTTATTGTGAACTGAAACTGACTTAATGAGATTCAATCATTATGAGATAATAATTGAATATATCTTGAGATAATGAGAAACAGTAAAAGTCATGAAATTTTTATTGCTCATGCATACTCTTTTACACGTTGGTAATCTTTGAATGATAGACGTCTTAAGAACTCGTGACCAAATTGATTGTACTGATTAACATATCTGCTGTATGTGGGTAATGCATGTCAATTAAATTACTGCATATTGTACATGAACTCATCTGATCACTTGTTAATGTCTATCAAGTTGAATATTTTTATGGTAAAGGAGTATGGCAATATTTACGTAGAGCAATAGTATCTACTGTTAAATTTTAGATATTTGGTTCTCTGGTTTGACTCAATTAATAGGTCACCGGTTGATTACAATGATAATTTATTGCTTAAAATTGGCTAATAAATCAGATGTTGGCCTTGGAGTCATGTTTTGCCGTATGAAACTCATGAGCAATAGTGCTTGTTGATTTGGTGTACCATGTATTACTATTGATATTAATTTGTGAGAGATATTTTAGATTAGCATTCTTTTTATGTTGTTCTAGTAATATGTAATCATGGTGTATAAGAGATGTTTTATTTTCTGTTATGAGAAGTTTCTTGTGTTACTGTAATCAATGATCTCATTAGAATCTGTCAAAACAGGTTCGCTATATATATATTTATATAAATATGTATGATTAATTTTTATTAATGAATAAAGCAATGTAATTAGCATGATATGTGATTTTGGTGATATGCTGCCCTATCACTAAAGTTAAAATCACATGAATATGGTGTATGTGAGGAGTAAAGTTTATATCCCTAGTATGAGAGAATTTCAATAATTCAATTGAGTAGTGACCGCCAAAGTGGCACACTTGATTGGGTTTGAGAAATTTCGGTCTCGTATGATGATTGGGATGTCTCCTGATCTAATACGTGGTCATACTCTCAAAGGAGATGATTGTGTATTGGTTCATGGAGGGATACATGATAGTGTGGTGGAGGAGTGGCCGATCCTAATGGTTCATATGCCCAAATGTGATGAATTCACGAAGATTGGAATATATTCTTATAACCCTTATCATGTGAGGAGTATACAACTGCATGTCATGTATTCTGTCCAAAGGTGATTATATGATTATGCATGTAACTCTTTGGATGTGTACTTGTACGTCAAGTTACACAATACTCACATGATGCTAATTATATATATTACTTGGTTTTCAGTCACCTTTTATGTAATTAATAACTCGACTATTATTAAGGTTTTTACTGCTTCAAATTTTAAATTATGGACATATGATTTGTTGCTTGAGAAATAAGCAATTGAATTTGCTTACTGTCCATAAAGCGTTCCATTTTATAACACTTGAAAAGAGGTTTGCTTGCGGACTGCACTGCTATAAGATGATGGAAGCCTTAGTTGCTTGAAATTATGTCTTGTCTGATATTGAAATTAGGATATATCTGCAAAGATTGTGTTTAAGTCCTAATGACATATACATCTCGTATATGATTAAAATGTTGTTTCCGAAAGTTTTCTATTTAAGGAAAATGGCCATGATAAAGAATAAACTGGTTAAAAATTAGTTTGGAAGGATGTCAGGCTTAGCAATGGTCGTGAGTATTTTGACAAGTATGACAATGCGAAATAGCTTAAAGGGTCATTTGTCAAATACTTGGAGTGGTAATTTAATTACTATAACTGAAAATTCTGATAAAAAGATTTGGCCAAAAGGCATAAATACACCATAATGAACATGGTGATGAGTATAATCAGTAATACCAATTTATCCGATTTTCTGTGGGCTGATATTATGAAAGCAACTTTTTCACATATAAATGTGTCTCTTATCAAAATTGTTTCATAAACTTCTTTTGAGTTATACACTGGACATAGATTATTTGAATCATATTAAATTTAGAGGTGTTATGCAGAAGTGAGATTATCTAATCCAATATTAGAGGCGTTGGAATTTAGATTCACTCGGAATTATTTTGTATATTACCTAGATTGTTCAAAAGGATATTAATTTTAAGACCCTAAAGAAGATACAAGAATTATGGTATCACATACTGTAAAGTTTCTACAGTTTGACGAGAATAGCTGCTCTTAGACTATTAAGGATAAAAGTACGATGGAAAATCACCGTGTCTTTGTCTTTGCCTATATAAACAATTGTGGTACAGATAATAGTGAAATCTCCTGTACCATAGACTAAACTTGTTGAGGTTTAAGGTACTATTCTTGATATAGTTTATAATGAAATTTCTTAAACCTCTCAAGTGCAGAATGAAGTGGTTGCAGCTTTATTAAGGAGATTTGTTAAGGAAAGATGATCAGTTATACCATCAGACTATATAGTCTATTTGTGAGAGCATGATTACAATATCCACTATATGGTTGATGTAATGACATATTTATAAATGTCGTTTCTTATTCTCAATCAAGTATGTGATTAGATGCCATAAAAGACGATATACAATCTATGAAACATCATAGTGTTTGGAAACTTACTTGCCTAAAGATTACAAGTTCATTAGTTGCAAATTGGCATTCAAAATTAAAAGAATTTCAAAGAAAGATTGTGGAATTTAAAGCCAAATTGGTAACTAAAGTTTTCACTCTAAAAGAGGGGTGGATACTTTATAGTGAAGAAATAATTATTTCTTTAAATATTCTTTCAGAGTGAACGTGACATTAATAACTCTTTTTTATTTGGAGTTACGTTAAACAGATTCAAGTAAACCATATAGTGCAACTGGATGATTTTGCAGCAGATTCAAGTAAACTTGTATGTAGACTGAAAAGTTTTAATTCATGGTCTCAAGCAAGTTTCCAAACAATATTCTTAAAGTTTCATAGTGTTGTTATTTTGTTCAATTGGGAACAAAGTAATTCAATATACTGCAAGGTCAGTGGGAGGAAATTTATTTTTTCTCATACTTTATGTACATGATGTTTTGCTTACAAGTTGTGACCTTGAGACATCTTATATCCTTTGTACTGAGATCTGTAAGGATTGTTTTTGCTATATTATATTAGATTTTCTCGGAGGACATTTGCTGATTGTATATTGAAAATATTCAATATATATCATTGCAAGCCAGGAATTGCTCCTGTTGTTAAGGGTGATTGACTAAATCTATCACATTGTCCTTATTTAGATATTGAGAAAATCTAATTAAATGGTGTACTTTGTGTCAGTGCACTTAAAAGTATAATGTATACTCAAATTTGCACTAGACTAAATATCGTCTTTATGACGGGACTTTTAGGAAGATATTAGTCAAATCTATGACGTGATCACTGGGTTGTTGCCAAGAAGATTTTAAAGGTACTTAAAAAAAACAAGAGATTATATGCTAATTTATAGACATGTTCAATTCTTGCAGTTAGTAGGGTATTTAGATGTAAACTTTGCTGGCTGTTCTGATGACATGCAATCAATAACATAATACATATTTATGTTAGCAGTAAGTGCAATAAATAAAGTTCTATGTCATATTCTACTATGTAAGTAGTGTTAGTAACATTCTTTTAGGCTGTTACTTGGGCTTTTAAGTTCCAGAACCTCATTAAAGGAATTGATAGTTTTAACTTTATGGATAGATTCATACGGTTGTATTGAGATAACAAATTTGTAGTATTATTTATTTACTACAGAGGTCTCAAGGGATCTAAATATATGGTGGTCAAAATTTTTGACCAAAAGCAAATAGTACAGAAAGGTGACGTTTTAATATAGTATATATTTCACAGATGATGTGATTGCAGATCCACTAACTAAAGGCCTACGCTCGTGTGTATTTGAGTGACATAATGTTAGCATGGGCCTAGGAGCATCATGAGATGCTGTTGTTTAGTGTGAGCTATTTTGGCTTTACTCTGATAAGGGTTTCATCTGTATTCGTTACATTTTGTAACGGTTTGATATGTATCAACTTTTGTATTCAATAAAATATTTTTGAATGTGTTATTATTATGTTGAATACATATTAATAAAGTCTCAAGGGATTGTATAAACCTTGAGTGAAGGCTAGGAGCATCCGGGCATTCGGTTATTAGCCTTGTGCATATGTCTTGTGATACATAAATAAAGGTTAACCATAAGGACAAGACATATGTGGGTTCATTGGAACCATAAAGCATTCTCTAGTGGCACAAGTTTTTGTGACGCCTAAAGTTAAGAGAATGATGACTGACAAATGGGATCTCTCTATGAGAGATGTTATCCATTTGCCACACTACCATATTGAATCCATATCAATAAAGTTGAGAACATTCGTGACCATGGAAGGCTCTGTGTGTATACATGCAGTTACCTCCATGATTCGATGTTTAAAACTTTATGGGAGATGATTGACTATTAAGAATTATCTCTGGACCAAATGTGCGCACATACAGTACGATTTCAATTAATATAGTCCAAGTGGGAGAATGTAAGAGTTTTTCCTAATGTGGACTAAATTAATTGATATTGTAATTTACTGTTTTTACGGCTACCGTAAAACAGGGTTGGTCTAAGGTGAGATAGAAGGTTTCTTAATTAGTCTAATATGGGCTAGCTAGTGTGGGCCGAGTTGAGCTTGACCCGTAATGAGAGGGACTGGCTGGAAACTTGATAAATAGTGCTCAAGTTTCTCCTCTAACCCTAATTCTCACATGTATCCTTATCTAAGGGGCGTTTACCTAACGCTGCACGTGAGGGGGGCCGCCTCATTGAGCTAGTGATACGGAGGGCAATAGAGGAGAAGGACTTGATGCGTGGATCCCCTTGATATATGTGGATAATCCTTTTTCCTGCTTCTGCTTTATGTTCGATGGATTCCAAAACAGGTGCGTTAATCTTTCTACTCAATTACGTTCTTGTTCTAGTTATGGAGATTTTGGGATTGCGCAATTTGTGTTCAACAATGCGTTGTTATTCTTGACACTGGTAACAGTGAAGGTCTCAAGCCAAGCCATGGAAGCTATCGAGAGCATTTGTCTGTCGTGCATATCGAGATTTGTATGATCGTTTGGTATGATCCTTTCTTGTTAGACAATGAGGGGATATGTCGTTTCCATGCTAGGTTTGTTTCTAGCCAGTCGACAGATTCGACGCGGCAATGCTTGCGTGATGGTAAATCACATGGACTGCATCCTAAGGGGAAAAAGGTTGCGGCATTTGAATGATATGTGGATTTGGCAAACTGATTGGGAAGTGAATTCGACTTTTTGCGACGTGATTTTTGCCGTGTATGAATTTAGGAAAGCAAATGATTCATGGCAGCCAATCATCGTAGCGAGGCGAGTGGCGGTGGCGGAAGGGGGGAGTCGGTGGTCATGGATCGCCGTTGAAGTTCCGACTTGAGTCGTTACTGCTCCTGTGTATTCCCTTTTCCTTTTATTCTTCTTTCGAATGTACCGGTTGGATTTATCTGCTAGTTTTCTTACTGTGGCAATAATGGGTCGGATAGATGTTATAGTACGTTCGATGATTGTGTGTTTTTCTTTTGAGTGGCAATTTATAGCTTGATACTCATCCTGTAGATCTCCTTGATCGAGGATGGACAAGATCGGGTTCTTTCCTTTACAAGCCAGATATGAGTACTACGTGTTGCCCTTCTTATACTATCCGCTTAAAAGCAGTGGACTTTTCCCCTTCCAAGGAACAAAATCGAGTACACAAACGGATGGAAAGGTATTACTTTGATAACCTCTCTATATTATGGATTCTATTCGTTGGATCGTTGCATCTTCACATGTGATTTTTTTTATCATTCTGTCGTCGTTGCATTTTGCAAAATTGACCACCACCCTGTTTTCAAGACAGCATTCGAGTTTGGAGTCCATTCTTTGTTAATTGATTAGAGCAGTGGTCATCAAATATACTATTTGTCCTCCTATCTTCCCGGGCATGATGACCATTTGGGTTTGACAAAGCGAACCAATCAATCATTGAGACTTATATTATTCCAATACTTCATATCATCTCTAGAGCTAGTTGGGTCTGACGAAAGCGATAACATAATTGAGGCTGGTCGCAAATGGCCACCAGCCGGAATCACAAACTCCGACAGAAGGGACAAAAATGAGACGCTTTTTGGATGGTGAAATCGGAGTTAATGTGGAAGTTACTAGTTTTGTGTCGTATACGAGGCCTTTACGAAAGATCTTCAAAAACGAAGACATTTGAGCTGTGGGGATGAGTGAAACCAAAACAAACGACGGGCGCCGAACTTACGCGAAGGGGATGTACCACTCCCTAGAGACCCGAGGAAAGGTTGCGTTCTAGAGATGGGAAGTTATGCAGTTCAAGATTTGGTTGATGCAATGAGTAGTATCAATGGAAAGGAAGTCCGCTTTTATCCCGTGAGCAGTAGGCAAATGATTTCTTCTGAATAGGCAGAAAAAAGAATAGGAATAGAGTAGCGAATAGGGTAGAACTAGAACCGACCAAAAAAAAAAGAATAGGGAGAAAAAAGAAGTTCTTGGCTTGGGGGTGCACTTGGTAATTGGCTGAATAGTAACTAAATCAATTTTGTTGTTTCTGTGAATAAATTTGAAATAAAAATCTATTTGATAAATTTTTTATTCTATGGAAAAAAAAAATCCATCTTTTGTTTCTAAAAATAGATTTGAAACAAAATCAAAAAAGTAGAAAAAATTATTTCTTTATTCTCAAAAATAATTCCAAAATCAAACTCGAGCTTATTTTTCTTTTCTCCTTCTTTTCTCATTCTCTCTTCTTCCTCCCCCAACCAGTCATTGGCTAATGCTTGTGGGACTTCGCGTAGCTGCCAACGACTGGCTACTGAGGAGGAAGAAGAGAAAAAGAAAAAAGGAAATAAGAAAAAAATATAATAAAAGTATTAAAAAATTAAAAAAGACAAAAAAAATTAAGAGTCCTACCAAACACATTTCTATTACGAGGATAATTTTTTTTTGCAGTTACCGAACGCTTTCAAATGTTCAGAAATTGTTTCCAAAAATAGAATACAAAAATCATTTCTGAGTGAAAATTATTCTTAAAAACAAAATGGTTACCAAATACACTCTTGATGTTGTAACTTCAAAATCCTTTGAGAAATCACGGGCAGAATGAGGGGAATTTACGGGGATTGAGGTGATTCTCCTGTCCTCGATTCGTGTCCAGCTCGTGACCAGGACCCCATATGGCTCTAAAGATGCTATTGTGTGATGTCTCTGATCAACTTTCACTTGTTCAATCATACAAATAACCAGCAGCGAGAACATGTACCAGTCTCGTAAACCAAAAAAAACCCACGTACAGGAGAAGATTGACTACTCAGTTTGGATCAGAATGAAACAATCAAATGTTTTTTTTTCCAATCATGTTATTTGACAGCAAGTAGCAGCAGCTGCAAAACAAGGAAATCTTTAGTCGCAAGTAAATTCACATCAGCTGAAGAAGAATGTTGGAGGTTATTGAATATACATTTAGGGAGTTCAAATGGGCAATCAAACGTCATCAGCATTGCTACCCCCGATGATATCTGCATCCTGAGAGGCGCAGTAATTGCTTCAATCAGGACCAACCAATTTATTCCTGCTCAACAACAGAACATTTTCAATTCATACAACCTTAATCCCCTTAAGTTTTCCAACGCACAACTGAAATGACCATCTGTAATTTTACAATGTCTACTGACCGCTCGAGAAGAAATTTTCCTTCTTTGAACTGCTGACCATTTTCATGAGCAGTCTCCTGTAAAAAGCACCCGAATCACTTGGAGCAACAAAACTAGTGTGTTTAAGCCACCATTTTAAAGTCACAGCATCCTGATCTTACATAT
This sequence comes from Eucalyptus camaldulensis, assembly GCA_019915185.1. NCBI lineage: Eukaryota > Viridiplantae > Streptophyta > Magnoliopsida > Myrtales > Myrtaceae > Eucalyptus > Eucalyptus camaldulensis. The sequence continues at coordinate 1,982,388 of JAHSVA010000014.1, forward strand.
TTCCACCCGACAATTTCTCCACAACCAACACAGGAGATGTCAGCAACAGTGTGCATCCCAGTCTCCAGCATTCTCTCTTCTCTCTCACCAGTAAACACATTCGCTCTGCCAAATAATTGAAAAATGAACAAACATGCGATAGAGAGAACTTAGTTACTGTTCATCACCCATCATTTGAGTATGCTGGTGGAAAGCGTCATTCAATTTCACCACTCTAGCTTATTGACATTTTCTTGAATACCTACAAACAGATATCCTAATTTCTCCATTCACAAATGTAATAAGCACAAACATAAAATTCCAGATGCAGGTTATGGCCAAAAGGGCTGCCTCTTCAAGCCAATTGGTCCCAATCTTATACAGCTCAGGAACATTCTAACATCATCAAAGGAAGCTGAAGCTGTCAAGTAAATAGAGCCCTAATCCAATGACATGCTTCGGACATATCAAGCAGACTGAAAAGCCCCTTCCACCCAATGAAGACATGATTTACTATACTGACATAACAGATGCAAGCTAAAATGTTTTTACTTAAAAAAAACAAGAGAATTAACTCTCACGTGCATCCATTTAGTTTATCCTCCCAATTGGCACATTGTACCGATACAAAAGGGCGCCAAAGTCAAGAAAAACTTACACCATGCTGAAGAGGTAAGCTCTCCCATGCCTGCATTGGAAAGACTGAGTGCAAGAACACAAGCAAACAAGATGTCAGAATGTGTGAGCGAGCTGACAACATACCAAAGTATCCTATTGCGTAACGTAAGTTGCAGTGAAACTAGAGACTGGTCTATTTATTAGCACTTGGTATTCTCAATTTGCTCCGAGAGAAACCAATTTCTGTAAAGTACTAAATCAGAAGTCGAAAGGGTAGATGACAGTACTCTCAACTTATCTAGGATCATAAGTAGGGAACTGATGCAGCATTCAGCACTACAACCTCATTCACACTCCATAAGTGGAAAAGGACAACTGGCAGTTAAGGTTTCTCATTAATATCTGAGACATCCTGAGTTCTATTTATAATTTTGTCTGGGAATAACTACCCCGCTCTAAGATTGGCTTCCTTTTATAGCAAAGAAACACCAATCGCATTCTCTTATGAGAAGGAAACTCCAGTTCTTCCTTCAAAATCCAATAAATATCAAATCTTAAAGATGACACAGGAAACAACTGCAAGAGTGAGAGGCCAATCTTTTCTCAAAACGCATAAGAGTGGAAAGAGGAACTTAGCACACTGGAGAATATTTTCATGTTTAGCAAAAGTGAATGAATTCTGAAAGCATCAATGAGCAACCGATGCAGAAGTATATGACATCCATGGTCCTCCCACCTCCCCAAGCGATTGCCTTTTTTGAGAACCAAACAACAATCCTTTCTCTTTTCCAAAATAAGGATATAGCCATCACAATTTCGCATTTTCATATGTTAACTAGAAAGTAGCCCACCCCTCCTCCACCTTCACCGGTGCGGATGGCTACTTTACTAGCCTACCAGTTCCTCAAACATCCCTTACGAGGTACGGTGGAGTCTACCCTCCCCACCTGAAGGGCCCCTTAATTCCTGAGTGTAATTATTTCTTCCCCACCCAGGAGAGAATATCCCATGTTTTACGTCCTAGAGTTCAGACAAAACAGTCTCAAGACATACTTGGGTCCAATTTCGCATTTTCATATGTTAACTAGAAAGTAGCCAACGAGGGTCCCGTCGAACAATCCTGGGAATCAAGTCAACCCTAAAAAAGCTCAGCTGCATAATCCATATACACCGACTCGAGGTACAAGCTGCTCAAGATGCCCCATTAATTACTTCAAACTAAGACCAGATCTTTAATTCAGCATCGTGACAATCATCGACTTAGAGAGCCACAGTCTTTGCCACTAGCCAGTTTAGCTTATCTCATTTTCTCCCGTACGACGAAGAATGCCCATCACCATAACTCCAATCGAGGACGTAATCCCAACCCCGACCACCACGATCATCAGAGTGACCTCATCTCCTCGTCGTCGTCTCTAAAAGCTACGGACGACGACGGCGACGGCGACGGCGACGGCGACGACAGGAGCCACACGTGGGGATCATCATCAGAGCAGCAAGAAGGGGGTAAGACCAAAGGAAAAAGGGACCGAAGATCCTACCTTAGAAAGGATGTCTTCGCCGATCGCGAGGTGGGTCTCGCAGTGGCGGCAGGTGTAGATCTGCCCTTCGAGGTTCACGGCAACTCCCAGTTGATGACCTGCCTGCATCTTCTCCTCTGCTTTTCCGAGCCCTTCAGCCAGCAAACGGAATGTAATCGGAGAGAAAAAGCAGAGGGCTGTGCCTAAAACGAGAATCATATATCATTTTGGGATATTTATTTTCGAATATTCGAATTTTAGAAAGAATATAAAAAAGGTCGAAAGAAAAAGTACCTTCCTCCCCAAGTGTCGGCGAGCGGTATTCACATTTTATTTTTCTTTATCATTCCCATGCGAACCTTGTCCACCTGTCAGCCCCCGATTGGGCGGATGATGATGGCGCGCAAAGAAAGATTCAATGGCGGTGCGCACGTGCAAGCTTCCCGGCAATTTCCCTCTCCCACTTCCTCCCCTTCTTCTTCCCCCTTAGACGCGTTCGTTCTCTCAAGCTCGAGCTTTTCCCCACCGCCGGCGAGTCCTCGAACGACGGCATCTCAATCGCCGATCGACTTGCTGACGTCCCACGTCACCACCGATCGATTCTCCGCCGCTCGAGTTCCGGGTCCAGGTTGCTCCCTGCTCCCTCGTCTACGAGCGATTTTCACGTGTCTATGTTTTGCTCGAGTTTGTGTGTCCTTTCGATCGCCTGAATTCATGTCCACTTCGTTTGCATGGTTAGTTTAGTTATGGTTTAGGATGGGTTCTGGTTGTTATTCTTGGCATTGGTAACAGTGAAAGTCTCTGGCCATGGAAACTATCGAGAGCATTTGTCCGTCGTGCTTATCGAGGTTCGTATGATCGTTTGGTATGATCCTTTCTTGTTAGCCAATCAGGGGATATGTCGTTTCCATGCTAGGTTTGTTTCTAGCCAGTCGACGGATTTGACGCGGCAATGCTTGCGTGATGGTAAATCACATGGACTGCATCCCGAGGGGAAAAAGGCCGTGGCATTTGAATGATCCGGGGATTTGGCAAGCTGATTTAAGAAGTGAATTCGACTTTTTTGCGACGCGATTTTTGCCGCATATGAATTTAGGAAAGCAAATGGCTTGTACCTGAAAGAAATAGATAGCCTATTTATGTCGGTTTGACTCGTGGCAATTGTTTACCTAAGGCTTTGGCATGGCTCAGGTTGACAGAAGTTGCCTCTTCTGCAGTTATGTACGTCAATCCACGGCTGCAGCCTGGGGCACCTACTCCATCGACGCGTTCTCAGCCTAACCCGTTCGAAGATGCTCTTTATGGAGCTGGTACTGGACTTATTCGAGGCGGCCTTGGTGCATATGGGGAGAAATTTTTGGGATCAAGCTCTGAGTATGTGCAAAGCAACGTGAGTATTGCACTGACAAGTTGTAACCCGTTTGGTTGTTGCTTGCCTTTGGAGCTACATCTGAATTTTTTTCTTTTCTTTCCATTGAACGATGCCTGGTAGTCCTCTGTTTTAAGTGGATTGCAATAATGGCAAGAAGGAAGCTCATGAGTTGCTCAAATCAAAACTTTTTAGTTGTTTCTTGTTGATTTGAAGGACGGTTGACTTATGCATTGCTGAGATGAAATTTTTGATGTAGTATACTATTATTCTGCAACCTCTGTATATATTTTTATCTGACGAGTTTCGCTTGGCGTCTTTTGGATTTTGCTTTCTGTGCGAGCAGATTAGTAGGTACTTTTCTAATCCCCAGTATTATTTTCAAGTAAATGATCAATACGTGAGGAACAAGTTGAAGGTGGTTTTATTCCCATTCCTTCACAGAGTAAGTGATGTCGTCATTGGGCAGTCTTCATTGGTAACTCTTGTTCATCCTTTCATTGATCTGCTTTGTGTATTCCTTTTCTTCAGGGTCACTGGACACGAATAACGGAACCCGTGGGAGGAAGGCTCTCATACAAACCCCCTATTTATGATATCAATGCGCCGGACTTGTACATCCCATTCATGGCTTTTGGCACCTATGTTGTTCTTGCTGGCTTATTGTTGGGACTTCAGGGCCAGTATGTATTGCCTTTTCGGATGTTGAAGTTTGCATTCTTCTGTTTCTTAGACATTATCAATTTCTCCTTGGAGACAAGTTCTTTCCTGGATCTCCCATAATTGCTTTCACGCAAATAATGCTAGCATTCATCTTGCTTTGGACTGATATTTCGCATTGCCCAAGCTTCTTGGTAGACATTAATAAGGGTTATTTTTTTTCAGGTTTAGCCCAGAAGCATTGCAATGGTTGTTTGTCAAAGGATTGCTTGGCTGGTCTCTGCAAGTAATGTTGCTGAAAGTCACATTGCTTTCTCTGGGTGGTGTCGAGCCACCTTTGCTGGACATTGTGGCATATGCTGGGTACTCGTTCGCAGGGTTGTGCTTGGCTATTATTGGGAAAATTATCTTAAGATACATGTACTTTGTTATGATGCCATTGGCCTGCTTGTGTATGGGCATTTTCTTGGTGAAGACGATGAAGAGAGTCCTTTCTGCAGAGGTGAGAAGTTACGATGCAAGTAGGCTGCACTACCTCTTGCTCTTCATTGCTTTCGCACAGTTCCCACTTTTCTCATGGCTTGGCAATATTAGTCTCAACTAGCTTTTCTGAACTGAATCGTGTAATTTTTTGAGTGGAAAGAGTCCGTTTGGTAGCATTTTTTATGATTCTTGTACAGTTAACTTCTTTAATTCCCCTCTTAAATTTACTATGTTTAAGTTGGTTATTGATCATGCAACTTTGAGGCAGTGTTGGTGAAAAGACTATATGAAAAACAACTTCTCAGATCACGGCAATTATGAGGTTTCATATCTCTTTTTTCTTTTTTTTAAACCTGGAGTAGTGGTTATGACTTCTCATCAGTACAGAATCACAAAAAGATAAGTGGAATAAGGAGGATATTTACTTGATTAACATTGTATCTAAACCACTGGTATTGCCTGGCCTGGCCTGAGGTCCTGAGTATTATCTATTATCTTGCGATTTTTGGGCCATCTCTCACTTAAATCGCATTAAAAGGAAAAGATGATCTCAATCCGTCTCCATTATGGAGACCGTTGGATCAGATAAAGCCACAAGAACAGACAACTTGTTTCGGTGATTGGCAAGTAATCTTCTTAACTGGTTAATAAGTTTTCATGCTAAGTTACTCGCAATTAAGGTGTTGAAAACATTACCTTTTGTTCTTGGATGTTACCAAACAAAGAGAAAAATGTACTTATTACTGTTACTTTTCACATTACTTTTCACAGCAACCATTCTTAGAAATGGCTGTGTATAATGGATTTAAAGTTACTTTTCCCTTTGAAAATCTATTGATCACACTGAATATGTAATTTAAATTTCTGTATGCACAATCACTAACTTCGCATAAGAGCTGTTAAATTCATAGATCTAAAGTTACTTCTCCATTTGGAAAGTTCCTAGTGACATGACAATATTACAAATTAGGAAACATTACATAATTTCTGTCATACAAAGTCGCTAAATGATGTGAATACTAGTTAAATTCACTATTTGAAAGTTTGTTAGATAGATTTGAAGTTACTTTTCCTGTCCTAATTCACTCCAAATCCACATCCATGCTAGCCAGTGTATCCAATGGCGAACTATCTCCATTTAGCCTCAAAAGTATTTAGGAATCGATCAAAGAAGAATCGACCTGCCATAATTCTTGGGAAAAGATTAGATAGACCCTGCATGAAACCAAGCCTCACTGCTGTTGATGATTCCTCATGCTCCAGGGGCATGCCTTAGAGTGAGTGATCATATGGCAACGTTTGGTCCATCCAATGTTATTTTCGAAGAGTGCGATGAGCAGCCACACAAAGTGACTATCCTGTCTGAATTTAACTGCAGACTCATTCAGAAGATGGGTATAGCGACGCTGTTGTAAATTTCACCCATGCATAAGCTCGACTCATCGTCGTCACAAAGTAATGCATAAGCGGATACTTTTAATACAGAACCACAAGTTTTAAGTGTAATTCTAACAAAGAAAAAGAAAGGAAATCTAGTGGAAGAAAGACCTGTCTATTTCTTCTAACCCATGACATTAAGGACGACTTCTATAGCAGTTCAACAGTTACTTTAAGATGTACATGCATTACGCGTGCATATGTAAATATATACGCGTATCTCTGTACCAACACACCAGACTATGATCAAACCTATCAACCACTACCCTCAAAGTTAACTCCTCTATTCTCATCCGAGATCAGGGACGGTGAAGTGCTCCTCATCATCGTCTGGGATTTCAATCCTCGGCTTCTTGTGTGAGACATTGAATTTGGAGGTCCTGGAGGAAGTGTAGTTGCTCGACTGTGGCATCGGCAGCTGGGGAACTTCAGCCGCTTCTTGAGGGACGTGATCACTGAAAAGCCCCATGTCTGCAAGCCACTCTAGCTCTCCAAACTCTAGCTGCTCTTTCTGCAAGAAATTTACAAATCAAAACAAGCTCTAGAAATAACAGAACAATGAGTTAAATTTTTGGGAGTGCGACGAATCACCAGAAACCCAAGTGCAGAGCATTATTAGCATATATAGTCCAAAGTGATCACACTTTATCTCACCTTGTCAGAAGATTCAAAATCCGTTAACTGCAACAGGTCATCGACGCCCCATGGCGAAGTTGAGATGGAAAGCTGTTGGTGGGGTGTTTTAACTGGTTGAGAGCTCTGGTTCGGTGGCTTGGAGTGGGTTTTGTCACCGTCCTTGGCACATCTAGATCTTAGAGCCACCTTGATGCCGGTGGCTAGGAACCTCTGGTGGTTCGCAGAGAGGCTCCCCGCGGAATGGATTGGTTCATCACAGTCCTGACAGAAGAGAGCTCGGTCTTCAACACAGAAGATGAACGCCACCTTCTCCTGTATGTCAAAGTCATCATGAGATCAAGAAACTAGAGTGGAAAACAATTTTGTGGTTCGTATCACCTTTGAATTACCACAGAATCTGCAGAAGTCAGAAAGCCAAAAGGACAAAGTAGTTCAATTTTGTTAGGCCATTTTAAGTCTTTCTAATTGTGCAAAATTCACAGTGCCCCCAAAGAACTAAATTGTGGCCATAGTAGGTGTTAAATCAGTAATCGCAACATGGTCATCAGCTAACTATAAGGATTTTCCATTCATTATAATGCTAATCAGGGTCATCATGCTCTTCAGACAAAAAGAGAAGGATTGAATCTGCAAAATTGAGCAATAAGCAGCTGCTAAATTTAGCCAGAGAGATTGATCTGTGAATAATTTATCCGGACAGAGAAAAGAATCATCGATAGCTATGATAAGCAACTTTCTTTATGAACTAAAAGCTTAAGATAATAGAATAACCAACTAGTTACTTCATACAGAATAAGCAACTTTCTCGATATTTATTTCATCAGCTTCAAATTGCTTACAAACAAGATTAGTTCTAAACCAGATTTCCCATTAAGAACACAGAACAAAAAGAACAAATTTAAAGGTAAATCAACATCGACCAACGCATTAAATAAGGGAAGTACCCGGCAAATGTCACAGGGAGGGAGTTTGTTGGAGAGGCAGTTGAGGAGAAGCCTCTGGTGCTTGCTTGCGAGTTTGTTCGCTGCGTGGATCTCCACATCACATTTCTCACACAGCGCAGCTTCATCCGCACAACATATCACTGTTGCCGGCGCTCTCTCGCACACATCACACTGTATCTTCATCTTCTTCTTCTTCTTCTTCTTCACCTATCAACCTCAACAAGTGAAGTCTCTAAACCAAGCAGCAATGTTTAATTTTGAAAAATGCCCATTTCAGGCCACGCTGAGAGGATAAACAGACAAGTTCAAGAGTAATTTTCACAATTAAGAGAACAAGAGATATAGAGTATCAAGAGGTGGAGGGAGAATGAAAGAAAGAGGAGGCTCAGAGAGATACTGTTGCGTTCGTCTGTTTGTGCGCGTGGATGATTCATGAGGGCAAGATACACGAGAGTGTTTGGTGGGCGGTTAAGGGGCGAGAGAAGATAAGGAGATACGAGTTTTGGGCCGAATCAAAAGCATGAAATCCACAACACCCACCAAGTCTTTGGTGGGGTCAGACCCCCCATGTGGGTGAGCCGTCCTCAGAGAGAACAGATCTTTTATGGTTCCTCGACATAGTACATCACTCTTGAATGGGGATTGACGTTGCTTTGATTGTCGAAAAATCAAAAACATATCTTTGAGAACAACACGTGCCATGCGAGATAGGATCGTCAAGTCGTATCGTGTGGTATTAATCGCATAATTTCGAAGAGGTAAAAGTAGGATGTCGAAAAGTAAAATTTCTCCTTTTACCCTTTGTTCTTTACGACAAAGTGTTAATTATTTTCAAGAAATTCTGTGGACATGAGTACTTCCTGCCAAACTCACAAGAGGTCAATCGATATTGACAGGAGCATATGGTGCTTAGAAGGAGAGTGGTTGCAACCTTTTTTAACCTCAAACTATATTCACATAGAGAACTTCTGGAGTGAAAGCTAATTGAACTGTGGGTCACTGCGCATGCTCAACTTTGCTAAACCAAGGAATGAAACATCTCGTGGTTAAGGCAACCAAAGAAGGGTGAAGATTGAGCTTGACCCTGAAAACCCTGATTCTGAGCCTCCTCTGAGACGTTAGTCCTCGACGGACCTCCATTACGATTCCCGCTGCGGACTCATTAAAACCCTTCATCGACCTCTTGAGCTTCCACTTAAATCCACTGACCCGATCATGATCATCCTGATGGTCATGATCGCAAATATCTTCTTCGTCTTCTGGCGGCGGGGATGATGAGGAGAAATGGTAGCTCTTTAGGAAGGCTTGCCTCGCATGCCAGTATTCGCGGCCTCGGCGATACTCGCATGTGCTAATTATGATTCCTTCGTTGCGACGATCATCGGCTTGCAGACTGCAATCGTGGTCGTTGAGTTGATGATGGAGATCATCTTGAAGCGGTTCACGTTCACTACTCATTCGTGGTTTTGTCCTTTGGTGCTTCGCATGACGTTTTGGTGTGAGGGATACTAGGTTTCGTTGATGTGTCATGGCTTTATATAGACTCAAAATTAGGAAAAAATTACAGAAGAAAAGGGCTGGTGGTTGTAGAGATTAAGAAAATGAATGTATTACTGAGTGGGTGAACCACAAAGGAGAATGTGCAATTAGGGTTGGTAGCTTCTGTTGCACCCAAGACATATCCACCCCATAGAAATGAGAATGTTTAATATTGACTAATGATTATTCCTTATGTATCTTCTGCTCTCCAGTGACGTTGTCTCTGAATCAAAAAGTCGAACTCTTCGATCATGTCACAAAAATTATATTAGACTATCATTGACATCTTACCATCATATTAATTTTATATGCCATGCAATAATGCCGTGTCATGTTATCAAACACGCGACCTCTTCCATATTCAATCAAAGTTTTGATCATTGTTGCCATTTCATCGAAAGAGTATTGTTTGAGTGTTAATTTTTCTCTATAGATTACCAAACCTCTGTTTTCAATGGATAGATGACTTCAAAATGACCCCATTAAGTAACCGCATTTTCCTTAATGCCTAGTATTTTCGGTTTTCGTTGTCATGTTTGACCATTCACGCCATAACGTTATCTTGTGTCATCATCGTGTCATGTTGTCAATACACGATCTCTTCTATATTAAATCAAAGTTCCAACCAGTGTTGTCATTTCACCGAAAGAGAATTGTATGGTGTTAATCCTTTCCTATACATTATTAAACCTTGGCTTTCAATTAACAGATGACTTCCTTGTGAATCAATCTCACCGGAATAATATTTGCTTACGAATAAATTCTAGAGCTTAGTATGGAATTTAGATGGACTGCAAATGATCAAAAGTTTCCTATGACTGGTTTCACACCAGCCTCTACTTACTAATGACGAAATATTTCATCGTAAAATCACAGCACATCTCTATTGCACTTCTTCTTGTCCACAATCTTCTGAGGCCACCGTACATGTAATTCGGGATTGAAAGTATTCCAAGGCTATTTGGCAGAAAATTTTCCCTACAAATTTAAGGGTCAGTCCTTTACTCTTGATTTGCAGAAGCGGTTATTGGCAAACCTATCTCATGTAATAATACAGATAAGAAAATGTGACTAGCCACTGGTATTTGGTGTAACTTTTTGGCATTTGTGGAATTGGAGGAATCAAAAGTTATTTCAGACAAACTTTTCCCTTCTAAGTACGCTTTTTGAATCTAATCTTAGGATATATAACAATATCGCGTCTGTTCAATTAGTAGAAAATAGATTATCAGCCGAGAGGGAGAAAAGATATAAGTTTGTGGTTGGACCCCCTCCTTCTAGTTGGATTAAACTCAATTCTTATGTGACATCTAAAGGCAACTCAGATCTAGCTTCAGTAGGTGGATTTATTTGTGATGGGTCAAGCAATTGGCTTACGGGATTTCTGTAAACAGTAGGACTGTGTTCTTTTCTCAAAGCAAAACTATGGGGAATTTTCTTGGGCCTCAAATTTGCAATTTCTCGGGTTATTACTATAGTTATTATGGAGGTGAACTTGCAAGCATGTCTTTCTCTGCTTCAGAAATCAACTTTGTTGCTTCATTTTGGAGACATGCTCATTCTCAAATTAGAAGTATATTCAAGTATTTTCAATAGGTCAAAATTCTCCATAATTTTAGGAAGGGAAATGCATGTACAAATGGACTAGCAAATTGCGTCATCCAATACAATAATGTGGGTGATAATTATGGTTTAAATCGGCCACCAATAGGTTTGCTTCCTATTTTGTTAGGGGTCAAATTGAATCATATTTTATAGGAGAGTGATAATATAATTTTCAGGCTCTGCTCACTTATCTATCACTAATAATAATAATAATAATAATAATAATAATAATAATAATAATAATAATAATAATAATAATAATAATAAATAGATAGACTTCCAAATGACCCCTTTAAGCAATCGTGTTTTCCTTAATTCTTAGTATTTTAGGTTTTTACTATCATGTTTGATCATTCATGCTATACTCTAATGCCATGCCATTTCCATGTCGTGTTGTCAACACACGATTTCTCCCATATTAACATCACAGTTCCGATCATTGTCGCCATTTCACCAAAAGAGTTTCGTAGAGTGCTAATCATTCTAATTAATATTACCGAACCTCGGCTTTCGGTTAATAGATGACTTCAAAATGACCCCTTTAAGCAACCGTGCTTTTCCTTAATGCCTAGTACTTTAGGTTTTCACTAGTTTAAGAAGTCAAATCATTTTGGTCAATGATATGAAACCATAACAAAGAGAGACTTTAAGAACCTTTGCAGAAACAATACGACCTTAAGATATTTTTTTTTTTTTTGTCAGTCCTACTTTATTCCTATTCTACACACACTCGCAGACTTGTGCCCTGCCTCTTGCAGGGCGTGGGAGTCGCAACCCACCCTCGAAACTTACGCGTCCCTACCCCCATCCCTCCCTGAGAATGTGGGGATTTGAACCCCTCACCTCCCCCTTCCATGTTGGAAGGGTGGCCACTGGGGCGAACCCCCAGTGGTTTACCTTAAGATATTCAAAAAGAAATAAAAAAACTCAAAGGCCCTGTAGCAGTCGTCCTTGATTAGGCTGCAAACCCCTTTTCTTTCTTCCTCCTCGCCAGTTCATGTCCTAGAATTCGGCTTGTGTCGATGTACCGTCGAATTCGAGGAAGAATTCTAAAGCCCATTTGAGATGTGGCCCAATGCTGTCTCCTCGTGGAGTCGGTCCTGGTCCGAGGCAAGATACGAGAATTCCAAAGACGAAAGAACGAAGTGGCGATCTTCCGGAGTTCGTATACGCACGAGCGAGGCTCAGCTGGACGGCGCGCGACGACCCGGTTAAATCTAGAATTCGCGAAGAACTGGAGGATTCATTACTGGGACTTTGAAGGTGAGAAGTTACTGCTGCGAATTTTCGAGATTCGATCAGCTCTTTCTCGGTCTTTCGAAAGCAAGAAATATTTATCGACCCATCTTGGATTCCTTTCTTCAGCCCAAGATATTGAGAGGAATCCTGCTCAAGAACGTCTCTTTGATCGGTTCTGGACAGCCGAGTTCCTAGTTCTGGGATATCTTGATCTGGGATGTCTTGATATTTGCCAAATTATTCGAGAGCGGAATTGGGCAAGTCTCGTGCTCTTTGGGGTCGCGGAAGTTCCAATGCTTGGGCGAGTGAGGAGGTGATTTGAGGTTTCTGTAAATGGGGAAGCCTCTGTTTTACGAGATCTTGGAGAAACCCGCGACGAGCTGCGTCATAGGATTGTGCTGCGCGATATGGTTCTTCATTCAGAAGAAGGGGATTGGTTACTCGCATGTCGGGCTGAGCTACGACGCCGCCGTGGAAGGGCACTACTGGCGGATAATCACCTCGGCGTTCTCGCACATCAGCATCTTGCATCTTGTCTTCAACATGAGCGCGCTCTGGAGTCTTGGAGTGGTGGAGCAGCTGGGGCTCATGGGTCTTGGCGTGGCGTATTATCTGGAGTACACCCTTGTGCTGGTCATCTTGTCAGGGGTGCTTGTGTTGGGGATTTACCATGTATTGATCCATCGGTTCAAGCTCGAGCATTTTCGGAGAGTCACGGCTGTTGGGTATTCCTGTGTTGTTTTCGGGTGGATGACGATTCTCGCCGTGAAGCAGCCCTCGTCGAAGCTTGACCTTTTCGGGTTCCTTTCGCTTCCCATCAGTTTTGCGCCTTTCGAGTCACTAATTTTCACTTCTATCATTGTTCCCCAGGCAAGTTTTCTTGGGCATTTGTCCGGAATCATTGTCGGGTATGCTGTTGCTTGGGGTGTGATTCATGGAATGAATAGTTATTGGGCTGTTTCAATGCTGGGATGGGTTGTGGTTGTGTTCATATATAGTTTGAAGCAATCCGGCGCCTATGATTTAAACTTTCTCGAGATTGAATCTGTTACCGATCCCTCCTTGCCGTCTTTGCGATTTGTCACAACCGGGAATGGTAGAACTTTGCAAATGACCGCACTTCCAGTTGGAGGTGTTGAACTCGTGTGAACTTTAGCCCCGCTTTCTTCTCTTGTAAGGGTGGGAGCTAGCTTAGGGCTTGACTCACTTGAGATTTTTCATGATGCACAATATAACAGTGATTTTTTATTGCCAAGATTTTATTCGCTCCACGAAGATTCCGCTATTCTGTAAATGTGTTTTGGTAAATCACTGTTGTATGGTACTGATACCATTTGTCTGCATTGTTACACTAGCAGATGGTTGTCATTGCTTCCTACTGTGGTGCATATTATACAGTTGACTATCTACTTCAGTTATGTTGGCAAATGAGGAAGCTTTCTTATTCTTAATGACAATATTTAGTTGGGCCATAATCTTGATATTCCGTGGCTTGGTTGTTTGAAACGTTCGGATATATTCATTTGGCAAGTTGTTCTAAGAACATTAATAATTTAGGGGATGATGGCCTTCAGGTGATACTTTTATGATGGGGATCACTTAGATGCTGATTCTCTTGCAAGCTCGGCCAATCAACCTGATTAAAGTAGCTATCGAACCATGATTTAAGTGATTTTCTTGCAACCTTGACTAGTCATACTGATTCAAGTAGCTATCGAACCATGAAGCTTTGTCATGAAATATTGATTCTTCATGAAGTTGCGTTGCCCCTCTCTCTTTCTCTCTCTCTTTATAGTATATGCTTGGGTTTCTTTCTTTGCTTGCTTCCGGATCAAGCAGATTAATTTCCAGGACAAAATTACTTTTTTCTTTTGTTGCGGTGGCACTGCTTTTTTCTTTTGTGCTTACCTACCCCCGCATGAAACCGTTGTAATGAATTAGGAATAGTTGTAAAAGGTTTTTTAACACCTTTGTTGGCTGCATTACTAATATAACTATTTCCAGAACTTGTTGGAGTTCATGCTTTTTATGCTCGTGTTAGTAGGATTCCCTGCTCCCGGCTGCCGTGTCTCCCCTCTTCACACAATCAAATGCTCACTGTTGAAGCTGTGGCAATGAACGGAAACTTTTAAGTCGGATAATTGGTGATAATTTTGTATGCATGACGCTAGCTAACAATAAGCAAGCACATGTTACACCTTCTGTCTTTGCGTTAATCATGCATGCAACTTTTTCGTCGTTTTGATCATCAGTCTTTCCTGTCTGGTTCTACTGCATATTGATGTAGTCCAGCGAGTTATCAAGATCACTTGCGATGCTTTCGTTCTCTTTCTCCACTATTATAGTGTCAAATGGTCTGATGAATGTTGAGATTTTGCGCAATGTCTCTCTCTGCAACTATGTTCTTTTGGCAAGTGATGAATGTACGCACAGGTTTTGATTACAGAGGAGTGTGTAAACAAAAAGGAAATCGTGGCCTTTCTTGAGCCTCTATAGTTGTTGCGAGTAAGACATTTTGCGGCCACATGGCTCGGTTGTTAGCCTTCACTAGCTCCATCAGTGCTCCTGGGATGACGGTGTCCAGATCTAGTGTTGTTCGCGTCTGATAATATATGTGCTTCGTCTATCTACTGATTTAGCAGAAGACTTTCACAGGCTCTTACACTTAGCAACCCAAGCAGCATATTCATGATTTGGTAGTTGCAGCATATCGGCTTAGGTCAGCCTTTTCTGATTTGCATTTTGCAAGGATTCTAGCCATCGACGGAGATTATGTTTGGACAACATCTTGAGTATATTTCTGTTTCAGTTTTGATCAAAAGCAACGCAATTAGGAGATTGGACTCCTTTGATGAGAGATTAAAAATTCTGAATGGTCTTTTTCAGGCTTTCTTGAACTATTGATTTCTTTCTTCAATGTTGATGATCTTCTAAGATGGGCAAAAAATTTTGTCCTGGTATTGGTTACATCTTGACAGTTCTTGAAAAGGGCTTGAAGCGTAGCGTCACCGCTTAACACTTGGAAAGATTGGTCTGAACTAAAAAATTGACCAATAAAGGGATGCATCAAACTAATCGTACCAACGTCCTATCATTCTCTTCTATTAATTTCATTAGTTAAATTTGATAGACACCCTGACGTGACGATGCTGCGTACTTGAATAATACATCCATCCACTCTTTAGGAAGAAGGCTTCTTGGGATATTTACTAAAAATTTTATGACTAAATAAAACGAAGTCAAAATTCAAAATTTTTAGAATGAATGATGTTTATTTTGAAAATGTATTAAAATTGGCCGTGACTTTATAAATCAATTCATGAACCAAATCTTTCCGTTTCCTAGCATTAGGGGTGTGTAACGGAAACCGCCCGAACCGGGATCGGACTGACCGATTTTGGGCGGTTCCCATGGTTGGCG
This sequence comes from Eucalyptus camaldulensis, assembly GCA_019915185.1. Taxonomy (NCBI): domain Eukaryota; kingdom Viridiplantae; phylum Streptophyta; class Magnoliopsida; order Myrtales; family Myrtaceae; genus Eucalyptus; species Eucalyptus camaldulensis. The sequence goes on from JAHSVA010000014.1 coordinate 1,997,837, forward strand.
GTCCGATTCCCAGTTCTAAGGTGGGAACCAGACCGACCGAACTGACCGGATTTGACCAAAATTTTTTATATGTAATTTGTATATATATATATATATATATATAAACACATAATATATTAATATTATATATAAAACTTATAGCAATTGGAATTACAATTGAAATAACCTCTTATGTGGCCAAGAGACCACCAAAGCTCTTATTGGTACTTTAAGCCTCCAAGAGTCACATATCGATTAAACATTCAAAGCATAGAATAGAGATTGTCTATAAAACTTAAGCCAAACACAATTTTTAATCACATTGTTCATGGTTTTTATGCTTAAAATTAAATGTGAAACACATAAGCTCTGATTGAAATTCATACAAGTGTGATTGATATTCATACAAGTGAAGTTTGAATATTTTGCACGTGAAAACATTTGTGAGTACTGAGTAGTTTTATTAGATTGCTCGGGAACCAGGAATCGAATTGGATTGAGCGGTCCGGAGTATGGTCATTCTTTAGTGAAAAAGAAAGTGCCGATTCTGTTAGACTGGACCAGACCGAACTGGAACCGATGGTCCGGTCCAGTTCTCGGTCCTAGGACCAAATGGTCCGGTCCACGGTTCCCAATATTGGGAACCGGTTCTCCCGATCTGGTTCCCAGTTCCACCTTGGAATCGGACCAAACCGGAACCAATCACCCCACCTAGCATTACTACTTTATGAGTTGGTAGAACGAGGTGATTGACAAATAGACAGAATTCATAAGATAGACATAATAAAAGAGGGGGTTGGGGGGGGGGGGGGGGGGGGTGGGGGTTGTACATCTCTGAAAACCAAATGCTAGCCATCACCTACACCAGTCCATCTACTCAGAACTAAACCCTCTATTGGAAAAATAAACACACTTACATATGTATTGCTGCATCATATTCACATACTGAAGGGCATATCAGTTTTCATTCAATTCAAAGTTGGCAACACATAAATACAAGGCCCTTGCAGACGTCGAAGATGGGTAGACAAAAGAATCATTGTCAGTCCTCAGCCATATGATCTACTCTACAGATGAATGAAGTATCGGACAGCATGAGCAAGCGCAAAGCAGTACATGTCAGCTCAGACGTCCCCAAATTCTTCATAAGTAGACATAGTCTTTGATAGCAATAAATGCTTCCAGAAATCAACATCAACTCTGCATGTGGCATATATAATCTGCATGAAACCAATATACACCAAAAGCTGATATATTATCAACAAACAGAAAAGGCTGGCGATGCATCTCTCTTTCTCTCACACATGCACTCTCTGCAGCAATTTAGTTTGCTGAAGAAAGGAAAGAAAGTTTCGAATGAATAGATCACCAAATTAGCAGTTTTGTGGAATGCAGAGTGTGCCTAGACCAGTAAATAGCAGAATAAGTCCTAGTTAATTTGAAAACAAAAGGCCTCAGTGACACATGGATGATGTTTCAAGAGTCCGAACACTTGAATTGACTTCCCACTACAAATATTGTGGCACTGGCAAGCATCAGATACAGCCACAGAAACGCAAGTGTAATTCCAATTACAAACTTGAAGACCTTCTAGTCAGGTCCAAAGTTGGACCCAAGGTGAACTCTTTTCTGGTGGGAGTCCTAAGGGTGATATCTAAGCAATTGTCATTTCACAATTTTCTTATCTTTTCAAAAGGAGTGAAGATCTCTCTGAAAAAGAGCACCTTGACTAGTTCTTTATAAAGTTCTTGTGTCAAAAGATCTCCTTTAATAGGTAATAGGAGTGCTAAAGAAGAGTGCTAATGAGAAGGTGTAGCAAATCTTATGCTAGCAAAATTGATTTTCTCTGTGGAAATGCATAAGAAATAAGAACAAAGAAATAGCAAGCTATTAGACCAGTATCACCCATCAAAACATGCCTGAACAGCTTACCATTTTCTTAATATATCATTCTTGTTATCACTGCCAATGCCATTACTGTGCACTGATCCAGAAGGAGAGCTGTCCTGGGAGCCTTGATGAATTAAATTGGAAAACCCTTGACCGATGGACCTCCACCATCTAGTGGAAAGAGACGACTGTAAATTTACATCAGTACCATCAAACAGTTCCACTGGCCTAGCTGAAGCAGGGTCCAGCTCTGAGAATCTAACGGCGCCCAAGATTCTTTCTGGTAGCTCCGACTCCGTCTGGCTCTCAATAAGGAAAGCCAAATCAACTGTCAGTGTTGTAATGTAGCCAAATGCCAAGTGAACAATCGCACTGGCAACCATCGAGGACCCAATATCGACATCCACTTCTATAAAATTATCTGATACAACATATTTACAGGTAAGGGCACGTCCAATTATGCAAATAGCCTGCTCTCCAACTGCCTTTTTAACTATCCAAGGACCCTTCACAATGTTTGCAATCATTTTGAGACGTGAATTTTTATACACATCATCACCCTTTAAGAACTGGTCCACCAGGGAACCCTCTTGAATAGGTTCCTTGGCTACAAAATACGCAACAGCACTATAGTTATCCTTGCTTGGCACTTGGAGATTAAAAGCCCATACAAAGGGTCTGTCCCTGTCTGGAAATTCAGTTTCGATGGCCTTCCTCACACGGCTATTTGGATTTTTCATGACCTCCCAGACTTTTGAAGAGCTTTTAATCCAATCGAATGCAAGAGGCTTCAAGAGATACTCGCCAGCGGGAATTTTGACCCTGTTTGCAAAATATTCTGGACCTCTAACCATAAATTTGTCTCCAGGTGGAGAAGCCCATCCGTTTGGACAGTTATCAGGATCAAGGCATGGAACAGCTCCCTCTGACTTGACTTTCTCTATCCACTGAGGATCATTTGCGTCAGCATGGCTGCCCATTTCCACTGACTGACTGCACCATCAAATAATTCAAGATTACAAAGAACATTAAAAAATAGCACAAATGATGAATATGTTGTTTCACCACCGAGATAAGGAGGTGAGAAACACTAAAAATCTACTGATCCTCTAAATGTATTGTTTTGCCTAATATTGCATGGAGGGCAGAAAGGTCCCTGCCATCAAATACAAGCATGTTCCTTTTGTGAACCGATTTTGCTTTACTCATAATATCATAGTAGCAGTAGGGACAAACAGAGACAGGAAAAAGAGACCACTTAGCAAAGTGTCCATGCCTCTCAAAGTAGGAATACAGAATACTAGTACACGCATGTTAGAGAGTAAATTGGTGAACTGATCTTCATTCTTTTGTTTACTTATACCTAATCAAGAAGATGGAGGGCAACAGCCTTCCAAGTTCGAACACTTTTACCAACCTACATATCCACAGAGACGCAAATCGATCCAATGATTACCTAAAGGGACAGAACAATCTTCAGAGTACATCTGATGACTCTGCCAAGTGCTCGAGAAGAAACTTCTGAAGGCTTGAGCAACTTATCAACAAAAAGAGCTATCAGAAACAGGTTGCCATGTACACATTAGTCAACTATTATCACTCCTTCCAAAATATGGAGAACCCAAAAGCACATCAGTAAACCAAACTTTTTCGTGCAAAATCTTCCTTAAGGTTTCTTTGGCACATAATGATCTACGCCCCATCGAGAAAAAGGGCAGTCTTGTATAGAACATGCTTGACATCTACCTCAGTGTCTTGCTATGAATTTTTCAAAATTCTTCACCCAGAAAAGAGAAAACAGATATTTAAGAAGAAAAGTTAGACCTGCATCCATTTCAACAGAAAAGGATTAACAGCCAAAACCCAAAAAGCAACCTGAAGCTCTGCTGATATCTTGAACATTAGAACAAGATTGTAAGACCAAAAAACACACAAACCACAGCTTGCACCCGCGAATGAAATCACATGGAGAAAGGAGCAGATCAAACGCCCGGAATTCAGCTTAATAATAAGCAAGCGGAATCAACACAAGAAACCAGCTTAACCTGCCGCCACCACCGCAATCAGACGGATCATCCAATTTCAATATCAGGGCTCAGCCTCGAATCAAGATTAACAATCGTCTCGACCCAGAAAAAGAATCGCCCGCACGTGGAAGTGCAAACCAAAATCAACAGAAAAATGCAGAACAGGCGCAGAAAACCGAGCGATTACACCGCAAAAGGACAAAAGAGACGCTTCAAGAAACCATGACAAATGAGGATCAAGATGCACGAGTCACGTCTCGTGCTGTACAAACGAGAAGTGGGGAAAAGGAAGAAAAAATCGAACCTTTAGCCGTTGAGGAGAGATTTCAGAACATGGGTCTGTCGCATAACAAGGTAAACAGATCATATATGTAGTCAAGGACTCATTTTGGGTTTCGGGTCATGATTTATCCAAGTCAAGACGGGAAGCTTCATCGACAGCTCAAGGGGAGACCTCCCCCATTCATTTGCTGTCATTCCTTTTCTCTCTCCTTTCTCTTTTGCTTTCCAAGAATTGTACTTTTATTTCGCCAACAATTTTTAGGGGGTAGATGCTTAAAGAAACGATCTTTATGGGGTGGAAGAACGACCGAGCAAGGCAGATAAAGATTCTAACGTTCGACCATAGAGAGAATGTAACGATTGCTTGTATGGGTCGTTGTTGTCGGTGTCCTGCTGGCCCTGGATGAGAAGGGTACTTGGGAATTGACATTAGTTTTGAACCTTTGGTGACCTATCTTGATTGTTGTTTCTTCTAGCCTTTTCCATGGATTTCGCATATGAGAATTGTCAATTTTGAAGTGCAAAAGAAGAAAGCATGTTTCTTTGGACTTAGTTAATCTTGATTTCATTTGTTTGTACTTTGAAAAAATTTTGCACAAGAAATATAGCTTAAAAAAAAAAAAATTACCTGTGGGAGTAATCAAGTAGATGCGGATTACAATTTTGGCTAGGGAGTTTGGACATGAAGCATGGATAAATTTGACCACAAATGCTCCAAGTCCATTCGGTATTATGTCGGTTATTTTGGATCATAAAAATTTCTGCATTGAGGGGACGTTGCCATTTTTTTCCCTATTGACACACATGACGGAGATGACTTGAAAAAGAGATAATTATGAATTTTTGACAAATCAATGCATCCATTTCATGTAGGTCAAAAGCTTGTCAAACCATTGAATTATATTTATCCTGTGTAGTGTGATGTATCCATATGAATTAGGTGCGCATGAGTGTAAAAAGTCTCTCTTCTTCTAAAGAAATGACAATAGAATTTGGAAAGGAGCAAGAAGATTGATCCCTTTTGAGTGTATCAATATGTGGCTAAAAAGAAGATTAAGTGAGCATGACCATGGTACATGAATTAGAAATAATGGACCAACGCCAACTTAGCCTTTTCTCTTAGAAAACTGAGATGGTTTGGAATGAGAAGCAAAATTTTCTTATATGAGTGCACTAGTCTGAATTCCAACACAGGACTCAGCAAGATTGTGGCTCCAAGTTTAATTTAGGGTGAAAATGTGCACTCTCACTGAGCTGCAATGAAATATTTATGTCTTATTAGATTATGATTAAGAATTAGTTGCCCCCATCACATCATCCTTTGAGAAATGATTTTGGCAAAATATGCCACAAAGATTCTCTTAAAAGAGTTCGCATGGATGTTGCAAGAAAAACTTTGGCTGGCCCATTTTTTTTTTTTTTTATCTTCTCCATTTTTTCCCCTCTTTTGAGGATTATGCTCATTTAAATGTTCCATCGTACATACAGATAAGCTAATTTGAAATAAAAGTCTGCACTTAATTCGATCATAAAACTTGCACGGTAATATATATAGCTCAACACAGAAAAATTATTTGTCTTGACCGTAATCTATATGAATTTTACTCTTCATTGGTTCCCATAGATGATATGTGCATTGTACTTTCCAATAAATCAATGATGGATTGGGGGGCTGACTATGGCTGTTGCCCTTGCCCTTTAGCCGCATGGTTCCACATAGGAACTAGGAATCGGATCAGATCAACCGGTTGGGTCTAGTTCGGTACAATGGAACTAGCCACTTTACAAAAAATAGTAATAATAATAATAATAGAGTTATTACAATTTTAGGGTTTATTGTTATTTTTTAAAAATAAAATATATATATATATATTTTAAAAAAATTGTTGATTTGGTCTATCGATCCAGTTTCCCCCTAGAATCGGGAACTAACCGAAAATCACCAGTTCCATTTTTATGAAACCGGGAACTGGACCAAATTGGTTAAGTCCGGTCCGGTCCGCTCCAGGCAATCCGATATGCTCACCCTTGCATGCAATCCCATGAAAAGTTTCTTCGGATTGTACCCTAGCTAAGTATTGTAAATTGAAATTTCTTTCATCTTGCCCCCTCCAAGCTAGATTTCTGTGCCGGCCACTGCATTGGATCATCTCAATCTTCCCTTGTGTATGATACTTGGATCTAGCACAAGAATAAAGAGGCGGCAGAATAACAGTTTCAACTTCCAATGAACGCATTAACATCACAAATATATAGATGCAAGTCACATCTTAGCCATGTTTCCATTGATAACCAAGCCTCCATTGGAACTTTTAGCCTTTGTCATTAAAACCGAGGATGGTTCTAGCCTTGTAGGGCGCTTTGTGGCAAGACATCCCAAGATTGATCACTCAACAAAAACTTCTCTTGGCAATGTTCTCCTTGCAAGGCTTTTAATGCGGAACGTTTACGTGTAACAACCTCTGCATCCCCATTCATTTGAGTAGCCCCGCCCAGTTATTGTTTGCTGAAGAAACTGCTCTTCGAGTCAGAAAGAGATTATTCCGTACGTAGTATCAACAAATAGATGCATTGATTAGCATGATTGAATGACTAACAGACAAATGGTACAAGGCACCTAGTAACTTCCAAAGATTTAGTACAACGGTGAAGCATTTGATTTAAATGTTACTAATCTCATATTCAAATAACAGTGTCTCTCATTCAAAATAACTTTAGAGATCTTTCATGTCACTTTATAGATAAAATTTTGCATATGCATATGGGCTTGGTGGATCACATGCATTCCTAGAGATTAGTTGTCAATGATTTAAACACCTATGTTATAAAAAAAAAAAAAGAAGGAATAATAAAGAAAAATAATTTTTTTTGTGCAAACCCATTAGTTATCCTTTGGGCAGCCAACATTCCATGTCACACCAAATTTGGCTAATCTTGGCCACTTTCTCAAATGGAAAAGTTGGTTTCGTGCTGGTTTCTCTTCAAACAAGGAAAAACGGATGAACACACAATCCATGAGCATGACCGACGACAGACCACCTACTCCCACGCCAAACACTTTCAATCCCCTCACGGACAATGCATGTTATCCCTAAGGTCACCCTTCTCTTTATCATATCAATCCCTACCAATCACCACAATCGACTGCCCAATTTCACATCACAACCCTCATATTCAAGAACACCCACAAAGAGTGGAAACCCCTCTGTCCTTTTGCATTTGGAGCCCTCTGGAGAAAGATGGAGAAGAAGGGTTCCCTCAAAGATGAGACTTCACTGCAACAGTTGCTAGTGTATGTTGTTGCAGTAGCATTGTTAGGGTTTTGCATGGTGGACCCATTCAATATGGGGCCAGTGGGAGGGCATGAGTTCAGGCCTGTGAAGCATGCCATTGCACCTTACAAGAGGGTCATGGAAAGTTGGCCTAGAGACAACCAGAGCAAGCTGCGGTTTGGGAAGTTGGAGTTTGCAGGCCAAGTCTTTGGGCCTGAGTCCTTGGAGTTCGACCGGTCGGGACGCGGGCCTTACACCGGCCTAGCCGACGGGCGGGTCGTTAGGTGGATGGGGGAAGGCAGTGGGTGGGAGACATTTGCTTTCGTAACTCCAAATTGGTGAGTGCTCTCTAGTTATATTACTGCTCATTGACAACAGAGAGCATTGGAACTCCTTTCAAAAGTCCACAGTACAATGGTTCCATACTCGAGCATATATTTAGTTACTAACCGAAGGATAAGATGCAAATGATTTGATCTTGACATGTATGCGATCCAAAAATAAATCTTTAAATGCACCACTTTACAACTGAAGAGACGATTAGATACAATTGCCATCATGTCAATGCAAATGCATGCTAAATGCCATCAAATTCTACTATAGCATGGAACATTTCATGTAATATCAACAAGCTGCCATGTGAATTTGGGAGTGACATTAATGAGAATTATTAGGTCAGAGAAAGTATGCGCAAAAGGTGTGGACTCGACCACACCAAAGCAATGGAAGGTGGAGAAGAAGTGTGGGAGGCCTCTAGGGCTGAGGTTCAACAAGGAGACTGGACAGCTTTACATAGCAGATGCCTATTTTGGGCTGCTGGTGGTTGGACCAGAAGGAGGATATGCAACTCCCTTGGCCACATATGTGCATGGTCAACCCATTCTCTTTGCAAATGATCTCGACCTCCACAGCAATGGCTCCATCTTCTTCACTGATACTAGCACCAGATATGACAGAGTGTAAGTTAAATACATAATACACCCCCATGTACTCATCTCTTTTTTCTTTTACAAAATAAATTCTGAGAAAATCACTTTGCACCCACATTCTCTCTTTTTTCGTTCTTTTTTTTCAATTTTGTGGGTCAAAATACACTATGATCAACATAAGCATTTTGCTAAAAGAAGTAATGGTTCTGCACGAGCACTTTTAAGTCTTTTGGGTTTCAAATTTTTCGTTATAAGTGTGGAAATGTGATTGTTTTTATGTGAAGGAACCATTTTTATATACTGCTGGAAGGAGAAGCAACTGGCAGGCTCCTAAGGTACGACCCTCCCACTAATACAACTCATGTCGTTTTGGAAGGCTTGGCCTTCCCCAATGGAGTCCAAATGTCCAGGAATCAAAACTTCCTCCTCTTCACTGAGACCACCAATTGCAGGTAATCCATTGCTACCACAACTGCAGATATAACGTGTATTCTCTGTTCAACCACCATGAAGTTCTAGATTTTGCTTCTGATGATTTCGGTTTGCTTCCCCGTTAGGATTATTTATGCACACTTGTGTAGAATTCATGAGGTACAGTTGTGAAACGGACTACTTGAGGCATCGTGCCACCTCAGACTGATTAAATTTGGAGTTGCATCTCAGGTTGATGAAGTACTGGCTGGAGGGTCCAAAGACCGGGACAACCGAAGTCCTCGCTGATCTTCCGGGCTATCCAGACAATGTGAGGATTAACGAGAAAGGGCAGTTCTGGGTGGCCATAGATTGTTGCAGGACGCCGGCACAAGAGCTTCTCAGTCACAATCCATGGTTTAAGAGCATCTACTTCAGATTGCCAATAAAAATGAGCATCTTGGCGAGGCCAATGGGGATGCGGATGTATACGGTCATCTCGCTGTTCAACGAGGAAGGAGAGATCTTGGAAGTTCTCGAGGATAGGAAGGGTACGGTTATGAAGTTAGTGAGTGAAGTAAGGGAAGCCAATGGGAAGCTTTGGATTGGAACTGTGGCTCATAACCACATTGCCACTCTACCCTATCCCTGAGAGTTTGCTTTCTTTGCCTTCTCATGCATTTTTTGTGCTTTCCATTGGTCAGGAGTACGCCTTACTAAACTTGATCGTGCTACCACGAAGCAATTAGTTACCCCGCCTAGGGAAACCCTTAGCATGTTTATTTTCATGGATTCTCGTGTCCTACCGTTATAATCAGAGGTCGCAATGTCATCACCGCTCAATTCTGCATTTTAATGTCCTCTCACTTCCTCCCCTGCCCAAGCTTCTCGATGACGGCGACCCCGATGGGGAAAAGTCGTCAATTGGTGGTTGCAGTCGAGTCTGTGATCGAACATTGAAATATTGCCAACCAAGATTGATCGATTTACTTACTATATGTGGCCAATGGTTAGGTTCACACTTAGGATCCATAAGTATGCATGCCCTCTCAAAACATAACAAAAGAAAGCTTGTTCAAGCACATCTGAACGGTGCAGACAATAATCCCCTCGTTCTCATCTTTTGATCTGTAAAGAAAGCTGCATTTGAACTCAGATGTATAAAACAGTACACTCAGAGGAACCATGTTCCCTGAGTAGAGAAGTTCTCTATTTGATTGGCAAAACGAATAAGGATAAGACGACACACGCAAAGTGTGGATAAAGATAACTGCAGAATGCTTACTGTCGACTCTCTCAAAGTTTTTCTTACTTGGCCCTTCAGCATGTAAGACCTTCCCAAAAATGTCAAGAGGAATGACTAGCTAGTTAAACAAGGAAACTAAGGATGTGCTAGGAACAGAAACCTCTGTCCCCCTTTTTGAAAACAGAATGGCCTGCTCATAGAAATATTCTTCATTGCTGTGATATTGAGTTACTCATCAGAAAAATCAGATTACCTGATTTTTGTTCCATGTGCAATTTCCGAAATGCAGTTACAGATCGTAAGTAAAAAGAGATGAAGAAATTTTAAGACCAAGGGTAGATACAGTCAGCCAAGTCCACACTAAGTAAATCTGGATTCCACTTCCGCAAACTTCACAGCAAAAAGGGTAAAGGGCAATTTAGAAGCAGGCAATTTAGACTAAAATTCTCAGTTATACTGAATCACTACAGGTACCCAACAAGTAACTAATTCACAAAGCAAACCTACTATGAGAAACTTGAATCCAGATCAAAGATTTAAACAGCACGGCAACAAAAAATAAACAAATAAATGCATTCAACAGTATGTGTCCCATGAAAAGCCTAAATCTTGTCCTACTTTTTTTTTTTTTTTTTGGGGGTGGGGAATTTTCCAAAGGGAGGGGTATGCGCCTAATCTGATGACGGATGGTAATTAATACTGCTAGTGACAGACTAAGAGGAGACGGCTGTTTTTGATACAAAGCCCAGAGGCAGCTACTCACTCCATTTTAGAAGAATTTGACTCTGCTGCATTACCATCTTTCTGATTTGGAGAAGGAATAGGTGCTCTGAATTTCAAGTCCCCAGCTGGTTGCTGCTGTTCATGCTGTAACTGCTGCTGCTGAAGTTGGTGATGCAGTTGATGCTGTTGAAACTGGTGTTGCTGCTTCTGTGACTGAATCTGCAACTGTTGAAACTGCTGTGCAGCCAGAAGAGTGTGCATCGCATGGTTGTTGGGATAGAACTGCTGGCCACTTCCAAACGAAGGGTAGTTCATCATGGGTCCACCATTGGGCATAGATTGGCCAGTTAGTACCTTCAGATGCTGTATCTCCTCTTTGAGTGCTTCATTCAAAGCTGCAAAGAAGAAGGGGTATGCCTCATCAAACCTCCTACCAAATTAAATTCAATATACAATTCTATGCTACAGAACCATAAGTGAGGAATCTCAGAGTGAAAGTAGTAAAACCAAATGACACTTTGTAGAAACAATTATAAACAGAACAAAACAATGCTTGCAGACACTCTTAGACAACTCTCTGGAAATGGCTTCTGCAAGAACCAGACAGCACTGCAACTAGACATAATCATTGTGGTAAAGCACTTCAAATTGCTGCGCAAAGAGTCCAAATAAATACCATTACTACATTATATCAGAAAATAGAGCAAAACAGAAAAATTAATCATTGCGATGATATCCCCAAAAAAAAATTATGATGACAGAGCATTTGAAAAGGGTGAGCAAGAGAAGGGAAAATGTACCGAACTTAAATTCCAACAATATCATTGTGCAGAAGCTAGCATATCTTGCATACCAGATTTACACAGATTCCCCACATCCATACTCTCTTGCACCTAATCACCTACTTTATAAAAATTGCTAATGACAATGGTAAGAAAGAGTATCTGACTAACACGAGGATTGCTGAAGAACATGTTGTTGACTAATTAAAAGTACCACATTACTGTGATATACACATACTGTGATATTCTGTGAGACAGTAGATTTTGGAGGAAATCACAAAAGATTTTTTCAAACAAAGGATTCTAGTACATAATGTGGAACAGGAGTCAGAACAATGGACATTACTTCATTTGCAGTCCATAAAAAACCTACAACTAACAAACAGGTGCATTGATCCATCATATGCTTAGATGATCATGTCATTTCTCCGGATCATCATCTTTCTAGTAGGACCTCTGGCACTGCAACTTTATTGATTTCCACCAAAGCAGTTAACTTCCATCTTATGAAAATTCTGTTTTTTTCTTGAATCCTTTAACTACATAACTATTCAAGATGCTCAATTAGCCATGCAATGCACATCAGGTAAAAGTGGTCAACATCACTAGATTAGGCACATGCACAAAAAAATATCAAAAAGATTGCATTGCATTTGAGGTTAGATTGCATCCATTCAAGTTTCCTAATTTAAAACTTCATGTTTTAGGAATTATGTAACAATTTAGGAAATTCCACAGTTTCGATTAAAATTTAATACTAATTATTTCCATGCCAAGACATCACTACAATTATTTTCATTATTAGAAGCAAAGAGAATTAATTAATGCAACACAAACGACTGCAATCGTTTGTACAAGAACCAAAACATAAGAAGCAACAGTCTGAAGATACAACTAATAACAAGCAGCTGCATCTTTCTTTTATATGCAGAAGCAATGAGACACTACAGTTCTATAATGATGCCGTACTGACTTGTGTAAACTTAAGAAAAGGCCTAGACAAGCAGAAGGGCAAACAAATTAATAATAGTTACCATACTACAGAAGGACATATCAAAGATCAAGCCTTACCATCTTGCAAATGAACTTGTTGCTCCATTGTTTGCAACCGCAGTTTCAATTCACTATTCTCAGCAGTCAAACCATTTGTGTCTCTCTGCATAATCCAAACAAGGAATATATTGATAATGATGCCAGTGCACAAGCGACATCACTTGTCAAGAACGATAACATGAGAAAAGCAAAAGGAGAACAAAATGTCACTGGGAGCTTTTGTAGCACTTTGAGCAATGAACAAACCAAATCAGCTCACATTCAGACTGCCCAATTAGACACAATTTTCTGACAAAAAAAAAAAGTTAAGACACAATCTACCTGCAGCAGAGTCAGCTGTGCAGACAAAGTTGTAGCTTCAGTTTGTAAAGTTTGTACTTTCCGTTCTAGCTCAGCTATGTATCGCATCTTCCTTTCCTTTGACCTTGCAGCCGATTGTCTGTTTGCCCAGATCCTATTGAATCACCAAAAGGATGGTGTTGAAGTTGCATATAATGTGGATATTACATAATTACAGTACATAGACAAAAAGAAGTTACCATAATTAATTCTAGAAAGAGAGACAGAGGGCAAAACATAAGACTGAAAAACAGTTGAACTTTCAACTAGATTGCACACTTCATAGCAAATTGAAGCACGCCATAGAAACCCCACTCGCAACAGACCTCATTAAGAGTGAGAAAAAAGCAAATTACAATACTACTGAAAGCATATACAAATGTAGATATACACGAAATGTTACTCTGCAAGTGAGTCATAATTTCATAAAGTGCTCAACAGTGTCGTATGTACAATTAAGTAAAATTCATGGTCATTCAAAAACATATGGTGTCGCATAGCTCACACTTGACATGTACTATGAAAGGTAAAAAAGGAGAAAACATATGCTCGCTTCTGAATTTCACAAGTAGAAATTCTTAGCAAACATAAACATCCTGAATAAAAACAAAATGTCACATGAAACTCACAGCCAGGAAAGTTAACAAGGAGACAATAAGTCCAATTTCAGTCCATTTTCATGCTTCTACCTTCCTGCCTATTAAGAAAGCAAACTCTTTCATCAATTATCTAATCAAGGTTCTTAACACATACTCAAGTCAAAACTCTCGCAAAAAGGCAGCAGAGCACCTCTAGCCACACATTATCACAATGGAAGTGGAAAATGTTCTAAGTCTATTACTCTAGGTGCAACCAGCTATATTAAGTACTTCTGAATGAAAGGTAAAAATGCATTATAGTAAAATCCTGCGCTAGTTTGAATTCCTCTTGCAAACATTTACAATATCATCCAATCAGTTCATTAGTTAAAGCAACTTTCAACCTTTGATCATGTACTATAGAAGATGTACTAACTCTAAGAGAGCACATCAGCTCATGAAAAACAAAAGACATCAGTAACGAAGCAGAATACACATCGAAGTACATGAGCAGCAGAACTCAAAACCTAAAACCTAAAACCTCTCCTTCTCCATGTACAATGCCTAAATGTAAACTGTTCTCGTTGTTAATAAGTACCTCTTTTAAATTTATGCCCATACAGGCACCATGCAGATCAAAAGTGCACTATACTCTATTGCATCATTTTAAGACTACCACTACATGAGAATAGAGGTCATAATATTCTCACACAGGTCAAACTAACACCTTTGAAAGCAAACCAGAATAGGCCATATGCAGACTACCTAATGTACACGAAGTGTAGCACGCATAATGTCCTGAGAAGGAGAGACAAGCTGTATGCATTCAAACTTATGACCTATCAAAACTCACTATCGCTGCCCCCCACATATACATATTCATGATCACCAAAATAACACGAGTGAAGGTAGAAGCACAGGAGAGAGAACACATCTGATGTCAGTACAAAAAGTTCAAATGAATTAGCAAACCAAACCTAAGGCAGCATTTTCTCCTAAAACCAGAGAATTAAGTCGAAAAAAAAAAAAAAACTTGCAACGTTATATTTTGCACTAAACATAAACCACTTTACACGTCAAATCAATAATTCAGCAAACCATGCGTCTATTTCGCAGGCAGGAATGGTCCCAGAATTGTCTAAAAATAATCCGTACAACAACCATAGAACTATCAATCACGAGTGGTGAGCCAAGATGTACAACTAATGTCTAGACGATGCAGTCAATACTTGTCATCCGAATACCAAACACTAAATGATTGAAGCATTTATTAAAAAACAACCAACATCAGGTTTATGCTATATATGCAAGGCATAGGCGATATCAAACGCTGACTTCAGCAACTTGCTAGAGCTAGCAAGTATCGAAAAACTCTCTTGATCCACTGTTTACCTCTTTGCACGCTTGGGATCAATCAGTGCAAGCTCAGCAAGCTTCGCAGCAGACATGGCCTTCTTGGCATCTGCAGCAGATGCATCCTCTGAACCCGACATAAGCATCTCGGGCTTAATACTCGTCGACCCGTCCATAGACTGGCTATGCTGATGTCTAATTCTCGGCCGCTCGGTCGACCCAGAAGCCACGTTCTCCGCAGAAGACGGGGCAGCACCCGAACCGGAGTCCCCAGCACCCGGCATGGCCATAGGAGCAGAAGAAGGCTCTCCCATCTGAAACGACGAAGTCGCGGAGGACGAATTGAACTTATCCATGTCGAGGTACATGGAAAACAAATCCTCCTCGGTATCGTCCGAGAACGAAGGGCCGTCCGCGGCCCCCACGACCCCGAGATCGCTGTCGAAGCTGATGTCATCAGGGAGAGTGAGAATCTCGGAATGGGCGCGGCGGTGGCCGCGGTTCCTCGGCGGGTTGTCGGGCATCCGACTAATGTCGTGGCTGAAGTCGGACACCAGGTTCTGGCCCTGGGCCATGGGGAGGAACGAGGAGGAGCTCGCGGCGGCCGACGGCTGCTCTGGCTTCACGGAGAAGGCGTTGGCATTGGGCGAGAACCCGGCGAAACGACCGGAAGGGGGCGGCGGCAACCCGCTGCTGTGGCCGGTCAATTTGTCCTTATCCATGGCGACCCAAAGGAATCCCCGCAATCCACCTTGAAGCTGGCGACCCCTAGAGACCAAACACGATCGACCCAATCAAGAAGACCCCGGGAGGTCAACTTCCGCAGCTTAAAAATCCCGCCTTTACAAAGAAGCCGATGGAGGCGGGCAAAACCCTAGAGCGAGGAAGATCCGGGGAGAGCGGAGAGCCGGAGAATGGACGGAAACGAAGGAGCAGGGCGGGTGGGGAGTGAGAGGAGCTGGAAGGGGGCGAGAAAGTTTCGATTTTTATGCACCTCTCTGTCTAGGGATTGTAAGAGGGACACAAATTCTTGCAGGCGAAGTCAGACAGAGAAGAGAGAGAGAGAGAGATCAGATCTTCATGTGGAAATGGGGGAATAAAATGGAAGGGGAGAAAGGGCAAGGGGGAAGGGGGGAAGGTGGAGGGGTGTAAAAGGGGGAGAATGAACAGCCTTTTTGGTCTTTCTTTTCGCAGAGGAAGGAGGCGCATCACATGGGGAGAGACAGATGGCTGTCGGAATAGAGAAATATAGTGAGAGAGAGAGAGAGAGAGAGACTATGTTACTTGTAAGAACAGAGAATCGAGGGGGAGAGAGAGAGAGATCTGAAGAAGAAGAAGACGAGGCTTCTTGGGAAAGACAAGGGAGGGGGACAGAGAGAGAGGCCTGTTTTTGGGTTGGGCCTTTCTCTTCTCCCTCCTTCCTTCCTTCCTTCCTTCTTCTGATTTGGCTTTAGTAAAGGGAAGGTGTGATGCAAGATTTGGATGACACATTGCGCTCTTCCCTTAGGTGGTGATTTTAGATCTTTCTTGCCCTTCCTGTGCTTCCATTCCCATGTGGAGCTCGAGACCTTTTATTATGTTGCCCATCATGCTACAGGGCTACATGATCTCTCAACCAAGCAACCCACGTGCACCAGTTAGAAATAGCAGTGCAAATGGTCTCTGAAATTTAACTCGACATATAATATGCTTCCTAAACTTTTGATTCATATAATGTGATTCATGATTTTTTAATTTGTTTAATATGATCCTTAAACATTTTCTACATATTC
The DNA here is from genome assembly GCA_019915185.1 of Eucalyptus camaldulensis. Lineage (NCBI taxonomy): Eukaryota > Viridiplantae > Streptophyta > Magnoliopsida > Myrtales > Myrtaceae > Eucalyptus > Eucalyptus camaldulensis. The sequence continues at coordinate 2,014,473 of JAHSVA010000014.1, forward strand.
AATTCAGTTATCAAACTATATGAAAATATTCAATATTGTCATTTCATGAATTCAAGTTCAAGAACAATATTAAATATCATTAAATTGAATACATGTCAATTGTTTATAGATCACACCAAATAATTTAAAAGTCTATAAATCACATTAAATAAATCAAAAGTTCATAAAGCATAGTCAACATCAAGCAAAATTTCAATAGTCATTCGTATCATTATTCTCAAACATGTGTATAAGAAAAGTTTCCGATGAATATAATCGTTACATCCCTATAAAATGATTCCTCAAGAGATTGTGGAAATCGCGATCGTGCCGCAATATTAAAGCGGTGTCGTACGTACATGAGGTTGTTGGTCGTGCTTGCAGCGCAATAAATATTTCATTTCTAATCAATGATGAGCGAAATTAGTTATAGGTTTCTATTTCCTGGAAATTCCTTCTTCCTCTAGTCAATTCTACGGACCTAGGGACCAGGGGCGTCGTACATCAAACTCCCCGGAAAGGACAAAAATTACCTGCTGTCCAGGTAGCTGGTCGCCCCTCGCCAGATCTTTTTGAACTCCCGCTCGTCCTTTCTGCGCCCCAGCCTCACGGAATAGTCTGGCCCGTCTGAGGCGGGATCCACGTGCGGGCTCCACCCAATCTAACGGTGGATCTGTTAATTAGGCTCGCCACGTCGGAAGCGTTGCAAATATCCCAAGAATTGGTTCCCGCCGCGTGGCGTGAAGAAAAAGGTTGGAATAAAAAACCTGAATTAACGCGTTCGACCGGGAATTCTCGGTGAATCCCGACAACCTGGCTAGCCACGTCCACGCTGGGCCGGTCACGTCAACCTCAATTCAGTCGACTTCGGTGGCGAGCATTTGATTCGACAATTTATGCTAATAGAAGATCTTGATTAGAGAAATAAAAAATAATGAAGATTCAATTCAAGAAAACAACACAATACCTTCCACTTTTAATATATGGTCATTAGTATCCTTGATCTTGAATCAAAAGAAAAATTACAATTTGCATATAAACTTCATTTCTTGAGCGTATTTATCTTATTGCTCCATTGTTACTGGAACTAGTGTTTCTATTAAATCATATTGAATAAATTAAAATTTTAAAAATTATATTAAATATTAATCTAAAGTTCAAAAATTATATTGAATAAAATAAAAATCAAATTTGGATCATATTAAAAAAATTAAAATTTTATAAAATGTATTGAACATTAAATTAAAATTTATAAATCATATTGAACTAACTGATAATTCACGAATCATATTATATATTGAACTAAAATTTACAAGCCAAATTTTCCCAAAAAAAAAAATGCAAGTCAAAATGTAGAATTTTTCTATCTTAAAATTAAAGGTTACAAAGTATAAATTTTAAAATTTAGAGACCTTCATTGAAATTAAAAGGAATTCAAGGGCGGCCATGTCAAATACAAGTCAACAATTGATATTTTTGAAGGAAACCAAACGCCTGCATTGTTTGACCAAAAAAAGAAAAAACGCTTGCATTGGTTCACGAGAGGTGATGCCAAATGGCGACACATATCAAATCTCAAATTCTATTAACACGAAAATCGACGGTCGCGATAGTGACAAATTTCATCACATTACACCAACACAATCTAAAAAAAAAAAGCAAAAAAATTAAAATTAAAGTTAGGGACTTTTATTTTTCGCAAAATGAAAGAATTATTGATAAATTTGATAAATCAAATTGAATTTTGGGTCCTCTCTAGCTTTGATTCTCCACGTGCTCGAGCAAGGCGTCGAGCGCGACGTCGACGGCGTCCCGGAACCCCAGCTCCGTCGCGTTCGGGTGCGCGTACGTGATCTCCGGTATCATCCCGATCACCCTCCGCCGCATCTCCGCCGCCTTCTCCGCCGGGATCGCCGCCAGCACCTCCTCTATCTCCACCCCGAGCCGCGTCGCCCCCTCGCCGACGTCGATGAGCACCGAGTACTCCCCCGGGTCCCCCGCCGGGAGGTACCACCGGTACTGCGTGTACGCCGTGTGCGGCGAGAAGAACACCGGCACGCACCCGGCCAGCACCGCGTCGAACGCCGACCGCCGCGTGAACGAGTCCCCCGGCGCCTGCAGGCAGAACCGCGACGCCGCCATGACGCCGAGCACGCGGGCCGGCTCGTGGCACGCGGCGGGGGACGACGGCTTGCACACCACGAGCTCGCACCTGGCCGACTCGCCGCATTGGCGGATGAGGTCCTCCCTTATCGCCGCCTTCCCGGGGCCCTTCCGGGGGCCGCCGATGAAGGAGAAGAGGTGGGGCCGGTCGGAGTCGGTCACGTGCTGGCGCCACGCCTGCATCTCCGCCGACGTGGAGGGGTGGAAGTAGGAAGGGTACGGGATGCCGTACTGGTTGGAGCCGGTCCAGGGCTGCCGCTCGACGGTCAGCACCGACATGTTCCGGACGGCCGGGAGGTCGAGGAGGGAGTTCGCGCCGAAGTCCGGGCCCTGGTTCGAGAGGCGGAGGAAGTCCCATGCGGTCCGGCCGAGGACCAGGAAGTGGTCCCGCCCGCCGCGCCGCCGCCATGCCGGGAGGGACTGCAAGTGCTCGGCGAGGTCCACGGCGAGGGCGTCGCGGGCCAGGAGGCTGAGCTCGCGGAACATGCTGGACGCGTAGAGGCCGGCGTAGAAGGGGACGTAGAAGAGGTTGGCGCGGGCGGGATCGAAGACGCGGCACGGGTGGTTCTCGAGGCGCGCGTGGAAGATCATCTCGGCGATGAACTGGTGGGTAGCGAACCAGCTTCCGCCGCCGCCGCCGCCTCCGACGCCGCCGACGGGGGGAATGGGGCGGCCGAGGCCGCGGTTGGAGACGTAGGGGCACATGTCGGTGTAGATGTTGAGGGAGCGGCAGCGGAGGAGGAGGTCGGAGTTGAATTTGGAGGGGAGGGAGTGGACGTAGACAGCGGCGCGGGAGCGGCAGGCGGCGGGGGCGTCGGGAGGGGTTCCGGCGACGTCGTCGAGGGTGAGGTTGATCGCGGGAGGTCCTCGTATCGCGGCGTCGGGGTGGCGGGGATCGAAGCGGAAGTAGAGGAGGAGGAGCCAGAAGGCGAAGAAGGAAATGAGGAAGAGAGCGGGCTTGAGCTTCGAGGCCTGATCCTTAGGGTGTCTGGTGGAGGATTTGGGCTTGTCGTCCGCCGCCGCCGCCGCCGCCGTCCACGGCAGCGCATTTCTCAGCTTCCTCAGCATCATCTTCCCAGAGAGAGAGAGAAAGAGGGAGAGGTTTTTCCGGAATGGAGATGGTGGGTGGAACGCTGATGGCTTCTGGGGGATGTCGAAGTCAACTGAAAGGACCGACCGACACAACATGAACGGGGAAAAGAAGAGTAAAGTAAAGAGGAAATTGTCGAAATTCCATATAATTTTTTTTTTTGTCGGTGGGCTTCTAATGAAGAGAAAGAGGAACATATGTTGGTGGTGGTTAGGGACAAATGTGATGGTTCCAAAAGTGAGATCACGAGAGTCCCCATCTTTGATGATGTTCATACAAGAAGTTTGCCCAATCTTTGGGTGAGAGGGAGGGGCCTTGTTTCCCATATTCCATGTTATATATCCTCTATTTTTGTCGTATGGCCTGCAAATCATGTAAATTGTACATGAAACTCAGACTGTTACTGTTTAGAACACCATTGAATTCACAGCGATTTGAGGTGGGCAGCCTTGACTAGAGGTCGTAATCGACAGTGAGAGAGAGAAAGAGAGAGAGGAGGGAGGGGGGAGGGGAGTTTGAGAATTAGGTGAACACCCAGCAGAATCTAAAGGTCTTTGTGTAGTGTCAAGTGATGGATGAAGATGACAAACGGGTATAGTAAATGAGAAACGTACCGGTCATCCCTCGATTTCATAGTTGGGGACCTTCCTCACGAGCACGAGCTTGAGATGAGATCTCACCATTAGGGAAATTCTTGTATAAATTCATGGTCCATATCAAATACAATTTATGTTGTTCGAATTTTAAAAGACTCACGTGAAACTCAATGTTCGTAATTGTACCGTCAATGATCATATTCAGACAAGTGTTTAACTCACCATTCAATCTCATGATCGCCTTGGTGTTAAAAGTTTAATATAAGTCAATCATCTCTTGTATTGTGTATAATGTCTAAGTGGGAAAATTTAAGATGAAATAATTTAAAGGGTCTCGTTAATTGATGTGCTCAAAACATTTATTAGTCATATACTTAATAGAAGTAAGAGTTTCATTTTGAATGCATCAATTGTACAAAACCCTAATTCAAAATTTGTCGAGTAAAAGCAAGAGCATCCGAGAGAAGAATGCGAAGAAGACGAATGTAATAAATACCAACCGTTATCAATCTAAAAAGTCCTAGCAAATAGCAATTTTCGAAATAATAATCCCTCTACATAAAGTCCTGATCTCAATTCGGGTCAACTGACAGAACGCGCGACGATCATTGTCGACCCGAGTTTAGATGCACGAAATGCGCAGACGAAAGCTCGTGCGCGGCCGGACCAGACGAAGTCCAACGTCGATGATGACGAATCGATGACGATGGTAAGTAAAGAGCGAGACGCAACCCCAGAAAAGAGGTCGCATCTGGAGCCGACTTCTAGGCCAAAAAAGTCAGAACTGGAGGAGGAGTGAGGGAGGCGTTTATTGGCGAGATTGGCGTTATAGCGTGATGGGAACTTGCGACCGGTTTGGTGAACGATCGCTGTAAATTCGGTGAGAAAATTCCACTGGAGAAAAGGCCTTAATTGACAGATGGCAGGAGTGAGATATTTCTGGAGAGAGAGAGAGAGAGAGAGAGAGAGAGAGAGGGATTGGCACTTTCTTGCACATGCATTGCGTGCAATGCCTTTGGACGTCGCTATCTCTTTGGACAGCAACCACCGACACCGCACGGTAGGAAAAAGTTTAAAGGTTTTTTGACCCGTTCTGCCTCGGGCAGGCTACCAGTTCTAAGCTTCGAACCGGCGGTTCTATCCGGGAACTGGCCTGGGTCGGTTTAAAGCGAGTTCACCCGCTCAGCCGTGACCATTATGGATTGCATAGTGAAGATTGTTTATAAGAAATTGGTGCAGTGTAAGGACGTGGTAATTGTTGCTCTACTCCAATAGAAGGGCAGAATGGTCGGAATGATGTCCCAAATCGATATTGTTCTAGACCGATTCCAGATCTCATGAGTTCGGTTCCTAATTTCAATTTTTTCAAGACGGAACTTATCAAATTAGTTTAAGATTCTAGCTTCGAATCAACACACCTTAGAATAGATTACCATTATGAAATACTATTTAGTTTTTATAATCGTCCTACTCTTACGGATATGCCGTTAGACATATAGGTATAAAGTCTATGTTTTTACTTAGAGGTAACTAGACTCCCAAGCTTCAGGTAGCGAGTCTGGGGAGGTTGGGACACTTGAAATGCCATAACTTGGCACGGAGGGACACTTAAAGTACCATAATTTTAAAATGGTATACTTGAGTGCCAATATCAAAGTAAAATGGGACACTTAAGTGCCATTCTGGCAAAAATCCGGCCAAATGGCTGACGTGGCCATTTTCCGGTGAGTTTGGTTCAAAACGGCGTCGTTTTGCATGCTGACATGGCGGAGAAAATGCAAAAACGACGCCATTTCGTGTCTACGTGTAAATAATAATATAAAAATTAATTAAATTAGATTTAAAATTAATTTTATTTAAAATATTCAAAAAAATAAAAAAATTAAAATTTTAAAATTTTAAAAAATTAAGAAAATTTTAAAAAAATTAAAAAATTAAAAATTAAGAAAATTTTAAATTTTTTTAAAAATTACGAAAAAAAAGGGGAGGGGGAGGTCGAAGGGGAGGGGGAGGTCAAAGGGGCGGCTGAGGGCTGAGCCCTCACCGCCGCCGCCTCCTCACCGTTGCCGGGAAGGGCCGGTGACGGAGGGGGGAGGGTCGGCCAAGGTCGCCAGCTCCCGGCCGATCCGATGAGCAAAGGGGGGAGGGTCGGCCCTTCCTGGCAACAACGGGAAGGCGGCAGTGGTGAGGGCTTAGCCTTCCTTTTTTTTAAAAAAGATTTTCGCAATTTTTAAAAAAATTTAAAATTTTCTTAATTTTCGTAATTTTTAAAAAATTTTAAAATTTTTCTTAATTTTTTAAATTTTTTAAAATTTTAAAATGTTTCTTAATTTTTTAAAATTTTAAAATTTTTCTTAGTTTTTTTAATTTTTTGAATATTTTAAATAAAATTAATTTTAAATCTAATTTATTTAATTTTTATATTATTATTTACACGTAGACACGAAATGGCGTCGTTTTTGCATTTTCTCCGCCACATCAACGTGCAAAACGACGCCGTTTTGGACCAAACTCGTCAGAAAGTCGTCACGTCAGCCGTTTGGCCGGATTTTCGCCGGAATGGCACTTAAGTGTCCCATTTAACTTTAAAACTGGCACTCAAGTATACCATTTTAAAGTTATAACACTTAAGTGTCCCTCCGTGCCAAGTTATGGCACTTGGGCTGTACTTCTGCCCAAGTCTGGGTATGCGGTCACTTTCTTGATCTTGATATGTTTAGGTCTAGCCAATTTTATATGAAAAGATTGAGATTTCTTTAATCACGATCAATCATCGGAAAGGACTTTTAGGCTTAACTTGCCCATTGATCTTCTGCTAATCGAGATTAGATCTCAACATTAAGGTTAAGACAAAATAGTGCCTTAATAATCATTTTTTTTTTAGCATATTTGAAGACCTCAGCATTCGAGTCGCACCAACACCATATATTCTCAAAAACCTAACCTATGCCACGAAATAAAATTATAAATATTTTATCCAATTACAATGACAACATAATAAACCAAATGATTGAGTTATTAGACCACCCACTTGTCACATTACTTCCAATTTTCTTTATAATTGGAGTAAAACAAGACGAAACACCGCCGTTTGCCACGTGGCCCCCAACTTCTTGGACCAATCACTTTGGATAGGAGGGCGCACACATGGAATAAAATAGCACTTGGAGTAATGCTAGGATGAAGGCAGTCAATGTTCTCTTAACTTGAAGCTCAAGAAAAGGGATAAAAAAAAAAGTAGATTACATTTAAAGTTATTATATCCTAGTTAGGACAAAGCCAATGGTCCCATGCAATTTTAAAATGGGTTTAAACTTATAAGGAAATTTTTTTTGAAAATCTTATGGGCGATCAATTCCTAACTTGGTCAAATCCCATCTCGAAATCAAAAACTAGACTGGGGAGACCACTTTCTAGTTTTTGAAATTGAGAACCGAACTAATCGGTCAAATTCAATTCTAAGATGGTACAATGGAATGGGTTGAATTCAAATGTGAGAATATTTTGAACTCTATGAGTGGTGAAGAGAATCTAGAGAAAGGGAAAAACTGAAAGAGCAGAGGAGGTGTGGGCGTGGTGGGGTGAAAAGAAAAGACCCAAAAAAGAAGAGGAGGCATGCGCAAGAAATTTATAAAATAAATAAATAAATAAATCCATCTGGGTGGTCCGACTGATTTGGTCAAGCCTAAGTAATTTATGGTTCAGTCAATCAATATGGTTCACCCCTAAAAAACCTATGGCCAAATTCTCACTAATTCATGGTCATTTATTGTTCACGCTCTTTCTTGGTTATTGAGCAAGAGAGAAATTTCTCATCGTTAGATCGTGATAAATTTTTTCATAAAACTCATTAGATCTATGATTGAGAATATGTTGCTAATAAGAGAAAGGAAGCCTAGAAATTTTCATGACGTTTGACTTGCTAATTGATTGACAATGTATTCTCTCTCTCTAACTGTATAGTTTCGGCCACGTTCACAACCGACCAGTGCGCACTTAGGGCACACTTTATCTGGTGAGACCGAAAAATTTATTGATCTACCAAACAATTCTTGATTGTGATGTCTCTCGTACACAGACTACTCAACTCAGGAAACCAACAACCACCTCATTACTCTCGTCATAACCTTGGTGACCAGCGAGATCGAATGCCAATGTTCGCTACCCAACAACTAACGGGCAACATTAGAACAAGCGAAGGAGAGAGGATGAATCACGATAACGGGTGAGGAGGTACCATATGGAAAGGCTCTTGTGATAGCTATTGTGACTTTCTCTAGTGTGATAGCTATTGTAACTTTCACTACTAGAGATCACAAAATGAACATGTACGTTACGCTATCCTTTCTACTCCTCGTGTTGTGCTTGTCCGAAAAGCCAGTACGTCCGTCCATTGCGTACGAGAAAAAGGAGATTTGCAAAGGTATCCAATGGTCCTTCTTTCTTTCTTTTTTGGTTTTTTAATAGATTGCGAATGCTGGAGTTTAGAAGCACGTATTTAAATATCAAACGGAGGCGACTTTTGTTTAGTAATACTGGTCGAATAGAGATGATAGTAAATACTGCTACGGAGCCACTACATGTATATTTAATAAATTAAACAAAGGAACATTAGGCTAAAAGCAAAGCACCCTTTGGAGTACAACGTTAGGGATTAAGATTAAGACTACGATTCCATGTGCATTTACAAAGAACTAGATGTTACCCAAAAAACTAACTCAAATGTAAAAAAGCCCATAAAACGAGAGAGAGAGAGACAGAGTTCATTGAAGAAGCCCAAAAAAAAAAAAACAAAACAAAACAAAGAGAAGGAGAAGAGAAGACTACAAGGCTCTGCTAGTTGACTGGCGTTCGAAACGAGCGACGACACGTCTCTTTCCAATTGGTTCAAGATCTGCTACAGCGAAGGCGGCCATCTACGCTCCTGAAATTCGCCAAAATGGCAAACGGCAAGACCGTGCATTAGCTTTTGGCGAAAAGGACCGTCCATAAAAAAACAATCTTATTCGGACATCTGGAAAGGAGCAAACGAGAAACGAAGCTCATGCGAAGTTCATGCAAATGTTCCATTCGATTGATTTGGTATTTGTAAATGCAATCTCATTCGGACATCTGGAAAGGAGCAAACGAGAAACGAAGTTCATGCAAATATTCCAGTCGATTGACTGGCATTTGGAAATGCCCCACAAAAGAAGAATCTTTCCCCAACACGTGTTCGCCCGTCCATGATTCCCTATATAGACTTGCCCAGAAAAACAGAGGTAGATATGCGACTTTCATGGTAGATTTAGTCGTGGGCATCAAGACCCAGTAGCTGTCAAACCCTAACCTACCCTCTAGTTTATTTGATTGAATCAGCAACTAGAAACAATCAACCGTATCAACCAGATTTATCCGTTTATTTGAAAGAAATTCTCATGCAATTTAGTCCAACGGGTATAGACCGCAAAATCCTGACTTACAATAAGAACTAGTCAATTAACGACGGCCGACTAGAGTAATCAGGATCAATTGCCTGGGATCGAGGACGTGGATTGCAATCGAAATGACCGAGGCAACTAACGACGACGTTGATTTGGTTGGCAACCAAGAACCAACTGATGAGTTTGACTGGCAGCAACCCAGCAACCCAGCAACCCAAGAGGACAACATCCAACGACTTAAGTTCCAGGGCAGCGACCAGGGTTCAATCGAGCGGAGTCAGGTAGATTTTGACCCAGATCCAATGACCGGGTCCAAGCGTTTGATTGCTCAAAAAATTACGAGAAATGACTGATCAGAGCTAGCGATGAACCATACCAATTTCAGCTAAGGACCGAGAATTACTACTTAGGATCGGTCGGCAATGACAGTAAACAACTTTAAATTGATTGATGGACCCAAGGTCGCTCGAGGATCGACTGGCAAGAACCAGCGACTGTGGCTGACGGTGGTGGTTTGAGCAATGATGCTGATATAGAGATAGATAGAAAGGGAGAGGCAGAAGATTCTATCGTGTGTGGCGTCCGACAGTAGTATCTTCACAGTACGATCCGATACACAAATGCCCATATCCCTACAACTCAAATTGTAGGGCACTCTATAATCATGATGGCATTGCTCTTGAGAAATACCGTTACTTTGATATGGCCTTTGCCGAGACAGATCTACAGACGTACGACCAACAAACCTCCACCATCATCCTTCTTCTGACAATTGCACTCACCACTTCGACTGGTTGAACAAAGGTTCGGACGGTACATGTTCATGTCATGCCACCCTAATTAAAAATTATCACAAAGGGTCGCAGAATCCTCTACATAAGTTTGGAGATGGTAACGCAACCTTAAGATGGCGAAGAAAACAGAATGTCGTTCGTCGACTAAGTGTTGCGAAGGATCGTGCTTCTCCCCCTCGAGTTCATAGAGACACAAGCCCCCGTCAAAGTTGTTGCAGAGTGTCGACATGATCACAATAATATGTAGTCATGTTGTGCAACCTCGAACTCGGGTCGTACACGGTCCGTGTGACAGATAGCAACTACGCAATGATATGATACGCAACTCGAGCACAGGGACTAACAAGCATTGCGGCAGCAATAAGAGATTCATCAAATTAAGGATTTTCAGCTAGAGCGATTTCTTACTAAAATTAGGGCACGAACTATCTGCAGAGACTGACCTCAATTGATTAAGGTGAACTCACAGAGGCTCCCCCTAGAAACAAAAGTCATCGCTTCTAACCACTCCTGACGAGTTTACAGAGCACCCCACACCAGAATTCAATTAACCTTATGGGAGGAAACATCGTTAGCAATAGGTTGCACTTGCAATCGAACTCAAAGAGAACTAACCCTTTAAAGTTACGAGAGGAGACGAGCGTGATTGAAGATCCTGATAAATCTCCGATAGACATAGGATAAGACATTAGTATAGCTTGTGTCGCACGCCCAAATATGTAAGTTCTAAGGGCTCTATGTCCAAAAGACTAGTAGTTATACGTGCATCTCCAAATATGCCACGTTAGACTAGAGGTAGACATTGCAATATGACCAAAAGTTACAAACCAGTAGCTCATTATAACACTCAACACTCCTATGGACCTCCCCAGTGAACCAACATCCAGTTTAAATCGCCAAACAGTAGCCGCAACACGTGCATTATTTTTGGCACAAGCGGTGTAACAACGCGTGGGAATTTGGCATTTGTTTTCCAGTGATCTCTGAATAACTTACTAACAGTCTTGTGAACAGAAAGCCAGCTAAAGCAATGGATGGTGTCAATCTCTATGGTTGGCTACTTATCATGGCATGAAGATTAAATGAATACTATGTTTTAGTGTCATATCAATTTTGGCCAAATGATATATCGTGATTTACTAATTCGTATTTTATAAGTTTTCAGAATCGGCTGCACAAACTGACGAGTCTAAAATCATCACAGGAGCATGAAAATTCACGACTCTAATTGCTACCGTTAGGTTGGGGACCGCTTTGGCAATCGATTCACACTCCAGATTTTTCTACTCAGATAAGCATGAATTCTTGAGTGGTTTGGTATGACAGCACAGCAGTAAGCAGGTAATGAGCGATCGCGATCAAGGAGCTTGATGATGGGTCAGGGGATTAAGAAGATTCACTATCTCGAAAGATGTTGCGATGAGGTGCAAAATCCCGTGATGTGGCTACCCTACCAGGGAATTCAGGTTCTTTAAATAGGCACGCGGATATTTTAATGATTGAAAGGAGGGAAGGGGACAGATTGTTCATCGAAGCACTTGCCTTGGGCAATTTGTGTGAAGCTTCCTGACGAAATAGTCTATATATGGACACGATTAACGAGTATTTCGAGCAAGGTTTGAGGACCATATTTTTTGTTGGTAGACAACCGACCCACCAAAAAAAAGACACCAAACTGAAGTTGACAGATGAACACTGGTCGTTCTTTGTTTCACAAAGGTTATCTTCTCAACCCAGAGTTAAAGAAGTGAGAATAAGTAAGCACACTCTAGACTACGAACATCAGGTTAAAGACAGTCGCCCTACCAATTTTAAAAGATCTGCAAATGTTCACGCACATGATTCCATCTCTTCGGGTATTGATAATTCAACAGCACCTACTTGTTTCATCGATAATTTTTAATGAGTCCTAGGATAATTCGGGCAGATTAGAATGTTCCATGTCAATATTTGTCGTCTTAGAATATTTCTAAAGATCCACCATCTAGACAAACTAAATATGCCAGTAGAAATTGAAAATCATTAGTTACATTATAGGAAGTTTCAAGTACTCCGAGGAAATAGTAAGCAAATTTCAGAAATACCAACTAACACACCACAACAGATACAGACAAGTAACTTGCAACAACAGTGCATTATACTACTAAAAAACGGACGGTCAGGGCATCAAGATAATGTGAAGCATGTCAAGGGAGAAAAGGTCATCTAAACTATGAAACAAAGATCAAGGCAACAAGTAACAGCAAGATTGGTAACAGCCAAAGCACGGTAAAGCACAGAGAAAAAAATGATCAAGCACAAAGAGAAGAGAGAAGCTTGCAGAAAGGACATGGAAATAACCGAGCAAACATCACGTCATCTGAAGCTCAACTTTCACTTTCCCAAGACTACAAGCACGAGGCGAGTTCTTGAGTACGTTGAAAAGGACAACAACAATGAGACAAACGTCACAACCATCCACAGATTATTAAGAAAAACCCTTTTTATCCTAGAACAATATATCAAGACAACCTCTAATTCGAGAAAGAATTTGTATTTACAACAGTTCAACCTTCTGTTTTGCTTTTTCTTCAAAGAAATAACTTAAGCATTATTTATCTAAACTGAGCCAATCAAACTCTCAAATCATTTTGAAAATTATGCAGCTGACATCCCCAGATAAAACAAAGGCAGACATCCAGATAGAAAAAGAGAAAGCAACACAAAAGCATGTTGCGGCACATCATACAGAAATTAACAAAATGAACACTTCATTTAATTAATATCAATGTAACGGTAGATGATTGGTTCAGAGGGAACAGAATGAGGAGATAGGATGGAGAAGGCACTTAAAAATGACAATCATGGAACATGCATCAACCAATAAGAATCTGCACCCTCACAAGGCTCATAACATTGTCATAAGCCAGCAACTTAAATACCTATTAGGTAGCTTATGCACCCAGCAATTATCATCACACAATGCACATTTCCACTTCTGAAGTCAAAACGGAATTGCAAAGACATGCGCTTAAGATTGAGAATAAGTAAGACAAAAATGAGCCCTCAGAGACATGTACACATACAGAGAGAGAGCTATCTTCATGCCAACCAGTTGAATTTTGAGGATGTATATCATTCAAAATGAATTAACGCACCTAAACATCAGATACAGAGAGAGAAATTACCTGCAACCATGACTCAATTTCTATTGGCCAGCACCATAACCTTGCCCATGATGGGCGCTCGGTGTTGGCTGCGGCTGCTGCTGCTGCTGCTGCTGTTGTTGCTGCTGCTGCTGCTGTATCTGCTGAAGAAGGTTCGCAGCAAATTGCAATGTTGACTGATAGCGCTGGTTCTTATCAACCTCATCTTGTACACCCTGAGCAGTCCCAGAAGCAGAGGACTGTATCTGCTGTGGTTGATTGGAGACATCGGTATATGTTGTGGGAACAACAGTTTGTAGCTGAGAAAAAGGAGGACCTTGAACCTGGCTTGCCAAACCAGAAGAACTGTGCTGGTGTAAAAGTGGTGAACTGTATAACCCAGAAGAAGTGGGAGGAACTTCAACTGGATACTGCTGGATGGAAGCTGCAAACTGTCCACCTTGGGAAGGGATATTAGTAAATGATCTAGAAACTGCGGCATATTGTGAAGGGTTCAGCACAGATTCTTGCATTTGGGCGGAAGCAAGGATGGCCGGCACTTGCATGGACTGGCTAGCGGTGCTTGGGACGGTTGTATAAGGCTGAAATTGGGTTACTGATGACATCGGAGCATTCAACTGACTCCCGGGTTGTTGCACTGAATACCCACCACCATCGGATGCTTGATGTTCTTGCTTCCATGCTTGCAATGAAGATTCATTGTTAGGTACAACAGGGGGAAACATTGGCCTCGAGTTTTGCTGAGAACTTTCTGTAGATGATGTCCGTGCACTTGCAGGAAGTAATGAAGCTAGAGTTGCAATAAGCTCGGGTGTTAAAGCAACTCCAGCTTGGGATGCTGCGGCAGCATTGCCATGTGCCTGTTCGTGAGAAGCTGCACGCATTGCAGAGGACTCACCCATGTGTTGATACAGCAGTTGCTGTGGAAGTTTTGCATCCTCTTGTGCATTTCGAAGAACTTGTTCCTGCTTAGGGGATAAATATCCATACTCAGGTTGGAAAGCAGGCATCCTCTGTGCATCAGCAAATTGGGAAAGAGCCGCCAACTCGTGTGGTTGATGCTGCACAGATGCATTGCCAGGAACCTGAGCAAACTTGAGGACCACTCCATACAGACGCTCAGGACCAGTTACCCTTAATACCTTCCTCAAAAATTCTGATGGAGGGACAAGAAATAGGGTAGTACCATCATCAAGTTTGGCAACACCAGCACGATCTTTGGAGCCCAAGTACCGGAGAAATTCAGTGTAGGAACCAAATTCTTCTTCACTGTCTGGCAAGAAGAAAACAATGTCGAAACCAAGAGCTTCCTTATAGTGTGTTGCTAGCAAATCCAGACTTGTTCTAGCTGAGCAGTTTACAACTTCAGGACTGCAAAATAGGCAAAGCAGCGATTGAGAGACCCATCTCAGTCTAACTTATGTAACCATCTCAGGTAGAATACAGTATCCAAACAATGTAGAAATCTTACAACACAACAAATCCTAGGAGTTAATTCAGGCAACTACTAAAGCATCTAAAACCCCTAAATTTGAGTAAGTGCTTTAACCGCAGCACTGAGCTGCTGGCACAATAACATAGAGAATTAGCAATTGCCACAACAGCTGTTCAATAACTAGTATTAAACTTCAGTTTTAGGATTTGGTTTGCCTCAATAATCATAGTCTATGCTTTTTCACGACAACGCCAAAAGCTTTACTAGATATAACAGCAAAGGTGGCTGCAAAGAAAGAATTTGCTATTAATGGAGCAGTCAGTGAGATAGCTAGTTTCAGGACGGGGTTCCAAAGACTTCATCTGAATAGAAAATTGTAGCCCATTTCCTGGGGCACCTTATATCCACACATACATATACACAAAAATAGGGTCATAATTTTTCATATAAGAGCAGACACTTACATCTCTGCAGCAAGCCCCTCACCAACAGGC
Source organism: Eucalyptus camaldulensis (assembly GCA_019915185.1). Lineage (NCBI taxonomy): Eukaryota > Viridiplantae > Streptophyta > Magnoliopsida > Myrtales > Myrtaceae > Eucalyptus > Eucalyptus camaldulensis. The sequence goes on from JAHSVA010000014.1 coordinate 2,029,593, forward strand.
ACACATCGAGCATGACAGACAGGTGTTCCACCCTTCGCAATAAGGCCCCGCCAGATGTAATCATCATCAGTGGCTTGACCAGGTCCAGATGCAAACCTTGCACCCATTGGACTCAGACGACCATTTCCATGGGAATTTGCATAAGGGCCAGGAATACCTACATCAATTGTTGAACCAGGCCCATGGTCCATCCTCAAGCCACGATCATCCATCTTCCTAGAAGGAAAAGATACCTCGTCGGCAGGTAAAGAAGATTCAATTCTTGACCGCTTGGAATCCCTAGGGAAATGACTAGCATCATAAACATCCCATGAGCCAGTGGCCCTCACAGGAGTCCTAACACCTGAAGCAGGAGAAGGCAGCACACCAGAAGAGGAAGGAGACGACCTCCTCCAGCTTTGGCCCATCAGATTTTTCCCGTTGACATCTTGCATGCCATAAGGCAGGTCAACATCATCAAATTCTGAAGAACCATAAGGCCTTGCCGCAATATTTTGACCAACACCATGCGGAAGTGAACCTGGACCCCCTGGATGATTGTGACCGAACATATCCATTTGGGGGTTCCGGAATGGGTGTTCCATTTCTGTCCTTGGCCCTCTAACTCCTGGATGAAACGCGGGGTATTCTCTTCCAGGTGCCAGGTCACTACTGGAGAACATAATGGTTATTCTAGGATCATTAAATAGACGGCCCTGTAATCCTTCCTTGGCGCGACGGGCTTCATCCACGCTTCTAAACTCCACAAATGAATAATGCCTTGAAGGAAAGCTTTTGATTCTCTCAATCTCTCCAAATAATATCATTGCATTATGCAGCATTTGTTCATCAATCTGGACAGAAGGAGGGTAACCTATCCACAAAACTTTACTAGGTTGCCCGTCTCCTCTTCTAGACCCTGAAGAATGAGAAGGCTGCAAGAGAGAAGTCACAATATCAGAAACCAAGTAAATAATACGAAGCAATAGGGAAATCTTATCGTCAAGAGTTTGGATCGAGTTCCTCTTAAAACAATTTGACAAAACTGCAGTTCATACAAAAGAAACAACCTATTTTATGAATCTGGATCAGCAAACAATTAAGAACTTGAAATAAAATTACATTGAGGAGACAGAACGGCAGAGCCATTCCAGATGCAACCACCTGAAGAGACATGGGACTGTCAAAGAAACTCAGGCATCCAAGGCCACAAGATGAACTTTTGACTCACCTGTTGCCTTTTAGAACCTGCATGAACGTCAGTAGACCCCATGCCCCTACCAACAAACTCCCTAGAGTCATGAGTGTCAGCCCAATGTTCCTAATTAGAAAGAAAAACCAGAAACTGTTAAGTCACTTGAACAAGGAAACTTTTCTAAAAGCTATAACATCTTAATCAGACAAGATTCCAAAAAACTGAATTAAAATGTATTAGAAAAATGAAAAATCCACAACAAAGGAGTGTGCTTCACCCCTTAAACGAGAACAAATAAGCACATGATAAGTAATCAGAAAAAATTTGTTTCATAGTCAAAATCAAAGGAATATACAAATGTGAGAAAAAAAACATATGTGGAATTCTTACAATCCCCTTAACTCCGACTCCAAATCCCTCCAGATCCGGAGTTACTTAAGGAGATTAGAAAAAGCAAGGAATGCTGCTAGAGCAATCCCTCCAAATCCCTTGATTTCGATCCCTCCTACCAAACAATAAATTCTTTTTTAAACCTTTTCTCTTCCTCTCTAGTCTGTCATTATTCCTCCATCAAAACAAAGTGTAACAAATATGGTGGATTTATAGTAATGACAAACCAGTTGCATAAGTTTAAAATAGCATGCACTTCAGTTGACTCCTAAAAAGATGCGAACATTAAAAAACTTGCTACGGCTCATTGAAAATAACTTAAACTTGTCCAATCCCTCAATTCTTAAATAGAATGGCTTACTCTTCTTGAGGGCTGAGATCGCAGGAAATCCACACGTATTTGATCACCACCTAATTGCTTTCCATTCATGTTTCTCATCGCTTGAATAGCGTCCTCCACTCGGACATACTCCACTAATGCAGTATTGCGGTCTCTAAACAACTTAAAGTCATCAACTTTTCCAAAATTGAGAAATTCCTCTTCCAGATCCTCCTTTGAAACAGCTGGGTTGATCCCTCCAACCCATAATTGCTTGCAAGGTTTAGCCTAAAAGCGAAACCAAGTAAGGACACCATGCTAGCAAATTATACAAAGGCAGAAAGAAAGAATAAAACCAGAGAGCGTGTTCAACACAAACAAGGTATTGCCAAAAGCAACAACTCGTACAGCGTCCAATCATCATATTCTTAGAATAAGAACGGCATCACATACAAAGAGGTTTGAACAAAGCAGTGGACATTTGAAATGATCAAGCATACAAATACACAATTTTGATCTTTTGTTTGTATACCATCATCTGTTGCCTACACGTCTTACTCCCAGCCATGAAAAACAATTGAAGCTATCTAAGCATTAGCAATTTAGCATCATTCTCTCCTGAGCTAACAATAATGGTGGAAAAGTTACTTTATAAGGATGACAATAACGGAAAAAAGAAGATGACACACACACACACACACACACACACACACACACACACACATGTATATATATAAAGAAAGGAGGAGGAGGAGGAGGAGGTCAATGGTACTGCCAAATTTACATCATCACAATTTAATAAGTATCACCTAAAAACAAAGCTAGAGAATCATGCTTCATATATTCATGCAGGCCTTCTATTGGCATATCTCCTACTGGATTTCAGATTGATTAACTTAGCCATAAACTTAAGCAATCTTACATTCGTTGGGTTTCAAGCACCATCAAGAACACTAATGACGACAAATGGTGCCCTACTGTGGCCCAATATTCTGGGTGGCAAAATCCAACACGCTGAATGGAACTTTTAGATTTCCATGTATTTGGCTCTGTATCTTAATGGAAAAACAACTTCCAAAGAAATACTTGGCCATAGAGCAAGAACTCTTAGTTACTTCTTTGACAATAGTCACACCTTAGAAGATGCAAGGGTGGAAAACCATATCCTGTAAACCTCTGCCTACAACCACTACCTTGCTTAGAAATTCTAAGAGATGTTACAAGAAATGTAGGGCTGTCACTGGTTGATGGTAGTCATTTGTGCGAAGTGCAAAGGGACAACATGCTAAATAACTATAGCTAGTATCATGAATAGGACTAAATGGTACGTCAACAAGCTTCGCAAATTGCAAAATTGTTTCACTAATATCTGAGGAGAACGAGAAACTTGAGAGATGGTCACTTGCCTAATTTTTTGGATTACATTAACAGAAAGAAGTCACTTAACATTTGAAAGCTGCCAACAAACTACTTCATGATCTTAAGAGAAATATATGATTCAGACAAAATAACTGCATGCACTATGACCGATATGAAGGTTCACCAATATGGATGGTCACCAGCAGAATAAGGCTATCATCAAACTTCGTTTTCTCATCAAAAAGTTGTCTATTGCTACAGCGGGAGGTAACCGCGATTCAGTAACTTGCTACCCATAGCTTCACTTCATCGTCTCTCAATAATTTAAATTTTTAAAGGAATGACGGACTTTACATATCACCACGTGGAGTAAAATCTACATCTTTTTGCAGTAATATGCTTCCCAGGATGGCTTTCCAAATATTCTATACATCAATCATCAAGACTACTTAGATTTTTCTCAAAAAAAAAGGATCTGCAAATTCAGAGTCCCATGGCAAGCAAGAATTGCTCTGACATTCCCTATACTATTCAACGCACCAGATGAGTCCTTAAGGGACATGGCCAAGACAGGAAGCCTATAGTCGCATTAATGCGACAGACAAGGTGTTCAGATAGTAGGTATCATCACATGATCACAACTTCACATCAAGATGTAGAGCAGAAAGCTGCATGAAAGAAAAATGTTGTTGAGGAAAACCCCCTATTGAGGCATTATGTGATGATTCCAATTTAAAGGAAGAAAATAACCAAGCTTGTAAGAAGCTTCCTGTTCACCTCTAAATGGATTATGTATCATCCAACAATTTACCTTTAAGCAGCCAAATTTTTAAAATCATAAACCCCTGTTTGTTCCTCAACAGTAATTCTAGAAAAAGAACTCAGCTATTGGTTGAAGCATAGGTTTGGGTATTCAAAAGTCAAGAATCATCAATAAAGTTCCCTACAAGTTGATAAATTGCCTGCCAAATGATTGCGAGCCTAGCAGCAGTGTGGAGCTCATATCTCCAGTGATCCTGTCTAGAATTGGGGAGGGAAGAAAAAGAAAACAGATTTCCCTCATCTATAAGCATTATCGCTATGCCAAAAATTAAGCTACATCTCCAAATGCGGAGCTTAAGGTTATGCCCTCGGTACTGTGAAATAACACATAATATAGGATACTACCACTCTATCACTTAGACTACCCTACCTGACTTCTTCTTTGAGGAAAAAACACAGGTGAGAAAACATCAATTATGTAGACAATATAAGTTCTCTAATTATGTGAAACTCACGGTAGACTTGTAACTCGACAAACCGAGTTGAGTTGGAATATACTCACCGGTGCAGAACTCATGGAAATTCTAAATTGACAACTTGTCGATGGTGAAAAAAGGTTCAGCCAAAATGAAATTTTCATAGGACAAACTCAAAAAATCAAGATATGTGTTTTATAATGACCTGGTCCGTGAGGAAAACTAGGGACCATTGTATAGGAATCGAATGACAAGGGCTCCTCCTCAAGAATGTCATTAGTGACAGTAGGCTTCAGTTGCTACTTAAACCATATTTTGAAGCTTTCCTTGAAGTTCGTTTACTATATAGTATAGGCATATCGTAGTTTATCAGTCATCTTCACATTTTTTTGAAAGTGCCAGTTATCAAGTTATTCAACTATGTAAAACCGCGAGTTATCTCATTATTTTTCCATGTGTTAGAAGCCTCAAAAAGAAAATTAAACAACATAGGATATCTTATTGGTGTCTTTTAGCAGCAGTGTATCATGTGGGTCAACCAGATCAGCAGTTTCGACAACCCCAAGCACAAGAATAACTGAAATTGAAACAATTACCCAGATCGCGGTTCGAATTGTGACAATCTAAATTTCAGTTAACCACCCATTTAGATTCTCGAGATTATGTTTCAAAGCACAAATAACCTGTACCGCAGTAAGGCAATAGAGAGGAGCGTGGTAGTCCACTTTTCATTTTTCAATTGTTGCTAGAAAAACTGGCAAAAAGCATTATGTTTGATCCAATTAAACATGTGGCGCTAATTGCATTTAACCACATAAACTAAAGCGCAAGTTTACTAAAAGCACCCTCAATATGCAAAGCCTTCATCCAAGAAGGTCTAGCCACCATGAGACCTTGCAGAAACACCAAAAGGGTTCCAGCAGAGAATAGGGAAGACCAAAATCTAGTGTCCCCCTTTTGTATATTTGATAATTGTCGTATTACGCCACTTGGGCCAAAAAAGAAAAGAGAGCCTTAGTTCAAATGCGCAACCTGTACTGTCCAGAACTCAACCCTCTCATAGTTGAAGAATCACGTGTAGCTTTGACACTCTGAAAGTCTAATGGCCACGGACACAACCTTTGGTTTTCTCCTTTACCGTTCCTTGTTCCTATCAGTCTCCCTTTCAATTTTCGAAGTATGTGCTTCATACGTGATCATAGACACATCAGGATCAAAGCGAACGTGGAATCCTAAGCCAAAACATATTAATTACTGAATGATAACAGGAAGGGGAGCAGCCCCCATTATTCGCAATCGTCGCCACTAAAAGATTAATAATTTTCCAATTTCCTATGGATTTAACCAAGCCTACGCCTCAAAACTAAACCTAATTCTCATTCCAAGCGCGTCCGAAATCCAATTTGCGGGACATGAGCTCGGTCGTCTTTGTAATTGTATCTTAGCCAGGGCAATCGAGCGCAATCTTATGCCAAACACACCGTACCCAAAGATCGCATAAAAGCACAGCAATTGATAATCGAAACCAAGGAAAAAACTGCTGTTCCAGACGGACAATCAACCATTCTACCAAGAAAAGAGAAGCGAATACAAAAGGGAAACACGAACGCTCGCGACGGGCCGAATAAATCTACACGCGAGAGAGCGGCACAAACCGGTCGAGCGAACTCGATCTTGATCTGGTTCCCCTTGACGGAGGTCCCCTGGAGGGCGTCCTTGGCGGCGGCGGCGTCGTCGGGGCGTTTGAAGAAGACGAAGGCGAAGCTGCGGGCGGCGTAGGAGGTGGCGTCGAGGGCGCCGTACTTGCCGAACACGTCCATCAGGTCCGTGTCGGTGACGTCGCTGGAGAGGTTGCCGATCCAGAGGTTGTTCGACGGCGGCGTGTCGTGGAGGTCCCCGCCGCCGGCCGGCGACTCCTTGGCGGCGCCGTGGTGGGAGGGCCGGATGGACTTGCTCGGAGGCGGCATTGCCGGCGGGGGAAACGAGGAAACCCTAGAGAGAGAGAGAGAGAAAGACGGATTGCGGAGCAGATAAAGAAGAAGAGATTGAAGACAGCCCTGGAAAAAGAGGGCGAGTGACGATGTCTACTACTCGAGAGAGAGAGACGGGAAGATATATAGTATATTTTTGTTTATGTAAATATAATATATATATATATATATATATATATATATTGTTTATTTATTTTTATATTTTTATTTATTTTTATGTTTTGTTTATTATTATTATATTATATTATGTTGCGGATAAACGGAAGCGGAAAGTAGATTCTAGAAAGCTTGTAGACAGATGATTTTGGTGTTTATATTTTATGTCGGTGATCCACTAAATAAGCCTCCTTTAATAATTCTTGATTGTAATGTGTTAAATTTCGAAAAATTATGAAAGAAACTGGGATTGTGCTACCTCGGGCCTACTGTATGTATAAAAAAAAAAATTTGCGATGTGATTTTAAACTCAATTTCTTGCATGAAGATTCTATGAAAACCCATACGGGTCGAAACTATATTAACAAGTAAATATTGGAATGTGTGTACTTTACTTCTTCTTTATATAATGGAGAGCATCTTTTCACACGAATAAAAAAGGCCCTTCAAAATATTAAAATATTGATTTGAAACTAGGCGTTCATGTCAAACATGGCCTTCCCTTTCGTACTTGAAACCTACATGAAATGCGATTTGACTGGAGTTTCCGACACAAATGCAAGAACATCGCCAACATCAATAGAGACTTCATCAGAAAAAACACAACATAAAAAATAAAAATAAATAAATAAAAATTAAGATCGTGGTAACTCAAAAGTATTGTATGTAAAAAAAAAATTATGATGTAATTTTAAACTCAAATTCTTGCATAAAGATTCTAACAATACCCATATCGATCAAAACTATATTGACTCGTAAATTATAAGCGATTTGAATATGTATGTACTTTCCCTTTTTTAATATGATAAAGAACAATTTTTCGTACCAAATAAAGAAAGTCCTTAGAAATACTAAAATATTGATGTGAAGCTGAAAAGTAAAAATAAAGATCACTTTTTTTCATGTTAAAAATCATCTTATCTTCTCCGTTTTCCTTTTTGTCAGATAAAATCGTCTTACCTTTATAAGTACTTGAAACCTTCGTGAAATAGGATCGTACTGGAGTTTCCGACACAAATGCAAGAACATTGCCAACATCAATAATGATTTCATCCGACAAACCTTTGAAAAAAAAAAGAAAAAAGATCGAGGTGAACGGGTTTGGAACACCGTGCGGGGCCTTTCCTTCGAAACAAGTACACGCTCCCTTCTTCTTGTTTATTTGGGGCGCTCGGTCGTGCCGGCCTTTTCTGAACAAGTCCGGACGTCAAGAAAGATAAGGAATGACCACATAACGAAATCCGACAACCTATTGAAACCTAGCACGTCCGGTAGCTGCAACCGACAAACCGTCCCCCTCTTGAGTCGAGGCTTTATAATCCGAAATTTGGCGGAGCAATCTGTTAAGGAGGAATTCTAACGTTGATATATATTACCAGTGCGGACACATTGATGACTCGATTCACCAAGGTCAAAAAGAGGACATGTTAGGAAGCACACTACGGTTTTGCATGTTTCACCTATATATCTTGGATCAGAGCCGGCACACCTGATCGAATCCGGCGTCCTCAACCTGACTCTCGAAGTGTCAAGCTGATGCAGCTTTAAGACGATATCTATTGATACGTTGTCGTGAGAATCTACTTTGTGTGCTCATAGCCACGTCTGACATCGTTGTAAAACTTATTCCTTGCTTTGAGGCTGGTTCAACAGTACAAGTAGAAAAAAACAAGAGAGAGAGAGAGAGATGAAAGGAAAGAGAAAAACCATTGCGTTCCATTGAACAGTTGCTGTTTACATGTCATCGGTGTCTACACCGCCCAGTGTGCTTTAATTGCATCAGATTCAGACGTGTTGTAAAGGACAGGGACAATCTATTTCCAGAACTTCTCGAAGTTAACGAGACCTGGTTAGACACTCAAAGGAAGCGCCTTCTAGCTTAATTCTACGATCAATCGCTGTACCTGGATGCAGATCCCCTAGTGAAATTGCTAATTCACTAATTACATTTGAGAGGCGATGCTGTCAAGCTCAGGTGGTGGTCAGTGGTCGTCATTGCAGACGGTTTCTTGCGTTTGGATGAGTCCCCGTGCTACAAATCTTGTGTGCAGCCATGTGGCGTTTTGGAAAGAGGCAAGAAACTCACCAACCATCCCTTCAAGGTTTTCATTCCGCTTATCAGAACCCTTTCAAGTGTGTCAATCTCCGATTCGTATTGTTCGTAGATGAAGAAGCAAGTAAACGAACAGCTGAGAGCTGCAATCACAACCGACATCAATTAGGATGAATAAATAACAAATCTAGGACCGCTTTAATCTGTACTTGTGTATAGCCACTAATTCTTACCTGCACCAACTGCGTAAGTCAGGTAATATGATACAATGAGCCTCAGGAAATACATAGCGACAGCGGTCTGCATTAGTTTGAAAAATCATGTAAATAGACTTCATAACTCCAAATGCATTGTTAGCATGCGACTTAGAACCAAATGATATTGAGCATCAGCTACTCAAAAATGCAAGATGAATGCATCTGTCCACTCCTGCATACATTGGATGTTCTTTCACAACAAAGGGGGTTCACCAAGAAAAAAATGTTAAGAGAGTGCAGATATTCCTGAGCATTTTAAGATGTTGCTTGGCAACGTATCAAGTTGCTCGTTCATGAGATAACCTAGATCTTTTCTTCCTGCTCCAGAAAAGAAAGCAAAGGAAAACTAGATCTTTTCTGTAGCAAAGAGACTAGACAATATGACAGTTAAGCAGTACATGATGCACCACTACAACCAGAAAGGGCAGAGCAAGGGCAGTACACTGCAATTATGAGTGGATAGTGCTATGACAATACAGAAGACATCATTCCTGAAGTCTCAAATTACTACAAGAAAATATGTGATCTAAACCTTCATTCTCAGCCTTGCAAAAGTGGAAACATCACTGTTTACTCAATTAAAGTTTAATTATCGTCAAGTTATGCAGACATATCTTATCATAGCAAGCCAAAAACTTTGTTGCAGGGAGTGTAAACTTGGAAGGCTTGGATAATTCTGGGTAAAGCACCCATAGCAGTCTAGTCACTCACATTTTACACAAATATCTACTTATTGGGATGGGAAACCCCTCGAACATATCATGAATCTACAGGCACTAGAACACCCTCATTGACAATCCTTTACCACAACACATCTATGATTTCCAGAACAAGGTGATATCTCATCCAGGGTAAATCTTTAACTCATCCCCCTCTTACTAAGATGACAAATTTTCTGGTTTACTATTGGCTGCAGTGATTTCCAATCCAGCAATATTAAGAAAGGCAAATTTGATATTTAGGGGTGATAGTATAAAAGTTGACCTATAAATGACCCTTACCGAACTAAGGGCTGCTCAACTGCATCCACAAGTACAAAGAGTAGGCCCTCTTAGAGACTAAAATTTTGTTTTTGGCCAAAAGAAACCAGAAGTTTGAATGACAAAAAAGTACTATACTCTACGTAATACATAAAGCATGAAAGTTGACTATCACCATAAGGATGCACATGCCCAGCATGGTGATACTATTTGCAGAAGTTGGCAAATCTAGTGCATTATGCTTTTAGAACAAATTATATGACATCAATGGTGATACCTTAAAGAAAATGTTCCAATCCTCTCCTTTTGCCAATGATCTCATAATACGGGCCCCTCTGTTCCACAACAAGATGATACTCCCAAGCGACTCTTCTACTATGCTTTTGTGCATATCAAAACAAGAGAAAGACGCTGTTTTGATATTAGAATCAAACCTGTTACAAACAACCAAGCATATGATCTATCATTTCAGTGAGTCGACGCTAAAACACACCAGAAGATAGCCACTATTCTAGAGGAAGCATAAAAAGTCTTTGAGTACTTGCAGACAAGAAAATATTTCAAATGCAACAGGGATCCCAGGCCTTTATACACAGTGAGACATTTAAAAACTAAGTATAAACCGGTAAAGCCAACAAGTTTACCCTAGAGATCTTGCTAAAGGAAATTATTAATTGCATTCCTGTCTGTGAGGATAATGAATGGTGTTTCCACAATGATTATTAAACTGCATACTGGTGCAGAAAAGAAAGAAAAGGCTGCCGCCACACAGTCACTAATCAAATCGCGAAACAAGAATATTTCATGCTTATAGGTCAAAAGCAAAGCACCTGACAAGCCTTAACAGAATTCTAACCCCCAAAAGAAAAAGTTTGGCTATAGTACTGCTTATGCATAAAAGAGAGGAACTAAGCAGAGGGAGAACTTGAATTAGTCAACTTTTGCAGTGACACATAAATGACTTCGCTGAAGAGAAACTCTTGCCAGAAGACCTAGGAAAGGGTGGTAAACAAAGAAAGATCTTACTTGTAGTAGTAACAAGCATTCATACTTACAGGTTTGATGTCAGATAACCATACCCAACGAGAGCCATCATCAACATGAGTAGTAGATAAGCAGTCGATGAGATAAAACTTCTTCCACTAATGAAGAACCAGTAAAACAACACCACCGAAATCAGAAAGTAGGTGAATGTCTCCTTCTCATCTCTCCAAAGCAAAATGTCCGCTACTGCAGTAGCACAACATGTCAGAAAATTTAGACAGTGATGTTTCGTAATGAAGCATGTATTTGTCACATGCAAGACACTGCATAACGAGACAAACTAAAAGGACTTTCATAGTGAGACCAGACAGGCCTATTCAATGAGTAGGAATGGCAGCAGTGCTTAGGTTCATTCCAGATATTTTCTTCATCAATTAATCTGATTTTTGTTCAATTAGTCTCTTTTTGCAATAATGATGATAGCAAAGGATAAAAAAGCTGTAGAAAATCAGAGACCAACAATGTATGTTTTTGAAAACATCGCACCATTATGTCACCACAACAACTGACTGCACTTTGTTACTCCACAAAGGTTATGTTACAGTTATATTAGGACATTGAAATTTTTATCAAGAAACAGTTACACTATTATTAATCCATGCAAATAACTCAATTAAGTAATGATCACCACACAGAAAACAGTATTCAGCAACTTGGAGAAGGCATATAGAAAAGGTAGATCTATGTCGTAGATTAAAATATCTAAAGAGCTTTATTAACCAAAGGGCAATTTATTCTGAACATAATCATCTTCAAAAGAATAATAACGTAGCTTTTCACCATAGATAGTAAATTTAAAATATTGATTTATAGACTTTTAAATTTAGCCAAATTTCCCACTTGAAACAACATAATTAGCACTGGCACCAAAACAGGGGTTAATGAGCTTTAATGCAGGTATTTCATGGGCTGCAGTGTACCTGCCTAAGGAGGATTCCTCGTCATAACATTTTAAAAAAGCAGCATTGCGAGAGAAAAAAGATCGTTTCCATTTCTTCCGGTAGAGAAAAAAGGTTAATTCATTAATCTAATAAGAACCTTCAGCAAAGTATGACTATGAATCTACAAAAACAAATTTGGTATCACTAAAGAACCAACATTGTATACCATGGAGTAAAAAGAAAATACAACCTTTTCCACCGCCAAGCATCCAATCTGCTTTTGACTGTTCAGGGAATTCACCTTCTCCCCCATAAGATGAGTCTCTGGAATAATGAGAGAATGATGCAATGGTTGTTGCGATGCCATCCTGTTTGAGCAATAACAAGTGAATACCCCCATTCAGACTTGCATTGTTGAGACTAAGCAAGGACAACTCTGTTGTAGCATGAAAGCTCAAAAAGTATTACTGACATTGCCACAAACAGCCCTAACTGCAAAATGATTTGATCCAGCATTTATAGTGTCCCAGTGAGAGTAAAATGAGGGAACAAAAGGTGACCGGCAGCAAATCAACTAAGCAAACATCCAATTTGAGGACAACATCGCGAAGTATAAAAGTAAGAGAAATATGCTGAATAATACCCAAGACGAGGACCAACAATGAAGCAGTTTTCCTGTTTGCTACTTAGGGATTGAGTAAAAAAATATGCAAAGTGATAGAAAACTGCTTGACACTGCTAATGCTCACAAGAATACTCAACAGAAACCAAATATAGGTTGACAAGGGAAAAAAAGATGTGTTCCACTGAACCTGGAAAACTACCAGACCCTAAGAGACTACATATCATCATCAAAATTTGAAAGACAATGAGTTTGACATTTTGCATATTCCCTGAGAAGCTAACAAGCTCTTCCACCCAGAAGGAAATCCCACAATGAGATTTGACGAAGCTCACAGGTGCAAGGACTCAATAATGTGAAAAGTGCTAAAAGCAACAGCTTAAGAGGAAGTGCTCACTTTTAGGGTAACAGTCGGAGAGTATTCAAGTTGCTTCTGGGCCGCACTGCAATCAAAGGTTCTATTTCGGGAGGCTACTTGAACATAATGGCGAGCTGACATAATATAACTGTTCCTTGTGATGCCCAATGATTCAAATATCCCTTCAAGAAGCAAGAAAAAATAGTAGACCATGCTAACAGGCAGCTTTATGAAAGGCCTGCAATCAAGAGGTCAATATTCAGCAAGCAAGAAGAGATAAAATTACAAATTCACCAGTTAATAACACTTCTAGGATGACAACAACCAAATACCAACCAGATAATTATATCCAAAATCAAATTAAGCAAATATAAAAGTAATGCAATGTAGCTGAAATATTAAAGCTCAATATCATAGTTCTTTATTAAAGCTATTAAATGAGCACAGCTAATCTTTTGACCAAAAAATGCTTAGTTAGCATCTATCTCACCTAAAATATACCTGATTATTCCTCCAACCCATCCTCGAAACCCAAAAGAAAATGACAAAGAGAAAAGCCACCACTTTAGCAAGTAAATTCAACACTAAATAATTCAACTAAGTAGTACAAGAAACTCAAACAACTGCTCTTAAGAAAATAATCCACATAATAGGTGCAGTACAAATGCATTTCTAATAGTCTTTCAGATTTGAGGAACAGTGGTTCGCATACTAACTCCACATTTTCAATAGATGGTGCTAGTGCAATCAACATTTCCCTTCACCTTTGATATCCCAAGCCTTCCAATAAGAGAGAGATGAATTCCCAGAACTTCACTGGTTCATTGTTAGTGATGAAGAATGCCTAAAAACAGTCCCAAGTTCAGCAACAATAGAATCAGGATAGCAAAGAGATCAGCAGCCAATGATGTAACTAAAGCATTACCTTTCCTGCTACAAAGACAGTCCGAGAACATAAAGCTTCTTCCGCGCAAATATGGGCATGAGCTGCATTCTCAATATAGGTGAAGTCGCACAAATTTTCTCCACCTCCTATAATAAACTGAAATGAGAAATTCTGTTACCTTAAAAATGATTCATGATGGAGTTAAAAAGCAATATGCAACCACAATAAGAAGACTCAAATTTCACAAACCAGGGACAAAAACTAAACTGACATTATCACAGAGTAAATCCACTACATTACCAAGAACGTTTGGTAGCATAAACATTCAATTTGGTCAACAAAATTGTCATGTAAGGGAAGAGAGATGGGAAAAATAAACACAAGGATAAGAATGAGTTGCTCCAATCATACTACTCAACAATTGTAGTAACAAAATGCAGACTGGCATAAGAGTCAATAACACATACAGACCTTTTACAACATCAGTAATAAAAAATGTGGCTGATTATATTAATTGAGGAAGTGCACGGAAATTTCTCAAACCTTCATCCAGCCGGATTGTGCTAGATTTACAACTGCTGGCACAAGCTGTGCATCTCCGGGACCAAAAATGTTGCTAGGACGAAGGGCACATGTCAAGAGACCATCAATATCGTTTGCAAACAAAACAAGTGCCTCCGCTTGAGCCCTGAGGTCACTCAACATGTCTGCATACTGCTTTACCATACAGACGAGATCATGAAAGGAACTAGTGCATGAAAGGGTGAATGAAAGAAATCTTCGTAAATTGTGGAAATGGCTCCATTAAAGAAAGATACATGCCTTCCAAGGATATGGCAATGATTCATTTCCACCAATTATGTCCCTTGAACCATCGAAAACAACATCCGCAGAGCTGTTGTAAATTAGCCGTTTGACTTTGCACTCTCTACAAGCGTTTATGACATTTTTTACACCTGCCTCAACATATGAAGAGGCTAAGTCAGCTAACCACCCAACTGAATCAATTCCAAAAGTATCTTTCTACATGGTATTGCTAGTACTGGCGAAGCAATGTCTTACCTTGAACAATGATCATGTAAGAGTTGTAGAAATCTTGACCGGATAAATCCATAACATCCGTATAGAACACAGCCTGTGAGCCTCTAATAACTGTGAAGGTAATATAAAAACAAAAATGTAGCGGTCATTCCTATAGTATGTTGGAAGAATATGACCATGAAGTGCGAAAATCAGGATAAAAGGGGAAAAAAAGATTTGAAAAGTTACATATCACGCTAAACACAGCAGTTGGTACCTCTTTTTCACTCTCGACCCTGAACCAGAAAGATTGCATCTATAACACATTGCGAGAATAGAATACTCGGAAATTTTATTTTTAAGTTCAACCGGAGCAAACCGCCAAATTGCAAATTGAGCAGCATGAAAATTCCAATTCCAGGCGAACAAGCGCAACTGAAAGTTACTCATGCCAGTTAACAGCGATGGAGATAATAACCATTCAAATCATTATTCTGCATCAAACATCTCCCTTGTTCCTTTCCTTTTAGTATGGCAATTATCATACAATAGCCTGCTATTTTGCCATCAAACACCTTCAAACCTGAGAACATAGCGCTACTCATTTTTTAAATTTGAGATAAAATTGAAATGCAAAGTTTCTTCATTACAGTATGCAAGAATGACTACAACTATTGCCTGCATGGCAAGGATAAAATTCTGGTTCCTAAATTACAAATATGTAAACGCGCCTGTCGAATGGAACTTGCAGGGTCAAAATTTGTCGATCAGCTGCAGAATACGCAGTAAAT
The DNA here is from genome assembly GCA_019915185.1 of Eucalyptus camaldulensis. Lineage (NCBI taxonomy): Eukaryota > Viridiplantae > Streptophyta > Magnoliopsida > Myrtales > Myrtaceae > Eucalyptus > Eucalyptus camaldulensis. The sequence goes on from JAHSVA010000014.1 coordinate 2,045,112, forward strand.
CACGACTGCATGAACCACCAGCAATCTCACTGGGATTCTCAAACGAACAAAGCCGAACAACGGTAAACAGCTCGATTCAGCAGTGATCTCTCCTAATCTTCCCAACCATTTTCCCGTTTCCAAAAAAGTAAAGTAGCTACGTCACCAGACACAACACGCAGGACAACGCAGCCGAAACGCCCGTACATCAACCATTTCCGGCCTCACACTTTCTCATCCGCACACCCTCGCCGTTCCGCATTTCTCACGTCCAATCACATGCACAGGCGCGAAAGCAAGAGACCGCTCACCTCCGAGCACCGACGATCTGTCGCGGACGTCGAGGTGGTGGTAGGAGGCCTGGCCGGAGGAGACGGCCCGGGCGAGCGTCGCGTCCGGCTCCGCCGACGGATCGAGCCGGAGGGAGGGATCGGAGTCGGCGACGCGGACGATCCACTGGCCGAGCTCCAGGAGGCGGAGGACGAGCCAGCGCCCGACGAAGCCGCGGCCGCCGACCACGACGCAGGTCCGCCGCCCGGGGCTCGAGCCGGCCGACCAGCTGTCGCCGATCGCCGCCATTTGCCGCCGCGCCGGGAGAGGGAGAGGGAGGGGGAGAGGGTGCCGAGGCTACGCGTCAAATCGATTGGGCGGTGGTGGGGGGCGGTGGTGGTGGTGATGGCGGGGAAATAACAATACGAAGAGCGAAAAGAAAGAGAAGATGATCGCGAAGTTTAACGGGGCGGTGGGCCCCGGGAATCGGCTTGGGATTTCTTTTTCACTTTTCTTGGGATGAGGATACGAATTTTCCCTGTTCTTCTACCCAACGTGCAATTAATCAATATGTAATATTACCCTTAAATTTAAAGATAATATTGAATTCTTTCACGAAGCTTGATGTCTAATATCAAACTCCAATTTAAAGAACATATTGAATAAATTAAAGATTTGGAGATCACATTACATATAATGACAAAATTCAAGAACCATTTACATTATTTTTTCTTTTCTTTTTCATTCTTTCGTGTTCACTTTTATTATTAATTTTTTCAGTTTCACCCACCGATTTCTTCATGATTAATGAAATAAAGAACCATTTATATCTTTTTCCCTTTTTTATTTTTTTCATTCTTTCAGTTTCACTTATATTATTACTTTTTTTTTTTTCAATTTCACCCACCAGTTTCTTCATAATTAGTGAAATAAATTATTCATCATTTGCTAGTAGTTACACCATCAAAATATTGATGTGGGCATTATTTGACGTGATAAACACGACAAGTGGCAAGAGGGGAGGAGAATGGCAAGGGAGACGACATTAGAAATTATGGCAACCCATAACTTGGCACGATATGATGAGGAAATTATCGTGAGTGAAAGTAAACGAGGGATGTGATTGCGTCTAATGCAAAGAAGATTTTTCCTTTCCTTAAGCAATAAGCAATCGCAAGAAACATCCCATCAGCTCTAATTGCCTCCATCCGAATACGTGTAAAAAGACAAGTGGGATACGGAATTGAAAAATTATCCCCATTACTTTTCCTTTTCTCTCACAAACCTTTTCAAATTTTTCATAATTATCCACCCAAATTTTCTTTCTCCCCCACCTTCTCTTGTTTCCTAAACATACCCTAAAAACTTGCCTACTTTGACAAGAATTTCAATCCTTGGATTCAAGAGGTGTCTGATCCCAACAACACCGCTCATTCTAAAGGACAGAACATGCTTTGACAGGCTAACGCCACAGTTGGTGAACTGATCATTAATAGATAGCCCCCCAAAAAAAAAAAACTGAAAAGACTTAGAAAACTGAAAGTGCCTCCTCCAGGACGGTGGTCATGCCAATTGAATAGGAAGATCACAAAGGGTAGCAGATGAAGAAGTGCCACTCAACTTGATGGAAGCTGATGTCAGCCCTTTGGAATCAAGGCCAAAAAAAAAAGGGTGGAGTTTGGTTGAGAGAGATTACAAGTTTCACTAGGTCACTATGAATGAAAACCCAAAAAGTAAGAGAGAGAGAGAGAGAGAGAGAGTTTGGTAAACCCATACATCAACAAAAGGAAGCTTCCCAAATTCCCAAGTATCAAATTGCAGTTGAAGTGCTCACTTCAGTCAGCACAACCAAATTGGTGTCATCCCACCTTTGCTTTACTTAGGGACTTCTCAAGCTCTGATGTGTGGTTATACACTGGCACCCTCCCAACCAAGTTATCTCCAATACAAGCATTGGAAGGAAGCTTGCGCTCGATACGCGATGCTCTTGAGTAACGGTAGTATGCATATAAAATTAAACATCCCGTTGCGCTAAGTTGAAGTGCATATTATGCGGGAGAAGCGTGATCATATCCGTGAAGTTGGTTGAAATCAATTGAATACCAAGACACTGGAATTACGACGAGTAATTCATTAAGTAAACTGTATTTACTATTTCTCTGAGTAAGGGCCAACAATCTTTCACACGACAATAGTACGTAGTCAAGAAAAGTGTGTAATTATGCCTTGTCAAATGATGCCAAAAAAGGGCTACTTTCTCAATGCAATAGTGTCATTTCTAAGCTAAGTCCACAGGACTATTTTCAACCAACTCGACAGAACCCCATAACCCAACAGATCTCAAGGAACCGAATCTCAATAGTTCACACAATCGCAGAACTTGTTACCGTCAGGCTCATTAAAAAGCCTGTCGATCAATGCCTCTCCTCGACATTTGATCGAGTCACTTTCAGTGGTCAATCTTCACCTATACAGGGCACATTATGCAATGGCAGTTCGAGAGGTGCAGGGCGACAGCTTATTTCTCCGGCACATCTGTGAAAGCAAAATCTCATAATACTTTGAAGTATAAGAGAGTATTCTTCACAATAGCAACACGCCTTTCTTTACCAAGCAATCGCTCGAAGAATCAATCCAGCATTAGATTTCACAATACTGAAGCTACAATCGTCGGGCTAACGACCACTTATGGATGCATTCACACGCTCACTCTATACAAAAACTGAAGCTGCTATCGACAAACTCAAAAATTATCCTTTGCTTGTCTAATAACACCCAATGCCTCGGCATCGTCTGCTGTGGCTGGAATACTTAGCAACTGTCGAATTTCCGAGCTCGAAGTGCGAAGGAATGGATTACACATTTTCTCCATCTTTAGAGTCGTTGGGATCTGAAAAAAAAAATACTCACATTATAATTCTTACTACACATCAACCGTATGTCCACCATTCTAACAAAGAAGACTGCTATAGAAATATCTTGAATTACATCAACGTCTGACTTGAGTAGAATCTGTGGAATCATAAATTACCCTGAACCTACCATTGCATCTGAATAAAAGGCTTATTCTACATAACTCATGCAATTCAGAAGATTGACTGAGGTAAGAGAAGCAAACAAATCGATCTTGAATTATGCATCTCCCCACCCTAAAAACTTTTCAATGCCCAGAGAATTAGTTTGATCGGAGGTGAAACACAGTCAAATATGACTACGGACAATATTATTAGCCATGTATATTTCCCTGAACTTAATTAAGCAACCCATTACACTAAGTTAATTGAAGAGACTATCATAAGCCCAGCAGACGGGCAACAATTAAAAACCAAGATAGCTTCACTCAGCATGTTTTCAAACTATATTTAATGTGCTTCGGGAACATAAAAGTAAGCTTTTCATGTTTCCACATACGACATAAATCATTACATGTTACTCATTTTCGAGATGTCAACATAAAAATATTCCCCATGTATAATTAGCTGAGATAGTGCCCTAAGGGCACTCATCACAGGGACCATTTGCTAATATACGACATCTAGTTAAAGAGGCCTAAAATTGCTATACACCTCATATCTAATACAGGAAAATACAACTGACCGAACATGAAGACATCCTAGACATGTACCACGAAAACATTTTATAAATTAAAGATATGGCCCTTTATGCAGAAACGGAAAAGGCACTGTTGCTTTACATATTGATGTAAAAAGCTCATTTTAGGACACCACATGCACAACGCATTGAAAATAATAAGTCTCTTGCTATACGCAAACTCAGCCAAAACCATCAGCAGTAGTCACTGCACCATAAATAAAATATTTAATGAATTCTTCAAAGTTACTGGCAAATAAAAATTAGACCAAAGGTACCGTTGCTACGCCTTTGCTGCGCTGATGAGCAACTCGCGCTGCATAGTTTTTAAGTGCTTCATTGTTGGGTTCTATAGACAATGCAAACTTCGAATTACTCTGCCCAAAAATGACAACCAATTAGAGCTTTCAGAAATTGAGCTTAGCAAGGCTCAACAACCTAAGAAGACAAGTTGACTCACCAATGTATATTCATGACCACAATAAATGTTTGTATCATCTGGCAAAGCTGTGATCTTTTTGAGGGATGACGCCATCTGCCAGAAATATCAAAAGTTAAAATCAGCCAACTGACCATCAAAATGAGCTGGCCCATATAAGCAGAACAAGCAGGAGATAGTAGCGGTGAAAGCACGGTTATTGGAATGAGAGCAATCATCATTTGAGTGTAACAAAAAGATATTCAACACTTCCCAGCACTAAAGATTGATGTTCCAAACCTCTATTGGATGTGAGGAAGATGAAAGTTGACTCTCAGCCTAATAATGTATTCACCTGGAAAAGTAAAAGCTAAACCCATCTCTCCTTAAGACAAAACTGGAAATCTTCTCCACCATCAAAAGGCAACAATAACAGGGGATTTGGTGTAAAACGCTTTTTTCCAGCCTATGCAAGAGGCATATCCCTTTAAACTGGTAGTTCTTTTTTTCTTTTGGGCCATAACTGGTCCCCTTCAACAGAACCAAAAATAACCAAATTTTCTGACCATGCCATATATTAAAATAGGTCGAGAGAAGTTCAACGTTTAATTTCCATAATTCCAGATGCAAACCACATGATCTCTAACCATGCCTTAAACAGTCATTTCTACATTTTCCTCAGGCTTTGTCCCACAAAACATCACTTTCAATATCCAAAGAAGCAAAATTAAAATAGTTATATCAAAGCAATATTACCTGTTCAGGAGTCCCTTCAAAGAGCTTGCCACACGATAAGCTAAACAATGTATCTCCAGTGAAAATTACTCCAGATCCAGGAAAATAGAAACTAATGTGGCCTGCCACACAAAATCATTTTGAGACATTAGAAAGAAGGAGAAAAGATTAAAATGTAATCATGCAATTTGATGCTAATTGAAATATCCAAAGTTAAGATACTTGACCGATTTCCCTCAAAAGCCTCTAAGCAAACGTAATTGGATAAAAAGCTATGTCCAATGGGCGGTCACGTGAGTCGCATGTAAATCTCCCAAAACAGGCATCCCTTGGGAAATTCAAATCCTCAATAGACACAAAATTTACTACAAATTTCCTAAAAGTAGGCAAAACCAACAAAGTCACCTACTGAAAAGGTCTCAAGCAAATCAGAGTAGTGCTCTGGTTTGAAGGAGCTAATGAAAACCATGATTGTATAGGTGTCCATACTAGTTTGCGTCAGCCATGAAATAATTAAAAAAATTTCAGTCTCGTCATGGCCTGAAATACTAAATGGTTAATTTAAAGAATCTGATCTACCACATAGACTAGCAGCCAAAGTTTCTCGAAAGGAATAGGGAGAACTCAACCTCGAGTATGTCCTGGAGTTTCAATCACAAGCACCTCATGTCCAGCGAACATCCATTTATCCCCACCATTGAGGGCTATATCTATGCCAGGTATTCTGTCCCTGTCCATTCCTGAACCAATCACCTATAAGAAGCAAAGGTAATATGAGCTAATGAAGAAGTTGATTACACCAAAAACACAAATTTCAGACAGTGTAGCTTGAGAAGGGTATCGAATGATCATAAGTTTCAATTGTCAAATCCTAAATCTTTACATTATGAAACAACCAAATATATGGTCTGCAGCTTAAGAAATATCCTAATCTACCTCAAATCAACTTTTAAAAGTTGGGAGACTATTTTTCTGTGTTTCTTATTCCAATCGTGAATATAAGAACAAAAAGCTCATTGACTCTAAAAAGGATCAGAGTAGAGGCCAATACTAGCTTCAGCCACGTTTTTAGGAGGCCATATAACATGAAAAACACTGGGCTGCATCAACATGACCAGAAAACAAGTTGTCAACTGTGCAAAACTAGACAATCACAACCAGAACATTCAATCCAATCTAAATAAAAGAATCCAGTGGTAGGCTACTTCAGACAGCAGGTCGCTCTTTCCTTAGCAAGTGTCAATTTCAAACCCATAATGGATCTAGTCCAGCAAGGATAGCAATTTCTACGTGCATTCAGTATAAATCTCATCATATGTTAAAAGTTTCCAAATAAACTGTTCTCTCTCTGTAGAGAACATGTGTATTTATGATTGCTTATGTGTAACATAGTTCATTATGCTCCAACTAAACAATGGCTAAACCCTTGGTCAGAACAAAACAAATGCGTGGAATAAAGATTCAGCTAAGTAACTTTGAGAAATCAGATAGTCATATCATCCTTATAAAAAATGCATAGACATAACAGAAAAAAGCTTTCACTTGCACGCACATTCCATCCTTGACTTTTTTTACATGTGCATCTAAGAAGTTTAGAAGAACAGTAGCAATATATGTACTTACTTAACAAGATGATGCATCATACCTTAGCACCGTACCTTGCTTTTAGCTCTACATTGCCTCCAGTATGATCATAATGATGATGTGTATTTAATATATAGTTGAGATTTCGGTTTTTCCGACTCAAAGCATCAATTATAGGTCGAGATTCAGACGGATCAACCACTCCAACTGTCCCAGTATCTACATCATGTAAAAGATATGCGTAGTTGTCCTTGAGACATGGTACCTGTGAAAAGGCCAAAAGAATTATGTTTCCGTGCAACAAAATACAAACGAAATTTCTAAGTGACCGAACAGATACACCAAATGCTAGTGAAACTAAAAAAATTAGACGCACAAAAAACTCCCCTGGAAACTTTTAATTTATATACTTCAGAATGTACCAGAAGAATAAGCATCTGTAAATGTACCTAAAAGCATGATTTAAAATCACATCATGGGAAGAGGACATGAGTAGATATGATTATCCAAGAGCCTCTTAGGTAGTAATAAGACTTAGAATGATTAAAAACGAAGCCACTAGTCACCTTCTGATGACCATAAAGTTATTGCTACACAACAGGGATGAATAGAACAACAGAAGTAACTCCAACGTCTTTCATGAAGTTGCACTCAACAACTATTCCAACAAGACCCAATCATCCATGTTGTCCTCCATCGTCTATATTTTACAAAGTCAATGACATTGATACAATAATACACAGTGGACAACATCCACTGAATAAAAAACAAAAACAACTAAAAACAGTAGGGACAAAAAAGAAATTTCTATTTCCATGTAATATGCAACAACATTAGAAGGGGGCAGACTTTTTAGAATATACTCTTTCTAAGTTGTCAATTATCTTTATCCAGGCCACGTAAGTTCTTTTTCATTGCATGAGTTCCTAATTTTCTCCGTAACTATTCAGCTATTCTATTTCACCAACGAAAATTCCAGCATCAATTCAAGTATTTATGTTGGATAAGTCTCATATCATTATTTTTCAACCCTGAGAAGCCCATAAGCATCTCCAGAATTAAAGCCTTCACTATCCAAGCATCATTAGCTGACCATCCTCAGCTGTACTACATAATTCACTATTTAAAAAAATCCCAGAAGAAATAACAAATTCAAGTTGCAATTCTTTGCATGTTTATTAGTTACTAGGACTGTACGAAACAAAAGAAGAAGCTGAATAGAAAGAATGCGATGGTACGCCTGTCAGCCCAATGTAACCCAGGTAAGGCTCACCAATTCGATCTGTAAGGAGGAGGACACGCTCGACACAGTGCAAAATTGAGTAACTTTGAGCGATCTACTGGCACCCCACAAGGTCTTGAAAGGAATAGACAGGAAACGCAACAATCCATACGGAAGTCCTTTCCTCAAACAAAGCTGTTTCATGCCCGGCCACATGCATAGCCCGCTCTTCACCTGAATTAAACAAAGCAAGATCATCAAAAAATCCCATAAGATAAAGCTTGGTGAACATAGCTTGACAAACTACTTTCTCAGGGACCCAAGAGCACCAAATCAACTAAGAGCGAGCGCAACACACAGCAACAGACAAAGCACGGCAACACTCACAACTGTTCACCCAGTAAACACCAATTCTAAGAAGATCAAGAATCCAACTGAAGATTCGGCCGAAACCTGACCGCCAGATTCAGCAAATCCCAAGTGCTGAACCAAACGGCACTCAACTGCCGGACCACACGGCACAGGAGACCCAAGCTGATGCCCAAACTAAAAAAATTCAAAAAAAAAAGAAAAAAAGAGAGAACCCAAGTTCCGCAATCAGTGTCTCTATTACAGAGTCGCGGACACGCACTGCCTAACAAGACAAGGACAGGAATTCTCCAATAATGGACACGTCGCGATGCACCGTCGAAATCGAAAGCCAACCCGAATCAACTACCGTCACTCGGAAACGCGAAAAGCCACAAAGCGAACAAGAAATAAACAAATGAACGGTAAGCTCGGTCCACGTGAACCTCCCTCCCGTCGATTCGGGAACCCAGATTTTTCCCCGAACGAAACGCGCAAATCAACAGCAACCCAGAAAAAGTAATGGTATGATATTCGGGGGGTGCCGATCCGAGTCACCGTGCGGAACACGATTCGAGGCGCGAAACCGAGACCGACCCTCGAAGGAAAAACAAGAAAATGCGATCTAGAGAGAGAGAGAGAGAGGGGGGGACCCTGGTGCAAGGGAAGGAAGCCATGGTGCAGGAGGCTTTGGAGATCGTCTGCATCGCTTTCTCCTCCTTCTTCTCTGCGGAATTCTCCTGGTTCTAGAGAGAGAGAGAGGACTGCCCGGGGTAGAGAGAGAGAGAGAGAGACGGGGGAGAGAGATGCAGTGGGCTGGCGCTTTTTCAGGCAGTTGGCACTTGCTCATGTACTACTTCATTTGTTTGTTGTTTTTTTGTGAACCCCACCCCAAAAAAAGAGTACTTCACTTATTTTTTTGTTCTTAAAATTAAAAAAAAAAATTAATATCTGCTGTGACAAATTAAGTTCTCTCTAATTAATTAGAAAACCAGCTCATGTTTATTTTCAACAATTTTTTTATTTATTTATGAAATTCTACGACATAATCGAGTCGAGTGGAGTTCGAGCCCAGCCCCGACTCGCACGAGTACAGCTCGGGACTCGAACTCAAGCTTGGTCGAGTAGTGATTTTTTTCCTCTCGAACTAAGATATCGGGATATTCAGGACTAACTTGATCGCAATGAAATTACAAACAAAAAATTCAAGCACAAGTTTAAGTATATCTATTTTCATAATCGTATGTGAATATAAAACAAATTACAAGAACTCGATCTAACTTACAAATACATCGAGTTGAGTATCAACAAGTTTGAGTCAATATAGAGTAGCCATTGAACTGAGTCCCAATTATAGGCATAAATTGCTTGACTTGTTTTCGCCCGTTGTAAAATAAAAAGTGTCCGTATTCGAGCTTTTCGAAAAGTTGAAAATTCCACCTCTATTTAAATGGTTGATGCTCTTAATCAATATTCCAGTGAGTATAAAAGAAATGATTATAAATATCAAGAATTTTGCGCATCGATCAATGACCACTAATTTTAAAATTTGCAAAAACTAATTTATTTTTTGAGGTGGAATGGGACCGACATGTTGCTGTATAAATGCCTCCTTTTTTTTCTGGTTCCAAGATGCTTAGAAGAGGGAAAAAAAATTCTCGCCCCACTTTATTATATCCTTTCCAAAGATGCTCCTCAAGCCACGTGACGAGCACGCTCTCTCTTTCTTTATTTTCAAGATAATTACATAAATTATTTTTGAATTTTGACTTGATATATAATGTGGTCCCTAAAATTTTAAACCATTTAATATGATCTTGAACTTTAGCCCAATTTACAATGTCATTCTTAAATTTTTAATTTATTCAATGTGATATATCGACATTTAATAAATGTCAAACTAATTATTAAATTATATGAAAATATTAATTGTTATCATTGCATCAATTCAAGTTCATGAACGATATAGCTTAGAGATTAAATTGAACTGTATTGAAAAATTAAAAATTTCAAAAACGACAATATATATTAGCTCGAAATTTCTGGATGAAATAATTCATTTTCCTTTCATTTTCTATCGCATTTTCTATCGCATTTTCTACAGTGGATACAAAACCCCGTCGCGCTCAACCCCACATTCCACCACATAAAACCTGAATTTTAAAAGTTAATAGGGAAAATGGTCCATAGAAATATTGTTTTAAAGATATTCCACTGGATATCCTTTTTCTACGATTTTCATTACTGCGACAGTAAGAGGATATGCAAGAATATACCGCGCTATACTTCTTTTGTTATACGGCCGTTTGGTACAAAGTCATTGTTGCACGATTACGACCATTTGCTTTTGGTTCCAAAAAAATCACGATAAAATGTTGTTGTTAAATCAGATCACTTATAAAAAATAATTAATGAATGAAAAATATTTCCATCGTCAATATCAATTTACTTGAAACAGTTTCGTAAACGATGAAAATATTTTTCGTTCATTCATTTTTGTAAGTGATTAATTTTCGTAAGAATATTTTACATGGTCATCTGGCTAAAGAACGCAAGCGCTCTTACTCATAACTTCTCAAATAAATAGGCGATCCTTATACTATCTTCTCAATGTTCAAAATTGTCATTTCGTTGTTTTATATTTTCCCTTTACCTTTCGAAATTGTCTAATTTGAGATCTTTCGCCTCATTTGTCATTGCCACCGCCGGGCAATTGTTGCCCCTAAAGCAAACCATTATAAGGTGGCTGCCCGCCTCTGACACCATGACTGCTACTGAGACAGCCATCGCCACTGAGGTCCGAGGTGCTGGCTGCAGTGCTGTCATAGCCCCTCACTCTCTCTCTCTACTCTTGTTTATTTTTCACAAGTATTATTTTTTAAGATGTTTTTTTTGCCTACTCGACGCTACATAAGAAATTTGACCAAATTGATACCCAACTCAATATTCATGTACCCACCTCATCATTCATATGAAACATTTTAAGAGAACGACTAGTGATGAACCATTTCGATAAGGATGATTTTGGTCTAAAAAAAAAGGAAAAGAACAATGTTGTATAAGGACCATTCGTGCCGGTTTATCTCCCAAAAAAGAAAAAAATTTGCAAAAAGGGGAGAGAGAGAGGGACCTATAAAGCAATGATGACCAATGTGGACCCTCGACCGACCTGACGCACTAGTGATGTAAAAAATGAACCGGAAGTCTCAAGCATTTTCAATTCGGTTCGGTTCGAGATTCGATTCAAGTAATGGAAATTGGTCTCAAGAGTCGTCTCCTTCAGCTGCATCCCCGTCCCGGGAGACCCGCCATTGATTGAGAGAGGCCCTAGGTAAGCACAGCACGCCCCATCCTCTCTCTCGCTCTCTGTCTCTTGACTGCTTCTCTTCGGTGGTGGGAACCACTTCCTGATGATGATGATGGGGAATTGATGATTCTCAGGCTGCACTGTCAACTGTCCAGTCCTGAAAAGAAATTAATTCCCCTTCCCAGCCTTTTTCTCTTTTATCGTTTTTATTTTTTTTTCATTTCTACCTTTCTCCCCTGATTTCTTGTTCCTTGGAGTAGTGCTTAGGAACTTCATGCCCAAATGGAGGTATACTTTTGAAATTGCCGAAAGAAATAGGATTAACTCAATAGAAAATTGATACATGTATAACAAATTTACCTCGGACTAATTTTTTGATCACCAAAAACCTTAAATTAATACACTCATAATAAATTTACTTAAAAACTAATTTTTTAACTAAAAGTCAAAAATTAATATATTTATAACAAATATACTATTATTTAAATTGAATTAATACTATAAAAAAATTAATATTAACAAACAAAAGGAAAAAAAAACCCAAAATTGACATATCCATAAATTGTCATATGTCATTTAACTTAAAAATTTAATGATAAATTTAACAAAAACTAACAAAGAGTAAATTTATTATAAATATATCAATTTAAAGTAAATTTATCATAAATCTATCATCTTATAGATATTTAACGGATGTATCAATTTAGAATTTTTTGTGGACAAAAACTTTAATTTAGAATAAATTTATCACGTACATATCACTTTAGGATTTTTCATAATATCAATCCAAAGAAAAAAGAAAAACGAACCTGACACCCAACCCGAACACTTCTGGTTTGGGTATCATGGAAATCTGAACAGAGGACGGGCCTACCCACGACCACCTCATGGTGACCAATTGGGAAGAACGGCTCTTTGAGGTTGGTGGTGGCGCACTACAGATCTTAATGACAGTTAATGACACAGAGAGAGACAGAGAGAGAGCAAACTGTAAGAGAGTACCTACGTCGATTAGCCAAAAAAAAATTCTAAGTCAACAACTTTTAGGCGGTATAAACGCACGTCAGCGAAATCCATCGTTGACCCGATTCAAGGACGAATGGTGACACTTTCCCAAAGGTACCCGGACCATTTTAATTAAAAAGGGAAGTGAATGGATGATGTCAAGCAAGAGCACCAGGACTAACTCAACTGAAAACATCAGCACTGATAACGGCAAATCGACTTACTTTTCTTTAAAGTTTCTAAAGCAGCAGATTTTGGTACACTACTCAAAAGACTGAATGTCGAAAAGGAAAGGCAACTCGCATTTCTTTAGTAACCATAACAACACAGCCAGTAGAATCATATGCAGGTAATGAAGAAAAAAGTTCATAGTACAAGGCTCCAACAATCCTCATATTTAAGCCGAAAGTATGACAGGATTTACTTCCAGGATCCATACTAGAAAATAGAAGCAATTGTGCTCCTCAAACACAAGCTATTGCAGGTAAATTAACCTTCGCGTTTGTCGTAGTTTCTCACATCAAGGACAGGATATAATAAACCCATAAGCTGTTTCAGCACGAAAGCATCTCTCATCTGTTTTATGAGTGCAAAAACGATTGAGGAAAACTGCATGTCATCAGAGCTCGTCCTGCAATCCACAACAGGTGCAAAAGCATCATTCAAGCATGCTGAACAAATTCTATTCATAGCAGCGAAACTATTAGAAACTCAAGCGTGCGAATAGATATTCGCCATTCTTATTTTCTCCGTTGTTTTTCCCCTCTGTTTCTTTTGCATGGTAAAGTGGTTTATGATCATCCAGGATTTTGAACCCCGGGTGCCAGAGCACTGAATAAGTCCTAATCACGATCCCAAAAGCACGGATGGGATCGCCCAAAATGATCTATCTGCTCCAGAGAAATAGACCAGCTAAGACATAGAGGGTTTAGTACTCCTTACGAATGGACCACAGGCAACCCAAGCTGTTGCATCGTCCTGTTGAACTCAGTATTTGGTAATCACTTTATATGACAGATACTACCGTGATTAGGCTAATTAGCAATTGACTCCTACAATGCAAATTATGATTTTGAGAACAGTAAAGGAGAGTAGTTGGAAGGAGAGTGCTTACATGGTAATCATCCAAGTAATCATGCGGGTCATGCTGCGAAAGGACAATAATCAGATCAGATCCCAAATGAAAATAGCTGCAACTTACAAGTAAAAGGTTCAAATCTCAAAGCATCTCTCCTCCCTTCAATAATAAACAAATAGGAGGACCATCCTTTCCGAAAAAAAAAAAACCAAATAGGAGGACCATTGTACAAGCGCATCTTTCATGCAGAACATGAAGGTACGTGTAGTTTTCAATTTTTTTCTTCTAAATGATTGTCTTTGGTCTTAAGGCTGGGCTTCCACTTTTGGATCAGACAAAGGGATATATTTTCTTATCCCCAGAACTTCAGTATATATTGAGGTTTTATTTTCTCATCAGATGCTTGACCCCAGAAATGAGGGCATCCCATGTTGAGCAACAATCAGTGCCCATAACCTTTTCTGAGAGGAGAAAAAGAACTTTCCTAATGCAAACATAGGAATAACTTGTTCCATATTACAAGAATGGCACTGTCCGTGACAAAAAGAAATCCCACCTGATTTATTCAAGGATGAGAATTTAAGCTTTCTTTTGTATCAACCAGACAGCCTGACTTACTCAGGATCTGAATGAACATCAAAATATTTTTCCTTTTCTATTTGCCCAGAGAGCTTCACATCTTTGGATTTCAGAAGCCTATATAATCTAAAGCACTTAATAGAAAAAGATGAGATTTTTGAGACTGAAAAAGCAGGGTCTTGGTGGCTCTAATGCCATAAAGAAATTAAGATATCATTCACAACGTATCTAAAAATGTAACGAAGATGTAGTTTAACATTCACTGTTCCTAACAACATAAATCTGTTCATAAATAGACTTTCAATTTCTGAAGCATTCAAAGTTTATTTAGGCCCAATTGCACGTTAGATCAGGAAAACAGAGATTAACACTGACTAGTTAAAGCCGCAACAGATGCACAATTTAATTATGTCGCTAAAGGGGTAGCTGAATTGTGTCCACATGAACACGTCCTTCAATGGTAGAAGACCATAAAAGTACACTTCATTGCTCAAAGTACAAGAAATCATGGGAAGATGTACATATTGGCATTTCTCAAGCTTAAAAATCTTTTACCAAACTTTTAAAGTGAATGAGACAATTAACATGACTATTACCCGTCTGGAGTGCCTCCCACGTCTTTTCTTCCTCTTTTCACCTTCCACTCTGGCCTTTTCATTTTCCTGCAAGTAACGACCAATATTACAAAGTGGCCTAAACTTTAGTAAAGTTTTCCTCTCAGATCACAAAGCCAAGTATAGATGCCACCTCTTCTTCCCGAGCTCTCCTCACTTTCTCAGCTTCCTCAAAGGCATCCTTCTCAGCCTGAAATAGAGAAATAGGTTAATTTATAGAGCTACACAACACCATCGTCGAGAAAGATCAACAGCTCACCTCTCTATTCCTTTCATAATAATCTTCCACAATTTGCTTTGCATACTGTGGATCATCGCAGACCAGTATATTATCATAAACAGAACCAGCTTTCACCTGCAACAAAATTGCTTGGTCAATCTCTGATGATGTCCATTGAAGGTTGATTTAATAGGTGACTCCCCATTCAATTATTCCAGATCCAGATCCAAGATCTTGGAACTTGATTTTGGACATAACTTAGATTCAGAAAGCACAGATACATAGTCTGCTAAATGAAAGAAGATATATGCAGCAACCTGGACAGCTACTCTACAGAAAATTCGCAACAGATATATGCAGCCAAAATTTCTCCTACCCTCAACAGCAAACTCGATAAGCAGAATTATTGCAAAAGGTTGATTGTTGCACTTAGTTATATGCTATGAGATGATAAAGAGCAAAACAAAACCAGTTGAGGTAAGTAGCAATGTTTACCTGCCAAACTTCTATTCCTACATACTTGATTGGCTTCATTACATAAAGGTCGGGATCATCTTCAAACTCTGCAGCAGTAACAACAGAGAATCAGGATATATAGAATAAATAATAAATGGTATGAATTAATTGTATCTTCTATTTTAAAAGATAAAGCTACACGGACTAGAAGCATCCATTTATTTGGTCATTCATAAAATAATAGCTCAGAAGTTGACACAAAACATGAGATGCTCAGAACCAAGGTTTTAAATTGTGGTCGTGGTCATGCTGCGATAGTCGTGGATATAGTGGCCGTCCAATATCTGACTGTGGTCATAGCAGCATGAATTTTCATAATGTTTACACAATTATCATAGAATCAAATTAACTTTTGTAGCTTTAATATTACTATATTTGTGACATATAGGAACATTAGAGTGTTTTTCAAAGCATATAAGAGTGCCAAAAGTTGAATTATATGGATTTGAAACTTTATATGTTGAATATTAATTAGGCTAGACAAATCTTTGAGCATGTTCAACTTTTCTACATGGTAATTGAACTGACTTTCTTTAAACTGAGACAATCAACGCTTCCTTTCTTGAATTTTGACTTCAAATGAGATGGGCTGACAACTTGACCCTTGGGTTTATGATTATTCGTAAAGTAAGTTCAAATTGAAGGAAAGATCTTCTTCTATATTTTAAGTCGACTGAGAGAAGTGGAGTGGAAAAGTAAGTGTTAAAATTAGACGGACACGAGGCTTGAAAGTTTCTTGGGAAGACAGTTGATGTAACTCTCTCTCTCTCTCTCTCTCTAGAGTGGGAACTTCTTGTCTTCTTGTCTTCCTCCTTCTTCATACTTTTCTTTTTCTTTTTTTGTTTGAATTATTAGGGTGCGCAACAGCCCCAATAATGCCTGCAACCAGCACTATCGCTGAGATAGGGGCGGGATTTAGAACTATGCTCAGCACACATTTCTCAAATTAGGATCCATAAATAAGACAAACATATTATGGAAAGGTAGAAAGAATATCCACAATATGACTAGCAGGAGCCAATGTTTATGTGGTTGTTTAGGATTATCTGACACATGCTGACATTCTCCTGTCTCTTCCAGATTTAGATTTCAGAGACAAATGGACCAAGCCGGCAATAATTTCTAGCCAAAAAAAGGAAGTTACCTGGGTTATCTATCCAAGGAGTCTTCCATTTACCCTTGTAGTTGGGATTTTTGACTTTCTGCAGCTCAGAAACAAGTATCATAAGTTTCAAAAAAGTGGAAAAGGACTAAATCTCCTATATAAAAAATTAAGCACCTTTCTTTTCCATGGTCCTTTATATGCAGGATTCGGAATTTTAGGTGGTTTCCATATGCCATCATCTTCCTCATCCCAGTCTGCAGGCTACATTAGCAAGAAAGTGGCTCCAGTAATCAGCATTTCATAAGGAAGGAAAAACTCTGCATGTTACATCTCACTAGAAGAGAATGTATAGTCATTTCAACCTATATGCATTTTATGCCGGTGGAGAAGTACAGGAAAAGGAATAAAAAACAAAGAGTAAATATTAGGATGTCATAGTCAATCTAGAATGTGTAAAAGCGAGCTGCATTAGTTTAAATCTGAAGTAGACATGGCAAAACGATTTTGTTGAGCACTTACCTTTTTAGCTTTTGGATCTGGAATCTCCTTAGGAATTGAATCGTATCCCTGCAATGTTCAAACATGAGGAAAATGTCCAACATAATGATCTCAACAAGTCCTCCAACTGATTGAGAGCAGAACTTCTACCTCTGGTCTGCCATCGTTAGGGTCATCGATGTATTCCCTGTCATCCCAGTCTGCCGGCTGTATGGATGACATCAGTTATGAATGTTATCACAAGTAGCAACGCAGGAGCATAATAACTAATTAAAGACGAAGTCAACCACATAAAGCATGACATATATTATCTCAACATCAAGATTGCCTGTTGATTGGCATGCACAATTATCAGAAGAACTGGTCCTGAAATTATAAATCACTTTCCCGCACAAATTGGTGTTCAGCGTTAAAGAAAAGGGTGTTTTTCACAAAACCCCAGCCGTGTCTAAGCCGGCGATATTACCTTTTTAGCTTTCAAATCCTTAATCTTCTGTGGGGGAAGGATATCCCAATCCGTATACAAACTTCCTTTTTCCCTCTCACGATTATCAACCAATAGACTGTATGAAGCATCTGGCCTAAGTATAAATGTGTAGAAATGAGTCAACTTGTCAGTCTCACATTGGAGGTCCTTTTTGATTGGATAATTCTGCCCCTGGTAGGAAACTATGAGATGAATCTTTTTGGTCTGTGAGCCACATATATCTGGTCCTAACATTAAACTGCAAGGAGAAAGTTGAAATTAATATATGCAGCTTAGGAGTAGTTAACTACTAATGAATTACGATTCAGAGTAGGCATATTTAGGGCAGAAAGTCAATGATACAGTAAATAACAGGTTGAAATGAACTCATAGAATAAAAAGGCAAAACACATTTCTGTACATCAAATGATTAGGGATAACCCATTTGATAGATAGTGGGTCTAAGAGAACTACATCAAGAGTGTAACTTTGAAAAACTTTTATTCCAGAAAAGCTACAAGAGCAGCAAAGCCTACAAGAGAAAATAACTGAGCCATCACAAAACATTTCATTTGCTCAGGTTCTGTCAGGCACTTATTTATCAGTTTTCATCTTATACTAGAATTATAAGGAAAAGCCACCAGAATATGTAAACATAAAAGATTGCTTTTGTTTGATTTTCTTGACTTTAGAAGAAATTCCCCTCAAGGAAGTCGATAGTAGAAAGTTTTATCTTTCTTCTGAAAGAGTAGCAGTATTCATAACTGCTATAATGCCACGCAAGAGTGCAGCTTCAGTGCAAGTGAATAACTGTTTCCCAAAAAATTACCATAAAGGCACCTTACATTCATTCCTTTAAGAGGAGGATGGGTCCTAATTGTAGCTTTTTAACCAAACATGGATCCTTTCGGTTCAATTAATTCTTGTTCAAGCAGGGTGATAAAAACCAAATATGATCAAATCTGTTTAATTTGATGATTGGAAAAGAATTTTATTAATCGACAAACAAGTACTTTATTAAACAGATTTCAGCGACGCACCCAAGAAATACTCTTTGACCATTGGGACAAATGCTTATACTAGAAGTCACAAAGTGGGACACTTGAAAGGATATCAAGTGAATCTGTGCTCCTTTGACAACCTTCCTTAAGGACATTGGTGAATAGACTTTACAGAAAGTGGACTATGGGGATGATCAACTACAAACCTATATGGAGTATCGCCACCAAATTTCTTCTGATTGACATAACCAGATAGAAGCTTGATGTAACCACCACCACATTCAATGTCCTGCTCAAGCCGAAGTGAATATTGGACGACTAGAGTCCGATCTTTGTTGCTGAATTCTGGTATCTTTGCCGATATGGCATAATGCTTTGCATCATAATAAGTCTGGATACCTACCAGCACAAGCAGATCATCAAAAGGACGATATTATGAGAAAGATTTAACTGAGAGTTACCGCAAAAGGAGTTCAATGAAGCGTAGCAATGGAATAATTAGACTTAGTAATAATTCTGGAAGGAAGAGCTGTTTCAAGGATAATTTAATTCAAGCCCATGACCAGACAGCCTGCATGATCTTCACTATATTAAAGAGTTCCATTGAAAAATAAATAAAACTTAATAAATTAGACGTGAAAAGATCTGTTGAGATCGTGGGTGCTGATGGGACTATCAAGACACAGATTCAAAAGGATGCGTACTAGCTATGGGCATGCACTGCACGAATGCAGACTAGCAGATAAGATGGACTGCACACATGGATTGTACACGGCAACTTGCTTTCATTCCTCATAGGCATGGAAGCATGCGTTCTCTATGACTTTTATATTCCATCAAACATAACAATCATACTTTCAGTAAATTTTTCCAAGGCTGCTGGGGATGGGGAGGGGGATTGGGAACTGTAGCAGTAACGTAAGCTTATACCCTTTACCAATAGGAAGAAAGATGGGAACAACGTCTCACTGACATCTAGACAAGCTAGTACGCAAAACAAATCAAGTTATCCAGATCCCACCGAATTATACGCATTTATTTCCTTTTTCTGCCGAACTAAAGCAAAATAATTCTGTAGAAGATAGATCAATGATTTACCTTTATTGTTAGGATCTCCATGCCATTTCCCAGCTGTATGCTTAAATGTCCCTGCCTTCCCTTCGGCCCGCTTCCAGTCAGACAACACCCACCGATCTTTCCACCCATCTGTCGAAAAGGATCAAATGAAAATGTCAACAACAACCTTAAAATAAAGAAGAGGACACGAAGACACTTGCACACGAACTAGCACCGCCCGCACAGCTTCTGCTGTATCGTAAAAGCTAAGGAAGATACTCGAATCCTAAAATCGCAACAGACGTGAGCCGAGAGTCGCCATCATGACTAGACCAACACGATACTTCGACACTAAATCGCCCAAACAGTAAGTGCTCTCGCAATCACTTGACACTTTTTACTTACTTTTTATTCACTTCGAACCTCAACACGAAAAAAAACTAAAGGAACTCAAGTTCATTTCCGTACGATAAAGGAGATGGAAAGCACACGAACTCCGTGAGGATTATTTGGATGCTAACTTTCGCGCGAACCCCAGAGGACTCGAATTCACCCTCGGCTAATTCATCCTCGGCGAGCCCAGTCGATCCTCCGACAACAGACAACGACCGTAAGACCGCGACCACGCACGCTCGCCCGACATTAGTAACTAAACCGACCGACGAACAGAGAACGCGAGAGGAGAAGCCGCGCAGGACGATCGACGAGCTCACCTTCGAAGCGCTCTTCGAAGAAGATCTCCGCGACGGCGAAGCCGGAGAGGAGGGAGACGGAGAACAGCAGCAGCAGCAGTGGCGACCCCATGAGCACGCTCCGCGTCTGACGCCTGATGTTGTCTGAACTCGCCTTCCTTTTATACTCCCATCGCCATCTTCTTCTTCTTCTTCGTCTTCGTGTTCCGTGGTTCAGGATTCCAGCTCGTTTTCAGACGGCTGGGAGTGGCCTTCGGGTCGAGCGTCCTCTACGGGTCGCGACGACTTTGACGCCGGTCTTGACTTGGAAATCCCCAGAGAGGTCGTTGCCCCCCGTTTTCGAGATGAATTACGCTTGTGCCACCGTTGGGGAAAAAAAATCGCCTCGAGGTGGACGGGCTCGACGTCGGGCCGGTGGCCGAAGCTTCTCGAAGCAGCGCCGGCCCGTCTTTCCTTGCCCGAGCCCGGCCCGATGGGGGGCCGGTCTTGACGAGGCCCGACCCGATTTTTGGATGGTTGGCTTTTGGGGGAATTCGATCACCCAATGGCCTTTTTCTAGCGAAATTAGAAAGGAGAAGGAATTCGGATTTTGGAGCAAGTATGAAATTCTAGTCTCGATCCATTGGCGTGCCATGCTGCATAATCAAAAAATTTAATAATTTAACAATTTAACATTTATCTAAATCTCAATTATTTGAAAAATCTTACTAGCAAAATCATAATATGTCTTGTGATATCTTAATATGTCACAACGTGATGTCATTAGATTATGAATATATGCCAAAATATCTTAACATCACTATTAGAATGTTGTTGTGCATTGTGGGGATCAATTGTATTGTTGTTAGTTGTATTAGACTTAGGAATGCCAAAAAAGTCTTGCTAATGAGTTTTTTTTTTTTTAATACTTGTAAAACATGTTTTATAACTTATTTCAAAGTATTCATTATGTATATCACCAGTAAATTGAAAATTTCAGTATTTTTCTATTTAATTGGTCAAACAGTTTACTAAATAGGCATTATCAAATCAAGTCTAGGTTGGAATGTATGGGAAATCTAGTAGGTTCTAGTTCGATTCTAGCCTAGGAAGGCCACCATTGCTTTCAGCATTTTTTTAAATTGTTAATTAAATTTAATTTATTTTACAAAAAATAAATAATTTAATTTTTTTAAACATAATTGCTTTAACACTTACTTATATCAGTAAATGAATATTGTTTTAATTATCTACAAAAATATCTAAACATTCAACTATCTAATCATTTCATACTATATAAATAATATAACTTCGCAAGAAAAAATTAATCAATAAAAAATATTTTTATTATCAAGAATAATTAATGTTTATATATTTTCATAAATGACAAAAAAAATTCCGTTTATCTATTTACAATCAATAATAATAATAATAATAATAATAATAATAATAATAACAACAATAATAATAATAATAATATCAAATCATTAATTTAAAGTTTATTTTCCAATGAAAGGCCCGATTTGCGAATTGACTATGGAGATCGTTCAATTCGAATCCAACGGGTTCAATTCCGGTTGGGCCGCCTCGGAAACCGCCCGGAGCGAAAGAGAAAACGGCAGGCGGCGCAGCGTTACCAGACTCATCCTCCTCCCGAAGAAGCCGAAGCCCCTCCGATTTTCTCTCTCCTAGGGTTCCGCCGCGCTCCTCCGCCGACCTCGAAGCCGCCATGCCTCGGTAACGTTCCCACTCGTCGGGTTCCCTCGACCGACACCCTCTCGTTTCCGATTTGATCGCGTTCGCCCGATCTCCGCTGACTCGAATCGTCCGTCCTTCGCAGGTACTACTGCGACTACTGCGACACGTACCTGACGCACGACTCGGTAAGGCCTTCCTTCTCCCTCGGCTTTAGCTCTGTAGAGTGGACGATCGATGGATCGGGTTTCTGTTTCTCCTTCTGCAAGTCGTCGTGTTGAGTTTCCTATGCCGTTGGCCGTGTGCCGCGTCCGATATCGCGATCTTCGAGTCGCCCGTGAGCTTTGAATTGATGAGTACTGGGCTTTCGAATGACGTGCGAAAATGGCTGCTTGCTTGTTGAAGTTGCTCAGGGACTGGTTGTTAGCTCTGAGGAGCTGCTATCTTATCCTTTGCCTTTTTCTTCATGAGATTGAGCTCGTTTTGGTTATGATAGTTCCATTTCATGTTTCTTTTTGAATGACTCGTTGCACTATTTGACCTTTAGAACTTTGCACCGCTAATATTTTTAATTACTATTTATTGTTTTTGATGCCTAGCCATCAGTTAGAAAGCAGCACAATGCAGGATACAAGCACAAGGTACTTTTTTCTCGTCTGCATCTGTTTTGCTTCCCTTTCTTTCTTTGTTTGCTTTATTGTTTATAGTGGGCTCCCAAGTTTTTGAATTTGAATCTGTGACTGGTTTTAGGCGAATGTGCGTATTTACTACCAGCAATTCGAGGAGCAGCAAACTCAAAGTTTAATCGACCAAAGGATTAAGGAACACTTGGGGCAAGCAGCAGCTTTCCAGCAAGTCGGCGCCGCTTATAATCAGCATCTTATGGCTCAGAGGCCTCGATTACCCATACTACCAACGCCTATGATGCCCATGGGAGCGAATGTGCAGATGCCTATGAATTCTCCTTTAGCCCCCGGAATGAGGCCGCCTGTTTTGCCTAGGCCACCCCCTGGTGCTCCAGGTACTGTGTTGATTATTGCACTGGCTCATGCATGAATTTTTTGTACACGTGCTGAAAATGTGGCTGTGTGGAGCTTTCCTTTATTGATTGACTGGTGGCCACGATATTTTCATTTCATTGTCTGGGCTTCGTTAAGGTATTGAATTTTATTGGTGGGAATATTTGGCACAAGACTATTATAGAATTTTAGCTAAACCATATGTTAATGGTCTCAACCCATTGCAACCAATGAGGATATATTCTGATATTTCCAGAGCAGAGATTAGCATATGTCATTTTCTTCTAGTGGTAAATAAAATTCCATGAAGATGAGATGGTGCATCACCCCTATGTGGAACGACTTCGCAAGGGAAGCCACCCATGTAAAACACTATGCTAGAGATATTGTTTCCAACATTATTCAGAAGTATGAAAATTGAATATACCAAGATTGAAGGGTGTATAATCAATTATTCCAAAAAGAACCCCAGGAAGATTCAACTTTTTCAAATGCATATTGTTTCTTCTCCACTGTACAGAGAGATGGAGGAATTATCTTAGTAACTTTCTTCTTTCCAACACACTAATTTATGGCCCCTCTTCAAGCTCAAAGTTCTTGTCGTATTGTGCCTTATTCAACCCGCATTACCCCTAACATTGCAAAAACTGCACTTCAGATCTGTGTAGTTTAGTTATAATGTAAGTTGTAACAATAGTTGTTGTACGGAAACATTTATTTTTTACCTGTGTTTTCTTTTTCATTTGAAGGCTGTCGTAGGTGATACTACATCCCTGAGCTGCTTCTCTAGAGAAAAAAGAAACCTTCAAGGAACCTTTACTTTCCATATAGATTCCCAAGGGAAAAGCATGTTTTGTTGCACTTCCTGTTTTGTAGAGACAAGATTAATGTAGTTGGATTTGATAGAAAAATCTCTAGAAGTACAAGAATTCCACCGTTCATTATTGTCCTCTCGCACATCAAGTGTTATCTGCTACAACAGCTCAGAAAAACTAGAGAAAGCTTTGAGCTCCCAATCTTTAGCCCTAATAAACAAGGTCCATTGCCCACACCACTTCTCCATTGTCAGCCTTCCACCACCTGAACTCTTGCAGTCCTTGCTAATGCAAAGAAACTGAAAATTATCTTTGAAGGCAGTGTCTCTGCACCATCCATCATCCCGCAACAAAGTTTAGATACCATTTCCCACTTAAATGGTAATTTTTGCTTCTGAAGTTGTCCCAACCCTGCCTTATTTTCTTCCAAAGCCCTATCCTGTGTGCTCCTAGATTAGACATCGCCAAAACTGCATCTTTCTAACCAAATTTTGTAATTAGTAACCTCCTTCACAAACTGTCTTTCCCCACATCAAATATCCACTGCCATTTCAAAGCAAAAGCTTTGTTGAAAGAAGGGTTATGTTCTTGGTGTGTTTATATTTCGTTATCTCAATTTTGTGGATGGTACAATAATGCCTACCCTTTGGAAGTGCTTTGTTGGAACATGCATTGGCTGATGATGTATTAAATGTTCAGTATCCATTTTCTATTTTGTGGAGTGTCTTTCATTAAATCATCAGTATCACTTCATAGAATGCCTTATCTTCTCCAGAAAGATTCTGGATGAAACATATAAAGTTTTGAAGGCTGAAACTTGCTGTACACATGAAAAATAAATTCAGTGAAAGCTCCTTTCAAGTGAGTTGGATAGGGCATTGACACTGTCAATGCCTGCAAGGAGCTGGGTAAATGTACCTCTGTGGGGGCATTTATGTGAAAATATGTAAAGTTGGACCTCCAAGACATGGTAAGCATAAAAAATGTAGTAACGTAGAAGGGTGTATCATGCCAACCTTTTGTGTTGCTTCTTTCATTGTTTTTGTTTTAGTGAAACGTTCAAATAAATGCTCTAGTTCTTAAGAGACAAGAAGGACAATTGGTAAGTATACAATTCTGTTTACTCTGAGTTGTAATGGTGAAAATTGTCTAATCAAATCATAATCATTGCATGGCAAAGAACATCATATTGTACTTCATGAGTCCTCTTTTATCTGTTTTCTAAACCAACGCGAGTCATCTCAGTGGATTAAAAATCATTGTGTTCTGGTATTCATTAGTTCTTATTCTAAGCACAAGCTCCACTTATCTTATTTGCTGCCATGTTTCTAATATGTTTTTGAGTTATAGTTTTCTGTTCTCTTTTTACTTTTCCACGCAACACCATTTTATTATAATGCATTGACTTGTTGCATTGGATGTGGGAGATCTTTGACAAGCAAATGGTTGTTCCATGTGTGTTCTCATTGATTTTTTGATATCATTTCAGTAAGCTTGTATCATCTACATCTACTCATTGAGAGAGCCTGCACCCTCCTACCGATGTCTCTTTGTCGCCCACGTATAAAATGGCTATCAAAGGAGAAACATGGATCTCATTTTATTTTATTTTATTTTCTTCTTTTGGCAGGCTATAATCCTCCTTCAACAATGCCTTCAATGGTGCCACCCCCTGGTGCTCCCTCTATCCCTCAAATGAATGGCATGCTAAGGCCTCCTACATTCAACGTGCCTCCTAACTTTCCTGGGAGTGGAACAACCCCAACCTCTTCTGGCGGCACCTCCTCAATGGCACCACTTCCTGCCTATCAAACAAATCCTGCCGGACCAAATAGTGGAGGCTTTGACAGTTTTAATCCCAACTCTAAAGCTCCTGATGCTAGTCATTAGTTTTGTTTGGTAGGTACTTTTGCTTCTTAATTGGATTTCTTATGTTCTCCAGTAAAACTATAAATAATTTACAATTCTTTTGGGATATATTGCCCGTGATAATTTGCAGTCAAGTCCTATATAGGCGGTTCTTCTTGGATTAATAATTTTTTTATCAATGTGGGACAAATGCAGGCGTTGGCTTGTTAAAAGTGGATGATTTTAACAAGATATAACATGAGGGGCCATGTGGTGAAAGTTAAGTCAAAACCCTTAAGGAATAAGCAGCTAGTTGAATTTTAATCTACAAAGAAATAATTTACCAGGTTCATCAAATATTTCAATTACCTTGTCAAATGTGGCCTTCGAGTTTCTTGTTCATTTATATCTTTCATCTGAATTATGAGGTTGGGATTCTTATCTTATGGCTGACTTTAGAAATTTGCCACATTGCTTCAAAATAATTAGTCCATGATCCTTTGTTTGAATTTCCTTGTGTGTCAGTGGCTTTTGTGATTTCATTTTTCATTTGACATGTTATTTACTAGTATTTATTCTTGAAACAGGCAGCTAGTTAAAAGCAGGATTTGTGTTCAAGGTGCAACCAATTGATGCCTTTTGGACTGTTGAGGGATGCTTATAGGATGTCAAAGTAATGAGTTATGTGCAATGCTATCACTCTGTAGACAATGAGTATAGTCTAAACCATCTTCTTCTGATTCGGAACTCGATTCTGGATCATGGTTCGGCTGTTGAGACTGTTTATATAATCTGGGGAGCCCTCGACTTAGGAAAACACCCTTTCCTGTTGCTGAATGGGACTCTGCGGTTTTATGATCCTATGATCATACTTGTCTTCACATCCCAATTGCCATGTCTGAGTTTCACTATGTATATGTGAAGCATTTTGATGGAGCCGATTATGCTTTATGTTGTTGAGATTGTATTTTCTTGGTCAACCCTAGTTGATCATATATGGGAAAATGACACAAATAGTCCCCAAACAAGTTTCATCGTGGAAGTCGTAAAGGAGATGAGGGACCTCAAGAGCAGAATCAGCGCAATTCTCTTGAGGTACTTGATTGTTCTTAAAGATGGTAGTCTATGTACACAGTCTTTTCGCTTGTGGTTAGAACTTTTTTGTTTCCTTAGAGACGAAGTGAAGATAGATATGGAAGAGTTTGTTGGTAGAAGTGGTAAAAGAGACAAGGGACTGCAGGATCAGAATCAGAGAAACCGGTAATGGTTGGAACATTTCCATTTCCGCTATTTTTTGTAATATGATTGGCTTGATCCGTGAGACCAAGTTTTAGGTGTTTTGTCCTAGTATCTTTTCTTGGAAGACCAAAAGAGACTGTCCATTATTCTTGACTTAGGTTTTGGGGTTTATTTGATTCTTTAAGTTACGTTTGTGCAGTTCCTGACAATTGCCAGATTTTATCATGTTATCCTATTGCTATATATCCCCTCAGTAGTTTGATCGTGAGTTTTTGATCTTTGATCATTAGTCAAACAGGTTCGCCATCGTCTTGTTTGTCATCTGAGGCTTCATATAAAATAAATGTGCAGAGCATCTGGATATGTATGACAACTGACAAGCTAAGAATGGGATTTTTGTGATTGTAGCTTGTTTTGGGAAAAGAATGAAGACCTGGACAAAATCACAAAAAGAAGAAATAAACTTCCGCCAGTCTCTAGATTGTGATTTTTATGGGATTTTTTTTCTTGATTTTGATTGACCGACGAGTCTTTGCTTATTCTAATTTTCTATGTGGTGAAGTTCATGGATTCATTCCATTCCGGAGTCCATAGAAACTTGTAGTGGATACAGCGACCACATATACGTATATCGATCTTCTGCATTGCTCCCTTCTTTCTGCCTCTCGTTACTGCTGGTGCTCATCTTCACTCTTACTCGCTTGCGACGTATTACTCAATCCATTGGAGGAGCGAATAACCAATAGCTACAATTCCAAAGTCAAAACGACAGCCCGTTTGGAGATTATCCAGCAGGGCATTTTGACATGAAGAAGTTGCTTCCGGAATGCAATCCCAGGTTCACCTGGAGCTTAATCCACCAGCACAAAGTCCCCTCGAGCGCAGCACTTTTCATTGGAACGAATGATCAAGGCAAATCTCTCCCCGAGTTTTATGCAAGCTTGCTTGCACTTCGTACTTGCTTGGACTTTGGAGAGCCTGAAATGGCGTTAGCCTTGAGAAAGAAGCCTCAGAAGAACCAATCCAAGGGATTGCATATTTTGTCAAGAATTGGAACTAAAACTGATAAATAGAAATGAATGTAAATCCTTAGTTGTTAATCTTATCAAATCGGAAACAGTGATTATTAGCTCAACTGTTACAACTTCAACCACAGCAAGCTCTAGTCTCTAGAGAAACGACTAAAGCACTTTACATATTAGATACATCGCATAAGAGCGGCACGTAAAGAAGCATACCTACCTAACGAGAGTTTATCATATTTCAATAACAAAGTTGTTTCATTTGCATATCATGTGGATATTCAAATTGATAAACTTCTCATTTAATCGATACATTAAAACCTTTAACCCGGTCCCCGTGTTTCTTTGGCAAAGGAGTTGCAAATTACCATCCGGGAAATGAAAAGTTGGTCAAAATTGCGAAAATGATTCCGATTGATGGGAGCATCTTCTATCAGAAAAAAGAAAACCTTATTGATTCTATATCAACAAAAATAAGCTTAGATTCTTATCAATCCAAACAAGATGATGGCCAGAAAGGTTCACAGGTACCATATCACATAATCCAGCATAAGCCATATTTTCCTCATAACATAAAAATTAATAACCAAATCCAGGTCAACCTCTAGATACTGGTAAGAAAATAAATCTTAAAAAACGGGAAGTGCATGTGTCTCGTTAACGACTCTACTGGATACGAAACAAAGCCATCTTCTCACAGGTCTTGCACGCTCAAACCTGCACAAGTGAACAAAAAGAAATCAGCTGCAATGCCCTTTTGTAAATCGAACATGGAAATTATGACTGTTAAAAAATGATTTAACATCTGAGATGAACAAAATTTTATGTTGCTGTGGCAGCTAACCTGGAGGAAGAGATTGCTTCAACTTGTCGGCCTTCTCGGAGTCAAAGACGCAAAGAGTGTAGAGGTACTTGGAGCAGCGAACCTTGAACTTCACCACATCCTTGCTCCTCTTGATCTTCACAGAGCGTGCATCCTTCCTCCTAGCAGTGAGGAGGAAATCCTTGATCTCGTGGATTTGCTTCGGCTGTGTACCACAACAAGGAGTTCCAGTCAACACGAAATCCCTCTTGGTATATCAGTGACATATTAAAGTCAGTAAGAATCGAATGCATGTAAGACCCAACAAGCATAACTCAGTACAGAATTTAGTTTATATGCACAGTAACTACCCAAAACCTTTCTAAAACTCCACCATTTATCATCTAAGATCCAACTTATAAAGAAGATTTGGCACTATGGTCTAAAAATCAATGCCTTAGGCCATTGGTGTTCAACTTAGAATGAACCCACTTGGCAAAATTATTCTGGGAAACCAAACAACTGAACTTGGATTCATGTTTCGCATCTACTGCCACTTAAAATGGAGTTTTTTGGCAAATAAACACTTGCGCATCAACTCTTGCTTCTGCAGCATTCAGTCAACCAATATCTACTGCCGCTCAATTCTTGCACACCGATTTTTCTAGGCCGCAGAAGCTCGAAGTCCAGGAAGGATACAATCTCACAATTGCCAACAAACATCTAAGCCTCACAGGAAGAGAAACAGAGCATCAAGGAAGAATTCTCGATCACCATCACAATCACGATCACCAACTATACACCCAGAGACAAGTCCAAGACAACATCTTGCTACGGAAAAATTCTACATCCACATCCCAATGCAACATGTCAACAACGCCGCATAGCCCGCTCTCCACAACAGTTTTCAAGAAACAGTTCTACCCATCATCTAAAATCCGAGTAAGTACGAACAACTCCCGTGGCTAAAAGCCATAATTTCAACTACCCTCCAGTCCTAACATTCGAAGCTCCAACCTCAAATTATCAAATATCAAACTTGCTGCCCAAAGAGGTTACAAGATCTGAATCTAGCCTAACACTTCAAAGCAAGAACCGAACAAATCGTCAACGCCTCTTCAGACACATCACAGAGCAGACACTCGACAAATTCCGTTCGGACAACAAGCAGAAACGAACGACGGAGGAACAGAGGAGAGAGGACCGAAGTACCATGTCTGAGCAGACGGAGGAAGAAGGCCAATCGGAATGAGAAGCTCCCTCCGAGTTGTCGCCGGCACGCTGGAAGCGTTAGCGCCTCGTGATTCTGGTTTTATAGTCGCAAGAACGAAACCCTAGGAATCCCCAAAAATAAGGTTTTGAGTTGTTGGGCTCAAGACGATGGTCTCAAGCTTCTTGGGCCAGGCCCATCACCTAAACTTTTCAGGCCCAAATACTGTTGATCTCGCCCATGATTGGTTTAGAAGTTTCTTATTTGAAGATGGAAAAAAGGAAGAGTTAGATCAAGTGAGAAGAAGACATTGAAAAACGAGTGTACTGAGTTGATTGAGTGGTCGAATGATTGTAGATTCGGTGCATGTTGGCGGTTATTAGCTACTATGCGAAGCATAAGTTGATTCAACAGGAATAGCTAAATGCGTGGAACTATACTTGCCTATTCGGTAATAGCTACCTTTGAAGAAATGATAGGGAGTCTACCTTTCTCCCTAATGGTCGCCTAATTCCTAGGTAAATATTTTTCTTCCTTACCTAACGGGGAAGTACTTTCGAGTTTTATGTCTCAGAGTTCATACGAAACCTTTTAAGGACTTGCTTAAGTCCAAAAAAAAGGAATATAGTATGTTGATTGAGTGGTAGAATGACCGTCGATTTAGTGGTTCCTTTAATCTAAGTGCCAATGACTTACATCTGTTGGGACCCAAGAGGTAGACTTACATACGTGGACATCGATTCAATAGATATTGCCTAACCAAAAAGAATGATTGACATAGAGGGCATGAAATAAGTGATTCATTTCTTGCTTTCGTACTAGTTATATCAAAGATTTTGTGTACAGCGATATCATAAATAAGTCACATGATCGACAAGATTTGACAAGTTAGATTTTGGTATTATTGCTAGGTTTTTAGACCCCTATTGATAATGGAAAAAAGGGGGGCTTGTGCTATAAAAAATTCGAAATTGCTACCCATAACAATTTTAACCAAAACTAATTTAGATCTCACGAACAAACCCAAACCAATGTCCTTGAAACCCAAGTCAAGCTCGTTGAACTAAATTTACACTCCATTAAAATGCATATTTGTCAACACACGTGGATTCTCCACAATGAATCTATCATTTTCAATACCATTAAAAATCTCAAATCTTTATGGCATATTTAACCTAAACTAATTTTAATCTCAATCCGTACCCTTAGCTAAATCTACTGTTTGTTAGCATTCTGTCTGGTATCTCGTGAAAATGCATATGCATTGACATACGTGGCAAAAGACTGAAAGATGGATTTATTAGGTAGAATGACAGAATCTTTATAGAAAATGAATGTGTAGACAAGCATGCTCTTCAACGAAGGGTATATTTGACTTAAGGGTATCAACTTTAGATTTTTTATGAGAAGAAAATTAATTTAATGATAAATATGTAGTAAGGTACCTTTTTGGGACTTTTAATGGTACATACCATTTTCAAATAAAAAAGAAGTCTTTACCAAAAAAATAAAATAAAAAAGAAGCCTCCTTTTTTTAGCGAACGTGATTCATCCACATGGAAGCGCAGATTCATAGTGTTTTTGTATGATGAAGCAAGTGGGCTATCAATAAATAACCATCAAGGATTGGGCGACAAACATGTAAAATTAAAACGCAAGGTCTGAAATCCATTGATGGAGAAAAGATTGCGGGTAAAATCAAAAATAAAATAAAAAAAAGATGGGATTTTTCCCACCATGTGATGTTGGGGTTATGTATCTATACATATATAAATATCGATATATTCATGCTGTTCATTCAAATCATCCACAGACAAAAAGGCAAAAATGGGATCTGGTTGATAGGTCGGTGCTTGCCACTGAAGTCTCATCCTGGGCCTTCCCCTTTATCTTTACTCCAATTCTATTATATCATCGTGCACGTAGCATTTGGTTTGGGAAGATTTCTAATAAGAGTACGAAACGAGTAGATATGCTCCTCGAAATCATTTCCAAAATAAATATTGATAATTTGGATCGAGATCCTTTCACATATGTTCATTTGACCTTCGGGTCCATGACACATAAAGTTGTTCCCGAACTAAGTATGATGGATGCATTTATTAGAATTTTAAGGGAAGAAGTACATTTTTTATATGATGTGGTTATACTTTGCTTCCTCAACTCAAACATTCGCTCATCTTCGTTGCCTTAATTGTGAAAAGCTCCCGGGGAGAAGCCGGCACACTCAAATCCTTTAGTCTTGAGACTCTCTTTTATCTTCATTCATTCGCATTAACAAAACCTTAAAAGTCCAAAATCAGGCTTTGATTTGTTGGGCTCAAGACAATGGTCTTCTTGGCCCGGGCTAATTAACTAGAGTTCTTAGTCCCAAATACTATTGATCGATTCCTTCATGGATGATCATGTATAGACCGTCAAATAAATGATTTGGGCTGGATAAAAAAACCGGGTGGATTGGCTAGGTCAAAAATGGTTGGACTGAAATCAATCGATTTCCATACAATATAAAATATTGACCCATACCCAACCAAACCCATACCAATACATATTCGACAACCCATATTGCTAGAACACTTCTATACTTAATCTAATTTAGGATAAGAGCGTAAAGTGAGCAGACGTGAGATGTAGTGAGATCGAGAGAGAGTCATAGAATTGGATTGAGTCTAAGTAATTTGTGAACTCATTTATGACTTATTTTGACAAATATAATCATGTGAGAAGAAGACACAAAGGAGGAGAATCTAAGGGCTGGAGATTGGGCGGCTCACATACTCTCGGCATCACCGACTTGCATTTGCAAGGACTTGAGGGGTAGACTTAGCTACGTGAAATATCACCTTACCACTAAAAGAAGAACAAGCACGGAGACCGGGAATTAATTGTTCATATAGCTTGCTTTCCCGATGATCTAAAACATTTTACAGCAGTGGTGTCCTGCAAGTTATCTGGTTTCCACAAAAAAGGCGATGTAAGTCGCACATCGATAGGCCTAACAAGTCAGATTCCGGCGTTGTTACTAGGCTTTCGAACCCAATTGATAAAAGAAAAAGTGAACATGATGCATCCACATGGAAGTGCAGAACTATACAGATTTTGGGCATGATAAGCAAGGGCGCTATCAATTGATCCCCATCAAGGAGTGAACGACAAACATGTAATGAAAAAACAGATGGGGTCTAAAATCTACTGATGGTATACAGAATGAGGGCATTACAAAGCAATTTTCTTTTTGAGTTTTATAGCTATTGATAGAATTATGCTGGTCAAATCACGGGGAGACAAAAAGGCAAAAATGGGATCTGGTGGTTAGGCCTGTGCTTGCCACCGAGGTCTCCCCCTTGGGCCTTCCCCTTTTCTTTATGTCAATTTTATTTTTATACAGCAATTTGGAAAATTTTCATATAAACACTTAAGATGAGGAATTATTTTCGAAAAATAATCCAAAGTGGATATTATCTTAAATGAAAGTCCTTTATACACAAAATCATTTTTTTAAACAAATATTGATAATATAGATCGAGATCCTTTAAAATACTTGACTCTATTTAGTCATTGGGTTTGTGAGATGTTAGTGTTGTAGCTAAGCATGATGAATTTGCTTATTGTAATTTTAGAATTTTTTTTTCCTAATAGACATAGTTATATTTTGCATCTTAACTCAAATATTGGTTCCTTTTCTGTTTATATTGATTGTGAAAATACACTTACTTGAAAATATTAGGGCTAATAGGGTTGTTTGATAAAATCGAATTAAGTGCTAAAAATTAAAGTGTCCATAATCTCAAATGTTAAAAATATAATGAACTATTTGGTGATAATTAAAAATTGACAGCTGAATATTATTATTCTTTTACAAAAAAAAAAAATATCACGATTAGTAGGTTTTATCAATACATTTAGCAAGATCCCAATTATTATCAAATTTCTGTTTCTGTTGGACGAATTGTGCTCGCTTACATACCAGATTAAATGGATTTTTGACTTAATCGAATAATTTAAGTAATATTCTACCTAAAGGTATCCAATAAGCCTAATCTCATTAAGTGCTGGCTTTGTAGTTTTCACCACTCAATTGAGTTTTAAAGTACAATATCCATTTGATAAAACCCAAGAGATCCATTTTGAAACAGAGAGAACAGATAATATAGATCAAAGTTGTGGACCATTTTCTGTAAATAACCATGAGAAACCAATTTGTTTAGCGGGTAATTATCAGTTCACACTTTAGTCTACTAGATTAATCGGTGTGTTCGAAACATTCGAAGTTAGAGATAGGTCAGCCGACATGTTTTCACAAGGGATCTCAAGGTGAAGATTCTCTATTCCATATGGTGCTCCCCGACGTCTCCACGAAGCTCAATTGATGGTGAACATCTTATAACTTAATAGGTAAGATTTATTGAGACATCGAACATTGTACATGTCCCCAGAATGACTCGATTGGCTAAAGATGGTACAGCTTTTTATTAAAGCTAAAGACTAAGGAAGGACCTTGTTCCCAACCACCATGGCTTTGAAAGCGACAGCATCAATCATCAACCGAAGAGAAAGCATAGAAAATGGACAAAGGGAGGCTACAAAAGAGTAGTTCGATAAACAAGCTGCTTAATTTAAAGAACATTCACATTATAAAATTCTTGTCTTGTAAGTTATAATCAGAGAAAAAGTTCCTTTTTTTTTTAATATAACTTATCTATCAACTGTTCTAATGAATATGTCAGTAGGTGATTCAGATTGATTATCATTATTCTTTCATTTCTCGTTGATTTCTTACATCACCTCTCTCATGATTAATGAAATATATAAATTCATAAATTTTGCATCTCCAAACGTGCTCATATAAGATGTCCCTCTCCACGCCTGACAAGAGGAAAAGAAGAAAAGAGAGGTTCCACTAGGAAAAGTGTGTGAATGATAACTCAATGATAATAGTAAAACATTGCAACTTTGCAAGTACCAAAAACGCTTTTTCCTGACAAAATTCCACGAAGGGATAAAGAGAAATGGAAGCCGATGTATCAAATCAATCCAAGTAGAGTACTCCTGTAAAGTAAAGAAGAACTTGCACAAGTTCAAGCACCTTCAAACAAGAACAACCTAATAAAGAAACATGCCCAGGGAGAGAGAGAACAACACAAGCTCCCAAGCACAAACCATAGAGAAAAAGGAAAGAAAAAGCTGAACATGGTCATGAGATGATGAATTATATGAGTCCTCTCCGGAAAGATATCAAAGAGAAGAGACTAAGCTAGTGATCATCAGAATTTGCCATAATAAAAACCCTAGTAGGATATTGGTATTCATAAGCCATGACAATCTATGGTGCATGCAAAGAAGGTATTACTGAGATCAGCGTCTCTCTCTCTCTCTCTCCCCCTCTTTTAGGGTTTCCATGCTGAAGCCCAGACTAGAGGCTCCTCCTTCCAAGCCAAATAAATCCCAGCTGATGAGTCATCTTCTTGTCCTTGTGGCGGCACCACCAGCGACCAGCCAGCCCGGTACCTCTTGAGGAGCGCCTTGACGTCATCGACCACGTCGTCGCTGAACCCGACAGCTGAAAAACCGGCCTCCTTGAGCCTCTCGGACCATTGACTCCCTCTCTCCCTTCTCTGGCACTCGCCGCCGTCGCGATGCCCTTCATCACAGGCCAAAACCCTAACTATGCTCCTTGAGCACTCCCTCTCCAGCATCAACCTCTCATTGCTCGTCGGTGCAAAGCTCTCTTCTAACATCTCGAAGTACATCGTGTAGAACTTGAGGCACTCTTCGAAGCACTTGACGAAATCGTCCCTCGTGCTGGAAAAGTCGGCTTCTTCTTCTACGACGGTCATGATCCTCGGTCTGAACGATTGGAACATCCTTATTATTTCCCCTCTTTCATCCACTTCGACCCTCCTCAATGCTCCGATGCAATTGATCGCGATGGCTTCGTCCTCTTTGATGCCTAATTTATCCTCGGTCAGCTCTCCCAAGTTGTTCAGTCCGCTAATCAAGTTCAGTTCGAAGGGCACTCCCATCAGCCTCGCGAATTTCTCCATTCTTTGACCTATTTCCTTCATCACTGACCCGACAACGCTAGCAGTTATCACCACAGTGAGCTTCAACCTCGGCGTCTCGTCATTCCTCGTGGCCAAAGACTCTAACAGAGTAGGCCATTGAGTGCAAAGCGTGTTGCTTATATCAATTATGTGAAGCTTGCTCTCTCCTTCTAGGGCTTCCAATATTGCACCATTTGAAGCGACATGACCAAAAGTCGTCCACGGACTCACCTCCTGGAACTTGAGTATCAACTTCCTAGCCACGTCGAACCCATGGCTCTTCTCGGCGACCGAGACTAGGGTTTTGTAGCACCGGTGCCCGGAGTCCGTCGCCTTGCAGAAGAGGGCTTGTAAGAAGTAGGAAGCCAATTTCTGATCGCAATCCCCATAAGGAGAGGCCAGCTCATTCAACATCCATAGGAGCTGATGGATCTTGGCGGAATCCTTGTCTGAGATCGCCCTCGCGCACTCCCTAAGAAGCCTTGGAGCCCATTTGTTACCCGTAGCCGCTGGCTCGCTTGAGTCCGACGACCGGCTCGTCGAGGTTGTTGTTGTGTGGCTGTTCTGAGGCTGGTTATTGCTGTTGAATTGCATGTCTAGCTGACCATAGCCGATGATAAATTGGGGGTCACAACCGATCAGGTGTGGGGAGGTTCCTTTGGGAGTAAAGAGGGATATGTCCATGGGGAAGGAGGAGGGATTGGAGCCCCTCTTTGACTCTTTTGAGACAGTTCTCTCCCAAAGGTGTATTAATAATCCACTTCACATGATGAGTTCCTGAAGAGCCGAGAAAGTGAAATCATTATTAAACTAGATGCTGCGTCAATTATAATAGTGTGGGTCGTTTGTCTCTTGGCTTACCAAATAATAATAATAATAATAATAATAATAATAATAATAATAATAATAATAATAATAATGATAATGATAATGATAATGATAATGATAATGATAATGATAATGATAAATAAATAAATAAATAAATAAATAATAGTTTTTGCTTGTTTCTTGTTGCGTGAAACATAAACATACCAATTCTAATTTGTGAAGTTCGACTTTAAAAATCAGTAGATGTTTTCAATTAGTGAATTTCTTGGAGGTCAGCGTCATGTAATATGTTTGGTTGTTATTATATGGTTGGCAAAGGAATAAAACATTTATTCTCGGAAATACTATACTGTGCTCGCAGAATCTAATATTAATTAATGGACAGCTAGGTCGAGGCAAAAGGAAGATTACAAAGAAGGTATTTTTTGTAACAAGAACAGAGAGATAACGATAAAGAATTCACTGTTTATAGATTAGAGAAGCTCAAGAATATCAATTCATGAAATGACTTAAATGGTCAATCAAGTTTGATCTTGAGCTAATTTTAGAAAAATTCTTTCAAAAAGAGGCATTTTTTAGTTCACCGATCATCAAATTATTGAAGCAATTTGGCCTAGTAACCTGAAAAATAAAATATTATTTTTCTAAAAAAATATATATTTGTGCTAGCTACAAAAAAAAAAAAAAACTACTCACGATACTTTTCAATGGTTGTGCAAAAATCAATATGTTTTTGTATGTTTATATGTAGTTGATGTTACTCTTGATGTTAATTTCAACATCACTTTCAATGTCTATTGTGATAGAGTAGTTAGCATACTTTTACTTTGCAAGTGGTAATGATCGTGCAAAACAGCCTATTATTGAGACATAGTTTCTCTCCTGTATTTGTTTTGAGGATCTTAAATCGGCCGATATCTATCAAGATTGGCGTAAATCAATCAGCGAGCGAGTCCTATGATTCAATTTAGATGCTTGTTTCATAAACAAGATCCTTATTAATTGAACACGATATGAAAGGTACTCTCTTTTTTTGGCCATGCGTCAATTGGGATCAACGCGATGCCTCTCCTAAGATGCCCTTTTCCGCCACTCAAATAATGGGGTCATTTGGGATTTGAACTCTTTGACTTCTTTTCTTAATTGAAGCCGCCGGCGCAACGGTGGTCTCTAGGGAAATAAGACGTTGAAATCCGACCATTCGCATGGAATCTTTTTCCACCTTAATATTGGATAATCAGCATGAGATGGATGCTATAGCTAGGCCAAGTTCTCTTAACTCACAACAGCATGTCGGTGGCTATAGTTTTAGGGCCAACAACCCAATTTGAACGTGCACGAATAGATGTCTCAACCTACATATATTTATGTATGACTATAATTTAATTAAATAAATATTGATTTAATGTAGCTCCTATAGTCCTACGAATCAACATAGGGGTCTAAGCAAATGGCACAAAAAACCATGTAATGATTGGCATCGAAAGGATGCTTTATTCCTAAAGGAGATGAAACAACAAGACAAGGAGTTCAGATCTCTATTTTTATTTTTTTTCAATAAAGTTTTAATTATATTAAATCCATCCATCTTGATATAATTGGATGAGGCGTCCTTGTTGCAGCCACCTCTTTTCTCAATTTCCCATTCGTGTGGCCCATCACCACGTACCTTTCCTAAGTAAACTCCACATTTTTCCATTCTTATTTTAGTAGGTATTCTAATAGGCATTTCTAACAGTTGTTAATGTACAGTGAACAATCCAAAGTTTGGCAGTTGGTCCTACTATAATCAATAAATATTAAAATAGAGTTACTTGGTTTGGAAACTGCTGGATTTTCTATTTTGCCCTGCAAATCATTTGATGAATCTTTCTTCTGACGTGCTGGTACAATTAATTAGGAACTTAAATCGGAATAAAAAAGTCGGGGGCTGACCAATCAATCATTAGGAGCCGCACAAAATCAGAGCACATTAGGGGCTGATCAATCGACCATACGTGTTGATAAAGATATTCTCGCTTTTTTTTTCCTGTTCTCAATCCGGAGATAATTTTTTCTTCTGCCATGAAGTCTTTTTCTTGCTTAATGGGCATATAGTATAACTCAATTTCATTTTTAGCCACATATAATAACAGAGTTCATGAACGGTCCTCTGCTCCGTGGGTGCATGCATGAAACAAATAATAAGACAGCAAAAGCATGCATTTTCCGGATCAACTTGTCGGAAATTGGAAAGGATAAAGCAATCTGTATTGGGCAGAGAGATTAGGAATTGAACAGGTAATTAACATTGATTTCATCTTAATTGAAAAGGGAAAGGGGGAAAATGTAAATCCTCATGAATTATTTAATGAAAATAAATAAATTAAGCCTTGTATGTTGAGACACAAACCCTATAATCCTTTAGTATCTCAATTCGTATCACATATATAAAATCTAGATACATATCCTCTCAATGTCATATTTTCTAAAAGTTCAATAGCACCTGTTGTTATCCTATCAATGTGGCGTAAATTTAGAAACACAAAAGGAATATGTCTATAAACAAATGATACCTAATGATTATCCTCATAATTGGAGCAAGTAATTCCTTAGAAGCTTGGGCAAATGTTGTATAAAATTCCTTATAAGGTGGAGGCCTAGTCAAGTTAAGATGTTGTATGTTTCGCGGAACATGAATGATTATGTTAGAAAATGATTGTTTGTGTAGATCAAAGTAATTAGTTGATGAAAATTATTTTCATTATCAACAACAATTTATATTTAAATATTTTTGTTGATTCATTTTTATAAGAAATAAAAACAATTAATCGATTCGCCAAACCAACACCTTTTAGACAGTCAACAAATCTACAACCTTCTCGTGGAGCAAGTGAACTGTCATTGGTGGACAGCCAGGTCAGACTTTGCCATCTCTACAACAAATTCACGGCTAAAAAACAGTTTTTTATTTTTATTTTTGTTATTTCTCATTTTAATTTGCCACGTGTGGTGTCCCGTAGTGTAGATACCAATTGATGAGACATCAGGCCACTGAGAGATTAAGATTAGAATTAGACAAAAGTATGGGCCGAATGGAGTTGCGTAGTTTTCGGACACTTCTGTATGGACTGGCTAGTTTGTTCCCATTGCACATTACAATTGCAAGTGACAATAATTAGGTCTCCTTTAATCAGTGATACTGATGTTCTATAGGGTCAAGAAGAAAGCATAGTTCTTGCTGAAGTTGATGGAGGCAAGACATCAACTATGTCAACGTCATCCGGACTTATTTTAATAGCCTTTTGTATTAGATTGAGTGGCGTTCTTGAATCAGCGCCCGCACGGATATCCAAGTTGCCCTATTCAATTCCATCGAAACCTGGTACTCTTCATTGAGATCTTGTTAAATCCACCCCATTTCTTCCTGTCCATAGTCTCTTTGTAGTTGTAACCAAAGATGTGTTAAAAAATTTTCATCCTCATTTTGTTCCTGGACTACTTTGTTTTTCCCCCTTTATATGGCTGCTTTGCAGGTTAAAAAAGCAGAATCAGTAATATCTATGTGACTGACCTTTTTTCATGGTAACAAAGAGGAGACACAGGTTTGTGATGCAGATGTTTCCTGTTTGTGACTTTGTGCATGACAGCATCTTTCTTGGAATCATTGACATCAAAACTTCAGAAAGTAAGCCTTACTTGAATCCATACACAAAGCGCCAGAAATAAGAGGCAGTGATCTTGATCGCCTGACCAAAGTTGTTCCAGTTCCAGGCACAATAAAATGGCCTACTGGTTTATTGGCTCAATTTATCTCTACTAGTGAAGAGGGCAATCAAAATGGATCCCTCCACCATACATACAATACGACAGACATTGCTCAACTCGCATTAGCTTTTTAATACGATCCTCACACTTCAAAATCTTGCAACTGAGTCCTCCAACATATCTAGCCTCTTCAATTAAGACCAGGTTTTTCAATAAAGAGTCCACCAAATCAATAACAGGACGCTATATCTCAAACAACTTCACCTTACACTGTTTGTGATGAAGCATAATCACATTCTATTACTAGCATGAGAGGCACATGGCATGCACGTGAGAGAAAGATGAGCAAATTTCATAAACAAATATTGCCTGCAATTTCTCAAACTCATCGTATTTTTCTTTGAGGGGGAAAACATACAAGAGATAGTTCTAGTTGCTTCTAAGAGGATACCTAAGCATGATTCCGAAATGGGAAACTGATATTTAAGGAAGAGAAAGGATATAAAATGAGAAACTTAGTCGCATGAGATTCTAACATGACCAGTTGTCAGAATTACAGAGATAAATCAGAAACCTTTGTCACATGAGATTCTAACATAACCGGTCATTGGAACTATGGAGAGATAAATATCAAACATCTACTTTCCATAACAGAATCACTAGAATGCTTCAATAAGTTCAAATGCAACATCATGTCTAATCTACAACGTTCCCTCCAGCCAAACCTCACTCCTTTCACTTTGGCGAAGCAGGTTTGACCTTCTCTCTCAGAAACTGCAGGACATGCTCACGTTTCCAGTTGTCGATCCTGCCGGAAGGGAAAAAAAGGTAAAACCACTGGAAAGAAACATTTGGCTAGCTGCATCATGCTTAGTAAATATGAGGAACCATTTTAAACTAGAAGCAGGCCTATCAATCTATCATATCCAACAATGTACAAAATGGCCATAGATTGATGCATTTGGTGGTTACATGAGTAAAAAACGTTTGCTTCAAGATCAGATGAACAGCATCTCAAATCTTATCATCATCCATCCCAGAATAATTTCTTTTTTAATCCTACTCAGGGGTGAGGGTCAAGC
This sequence comes from Eucalyptus camaldulensis, assembly GCA_019915185.1. NCBI lineage: Eukaryota > Viridiplantae > Streptophyta > Magnoliopsida > Myrtales > Myrtaceae > Eucalyptus > Eucalyptus camaldulensis. Next base: position 2,086,726 of record JAHSVA010000014.1, read on the forward strand.
ATGCCCTTTAATGTATTTCCAAAAAAAAAAAAAAAAAACCAACCAAGAAAGCATGACATTCACCTGCCACTAACATCCAAATATTGAGAGAGATTGAAAACCTTGTCCATTCAACCCCAAGTACACACTACCGCATGGAAACAGCCATTAGCATTAGCGGAAGAGAGTTACCTTATTGTGTCTTTGAATTGGCCATCCTCATCCAGCATGATCAACTTTGGTGGTGAGTTGAAAACATACTGGACTTTAACAGAAGGGAACTTGTCCTTCTCTTCTTCAATAAAACCAACAATTTCAGGATAAAAGACTAATTTCCTCATACAAACTTCTAGTAGTGCCCCAGAGTAAGTGATCTGCAGTCAAAACAGAACTGATCTTTGTGAAAAACTAGCATCACATCCAGCAGAAATCAATGCTTTACTTTTTCACTTGAGTTTTGAACACGATTTTAAGAAAACATTTAGTAAAAATGGCATACTGAAAACAGTTAAACATTTTTAACCAGAAATAGACAACTAAATCATATTGCCCACATGGCGAGCCAGTGAAGTGTAGACTCTTCACAATTCCTTAAGTTCCACCCTTCTTATTGGAACAGTAACTAATGACAATAATGATAACACAGGAGAGAGGACCAGAAGACCAGAAGAAGGCGAAGGTCAGAAATTGATGTAGGAAAGATATGGAGTCAAATAGACCAATACTGTCAAACGTCCAAAGTATTGTCTGTGAGATATTCTCCTTGAAAAGTGCAAAAAAACAGCGGATAAGGCTTTTTCATCTATGCAGCTCTCCCTTTGGTGAGAATGCCAAACGGAACCTAAAGGGCATACTTTAAATTGAGGAGAAAAGGCTTGTGGATAATGAAAACTATAAATGAAGGTAATCTATGTGGTGAGTGTACTTCAATTAGTGTACTTAGAGAAATTTCTGATATTGAATATTAAAGACTCCGGAAAAAAGGAGGATCGGGACTACTCAGGAAAATCACTAATGAACTTCCATTGCAGTATAAGATTGAAAGTCCATTAGAAGCTGTGACTAATACAAACTAAAGTCCATGTACAGCCTGCTATTGCTTGGTATAACTCATAAGATCTAGTACTGAGTTTCCTCTCCTTCTCCTTTTTGCCAACCTTTTCTTTTTTTCTTACCCTTCTCAACCTATTAGTAACACACAACTGACAGCTCCTTTGCATCCATCTATCATTGCCAAAATGGTTTCTGCTAATGGTGTTGTTTCATAATTTTTTCAATAAGCAAAGACTCCTGAGATTATAATGGAGGCAGAGAGAGAAAATTAAGCAACAACTAGACAAGAGAGGTATGAGAGTATCTGGAGCACAAGAACTCCCCTAGAAGAAACAGGAACGGTCAGATGTGCATCAAAAGCCAAGACTAAAGTCCCATGACAATGATAGGGAATCAAAAGAATCATGTAAACTAAAAAGCCTCTTAAGATCGATTATAGAAAGTTTCTAAGTGCTCCTTTCACAAACTACTCCATCCATCCTATGATCTGCATCGTTATACATCTTGTGTTTCAAATGACACATCACAACCAAGTTCTTCTTACAAGACAAAGCCACTGCTGACTCCTTTTACTCATCCAAAGTGCACATACAGATTAGCATTGTCACAACACACTGATATAACCAAAAATGAAAATTAAAAAACATACATTTAGATACAAGCCCAGTAACACATCCATCATACCTTGCTAGTCTCGTCATCGGAATCTTCGGTGCAACACTTCAAACAGTCGGACACGAGCTCTGCACGAGAACATGACAAGATAGTTTCAAAGGACACGTCAAGTCATGCATGGGGTCGAAAAACTACACCATTCCACACATTCAGACTCAAAAATTAACACGTGAAGGAGCCAAGTTATCTCATTGATCATGACCCAATGCACGGTAACTTTCAGTTCAAAAAACCCAAACCCTAGAATCATCATGCAAAGCTCAGTTTCAGATTTCTCCACATTCGTTTACACTCAACCCGATCGGCTCCGTTCTTTCAACACGATCCGAAAGGAAGCATCAAATCGCGTCTCGACCCATGAATCGGATCCAAAAATGGGCTCGACCCTCGACTCGAATCGACGCGAATCGACGCGAAAGGGCGCACGTACCTTGGTCCTTGACGTACTCGGCGAAGGCGTTGCAGTCGGAGCAGAGGGCGAGGCCCGAGAACCCCAGATCCTCGCACTGCCGCCCGCTCAGCTGCTCCCGCGACGACGCGAGCGAGGCCGACGCGACGATCGCGAGCGCGAGCACCACCAGGCCGTAGCCACGCGCCGCCGACATCGCTGCGAAGCGCATATCCTCCGACGCCGAGTCAACTCGCGCGAGTCAGCCCCTCCTGGAACCTTGGCCGATTCTTTTCTATACTCGCCCCCTCCTCAGGGCTCGCTCGTTCTGGAAGAAAGAAGGTTAGCCGTCCGATCAACTAAATGCAGAAATTTAGCTCCAAAATCTATTGTCCTAAGCTTTTAAGTATGTTTTTATCGGAAAGAAAAAAGTTATCAACAATTTATTTAGTTTAGACTCCAAAAATTACCGATATTGAAAATATTTTGTGTTAACTAATTATTTCGAGGAATATAAGTAATTATTTAAAAATAAAATATTTTTCAAATTATTTATTTTTCACAAAGTAAATGAAATAATTCCCTCTAATGGGAATTATTTCAATGTTCATACATTTTGTAATAAGTAATTGTCCGAAATAATCAAATATTTATTTTATGCATGTAATTCCTGTGTACTACAATATGTGAATTGATTATTCCAATACTTTTATTATAGAGTAATATGATATACTTTCTTTCGCTTAATGCTCTAACTTTATGTCTAGTCTCAATTCTACTATAAACTTTTCTTTTTGTGAAATGCCCTCAATTTTAGGTCCAATCCAAATTGTATCCTAAACCTTTTTTTTTTCAATATAAAACTCTCAACTTTAGATCTAATCTTAATTCTACTCTAAACATTTTTTCTATCTCATGAAAAACCATTAATTTTGCTTGAGTCGGGAGTCCCAAGTCAACTATTATTAATCTTCCATCCAAAATTTGTCGTCAACAATCGAGATTTTAGCATTAAAATTGGAGTTTTTTTTTTTTTTTTTGTTGGTGGGTTGGGTTTACATGTATTTTTGGTCCAAGGTGAATTGGAGTTATAGTTTGGGCTTTGTAGGACATTGGGCCTTGCCCCTATATGACGCCAGCCTCTTGAGTCTTAGACACTTGAAATTTAGATCTAACAAATGATAAACTTATCACCGGACGTTTAGTAGCTCGGATTTGAGTTCATATAGGATAACGAATTATCCTACTTGGTATTTAGTGACATTCATCAGATTGAATAAAAAGCCAGATAAGAAATTTGACCTAAGAGGTAGGATAAACTCATATTGGATAAAATATTGAAAAAATAACTAAAACAATTCATAATTTATTTTTTAGCGGAGTAATAAAGTGATGTATTGGATATTGCTTTTCCGTGTGGATCTCTAAAATTACTAATCGTCGTCACTTTTGACCATCGCATTATGCGATTGCTATCGCCTTTGACCATGTTGATCATTAGCACCCTAATGCACGATCGTGTTCCGACAAGTGAGGGTGAAAAATGGCCTAGAGACGATTGTCGCGCTCGGTTTCCATAGATCATCTTTGCCATCCCAGTTGCATTCGTCCTTTACGTTGAGCCCAACCTTTCATGCATGACTCAACGGAGTCCAGCCCTACGACCCACACGAAGTGCCTCCTACTGTTCACGAGGTCGTCCCAAAATTAAGTGAATTCTTGTCGGTTGAGAGGCGTCATGCTCGTGAGGTTAACTTCCGAAGACGGGATTCGAGTCTCATGTACAAAAGGGAGCAAAGTCGGAGATGGGATTTTCAAGCCAAAGGCAGTCTTAAGGATTAGAGCAGCTTGACGTGGCTGCCGTTGAGCCGCTGCCTTTTATCACCGGCCTGTCACTTTACACGCCGTTTAGCTAAGACCAGACAAAGAACCACGGTCCGGAGCAAATTTCTCGGTGTTTCCCGAAGGCGTTCTGGCTCGAAGGCATTGACGTTGGTGGAAAAGTAAATCTCTTTTGTCCAAATCAACTGGAGTTGCTCTATGTTCGTCCAACTCAGGTATTGCGTTTTCTCACGCTCGACACGCACGCGGGATCGTTGTTGTCATTTCTTTTCGCAATGGGGATGGGAAAAAAGTGAAAGATGGGTTGATACTGGATGAAATTAGAACTTGGGTCTTTGGTGTTGTGACCACGAAACGTCACCCAAGGGAAGGAAATTGATCACCGCATGCTGCACACCAGGTGCTTGATGAAATTCCCTAGAAGGGTCTTGCTGTTCTTTGTGGCGGAGAGCTTCCTTACTCGTTTGGTTTGGTCCCCTGTCTTCTTAGCAGGAGTTTAACGATGGGTCTTGTGGTTTCTGCACTGAGATGATTCTTTTCATCTTCCTAGTTGGTTGAAATGATAACCCAAGTGAAGCTATTTATCCCACATGCTCTTTTCACTTTTTCGGGTGTTCCCCTTTTGAACAACTTTTGCTTTCCTATGCTCTGATATCGTGCTCTGGAAATTGAAGTGCTTTTTTCCTCTTCTATCATTGTATATGCAGGTTTGGCATCCATTATGATGGAGAGGAAGAGCATGAAGGTCTTCTATTCCCAAATTAAAAATCGAGGTTTCTATGTTGAACTGGATTCTGGTTGAATCGAAGAAAAAGTTGGTTGATGCTGTGAAATGTTGAGGCAATTTCTCAATATCCAATGTATGCCTAAGCATGATGATCGAAATGATGGGACTTGGCCTAATAAGTCTCTGCTCCAAACCAAGTCATGTAATTCAGTTCTGTGAGTGATCAGAGCAGTTGATGGGATCTCACCACGATATACATTCTTTTTGTGCTCTCCTCCATCTGCTGCTTTCCAAGAATATGTTTGCCCCTGCCAACAGAGTTTTTGACAAAATGATTGGTTATTGCATTGTGAATTCTTCTGATTTATCCGTTCCAATTTGTGAAGGTCTGAGGAGGTATGGTGCAATTGGAAAAATAGGAGTGGCATGTAGCTTCTTGCTTGATAGTTACCGCAAATATAGAATGATCGATCAATGCATGAGTACGTTTCATTATATGTGCAAATCGCGCATTATGGTATCACATTCATCGTTATCAGCGATGCTGGATTTTTTGGTTGATTTGAATCGTGCTGATGAAGTTATCAGTATTTACAAGTCTATGTGCAAATCATTTGGAAGTCAGTGTCATAGAGCTATATATGAGCATGTCATGGATAGGTTCTTGAAGAGGGGGGACATTGAAAAAAGTTGGAATTTTCATCGTGCAGTGATTGATGATGGCGCTGTCCTTGATATCATAGCGTGTAACAAGATCATGAGAGCTCTTTGCGAGAGTAGTCAAAACAATTTAGCTCTTCAATATCTGAATATGTTACAGGTAACTGGTCCAGAGCCATCAGTAGCGTCTTTCAGCATTTTGATTAATGGTTTTTGTAAGGAGCGTAGATTGGACAAGGCATTTGAGGTGTGTGAGCTCATGGCCAAGAATGGTGTCGATCCTGATCTTGTAACTTATACTATTCTCATTGGTGGTCTTTTAAAAGCTAAAAAGTTGGATAAGGGTTGTGCTCTTCTCTTAGAGGCATTGAATAAAGGTATTGAGTTCGATGTAGTGACTTATAGTTCAATTATGGATGCATTCTTGAAAACTGGAGATTTGCAAAGGGCTGCTGTGTTGTATAGAAGATGTTTGAAGGTGGGGATCAAACCAAATATGATCACATATGGCATTCTTATCAATGGAATGTGTCTGAATGATCGGATTATGGAGGCATGTGGGATTTTTGGTCATATATTGAAGCTTGGTTATGTGCCTTCTCTCTTGACCTATAGCAGTCTTCTTGGAGGCTTGTGCAAATTTGGATACTTAAGAGATGGTTTCAGGTTGTATGACGATATAATGAAGAGTGGTGGAGAGCCTGATACCGTTGTCTGTAATGTGCTGATAAATGGTCTTTGCAAGCAAGGCTTGATGATTGATGCTCTCAGATTCTTTTATCAGAGTGTTGGCTATGGGCTTAATCCGAATGTCTTTATTTTCAACTCCTTGATAAATGGCTGGTGTAAATTAAGATGTATAAGAAATGCTTTAAAGGTGTATAGCCAGATGGCTTGTTATGGCATAAGACCTGATATTGTGACTCAAACCACACTCATAAGTGCGGTTATCGAGTTGGGAAGACTGGACTATGCTTTGCTGCTTTTTTTCCAATTATTGAAGAAGGGTTTCTCCCCAGACGTTGTAACTTATTGCACTCTTATTGATGGTGCATGCAAGCAGCATAACTCAACTCTTGGGTTTGATATTTTCAAGATGATGCAGTGGAATGGAGTGATAGCAGACATTGCAATATATAATGTCCTCATTAACGTGTTGTGGAAGGAAGCTCGTCTAGGAGATGCTCTACAGCTTTTTGATCAAGTTAAAGAAAGAGGCTTAGAGCCTGATATTGTGACATACAATACCGTGATCTGTGGGTATTGCTCTTTAAGAATGCTGGACGAGGCAGTTCAACTTTATGAGAAGCTTAATTATGGTCAACTAAGACCGAATACCATAACATTTACAATTCTAATTGATGCTCATTGCAAAGAAGGTAAAATGGATGGAGCAATATCTTTGTTCAGGAAAATGTTGGAGAAAGGTCCAGAACCTAATCTCATCTCTTACAGTTGTCTAATTGATGGGTATTTTAAATCTCAGAACCTTGAGAATGCCTTTGAGCTTTATGAGGAGATGCTAAATAGGAAAATTTCTCCAAATATAGTTTGTTATAGCATTCTTATTGATGGTCTTTGTAAAAGGGGACTCATGACGGAAGCATCGCTTGCATTTCATTGTGCTAAAGACATGCGTTTAGTGCCTGATGTAATAGCATATGCGATTTTGATTCTTGGCTATTGCAAAGTTGGAAATGTAGCGGAAGGCCAAATGTGGTTTGAGCGCATGTTAAGAGACGGGATAGTGCCAGATGATGTCATGAAAACAACAATTATGGAGCCTTATCTTAAGCATGATTAGTTCTGAGTAAGGCATCATCCTTTTCCATTTGACAAGTATTACAGTAGAATCTCTTATTATACTTATCTGTGAAGTTGACGGGGTGGATTCTAAATGTGATGTAGAATCACCTTACTCACAGTGGACTCATTTTATTGAAAGTCTTATCTGACCCACAGCTGCATTTTTCATTAGAAGATCATTTTGTTTTGCTTTGCACAGGATGCAAGTTAATTGTCTGGATGATTTCTTGTTTTACTTTAATTGTTTTGAGCTCCCACTTTAAATTGTACAGTTGTACCTGAAAGATAAAATGTTGAACAGAATTGGTTTTCCCCTTTTGAAGATGACAGAATTAAAGTAGAGCATATCCTTTGAAATTGATTTTGGTCTCTCTGTGTTAGAATATTTAAATAATAAATAATGCCTTTATCTAATAGCTTAAGCTTTTAGAACAATTGGTAGTGGTTCCACAAAATCTCACATAGTATTAGAGTTGGAGGTCTTGAGTTTGAATCTTTCTAGGTCCCATGTGCTTCCCGAATTAAATTTCCACGCTTAGTGCTAGGCAAAGGACCGGACTTAGTGGGAGGGGGTGTGTTAGAATATTTAAATAATAAATCACGCATTCATCTGATAGTTTAAGTTTTTAGAACAGTTGACAGTAGTCTCACAAAATCTCACACTATGTTATTTTGACTGGGTTGATCTCACTTACGATGTTTGTGCTTGTCATTGTTTGTAGATTTTTCGCTACAAATGCAGCTACAGATCTAGAACATGCATTTTCTGGCTGGTAAGCGTTTTGGTGAAATTGTTGGAAACTTGTATTGCATGGTTCCAGAGATACTAGCAGGGTGATGGACCAGATATTGATGCATCTAGTGCAGGCACTGTGTTTTGGGCTGGCAGGTACTTTCCTTTGGATTGATTATCTCACTTTGCCAAGATGCCAATTCTGGCTTTCTGTTTTCTTTCCTTGTCGTTTTGGGTTGCATCTGCTAAGATGGGTGGTATGATATTTATTTAACAGAACCGGATAAGGAATTGCAAGGCCAGTGATGGGGCAGCACGAATATTAAGTGGGATCCTTGGCCAGAGCATTGTGGAGAGGATGGGCATTATCCTTATGCCTTCTAACCATCCAAAAATCATTGGTTTAGAATTGCTCTCTAAAACCTTGTATTGCTTGAGATGATGTTTCTCTCAACTATCATGCCTCCACGTTGAAACCCTAATTAGGGAATCTGACCATATGACAAGAAAATGGAGGCAGATGGTTAGGCAATAACTAACTCAAGTGCGTTCCTCTACTGGTAGATGGTGTCTAGAAGCACTTTGACTGTATCGCTAATGGGGGAGCAAGACCAAAAATTAAGTAGGTGAGCTAAATCTGTGATCTTGTGTATATCACATCTTCATTCAGGACCGTGATATTTCTATTCAGAAGAGATGTTCAGTAACAAACTCGGCTTGGTGCATCGATGTTAACTATTCCTAATAATATTGTACTTGCTGCTTCTGTGAATTCATAACAGGGTGATGTTGCATTAGGAATAAGAAAAGGTTTGGAACAATGAAATTTTATCAAATCAACTGATCATTTACTGTGCTGAGTCTAGACAAAATGTGAAATGTGGGCAAAGCTTCCCTCTCTGGGAGAAAACATCTGATTATGTTCCAGGAACCACATCTATACTGTCAAATAGTAAGCAAGCAAGTTGTTTGGATGCTTTCTGCTTCAGAAGGCGTGCATCATAGTGCTTATCATAACTCACTGTTTCATGTAACATTTAGTACTGTGCTGCACTTTTACAGCAATGAAATGTTTTCTGTTATATTTCATTTACTCCTTCATCCTGAGTTGGATCGAGGATCTTATAACAGAATTGGTAAAGATGAGATTTGAGATGCTATTCAATTCGATCTTGTAGCATGTGCATTTCCTCACCCGTAAAACACGTTTTTAGTTTGAGATTGCTATATATGTGCACATTATTAAGTTCAATTTTCATTTCAACATCTTTTGTTAAATTATCATTAATTTAATTTATATTTACTTCAAATTAAATGTGTATAAATGTGAAAAATATATTAATATTGATTTTACATTTATTATGTTTATAAATCGATCATGGCCTTGATATCTAAGACTACTGTGTTGATCTTAGGTGGGAAAGTGAGTAGTGATAATTGCAATATTCGTCGTCAGCTGTCAGCTATTCCCTCGGGAAGTATGTCTAGGATCATTATTGAAAGGGGTTGGAGGCCTACAATTCTAGGGGGGTGTCACGATATGGAAATTGTTGTGCCTGCTATTCAATTGGGAAGAAAATAATAGGCTCAAATGGGAATGAGAGCGAATGGATGTTGACATAATCTTTGCTGACATCCGAGAGAGACAGAGAGACGCCTCCAAAGCTAGGGGAATGGGCATTGTGCTTGCTATTGCTATTGCCTTGGGAAGTACTTCGCAGTTTAGGATCATTATTGTACGGGCATTAGGGGCTTGCTCCACCCTGAATAGGATATCCCTGGATGGCTACCCCCACAAGCCATTTAAGGCAAGTGAGGGGAAGAAATACGGGATAAAATCTCCATTGGGCTTTCCCGGCCGAACCCTTCTAAGGGGATGGGAACCCACTCCGGAGTCCCGTGACGCACTTATCCTAGTAGACTAGGTTGGGTACAGGACAATGAAAGAGACCTCTCTCTGGCAAAGAGGGGGGGATTCAAGAAGAAAGCCTACCATTCATTTTTTGGCCAGTAGCTTTACTCTTTTGTCCTTTTGGCAGACTTGACAATTGAGACTGAGGGTTGAAGCCTCTTCGCGGAAATAAATTAGGTGGCTCTGTCATGGGCTGCTTCATTGAAAGAAAATGGTCCTGGTCGGTGATCGAACAGCCTATTTATTTTTTTCGCCTACTTTGTAAAATTGTTCGTTAAACGGTCTTCAGTTCTATTGTATACGGATAATTTTCTATCAAGGGACATGGCAAAATCCGTTCTTTTATTTCCCTCTTTAATTCTATCATATTGTATGGGCATTCATGTTCTTCCACAGCACATTTTGGCCAAAAATAGAAAGTGGAACCCATCGCCCGTCGTTCGATCCTCCCCTTTAGGTGAGGTGAGGCAAGGCTAGGGTGTTGACGACGGTCCCGAGTCTTTCCATGTTAACCAGCAAGGGTCGTGGCTGTCGCCACCCATGATCGGGAGTTCGGTTCCGACTATCGTCAATCACTCCTAGCAAGGGCCATTGCGCTTGTTGGTTGCGCCCCATTGTCCCCCCTCCTACATCTATGCAGTTTCCCTCTTTGTTTAATGTATCAAATATTTGTTTAAATGATGGAGTAACTAGAGGTCATTGGTGTTAATTTTTTTTTTGATCAAAAGAAAATTGTATTCATTACTCAAAGGGTGTTAATTAGCCACATTAGTAGTTGTGATTAAATTAACTGCAATTTCAAATTGGGTAACTAGTTTGGCTAAAATTAACACAAAAGTTGAATTCGAGTATTCTACAATTGATAAATTTGATGAACTAGGTAGAAATTAGTTTTAACATGTCTCAAACTATTGAGAAATAAGTAGATATTTAAGGTGCGTTTGGTAACATTTTTGTCTCAGGGAATAATATATTTTCAAAAATAGTTTTTTATTTTTATTTTTATTCATTGGAACAATTTCTAAATAAAAGAACGTGTTTGGTAATTATACAAAATTTCTATTTTTGAAATAGAAAAGAATATGAATGCATTTGATACTATCAACAAATTTCTTTGTAACGTAGAATCTCTTTTAATCTTTTAATAATTTTTAAAATCTTTTCTTTTTTTCCTCTCTTCTTTTTCTTGCTCCTCCTCTAGTGGGCAGTGGCCGCGATGGGCGGGGGGACAGCGGACGGCAGGGAAGAAGAAGAAAAGAAAAAAAAGAGAAAAAAGAAAATGACTTATTTTAGAAATTATTCCTGAAAATAAGAAGTTATTTTTTTCTACTTCTTATTTTTCTTCCAAATCTATTCCCCGGCTACAATTCTATTCTAGAGAATAGAAAAATTAGTTGACTTTACTAAACTTTTTTTTTTTTTGAGGAATAAAAGAACAAAAAAACTAAGAAATAGAAATGTTACCATGCATGCTCTTAAATGCTCCAAAGAATTCTTTACTTTGCTCTACTTCTATTTGATTATTACAATAAATCATACATCATTGGTCAATACAACTTCATTTTGATTCACATTTTATGGGCACTAAACAATCTCATGTCAATAATGTAACAATCAAGCGAACACATGACCACGCCTCTGTTATGAATGCAACATACACCTCAGATGCGGTCTAAGAATTCATTGTCTACTAAGTAGAGACTCGCATAACAAAGGGCATTGCCCTAGATGCAGTTGATACAATTTCCCTATTTGTAGTTTGTGAGGTGCTGTCGTCCAATATTGCTTTATATTTGTAGGATACGCCTATCTTGTATCCCATAGGATCTCCCGATCACTTCTGATAAACATAACATTACTCACAAGCTTTCATGTCATTTGAATCTTTTTTTATTTTGCTGTGACAACTTCCTTCCCATTTTTGGGGTTCAAACTCTGATGGCGTCTCTGGACTTCATTCCCCTTGGCACTTGCCACCAACCGAGGTGTTTGTGGTGAATCCACTTCATTTCTATTGCAATTCAATATCCCCTCAATGCAACCCCTTCCTTTCGATACCTTATTAACACCATCTCTATGGGACAAATAATCAATAGCATGTTGCTATGAACTCAGGCGTTAAACGCACAATATAAAGTGATATTGGACGAGGGCAAATCAATGTACTGCTAAGTCACAAATGTTCGTAGCATTGAGCTAAGTCGCACTTGGACAAAGCTAAACATTCCCCATCCTCCCCCTACTTCCTGACATAGCTAAATATTCAATCTCAACGCTCTATAATGCATTGCTTCTTGTGAAATTTCTTGAAACTTGAAAGAAGTTCTGCGCAAGGGCCTGAGTGGGGTTATCGGCCGTGGTGCCACAAGGGAATCTATCGCCTTCGCTGTTCATCTAGCTGCCGCAAGCGACAGACCTAGAGGTTCGTAAATGCTTTGTGTTCTCTCTCTTTTCTTCCTTTCTTCTCTTCCCGTGGCTAAGAGTAGACATATTCGTTTTATTAATAGAATGCCTATCATTGCTTTACTCTTGCAATGTAGGTTTTCTTCAATTGGCAGGTGGCATCAATGCTCACACAGTTGCCGGACTAAAAAAACATGGGCTAATCCAAACTAAATCTGCTTCTGGTGTTGCTTCTTCTGTCGTTCCTGTTCTCTCCGTGGTTTTCCTTTTTTTTTTCGTTCCTTTCTTTCTTTCTGTTTATATTTATCTCATCTCTCCTGGTACTAAGCTAATACCATTATGCATTAGAAGAGAACTTCAAAGATGGGCAATCAACAGTCAGATCACTCAGGCCCTTGGATGCATTTCGGTAGAGGTGTCAAAATGGGTCTTAGACCCATATATGACCAATTTTAATCATAAATAAGTCATATATATGTCACTTACTTTTTGAAGAAATTAGTCAAATGGGTTTAAAAGTTGAAAACTTTAGATAAGGGTCTTAAATGGATTAGACTTAGAATTTGTTTCCAACCCAAGCATGACAATCTCTCTCTTTCCTCTTTAATTTTATAAAAATCGAAATTATAATTATTTTTTATATTTCATTTTTCTTTCCTTTTTTTTTTTTTGCCTTTCTTCTTCCTCCTTCCTTGCCAGTGGCCGGCACGGCGACGGTCGGTGACTAGACAGGCGAGGCTCAAGCTCGCCCGATTTGGCTAGCCTCAAGCTTGTTGGCATTAGGCGAGCTCAGTGAGCTCGAGGCTGATTTGTGGGCGGTTGTCAGCCGTCATCGTGATTGGTAGCTAGCTGAAGAAGGAGAAAAAGAAAAAAAAAAAAGAAGAAAGAGAAAAAGAGAAAATTTATATATTTTTAAAATAAAAATCATTAAGAATTCGATTTTTTATAAAATAATTTTTAAAAAATATTATAAAAATTGTCCATTAAATTTGCATTACATAAAATTATTTTAGCAATACCATTTTTTTTTTTTTAAGTATCATAAGAAATAAGCTTTCTTAAATTTAGTTAAATAGTCGGGTATGGATTAGGTTGGGTGTGGGTAAAAAATTTTGCACTATAATAAATGAGTTAAATGGATTGATTTGGGCTGGATCATTCATGACTCGACTCAAACCCGACCCACCCGTTTGACAGATTTAGTGTTTTGTGCCCTTTTGATTTAAAAAAAATCTATGATCAATAGTTTTTGGTCAAATTTGGCCGGAATGATTAAATTGGTAAATTTTCACAAGATAAATGATTCAATTAGTATAACTAAAAGGTTTGCAGCTGAATTTGTATAAATATAATATATTTATGACTTTTTTGTTAATTTTTCATTATAAAACCTCTTAATCTTCCTTGAGGGCAATGAGTCCTTAAATGAATTATAAGGTTGTGATCTCCCACCAGCTCAAATCAATTTGCTCTTGTTGATTTTTCTTCTTTCTTGTCATCTTATTTTAGGGATGTGACCTCCCACTGCATATGCTTAATTACTACTTGCTTGACCGTGCAAGTCTTGGCACCCTGACGAGACATCTTGTCTTACGGGACAAATTGCCAAGAAAATCGACAACATTTACTTAGCATTTATTCGGACCTGAGTACGTCCTTAAAAAGTGAGAACTAGCCCAGGTGGGTGGGAGTGCTTAAATGAATTATAAGGTTGTGTCTCTCACCAGCTCAAACCAATTTGCTCTTGTTGATTTTTCTTCTTTCTCATCATCTTATTTTAGGGATGTGACCTCCCACTGTATACGCTTAATTACTACTTGCTTGACCTTGCAAGTCTTGGCAGGATGATGAAAGCGCCCCGACAAGGCATCTTGTCTTATGGGACAAATTGCCAAGAAAATCGACCGCATTTACTTAGCATTTATTCGGACATGAGCACGTCCTGAAAAAGTGAGAACTACTCTGGTGGGTGGGAGTGCTTAAATGAATTATAAGGTTGCGTCTCTCACCAGCTCAAACCAATCTTTGCTCTCGTTGATTTTTCATTCTTTCTCATCATCTTATTTTATGGATGTGAGCTCCCACTACATACGCTTAATTACTACTTGCTTGACCGTGCAAGTCTTGGCAAGATGATGAAAGCACCCTGACGAGACATCTTATCTTACGGGACAAATTGCCAAGAAAATCGACCGCATTTACTTAGCATTTGTCTGAAACTTTATAGGTGGGTCTAAGAAGATTCTCAAAGATCAATTTCGGACTGCAAAAGTCAGATCTAAACGTTGCTGGTTTCGTTCTAATTCTTCCTCTATATTTGGGTTGGTTTGTGCTGTTTCGATTTTCAAATCCTAATTCGAACTGAGCTGAATCGAGAGTTTCTTGCTTTATCTAATTATTCTTTTTTCTTTTTCGAGTTTTAACTCAATGAAGGATAAAATGCCGATAATTTCTTGGAAATTCTCTCTTTCAAGTGAGTCTCTAAGTCCTCGGTATCCAATTACAATCTAATGGAAAATTGGGTCGCCACTGCATTGCTAGCAAATTTCTGTCACAACTTATTGAAAACTGTATGATTAATTACTAATGATGTGATCACCACATAATTAACGACTATGGATAATATATATACCATTTAGCTTCTTAAAAGCTCGATCATTATTTATAAAGGTTGTCATCAAGCTATGAAGCTCATCATCTTGCTGCAAAACGTCATCTAAATGCATATTCTCTTTACCAGACTTTTTACCAGACTTCTACCAGACTTTTATTGAACGCAAAATTTTAAAATGTCCTCAAATATATAAAATATAAGATTGAGAACTTAAAAATTATTTTAATTTTATTAGAAAAGTTGATAAGCAACCTTCTGTTTTATTATAAGATATTGAAACCCGAGGGCCGAATTAAAAAGTTGGTAGATACTTATGATGGCGAGAGTCGAAGCCTGAGTTAATAAGTTAATGGCTTGAGACGCATATGAGAGTGCTAGTATGAACAAAATAAAGGAGTTAAGGAAGAGAATAAGAACACGAGATTTATAGTGGTTCGGCTTAATCCAAGCCTACGTCCACTCTCCCACGCTAACAGCCTTCTTAGCTGGATTCCACTATGCAATCAACAAGAGATTACAACTCCGAGTGCAAACACTTAGTAGATCACACTATCTCACTAAGTCACTCTCTTGGTATTTCTCTCATGATTACAAACGTTTAAGCTCTCAAGAGACAAGTATATGATCGAAAGTCGCTTAGACTTTGGAATTATAAATTCTACGCTCCGTCTCTTACTTGCTCATCGGTCCATGATCTCCTTAAATACTCCTCCACTTCCAAACTACCGTTGGACAGTATCCCGGAGAATCGTCTTCCAATATACCCATTGGACAGCTCTGTATCTAGAAGATTTGGTAGCCGTTGAGTAACAAAGGTAGAATCCCAAATTGATTCCGATCGCCCATACAAACGAAATCTTGGTTTCCATAAGTAAAGCTTCTTCGTATAGAAAGTTCTTGTCTTCAATCAAATCAATCTTGATGTGGAATCCAAACCAGATCACTAGCCGTTATATGATTGGGCTTGAGTTACGATTCATCGTAATCTGGATGTAAAGTCTGAGTCTTTAGACTTTACAATATGAGTCTCTAGACTTTACAATCTGAGTCTTGAGTCTGGCAGTCTTCAGACTTTGACACAGAAGTCTAGCAGTCTTCAGACTTTGAGTCTTGAGTCTTGAGTCTTGAGACTTTGACACAGAAGTCTGGAAATCTTCAGAATATACTTTGGTCATACATTCAGTCTTCTGGTCATCTTCTGACTTTGATAATATCCTTCACATGTTCTATAATCTGCGTGGTCTATTACTCAACCATCAAACATGTTAGTAGCCTTTGATTTATTTTGTCATCTTCAAAACATCATTAGGGATTTCCCTAACAGCATATCGTATATAAAAATATTATAGAGAGAAATTTCCAAGGTTATTAACGGATGAAATTCGTCAATAAGTGATTTTCTCGTAAGTAATTGCTGGTCGTTTCGTAAGTAACTGCCAAGTAACGACTGGCAATTACGGTCCAATATCATGTTTTGGAAATGTTCAGCGATAGAATGCGTCTGGTCTCGTCCTTTCCCTATCAACTTTTAGTTTTCGCATTGACATGAATGCACGAAAAGAAAAAATTGCCATGCACAGAAGCTGACATCTCCAATATACCTAGTATAAAAAATCAATAGGTATTGAAAATAAGTCTCGATGATGAATGAAATTGGACTGATGAGAATATGTGAACTCGACCAGAAGACGCGTGTTCTGACCAGATGAAATAATTATTCAACTTTAGGAATTCTTCTCATGGCTGAACGCGCAGCATTAAATGAAGAACATCTTTTCTTCATTTGTTCATCGATGTTCTTGACTTTTACTCCATCTACGTTGCTCTCTCCCATTCCCTTCTTCTGTCTTTGTTAATAATTGAAGAAAGAGAAAGGAAGGGTCCTTGTGCAAGAACGTCATAGTTTTCTTCCCCTCATTGGTGCATGCACATTACCTTCGCGTTTCTCACGTTGTAATAATTGATAGAGTCTCTCTTTTGTACTGTAAGAGAGAGAGAGAGAAGTCCAACAGAGAAGGAGCGTGCCAAGTTCCCTTGATGGCCGAGAGAGCGCCAAAGTCTTTGGTGGCCAAGAGGAGAGAGAACTCTGAAGACTAGATAACACCTTTGGTCGTGTGATCCCGAATGATGATTTCCGGTAATCCCTTAGTCATAAAAAAAAATCAATAGATATTGAAAATAAGTCATTCGGACTGATGAGAATATGTGAACTCGACTAGAAAACACGTGTTTTGAACATATGAAATAATTATTCAGCTTTAGAAATTCTTCTCATGGCCGAACGTGCAGCATAAATGAAGAACATCTTTTCTTCATTTGTTAATTGATGTTCTTGACTTTTACTCCATCTACATTGCTCTCTCCCATTCCCTTCTTCTGTCTTTGTTAATAATTGAAGAAAGAGAAAGGAAGGGCCCTTGTGCAAGAACGTCATAGTTTTCTTCCCCTCATTGGTGCATGCACATTACCTTCGTGTTTCTCGCGTTGCAATAAATGATAGAGACTCTCTTTTGTACTGTAAGAGAGAGAGAAGTCCAACAGAGAAGGAGCGCGCCAAGTTCCCTTGATGGCCGAGAGAGCGCCAAAGTCTTTGGTGGCCGAGAGGAGAGAGAACTCTGAAGACTGCACAGAAGAGTATGCACAGAGTTCTTCTCGTGAGGGTTTTCTTATTATAATTACACACAAGTGATTTAGTCAAATAATAAATTCTTGTGAGTAGAATTTGTGTAAATCCTAGAATGAAATTTCCCTAGGAATTGTAAGGGGCTAAATACTATTTGAGTTATTGATGTAATTGAAGTTGGGAAATACTGAGTGAGTGTTTGAGTGCTATCGTGATTGTAATCTCTGATGTATTACTTAGTTTATATAGTGGAATTTCGTGCTGCTCTTCCTATGGACATACATTTCGATATTTGGATCGAATTACGTGAATCCGGTGTCCGATTCCCTTTCCTTCCTTCGAACTATTTTACCGATTTACTCACTGGGCCCTCCATTAACATAACAATAGGGAAAGAAGAAGACTGGACTTTTTCTTATTCCCACAGAGGGAGAGACATTTTCTCAGACTCTAGAATCCTAGATTAATCTTTTGGAGATTATTTGAAAGGTAATAACAGCTCATTTTGTCACAAGTGGTCTAGTCTCTGGCTCAAAATAGCTCGCCTTCTCGATGAGTAGCAAAGAAAGATTAAAGTAAAATATGCCAAGTTTGCATTACCAACTTTCATAAAATAAGTTTTGGAACATTTCCTCATTTAAATGTGGACTCTCAAATGAGTAATGCATTTGGAAAATGGAACGAGCACAGCACAAGACTTCGTCACACGGGGAATTGTCATTGGTTCGTCTCATGCAAGTGGTTCGGACCAGCTGGTCAACTCCATGACTTGAACTTAGCCCATAACATTTGACCACAGGAAAAAAAAAAAAAACTAAAAGCGAAAAGACCCATCTTGCTTCTCCTTATATACCCGCAGCAACCCATCAAATTTAATCATCAAGAAAATTACATGTATACGAAGAGAGTTGAAGGAAGAACCATGGTCATCCATGAGCTTCTCTTGAAAGTTGTGGTGCTTGGGGCTTTATTGGGTCCATACCACAATCACAAAGTAGAAGCTGATGATTTAATGACCAAGCCTGGATGCCGAAGTTCTTGTGGACGCCTTGTGATTCCGTATCCCTTTGGATCAAGTGACAGTAGTTCCGATTGCCGCATCGATCACCCATCTTTTACTGTCTATTGTGACAACTCTACCGACCCTCCCATACCTTACCTGGAAAATAAAAGTTCTAACTTGCAAATACGCGACATTTTTGTCGAGGGCCACGAGATGCGATTAACCGTTAGTACCGGTCAAGAGTGCTTTAACTCTTCCGGGTATGATAGGTCCTCTAGCAATTATCCATGGCTCATACTATCTAAATTCCCTTTATCCAGCACCAAGAACAAGTTCATCGCCGTTGGTTGCGACACGTTAGCCGCCTTAAAAGACCGCCGTGGGGAGTTCTCTTTCGGATGTATGTCTTTGTGTAGCAGTGTTTCGGAGGTCAAAAATGGGTCGTGTACCGGTATCGGTTGCTGCGAGACGAGCATCCCAAGGAACACCTTCAACTACAACATCTCGTTTTGGAGCTTTTCCAATCATTCCAACATCCTGGATTTCAATCCTTGCAGCTATGCCTTCGTCGCAGAAATCGGATCCTACAACTTCTCGGTTGGTGACCTCAAGCAGCTTAAATTTAAAGATACCCCCATAGTTGTCGACTGGGCAATAGGGAGTCAAAAATGTGAGGAGGCCAAGAAGAACAGCACAAGCTACATGTGCACCAAGAACACCAATTGCACTGACGCTGAAAACGGATCTGGGTACCAGTGCACTTGCTTAGAAGGTTACCGAGGCAATCCTTACCTCGAGGATGGTTGTCATGGTACGTTGATAACATCGACATTCTCTAACTTGTCCTTTCTATTAATAAGATATGCGAAGATAGATACATTTGATGTGTGTGTTTAATTTATGTAGATATTGATGAATGTGCGGATCCAACGTTAAATCAGTGTGAGGGAAAGTGCCAAAATATTGAGGGTAGTTATACATGTTCATGCCCAAAGGGTTATCATGGTGATGGCAAGAAGCGTGGTGGAGGTGGACAAGGATGCATTGCTAATCCATCACATCTGATGAAGATTTTAGTTGGTAAGTTCTTTCATTTTACTTGGACTTCCCTACTTAAAAAAATATACTATTATCCTAGCTGATTTCGAGAATTTATAGTTTAATCTGTCAGTGGTTTAGGAGGAAATTAACTATTTACATCAAGATTGATGTCTTTTGAGATTTAAAAGTAGATTAATTTCACTCTTGTCAATGTCCGAACTCTTCGAGCTTTTTTTGACTTGATGACCTTGGGCCCCGGGTAACTTTGAATACATCTTCCATCTGTTGAGATCAACTTGCGAATGCTGATATTGGTAGCGTATGACTTGTGGTTGCGTGATCTTCATTGCCCGCTTATAGCGCTAAGTCGCAAGGTTGTTGGATTAAATTAGTCATAACATTGACCTGAAAAACCACACGTGACAAAATTGCCGTTTCTATATATATGTATGTATGTGTAGAAGACTTGGTAAATGTCAACGATTTGTTCAGCAGGCCTTCTTTATCACATCGTATTTTTTTTTAATTATGAGCAGTGCTAATATAACGGGTACTGTAATTGCTTCAAAGTGATGGTGTATTCAGAGCTGCCACCACAATTTCAAGAAAAATTGGCCACCGAAAGTTTACAGTCCGTTCAACTGCTTTTTACAAAGAAAATAAGACAATTCCTTGAGAAGGAAGTGAAAAATTAAAAGCTATTCTTTGTCCTTTCTGACTGCATCTCTTGAATCTCAATCTTCATCTCATCTTTCCTCTATGAACAATCTAGCATTGTTATTAGTTTTTTGTTTGTACTCAGTTTTGCATTTTGTTCAAAACCTCATAAAATAAAAAGTTTCATGTTCCATAACATTTATTCTTGGAGAACAATGTTTTGCTAATGTAGTCACAAACCTTTTGACTTAGTGTCAATTCAGTCATTCCAGCTAATTTTGATTGAATTTGGTGATGTGGACACCGGTTGGTGTACGTGGCACTACCGGCATTTACGTAGATAATTTTTAATAATATTTTAAAATTATTTTTCTTATTTTTTCTGATTTTTTTTTTAAATTTTTTTCTTCTTCATTTTGCTCGTGATTGGCACCGGTCATGGTTAGGCGGGCTGGCCTCGCCTGGGCGAGGGCCCAGATTTAGTACCTGCAGCTTGACCTTGGTGATGCTCTTGCCGACGTTGATCATGGCTACCATGATCCGCACGGTTGCACGCTGATCCGTGCACCTTTAGGGCCGGCGAGGTTTCAACCACATAGCTACCATGCACGTCTCGTGCAATCCAGTGGACGATATGACGGCGAATTTTGGCAAAAGCGTGACCTTGGCTTGGGTTGCCTTCGAGTTTGCAAATAAACCTTGAAATTCTTCGACTTCTTCCGCTTCTTTTGATGCTGGTATGGTAATAAATCTTAGAGACGGCAATGGCTTGTCATCATTGTATCGGCTTCTTAAACTGGGCTGAGTTCGGCGTCCGATGACTGAATCATCACTCGGCCGTGTAGATGGCCGTGCCTCGACCCACCTTCAAGCTATTCAGGCAAATGCTGCAACCACTTTGCAACATATACAAAGCGCTCTTGTGCTCCCCTCGGCCTTGCTCAGATTTGATAAGGGGAGCCCTCGCCAGGGCTCACCCTAGCTTAGCCAGGCTTTGCTTGCGGCTGGTGATGGCTTGTGTAGGGGAGGCTAGCCCGCCCGACCATGGTTGGTAGCTGTTCACTAGAAAAAGGAAGAAGAAAGGAACCAAAAAAAAAAAAATCAGAAAAATATTAAAAAATTAAAAAAATATTAAAATATTACTAAAAAGCATTCATGTAAAATGAATTTTGGAGGAACAATGTTGTTTTACAAAACTATCATTCCACGTCAAATTTTTTTATTTATTTATAGGCACATCAAGTAAAACTTTTAATTATAAAAGTCACATAATTTTTCTAACCAAAATTTTTTATTGGAGACACTTAAGTGATTTTTTTTTTCTTAAGTGAGTTGATGAAAACTTTTTGCACTAAGGTGGGCGGCGTACATAATTTTGGACACTTTTAGGATCTTTCTCCCGTGCTTTTGAATTGACTAAGTCTTTCCTCAAGTTGGCTAAACAAAACTTAAGCTGGATAGAGAATGATGTCCTCTCACTTAAGCATTGTTGAGTAATTCTATTGTCGGGAATGGCAAAACAAATTTAGAACTAAATCATGAAATATGTGTCATCACTGAGGAATTAAACAATGCAAGGTTCATGGTAAGCCACATCATGAAAATATGAAGGGATCTTACCAATATTCTTTCCTCATTAACCATAAAAACTTTGTATACGAATTGATCAAATTCTGACTTAAATTTTCAAACTTGCCAATATAAAGCACTAACTTCAACAGTTATCTCAAATCTAACACGCCATTAGCTTGAAATATTTACAAAATTTTAGCATGCCAATATTGTCTATTACCTATGACACTTCTTTCACTCTTTACTCTTTAGGTCATTTCTACCTTCTTACGATCATTAATTACGTTATTGAGTTTTTAAGACTTGATATTGTTGTGCGGCGTGAAAAAGTAATAGTTAAATCCACAAGAAATGATTGTGTGATAACTTTTAATTTATTGTTAGAATAACAATCTACTCTCAACCACAAAAATTAAATAACAAATAATTATAAATTGTTATGGGGCTCACTTTTTTTAAGAATTTGTAACTCACAATAAACTATTATTCTCACAATAACTCAATGACTATTATGCTATCAAAACTGTAAATCCGCATACTTGCAAGGACATTGATGAATTAAAAAGAACTTGCTCCACATGAGGCATGAAGTGGATATTGAACATCTTTTTAGTTTCTAGACAAACAATATCTATCACTTTATTATTTAGATAGCTAGCTGATTACTAGTGACACGACAACAATTTTCCAAGGTAATGACACAAGTAAAAGAGGAAGATATAAGCAGCCTTCGCACCAAATATTAATCAATTTTAAAAATTTCCTCAAAGGTACTAGTCCTTGCCATTTTCTTGTCATCAGAAGTAATCTAGCTGGATATGGAGATGTGACTTGTACTTGAGTTATTTAAACTCATCCATAGTTTCATGAAAAAGGCTGTAAATGACGTGAATTTGGTTGCGTAAGACATAGAAAACTGTAAGCAAGTTATACAATAGGACCATGGGAAAAGAAAAAGTATTCTTGTAGTTAGTTTGATTTTATAATTTTGTAACTTCTTCCACGTCGAATTAAAGTTGTTGAACTGGTGATCTTTTTTTGTAGACAGGGACAATTATGCTTTTGTTCATTTTTTGTAGATTAGCTTAACCAAATCCATTTTCCTAATTCAGGCTCAAATAATACTAAGTTTTCTGAGGGAATCTCATGATATAATTCTAAATGCGTGGCCACTTTTACATTGTGCAATGAGTCCATGTGCAGTTGATCATGTGGTTAATTATTTTGAAAACGGGTATTGTATACAGGTATTGCTGTGGGCATAATAGTGCTACTTTTCAGCATGGGCTTTCTCTATTTCGGATACAAGAAAAGGAAGCTCATCAAGCTCAAAGAACAATACTTCAAGCAAAATGGCGGCTTAGTCTTGCAGCAACAATTACAAGAATGTGATAGAACCACCAAAGCTGCTAAACTGTTTAGCGTTGAAGAGCTAGAGAAGGCCACCGACAATTATGATGAGAGAAGAATAATTGGCCGAGGAGGGCATGGTACTGTTTACAAAGGGTTGTTGCCAAATAATATGGTAGTTGCGATTAAGAAGTCCAAGTTCGTGGACCAGAGCCAAATTGAAGAGTTCATCAACGAAGTCATTGTGCTTTCTCAAATTAATAATCGTAATGTGGTCAAGCTTTTGGGATGTTGTTTGGAAACCAAGGTGCCTTTATTGGTGTATGAGTTCATCGACAATGGAACTCTCTTCGACCACCTCCACAACCCAAACAAATCATCGAAGTTGTCTTGGGAGACTCGATTGAGAATTGCTTTAGAAACTGCTGGAGTCCTATCATACTTGCACTACACGGCTTCCACTCCCATAATCCATCGAGATGTCAAGTCAGCAAATATCCTTTTGGATGCTAACTATACGGCCAAAGTATCTGACTTTGGAGCGTCAAGATTAGTCCCACTTGATCAAAAACAATTGTCCACTATGGTTCAAGGAACAATGGGATATTTAGACCCTGAATACTTCCACACAAGCCAATTGACAGAAAAGAGTGATGTTTATAGCTTTGGAGTTGTGCTAGTTGAGCTATTGACAGGGAAGAAGGCGCTTTCTTTTGACCGACCGGAAGAAGAGCGGAGCTTGGCAGCGTACTTTCTTTCATCATTAAAAAATGACAAATTGTTTCAAATTGTTGAGGAAGTTATTGCAAACGAAGTAAACAATGAGCAGGTGAGGGAAGTTGCCAATCTTGCCACGAGATGCTTGAAAATAAAAGGAGAGGAGAGGCCGACCATGAAGGAAGTAACAGTGGAATTGGAGGGACTTAGAGCAATGGTTAATCATCCATGGGTCAGTGGTATTGATGTGAATCTAGAAGAAACATTTCATTTGCCGGAAGAAAAGACTGAAGTGTACATGGATAGTATTGGGACCACGAGCACTGGGTACACAGATAGCATGAAAAAGCATGTCACGCCGCTAGTTACTAGTGGGAGATGACAATAATTATGTTTTTGATACATGTTTGGGTATGTTGTAATGAATGTTATGGTTGCACTAGATCTCCATTGACTGCACTAGTCTTTCAGTTCTTTGGTGTCGAAACTAGTTCATCAAACGGTTTCTATGCGTGGAAGAGAACTCTTGAAAAGTCTAGCCTTATAATAAAGTCAGTGTAGTGATTCAGTAAGTGTTTTTGTGAATGCAGGATAATTTATCTTTAGAAAGCTCGGTGTAAACATGGTTTCCTCCGTCTACTGCTTCTTGGTGGTGCTTTTAAGATTTGGGAGCTATATTGTCTCTTGAGTGTACCTAAGTTAAAATGACATGGAAGTGCAGATTTCTGTTTGATCGCCATTGTGGTATGTCAAACTTGAATGGATCTTTTTTCCCAAGTAATTCCACTGTCTAGCCTGACCGTCATACAATGAAACTTTTCTTTTCTGAAGTTCCTCTCCCGCCATGTTCAATGGTGGACTAACAATAGGACCTCCGTCTTGAAGCAACAACCAATTAGGTTAACCACATTACGCTGATTAATTTGGGAGAGGATGATCAGCTCGTTGATGAATTCTTCGACCTGACTTCGGTCCAAAATCTTGGCCTTCTTGATGGGGACAACCGTGTTGTTTGGTAAGATCCCTTGACATACTGTTCCTTGGCCTCCCTGGCCTATGTTAGTGGTCCGTGGCCTTCTTGAGCTCTTCATCGGTGAAGATTCTCGCCGATTCAACGGAGCCTTCGTGCTCAGAAACAAGTCTCTGCAACATATTTCTAGGAAGAACTTCTCTCTTTGTCTGCTGATTTTTCTTTGTCTAAGCTCCCAATATAACCAAGAAACAGCCAAAAGAATCAGCAGGAAGCTTATGCTCACGCCTAGGAAAAGACTTTACGTTCGGTGCACAAACAAATCAGTTGCGTATCACCCCACATAAGGTTCACACACGTGACACACCCCACATATGAAAAAAGAAATGAAATATATTTGGTATAGAAATATGCTTAACTTCCTTTTTCATTACTCATACAATCTTGTGTTAATTAACTTCTGTCCTTTTTTTTTAAAATAAAATTTTCTCCATCAACTTGAAGCCTTTTCATTTAGACAAACCTTGATAACAGGGCGCGTCTTTTGGAAGAAAATTTTATTAAAAAGGAAAATATTTTCCGAAAAATTATATTTCAGGAAAATGGCTAGTTTTATTTTGTTTGGTGATATATAATTGAAAAAAAAATCTTCTGGTGTTTGGATTTCATTTGGAAAATGATTTTAATCGTATGCAAAAAAAAAAAAAATCATTTAAAATATGATCTTTATTTTTTCTTTTCTTTCTCCTTTGCTAGTTGCCGGGCCTTGATGACAATCACAATAGGCCATTGGCACCTTCGTCGAGGCTCGACAAGGGTTAACCTAGCCTGCCGTGGGTGAGGTGTTGGCAGTGGAATCCACTTCATTTCTATTGCAATTTGATATCCCCTCAATGTAACCGAACGCTTTTGATACCTAATTGATGCCATCTTTATTGGACAAATAATTAGTAGCGTATCGGTATGAACTCATGCATTAAACACATAATATAAAGTGATATTGGACGATGACAAATCAATGAACTGCTAAGTCACAAATGTTGGTAACATTGAGCTAAGTCAAAAATCTCAGACAAAGCTAAAAATTCCACATCCATCCCCCATTTTTCCTCCGCTCTTCCTACTTCTTGGACACAGCTAAGTCTTCACAATAAACGCTATATAATGCATAAGGAATTGCAAGGCCAGTGATGGGGCAACGCGAATATTGAGTGGGATCCTCGGCCAAACCATTGTGGAGAGGATAGGCATTATCCTTAAGCCTTCTAACCATCCAAAGATCCTCGATTTGGAATCGCTCTCTAAAACCTTTTGTTGTTTGAGATGATGTTTCTCTCAACTATCATACCTCCATGTTGAAACCCAAATTAATGCAGACGATGACTATATGACAAGAAAATAGAGGCAGATGGTTAGGCAATGACTGACTCAAGTGCCTTCCTCTATTGGTAGAAGGTGTCTAGAAGCAGTTTTGACTGTATCGTTAATGGGGGATTAGCACCAAAAATTAAATTTGTGAGCTATATCTGTGATCTTGTATATGTCATATCTTCATTCAGGACCGTGATATTTCTATTTAGAATAGATGTTCAGTAACAAACTCGGCTTGGTGCATCAATGTAAACTATTCCTAATAATCTTGTACTTGCTGCTTCTGTGAATTCATAAGAGGGTGATGTTGCATTAGGAATAAGAAAAGGTTTGAAACAATAAAATTTTAGAAAATCAACTGGTCATTTACTGTGCCGAGTCTAGACAAATTGTGAAATGTGGGCAAAGCTTCCCACTCTGGGAGAAAACGTCTGATTATGTGCCAGGAACCACATCTATACTGTCAAATAGTAAGCAAGCAAGCTGTGTGGACGCTTTCTGCTTCAGAAGGCATGCATCATAGTCCTAATCATATCTCATTGTTTCATGTATTGTTTAGTACTATGCTGCACTTTTACAGTGATGGAATGTTGTCTGAGTTAAATTTCGTTTATCCCTTCATTCTGAGTTGGATTGAGGATCTTATAAAGGAATTGGTAAAGATGAGATTTGAGATGCTATTCAATTTGACCTTGTAGCATGCGCATTTCCTTGCTTGTAAAGCACATGTTTCTAGTTCGAAATTGCAATTTATGTGCACATAATTCCATTCAAGAAGAAAGCCTACCATTCATTTTTCGCCAGTAGCTTTACTCTTTTTCCCTTTTGGCAGACTTGACAATTGAGACTGAGGGTTGAAGCCTCTTCATCGAAGTAAATTAGGTGGCTCTGTCGTAGGCTGCTTCCAGAAAGAAACTGGTCCCGGTTGGTGATCGAACAGCCTTTTTTTTTTTTCGCCTACTTTGTAAAATTGTTCGTTAAACGGTCTTCAGTCCCATTGCATACGGATAATTTTCTATCAGGGGACATGGTAAAATGTGTTCTCTCGTTTCCCTCTTTAATTCTATCGTTTTGTGTGGAAATTCATGTTCTTGCACAGCACTTTTCAGCCAAAAGGAGAATGTGGAACCCATCGCTCGTTATCCGACCCTCCCCTTTAGGCGAGGTGAGAGTTGGCAGCCGTTGCCGTTGCCTAGGGTGGTGATGATGGTCCCGAGTCTTTCCGTGTTAACCGGCGAGGGTCGTGGCTGTTGCTGCCCAAGATCCAGAGTTCGGTTCCGACTATTGGCAATCACTACTAGCAAGGGCCATTGCGATTGTTGGTTGCCTTCCATTGTCTCCCTCCTATATCTATGTAGTTTCCCACTTTGTTCAATGTGTTAAATACTTGTTCAAATGATGGAGTAACTACAGGTCATTGGTGTTAATTAGCCACATCAGTAGTTGTGATTAAATTAACTGCGATTTCAAACTGGGTAACTAGTTTGGCTAAAATTAACTTGAAAAGTTGAATTTGGGTATCCGACAATTAAGTCAATTTAATGAACTGGGTATAAATTAGGTTTAATTAATAAAAATCTTTCATTTCTCAAACTATCGAGATATAAGTAGACACTAAAATGCTCCAAAATATTCTTTAACATAACATAATAAGATCTTACTCTCTTATTGTATCAATGAAACACAAATTTATTATTAAAAAAAGAAAAACAATTGATCACTTAAACAGTGGTGACTCTACTCTGCTTTTGTTTGATTATTACAATAACTCATACATCACCGATCAATACAATTTCATTTCGATTCGAATGTTATAGATAACAATCGAGCAACACATGACCACGCATATGTTATGAATGCAACAAACACCGCAGACGAGGTCTAAGAATTTATCATCTACTGACTAGAGACTCGCATGACAAAGGGCATCGCCCTAGATGCAATTGATACAATTTTCCTATTTGTATTATGTGTAGTGCCGTCATCCAAAATTGCTTTATATTTGTAGGATATGCCCAACTTGTATCCCGTAAGATCTCGCGATCACTTTCAGTAAACATAACATTACTAACTAGCTTTCATGTCATTTGAATCTTTTTTTTCTTTTTCTTTTTGCTATGACAACTTTCTTCCTATTTTTGGGGTTTGAACCCTGATCGCATCTATAGACCCTTCATTCCCCTTGGCACTTGCCACCAAACTGAGGTGCTCATGGTGAATCCACTTCATTTCTATTGCAATTCAATATCGCCTCAAGCAACTCATTGCTTTCGATACCTTATTAACACCATCTCCATGAGACAAATAATCAATAACATGTTGGTATGAACTCAGGCATTAAACGCACAATATAGAGTGATATTGGACGAGGGCAAATCACTGTACTGCTAAGTCACAAACGTTCGTAACACTGAGCCAAGTCGCAAATGTTGGACAAAGCTAAACATTCCCCCCCATTTTCCTCACCTCCCCCTACTTCTCGGACACAGCTAAATATTCAATCTCAATGCTATATAATGCATTGCTTCTTGTGAAATTTCTCGAAACTTGTCAGGGGCTTGAGTGGGGATATCGGACGTGGCGCCACAAGGGAATCTATCGCCTTCGCTGTTCGTCTGGCTGCTGCAAGCGACAGAGCTAGAGGTTTGTAAATATTTTATGTTCTCTCTCTTTTCTTCCTTTCTTTCATTCCCTTGGCTAAGAGTAGACATATTCGTTTTTATTAATATAATGCCTATTATTGCCTTACTCTTGTCATGTAGGATTTCTTTAATTGGCGGGTGGCACCGATGCTCACACGGTTGCCGGACTAAAAAAAAATTGGCGGGTGGCACCAATTTAGGTTCCTCTTTTTTTTTGTAATTTTTTAATAGTCCCATCTCTCCTGGTTTTAAGCTAATAACCTTTTGTATTAGGAGAGAACTTCTAGGATGGGCAACCAACAGTCGGATCGCTCGGGCCATTGGATGTGTTTGTGCCATTCTATTTATGTCAACAGTTCCGATCAAATTTGGCTAGAAGGATCAAATTAGTAAATTTTCAAAACGTTTATGACTCAATTAGCATAATTGAAAGGTTTATAACTTAATTTACATAAATTCAATAGATTTAATAATTCTTTTTTGCTAATTTTCCTTTTTAAAACCTCTGAGTCTTCATTGTGGGCAGTGAGTGCTTTCATGAATCATAAGGTTGTGATCTCCCACCAGCTCCAACCAATTTGCTCGTGTTGATTTTTCTTCTTTCTCATTATCTTATTTAAGGGTTGTGATCTCCCACTACGGACGATTAATAGTTGCTTGACTTTTCAAGTCGTGGCAGGACTATGCAAGCACCCTAAAGAGACATACTGTCTTATATGAGAAATTGCCAAGAAAATCACCCGCATTGCCTTGGCATTTACCTAAAACTTTACCGGGAGGTCTGAGAAGATTCTCAAAATCAATTTCAGAGTGACACTGTGGATTTCGTTCTAATTCTTCTTCTATATTTGGGTTGATTGGTGCTGTTTTCGATTCTCAAATCCGAATCTGAATTGACCTGAATCGAGAATTTCGTAGTTTATCAAATTAATTTCTTTTTTAACTTAATGAAAGATAAAATACTGTTTTATTAGCTTCCGTGATCAAACACTTTTTGTCCCGGCAATGAAGATGCATCTCCAGAAAGCCTTCAAGGATAAATCGTCGACCCTGAAGAATATTGTGGATAACCCTAGGAATAGAAGACTGCAGCAGAGCTGGGGCTTGAGTCCGTCTATTTTCCAGTAATAGAGGGTCTTTAGTTCTAGTTTAGTCTTTTCTTTCTTAGTTTCTGTGGTCCTTAGTTCTAGCCAGTTTTTTGGCGCTTGGCACCCTTTCACTCTCCCGCGACTCTGTTCCTCCTGAGTGTTTGTTTTGTTGGTGCCAAGCTTCTTGTGTTTTTTGTGCAAAATCAATACAAATCTTACCTTTACCAAAAAAAAAAAAATACTGTTTTATTAGATCTTTTGGAGTGAACCCGGCCAAATGTACGGGCAAGCTAACTAGCGTTTGTATAAATCTAGGGATGAGGACATGGGGGTGAAGCTCGACTTACCTATTCGCTCCAAGTCCCGCTTGATCAGCTTCTGCTCTGGTCTGCGCTATGTCCTGTCATTTTCTTTTACTCGTTCTACTTCAACTTTTGACACAATTAAGGTCCGCTCGTTTTGTGGAAAATATCACGTTTTCGGAAAATATTTTCTAGGAAGTTATTTTCCAAGAAAATGACTATATTTTCTAGTGTTCGGCTGAAATCTGAACTTTGAATGGAAAATATTTTCCACCGTTCGTTAGCTAATTTAATTATTTGGGAAAAATTATCAAAAAATTGAATTTTAATATTTTTAATTGACCAAAAAATTAATTTTATTTTTTATATTTTTAAAAAATGAATTTTTAATTATTTGTATTTTTAAAGAATCGATTTTTTTATTATTTTATTATGTTTTTTCTTTCTTTTTTCCTTTTTCTTTTCCTTCCTCCTTCCTCCGCCACCGCAAGTCTGACGGTGGCCGGCTGCCCGACGGCCAACCAAGACGTGGTCGCCAAATCCGATGAGCTCGAGGTTCAGCCGATCTCGTTCGAGCTTGCTGGATCTGGTGAGCTCGCGGCTCGCCAAAACCCGGAGAACCTTTGGCGAGCTCTGGCGAGGCCCGAGCCTTGCCCTAGGCCAGCGAGGCCCGAGCTTGCCAGGCTCGAGCGAGCTTAGCTTTGCTAGATCGAGCTAGGCGGAGCCTCGCCGGCTTGGGGTGTGGCTCGAGCTGGCTTGCAGCTAGCCGCTGGTTGCTGCCGTGGCCAGCAACCGGCCAAGGCCAAGGAAGAAGATGAAAAGGAAAGAGAGAAAAGAAAGGGAAAAAAAAAATTAAAAACTCGATTTTTTTAAAAAGGAAAAAAAGGAAAAAGAAAGCATAAAAATAAAACAAAAATGTGTTTGGTGAAAAGAAGTAAGATGGAAGAAGTTATGGAAAATGTCTTTCACTTTTAAAGTGGAAGACATTTTCCTCACTTTTAAATGTTTTTTTTTTCTAATAATGGAAAACATTTTCCTAGACTAGTTCATTTTCCGTAAAACGAATGTTGAAAAATCCGGAAAAAGTTTTCTTATAAGTCATTTTCGGTGAAACGAACGGAGTTTTAGTTCTTGTTTAAAATGCCAATTGTAGGCCCTCATCGCATCATGAGCTTTTCAAAAGCTCCATCATCACCTTATAAAGGTTATCAAGCTATGAAGATAATCGTCTTGTTGCAAAACGTCATCTAGATGCATTGCTCTTTACCGACTTTTTACCGGACTTTCATTGAACACAAAATTTTTAAAAAGTTATCAACTACATAAAACTAATACAGGATCAATAATTTAAAAATTATTTTAATTTTATTAGAAAATTTAATAAGCGACCTTTTGTATGGCCCGAATTAAAGGGTTGGCAAATGCTTGTGATGGCGAGAGTTGGAGCCGTAGTCAATAAGTTAATGAGTTGGGAAAAAGAAATCTAAGAATATCATAGGGAGAAATTTCCAAGTTTATTAACTGATGAAATTTGTCAACAAGGGGTTTTTCTCACCTGTAATTATCGGGTAACGACCCAATTACGGTCAAATATTATGTCTTGGAAATGTTTAACCATAGAAAGCGTGTGGTCTTATCCTTTCCCTATCAACTTTTACTTTTCGCATTGACATGAAAAAACTGCCATGCACATAAGCAACATTCCCAATATACCTAGTATCAAAATCCAATAAGGAAAGGAGAAGACCAGACTTTTCTTATTCCCACGGAGGGAGAGACATTTTCTCAAATTCTAGAATCCTAGATTAATCTTTCAGAGATTAGTTGAAAGGTAAGAGCAGCTCATTTTGTCACAAGTAGTCCAGTTTTTGGCGTAGAATAGCTCGTCTTCTCGATGAGTAGCAAAGAAAGATTAAAGAAAAATATTTCAAGTTTACATTACCAAGTTCCATAAAATAAGTTTTGGAACATGTTCTCATATAAATGATGGACTCTCAAATGAATAGTGCATTTGGAAAATGGAACGAGCACTGCGCAAGGCTTGGTCACACGGGGAGTTGTCGTTGGATCGTCTCATGCAAGTGGTTAGGACCAGCTGGTGTCAACTCCATGACTTGAATTTAGCCCATAACATTTGACCAAAAGAAAAGGGGGAAAAAACGGATAGACCCATCTTGCTTCTCCTTATATACCCGCAGCAACGCATCAAATTTAATCATCAAGAAAATTACATGTATACGAAGAGAGTTGAAGGAAGAACCATGGTCATTTATGAGCTTCTCTGGAAAGTTATGGTGCTCGGGGCTTTGTTGGGTCCATACCACAACCACATAGCAGAAGCTGATGATTTAATGACGAAGCCCGGATGCCGAAGTTCCTGCGGAGACCTTGTGATTCCGTATCCCTTTGGATCGAGCGACAGTAGTTCCGACTGCCGCATCGATCGCCCATCTTTTACTATCTATTGTGACAACTCTACCGACCCTCCCGTACCTTACCTCTCTGATAAAAGTTCTAAGTTGCGAATACGCGACATTTTTGTTGAGGGCCATGAGATGCGATTAACCGTTTGGACCGGTCAAGATTGCTATAACTCTTCCGGGTATGATGGGTCTTCGAGCAATTATCCATGGATTTTCCAACCTGAATTCCCTTTATCCAGCACCAAGAACAAGTTCACTGCCGTTGGTTGTGACACGTTAGCCGCCTTCCAAGACCGCCTTGGGAAGTTTTCTTTCGGGTGTATGTCTTTGTGTAGCAGCGATTTGGAGGTCAACAATGGGTCGTGTACCGGTATCGGTTGCTGCGAGACGAGCATCCCAAGGAACACCTTCAACTACCTCATCTCGATTAGGAGCTTTTCCAATCATTCCAACATCCTGGATTTCAATCCTTGCAGCTATGCCTTCGTCGCAGAAATCGGATCCTACAACTTCTCGGTTGGCGATCTTAAGCAGCTTAAATTTAAAGATCCCCCTCTAGTTCTCGACTGGGCAATAGGGAGTCAAACATGTGAGGAGGCCAAGAAGAACAGCACAAGCTACATGTGTACCAAGAACAATTGCACAGACACCGAAAATGGATCTGGGTACAAGTGCACTTGTTTAGAAGGTTATCGAGGCAATCCTTACCTCGAGGATGGTTGTCATGGTACGTTGGCAACATTGACATGTGCTAACTTGTCCTTTGGATAAAGAAGATCTGAGAAGATATATACATTTGATGTGCGTGTTTAATTTATGTAGATATTGATGAATGCGTGGATCCAACATTAAACCAGTGTGAGGGAAAGTGCCATAATGTTGAGGGTAGTTATACATGTCCATGCCCAAAGGGTTATCATGGTGATGGCAAGAAGCGTGGTGGAGGTGGACAAGGATGCATTGCTAATCCATCACATCTTATGAAGATTTTGGTTGGTAAGTTCTTTCATTTTACTTGGACTTCCCTACTTAGAAAATATTCTATTATCCTTGTTGATTTTGAGAATTTATACTTTAATTTGTCTGTGGTTTAGGAGGAAATTAACTATTTACATCACAATTGAGCTCTTTTGAGATTCAAAAGTAGATTAATTTCACTCTTGTCAATGTCCGAATTCTTCGAGCATTTTTTTGACTTGATGACCTTGGGCCCTGGGTAACTTTGAATACATCTTCCATCTGTTGAGGTCAACTTGCGAATGCTGATATTGGTAGCGTATGACTTGTGGTTGCGTGATCTTCATTGCCCGCTTATAGCGCTAAGTCGCAAGGTTGTTGGATTAAATTAGTCATAACATTGACCTGAAAAACCACACGTCACAAAATTGCCGTTTCTATATATATGTATGTATGTATAGAAGACTTGGTAAATGTCAACGATTTGTTCAGCAGGCCTTCTTTATCATATCGTATTTTTTTTTTTTTAATTATGAGCAGTGCTAATATAACGGGTACTGTAATTGCTTCAAAGTGATGGAGTATTCAGAGCTGCCACCACAATTTCAAGAAAAATTGGCCACCGAATGTTTATAGTCTGTTCAACTGCCTTTTACAAAGAAAATAAGACAATTCCTTGAGAAGGAAATGAAAAGTAAAAGCTATTCTTTGTTCTTCCTGACCGCATCTCTTGAATCTCAATCTTCATCTCATCTTTCCTCTATGACCATCTTGCATTGTAATCAGTTTTTTGTTTGTACTCAATTTTGCATTTTGTTCAAAACCTCATATAATAAAAAAATTTAATGTTCCACAACATTTACCCTTGGAGAACAGTGTTGTGCTAATTAAGTTATAAACCTTTTGACTTAGTGTCAATTCAGTCATCCTAGCTAATTTTGATTGGATCTGGTGATGTGGACGCTGGCTGGTGTATGTGGCACTATCGGCATTGATGTAGATAATTTTAATAATATTTTTAAAACTATTTTTCTTATTTTTTTCTGAATTTTTTTCTCTTTTTTCTTTATTTCTTTCTTCTTCGTTTTGCGGGTGACTAGCACTGGCCATGGGTAGGCAGGCTAGCCTCGCTTGGGCGAGGGTTGCCGTTGCCCGCCAAAGGCGAGGGCCCAGATTTAGTACCTGCAGCTTGACCTTGGTGATGCTCTTGCCGGCGTGGATCATGGCTACCATGATCCGCACGGTTGCACGCTGATCCGTGCACCTTTAGGGCCGGCGAGGTTTCAACCACATAGCCACCATGTACGTCTCGTGCAATCTAGTGGACGATATGACGGTGGATTTTGGCAAAAGCGTGACCTTGACTTGGGTTGCCTTTGAGTTTGCAAATAAACCTTGAAATTCTTCGACTTCTTCCGCTTCTTTTGATGCTGGTATGGGAATAAATCTTAGAGACGGCAATGGCTTGTCATCATTGTATCGGCTTCTTAAACTGGCTGAGTTTGACGTCCGATGACTGAATCATCACTCGGCCGTGTAGATGGCCGTGCCTTGACCCACCTTCAAGCTATTCAGGCAAATGCTGCAACCACATTGCAACATATACAAAGCGCTCTTGTGCTCCCCTCGGCCTTGGCCTTGCCTAGCCGGGCCTTGCTTGTGGCTGGTGACGGCATGTCTAGGGGAGGCTAGCTTGCCTGACTATGGTCGGTAGCTGGTCACTAGAAAAAGGAAGAAGAAAGGAACCGAAAAAAAGAAAAAGAAAGAAAAAAGAAAAAAGAAAGAAAAAAGAAAAAAGAATCAGAAAAATAATAAAAAATTGAAAAAAATTAAAATATTACTAAAAACTATTCATGTAAGCACTGACAGTGCCACATAGATTAGTTGGCATCTACATTAGCAAAATATAATCAAAATTAGTTAGAATGACTGAATTAACACTACGTCAAAATGTTTAGGATTAAATTGGTACTGGTGCAATAAATTTAGGACTTTTTTGACACTTTTCTCTTTACCCTTGTTAAATGCTGAAATGTCTATACTCCATAAAATGATATTTATATCATTCACTTCATTATGATAAAATGTAGCAATAATCATCAATAAAAATAGACATTTTACAAACTTTCGCAAAATTCACATTTTTTGACAATTTTTATAGTATGTTGCACTCACCTATGATAAAACGTCCTCAATGCTAGTGCAACATTTCAAAATCTAAAACGTAGTGCATTTTTTGACATTCTTTGTACGTAATTACTATCAAACGTTATAAGTCTTTATAAAATATAGCAAACAAAGAAAAACATATCTTGTGTTGTTTTTTCTTTCGTTTTACGAGCTACATTCATCAAAGTTAAGTTGAAAAATGTCCTAATAATTTCTTTTCGTTAGTTGATGTACCGGTGACCAACTAAAACAGCCAGATCTTAAGCGAAATAAGAGGCTCTACATTAAAAGGAGAAAATGATCTAGTAAAAAGAATTTCATAAAGACGAATAGAAAGCCATATAAAAAGGAAGATGAAAATAGGTATGTGCTCTCGAAGGAGAATGACAATACAAATGCCAAAAGTTGTGTACGGCATTCATTTTGGCGTAAAAAGTTGTTTTTTTTTTTGGAATACTTAAGTGCTACTTCGATCACTTAAGGTCTGTTTGGTAACGTATTAACTAGTGCCCGATTCTATTCTTCTGTTTCCTAGAACAAGAAAAAAGAATAAAAATCCGTTTGGTAGTTTTTTTTGTTTCCGGGAGCAAATTAGTTCTTGGAAGCAATAGAATCAAGAAGTAAAGAAAAATTGATTCTTTATTCTTGGGAATAACTTTAGAATTAAGCTCAAATAATTTCCTGGTCAGACGAGAGTCGATGAGGTCGTTGGCCCTTGGTGAGGTCATTGCTGTGGTGGGTGACTGATTAGAGGAAGAAGAAGAGAAGGAAAAAAGAAAAAAAAGAAAAAAAAAAAGAAAAAAGAAAAACTGTAATAAAATTATTAAAAAATCAAAAGAAATTTAAATTTGAGAGTCGTACCAAACACATTTTTATTCTAAAAATAAAAATTTTGGATAGTTATTAAATGCCTTCAAATGCTCAGAAACTCGTCTAGAGAATAGAATTGGAAAAAATTATTTCTGAGCAGAAATTGTTTCAAAGAACATAATGGTTACCAAACGTATCCTTAAGTGCCATCATCACTAGAAATCTGATGCGGCCATTTTTTTTATTATTAATTTCTCCATCCGAAGTGACTCGTCAATGTGCCTAGTCAACACATATAGCCCAAACCGTCATTGTCTATGTGTTTTGCCCCAAAATATAGACCATAAATTGCATTTTGCAAGGAAATTCCCAAATTAAAAACATAAATCGACCACAACCCCATATCAGAACCTTTTCGATTTGGCCCTCAATGTAGATGGGCATATGTTACTTTTTGTAATCAAGTTGGAAAGCTCCTGGATGTATGGACAAAGCGATGGGGGTAATGAAAGAGCTTGAGGCACTTCACAGTCCCTGGACGAGAAGCAGGGCAGAGCAAAGGACTTATGTGCGGCGGTGGATATGGCCCTGAAAAAGTCGTGATCGTTGGTCACAAACGACGATCAAACTAGATAGCTGGTGTCCTAGAGGCGTCAATGCTGGTGGTCAGCGCCAACGAAGAAGGATGGAGCAAACGCAAAGCACCTTAGTGGGTCTGATCAGAAAAAGAGAGCAGAACAGAGGCGCAATTGGCGAGTTTTGGAGGCGGTGAACAGCTTGATCAACGATGGCTGTGACATTAAGAAAGTGATGGAGAAAGATTGCCAATGATCAAACTTCTCAAACTCCTTGAGGGAGGAAATTTTTTTTTTTCCCATGAAGTTAGTGGTTCATATTTTGAAACTCTTTATCGTGATTCTCTCAATTGCGAATCTTGTGATCAGTGACAAAAAGCAAGCAATAGTGGGTGTTGATGTGAAATACCAAGTGGAGGGGCGACTTAGTTGGCGGTGAAGTTGTTGGGGTTGGAGATGATGGCTTGCTTCAAGGCTTGGAGGGCAATGGAAGGGTCGATGGCGGGTCTCTCACCGGGGTCATTGAACTCATCAAGGTAGTGGAGGAGGTGGCGGTGCTGGACGTGGTGGGTGGTGGCTTCATGGGCAATGGTGGAGAAGATGGTGGAGGAGAAAATGTAAAACTAATTTTGGAGGAACGATGTTGTTTTACAAAACTATTACTCCAAGTGGATTTTTTTTTTTAAAGGCCACATCAGATAAAACTTTTAATTATAAAAGTGACCTAATTTTTTGATTGAAATTTCCTGTTGGAGATACTTAAGTGATCATTTTTTCTCTTAAGTGAGTCAATGAAAACTTTCTACACTAAAGTGGGCGTTGCCTTACATAATTTTGGACACTTTTAGGATCTTTCTCCCGTGCTTTCGAATTGACTAAGTCTTTCCTTAAGTTGGCTAAACAAAACTTAAGGTGGAGAGAGAATGACGGTCCTATCACGTAAGCATTGTTGAGTAATTCTATTGTCAGGAATGGCAAAACAAATTTAGAATTGAATCATGAAATATGTGTCATCATTGAGCAATTAAACAATACAAGATTCATGGTAAGCCACATCAAGAAAATATGAAGGGATCTTACCAATATTCTTTCCTCATTAACCGAAAAAACTTGATCAAATTCTGACTCGAATATTCAAACTTGCCAATATAAAGCACTAACTTTGACAGTAAAGCTGGCACGTCATTAACTTGAAATATTTACAAAATTTTAGTATGGTGATATTGTCTATTACCTATGACACTTCTTTTACTCTTTACTCTTTAGGTCATTTCT
Source organism: Eucalyptus camaldulensis (assembly GCA_019915185.1). Classification (NCBI taxonomy): domain Eukaryota; kingdom Viridiplantae; phylum Streptophyta; class Magnoliopsida; order Myrtales; family Myrtaceae; genus Eucalyptus; species Eucalyptus camaldulensis. The sequence goes on from JAHSVA010000014.1 coordinate 2,125,063, forward strand.
ACCTTCTTACAATCATTAATTACGTTTATTGAGTTTTTAAGACTTAATATTGTTGTGCGACGTGAAAAAGTAATAGTTAAATCCATAAGAAATGATTGCGTGGTAATTTTTAATCTACTGTTAGAATAACAATCTATTCTTGATTACGAAAATCAAATAATAAATAATTATAAAGTATTGTGGAGTTCACTCTTTCAAGAATTTGTAACTCACGATAAACTATTATTTTCACAATAACTTAGGCACTGTTATGTTATCAAAACCGTAAATCCGCATACTTACAAGGATATTGATGAAATAAAAAGAACTTGCTCCACATGAGGCATGAAGTGGATATGGAACATCTTTTTAGTTTCTAGACAAACGGTATCTATCACGATATTATTTAGATAGCTAGCTGATTACTAGCGATATGATAACATTTTTCCAAGGTGACGATATGAGCAAAAGAGGAAGATATAAGCAGCCTTCGCACCGAATATTAATCCATTTTAAAAATTTCCTCAAAGGTACTAGTCCTTGCCATTTTCTTGTCCTTGCCATTTTCTTGTCATCAGAAGTGATCCAGCTGGATATGGAGATGCGACTTGTACTTGAGTTATTTAAACTCGTCCATAGTTTAATGAAAAAGTCTATAAATGTAGGCTGGAAATGACGTGAATTTGGTTGCATAAGACCTAGAAAACTGTAGGCAAGTTATAGTTAGTTTGATTTTATACTTTTATAACTTCTTTCACGTCGAATTAAACTTGTTGAACTGGTTATCTTTTTTGTAGACCGGGACAATTGTGCTTTTGTTCATTTTTTGTAGATTAGCTTAACCAAATCCAGCTTCCTAATTCAGGTTCAATTTATACCAAAACTACTAATTTTTTTTTTTTTTGAGGAAACCCCACGATATAATTCTATAGAAAGTTTGAATGCGTGGCCACTTTTACATTGTGCAATGAGTCGATATACAGTTAAATTATGTGGTTAATTATTCTGAAAACGGGTGTTGTACACAGGTATTGCTGTGGGCATAATAGTGCTACTTTTCAGCATAGGCTTTCTCTATTTCGGATACAAGAAAAGGAAGCTCATCAAGCTCAAAGAACAATACTTCAAGCAAAATGGTGGCTTACTTTTGCAGCAACAATTACAAGAATGTGATAGAACCACAAAAGCTGCTAAACTATTTAGCGCTGAAGAGCTAGAGAAGGCCACCAACAATTATGATGAGAGAAGAATAATTGGCCGAGGAGGACACGGTACCGTTTACAAAGGGTTGTTGCCAAATAATATGGTAGTTGCGATTAAGAAGTCCAAGTTCGTGGACCAGAGCCAAATTGAAGAGTTCATCAATGAAGTCGTTGTGCTTTCTCAAATTAATAATCGTAACGTGGTCAAGCTTTTGGGATGTTGTTTGGAAACTGAGGTGCCTTTATTGGTGTATGAGTTCATCAACAATGGAACTCTCTTTGACCACCTCCACAACCCAAACAAATCATCAAAGTTGTCTTGGGAGACTCGATTGAGAATTGCTTCAGAAACTGCTGGAGTCCTATCATACTTGCACTACACGGCTTCCACTCCCATAATCCATCGAGATGTCAAGTCAGCAAATATCCTTTTGGATGCTAATTATACGGCGAAAGTATCTGACTTTGGCGCGTCAAGATTAGTCCCACTTGATCAAAAACAATTGTCCACTATGGTTCAAGGAACATTTGGATATTTAGACCCTGAATACTTCCACACAAGCCAATTGACAGAAAAGAGTGATGTTTATAGCTTTGGGGTTGTGCTAGTTGAGCTATTGACAGGGAAGAAGGCGCTTTCTTTTGACCGACCTGAAGAAGAGCGGAGCTTGGCAGCGTATTTTCTTTCATCATTGAAAAATGACAAATTGTTTCAGATTGTTGAGGAAGTTATTGCAAATGAAGAAAACATTGAACAGGTGAGGGAAGTTGCCAATCTTGCCAAGAGATGCTTGAAAATAAAAGGAGAGGAGAGACCGACCATGAAGGAAGTAACAATGGAATTGGAGGGACTTAGAGCAATGGTTAATCATCCATGGGTCAGTGGTATTGATGTGAATCCAGAAGAGACATTTCATTTACTGGAAGAGAAGACTGAAGTGTACATGGATAGTATTGGGAACACGAGCACTGGGTACTCAGATAGCATGAAAAATCACGTCACGCCACTAGCTAGTAGCGGGAGATGACAATAATTATGTTTTCGATACATGTTTGGGTATGTTGTGATGAATGTTATGGTTGCACTATATCTCCATTGATTGCACTAGTCTTTTGGTTCTTTCACGTCGAAATTAGTTCATCAAACGGTTTCTATGCGTGAAAGAGAACTCTTGAAAAGTCTAGCCTTATAATAAAGTCACTGTAGTGATTCAATAAGCGTTTCTGTGAATGCAGGATAATTTAGCTTTAGAAAGTTCGATGTAAATATGGTTTCCTCCTTCCACCGCTTCTTGGTGGTGCTTTTAAGATTTGGGAGCTATATTGTCTTTTGAGTGTACCGAAGTTAAAATGACATGGAAGTGCAGATTTCTGTTTGATTGCCGATGTGGTATCTCAAACTTGAATGGATCTTTTTTCCCAGGTAATTCCACGGTCTAGCCTTACCGTCATACAATGACACTTTTCTTTTCCGAAGTTCCTCTCCCGCCGTGTTCAATGGTGGACTAACAATAGGACCTCCGTCTCGAAGCAACAACCGATTAGGTTAACCACATTGCGCTGATTAATTTGGGAGAGGATGATCAGCTCGTTGATGAATTCTTCGACCTGACTTCAGCCCAAAATCTTGGCCTTCTTGATGGGGACAACCGTGTTGTTTGGTAAGATCACTTGACATACCTTGGCCTCCCTGGCCTATGTTAGTGGTCCGTGGCCTTCTTGAGCTCTTCATCGGTGAAGATTCTCGCCGATTCAACGGAGCCTTCGTGCTCAGAAACAAGTCTCTGCAACATGAGGCGGCCCCCATTTTCTAGGAAGAACTCTCTTTGTTTGCTGACTTTTCTCTGTCTAAGCCCCCAATATAACCAGGAAACACCCAAAAGAATTAGCAGGAAGCTTATGCTCACGCCTAGGAAAAGACTTTACGTTCGGTGCACAAACAAATCAGTTGTCTATCACCCTACATAAGGTTCACACACCCCACATATGAAAAATGAAATGAAATATGTTTGGTATAGAAATATGCTTAACTTCCTTTTTCATTACTCATACAATCTTGTGTTAATTAACTTCTCTGTCCCTTTTTTTCTTTTAAACTTTTTTAAATTTTCTCCATCAACTTGAAGCTTTTTCATTTGAGCAAACCTTGATAACAAGGTGCATTTATTTGGAAGAAAATTTTATTAAAAAGGAAAATAGTTTCCAAAAAATTATTTTTCAGAAAAATGGCTAGTTTTATTTTGTTTGGTGATATATAATTGAAAAAAAATTCCAGTGTTTGGATTTCATTTGGAAAATGATTTTAATCTCATGCAAAAAAAAAAAATCATTTTAAATATTATCTTTAATTTTTCTTTTCTTTCTCCTTTGCCAGTCGTTGGGCCTTGATGACAATGACAATAGGCCACTAGCGCCTTCATTGAGGCTCGACGAGGGTTGACCCGGCCTGCCTTGGGTGAGGTGTTGGCAGTGGAATCCACTTCATTTCTATTGCAATTTGATATCCCCTCAATGTAACCCAACGCTTTTGATACCTAATTGATACCATCTCTATCGGAAAAATAATCAGTAGTGCATCGGTATGAACTCATGCATTAAACACATAATATAAAGTGATATTGGACGATGGCAAATCAATGTACTGCTAAGTCACAAATGTTGGTAACATTGAGCTAAGTCAAAAATCTTAGACAAAGCTAAAAATTCCACATCCATCCCCCATTTTTCCTCCCCTCTTCCTCTTGGACACAGCTAAGTCTTCACTCTCAACGCTATATAATGCATAAGGAATTGCAAGGCCAGTGATGGGGCAACGCGAATATTGAGAGGGATCCTCGGCCAAACCATTGTGGAGAGGATAGGCATTATCCTTAACCCTTCTAACCATCCAAAAATCCTAAATTTGGAATCGCTCTCTAAAACCTTTTGTTGTTTGAGATGATGTTTCTCTCAACTATCATACCTCCATGTTGAAACCCAAATTAATGCATATGATGACTATATGACAAGAAAATAGAGGCAGATGGTTAGGCAATGACTGACTCAAGTGCCTTCCTCTACTGGTAGAAGGTGTCTAGAAGCAGTTTTGACTGTATCGTTAATGGGGGATTAGCACCAAAAATTCAATTTGTGAGCTATATCTGTGATCTTGTATATGTCATATCTTCATTCAGGACCGTGATATTTCTATTTGGAATAGATGTTCAGTAACAAATTTGTCTTGGTGCATCAATGTTAACTATTCCTAATAATCTTGTACTTGCTGCTTCTGTGATTCATAAGAGGGTGATGTTGCATTAGGAATAAAAAAAGGTTTGGAACAATGAAATTTTAGCAAATCAACTGATCATATACTGCGCCGAGTCTAGACAAAATGTGAAATGGGGGCAAAGCTTCTCTTTCTGGGAGAAAACATCTGATTATGTTCCAGGAACCGCATCCATACGGTCAAATGGGAAGCAAGCAAGTTGTGTGGATGCTTTCTGCTCCGGATGGCATGCATCATAGTGCTAATCATAACTCACGTTTCATGTAACGTTCAGTACTGGGCTGCACTTTTACAGAAATGAAATGTTTTCTTAGTTAAATTTCATTTATACCTTCATCCTGAGTTGGTTCGAGCATCTTAAGACAGAATTGGTAAAGATGAGATTTGAGATGCTATTCAATTTGGTCTTTTAGCGTGTGCATTTCCTCGCCTTTAAAATACATATTTCTAGTTCGAGATTGCAATTTATGTGCACATAATTACATTCAAGAAGAAAGCCTACCATTCATTTTTTTTTTTTGCCAGGAGCTTTAGTCTTTTTCCCCTTTGGCAGCCTCGACAATCTAGGCAGAGGGTTGAAGCCTCTTCGTCGAAGTAAATTAGGTGGCTCTGTCGTAGGCTGCTTCATTGAAATCGAGCAGCCTACTTTTTTTTTTGCCTACTTTGTAAAATTGTTCGTTAAACTTTATTGTTGGGAATAACGGATCCCCGAAAACCGGATTCGACACTAAATCGAACCCCTAAATCAATGCGGAAGACAAGCCCGAGAAAATCACGTATCACCGATCGTAAAGCACACCACGGATTCGAGCGTACCTTGTTAGCCATAGATTAGACACTGACGCCGACGTGAGGAAGAAAAACTTGGCTCTATTCGATCCGATGACGCCTTGAAGGGAAGAAAAACGTGCTGTATACTTTACTGTTTTTCTTTTTCTTTTTGGAGAGAGAGTGCGCGGGAGAGAGGAAGATGTATGTACGTTCTGATTGTCCAAGAGGTGCGTTCTCCCTCTCTCTCATCCCTTTTATACATCCCTCCATCCACGGGCCCTATTCCTGTGAGCCGGACTTTTAGGCCCAACATGGGCGGACGGGCCTTAAGCCCATCACTAATAAAACCATCATCTCCCACTCACACATGGTGGGCCGAACATGATTCTCTCTACCTCTCTTCAACATTTATACCGGTGAATAATCCGTGCGACCAGCATACTTTGAGAGCTCGTTGCTATACATCTGTTAGGAATACATAGCAGCTCATAATAGGCGTTACACTCCAAGTAGATTTAGTATGCAGTACCCTAGATCGATCAATCACATTTATATCTCTCTTAATCTTTTTTAAACAATGATACATATATTGTATTCACAACTATGATTATCCCAAAGACATTCATAATTGGTCGACCAGTGAATACAAAACGACAATGTGATTCTCCAAAATCGATCTTCCTCTTTCCTTCAAACTCTCAATTTCAGTTCAGCTTGTTTTTCTAGAAATGTCCCATTAGATCGAATCAACTCATGACCATTGGCAACATCCTAAGATAGTAAACACTAAATAGGAATCTTGAGAATAAGTAAGAGTCATGAGGTACTAAAAATTGAGGAACTCTTTTTCTCAAGAGTCTCACACATCATAAAAGTTGAGATCAAACTTTTTGCCACTCTTATTGGTCGTCTCATACATACGTAGTATGAAATACATATTACGGTATTAACTCCTTTTCCATGAAGCATATGTCTACACCTTTCAATACCGTACAGATGATAGTTCAGACATACCCAATGTCTAATTTGAGTTCACGTATCTACTCATTTACAAAATTTATCAGAACTCACATCTGGCATTTTAGACAGATAAAGTAAAATATGTGGGGTATTTTACTTTCGAACATCGTAAGTATTATGTCCTCATCTTAACACTTAGTTAAGGCGACATATGTATTTTAAGCTTAAGCTCTCGATTATCACCTAGATAATAAGCTTAAAAACAGTCTCATCTCTATTTATCACACATTAAATAGAGGTGATTACCCGTGTGAGTGGGCTAATCTTTTATTTGTCCGACATACTTCTTTAACTTAAAGTAATGCACTGAGCATTAAGATGCATAAAGATCATACAAAGATTCATAAGCATTAATGATGAAAACACAAATTCATCAAATGTGAACACTTAGGGAAATTACAATATTAAGTACATTAGTCTCTACGCACTCCTAGAGATTTCGTATGGCCACAAAAACACATCTCTAGGTATTGGCTTTGTTATAGGATCTGCTACCATTCTATGCGTAGTATGTACTATAAGTTCACATCTTTTCGTGCAATCATATCCTTGACAAAAGTTATACTTGGTATCTATAGGTTTGGTCTTGCCATGATATTTTGGATCTTTGGTGTACACTTTTGCTGCTTGGCTATCATAGTTAACCAACAATGAATCTGCAGCACTTCCAATAACACCTAAATGACCCAAAAAATCTCTTAAGCCAAACACCTTCTTATACGAACTCAACTTACATTGTGGACAAGGCTATACACTTTTGTTTCTTACTGCTCCAACATATGGTGCCATTATTCGGTAAGAGAACAAACCCAGAGGTAGATTTCCTTTCATTTAAATATCCTTCCCAATCAGCATCAGGATAGCCTTAGAGTTGCAGATCATTTCCATAATAACTCAGCGTATAATCAGCAGTTCCCTTTAGATACCTCAGTATTCTCTTAACGGCTTTCCAATGTGCTTGACCTATATTGGATTGGTAACAACTCACAATTCCAACTGTAAAACATATGTCAGGTCTTGTACACATCATAGTGTACATTAAGCTTCCAACAACACTAGCACAAGGAATATTTTTTATTTGTTCATTCTCTTGTGGAGTCTTTGAACACATTTTATGGCGCAATCCTTCACCTTTTGCAATAGGAGTATCTATGGGTTTACAATCTTGAAATCTTAACTCCAAGAATGTATACAACACCACCCATGTCTTTCATCTCAAAGTTGGAAGACAACCAACTCTTAACATTATTAACAAACTTCATATTACTTCCGGTAATTAGTTACTTCCGGTAATTAGTATATCATCAACATATAATGATATGATCACAAATTGATCCTTGGATCTTTTGATATATACACAGTGATCCTCATCTATCATTGTAAAATCATATGCCATTATAGTATTATGAAAAACACATATACCATTGTCTCGATAGCTGCTTAAGGCCATATATCGACCTCAAAAGTCGACATACTTTTTTTTCTTGACCTTTCACTATGAAACCAGCATGTTGTTCTATATATATATTTATTCCTCTAATTATCTATTGAGGAAAGTAGTCTTTACATCCATTTGATGTAACTCAAGATCCATACTAACCACTATTGCCAGAATAATGCGAATCGAGGTAAATCTCACTACAGGAGAAAATGTTTATTTATAATATATTCATTCCTGTTGATTATACCCCTTCGCCACAAGGCGAGCCTTATGCCTTTCTATCGAGCCATTAGCCTTTTGCTTTATTTTGAGAACCCACTTGTTCCCAATAGCTTTGTGTCCTTTTAGAAGATTAACCAATTCCTAAACTTGGTCTGACTTCATTTACTCCATTTCTTCTTCCATTGCATAAATTCATTTTTCCTTACTAGGGCAATTCAAAGCCTCATTAATATTTCTTGGCTCATCCTCATCTTGTGGAGCAATCATAAAAGTTTCCCCTTCAACGTCAAAACGTCGACGGGGAATACTTTGGCGACTTGTTCGCCGTTTGGAAGATTGTACACTTAGCACATCATTTTCCATTACGCTCCCACTTAGATTAGATAATGATGATGTTGTCTCATCATGTGGTTGTAATTGAGAATGAGTTGAATTTAATTCATCACTTCTCATATTACTCCCACTTGGACGAACTCCGCTAATATCATTATCTTGATCCAATGTTTCAAATAGGGACTAATCTTCCCCTATTTTGCCATTCTTAAGAAATTCATCCTCTAAGAATGTGACATCCTGTGATTCAAATTCAGTTTTACTCCCACTTTCCTGCTCACCTATGAACACATACCATTTCGAGTGTTCGGAGTATCTCATTAAAATACTCTTATTTCCTTTGAGACCCAATTTCCCAAACTTGTGAAAGGACTCATGTGTATAGGCAGCACAACCCCATGGCTTAAGAAAACTTAAGTCCAATTTTCTACCTGTCCATAACTCATATGGAGTGGAAGTAATTGATTTGGAAGGCACCCGGTTAAGTATATAAGTTGCAGTTAACAACGTATCACTCCAAAAAGTGATAGGTAAGTTAGCATGCACCATCATGGACCTAACCATTTCCAGTAGGGTTCTGTTTCTTCTCTTCGCAACACCATTTTGTCAAGGAGTATATGTAATAGACAACTGTCTTTCTATTCATTTTTCATCACATAATTTTCTGAACTCATCAGATAAATATTCTCGACCTCGATCGGATCTCAATACTTTTATTTTCTTGTCTAATTGATTCTCTACCAGGTTCATAAACCTTTTGAAACAACTTAATGCTTCAGATTTATGAGAAATCAAATAGACATATATCCGAATTGAGTATAATCATCAATAAAAGTGATGAAATAAACAGCCCCATGCCTTCCTCTTACATTCATTGGACCATAGACATTAGAATGGATTAAATGCAAAAGAAATTCAGCTCTTTTACCTTTTCCAAATGGTTTTTTTGTCGTTTTCCCTTCTAGGCAATGCTTACATATGGGCAAATTGACTTTTTCAATGTTGCCCAACAAGCCCTCTTTGGCTAGTCTATTCATACACTGTTGGCCAATGTGACCAAGTCTAGCATGCCACACATTCACATCATTATCATAGGTATTAGGAGATGTGATAAGGGAATAACAAACATTTGCATTAACATAGTCAATATCTAATACAATAAAACCATCTAGAAAATAACCATAACCATAGAAATTTGTATCTAAAAACAAATCCACACCTCTATTATAGAAGTTCATATTAAAACCTAGTCTAACCAACATTAAAACAGACACTAAATTCCGACGAATCTCCGGAGCATACAACACATCATGAAGGATCAAAATGCGTCCACCACGCATGTTCAGTTGGCAGGTGCCAATTCCTTTCACTTCAGCTCTGGAGTTGTTTCCCACATAGATCCACTTAGTTCCAGTTGGTACTCGTCGGAATTCCACAAATGATTCTCTATCCTTCGCTACAAGGTCTGTCGCTCCTGAATCTACAGTCCACAAAGGATTAGACTCAATTAGGAACACAGAACTCGACACAAAAGCAAAGTTCTGAAAAGTACAGGGGGTGCATACCTTCTTTGGCTCATGATAGTCGCGAGCATAGTGACCATTCTTGTCACAGTTGTAGCATTTCACCCTTGCAAGCTTTTTCATGCGATGACGCTTTCCTCTTTCATGTTGGTTAAACTTGGGTTTCTTCCCTGAATGACCTGCTTCCTTGCCTTTCCCTTTATCAAACCTGTTAGGGCGCTTGCGCTTGGAGCTCGAAGCTCCATTTGAGCTAAAACTAACATGATAGAGTTCAGCATCCGGCTTAGCCGCCAACAGGCGGTCCTCTTCCAGCTCAAGATGACGCATTGCATCCTTGAAGGTTTTGATATTTTCATTATAAGTTAGGTGCACCTTCATATGCTCCCAACTTTGAGGCAAGGAACGAATCACTGCTTGCACTTGCTGCTCATCTGTGAGGACATGGCCAGCATCTTTCAGCTCATTTATCATGTTTGACATCTTTCTAAGATGTTGCTTCATGGTTTGACCATGAGGCTTCTTATAAGAGTCAAACCTGATAGTGAGCTGCCTCAGTCTGGTCACCGAAATATGACCAAATCTAGCTGCCAATGCCTTCCACATTTCCTTGGCATTGTCAAAACACCTAAACTCTCGCATGACGTCATTTTCCATGCTGCTTAGCAACGTGATGCGAGCAAGAGAGTTCTTTTTTTTCCACGCAGCAAAAGCTTCATTATCTCTCTTGTGCTGTGCAGTGATTCCTTCTTCAGGTTCTACCATGGTTAGGTTAAGAGCCTCAAGTGCTTCTTGCTCTTCCAGCACATACTGGATTTTCATTTGCCAAATTTCATAGTTGTCACCATTGAGCTTTTCACCTTTATTCAACTCGGCAGCTATGCTCTTTGTGGCTGAAGCCATTGATCTGAACACATCAGACATATATGCACGAATTATTAATGCCTATCATTTATGCATCCCTATTTGCATAGACCCATCATATTAATGAATAATTTCAAGTAAGGCTTCAGAATCAAAAGGTCACTATGTTTCCAATCGTCCTCCAAAAATCCTAACTTAAAACTATCATTAATATCATTGTCATATGCAAAATTAATTCTATGAAGTTACAAAAACTTCTATAACTACCCACAGCTAATTACCCACAACAACCAGTAATAACAGAAAGCAACAGATAATTGACATCCAATAAAACAATAATGCTTTCAACTAATACAACTAAGATATCGGTTGCTACATCAACAACAATCAGATAGTAATCATTACATTATACGTCCACAAAGCACACTTAACTAAGATCAGCCAATACATCTAACACAAAGTCAGCACACGAATTGGAAAAGATCCTATTTTGTTCAATTTCTTGATCTTTTCCCTTATCACAATACAGTAATATTCATTTACAAAATCCATCACAATTTTCTTATATGAAGCAGCTCCGTTGACATCCCATATGCGATTCAACACATCTTGCCATTCAGGTGGAAGAGTGTTTATGAAAAATTGCACCATCTTTGACTGTGACATAGGACGACTATTCCATATGACCTTTTGAATTTTCCTGTTGACTTCAAGGACGTGATCAATTAAGTCACCACTCTCCCATCGATGATCAGTCAGCTCAGCTATCAACTTAAACAGCCGAACCTTTTGTTCATCGGTAACTGCGTGAATAGGTGTGCGCAACCTCAGGGGAGGCATTGTTCCTGCAACAAATGCAGAACAAATAAGGGATCACATATAATCCACATAGACTTAATTGAAAAAAAGAAACTTTTTTTTTTTTTCGGGACAACGGTCAATGGTCGTCGGTCAACAGGTCGGGTCGACGGGCGCGCGGGTCGGACCGGTTGGACCGGCACGTGCCGCGCGCGTGTGCGGGCTGACGTCACGCAGACGTCAGCCGGCGCATGCGTGGCATGCGCCAGGCTACCGTGAGGGTTGGGTCGGGTCGGGTCGAGTCGCCGGCCGGTGACCGGTCGGCCAACGGTCGTAGGCGATGACGTCATCTCGGCGGTTACCGTGACATCACGATGACGTCAGCACGCGCCGGTTCGCCGGCTGTCGGCGCGCATGTGCCGGTTCGCCGACTGGCAAGTGTGTCGCACGCGCTGGCCGATGCCAGCGCTTCGGGTGCGACGCGCCCACGCACAGCGGCTTCTGGCCACGCGTGTGGGCACATCCGGCGTCTCCTGGCGGCGCACGACATGTCGCCGGACTCGTCTCGACGAGCTCTTTCACCTAGTGCCTTCAGAAATTGATTTTGACTTACAGAAACTCGGAAAAAAAGGATGAACAGTGCTTGGGTGTCGGGATTTCTCGCCCTGATCCGTGTCGGCCGAATTACTTTTGCGAAAAATCAATCAAAAAACGTCAAACAGGTCGGGAAAATGTGAACCTGGCTCTGATACCAATGTTGGGAATAACGGATCCCCGAGAACCGGATTCGACACTAAATCGTACCCCTAAATTAATGCGGAAGACAAGCTCGAGAAAATCACGTATCACCGACGTAAAGCACACCACGGATTCGAGCATACCTTATTAGCCACACATTAAACACCGACGCCGACATGAGGAAGAAAAACTTGGCCCTGTTCGATCCGATGACGCCTTGAAGGGAAGAAAAACGTGCCGTATGCTTTACTGTTTTTCTTTTTCTTTTTGGAGAGAGAGTGCGTGGGAGAGAGGAAGATGTACGTACGTTCTGATTGTCCAAGAGGTGCATTCTCCCTCTCTCTCATCCCTTTTATACGCCCCTCTATCCACGGGCCCTATTCCTGTGAGTCGGGCTTTTAGGCCCAACATGTGCGGACAGGCCTTAAGCCCATCACTAATAAAACCATCAGTTCTTCAGTCCTATTGTATGAGGATAATTTTCTATCAGGGGACATGGTAAAATGGGTTCTCTTATTTCCCTCTTTAGTTCTATCATTTTGTATGGGAATTCATGTTCTTCCACAGCACTTTTCAGCCAAAAGGAGAATGTGGAACCCATCGCCCGTTGTTCGACCCTCCCCTTTAAGCAAGGCGATAGTTGGGCAGCCGTTGCCATTGCCTAGGGTGGTGACGATGGTCCCGAGTCTTTCCATGTTAACTAGCGAGAGTTGTGGCTGTCGCCACCTGTTATCGAGAGTTTGGTTCCAACTATAGGCAATAACTACTAGCAGGGGCCATTGCGTTTGTTGGTTGCCTCCATTGTCTTCCTCCTATATCTATGTAGTTTCCCACTTTGTTCAACGTGTTAAACACTTGTTTAAATGATGAAGTAATTGCAGGTCATTGGTGTTAATTAGCCACATCAGTAGTTGTGGTTAAAATGTGTTGAGCTAGACACAATGTTTGTGAAGACGATTCCAGTAGATCAAAGTGCACTTGAAGGGAAGGTTCAAGATGAGCCTATTATCAGTGAGAAGGTAGTTCAAGAGGAATATAGTGATTCGGGGCAGACTAATGACCCAAAAGTACCTATCTTGAGGAGGTCTACAAGTGTGAGAAAGCCATAGGTGATTTTTGATTCATCGGCTAATACTGTTATGAGTCATGTCTTATATATAAATTTAGGAGAACTGGAGACTTATCATGAGGCAAAGAACAACACATCTCACTTGCAGTGGGAGTGTACTATGAAAAACGAGATGAACTCGTTACTTCAGAACAAACCTTCGGAATATTTACCAAGCTACCCACAGGTAAAAAAGTTTTGTTAAACAAGTGGGTGTACAAAATTAAGAAGAAGCATATGGTAGTATCAAATACAAGACAAGACTTGTGGTCAAGGGTTTTCTAAAAAAAAAGGGATCGACTACTCTGAGATAATTTCACATGTAGTGAAAATGACATCAATCAAAGTTCTGCTGAGTATAGTTGCAGTAGAGGATCTTCATTTTGAGCAATTAGACGTGAAAATGATGTTTTTACACAGTGACTTAGATGAAGAATTATAAATTGCACAACCTAAGGGTTTTGAAGTTAAGGGTAAGGAGCACATGTCATGTTGCTTGACGAAAAGCTTGTATGGCTTGAAACAAATTTCACGACAATGGTACCTAAAATTTGATGTTTCATGCAAGAAAAATGATTTGTACACTGTGAGTCTGATCATTATATTTATTTTCGTAAGTATGACGATGATGATATCATGTATCTCTCTTTAGATGTGGATAACATGCTAGTGGCTAGCCCCATTATCAAGAGAATCGTATAACTGAAGAAGATGTTATTATGGCAGTTTGCTATGAAAGACTTGGGAGAGGTCAAGAATAATTTAGACATGAAAATCATTAGGGACATGAACAATAAGAAATTATGGATGTTGTAGGAAAATTATGTGAACAAGGTATTGAAGAGATTTAATATGGACAAGGCAAAACCAGTTGCGACTCCTCTAGCGAATTACTTCAAACTTTCCAAAGATATGCATTCAAGCACTCAGGCTTTGAAAGATGAAATGGCGATAGTTCTATATGCATCAGCAATAGGGAGTTTGATGTATGCCATGGTGAGCATGAGACCAAACATTACACTAGCAGTGAGAGTTGTGAGTCGATATATGCAGAGCTCAGGTAGAGAACATTGTAATGCAGTGAAATGGATATTAAAATATCTAGTATGTACATCAAATTACTCTCTTATCTCTAGAGTTGCAGAGATGACTCGGGTGATTGAGATAGTGGTAAGAATACCATTGGATGTCTTTATAGTTGCAGGTATATCAATGGGTTGGATATTTCAACTATAGAAAATAATGGCTTTATTGACAAAAGAAGTGGAATATGTGGCGATCATGGAAGCCTCGAAGGAAATCATATGGTACAAGATTACATATAGGTGCTACATTGAAAGCAGTCAATCAATACAGTATGGAGTGATAGGTAAAGTGCAGTACATTTAACAAAGAATACGGCTCATCACTCAAGGACTAGATATATCAAGAATCGTTATCACTTCATCAGGTTAGCATTGAAAGATAATGAGTTAACAAAAGATTGATGGCTTGAAGAATCCAATTGACATGTTAACCAAGTTAGTAGATAGAGAGAAATATATTTTTTGTACTACTACCATTGGTATTACTCTATGTTGATTCATGAGGAGTATTGCAGATGCACAAGTTTTTCAGTTACTAGATTTTGAAGAAGATGGATGCAAAGTTGTTTGATGCATCGGGTATATTTATCTTCAAGTGGGAGATTGTTATAAATGAGGCCAAATCTTTTTTAGGGGCTTTTTGCCTTTCTATTAGATTTGCTTTTAGGCTATACTTTTATATTAGTGATAGCAAGACGCTGAGAAAGAAAATATAGATGAAAGAAAAAGAAAGAAGAAAAAATTGAGTTTTTTCTCTGTGAGAGTTCTCAATCTCTTTGTGCCATGATATTGAGAGAAGATCATCGTTATATTCAATTTTTTTTTTTTTAAGTTTAATGGATTCGTAGAGTGTCTTTATGCGAAGACGTAGCCCAGATTTGGGTGGACTTCGATAATAAAGTTTCTAACGTGTTCTTCTAATTCTATTATTTTATTATTCTATTTTGCTTGGTGAATTGTTTGCTAGCATTATTTTTTTTGGAATCGACATGTGATTTCGTAATGGTGATCTCCACCGCACGCGCTTAATTGATACTTGCTGGCTTTTCAAGTCTCGGCAGGATAATGAAAGCACCCTGATGAGACACGTTGTCTTACGTGACAAATTGCCAAGAAAATCAACCGTATTGACTCTGTATTTACGTGGAACTTTGCAGGCGTGTCTGAGAAGATTCTCAAGATCAATTTCGGACTGCTAAAGTCAGATTTAAACATTGCGGCTTTCATACTAATTCTTCTTCTATATTTTGGGTTGGTTGGTGCTATATCGATTTTCAAATCCGAATCCGAACCGACATGAATCGAGAGTTTCTTGCTTTATATAATTATTCTTTTTTTTTTTTAATTTCGAGTTTTAACTCAATGAATGATAAAATACCGATATTTTCTTGGAAATTCTCTCTCAAGTGAGTCTCTAAATCCTCGATAAACAGTTCAATGGAAAATTGGGTGGCCACGCACTGCCGGTGAGTTTCTGTCACCACTTACTGAAAACTGTATGATTAATTAATAATGATGAGATCACTGCATAATTAATATAGTTGAAATTATGAATAATGTTTATACTATTTAGCTTCTTAAAAGCTGCATCATCACTTATAGAGGTTGTCATCAAGCTATGAAGCTCATCATCTTGTTGCAAAACGTCATCTAAATGCATACTCTTTACCAGACTTCTGCCATACTTTTATTAAACACGAAGTTTTAATATGTTCTCAAATATATAAGATATAGGATTGAGAATTTAAAAATCATTTTAATTTTATTAGAAAAGTTGATAAGTGACGTTTTGTTTTATTATAAGATATAGAAATCCAAGGGCCCGAATTAAAAAGTTGGTAGATGCTTGTGATGGTGAGAGTTGAAGCCCTAGCTAATAAGTTAATGAGTTGGGACCCACTTTGTATATGAAAAGAAATATAAGAATATTACAGAGAGAAATTTCCAAGGTTATTAACTGATAATTTATCAACAAGTTGTTTTCTCATCAGTAATTGCCAGGTAACGATTGGCAATTACGGTTCAATATCATGTTTTGGAAATGTTCAGCCATAGAAAGTGTCTGATCTTGTCCTTTCCCTATCAATTTTTCGTTTTTGCATTGACATGAGCGCTCCAAAAGGAAAAAAATGCCATGCACAAGAAGCGACATCCCCAATATACCTGGTATCAAAAATCGATAGTGAAATGAGAAGACCAGACTTTTTCTTATTCCCATGGAGGGAGAGACATTTTCTCAAACTCTTGAATCCTATATTAATCTTTCGGAGATTATTTGAAAGGTAAGAGCAGCTCATTTTATCACAAGTAGTCCAGTTTCTGGCTCAGAATAGCTTGTCTTCTCGACGAGTAGCGAAGAAAGATGAAAGAAAAATATGTCAAGTTTACATTACCAACTTTCATAAAATAAGCTTTGGAACATTTCCATATATAAATGATGGACTCTCAAATGAACAATGCATTTGCAAAATGGAACGAGCACAGCACGAGACTTCGTCACACGGGGAATTGTCATTGGATCGTCTCATACAAGTGATTAGGACCAGCTGGTGTCAACTCCATAACTTGAATTTAGCCCATAACATTTGACCCAAAGAAAAGGAAAAAAGATAAAAACAAAAAGACCCATCTTGCTTCTCCTTATATAACCCCAACCCATCAAATTTAATCATCAAGAAAATTACATGTATACGAAGAGAGTTGAAGGAAGAACCATGGTCATCCGTGAGCTTCTCTTAAAAGTTGTGGTGCTTGGGGCTTTATTGGGTCCATACCACAATCACATTGCAGAAGCTGATGATTTAATGACGAAGCCTGGATGCCGAAGTTCCTGCGGACACCTTGTGATTCCGTATCCCTTTGGATTGAGTGACAGTAGTTCTGACTGCCGCATCGATCAACCATCCTTTACTGTCTACTGTAACAACTCCGCCGATCCTCCTATACCTTACCTGGGCGACAGAAGTACTAACTTGCAAATACGCGACATTTTTATGGAGCGCCACGAGATGCGATTAACTGTTTGGACTGGTCAAGCCTGCTATAACTCTTCCGGGTATGATAAATCTTCTAGCAATTATCCATGGATCACCCTATCTGAATTCCCTTTATCCAGCACCAAGAACAAGTTCACCGCCGTTGGTTGCGACACGTTAGCCGCCTTCCAGGACCGCCGTGGGAAGTTCTCTTTCGGATGTATGTCTTTGTGTAGCAGTGATTTGGAGGTCAACAATGGGTCGTGTACCGGTATCGGTTGCTGCGAGACGAGCATCCCAAGGAACACCTTCAACTACAAAATCTCGATTAGGAGCTTTTCCAGTCATTCCCACATCCTGGAATTCAATCCTTGCAGCTATGCCTTCGTCGCAGAAATCGGATCCTATAACTTCTCGGTTGGTGACCTTAAGCAGCTTAAATTTAACGATCCCCCTCTAGTTCTCGATTGGGCAATAGGGAATCAAACGTGTGAGGAGGCCCAGAAGAACAACACAAGCTACATGTGCACCAAGAACACCAATTGCACTGACGCGGAAAACGGATCTGGGTACAAGTGCACTTGCTTAGAAGGTTACCGAGGCAATCCTTACCTCGAGGATGGTTGTCAAGGTATGTTGATAATAACAACGACATTCTCTAACCTGTCCTTTGTATTAATAAGATCTGAGAAGATAAATACATTTGATGTGTATTTAATTTATGTAGATATTGATGAATGTGCGGATCCAACGTTAAATCAGTGTGAGGGAAAGTGTCATAATATTGAAAGGAGTTATACATGTTCATGCCCAAAGGGTTATCATAGTGATGGCAAGAAGGGCGGTGGAGGTGGACAAGGATGCATTGCTAATCCATCACAATTGATGAAGATTTTGGTTGGTAAGTTCTTTCATTTTATTTGGACTTCCCTACTTAAAAAGTATACTATTATCCTAGCTGGTTTCAAGAATTTATACTTTAATTTGTCTGAGGTTTAGGTGGAAATTAACTATTTACATCGGGATCGAGCTCTTTTGAGATTCAAAAGTAGATTACTTTCAATCCTGTCAATGTCTGAACCCTTCGAGCATTTTTTGAGTTGGTGATCTTGGGCCTTGGGTAACTGTGAATACAACTTCCATCGATTGAGATCAACTTGCGAATGCTGATATTGGTATCGTATGACTTGTAGATGCATGATCTTCATTGCCCGCTTATAGCGCCGAGTCGCAATGTTGTGGGATTGAATAAGTCATAATATTGACTAGAAGAACCACACGTCACAAAAATTGCCGTTTATATATATATATATATATATATATATATATGAACCTTCCTTAGGTGAGGTGTGTTGAACCAGTAGTGGTCCAAGCAGTAAAACCCAATAGGATAGTAAGTCCGTTGGTCAGCTTTGATTGGTAGCTTAGGAAGCATGAAAACAAATTTATTAAAATGGATCTATTAAGAAGATCAACATCTTCCTCTGGTTCTATATCACGTATGTCATCATATCAAGGTCTTATACATAGGGAAGAAATAAATTAATTTGTTAAGTGAAATATATATGTATATGTATATGTATGTATAGAAGACTTGGAGCATATGTATCTGTCAAGGATTTGTTCAGCAGGCCTCCTTTATCATGTCGTATTTTTTAATTATGAGCAGTGCTAATATAACGGAAACTGTAATTGCTTCAAAGTGATGGTGTATCTAACCACAGTTTCAAGAAAAATCGGCCACCGAATGTTTACTGTCTGTTCAACTGCTTTTTATGAAGAAAATAAGACGATTCCTTGAGAAGGAAATGAAAATTAAAAGCTATTCTTTGTTCTTCCTGGGTACATCTCTTGAATCTGAATTTTTTCATCTCATCTTTCCTCTATGAACAATCTTGCATTATAATCAATTTCTTGTTTGCACTCAATTTTGCATTTTGTTCACAACCTCATAAAATAAAAACTTCACATTCTATAACATGTACTCTCGAAGAATAGTATTGTACTAATTTAGTTCTAAATCTTTTAACTTAGTATCAATTCGGTTATTCTGGTTAATTTTGACTAGATATTGTTGATATGGATGCGGTTGGTCTACATAACACCATTGACATTTACGTTGACAATTTTAATAATATTTTTTAATGATTTTTATTATTTTTTCTGATTTTTTTCTTTCTTTTTCTTTATTTCTTTCTTTTTCGTTTTGTTAGTGACTGCCATTGGCCATGGAACGGCGGGCTAGCCTTGCCCGGGCAAGGGTCACTGTTGCCCGCTAAAGGCGAGGGCCTAGATTCAATATCTGCAGCTTGGCCTTGGCGATGCTCTTGCCAACGTCGATCATGGCGATCGAATCTACTGGCTCACGGTTGCACGCTGATCCGTGCAACTTTAGAGCCGGCGAGGCTTTCACCCGCATAGCTACCATGCACGTCTCGTGCAATCTAGTGGCCGATATGACGGCGGATTTTGGCAAAAGCGTGACCTTGACTTGGGTTGCCTTTGAGTTTGCAAATAAACCTTGAAATTCTTCGATTTCTTCCTCTTCTTTTGATTCTGGTATGGGAATAAATCTCAGAGACTACAATGGTTTGTCATCATTGTATCGGCTTCTTGAACTGGCTGAGTTAGGCGTCCTCGGTGAGGATGACTGAATCATCACTTGGCCGAGTAGATGGCCATGCCTTGACCCGCCTTCAAGCTATTCAAGCAAATGCTGCAACCACTTTGCAACATATACAAAGCGCTCTTGTGCTCCCCCCAGCCTCGCCCAGATTTGGCAAGGGGAGCCCTCACTAGGGCTCGTCCTCGCCCGGCCGGGCCTTGCTTGTAGCGGGCGATGGCAACCCTTGTCCAGGCGAGGCTAGCCCATTTGGCCATGGCCTGTGACTGGTCACCAGGAAAAAAGGAAGAAGAAAGGGTAAAAACAAAAAAAAAGAAGGAAAAAATCAGAAAAAATAATACAAAATTAATTTTTTAATTAAAAATCATTCTCGTAAGTACTGACGGTGCCACATGGGCTAGTCGCCATCTACGTTAGCAAAATTTGGCCAAAATTAATTAGAATGACTGAATTAACACTGATCAAAATATTTAAGATTAAATTGACACTGTTTCTGTAGGTTTAGGACTTTTTTTTTTACACTTTTCCATTTACCCTTGTTAAATGTTTTTTTTTACTTGGTGACCTACCCTTGTCAAATGTTGGAATATCTGTACTCCATAAAATGATATTTATATCATTCACTTGATTACGATAAAATGTAGCAATAATCATCAATAAAAATGGACATTATACAAAGTTTCACAAAAATCAATTTTTTTTTACAATTATTATGGTATGTTGCACTCACCTATGAAAAAACGTCGTCAATGCTAGTACAACATTTCAAAATCTAAAACATAATGCATTTTTTGACATTCTTTGTACGTAATTACTATCAAACCTTATAAGTCTTTATAGAATATAGTAAAACAAAGAAAATACGGGCTACATTCATCAAAGTTAAGTGGAAAATGTCCTAGTAATTTATTTTCGTTAGTTGGTGTACTGGTGACCAACTAAAATCACCGGATCTTAAATGAAATAATAGGCTACTATATGAAAAAAAGAAAATGATCTAGTAAAAAAATTTCAAAAAGAGGAATAGAAAGCCATGTAAAAAGGAAGATGAAAATAGGTATGTGCTCTCGAGAGGAAATGGCATTAGAAATGTCAAAAGTTATGTACAACATTCATTTTAGTGCAAAAAGGTTTTTTCTCGGATTACTTAAGTGTCACTTCGATCACTTAGGGCTTATTTGGTAATGTGTCAAACAATGTTTGATTCTATTATTTTGTTTTCTGAAAAAAAAAAGAACAAAAATCCATTTATTAACATTTTTTGTTCCTGGGAGTAAATTGTTATTGGGAACAGATTTAGAACATGATCAAGAAGTAAAAAAAAAAGTCACTTTTTTTATTATCGGAAACAACTTTAGAATCAAGTTCAAATCATTTTTTCTTTTTCTCTTCCTCTTCTTCTTTCTCAAGCAAGTTGCTGGCCACGGTAATGGTTGGCAATCAGCCAGATGAGGGCTAGCAAGGTTGTTAGCCCCTACACAAGGTTATCGCTATGGTCGATGACCAACTAAATGAGGAAGAAGAGGGGGAAAAAAGAAAAAAAAAAGAGAAAAAAGAAATGAAAAAAGAAAAAAAGAGAAAAAGAGAAAAAAGAAAATATAAAATAATAAAATTATTAAATAATTAAAAGAAATTCTAAGTCACAAAAAAATTTGAGCTCATAAACTCATCTAGGGAACAGAATTAGGAAAAAACTATTTCTAAGCAGAAATTGTTCTCAATAACATAATGGTTACCAAATGAACCCATAAGTATCGTCATTGCTAAAATTTGACGTGGCCATTTTTTTATTAATTTCTCCATCCGAAGTGACTTACCGACGTGCCTAGTCAGCATATATAGCCCAAAACATAATTGTCTATGTGTTTTGCCCCAAAATATTTGCAAGGAAATTCCTAAATTAAAAACATAAATCGACGTCAACCACAAATCAAGACCTTTTCGATTCGGTCCTCAATGCAGATGGACAAATGCTACATTTGGTAATCAAGTTGGAAAAAGAAACTCCTGGAAGTGTGGACAATGGAGATTGAAGCCAGTGAGGGAGAAATGAAATAACTTGATGCACTTCATGGTCCTTGGACGAGAAAAAGGGCAGAGCAGAGGACTTATGTGTGGCGGTGGATATGGCCTTGAAGGTGCGATTGTTGGTCAAGAATAGAGCTGGCAAAATAGGTCATAAACCCATATTATGACCCATTTTTAATTAAATGGGTCATATATGAGTCAAGTAAAAATTAAATATAGGTCAGAAATGGGTCAAATGAAAGTTAAATATGAGTTTGAGAAAGTAAAGCACAAAAAAAAAAAAAAGGTCTGAATGGGATATTAGGAAACCCACTTTGAACCCATGGCCTTCACTCTTTAACTTTATAAGAATGTTTTTTTATTATAAAAAATCTAAATTATAATTATAATTATTTTTCATATTTCATATTTCAATTTTCTTTTTTTTCTTTTTCCTTTCCTTTTCTTCATTCTTTGGCTATCGGTCGGCAGGGCGATGGCCAGCAACAGGCTAGGCGAGGCTCGAGGTTGCTCTCATGTGAGCTCGAGGTCGCCGACGACTGGTGAGGCTCAAGCCTTGCCGGCGTCTGGCGGGGCCTCGGCCTCACTAGATCAGGCGAGGCTCGAGCCTTGCTGACGACTAGTGAGACTCGAGCTCGCTGGTGTCGGGCGGGGCTCGATCTCGCCAATCCGGCAAGGCCAAGGCCCCGCCCGACGCCTACAAGCTCGATCTCGCCTGTGGCCGATCGTCGGCCGTCGTCGTGGCCGACGGCCGACCGAAGAAGAAGAAAAAAAAAGAGAAAAGAGAAAAAGAGAAAATAATTATTATAAAATAAAACTTATATTTTAAAAATAAAAATTGTATTTTAAAAAATAAAAATTATTAAAAAATATTTTTAAAAAATGTTTCAGCAACACTTTTTTTTATTATAAAAAATCATAAAATGAGCTTTTTTAGGTTCAGTTAATTTTTTTTCATATTACAGCTTTTAGTTATTTAGTGGTATGTTCACTTCAAATAAGAGAAGCGTGTGCATAGTCTACTTTTTTTTTTTATAAATATTTCAATTTATAGGTTTTTCAAAAAAAAAAATATTTTATTTACTATTTTTAATTTAATTTGAAGTTTTAATCCAATTAGCATATAGTAGAAGTGAGTTTTCCTAGAATATTAATAGGTTTTAGCAATATGGGTTGGGTTGGGTACGAGTCGGGTCGGGTATGGATCACTTGATTTACACTACATAAATATGGGTCAAAACGGGTTAAATGGGTCAAATATGGGTCAATGCATTTTCGACCCGACCCGACCCGACCCACCCATTTGATGGGTCTAGTCAAGAATGACGATCAAACTAGATAGCCAATGTCCTAGAGGCGTCAACGATGGTGGTCAGCACTGACGAAGAAGGATGGAGCAAATGCAAAGCGCCTTAGTTACTCTGATCAGAAAAAGAGAGCAGAATAGAGGCGCAATCGGCGAGATTTGGACGTGGTGAACAGCTTGATCAACGATGGCGATGATGTTCAGAAAGTGATGGAGAAGGATTGCCGATGATGAAACTTCTCAAACTCCGTGAGGGAGAATTTTTTTCCATGAAGTTAGTGGTTCATATTTTGAGACTCTTTATTGTGGTTCTCTTGTTCGCGAATCTTGTGACCGGTGACGGAAAGCAAGCGATGGCTTGTGTTGAAGGGAAATCTCAAGTGGAGGGGCGACCTAGTTGGCAGTGAAGTTGTTGGGGTCGGAGATGATGACCTGGTTAAAGGCTTGGAGGGCGACGTGGGCGTCGCGGAGGCAGGTTTCTTGAAGGAGATGGATGGGTCGATGGCGACTCGCTTCCCACAGTCACTGAATCATCGAGGTAGTGGAGGAGGCAACAGTGCTAGGCGTGGTGGGTGGTAGGGGTGAGCATGGTCCGGGTTGGTCCGGGCCACTCCCTAACCCTAGGACCAACTCGTACAGTGTCGATTCTCAATTTTTAGGACCGATGACCGACCTTATTGAGCCTGGGACCAAGGACCGGACCGACCCAATGGGTTCGGTCCGGTTCCAGGGTCTACCCAGGACCAATCAATAATTTTTTTTGTCTTATTTTTTATACTCCCTAAAAAAGTAAACTTACAAATTCAAATTACACATCCATCGACAATGCGGCATTATGCAACTAAACTATAAATACAAATACATATTTAGCAAATTTAAGATTACACAATAATAGAAATTTCGTACCTGCTAACCGCTCATCGGAGATATGGGACAAGATGGAAAATTCTTGTAATCATCTATCTTTAATATTCATAACACCATATGCAAAAGCGTTTTCCTGCATTTGATCATGTAGAGTCCACTCAACCAAAAAATAAGCTCCACACCACTTGACTAGCATTTGATCATGTAGAGTCCACTCAACCAAAAAATGAGCTTCACACCACTTGACTAGCAAATCACTGTAGCAACTGCAGTACTATTCTACTCTTCAAAAACTTATACCATTTGACACAAATTGAAAAGCAAAGTGCAGCTGAAATTCATTAGTAAAATACAATTAAATCATAAAAAATTCAAAATACTTAATATAAACCGTGAATATATAACTTCACATCTTGTTAATTCACTTGAACTTCTAAACACCTGCAAACAAAACAAATGACACATAATTAATACTCAACAAAAGTTTTAAATTGAAATTACTATTAATGCTATTGATAGAATATCTCAATATAATATAATATAACAGACATTTTACTTAGGTTTGAATATATAAAAGAATTATAAATAATATAATATAATATAATATACAGGGTTAGTCCAAGGTTGGACCGACCCAAAACTCTTAGGACCGATGACCAACCCGCACAGTGTTGGTCATAGAATTTCAGGACCAAGGACCGACCCAGTCCCCTTAGGAACCGGACCAGGACCGGTAGGGTTGGGCCGGTCCAGGGTCGACCCTAGACCACTGCTCACCCCTAGTGGGTGGTGGCTTCATGGGCAGCGGTGGAGAGGATGGGGAAGGAGAATAAGATGTAAAATGAATTTTGGAGGAACGATGTCATTTTACACAACTATCAGTCCATGTGAAATCTTATTTTTTTTTTTTGAAAGGCCACATTAGATAAAAATTTTAATTATAAAAGTCACGTAATTTTTTTGACCAGAATTTCTTGTTAGATGCACTTAGGTTTGCATGACAATAGTTCTCGAATTGAAAAATAAAATAGAAATCTGTTTGATAACATCAATTAATGTTTCTACTCTTCGGAATAGAAAAGTGGCAAGAGAATTGATTTGAAATAGAAATAAGAAGTATAAAAAAATAACTTTTTATTCCCGAATATAATTTTTAGAAATATGTCATTTTTTTTCTTTTTTTTTCTTTTCTTCTTTTTCCTCGCCACCAGTCGTGGTTTGTCGCCCCGCCCCCCCCCCCCCCCCCCCCCCCATGTTGCCCGCCGTTGCTGCTCACCACCGGCTACCGCCCAATGATAGGTTAGAGAGGAAAAAGAAGAGAGGAAAAAAAAAAGGAAAAATCTCAAAAAAGTTCTTATAAATATTTTAAAAAAAAAACTCTACTTGTAGGTCATACCAAACGTATTGTTGTTCTTTTTCTATTCTGAGAATAAAAATTTTGTATAGTTACCAAACATGTTATCTTACTTAGAAATTGCTTTAGGAATAGAAATAAAAAAGAATTATTTCTGAAAAGAAATTATTCCCAGGTACAGAAATATTATTAAACGCGTCCTAAGTGATTCTTTTTTTTTTTTTTCTCTTAAATGAGTCGATAAAAACTTTCGATACTAAAGTGAGTGCCGTACATAATTTTATATACTTCTAGTATCTTTCTACCATGCTTTCGAATTGACTAAATCTTTCCTCAAGTTGGCTATATAAAACTTGGACAGAGAATGACGGTCCTATCATGAAAGCATTGTTGAGTAATTCTATTGTCGGGAATGGCAAAACAAATTTAGAACTAAATCATGAAATATGTGTCATCATTGAGTGATTAAACGATACGAGGTTCATAGTAAGCCACAGCATGAAAACATGAAGGGATTTTACCAATATTCTTTCCTCATTAACCGTAAAAACTCCATATAGAGATTGATCTAATTTTGACTCAAATTTTCAAACTTGCCAATATAAAGCACTAACTTCGATAGTTATCCCAAATCTAACACGTCATTAGCTCAAAATATTTACAAAATTTTAGTACGCCAATATTTTCTCTTTATTACCTATGATTACTCTTTAATTGGTTTCTATCTTCTTACAGTCATTAATTACGCTTATTAAGTTTTTAAGACTCGATATTATTGTGCGGCATGAAATCCGCATCACTTGCTCCACATGAGGCATGAAGTGGATATGGAACATCTTTTTAGTTTCTGGACAAACAATATCTATCACGATATTATTTAGACAGCTAGCTGATTACTAGCGACGCAGACAACAACTATCCAAGGTAACGATACGAATAAAAGAGGAAGATATAGCAGCCTCAACACAGAATATTAATCCATTTTAAAAATTTCCTCAAAGGTACTAGTCCTTGCCATTTTCATGTCATCATAACTGATCCAGCTGGATATAGAGATGGGATTTGTACTTGAGTTATTTAAACTCATGCATAGTTTAATGAAAAAGTCTCTATAAATGTCGACCATAAATGACGTGAATTTGGTTGCGTAATTCTTGTAGTTAGTGTGAGTTTATACTTTTTTATAACTTCTTTCAAGTCGAATTAAAACTATTGAATTGGTGACCTTTTTTGTAGATCGGGATAATTGTGCTTTTCTTCATTTTTTGTAGCTTAGCTTAACCAAATCCATTTTCCTAATTGAGGCTCAAATTGTACCAAAACTACTAATGTTTTTTTGTGTGGAGGGAACCTTACGATATAATTCCATAGAAAGTTTGAATGCGTGGCCGCTTTTACATTGTGCAATGAGTTGCTGTGCAGTTAATCATGTGGTTAATTATTTCGAAAACTGGTGTTGTATATAGGTATTGCTATGGGCACAATAGTGCTGCTTTTCAGTATAGGCTCTCTCTATTTCGGGTACAAGAAAAGGAAGCTTATCAAGTTCAAAGAACAATACTTCAAGCAAAATGGTGGCTTACTTTTGCAGCAACAATTACAAGAATGTGATAGAACCACAAAAGTTGCTAAACTGTTTAGCGCTGAAGAGCTAGAGAAGGCCACCAACAATTATGATGAGGGAAGAATAATTGGCCAAGGAGGACACGGTACTGTTTACAAAGGGTCATTGCCAAATAATATGGCAGTTGCAATTAAGAAGTCCAAGCTCGTGGACCGAAGCCAAATTGAACAGTTCATCAATGAAGTCATTGTGCTTGCTCAAATTAATAATCGTAATGTGGTCAAGCTTTTAGGATGTTGTTTGGAAACCGAAGTGCCTTTATTGGTGTACGAGTTTGTCAACAATGGAACTCTCTTCGACCACCTCCACAACCCAAACAAATCATCGAAGCTATCTTGGGAGACTCGATTGAGAATTGCTTCCAAAATTGCTGGAGTGCTATCATACTTGTACTCCATAGCCTCCACTCCCATAATCCATCGAGATGTCAAGTCTGCAAATATCCTTTTGGATGCTAACTACACCGCCAAAGTATCCGACTTTGGAGCTTCAAGATTAGTCCCACTTGATCAAAAACAATTGTCTACTATGGTTCAGGGAACATGGGGATATTTAGACCCTGAATACTTCCACACGAGCCAACTGACAGAAAAGAGTGATGTTTATAGCTTTGGGGTTGTGCTAGTTGAGCTATTGACAGGAAGAAGGCGCTTTCTTTTGACCGACCAGAAGAATAGCGGAGCTTGGCAACGTACTTTCTTTCAGCATTGAGAAATGACAAATTGTTTCAGATTGTTGAGGAAGTTATTGCATACAAAGGAAACAAGGAGTAGGTGACGGAAGTTGCCAATCTTGCCAAGAGGTGCTTGAAAATAAAAGGAGAGGAGAGGCCGAACATGAAGGAAGTAACAATGGAATTGGAGGGACTTAGAGCAATGGCTAACCATCCATGGGTTAGTGGTATCGATGTGAATCCAAAAGAGAGGGTTCATTTACTGAAAGAGAAGGCGGAAATGTACATGGATAGCATGAGGACACAGCATGAAAACCCATGTCACGCCACTGGTTAGTAGCGGGAGATGACAATAATTAGGTTTTCGATATATGTTTGGGTATTGTTGTGATGAGTGTTATGGTTGCACTAGGTCTCCATTGACTGCACTAGTCATTTAGTTCTTTCACGTCGAAACTAGTTCATCAAACGGTTTCTATGCACGAAAGAGAACTCTTGAAAAGTCTAGCCTTATAATAAAGTCAGTGTGCTGATTCAATAAGTATTTCTGTGAATGCAGGATAATTTAGCTTTAGAAAGCTCAATGTAAATATGGTTTCCTCCTTCCTCTTCTTGGTGGTGTTTTTAAGATTTGGGAGCTATATTGTCTTTTGAGTGTACCGAAGTTAAAATGACATGGAAGTGCAGATTTCTGTTTGATCGCCAACGTCGTCGTACGTCAAACTTGAATGGATCTTTTTTCCCAG
This sequence comes from Eucalyptus camaldulensis, assembly GCA_019915185.1. NCBI lineage: Eukaryota > Viridiplantae > Streptophyta > Magnoliopsida > Myrtales > Myrtaceae > Eucalyptus > Eucalyptus camaldulensis. Next base: position 2,153,608 of record JAHSVA010000014.1, read on the forward strand.
GCAATTCCATGGTCTTGCCTTACAGTCACACACTGAAAGTTTTCTTTTCCGAAGCTCCTCTCCCGCTGTGTTCAACGGTAGGCTAACAACAGGACCTCTGTCTCACAATAACAACCGATTGACTTAAACACATTGCCGTGATTAATTTGGGAGAGGATGACCAGCTCGTTGAGGAATTCTTCGGCCTGACTTCGGTCCAAAATCTCGGCCTTCTCGATGGTGACAACCATGTTGTTTGGTAAGATCCCTCCATATACTGTTCCTTGGCCTCCCTGGCCTAGGACTCGGCTTTCATGGTAGTGGTCCGTGGCCTTCTTGAGCTCTTCATTGTTGAAAATTTTCGCCGATTCAACGGAGCCTTCGTGCTTAGAAATAAGTCTCTGCATCATGAACCTTCCCCCATTTTCTAGGAAGAACTTCTCTCTTTGTCTGCTAATTTTTCTTTGTCTAAGCCTCCAATATAACCAGAAAACACCCAAAAGAATCAGAAGGAAGCTTATGCTCACACCTAGAAAAAGACGTTACCCTACAAAAGGTTCACACACCCCAGATATGAAAAAAGAAAAGAGATATATTTGGTATAGAAATATGCTTAACTTCCTTTTTCATTAGTCAAACAATCTTGTGTTAATTGACTTCTCTGTCCTATTTTCTTTTCTTCTCGATCAACTTGAAGCTTTTTCAATTAGACAAACCTTGATAATAGTGAATTAAACCAATGATTGTTTGTTTGGGGGAAAATTTCATGAAAGAGGAAAATATTTTTTGAGAAAATATTTTTCAGAAAAATAGTTCACTTTTTTTTGTTTGGTGATGCATGATCAAAAAAACTTTCCAATAATTGGATCTTATTTAAAAAATGATTTTAATCTCATGATTTTATTTTATGCAAAAAAAAAAAAATCATCTTTTAAAATATACTTTTTTAATTTTTTAATTTTCTTTCTCTTTCTTTCTTCGTCTTTCACGGGTCGCCGAGCTTTAGCAATGGTTGCAACAAGCCATTGGTGTTGTTGCCGAGGCCAGCCAAAGGCTTAGTGAGGGTTGACTTGGTTGGCCTTGGGCAAGGTGCTAGCAGCGAATCCACTTCATTTCTATTGCAACTCGACATCCTCTTAATGCAACTCAAAGCTTTCGATACCTAATTAACTTCATGTCTAGTAGCGTATCGGTATAAACTCAAGCATTAAACACACAATATAAAGTGATATCGCACGACAACAAATCAATGTACTACTAAGTCGCAAATAATGGTAACATCGAGGTAAATCAAAAATCTTGGACAAAGCTAAAAGTTCCACATCCATCCCCCCATTTTCCTCACCTCCCTCTACTTCTTGGACACAGCTAAAGTCTTCGCGCTCAACGCTATATAAGGCATTGCCATTTGTGAAATTTCTTGAAACTTGAAAGTAGTTCTGCTTAAGGGCCTGGGTAGGCACATTTGGGCTTTTGGGGCATTCTATCTTGTTCCGAAAGTAGGCCTGCTATGTAGCCCAGCATTGTTCTCTCAGACAGCCAAATTATGCTTCCGCTACGACCATCATCCATCTCAGCAGGAAAAAAAAAATAAAATAAAAAATCTGAGCTTCCTTCTGGCGGTGTTCGTTTTGGACATGGCTTGGAGCTGCTTCTCATGTACTGCTTCAATTCCTCTGCATCCCCAAGGTCTTTTTCATTTCTTCCTTCACCGCTATCTTCGTTCCAACACGCCCACTTTTCTTGATGGTGCATCTGACGACATGTTTCGTGTGCTATGACGACAGTGAATTTCAGACCCAGTAGCCAGAAATGCCTTCAGGACGTCAGGAACATGGTGAAATCGCTCGGGATCCACTCGATCAGGTCTTCTCCCGTCGATTCTCTCAGGAATGGAAACTGGGTCAAGCTTATTTGCGGTGCTAGTTTCGAGGTGATTGAGATTTCGAACCTCGAAATTCTTGGTTTTTGTGCTTTCTTTTGTTTGGCTTCCTGAGCATGTCGGTTCTCGTCTGTTTCTAGGATGTAGTTGACATAAGGAATCTTTCTCTGGTTTACACTTTGGCTGGAGGTTAGTTATCTTCAAGGCCCCTTCGTTTGTGTTTTGAAATTGTTTTCTCTTGTCACTTTGCGACGGTGAAATGTTTTTGAATGGGGTGTCTGGAAATCATGTGCAGTGGACTGCATTGACTGTGCTGCCGATGAATCAGTGGTGAATGCAGTGAACCAGGGGATTGAGGCGGCGAGAGAAATTGTGGAGGTTGGGAGGCCTTGGGTGATGATAAGTGTTAATGATGACGAAGATCTTCACTTTCGCAAAGCTGGTAAATGCCCTTTTGAGCGAAGTGCAACCTCCTCTTTGGATTGGCTACTAGGGAATTTGAGCCTATGCACTAATTTAGAACTATCTAGTATCCAAAGTGAGGATCTTAGGACATGATCTGGTGTAATTATGGTTGTTTAAGCTAGCTGTGGCTTACTCTGTAGGTGACTTTTAGTTCTTAAATACAAATAGCTATGTTTGGTTACTTGTGCATTAAGCTGGTTTTGCAAGGATCAATTAGAAATGAGTATTGTGATTTTTTCATGACCTTGAGAATATTTGTGACAGAGTTTGATCCAGCTGATTGTCCCCAAGATTGCTCAAGGCCTTGTGAGATTGTATGTCCTGCTAATGCAATATCACTAGAGAAAGAAAAATCCTCAGCAGGTCGTCTTTGGAATACCAGTGATGAGGGTAAAGATCAGGTCTTTGTTCTCTATCATGGTTCACCGAGGACTCAAGCTAGTCGATCTTTTAATTTGGTATTTGGATGTGGAAAATTTGACATGGGAATACGCAGGGTGGGGTTTTGACTGAGCGATGTTATGGTTGCGGGCGATGCATTCCAGTTTGCCCATATGATAAAATAAGTGCGTTTCTCTCCTTCTCAAAGTGCCATTTTAACCACCTTGCTTCTTTACGCATGGTTTCCAAATCCATATTTTCCCTGCTATCATCATTTTGTCATGTTTTAATGCTAATCACCCTCAATTTGACTTAGGAGTGCATACATATGTAAGAGATGCCGCTGCTACTTCTGAGCTTTTAAGAAGAGAAGATATCGATGCTTTAGAGATACATACAAGCGGAAGGTAATAGTTTGGTGATGAATGTGAAATCTATTTTTTTTTTTTTAATATATAGGACTGTCTTGAATAACCCGCTATGAATGATTGGGACTTTTTTACAGCAACTTTTGCCTTGTATACCCGTGTATACTTGATGTTTAAAGTGAAAATGATATGTTTAACCTTGTAACATCCATGTTATCAAAGGATTATTGTGACTTTTTTGTAGCAACTTATACCTTGGTCATACACTTGAATTCTTGTTGCTTGAGGTGAAAATGATATATTTAACATTGTAACATTCGTCCTATGAAATGGAAAAGAAAGGAGACCAACAACATCTTGCCCATCTGACATTGGTCTTAATACATTTTGAAGATAAATAATGTGGTTGATCCAAGTATATGTCCTTTTTTGAGCCTTTGATCCCCTTTTTTGCAGGCAGATTTTGCACTTTAGGTCACTTTGGGAGGGTTTGGGAGACTCAATCCACCATCTGAGATTAGTGGCGGTGAGTAAAGAACCTTTACATGCTTGGGCAGAATAAAATGTTAGTTACTTAAGTATATGCTGAGTGGATAGATAAACTTATGCGCTTCAAGAACTCCAGGTTAGCTTTCCCGATGTTGGGGATTCTACCATCTCTACAATGAAGACCATGTATTCAATCATGGAACCTCGCCTACGTTGCTCTAATTTGTGGCAGGTGCGTGCGACCTTGCTCTGAATCCTCCTATTATGGGTTTTACAGGACCTACTGTGTGTGATATATAAAGGCCTAAGACAGTTGCTTTAATGTGATTTATTGCAGTTGGACGGCCGTCCTATGAGTGGGGATATCGGACGTGGTGCCACAAAGGAATCTATTGCTTTTGCTGTTCGTCTAGCTGCTGCAAGCGACAGACCTAGAGGTTTGTAAATTTTATGTACTTTCTCTTTTCTTCCCTTGGCCAAGAGTAGACATATTTGTTTTATTAGTAGAATGCCTATTATTGCTTTACTCTTGTAATGTAGGTTTTCTTCAATTGGCGGGTGGCACCAATGCTCATACAGTTGCTGGACTAAAAAAACATGGACTTTTCCAAACTAAATCTGTTTCTGGTGTTGCCTCTTCTCTCCTCTTTTTCTGTTTTTCCTCTCTCTCTTTCTCTCTCTCCTGGTTTCTGGCTAATCCCCTTGTGTATCAGAAGAGAACTTCAAGGATGGGCAATCAACAGTCGGATCGATCAGGCTGTTGGATGCTCCTATTGGAGGCATAGCTTACGGAGGGTATGCTCGCAAGGTTAGTAGATCGATCATATTCTTTTCAGCTTATCCATAGAAAGGGTACTTTCTTGCACTTGGTGGTGATAAGTAAATTTGAGTAGAAGATAGGGTAAACAAGCTATTCGCGCATGATCAGGTCGTTGGGAGGATTCTCAGTGCTATGCAGCCAGGACTGACTTCTATAGAAGAATCTCCAGATTATCTCTTGAAGGCACTAGCAGAAGCGCTTGCTTTAGTTGGAACTGTTAAATGCTATGATATCCCTTCTTAGACAGCATTATATGAGTAACTCGTGTCTCAAATTTTAATAGCTTCTGGTTCCATTTAGATGAATTTCGATCTTGAATTTCCAATCTAAAAATTTGCCTGGGTGGAAGTTAACTTTCTCATGGATTATGTTTCCTTCTCATCATGCCAAACAAACGATACAAGAAAATGTTCATATATTCTCCAGGTTTAATACAGAACAAATTGTTACAAGTGAATAGATTGTGTCGTACATATCGTGGGCAACATTTTTTGCTACTCTCATTCACTTTCAAATGCAATGTGCATGTGTTTCGGGCCGACCGTTCTTTGATTGCGGAATAGCCTTGTGGCGCCTAGTGAGCTGAGAACACCAGGTTGGCCTTCCTTTTATAAATTGTTCTTGATAGTAGTATGACAAATTGCATCCTCACACTCGGTCGTACCATGCTCAGTTTAACTTGGGTGATCAGTTCCTCAAGCAAGATATACAGATGACTTTGGTATAGCAACTGGTTTCGGCTTTGTCGTGGTCTCGTAAGGAAAGCGGCATCATCTCCCGATTAGTTTATGCACGGATGCAAATCCTGCCTTTGGAGATCCTCAAAGATGGCATTTGTTCCACTTTAGGATTTCTAACACAAATATTCTCACGCATCTTCCACGAATCAATTGTATTTTCCCTTCTGCATCACTCATTTTTCACCTCGATGTCACAAAACTCCACTCTTCAACTCACAAGGGTACGGGAGAGTTCGGTCCCTGACACATGCATGTGAAATGACTTGAGCATTTATATGTTTCTTTCTCAACATCCTTTTCGCAAGTCAAACATGGACAGAGACTTATATGATTCAAGGGAAAGTTGAACCCTATTCCATGCGTTTAGCGTTTGGCGTTTGGCTTATGTTGTCGAGGAAGTACTTGCTCAACATTAACATTTCACTAGATTGCCGATCAACGAGCACTATGAGTTGTCAATGTTCAGGAGTCGTATTACCAGCAAAGCAAACCTCACACCCCTCTTGAACTTAAGGTTTTGTAATTATTTCTCAAACCGGTCCCGTAACTATCGATTGCAACCCATTTGATCCCATTAACTTTCGTGACGGGTCAAGTACCATTTTTTTTTTCGTTGAAGTTCATTTACCATGTTAGATCCCACCGTTTTTGCGTTGAGTCTGCACAAGCATTCTCTACACTGCTTGGATTACATTGCGTTGGGATGAACTGCCCTGGTTTGACAGGAAGTTATGAGCGGGGTTACTTCATGTTGCTCCAATTTGTCATTTGAAAATTCTCTAAATGTCTGTCCAAATAACCAAAGAAAAAAAGGGTTACTTAGATGTGGAGTCAAGTCAACTTCCCCGGTGAAATTGAAGAACCGACCTTGAATTACATAGTTACGTTTTTATTTTTGTTATTATTTTTTTTCCCGTTTGATACATTAAGTGTGAGGTCGTACTAGTAGGCCTCATTGCTTTTCTTACAATGAGGTAAAAAGAATCTTGCTCTATTGAGCATTGAAAGAGTCAGACTCAATTTGTAGCGAAGACGGCAAATGCCTAGGGTGCTTGACCCTATAGTCTAGGGGACGTGGGTTTGCTTCTACTAACTTGACTGTGAAAATTATCAAAAAAAAAAAAAAAGAAGTCGTAAATATGTTACATTTATGTCAATTTAGTTTTGTTATAATTTTAATTTTTTGAAAAATATTATGAATTTTTTATAATATTTTTATTTTTTATTTTTCCTTTTTACAAAGTCCAGTGAGGGTCGCCAACCAAGCCTTGTCGATCCCGGGGGAGGGTTGGTTGCCTTCGCTGGCAATGGGCAAGGGTTGATACCCTAGCAACCCTGGCTTGCGACCGGCGAGGTCTTCATAGGCCTTACCAAATTTGGGTGAAGGCCAAGACCTTTGCCTGATCTGGGTGAGGGTCTTCACTCGGCTTAGAGGAAAAAAAAAAGGAAAGAAAAGAAAGAAAAAGAAGAGAAAAATATAAAAAAATTATAAAACAATTCAGAAAAGTTGTTTAATAAATAAATTTCCACGTCAATGCTAGATGTATTACGTAAGACGGCCGGGATCCACATGAGTAATTTCTAATAGAAATTGGTCGAAAAAACTAAATTAATAAATTGTCAAAATTTATGATTAAATTTGTCAAATTAATCATGACTAAATTGGTATAAGTGAGGAAGGTTTAGGAGTTGGTAATTTCCTCATGACTTTGATATTGGGTAGGTCCATCATTCACGGAACCTATAGTCTCCAATCACATGCGCTATTAATTGACTCTGATGGATGAGTGATGGACCCTATTTGGCACATGTGATTTACTATTACTTACATGAGTAAACCACCTGGCAATTTAGAGCTCTTTGGGTCGACGAAACTCGACCCTATCCGATCGAGCTCTCAAGAACCACCATCAATGGTTTAGATCTCATCGTCATCGTCGATCGTGAGAATTTCCCGTGAGAGAGAGAGAGAGAGAGAGAGAGAGAGAGAGAGAGAGAGAGAGAGAGGCGCTCGTGGTGGACATAGCAATGTCGGTATCGAGGTGGTAACGGTGGCGAGACGGCTGAGAGGCAACGGGGTAGGTCTGCTGAAGCTGGTGGGGAGAGGGAGAACAGATACTGTATCCATGGCATCTTCTTTTCCCGAGGTGATAAAGAAAAGTATTCTTATGATCATTGATTGAATGAGAATCGTCATAGATATTGTCTAACATGGCATCTTCTTTAACCGGGATCACGCTACTTATTGCATGATCCATATGCTTGAAGAATCTACTATTATTGGATTGCAAAAAGAGAAGTATCTCGCAAGCAAGCTATGCGATGGGAACTTTTGTGGACCTAAATAAAGAAGTCACTCGAAAGGGAGTTCGATCCACGCATCCCCATAATGAATTATCTTCAAATGTTCACTTTTCTTGGATCGACCACAACTAAGAATAGTATATACATCTATTTAGCACCACAAAAGGAAAAAAAAAATGGTAGATATATCGAAAGGCGTGGTGACGTATAAGATATTTTTGAGATATTGTTTTAAATTTAGTGAATAAAATCTGTTAAAATATCCCATTTATCTACATGCTCATGTAGTTTTTATGTGTATGTGGTGTCCTCCCACAGGATAGCTCAAATTTTTTAATTGAAATTTCTAATATGGTAGGAGAGTCAGGTTCTATACTAATTTATTTTGCATGTTCTTGCCTTTGCTGATCAAATTCCACATGATGTTGCTTAATACATATTAGAGGTGGGCTTTATGTGTTCTTTATATGCATGTAATCTCTTTTAAAGTTCTCAAATATGTCACAAAAATGTAATTGAGTCCTAAAAATTGCAAAAAATACAATCAAGTTCTAAAATTTGATAAACTTGTTTAATTTGAGTCATTTTGTTAACTATCCAACTTAGCTAAGAGACAATGCTGATGTAACTTTTCTAAATATTTCTCTTTCATATGTGGCGATGACATAGACAAAACGACATTGTTGTGGTTCAAATCCATTTTTTTACACAAATTTTATTTAAATTAAATAAAAACAATTTAAACCAAAAAATAAAATGAAAAAAAGCAAATTTTTTTTTTTTTTTAAAAGTTGCAAAGTAGGCTATAGGGCTACAAAGCTCTCATCGTCATTGCCCCACCACTGCCGAGAAGGACCGGCAATGGTGGAGGAGTGGTCGGCAAGGGCCTCACCCAATTTTGGTTGAAAGTTGCCACTAGTGAGGGAGGCAGCCCTCGGCAGGAACTAGGCAAGGGCTGATGACCCTCACCTAATTTGGGTGTGGGCCATGACCCTTGCCAACCCTTGCCTGTTGTTGGCAAGGGTCGTCAGGCCTTGGCTTGGGCTTGGTGACTCTTGCTGACTATTCCCCACCATCGTTAGCCCTTTCTGCTGATAATGGCGTGGCAGTGGCAAGTAAGGGTGATCGGTTTTGAGGTGGGCGATTCTCACCCTAAAATTGAGATTTACAATCTAAGGACCAGTTCTACAAAATGGGAATTGAGAACCGCCCGTTGGTTCATGGATCCACTCAAGAATTGGACCGCTATTCTGGTTCGATTCATGGGTGGATTCATGGACTTGATCTAGTTTGGTAGTACCTCATATATGTTGCATAACTTAAAGTTTGAAGTCCGCATTATGCAAGTCCCAGCAGAAGGTAATATACACTCTGTATAAACCATAAATAGGGAAATCAAACAGAAGGTAATAATTACAATACACACAATATAAAGACCAAACAGAAGACCGTGTACTCATCGTTTGTTGGATGATTTTACTCTGTTTAAAAGGCTAAACATCAGCATTGAGCATCATAACATGACTAAGACATAAAGTTGGGAATCTGCCCGCAAAACCAAACAGAAGGCTCCTGAGCCTTCCGATATATGAAGACAGATCTCCTTAAACAAACATAAATAAGCTGAAAGAAACATAATTGAGCTCACTTCAAGTGCATTCATAGTCTACATTACATATCACACGTGAAAATGAGTTTGCCACAAGTTCCCGAGAGCAAGCAAGCGAAGACCGCTCCAAGACTCCTCAAAACTTTTGAATCTAACCAAGTTTACACAGAAAAGACCGCTCCAAGCCATCTCCAACTTAAACCTTCAGCATTTATCCATAAAAGAAAAGACCACCCGGAGACTCCAAGTTTTGACCCCCTAAAAACAAAAGATCAATAAGTATAGGTTGTCACTTAACATTAGCTTAAATAAAATTAGTAGAAATTGAACTCAAACAATTAATGAAAAATCTCACCACATATATTCCTTCCACTTTAACTTGTATAGTCTATGCACAGTTAATCTCCGCATTAACATGATCCATATTTAACAAAAAAAATATATATTATTTAAAAAATTTACTAATTAGAGATAGGAAAAAAGGATATTTCCATGACTTACCCAACTCAAACTTTTCCGCATTCTCAATGCACAGTTTAACATTAATCGGACTCTACAGATAAATCACTTCTTGAACCCAAGAGGCCTCTGAGCACCGTGTGCTCTAATGCATACAAACACGTAAATGAAACTCCTGAATCTGCTGCTTAATATACTCAAACTCTCAGAAAATTCATGGACACACACCCACTAAGCTATCATCTGTAAAACCCAATTCATCAGAAAATCCGAGAGTCTGAGCACCATGGGCTATAATTGGAAATAAAACAAGAAGAATCAAACCAACCACACAACATACACAGCAAAGAAATTAGGAAAGGCAGAATCGTATTTATTGAACACCGAATTCATAAAAGATGGAGTCTTTTCTGTTCCTTTGATTCAGAGTTAAAAGCGAACCAATGCTCGACGGAACAGACGATTTTAAGAGGACTTACAGTTGCAACTGCCAGATCAAGCTACAAGAGTGAGAGAGGGAGCGACGAGGGTAGACTGCCGAAGCCACCGAGTGACGAAAGCAAGAGCGAGAGTGAAGGGCGAGGTCGCACGAGATGAGGCGAGAGAGAGATGGTAGGAAACTAGGAAAGACAGTAGAAAATTAGGGTTGACAATTTGATTTCAAAAAAATTATATATACATATACCGGTCTGGTCTGGACGGGCGGTCTGGAAACCATCTAGAACCAATTGGTTTGGTTTAGTTTCAAGCCGTCCGAGCAGTTCCCACTTCTTTTGCACAACCATAATGATAAGGGCAACTCTCCTATTTTTATTTCCTTTTAAATTTAGCTCATTTTTTATTTAATTTAAATAAAAATTGTCTTAAAAAAATCAAATATGGACCATAAAGGCTTCATTTTGACTTTTTGTTTTATGCTTTAGTCACATAGGAGAGAAAGATATTAAAAAAATAATGTTAACTTTTTTCACTAGGTTGGATGGAGTTAACGGAAGGACTCGATTAAATCAATTTGACAGGTTTAGAACTTGGTTACATTTCTTGTAAGTTATAGAGCTCAATTACACTATAATGACAAGTTTTATGACTTCCATTGCACATATTTAAACTTTTGTTTTTAGTACATCAAAGATTATTACCAATTAGAGAAGGATTTACGAATCACTCAGCAACTTCATCTAAGATCTCTAGGTGGATTATTCTCTAGCATTTAATATATTAATCACCACGAGTACCTAATCGGACCCAAACAGGTCCTTAAAAGGTTTAAGGGAAAAGAAAGAGGCTAGAGATCCGCCCTAGTGGGAGATCTTGTAATGTCACCTCCCGTGTTCCTACTTGCCCGGGAAGAAATATAAGTGGTAGGAATTGGAGAACCCGTCAGTAGTGAAAGTAGACACAACCACATCAGTACTTCGGTGTTGGCTACCATTGTTAGGAGAGTATAGTAGCTCTTCGCATATGGTGTAAGAAAGGTTGTTTTAGGCAATCAATTGAAAGAGTTGAGCGAATCTCAGCCTACCTAGTAGTGGTTTTAAAGCCACCCTAGCTCATCCATGCACGAAGAGCTACTATACTCCCCTATTTGGCGGTTGCCAATATGAAAGTGTTGATGTAGTGTCTACCTTCACCATTGATTAGGGGTGAGCATGGTCCGGGTTGGTCCGGGCCACCCCCTAACCCTAGGACCAACCCGTACAGTATCGGTCCTCAATTTTTAGGACCGAGGACCGACCCTATTGAGTTTGGGACCAAGGACCGGACCGACCCAATGGGTTCGGTCCGGTTCCAGGGTCAACCCGAGACCGATCGATAATTTTTTTCGTCTTATTTTTTATACTTCCTAAAAAAACAAACCTACAAATTCAAATTACACATCCATCGACAATACGGTATTGTGCAATTAAACTATAAATACCAATACATATTTAGCAAATCTAAGATGACACAATAATAGAAATTTCGTACCTACTAACTGCTCATCGAGATATGGGACGAGATGGAAAGTTCTTGTAATCATTTATCTTTAATATTCATAACACCATATGCAAAAACGTTTTCCTGCATTCGATCACGTAGAGTCCACTCAACCAAAAAATGAGCTTCACACCACTTGACTAGCAAATCACTGTATCCACTGCAGTACTATTCTACTCTTCAAAAACTTCTATCATTTGACACAAATTGAAAAGCAAAGTGCAACTAAAATTCATTAGTACAATTAAACCATAAAAAGTCAAAATACTTAATATAAACCATGAATATATAACTTCACATCTTGTTAATTCACTTGAACTTCTAAACACCTGAAAACAAAACAAACAACATATAATTAATACTCAACAAAAGTTTTAAATTGAAATTACTATTAGTACTATTGATAGAACATCTCAATATAATATAATATAACAGACATTTTACTTAGGTTTGAATATATAAAAGAATTATAAATAATATAATATAATACAATAAATATAATATAGAGGGTTGGTCCAGGGTTAGACCAACCCAAAACTCTTAGGACCGAGGACCAACCCGTACAGTGTTGGTCTTGGAATTTCAGGACCAAGGACCGACCCAGTCCCCTTGGGAACCGGACCAGGACCAGCAGGGTTGGGCCGGTCCAGGGTCTGTCTAGGGTCGACCCTAGACCGCTGCTCACCCCTACCATTGATAGCCCCCCCCCCCCCCCCCCCCCCAACCCTTACAACTTATTTGTCTTCCTTGGCAGGTTGGAGTATGGGACATGACATTGTGGGGTCTCCCATCCTAAAGTGGATTGCCCGCCTATTTCTTCTCTCTTGAGCCTTTTAAGGACTTGCCTAGGTCCAGAGTATTTCAAAGGTTGTCTTCAATCCAAAAAACGTATAAATAATAAATGACAAAAAAAGGAAGAGTATTTCAAGTGGCAATATTTTTATTCAATTTTCACTTCCAGTGCATATATTCCAGTTTTAAACTTTTGTTTGCAGTACGTCAAAATTTATTACCAACTCGAGAAGGATTTATGAATCATTCGGCGACTTCCTCTAAGATCTCTCAGTGGATTATTCTCTTGCATCTAATATATTAATCATCACAAGTACCTAAGAATTGTTGGATCGCCAAAAATAAAAATAAAAATAAATAAATTGCTAGATTGAAAAAAAAAAAAAAAAAAAACCCACGTACCAAGGTAGAAATCACATGCAAAGGCACGTATAAATACCTTGCAAACGACGTTTGCGTAAAAACCTTTGCGTACAAGAATTAGGGTTCGAATTATCATTTATGGCGCCACCTTGGTGCATGTGAACAGCTTTATGTCTCCAGCTTTCTATCACATTTTCACTTCACCAGAATTGAAGTAACATCTTTTATCTTGCCAAAAAATTTTCTTCGAGCCGTCAACTTCACCCTAAATGTGGATGTCCCCAAAACCCTTTATAAATTGAGAGCCTGATTAGCTTCCCATGCATATGATAAGACAGCAAGTCAAGAGCACATACCAAGCCTGGTGCCAACGTAGTGTTTTGCTTGGTGGTGTAAGGGAGAAACGAAAGAAAATGAGAGCATCAAGGTGGTGGTTGTTGTTGCTGTTGGCGCTCGTTGTGTTGGTGAGCTCGTGTGCCATGCTGCGTGTTGAGGCGGCGGTGGGGATTGAGCCACCGCAGAAGCTGCAGTGGCATTACTACCGGAACTCGTGCCGTGACGCCGAGAGGTACGTGACGAGCCAGGTCGAGTTCTACTGGAAGCGGGACAAGAGCCTCGCTCCCAAGCTCATCCGAATGCTCTACGCCGACTGCTTCGTCACGGTACGGATCCGTCTGTTCTTATCCTCTCTTGAACGATCTTTCAGTCTGCATCGCTTCAATATCGAGTTTCCATCGCCTCTCTAAGCACCCAATATCCTCTCACCCGATGTTTTAAGCTCTCGAAACGGGCTTTCTGACGTACCGATCTTTTGTGTATAAAACAGGGGTGCGATGCGTCAATTCTATTGGACGGGCCATATTCAGAGAAAACAGCACCGCAAAGCGCAGGGTTTCTAGGGTTTCCGATGGTGGTGATAGACAAGATCAAGCAAATCCTGGAAGAACGCTGTCCAGGAGTCGTCTCTTGTGCTGACATTCTCAACTTTGCCGCTAGAGATGCTGCTCACTTGGTATGTGCCTGGTTTGCACTTCTCTCTTTTGGCTTGAAAAAGTTGTTTTCGCTTGAGTTTATAGCGTTAAATGTGGAAAATAAGAAATACTGATACAATGATAATGTTGTCATAGGCGGGAGGGCCATCGTACCCCGTTCTGGCAGGGAGGAGGGACGGGATGTCGTCCTCTGCGGCATCGGTGGACCTCCCATTGGGGGCCGCCCTCTGGGGATCGGCGCTTGCTTACTTCGAATCAAGAGGCTTGGATGTGCTGGACCTTACTACTCTGCTTGGTACGGTCGAACCTCGTATGAAAAGTATTTATTTGACCTGGACCTCATTAAATTACCTTAGATCTTAAGCAATCCGGGCAACTTGTTTAGTCTAGTGCGGTTACGAGGAAAAACGAAAATCATGATGTTCTTTTTCGATTTTAAGTTTTCAAAATCGTTGTCTAATTGTCATGATACGAAGAACCAATTCCTAACTTGCCAAAACAATTTAAATTTTGCCAGGTGGGCATTCAATGGGCAAGACCAACTGCAGCTTCATCGCGGACCGGCTATACAATTTCAACAAAACTGGCAAGCCGGACCCAAGCATGGACTCATCCTTCCTGGCCCAGATGAGGGAGCAATGCCCACCAAACTCAAAGAATCAAGTGTACCTTGACCCTGACTCAGGCTCCAGCTACAGCTTCAGCAAGTCCTTCTACTCCAGGGTCCTGAACCACCGGGCCGTCCTCGGCATCGACCAGCAGATCGGCGCCAATAACGACAGCTCCCAGATTGCTCAGCAGTATGATGGCAGTTTCGAGGACTTCCGGAAGAGGTTCGCGCTGTCAATGAGCCGGATGGGGAACATCAAGGTCTTGACGGGGAATCAAGGGGAGATTCGCAAGAATTGCCGAGTCGTGAACAGGAAGTAATCCCGACATAGATCGTATGCTCTTGCAATCGTTAAGCAAATGGAAGCATAATTTGTTCTAGGACAAAAGTAAAAGTTCTCAAATGGATTTTCTTGTATTTGAAGGCGTGTTAAAATGCTAAAAACCAAAGTAACTTTGGGTGTAAGTGGTGTTTGGTAAAAAATAATTTGCAAAGGGCTTTGGCTGCAATTTTTCTATTTTTTATTTAAAATATTAAACCTTTCACTGCCGATGAGGGCTGCCTGGGGTCATGCAACCTCAGGAGATCCATGCCAAGGTTGTCTGACCTTAGGTGTTCCTCACCAGGGTCGTGCAACCCTCGGCAACGAGGCTTGAGGTCATGCAACCTTGGCAGCCCTTGCTTGTAGTCGTTGACAAGCCTAGGTGCCATCGCTGGTGTCACGCTTGACCGATGCCGATGAGCGGCCACAATCCCTAAAAATAGTGAGGGTAAGATGGGAAGAAAAGTGTCTAGAAATAGCATGTTGCCCAAGGCTAGTCCCTACTTGTCTTGGGATTTTAGCTTTCTCAAGTATTTGGCCGAGCCACTTCAAAAGACTTGTCAAACATCTCAGCATTTTCTTAGAGTGCTTTGAAGGTCGAAAGCCCATTAGAAAAGTTGAACCAAACATATGGTATTTTGGTTGGTATTAATCAAATAAAAATGTGGCGTGAAGATTATAGAAAATGCTCTTATTATTATAGATAGTAGCCCTGCTTTTTCGCCTTATGAACAATCACAGAAGCCATATATTTCAATTTGGCAAATGAAACAATTTCGTGAAGAGCTTTGCAGACAATTCATGTCTTTGCACACTTCATTTGGAGTCATCATGGGCATCGACTTGTCCATCTTACATGACATGATTGGCGTTTATATGAAATTTTTTAATTTTTAATTTTATTCTTTATTTTCTTCATTTTGGCCCTCGCCCAAGCAATCGGCTGATCTGGGTGAGGGCCGCCTCAACCAGTCGGCAGGCTGCAATGGCCCTAGGCAAGGCCATCATGGTTTCCCTAGCTGCGGGCGAGGCAACCCTCCCCCAGAATCTGGTGAGGGTCCTCGCGCCTTGACTCGAGGGGCCGCAAAGACCCTGGGCAAGCCACAAGCCACAGCCAGCGAGTCCGCTAAGGCCCTAGGCGAGGTTCATTGCAACAAGGAGTTGCGAGGGTAGCAGTTGAGCGAGGAGTAGAGCTCTCGCCCACCAAAATGAAGAAAAAAAAAGAATAAAATAAAATAAAATAAATAAAAATTTATAATAAAAAAAAAATGGCAAAAAGCCTCGCTGTTAGTTAGGCTTTTTTTCCCCGTTTGGGTACTTAACGTATGAGATCGTATTAGTAGTCCTCGTTACTTTTCTTACAATGAGGTAAAATGACTCTTACTCTATTGAACATTGAAAAGTTCAAATATAGTTTTGCAGTGAAAATGGCAGAAGGCTTCGTGGTGCTCGACCCTTATTATAGTCTTCAGGGGACGGGGGTTTGCTTCTATAAATGACTTGATATTAGGTAGGTCCATCATTCATGGGACCTATAGGCTCACAATCACATGCACTATTAATTGACATTAGGTACGTCCATCATTCATGGAACCTTTATACTTCTTATATTGCCAAAATGTATTCTTCGAGACGTCAAATTCACCGAGGCTGGCCATGTCGGTCAAGTGAAACGTGGATGTTGCCAAAACCCTATATAAATAGAGAGAGCCTGATTAGTTTCCAATGCATAATAATTGGATGGCAAGTCAAGAACACGTACCAAGCCTGGTGCCAACGAAGTGGTTTTGCTTCGTGGTGTAAGGGAAAAACGAAAGAAATTGAAAGCGTCAAGTTGGTGGTTGTTGTTGTCGCTGGCCACGCTTGCGTTGGTGAGCTCGTGTGCCGTGCGGCGTGCCTAGGCGGCGGTGGGGATCGAGACGCCACAGAAGCTGCAGTGGCATTACTACCGGAACTCATGCTGCGACGCCGAGAGGTACGTTAGGACCCAGGTCGAGTTCTACTGGAAGCTGGACAGGAGCCTCGCGCCCAAGCTCATCCGAATGCTCTATGCCGACTACTTCATCACGGTATATTTCTGTCCATTCTTATCCTCTCTCGAGCGATCTATCAGTCCGCATCACTTCAATATCAAGTTTCCATCGCCCTTCTAAGCACGTGATATCCTTTCACCCAATGGTTTAACCTCTTGAACCGGGCTTTCTTACATAACACTCTTGTGTACATATATATAAAACAAAGCCTTGGACTCAGATATGTTTGGTTATGTATACAAAACAGGGGTGCGACGCGTAGATTCTATGGGACGGGCCATATTCAGAGAAAACAGCACCGCAAAATGTAGAGCTTCTAGGGTTTCCTATGGCGGTGATGGACAAGATCAAGCAAGTCCTGGAACAACATTGTCTAGGAGTCGTCTCTTGTGCTGACTGTTAAATTATGACTCAAGCTTAAGCATTTGGAAAAATGCGATTTGTTGGACTCCTTAAAGCTGCACAAAGGAGGAAATAATTAAAAAGATGAATTTTGCCCTTCGGAGTGAAGCCACCGAAGTTTCTCTTTTCCTTCAAGGGACGTCGCTGTAGCTCTACGTAGAAGAAGCGAAGGAAGAAGCCCTGCACATGAAGATTTGTTAAAGTGGTGGGTCCAAGGTCAAAAGTTTGATCTTGGGCACACACGCACACTCAATATTACAGGATGGGCTGATGGATAAATAAAAAGGGAAGCTCTCTCATGTACGCGTGAATCCAACGTTGGTGGGCCCAGGTCAGCTATTTGACCATAGGCACACGATTTCCTTCTTTGGCGTGTGCGTGAAGTCAGTTTAAAAGAAAAGAGAACCCTGCATATGCGTTGAGCAAAGTCACATATTGAAGCGCGGTTTACTTTGAGTATCGTGAGTGATACGTCCGTAGGCACTGGGTGCTTGATAGCAGGTCTTCGTGTTTCTCGTGCAGCAAAGCTTATTTGTAATTTACATCCAAGAAAGATTGGTGTATTGAGTGTAATTGGGGTTTTGGAAACACTGAAAGAATGTTTGAGTTAATCGAGTATGTAATCTCCTTGTATTGCTTGATTTATAGTGAAATTCCTTGCTGTTCTTCCCGTGAATGTAGGTCTTTACGACTAAACCACGTAAATCTGGTGTTCGATTTATTTTCTTTTTTACATATATTATTATTCAATCGCTCGCTTAATCGCAACACTGACATACTCAACTTTGCTGTTCTCTCTTTTGGCTTGAAAAGACGTTTTCGCTGCACTGGTTATTGACATACTGTTAGCTTGAGCTTGTAGCGTTAGATGTGGAAAATTAGCATTGCTGATGTGATAATAATGCTGAAATAGGCGGGAGGGCTATCGTACCCTGTTCTAGCAGGGAGGAGGATGGGATGTCGTCCTCCGCGGCATCGGTGGACCCCACGTTGGGGGCCACCCCATGGGAATTGCCGCTCGCTAACTTCGAATGAATAGGTTTGGATGTGCTGGACCTTACTACTCTACTCGGTACAATTGAACCTCATATGAAATGGTATTTAACTTGTGACCTCGTTAAATTACATTAGATCTCAAGCAATCCTTTTCGATTTTAATTTTTCGAAATCTCCATCTAATTGTCAGGATACATAGAATTTTATCAGATATAGGATAGTCGAGAATATAATCCGAACCGATCCTCCCAATGATTACCTCCAAGTGCACGAAACGACATGTTTATGTACTATGTCAAATATCAAAATCAGAACCAATTCCTAACTTGCCAAAACAATGTAAATTTTGCCAGGAGGACATTCAATGGGCAAGACCAACTGCAGCTTCATTGCGGACCGTCTGTACAATTTCAACAAAACTGGCAAGCCAGACCCAAGCATGGACTCATCCTTCTTGGCCCTGATGAGGGAGCAATGCCCACCGAACTCTAAGAACCAAGTGTACCTTGACCCTGATTCAGGCTCCAACTACAGCTTCAGCAAGTCATTCTACTCCAGGGTCCTGAACCACCGTGCCGTCCTCAGCATCGACCAGCAAATCGCTGCCAAGAACGACAGCTCCCAGATCGCTGAGGAGTACAATGCCAGTTTTGAGGACTTCCGGAAGATGTTGGCCCTATCGATGAGCCAGATGGGGAACATCAAGGTCTTGACGGGGAAGCAGGGGGAGATTCGCAAGAATTGCCGAGTCGTGAACGGGAAGTAATCCCAACCAAGATCGAATGCTCTTGCAATCGTTATTAATGAAATGAAAAGAGGGGATGAAAAATATTGAAGTGCTCTAATTATTATTGTTAGTAGCCCCACTGTTTTGCCTTATGAACAATCAAAGAAACCATATATATATCAATTTGGCAAATGAAACAATTTCACCAAGGGCTTGGCATACAATCATGCATTGGTATCAATCTATCCAGTCAATTTGGGCTTGAAATCACTAATCTAGACACTAACTATCGTATGTGATACAATCGTCTGTTGACGCCTCAAATTTTAATTAAGTTTATTTTATCTTATTAATTAAGTTTTTATTTTATTTATCTTGTCTTTTTTCGGAATAATAAACAAATAAAAGTAAAAACAAAAAACAAAACAAAAGCAAAAAGAAAGCAGAAAAGCCCTCTCATGGGCCCGTGAGGCCCATTCCGCATCAGCCCAGCCCAGCCGACTCTTCTTCTTCCTCGCGCAGTTGCAACGCACGCGTAGGGGGCGCGACGTCGGAGCGGAGGGGAGGAGCAGCAACGACGCACGTGGAGCAGAGGGCGGCTGGCGTCGGATGGGACGCCGGTTCGGCCGGTGAAGGCCGTGGCAACCGACGGTCGAGCTCCGTTGACCCGCCACCCCTCGGCCTATAAATAGGCCCTCCATCCCCGACGGAGAGGGAGGGAGACACAGGGAGACACAAGGAGACACAGAGAGAGACAGAGAGAGAGAGAGAGAGGCCAACCGAGGCTTGGGGTCCCCTGAGAGACTTCGGGGAGCTCGAGTTCAGGCCGGCCGTGGTGTGGTGAGCTCGGAGGGGTCCCCGAGAGACTTTGGGGAGCTCGAAGGGTGAGCCCGAGGGAGAGAGAGAGAGAGAGCCCCGGCGAATCCGACCAAGACCAGGCCTCGCCGTGGCCTCCACCGTCGCAGATCAAGCCCCTCAGCTTCGTTGTTGCTCGCCGTGGCCGCTGCCATTGTAAATCAGTCCCTGCCGCCGCCGTCATCGCCTTTGTTCAAGAGAAGGTAAAAAAAAGCCGTCGCCGTCATCCCTGCCGTCCATCGCGATCCCATTCCGTCGTCGTCGCCGTCGTCGTGGTCCCCATCGTCGTTGCCGTCACCGTCGTGGCCGTCGTCGCCGCAGGATCGCTTCGGTCTCCTCTCCGGCGCCGCGGATTCGCAAACCCCAGGGTTTGCGAATTTTCCGGGTCGCGAAGCGGATTCGGACCCGGAAAATCGGGTAGGGTAGGATTTACTTACCTTCCTGTATATATTGAGTAGTCCATGATTAGTGTAGGATTTAATATCACGGTCATCTAAATTTGGGAGTAATTGTCATAAAGTTTTTTTTAATTGCAAATGAAATTACTTTCAGTTGGTGTTTTTATTCTTAAGCATGTTAAAAAGTTCTTTTTCGCAAGATTTTTCATTTGCCTCAAAAAGGGATAGAATTCTTTTTCAAAATTTGTTACAATTCATGCTTTCCTCGCCTTTTGAATTGAATAGCCTTTTAGCCCATGCTAGCATGTCACATGCCATTTTTCAATTCATACTTAGGAAATCCTCTACCTTTTCATGAATAAACAAAAAGAGTAGGATTAGGTCGTCATCATGGACAGACTCCCTATCTACGCCTTGTCTTCACACATGCTTGTTTATTCATGGCCAGGTAATCACGTTCGCCGATCCAGACTCGCTCAAAAGCAAGAGCAAGAATGGCCGAAGAGAATGTACCAAGCCATGTTGCGGTCATGGAAAACGAAATGAAACAAGTCTTCAATGTGCTTTAACAACTCTCAAAGCAGATAGTCTCCATCCAGGGCAAGCTTACTCCCACCCCAGCCTCAATCAAGGTATTGTTGCCACAATCATCTACTAGGGGTGATCAAGGTGGAGATACCGACGATAACATGCCCGAATTGGAGGATGATCCGCACCCAACCATGATCGAGAAAGCTAGGCCAGACAGTTTGTCTAAAACTGAGCATGACAAACGCCTCCAAAAGCTTGAGGAGAAGCTGAAACAACTGCAAGGCCTCCAAGATCCTACTTTGACGGACCTCTCCATTTATTCCAATGTCAAAATGTCGGAAAAATTCAAAATGCTTGAGTTTGAGAAGTACGATGGCACGACTTGCCCTAGGGCTCATTTGCAAATGTACTTGGTTCGAATGACCCAATACGTTAATAATGCACCATTAATGATCCAGTTGTCCCAATCAAGTCTAATAGGCCCTGCCCTGAGGTGGTACATTACAAAGAACATGAATCTCCTCAAAACATGGAGTGAAGTGAGTGAGGCATTCCTCAAGCAGTATAAGTTCATAATGGACATTAGCCCTTCTCGTGAGGATCTTGAGCGTACCGAAAAGAAAAAGCACGAATCGTTCAAAGAATATACTATCCGATGGAGGAATTTAGCCGCCCAAATCAGTCCTGAACCAACCGATTTCGAGCTGAGAAAGATGTTTATCAAAACCCTCCCTTACGAGTACCGCAATCGAATGGTAACCACGATCGCCGAATCATTTAATCAACTCATTCCAGTAGGGAAGCAAATCGAGATAGGGTTGAGGGATGGTTGGTTCACTGAACCTGCATCCACGGGCAGGTTCAGCATGAAGAAAGATAAAGAACCCCTGGTAGATGTCAGTACGACCTACAATCATTCTCCAACAATTCAGACAAGTGCAGGACAGCAACAGACCACCAGCTGCCAACCGCCCCAGCACTACAACAACAGGAGACAATTCACTTCACTTCCCGGATCTCCATCACAGGTTTTGGCAATCCTCCGGAATAAGAACCTCCTCTCGACTGAACCAAAGCGACCAAATGCCGAAAGCTTCTCCAGCTATGACTCGTCCAAAAAATGCGACTATCACATGGGAGAAGTGGGGCACTCAACGGATGAATGCTTCGCCCTCAAGAGTCGAATCCAGAACCTGTTAGACACTAAAGTTTTCTCATTCCAGAGCAATTCGCTCCTTGATCACATCGACAAAGTAAATGCGGTATTCAGTTCTGAAGACAGTTAGAGCAGAAATGTCGAAGCACATACCGCTGACATTCATCAAGGGATGGTAAAGGCCGGGTATTATTCAGGCAATGAAGTGCCACCCTTAGCAACAGAGAAAGAAGGGCCATATGACATGACCACCATGTTTGGAAGCCTTTTCATGGACACCGTCAATGAAGGACCGTAAGGGGAAATGGGTGCAAGCCCGCTCGAGTAGAACCCTTTTTAATTTCCTTTTGTATTTCCCTACGTGGGAACTTGTACATCTTTCTTAAAGTTTGGCTTGTTTTTATTTTCAACATCAGTTCCGCTTGAGGAACTAACTTTTGAAAACTCATTTCCAAAATGTAAATCCACCTATTAAATAAAGTTGAAAATATTTTGAGAGCATGAGGTGGTATCCCAAACCAGCCCGGTGATGCTATCCAACCATGAAAAAAAAATATATCATCCAAAGATAATACTGAGGGCTGGGCTTCCTCATACTTTTTCTCCCCCAAAGACGTATTTTGAAAATAAAAAATATTTCATCACCCAAAAGCTTTTGTTAAAACAAGATAATAAATTTAATCATGTTTGTCTTTCTGACTCACTCACTTCATGTCTCAGAAGATCATTCCTGTCCCCTTTGACTTAGTGTGACAGGGGGCATTTGAAGCAATGGCATCAAGTGAACTCGCCAAATTCAAAGACACCATGAACATAATGTCGAAAATGACGTCATCTCTCTTCTATCTACAGGAGACAAAGGATGGGACGTAATAGGCACAAGCATACTATTGAACTTGAAGCATGCATAATATGATAGCTCAAAGCAGGATGCTATGGTTTCATCAATGGGATTTCCGGCTTCGACAAGCCAAGAAGCGCAGAAAAGGAATTTCTTCTCTTCCTTTGAATTGACCACTGTTAACAGGGAGGAAATCTAGACAGTTGAGACAGTCTCTAGCCCCTTATTTCAAATGATGACTAAGGGCTTAGAAACCTCACTTCGTGCTCCAAACGCATGCTCTCCCAAGAAGTAATTTCCGTAAGAGAATTGGAAGTTTTGATTGTCCATCTCAGGTTCCAAAGAAGCTTGAAGTACATGACTTTGCTCAATGCTGCTATAGTCAAAGACAGAAGAAAAATTCCACAGAAGGAAGGCGTTGAAGATGAATCAACGACCAACAATCATGCATACATGGTCACAAATGAGGAAGGCCAATTGAAGGAAACATTAAACTATGCCAAGATAAAGAGGCCATCATCGACATTCAAATATCTTTAGGAGTCAACAAATACAAACTTTGGAGAAGAGTAATTTGATATCGTTTCCAATACTCCCAACTCTTTGAAAAATTCGCTTTTGACGTATTTTCCCTAATTGACAGGAAACATTGGGAATCAAAAACCAAACTTGATGGTCAATATTGGCCAAGTGAGGTCCATGGAAATGACCTACATCAAATTTACCTGGCTTTGTGTAAAAAGACATGTCATCCAAGAGCTAATTCAGAGAATAATTGACCTAACAAAACAAAGGACATAGGACTTCGTGTCCCCCTTCTCACTTTAGGTTCACCCAATCATTTGCAAACCAGTGAAGGGTAAAGTTGTATCAATTCCAATTATTCGACTCTTGAAAGAGTTCATGACTAACACATTCCCTCTTGATTGTTGCAGGAGCACCTAACTGTCAAAAGCAAGGATAACAAATCAATGAGAGGCATGACAAACTCTCCTAAACGAAATGACGTCCTGAGTAATCGCCAAAGCAAATGACAGAGAATCTTCAGGCCTCAACTCACATTAGATTTTGGCCAGACTAATTGATCTACTTGTACATCTCCTCCTCTACAAGGGCAAAAGCAGAGATGCCCGATCAAATTCTCAATCCTTGGCTGATCCTTCATGTGTCATATCCCTAATCAATAGGGATGACTATCGACACCCATTTGCGAATAACCCTTTTGATGTTCAAAATTTAACATATTTGGAAACACCATCATGTTAACTCCTAAAGTTGTCAATAGGGTCTTTTTTTAGTCAAAACCATTCACTTGTTTTGAAAAGTTCAAACTCCATCATATTCAAAATGTTGCATGTCATTTCCAGATGAATTCTGCATGATGATTTCATCTGTCTAAGTCACTGATTCCACTGAGGATTATTAGAATAGACAGCTAAGTGAAGAATACAAGATTGATTGGGTATGCTGGATTAGGCGCGTCAGAATGATGACAGGCAAGCTATATCCTACACACAATCCCCCATCTATACACTTGTGAGATGAGTGCAGAAGATTCCATGACTACAGGGTAAAGAGTTCTCTCGCGAATGGTAAGATAACCAAAACAGTGAGAGACATTTCATTGCTCACCCCATTAAGCCCCATACACTGGTGAAGCTTCTCTCATATCCCCGTCAAAGAACCACCCCACACTGGGGCAAGTTGAAAACAAGTCAGCATCACAAGGCGAGAAAGGGGATAGAAATTTTCTTGCTTGCACTTGCATCAATCTTTGAGTGTCTTTATTGCATATGAACACCCGCGTTAATTTAAGTGCCCTAGAGTCATGAAGAGCAATTCTTTCTTTACGCACTTGTATTCATTGTACAACCCAAGTGAGTCTGTAATTTTACCCTCACATCAAGACAAAGCAGAAGTTATTATAGCCTGAGCGCCAGTTGAAGATGAAGACTCAAGAGTCTAATAACGGTGTTTCGATTAAGCTTGCCAAGATCAGCTCTCAAGCAACAAGAATGAAAAAAGCAGGGGCATAAAAAAAGCAGTGTACCTGGTAAAAGCAAGGTCAATGCCCATATTCGAAGAACTGGAGTAAAAAATAAGGGCATGAAAAAGCAGCGTGCCTGGTAAAAGCAAGGCCAATGCCCCCCAGTCAAAAATACAGCCAAGAAAAAGTTGTTGTTGTGGTCCACAGAACCTCCATATGACAAGAAAGACTAGTGACAAATGCCGAGACAATCATCAACTCTCACCCTCTTACATGTGAGCCAAGTCTACATCACATTCCCATTGTAAAAGTCTCTTCAGACTAGGGGCACTTCAATTAACGTGGGATTTCATATGTTTATAAGCATCGCTTGAAGAAGTACGAGCAAGACTATTCTATCTCTTTTCGCAGGACTCTTGACTTGCAAACCTGGAGATGATCGCGCGGCACTTCGTTCATGAGCCTTGACCTTGACGGTCCCATTCGATAAGCTATTGACCAAGTCTTCATCACAATTTCAACAAAGACCTCTCACATTGGTAAAGTCGTACCATTTGCGAGAATACTCAAACCCCTACTAACATGATGACAGTGAGAAGTGTGGTCCTTATAAATCCTGCATCAATGGTCAGGATAGCCTTTTCCATGAGAGAGAGTGGAAAGTCCTTTCAGACTGAAAGTCCCTCATCTGGCATGCTCAAGACATCTGCATTTGGAATAAAGGTTGTCTTTCAAATTTTCCCTAGTGGAATTCGGATGATGCCAAAACTGACAAAATTGTCATGCATGAATCCCATTTAAACTCATGAATTTACTGCATATACAAACATGTCTGCATATTGTGCAAATAGCAGACATACTCTCAGAGATCAGAGATATCGCCAGGTAAGCATATCTCTATCCCCATTTGTCTTAAAGTACCTACCACTGTCCAGGTACTCTCTTATTGACACTCAACCTATTCAAGTTGTCCCCAGAGTATTGATACTTGTGACTGACCAAGTAACCCTTTATCATTGAATACCGACTGCTGTCTAGGTATCCCCATTGTCTTTGAGTACCGGCCACCATTCGGATACTCCATTTTTCTTGACACTTGACCTATTCGAGTTGTCCCCAGAGTATTGATACTTGTGACTGACCAAGTATCCCTTTTTATTGTTGAATACCTACTGCTGTCTAGGTATCCCTATTATCTTTGAGTACCGGCCACCATTCGGATACTCCCCTTTCCTGACACTCAACCTGTTCAAGTTGTCCCCAGAGTATTGATACTTGTGACTAACCAAGTATCTCTTGGAATACCTACTGCTGTCTAGGTATCCCCATATCGTCAAGTACCCACCGTTGTTCAGGTATGCTTCCTAGCACTTGGACCAGCCTGAGTAGTCCCAGATCATATCATTAAATGCTTATGTTCATCTAAGCATTCCAGTACTTTGTACACCTGTGGCTACCCAAGTGTCCCAGTCCTTTTGAGTGCCTGTGGCCATCCACAAGGTGAGAGACCTTCATGAATATCCAAGGTACGTCCTCGATATTCCAACTACCAGGAGGTGAGAGACCTTCATGAATATCCGAGGTACGTCCTCAATATTCCCAATTACCAGGAGGTGAGAGACCTTCACGAATATGTGGGGCACGCCCTCGATATTCCCATTACCAGGAGGTGAGAGACCTTCACGAATATCTCAGGTATGCCATCGATATTCCCAATTACCAAGAGGTGAGAGACCTTCACGAATATCTCAGATACGCCCTCGATATTCCCATTTACCAGGAGGTGAGAGACCTTCATGAATATGCGAGGCACGTCCTCAATATTCCCAATTACAAGGAGGTGAGAGACCTTCATGAATATCCAAGATATGTCCTCGATATTCCAATTACTAGGAGGTGAGAGACCTTCACGAATATCTCAGGTACGCCCTCGATATTCCCATTTACCAGGAGGTGAGAGACCTTCATGAATATACGAGGCACGTCCTCGATATTCCCAATTACCAGGAGGTGAGAGACCTTCATGAATATCCAAGGTACGTCCTCAATATTCCATTTACCAGGGGGTGAGAGACCTTCATGAATATGCGAGGCACGTCCTCAATATTCCCAATTACCAGGAGGTGAGAGACATTCACGAATATCTCAGATACGCACTCAATATTCCCACTACTAGGAGGTGAGAGACCTTCATGAATATGCGGGGCACGTCCTCAATATTCCCATTTACTAGGAGGTGAGAGACCTTCATGAATATGCGAGGCACGTCCTCAATATTCCCAATTACCAGGAGGTGAGAGACCTTCATGAATATCCAAGGTACGTCCTCGATATTCCATTTACCAGGGGGTGAGAGACCTTCATGAATATGCGAAGCACGTCCTCAATATTCCCAATTACTAGGAGGTGAGAGACCTTCACGAATATCTCAGATACGCCCTCGATATTCCCACTACCAGGAGGTGAGAGACCTTCATGAATATGCGAGGCACGTCCTCAATATTCCCAATTACCAGGAGGTGAGAGACCTTCATGAATATCCAAGGTATCTTCCAGAATCGATGCCCTAAGAAAGGTCGGTGCATCCTCCCGAGAAAAGTCGGGTACCAGCTGTTGTCTTTGACAAAGGTCAGACACCCCCACAAAACAGATGCCCTGAGAAAAGTCGGTGCATCTCCCAAGAAAGGTCGAGTACCAACTAGTGTCCTCGATGCAAATCAGGCACCCACAAATGAGATGCCTCGAGAAAGGTCGATGCATCTCCCATCAAGGCGACCGAAGAAATGTTCGGGTCCTAGACAAATCACGGATTACTCCAATAGGCGACCGAAGAATGGTTCGGGTTCTGGAGGAGCAATCTCCGGTCAAGGCAACCGAAGAAAGGTTCGGGTCCTAGACAAATCACTAATTGTTTTAACAGGCGACCGAAGAATGGTTCGGGTCCTGGAGAAGCAATTTCCCGTCATGGCGACCGAAGAATGGTTCGGGTCCTGGAGGAGCAATCTCCCGTCAAGGCGACCGAAGAAAGGTTCGGGTCCTAGACAAATCACTAATTGTTTTAACAGGCGACCGAAGAATGGTTCGGGTCCTGGAGAAGCAATTTCCCGTCACGGCGATCGAAGAATGGTTCGGGTTCGAGACAAACCACCAATTGCTCCAATAGGCGACTGAAGAATGGTTTGGGTCTTGGAGGAGCAATCTCCCGTCAAGGCGACCGAAGAAAGGTTCGGGTCCTAGACAAATCACTAATTGTTTTAACAGGCGACCGAAGAATGGTTCGGGTCCTGGAGAAGCAATTTCCCGTCACGGCGACTGAAGAATGGTTCGGGTTTGAGACAAACCACCGATTGCTCCAATAGGCGACCGAAGAATGGTTCGGGTCCTGGAGAAGCAATTTCCCGTCACGGTGACCGAAGAATGGTTCGGGTCCAAGAAAAAGCACTAATTGCTCCAACGGGCGACCGAAGAATGGTTCAAGTCCTGGAGGAGCAATTTCCCGTCAAGGCGACCGAAAAAAGGTTCGGGTCCTAGACAAATCATTGATTGTTTTAACAGGCGACCGAAGAATGGTTCGAGCCCTGGAAAAGCAACCTCCTCATATCACCAGGTAAGATGACGCCTTGATACTTGCCAAACTCAAGGCTCACACCCTCTCACTCAATCCCGGTAAGTAACTACAGGTATCTTCTTATCTGTCTTAGTATATGTAATGTTATATCGCTCTTTTCCGGATAGAGTAATAGGTCATAAATAAAATATAATCTGCTACGCACGCATGGATAAAGTTTAGGCATCAGTCTATCTTTGAATGCAACCTCTGCGAGCTCACCTTCAAAGAAGGGCAGCTATTGACGCCTCAAATTTTAATTAAGTTTATTTTATCTTATTAATTAAGTTTTTATTTTATTTATCTTGTCTTTTTTCGGAATAATAAACAAATAAAAGTAAACAAAAAACAAAAACAAAACAAAAGCAAAAAGAAAGCAGAAAAGCCCTCACATGAGCCCGTGAGGCCCATTCCGCGTCAGCCCAGCCCAACCGAGTCTTCTTCTTCCTCGTGCAGTTGCAGCGCACGCACAGGGGGCGCGACGCCGGAGCGAAGGGGAGGAGCAGCAACGACGCAGGTGGAGCAGAGGGCAGCTGGCGTCAGATGGGACGCCGGTTCGGCCGGCGAAGGCCGTGGCAACGGACGGTCGAGCTCCGTCGACCGGCCACCCCTCGGCCTATAAATAGGCCCTCCATCCCCGACGAAGAGGGAGGGAGACACAGGGAGACACAGAGAGAGACAGAGAGAGAGAGAGAGAGAGAGAGAGAGGCCAGCCGAGGCTTGGGGTCCCCTGAGAGACTTCAAGGAGCTCGAGTTCAGGCCAGCCGTGGTGTGGTGAGCTCGGAGGGGTCCCCGAGAGACTTTAGGGAGCTCAAAGGGCGAGCCTGAGGGAGAGAGAGAGAGAGAGAGAGAGAGAGCCCCGGCGAGATCCGACCAAGACCAGGCCTCGCCGTGGCCTCCACCGTCGCAGATCAAGCCCCTCAGCTTCGTCGTTGCTCGCCGTGGCCGCTGCCGTTGTAGATCAGCCCCTGCCGTCGCCGTCATCGTCATCGCTTTCGTTCAAGAGAAGGTAAAAAAAAGCCGTCGTCGTCGTCCCTGCTGTCCATCGTGATCCCATTCCGTCGTCGTCGCCATCGTCGTGGTCCCCATCGTCGTTGCCGTCACCGCCGTGGCCATCGTTGCCGCAAGATCGCTTCGGTCTCCTCTCCGGCGCCGCGGATTCGCAAACCCTAGGGTTTGCAATTTTCCGCGTCGCGAAGCGGATCCGGACCCGGAAAATCGGGCAGGGTTTGCGGTCCGAGCGATTGCTGGAGGATGGGTCGGGTGACCAGAGCCGGATTCGGGCAGGGTTCCGCTAGGAACTCGGGTCGTCGGATCGAGCCGGGCGTCCCCAAACGCCCGGCCACGGCGTCGTTTTGAAAAAAACAAAAAAGGAAAAAACTTTGAGTCGGGCCCGCGTACGGGTCGCCGGCCCGGGTTGGACCCAACCCGCGGATCCGACCCGGGTCAGTTTTTATAATATTTTAAATAAATAACAAATAAAAAATAATTTATTTTAAAAAAATCAATTTATTTTCGAAAAAATGTTTTAATTTCCAGAAAATCGAAAAATATTTAAAAATTTTGAAAAATGTTTTATTTTCTAAAAAATCGAGAAAAATCAAAATAATTTATTTTCCAAAGATATTTTGAAAAATATTAAAAAATATTTTATTTTCCAAAAAATACCAAAAAAATCCAAAGAATCTCTCTATGTCCAAAAAAAAAAGACTAAAAAAAATGCTTTTCCTCCCAAAAGATGCATGGAAAATCCCTCGAACATCCAAAAAACCTCAGAGTTTAAACAAGATTAGGTACCGAAAGGGCATTAGTGATTAACTAGTGTAATCAAGTCCCCGATCATAATTTCTCTGTTTGCGTAGGAGTGAGTATTTCTCCCGATACTTAACTTGGGTTTCTAATCAACCCACCCCAAATCGATTAGTGGTGACTCCAATTTAAAATTTGATTTACAGGTTAAAAACTTGAACCATTAAGTCGTGAATTGGTGGACTTGGGAGAGTTCGGGCTTAATAAATTCAGCCGAGCCATTAGCCTCCTTAGGCGCTCGTACCCAATTGCTGGCGCCAGAAAAAAAAAAAAAAAAAAAAAAAAAAAAAAAAAAAAAAAAAAAAAAAAAAGGTCGCGACATCGTCGCTAATGTGAATATTATAAATAATTTTGTTTATTTTTTCCTTCATTTTGGCCAACAAGGGTTGCGGCCCTTCCCTAGGTAATGGGGCGATCTGGGTGAGGGTTGTCTTGACTAGTTGGCGGGCCATGATGGCCCTAGGCGAGGCGCAGGTAGAGAGGCCACGAAGGCCCTAAATGTGGGTCATTGTGGCCAATGAGGACTTGCAAGGGCAGCGGCTAGAGCCCTCACCGACCAAAATGAAGTGAATAAAAAAAGAATAAAATAAAATAAAATAAAGGGTTAATACCTTGAAAAACCCCAAACTGGTACACACGTGACAAATTTACCCAAAACTATTTTTTTGGCCACCAAAAACCCCAAACTGATATACATTTGACAAATTTACCCCAAATTAGTACACTTGTGACAAATTTACTCTCTATTAGTTTTCGTTAAATTTTACTGTCAAATTATTAAGTTAAATGACACGTGACAGTTGACTGGTATACCGATTTAGGATTTTACACGTCGTTTGTCACAGTTTATAATTTTTATGATTTTTTTGTGGTATTAGTCTAATTTAGCGAAGTGTATATTTATTACAAATTTGCCAATTTGTGGTTTTTTGCGGCTGAATAAATTAGTTTAGGGTAAATCTATCATAAATGTACCATTTTAGGGTTTTTTTATGGTCAGCTAGGGTGAATTTGTCACAGGTATACTAGTTTGAGATTTTTCATGATCAAAAAAATAGTTTTTGGTAAATTTGTCACATGTGTACCAGTTTTGGGTTTTTCAGGGTATTAACCCTAAAATAAAATATTAAAAAAATGCAAAAAAGTCTCGTTGTTAGTTAGTTTTTTGTTTTTCCTTCGTTTGGGTACTTAAGGTAAGGTCGTATTAGTAATCCTCATTGCTTTTCTTACAGTGAGGTAAAATGAGTCTTACTCTATTGAACATTGAAAAGTTCAAATATAGTTTTGTAATGAAAATGGCAAAAAGTTAAAATATAGTCTTGGGTGATGTGGGTTTGCTCCCATTATTGACTTGATATTAGGTAGGTCCATCATTCTTGGAATCTATAGGCTTAAAATCACACGCACTATTAATTGACTCTGATGGATTTGGTATGGACCTTATCTAGCACATGTAAGTAGTCTGCCCGGCTGCTTAGAGCCCTTTGGGTAGACGAAACTCGACCCTGTCCAATCGAGCCCCCAGGCACCACCGTCGATGGTCTAGACCTTGCTGTCATGGTCGATCGTGCCAATTTCCTCTGAGAGAGAGAGAGAGAGAGAGAGAGAGAGAGAGAGAGAGAGAGAGGGGGGGGGGGGGAGGGAGGGAGGGGTGGTCGTGGTGGACGTAGTAATGACGGTATTGAGGTGGTCACGGCGGGGAGACGACTGAGAGGCAACAGGGTGAATTTGCTGAAGCTGGCGGGGAGAGAGAGTAGATACAAAGGGCGGGAGACTAGGGCAATTGACCATGTAAATGACAAGTGACTCGGCGACGGCAAGAGTCCAGGGTTTCAAGCACATGACTTGACTTCCTGAATCTAAGACGTATAAAGAAAATTTTTCTTATAATGAGATATTGAATGAAAATCTTTATAGATATCGTAGCCACGGCATCTTCTTTTACCAAGATCACTCTAGTTATTGATCCCCACAAGAAATCTTCTCCATATGTTCACTTACCTTTGGACATATGTAAGTCTCTAATTTGCTTCGTCCAAGGTCTCGTGTAGACCTCGGTATCCCTTGAACGTGGAAACAACAGTAGGTTAGAACCAGGTGCGAGGCTCAATAAAGTATACTGTGTCAATGAGGGAGTGGGGCATGTGGGTAATGGTATGTTAAATTAAGGAACACATCAATGGGCCTCATTAGATTTGATTTACTTCTTCATAAACTCTCAATTATTTCATAACAGCTTTATAATAGTAATCTTTTTAATAATTACCAATTGTTTTATGATGGTTCTTGACAGCTCTTTGATTTGACTATAAAATTAAACTTCAAATTACAATCATTTAAGATATATTGAATAAAAAAAAAGAATTTTCCTTTCCTTCTAAAATCTTTATTTTCCCTTCTTTTTGGGTTATACTATGGTGTGATTGTTTTCGGTCTGATCTAGTTCCACTTAGGAATCAAGAACTAGACTAGGAAGACCAGTTCCCAACTTCTAGAACTATGAACTAGATCACCTGGTCTGCAGATCAGACCACTGACTAGTGAGGTCCAATTCTCGGGAAGTCCAATGGAATCAATGGATTTACATGTCTTGGCCAGAAAGTTTTGGATTAATTGAATTGCCAATCGACATCATAATTCGAAAATGGGATTTCATCCAAGATTTGCTGAGAGATGATGGGATCGTGATTACAGGGGCACGCTCGAAAAAAGGAGGAGAATTCGGTGGATTCTTTTTTATAAATGACGGACTCACAAATTTTAGAAAGTTGTGAGTGAGCGAGGAGGTAAAATCAATGAATCTTTATAGGAAAAGAAAGAAAGTAAAATAAAGAAAGAAGCAAGAGACAAAATGGATCAACTAGCGCAGCAATATGAAAAAACAAAATAAAAAATTTGCTTCAACATTTGGAATAATCGAGAGGAGATTAAGGTTTAGGTTTAAACTTTACAGGGCTGTTCTTTAAAAATATAAAAATATAAAAATATAAATCCGTCTGGTTCGGGCAATCCAATTGGTCTAATCCCTATCATGGAACTGAGAACTGAATTGAAAATTACCGATTCCAATTTTATGGAATTGGGAACAAGACCG
Source organism: Eucalyptus camaldulensis (assembly GCA_019915185.1). NCBI lineage: Eukaryota > Viridiplantae > Streptophyta > Magnoliopsida > Myrtales > Myrtaceae > Eucalyptus > Eucalyptus camaldulensis. Next base: position 2,186,596 of record JAHSVA010000014.1, read on the forward strand.
GCACCTTCTGAAACTGCCTAGATCCGACCGGCAAATATTGTTGGAGACGTCAAATTCGCTCTGAAACTCGCATTTATCCAAGCTGGCCCTGTCGTTCAAGTCAAACTCAGATGCCGCCAAAACCCTATATAAATAGAGAGCCCGATCAGCTTCCCGTGCATCGCGGTGGCGTGTGTTTGGCACAGGATAGGACGAAAGATGACACCATCAAGGTTGTGGCAGTTGTTGCTATCGGCGCTCGCGGTGGTGAGCTCATGCTAGGTGCAGCACAATGCCACCGCGGCAGCGACAATGGATCCGCCGCAGAAGCTGCAGTGGCTTTATTACCAGACCTCACGCCCTGACGCTGAGAAGTACGTGAGGGACCAGGTCGAGTTCTACTCGAAGCAGGACAGGACCCTTGCTCTCAAGCTCATCTGACTACTCTACTCCGACTGCTTCATCACCTTATGTACCGTCTATTTTTTTCCCCACTCTCTTGGACGATCTTGAAATCCGTATCGCTTCAATATCAAGTTTCCATCACCTTTCTATGCACGTGATATCATTTCACCTAGGGGTTTAAACCTCTCGAATTGGGCTTTCTAACCTACCACTCTTTTGTGTATAAAACTGGGGTGCAATGCGTCAATTCTATTGGACGCGCCAGATTCAGAATGCAGCGCTTCTAGGGCTTCCTATGGAGATGATTGACAAGGTCAAGGAAGTCCTGGAACAGCATTTTCCCGGGGACGTCTCTTGCACCGACATAATCAACCTCGCTGCTAAAGATGCTGTTGTCTTGGTATGCAACATGGTTTGCAGTTTTTCCCTTTTGGGCGTGAAAAAAGATCGTTTAGGCTGCTCCACTAATAATTGACATGCTGTCAGCTTGAGTTCTAGAGCGTTCAATATGGAGAAAAATTAGAATTACTGATGTGATAATGATGCTGTAACAGGTGGGAGGGACGTCGTACCCCGTTCCAACGGGAAGGAGGGACGGGAATTCATCCTCCGCGAAGGTGGTGGACCTCTTCTTTAGGCCCTATTTGGAAACGGGCCAAATAGTAAAAATTTCTATTTTTTTGTTTCCGGAAGTAGTTTTGGAACAGAATCGTGTTTGGTAAAATTTTTGTTCTCGGGAACAAATTTCTATTTTTTTGTTCCCGAAAGTAGATTTGGAACAAAATCAATAATAATAATAAAAAAATTGATTATTGTTCCAAGAACAATTCTATAATTAAGCCCATAATTTCTCTTTTTCTTTCCTTTTTCTTTTTCTTTTTCTTCTTCCATTTTCTTCTTCTTCATCTACTGCCATTGTTGCCGCCGTTGCCGCTACTGTCCACCGCCTACCATCGCCGATTGCTGACAACCAGTCCGACGAGGAGGGCAAGGCTAACCCAGCCCCGGCTAGGCTTGACCTCGCTGGGCCACCGCAAGGTCGGCCTCGCCTAGGGTGGTGGGCTTCACAGTGCTGAGATGGGTTCCGAAAGGCGATTACAGGGAAGCTAACACCCATTAGGGTTCTGAGGGTGGTGCTCGGGTCATGGAAGAAAGAACCTGTGGGCTTTCCCTGCCATTCGCACGAAGAAGAAGTAGAGCATAACTATAGCACGATGACGATGGCTTGCTTCTCTATCTGCTCTCACCTCCCCTCATAGTGTCCTCCTCCTTCAAGCGAGGCCGACCTCATGGTGACCCGGCAAAGTTGAGCCCCACAGGCGACTAGGCAAGCTTGTCCTCGATAGATTTGGGCAAGGTCACTCACCTAGCCATGGCTCGGCCGAGCCTCACCCACATGCAGACGAGACTCGGCCGACGAGTGCTGATGACGCTTCGGTGAGGTTGTCGGCCCTCGTCTGACCGATCGTCAGTCATCCTAAGGCCGACGACTGGCCACTTGAAGAAGAAGAATAGGAGAAAGAAAGAGGGAAAAAAAGAAAAAAGTAACAAAATATTTAAAAATTAAAAAAAAAAATTGATTTGAAGTAGAAATTTTAATAGTTACCAAATAGCTTATAATGCTTAGAAATTGTTGCCGGGAACAGAAGCGTTACCAAACACACCCTTAGAGTGGGTCTTAGACCCATATATGACCCATTTAAATCATAAATGACCATATATGGATCATTTATATTTTGAAGAAAATAGTTAAATGGATTTAAAAATTGAAGGCTTAAGATAAATGGGTTTTAAATAGGTCTTAAATGGGTTGGACTTAGAACTCATTTTCAACCAAAACCTTACAATCTCCATCTTTCCTCTTTAACTTTACGAAAATATTTTTAAATAAAGATCAAAATTATAATTATTTTTTATACTTTAATTGCTTTTTCTTTTTTTAATTTTCTTTTTTCTTTCCTTCTTCCTCCTTCTTTAGCCGGTGGCTGGCACGATGGCTGGCCAAGTGAGACTCAAGCTCAATGGCCTTAGGCGTGGCTCAAGCTTTGCTAGATCCAGCGATGGGTGAGCTCCAACCTCGCCAGATCGGCGAGCCCTCGAGCTCATCGACATCAAGCGAGGCTTGTCAAGCGAGCAGGATGAGCTCAAGGCTTGCCTATGGCTGGTCGCCAGCCATTATTGTGGTCGACAACCAGGCATAGAAGAAGAAAAACAAAAAAGAAAAGAGAAAAGGAAAATTAGAAATTATATTCTTCAAAAATAAAAAATAATTAAAAATTCGATTTCCTAAAAAAATAAATTCTTAAAAAATAAAAAAACTGTCCATTAAATTTATATTGGATAAAATTATTTTAGCAATGCCATTTTTAAAAAAATGATAAGAAATAAGTTTTCTTAAGTTTAGTTAAATGGATCGGATATGAGTTGAATATGAGCGGGGTCGGGTATGAGTAAAAAAATTTGCACTACAATAAATCGGCCATAAACAGGTTTAATGGGTCTAATTGGGTCGAACCATTTATGACCCGACCCACCCGTTTAACAGATCTACTCCCATTGTAGGCCATCCCATGGAAAGCGGTGCCCGGTTACTTCAAATCAAAGGGTTTGAATGTGCTGGTCCTCACTACTCTACGCGGTATCATCTGACCCTCACAAATTTGACCGGGACTTCATTATATCACCTTAGATCTTAACCAATCCAGGCAAATCGTTTAGTTTAGCGGATCGCGACATCTTTTTTTGCTTTTAAGTTTTGTAAGTCGCTGCCTAATTGTCACGATACAAAGAATTTTATCAGATATAGAATTGTCGAGGATATAATCTGAGCCCCAATCCTCACAATGATCTCCTCCCAGTGCACAAAATGGCAATGCTCACGTATTATGTCAATCTCAGAATCATAGCAAAAATCCTAACTTGCCAAAACAATTTAAATTTTTCTGGGGGGGCATTCACTGGGCAAGACCAGTTGCAGCTTCATCCCGGACAGGTTGTACGATTTCAACAAAACTGGCGAGCCAGACCCAAGCATGGACCCAACCTTCTTGTCCCAATTGAGGGAGCAATGCCCTCCGAACTCAACGAATCTAGCGTACCTCAACCCTGACTTAGGCTCGAGCTACAGCTTCGGCAATTCCTTGTACTCAAGGGTACGGCACCACCAGGCGGTCCTCGGCATCAACCAGCAGATCGCTAGCAACTTCGACAGCTCCCTGATCGCTTGGGAGTATGATGTCAGATTCGGGGACTTCCAGAAGATGTTCGGCATGTCAACAATCCGGATGGGGAACATCAAGCTCCGACCGGAGGATCAGGGGTAGATTCGCAAGAATTGCTGAGTCGTGGACGGGAAATAAATCCCAACCAAGATCAAATGATCTCGCAATTGTTAAGTTCTCGAATGGTTTTTCTTGTATTCGATGATGATAATGTCTTGGGTGGTAATATAATGAAATGGAACACGAGGCATGAAGAATAACGAAAGTGCTCTTATAATTGTTGTTAGTAGCTCAATTGTTTCGCCTTATGAACAATCAAAGAAGTCATATAATATCAATCAAATCAGCAAATGAAACAATTTTGTGAAGAGCTTTGCATACAACTCGTCGTGCCATTGCGCCGGCCTCTTCATTTGAGGCATGGTGAGCCATGTTTAATAGTCTGTAAACACATTCCCGGATCAAGTAAACTTACTTTCTCACTCGTGCGATGAATGAAAAATGCTTCCGGCAAGCTATTACAATATATGCCCAAAGGTTTAGCGCTAGGGAACTCGAATGGCCAAAGAATTTCACTTGCTACCATCTTTCCTGTCCAAGACTTGCAAATCTTCGCCCAAACATGCTCCGATTTGAGATTAAACAGTATGGTAAACGAGCTATTGACTCATGATCAGATGGACGGGAGGATTTTCAGCTCCTGCTTCACTTGGTGTTGGATATTTCAATAATTTTGAAATCTTAAAAGTCATCAATTTTGTAATGGCTATTTCCCAATATCAATTTGTAACGGCTTTGTAATGTTTTATAAGGGTTTAGCAAGGGCATTTTAGTGGTTATATAACGAATTTTCATTGATTTTTTTCCTAATATTATATTTATTATTCTGTAATCTTCCTATTCAATAATTACCATAATGCTTTCTTAATTGCTTTCTCTTTCTTTTACCTATAAATTGTTACTCTGAATATAACTAGAAAGTGATATCAGTATATCAAAAGAAGGAGGAAAAATTTCAAATAAGGGCATAAAGTGCCTTCATTTTCTCAAATAAATGGTTGAAGTAGACATTGTTTTAAATAAGAGCCTTAAGTAGCCAAATCATCTTAAATAGGGGCTTGAAATGGTCAAATAGTCTCAAATAAGAGTCTAAAGTGGCCAAATTGTCTCAAATAAGGACTTTTAGCCAGCCAATGACTATTCTGGTTATCAAAGAAGGGGTATTTTAGTTTTTTTTTTAAATCTAAGCATATATATATATATATATATATATATATTTCCTTTCCTTTCCTTTTATTTCCCTTGTTCTCAACCTTGGTCATTATTGCTCCTTGTTGATGGCTGGTGGAGGTCATCGACCTCAGGCAAGGGGGAGTGTTGCCTTTGCCAGTGTCGGCCGAGGGTTGCCCTCACCTCGGCAGTTAATGGTTGCCCTCATCAGCATCAAGCGACAGTTGCCCTCGCCTAGGCTACTGAGGGCATTCCCCACCAATGTTGGACCAACATAGGGAAGAGGGAAAAAGAAAAAGAAAGACATTTTAAAATGTAAAAGATGAAATTGCCCTTTAGCAAGGAAGGTTAGACCATTTTTTTTTATATTAATATGGCTACTTCAGGTTCTTATTCAAAACAAGTTTCATTTCGGGCCCTTATTTGAAAATACAATGGGATTTTAGGCTCTTATTTGAAATAAGGTCCATTTTTTACCCTTACTTGAATCATAGCACTTTAAGCCTCTATTTGGATTTTTCCCAAGAAGAGTATTCTTGTTTCTTTTTACGTATCTTTTTTTTTCCTTGTTGGGTTATATACATAACAGTTTCATGTTCCTTCTATTATTCTATGTAGAATGAAGAAGAAACTCGATTGTATTTTGAGAGAATTATCCTTAAGAATAGTGTTCATATGCCTCAAACAATTGATTTTATTTTCTCATCTTTTCCAACAGATTTCTAACAATTTATATTTCTTCATATTATGCAATATATTTCCAAATGCTTGGAATCGTCAAATACGATATATCCTTCTTAAACGGCTTTAAATGAGTGACCCGTGTTTCGAACTTCAACAACTCCATTTCTCTTTATAAGAATTGCGATCTTAAGTATGCAATTGAGAAATTTGCCTAAGTTAATGCACAATAAAGTTTCCAGTGGATTATGTTCTTTTCCTCATCACGACAAACAAATGATACAAGAAAATGGTCAAATATTCTCACCTAATCGTAGAAATTATTGCAAGTGATTAGATCATGTTTTATATAGCACAGGCGATGTACTTTGCTACTCGTGTTTGCTTTACAATGTGATGATCATGCATGTGAAGCGACTCGAGCATGTATAAGTTTCATTTTTAACTATCTTTTTAAGGGTCGAACATGGAGAGAGATTTATATGATTCAAATGTTAGAAATTTGCGGAAAATCTGAATCCCAATTATCAAGATCGAATGCAAAAACGTGTAAAATTTTATATTAACCTCCAGCCATTGATAAAGTCGCAAACAAATATGTGGAACTTGAATTGTCAAAAATAGGCACTTTTAGCCGATTGCCCTCTTGACATTGATGGTGTATTCTCTAATTATCAGATATCATAATAATGAGAAAAAAATGAGAGGGTTTGGCTTAGAAGATCTATTTATATGCCCATTCAAATCCTTGTAGATAATGTCTCCCATCAAGATAGTTATCTTTAATTGGGCAATCACCATAGTTATCATAATTTGATTAGGATAATAAAATGTCAATGAAATCTAACGTGGACAATATTAAATTGAATCTAGGATTATATTTAAAATATTATAATATTCTTCCACTCAATTCCTACATTTCATTGAACGACATATTAAAACAAATCCACAAAACTTCAAGCTGAAAAGAAAACACATGAATTATGGCGATAAGTCCTCTTAGAACAAGTATTATCTTCAATGAATAAGAGTTTTACAAATTCAACCATTTGACAAAAATTTACGTGATGGAATCAATGCCCATCCTGACCACATGATCCTTATAACTCATTAGTGGTGTACCTTTAGTTAAGGGATCAACCAACATCAATTTAGTGCGAATGTGTTCAATGGTCACTTTATTTTCTTTAACACGTTCTCATATAGCTAAATACTTAATGTCGATGTGCTGGCTTCGGCTACCATGTGTGGCTTTTAGCGAAGAAAATCGCAACTGAATTATCATAAAATATCCTTAATGGTTTAGCAATGGAATCTATGACTCTAAGCTCTCATATGAAAGTCTTCAACTACACATCATTTAAGGTGGCTTCAAAACAATAAATGAATTTACTTTTTTAATACATAAGCATGTAACCTTTTGTATTTTGAAGGTACCTCATTACTATCCTCATAGTTCTCCAGTGGTCCATATCTAGATTACTCTGATATTTTTCCAACATTCCCATAGGAAAAATAAGAGTGCGGGACACCTGGAGTGCCATAACTTAGCACGCCGGGACACTTAAGTGCCATAACTTTAAAATGGTACACTTAAGTGCCATCATCGGAGTAAAATGGAACACTTAAGTGCCACTCCAGCGAAAATCCGGCCAAATGGCTGACGTGGCAATTTTCCGGCGAGTTTAGTCCAAAACGGCGTCGTTTTGCACGCTGACGTGGCGGAGAAAACGCAAAAACGACGTCGTTTCGTGTCTACGTGTAAATAATAATATAAAAATTAATTAAATTATAAAGTATTCAAAAAAATTTTAAAAAAAAAAGAGAAAAATTTAAAAAATTAAGAAAAATTAAGAAAAATTTAAAAGTTTTAAAAAATTAAGAAAATTAAAAAAAAAAAGGGGGGGGAGGTCAAACTGGCGGCTGAGGGCTGAGCCCTCGCCGCCGCCGGGAAGGGCCGGCGACGGAGTGGGGAGGGTCGGCCGGGGTCGCCGGGCCCTGGCCAGGGGCCGGCGAGGGCCCGCGAGCCCTCGCCCAGATCTGGGGCGAGGGTCGCGGCCCTCGCCGCGATCCGGCGAGGGCTCGCAGCCCTCGCCGTCGGTCGGCCGGGGGCCGGCGACCCCGGCCGACCCTCCCCCCTCCGTCGCCGGCCCTTCCCGGCGACGGCGGGGAGGCGGCGGCGACGAGGGCTCAGCCCTCAGCCGCCCGTTCGACCTCCCCCCCCCCCCCCCCCCCCACTTTTTTTTAAATTTTTTAAAATTTTCTTATTTTTTTAAATTTTTTAAATTTTTTAAATTTTCTTTTTTAAAATTTTTTTAATTTTTAAAATTAAAATTTTTTAAATTTTTTTTAATTTTTAAAATTAAAATTTTTAAAATTTTCTCTTTTTTTTTTAAATTTTTTTAATTTTTTAAAATTAAAATTTTTAAAATTTTCTCTTTTTTTTAATTTTTTTAATTTTTATGCTAATTTGGAGCTCCGGCGAGTCACGTAGGCAAAAAATAATAATAAAATATTGCCACGTAGGATTTCCGGCAAGGGTCGCCGAGGTGGCACTTAAGTGTCCCACTCGAAAAAAAAAAAAAAGTGGCACTTAAGTGTACCGTTTTGAAGTTATGGCACCTAAGTGTCCCGGCGTGCCAAGTTATGGCACTTGTGGTGGACTTCTGCCGGAAAAATAATGTCAAGTTGAATGCATACTTGAGCATACATCAAGCTTCTGACAGTAGAAGCATATGGAAATTTTTTTATTTGTTCCTTTTCTAGATCGTTCTTCGGGCACTGGTTCAAAAACTTGTTACCCTTCACAATTGGTGATATACTCAGTGAACAATCTTTCATCCACAATCTCTCTAAGACTTTATTTATATATTGAGATAGTCCTATTATGTCTCAAGATTGATCTCTATGGATCTTAATGCCAATTAAATCAAATGCCTTACCCATATCTTTCATGTCAAAATTCTTAGAGAATTATGTACCAATCCTTTATGCATTGTTCACTTCCCATTGGTTTCCAATGGCTTTGAAAATCCTGTAAGAAATTTCAAATGTGAATTATAGATTCGGAATCAATCCACAAAGTGTTGTGTCTCACATCAATCATATTAGATTCATAATAAATACATGAGATTGGATTACCTTTATTCTTGAGTTAGGCCTTAAATTTGACATAATCCCTCCTCATATGCCCCTTCTTTTCACAAAAGAAATATTTTGACTCTTTCTTTTTTTGTTTAATGTCAACTTGGGGAGGTATTTTACCATTTCCTTTTTGTCTGCCTTGCTCCTTAATCTTCCTTTGTGTTGCCAAATGAGCACTCTCGCCCGATTCCATAACCAATCATTCTTCCTCTTGAACACACATGATCATGAGTTCATTAATTGATCATTTATTCTTATGTGTTATAAGATATTTTGAAAAGTGCATACTATCGTGGGAGAGTATTCAGAATATAATATACAAGGAAAGATTTATATATATATATCAATCTCAATGTTCCTTACTTGAGCCACAATGTTATTCATCTTCTTGATTTACTCACATACACCTCTAACACTAGTGAGCTTTAACAATAAAAATTTCATAATTAAAGTTATGGCGTGTGCCTTTTTAAAAGTTTCAAATTGCACACCATTAACCTTTAGCAATGCTTTGGCATTATTATGCTGAGCAATTGAACCACGAAAACTAGCAGAAAGTTTAGTTTTTATGGATATTATACTAAGGCCATTAGACCACTCCAATTGTTTATAAAAAGTAACTTTAGCCGGAGTGCTAGCATTGGTAAGGGTAGGTGGTTCATCTTTTCGAATAGCATAATCAATGTCTATGCACCCTAATTAAAGAATGATTAATTTCTTTCAAACTTTATAGTTTTCATCATTCAATATAGGAATATCATTCTTAAATTCAAAGAAATTCATTGTAAAACTTCATATCAAACAATCATGCTTATTTCACAAAATTTGAGACAAAATTTACATAAATTATGTTTTACCAATGTAAAACATGTCACAAAATATGAATCACATAACATAAAAATTACATGTGCGCTAAGCTTTTAATTCAAATAGATTCATAATTACTTAATGAAGAAACTATCATATTATATTCATTTTCTTAATCTCTATGTGTAAATTAAGAAAAATAATATGATATCTCATCCTAATTAATCATATTAATATAATGAAAATTCCTATTGGATAAAATTCATCATATTAATGTGATTAATTACAATCGGTGTCTATTTCTAATGTGATCCAAAAACTTCTTAATATGTATAATTCAAGATAATTAGAGATGCTATGGCTAATCTCTAATTAAAAAAAATTATATATGGATTATTAGATATTTAATTTCTGCATACATTCACCATATTGCATGAAATGGCAAAATAGTAATTATCTGGCCTAAGGCGTAATGTAAAAACAACTGTCCAAGGGCAGAATATTAAAATCACGTAGACAATGGGGGCAAAATGGGAAATTTATGCGAAAGACAACAAATCGATAAAATCACCCGCAAACTGCACGGGCGCGTGCCACGTGTGAGCTTATGCACCCAATCCTTCTCAGGCACGTGCACTTTGGGCGTGTGGATCATACACGCCTGTGCGCGTGTACTTCACATGCCCCGATTTATTCTTTGCATGTGTAATGCACGCGCTTGATCTCGCATTGGTACGTGGGATCCACACGCGTGGCCTTCATCACGCGATTTTTTTGTTCTTTGCGTCTGCCACGCCTTTCACCGTCCGATTCTCCTCCGACGGCCTACTTTAGACCAAATAATAGGGGTGTCAATGGGTCGGGTCGGGTCGGGCCTTGTTGTTACCCGACCCGACCCGAAACACAATGGTCACACACTGTGACCCGACCCGAACCGACCCGAAACACATAAGATGGTCTAATGTGTTTCGGGTCGGGTCGGGTCGGGTCGGGTCGCTGGTTTTTTTTTTTTTTTTCTGGGGTTGGTTAAATCCTTTAAAAAGCTCAAAAATTTGAGGCTGCATATGTAATGGTGACATGAAGAAAAGTCCCCATATTTCTGTTTAGCTTGACTAATCGATTTAAAACAGCTTTCTTCTTGGTGCTTGGAACCAATGCTTCTGTCAAGGACTGTGCTGCTTTGATAAATTCAACCTGCATAGACACATTGAAGCCTTTAACACAGCCATCTATTGTATTGATATTCCCACCATAAACCTGCAGACAATGGACATATAAATAAATAAAACGACGTGAAACCTAAGACAACATAAAAGGAGAAGTCCATGAATAACCTCGATCGTTTTTTTCTTGTATAAAGCTTCATAACCATGTTTGTCTAAATCAGGGGCGAAAAACTCCTCGAAATGATCACTTTGAACCTGGAAAAGAAAACATATCTGTTTTCAATGTACCAAACATGCCAAAAAGGGAGGACAAAACTAATAGTCGATCTCCTTCGACCCATGAAGAGGAGGCCTAGTTAACATTCTGTTCTTCCAAACAAAGTAAATCTGATCAACATACATCCTCTTACTATAAACTCAGATGAACGATGGACCGAAGTAATTGACTCCTAATGCAATGGACCCGTAAAAACAGGGATGATAAACTATGAAACCCTTGGGAACACAGAGCAAACAACAATCCCTCCAAACTAAAGCAGAAACTGAAAGTCCTGGTTCAGAAAATTCTTGTGGATGGATAAATGCTCTTCGATTGGTTTTACAGAGTTAAACGCACACGTTGTCTCTTTAAGCTGTTGCAGAAGTGGCTATCATGAAGACAGAGCAAAAACTTGGATGAACAGAACAAAGCACCAGGCAATTTAAAACTAAACTACGCACCTCACAATGTAATGAGAAATGCCCTTGTTTATATTGAAACAACAAGTAGTGTACATCAAGATGAAATCTAAGAAACATAAGCCCGCGTGAGAGAACATGGAGAGCAGACGACAATGCGCCTAATTTTTCTCATACGCACATTAGTCCGAAAGCCCTATCGTTCATCCAAGTTCAGCTTGACTTCTGAGAGAGAATCTTTTCTCTCTCAGAAGTCAAGCTGCTACTCTCTCAGAAGTCAAGCTGCCGAATCTCTTCTTTCTTGGCAAACACCAATTACACAAATCTGACGGCAACTCTCCGATTCTTGTTCAGCTTCCTAAATCCAACTCCACCAGACTACTCACCCCATTTCCCGAAATCATCCAAAGCTAAAGAAGACGACGCAGAGAGACCCATCAATCATTTTAGCTATAATTTTCGGCAGAACAAGAACTGCTGCACTCGCTCAACATGAAAACCAGACAACTCGCAGGAAACAAAACAAAATCGAAAACCCTGGAAATCAAGAAGCAGCGGATCAAACCTATATAGAGCGTAATCGAGGACTACAGGGGAGAAGCGAACCTTGAAATTCCACTGGAAGCTGTATCGGAGCTCGGGGTCGAGAGCCGACTCGTCCTCCTCCTCGGCGTCGCCGGCAAAGATCGACAGATTCGGCGGCGGCTAGGGTTCCGGCGTTGAGACGAGGGGTGGCGACGGCGACGGCGAGGCGGAGGCGCGTCGACGGACGGCAACGATTGACTGATTAGGTGGCGGCTAGGGTTCCGGCAGTCGTGAGCAACGTCGGAGAAGAAGGCTGAGCCGAGAAACATACGTGTTTACTGTTTAGTGTTTATGTTTCTTTGCTTTGGGTTTGGGGGTTATTGTGTTTCGGGTCGAAACAATGTTTCCACCCTACCCGACCCTAAACACATATTGTTTGCTTGTTTTATATTTGTCTCTCAAACAATATCAAGACCCGAAACAAGTATAATACTTGTTTCGTGTTTGGGTCGTGTTCGGGTCGGATCGGATCGGGTCGGGTCGGGTTTTTCTGACACCCCTACCAAATAAGTGGTGGGTTTCATGATCACTGGATTCGCCCCCATGGTCACCTATGAAGCACGGACACGTGGTCCATGCTTCCGTGTCATGTCCGACACGCTCCGACGCGTGTCGGACACCTAGACACGGTCGGACACGCGGTCAACTTTTATCGACACGTGTGTCCACGCGTGTCCGGAAGAATGATGGAGGATGGAGGCGAGGGAGGGCGAGGGAGCAGAGGTCGCGAGCACCGGCGAGACAGAGCAGAGGCTGCGAGCGCCGGCGAGACGAAGCGACGAACGGACCACCACGACGGCGAGAGAGAGAGCCGAACGAAGAGAAAAAAGAGAGAAGGCAAACTCCCGCCGGCGAGACGAAGTCACAAACGGACCACCGCGACGGCAAGAGACGGCCAGAGAGAGGTGAGGGCCGCCACTGTTGCGATGGATCGGTGACAAGAGGAAGAGGAGAGGAGGAAAGGGGGTGGTGCGGCGCGGCAAGGAGAATAGGAAAAGGAGGGCTCGACGGCTGCTAGGGTTTTTCATAAAGAAATTCAAAAAAAATAAGAAATGAGGTCTGAATCGTCTGATGGCGTGAGAGAGAGGGGGGGTGGGGGAAGTGACAGCTCACCTGTCACTGTCAAGTGGGGGGAGGGAAAAAAAATTAAAATAAACGTAAGGTGGAGGGAAAAGGAGAAGAGTTGAATTTTGGGGATAGTTTTTTAACCGGAAAATTAAATAAATAAAATTAAAAAATGATTTCGAAAAATAAAAATATTAAATTTTGAATAATGATAAATTTTGGTTATGGTAGAAAATCATGGATTTATTTAAATAAATTGATTTTAATTTCTTATTAATTTTTAGTTTCATCGATAACTTTGTTAAAATTTAAAAAATATTTCGCATTAATTATGAATATATCTTTTGAATTTCAAATGAATTGATTTGTTAATATTATTAGTATAAATTTATTATAGGCTCTTTTTTTTAATTAATTATTTATTTATGAATTTGAATCAAATTAATTAAAAATAAAAATATTCATTTAATATACAACGTGTCGCAATGTGTCGGAATTCTCTATTTTTTAGAAATTACGTGTCGACGTGTCGTGTCGTGTCGGACACTCGTGTCGTGTCCCGTGTCAGTGCTACATAGGTGGTCACCCTTCCAACATGGAAGGAGGAGGTGAGGGGTTCAAATCCCCACATTCTCAATGGGAGATGGGGTGGGGACACGTGAATTTCAAAAGTGAGTTTCGATTCTCACGCCTTATAAGAAGCGGGGCAAAAGTCTGAGAGTGAAGACCACGCCAACGCGGCAACAGGGTCCAAGATTCAGCAAAAACAACCAAAAATTACTTGAAATTGAGCAGAGTTTCACCAAAATGCAAACCCTAACCACTGCGATTTCCGTTGCTGAATTTGCCTTGGCGATCAATACAATGCCGAATTAACTTAGGGCTTTTGTTGCCCATGGCAGTGCGACCATACTAATCCTTAAATGGGTGGTGGGTCACTCAATTTCGTCGAAATAAACAAGCAAATTTTGCCCCAATTGTTTTTTTTTTTATTCAATCGAAAAGCCCCATGAAAATCATTAAAGGCAAAGATACAAACAAGCTCTAATAACAACTGTTAGCAATTTACGGAAAACCTAGATCTTGACTATCAAGATCAAATGCGAAAATATGTAAAATTCTATACTAACCTCCAGTCATTGATGAAGTTGCAAACAGATGGGCGGAGCTTGAACTGTCGAAAATAGGCACTTCTAGTTGATTGCCCTCTCGACGTTGATGGTGTGTTTTCTAATTATTAGATAATCAGAATATTGAGAATAAAATAAGAGGGTATGACTTAGATGACCCATTTATATGCCCATTCAAATCCTTATAGATAATGTCTCCCATCAAGACGGTTATCTTTAATTGGGCAATCACCATAGTTATCAGAATTTGATTAGAATAATAAAATGTCAATGAAATTTAATGTGGGCAATATTAAACCGAACATGGGATCATATTAAAATATTATAACATGGGAAAGTTGAACTCTTTTCCATGCGTCTGGCTTATGTTGTTGAGTAAGCATGTACTCGACATTAACAATTCACTAGATTGCCAATTAATGGGCATTATAAATTATCAAGTTTAGGGTTCAGATAACTAGCAAAACAAACCTCATACTTGATTCGAACCGGAAAAGTATTAGAAAAGTTTTAAACTTATTGCATTGGTACAAATTCAGTTCATATAGGCAATCCAAAAATCATTTATATGGATACTGACCGTCTTATATGGCATGGTCAATATAGCTGCCACTAATGTGAATAATTTTTAAAATTTTAAATCCTATTTTCCATTTATTACTATTTTAAAAAAAATCCTTATTTTTTTACTTTCCTTTTCCTTTGGCCCATGGCCGGTACTCAGCCATGGCCAATGATCGACTACAAACTAGGCCCAACGAGGGCCTCGTGACCTGAGCAAGGGCCACCCTTGCCTAGGCCACGAGGGCGATCCTCACCAAGGCCGCGACGGTCGCAATGCCCTCACCGGCCTTGGCCTATGGCCAATCGTTGGCCATGACCAAATATCGGCCACAGGCCAAAGGAAAGAGATGGAAAAACAAAAAAGAATGTTTAAAAAATTAATAAGATATATGAAAAAAATTTAAAAGTTGTTTATGTCAGCATCGGCCGTCCTTGGCCATGCCACGTAGGATGAACGACTTTATGAGTTAAATGGGTTGACTCAACTAATAACTTTTATAAGTTAAATGGGTTGCAAATGAATTTAAAGACAAATCCGTTTACAACCCATATATCATTAGATTTACATGTAATCCAAACCCATTAACATTTCATTTATTAAAACTTAATTGACTCATGTATGACCCATCTCATTGAATATGAGTGTAAAATGGGTGGAAAATCCATTTTGACACGTCTAGCGAGAAAGGTTAAATTGGTGAATATTTGCAGGGAAAGAAAGAAAGTAAAATAAAGGAGGAGGATTGAGTGGATTTTTTTTTTTTCCATAAATGACGGATTCACAAATTTAAGAAAAGTCTGAGAAATGGAGGGAGGTAAAATGGAATGGAAATCTTTTTAGGAAAAGAAAGAAAGTAACTAAAGGAGGAGGATTCAATGGATTATTTTCCACAAATGACAGGTTCACAAATTCAGGGAATGTGCGATTAAGCAAATGAGATTGAAGTATAAATTTACATGTACGGTGCAAAGGACAGAGAGCCTGATTAGCTTCCCGTGCATTTGCGGTGTCGTGTGGTCAGCACAGGATAAAGACGAAAGATGAGAGCATCAATGTGGTGGCAGCTTTTGCTATCCATGCTCACCTTGGTGAGCTCATGCGCGGCACGGCGCATCCAGGGAGAGGCGACGATCGAGCTGCCGCCACCACTGCAGTGGCAGTTCTACCAGAACTCGTGCCCCGATGCCGAGAAGTATGTGAGGGACCAGGTCGAGTTCTACTGGAAGCAGGACAGGACCCTCGCTCCCAAGCTCATCCGAATTGTCTACTCCGACTGCTTCGTCAAGGTCCGTACTGTCTGTTTCTTTTCCACCCGCTCTCGAACGATCTTGAAGTTTGCATTGCTTTGATATCGAGTTTCCATTGCCTTTCTAAGCACGTGATATCCTTTCACCTAACGTTTAAACCTCTCGAACCGGGCTTTCTAATGTACCGCGCTTTTGTGTATGAAACAGGGGTGCGATGCGTCGGTTCTATTGGACGGGCCAGATTCAGAGAAAACCGCACCACAAAATGCAGCGTTTCTAGGGTTTACGTTGGAGGTGATTGACAAGATCAAGGAAGTCCTGGAGCAGCATTGTCCCGGGGTTGTCTCTTGTGCCGACATTATCAACCTCGCTGCTAGAGATGCTGTTGTCTTGGTATGCAACATGATTCGCAGTTTTCCTTTTTGAGCTTGAAAAGAGATCGTTTGGTCTGCACTGATGATAATCACTATGCTGTTAGCTTGAGTTTTTGGAGCGTTCGATATGGCAAAAGAAAAAAAACAGAATTACTGATGCGATAATGATGTTGTAATAGGCGGGAGGGACGTCGTACCCCGTTCCGACCGGGAGGAGGGACGGGAATTCATCCACTGCAAAGTCAGTGGACTTACCGTTGCAAGCCGTCTCGTGGGGATCGGTGGTCCCTTACTTCCAAGAAAAGGGCTTGGATGTGCAGGACCTCACCACTCTACTTGGTACGATCCGAACCTCCCATGAAAACTGCTTATTTGGCTCCGTTACATTACCTTGAGATCGTAACCAATCCAGGCAAATCGTTCAGTTCAATGAATCATGACGTCCGTCTTCGCTTTCGAGTTTTCTAAATCGCTGCCTAGGTGTCATGATACAAAGAATTCTTCTGACAACGATCTCCTCCAAGTGCACAAAATGGCATTGCTCACGTATTATGTTAATCTCTCGATCATAACCAATTCCTCCTAACTTTGCCAAAACAATTTAAATTTTGACAGGGGGGCATTCACTGGGCAAGACCGGCTGCCAGTTCATCGCGGACAGGCTGTACAATTTCAACAAGACCGGCAAGCCAGACCCAAGCGTGGACCCAACCTTTTTGTCCCAATTGAGGGAGCAATGCCCACCAAACTCAACGAACCAAGTGTACCTTAACCCTGACTCAGGCTCGAGCTACAACTTGGGCAAGACCTTCTACTCCAGGGTCCTGAACCACCGGGCCGTCCTAGGCATCGACCAGCAGATTGCCGCCAACAACGACAGCTACCAGATCGCTCAGAGGTACGATGCCAGTTTCGAGGACTTCAAGAAGATGTTCGGCCGGTCAATGACCCGGCTGGGGCTCGTCAAGCTCCTTCCGGGGGATCAGGGGGAGGTTCGCAAGAATTGCCGAGTCGTGAATGCGAAATAAATCCCAACCAAGATCGAATGATCTCACAATTGTTAAGTCAATGATGACATCTCGGGGTCCTAAATAATGAAAAGAAAGCGAGGCACGAAGAATAACGAAAGTGGTCTTATTATTATTGTTAGTAACCTAATTGTTTTGCCTTATGAACAATTAAAGAAGCCACATAATATCAATCAATTCAGCAAATGAAACAATTTTGTGAAGAGCTTTGCTTACAATTCATCGTGCCATCGGGCCAGCTCGAGCGATGAAACATCGTTTAAAGACCGGCAACGTAAATTTAATCATCTGTACACACATTCTCGGACAAGTAAAGCCTACTTTATCGCTCGCGCAATTGAACCCAAAATGCTTCTGGCAAGCCATTACAATGAATGGCCACAGGTTTAGCGACAAAGAAAACTTGAATGGCCAAAAGATTTTCACTTGCTACCATTGTGACTTCCCCCGTTCCCTCCTTTTTCTTTTTTTGTCTTCTTCTTCTCTCTCTCCTCCTCCTCCTTTTTCCGCACGTTCCCCCCCTCTTCTCTGACATCCATCCCCCCTTCCCCTTTCTTTTTCTCCCTCTCTCTTTCTTTTCTTCCCTTTTTCCCCCTCACGTCACCTCTTCCCACCCCCCACCCCCTTTTTTCTTTTGTCCTTTCTTCTCTCGGTCTTTCTTTATCCCTCCCTCTCTTCTTTCCACCCCCCCCCCCCCCTCGGCCGAACCCCCTCCTCCTCCTCCTCCTCCTCCTTCTCCTTCTTCGCTGCTGCTTCACCCGCCACCGGCCAACTCACCACCACGCCACCTCCGTGCGCCGTGCCGTTCGCTGTCCTCACCGCCGAACCGCCATCTCCACCGCCGAGTTCTCAAAGCGCCGCTGCCATCCCCAAGCCACCGTCACTGCCTCTTGCCACCGCTCGCTTGGCTGTCCGGGCCATTGTTGCTTCGAACCGCCACCACCACCGCCCGAACCGAGCCATCCCCCCTTTGACCGTGAGCTTCGAGAGTTGCCGCCGCCGTGGTCAAGCCTCCGTTTGAGCCGCAAGCGTCGTGTTCTCGACGCCATCGCGCCGCCGTCGCTGCGGGCTCGCCGTCGCCGGAAATCGGTGAGTTAACCTCCTAATAGTAGATTAAGGCGTTAATTACGTTTAGGGGTGGTTAGTTTAATATTAATAACGATTAGTTTAAGTAATTACTATTAGATTAATTAATTGAGATTAATTTATTTAATCGTAATTTATTTATTTTAAGCATCATTTAGTTAATTAATCATAATTATTTTAATTAACATCTATTAATTTTTAATTAATTATACTAAGGTTAATTAATCAAGTATAGTTTAATTAATTGTAATTAGCCTAATTAATCATGATTAGCTTAATTAATCGTGATTAATGTAATTAATGATGGGTTAGCTGTTAAGTAGAATTTTATACTCGTTTTACTAGATGAATTTACACTTAATTCTAGCATGTAATGCTATGATGTTTGATTGCCCATTTAATGTATTTTAAATGCAATTTTTCAAAAATGATTTATTGGTAAGAAAATAGCAAATGTTGAGCTGTTGTGTTTGGACGCCGTATTTTACGTGATATAAGGAGCAATGATGTCTTAAAATGAAAGTATGCAAAGTTTGATAGGTTTATTTTAAATAGATGACCACGTGCGATTATTTTACCGGAATTTTAAATGTAAAGATTTTCTGAGATTTTGTTATTTAAGTACAAATTCTTTTACATTTGGCTAATTGACAGAAGATAAAAATTGGCTTGAGTGTTGACGTGCTTGTGTGGTTATTTAATTGAACCTGTCACCCAACGGGAGTTTGGGGCGATACTCGATTTTTATTGAATGCCCGGCGAGGGTCTGAATGCCAAGTCGCGGTTGAGGCCGGACTGATGCTCCTTTATGGAATGCCGTCGGGTGGGGTTTTAGATGATGCCATGTTCAATGGGGTAGGATGATATTCAGTCATGCCGGAAGACCGCCAACTCATGTGTTGGTGTGACCCGATGGGTTATAATAATCGAAACACATGTGAATGATTATAATACATTGCGCTTGATTATAGGGTAAAACTATTAGGCATGGTATGAGGCGTGCCAAAACGGGTTTTACCTTATAATCAGGACTCGGGTGGATGTTTGGTACATGAGAGTTATGTGTTCTAATTGTTAATTGTGCTTATTGTATCGATAAAGACATATGTGACGTACTAATATGCAGGACTGTGCTAAGGTGAGGTAAGGTTGTATGTCATTGCATGATTAGGCTGCCTTTGTATGAATTTGCGTCCTAATTGAGATCTAGGAAGTTAATTTGTTGAGATTTTATCTCACCCCGTTGTTGTTAACTATTTTCAAGGCCGTAACATGGAGATCTGCTAAGTGCAGATGTGGTAAGCGCGAGATGCGACAATTTTTGGCTGGCCTTGCTGTTAATAAAGTTAAAGTTAATCCTGACCTTTCTGACCCATTTTTGCTCATAGGTCATGTAGGAGTTGCATTTTGTTGTAGGCATGTAAATGTTAAACTCCTTAGGTTAACTAGTGGATAAATAAATGTGCAATTTTTGGAAATCGTTTGTTATATTTTACTATCCCTGTTTTGTTGAAGACTAGGTGTTTATTTAAGTCATTTTTGCATGTGTTTAATCGAAAGATAAAAAAAAATAAAAAAAAAATAGGTCGGTGGTGCGTCCTAGGATGTCGCAATTTAATCGACCGCCGAGAGATGTTCGCACGCTCGGGATTTGGGGCTTGACAATCATCTTTCTAGTCCAAGACTTGCCAATCTTCGCCAAAACATGCTCCAATTTAAGTTTAAGCAGTATGGTAACCTATTGACTCATGACAAACTTACTCCTACTATACCACCAATAGGAGTGGTAAACATAGTAGGCTGGACAATAAATGTGATAAAAAAAAAAATAGTACGTGGAGAGCATATATGGAGAAAC
Source organism: Eucalyptus camaldulensis (assembly GCA_019915185.1). Taxonomy (NCBI): domain Eukaryota; kingdom Viridiplantae; phylum Streptophyta; class Magnoliopsida; order Myrtales; family Myrtaceae; genus Eucalyptus; species Eucalyptus camaldulensis. Next base: position 2,206,845 of record JAHSVA010000014.1, read on the forward strand.
AAAGGCAAGAAATGAAATCGGCACACCAAAATACCTTAGGAACGGGTCACATATCATCAAAAACCAGTCACAAAGCGATCGAACTAATCAAAACAAAAATGGAACTAGTTGAATCGGTCCGACCTGGTCAACGGTCAGAGGATGATGAGGTGCTTAAGTTTGGATGATGTCAGCAGAGCAGAGGTGACGTGGCTAATGTCATACGGAGCTCCTGCGGCGCGTGCAGGCAGGTGAAGGAGCGTCCCAGTGGCTTTTGACAGTGAAACTTCACGAGCTGCCTCAGTGAAGGACGATGAGTTTTGAGTTGGTTTTCGTTTTCCGAGAAGCTCGTCAAAAAGTGTTCAAGTCACGATGGAACAGTGGCGGGTTTCTGGGGTCCGCGACTCGATAATGCGTGGAGGCACGTGTGGCGGTGTTCGGCAAATTTCAATATTTCTCTCATCTGAAGGCGGTAAGTCTAATAGTCGTGACCTTTTCTGGAAATGAGTAGCAGAAAGACGCGACCGGGCTTTAGTCTTGATGGAGAATCAGTAGAGACGTGAGCGGTGCAACTGGCGTGTGGCAGCCACTGTGAGGCAGATTCGATGGCCACACCTCAGGTAAAAATTGGCTCTAACACCAAGTTAAGGATAATGAATGAAAAGAAAAAACTTAAATTATGTTCATTGACTAATAAACAGTACACATGCCTATTTATAGGCTTTACATAACAATGATCTAAAGTAACAAATCATGATCAATTAAAGAGAAGATACATGATTACATAATAATAATATTCATAATCATAGAATATTCTAAATATATCTCCAATAATCATATCAGTAGTTCTCGTTACTTTTCTTACAATGAGGTAAAATGAATCTTACTCTATTGAACATTAACCCTTATAGCCCTGGCGGATGTGGGTTTGCTTCTAGTAATGACTTGATATTAGGTAGATCCATCAGGGAACCCATAGGCTCACAATCACGTGCACTATTAATTGACTCTGATGGATGAGGTATGGACCTTATCTAGCACATTTGAGAAGTCCACATCTGGTTGCTTAGAGCTCTTTGGGTAGATGAAATCAATGGTGTAGACCTTGTCATCATTGTCGATCGCGAGAATTTCCCGAGAGAGACAGAGAGAAAGAGAGATGTGGTCGTGGTGGACATAGCAATGACGGTATTGAATGAAAGTCTTTATGGATTTTGTAGCCACAGCATTTTCTTTTACCGAGATCACTCATTGTTGATCTTCGTATCCCGTAATAAACTTCTCCATATGTTCCCTTTCCTTGAAAATCACTATTTTTATAATGATTTTTTATTGTTATCAATTTGTAATCATTTTTGTCCGCCATTAATATATAACGGCTTTATAAGATTTGATTTATTTATTTTCATAAACTTTCCATTATTTCATAACAGCTTTATAATGATAATTTTTTTAAATAATTGTCAATTGTTTTATAACTGTTCTTAATGGCTCTTTTCATTTGAATATAAGATTAATTTTCAAACCACAATTCTTTAAAATATACTAAATTAGAAAAGAGAATTTTCCTTACATTCTAAAATATTTTCTCTTCTTTCTTTGCAGGATTATATTGTGGAGTGATCGGTTCCTAATTAGTTTGATTCCATCCAAGAATGGGGAACCAAACCAGGACCGATTTCCAGTTTCTGGAACTAGAAACTAGACCACCTGGTCCTGGGATCGGGCCAAATCGACTAGTCAAGTTCAGTTCTCAAGCGACACAATGGAACTGGTGGATTCACAAATCTAGCTAAAAGCTTTGGATTAATTGAATTGCCAATCCATATGGCTATTCAAAACTGTGATTTCATCCAGATTTGCTAGGAGATGGTGGGGCTGTGATTATAGGAACATGTTCGAAAAAAGGGGGAGAATTCATTGGAGTCCTTTCCATAAATGACCGACTCACAAATTTAAGGTGTGAGTAAACAAGGAAAGTAAAATCAGTAAATCTTTGTAGGAAAAGAGGAAGCAAAATAAAGAGGAGGATTCGGTGGATTCTTTTTCATAAATGATGGATTCACAAATTTAAGTAAGGTGTGAAAAATTTGGTGAATCTTAAGAAAGTAAATAAATGGAGGATTCAGTAGATTCTTTTACGTAAACAACGGATTCACGAATTTAAAACCAAAAAATGGTGCGAGTAAGGATAAGAAATCCTTTTTTTTTCCACATTTTACCGTGTATATATATGGGGAGCCTGATTAGCTTCCCGTGCAGTGTGGTGTCGTGTGGTCAGTACAGGATAAAGACGAAAGATGAGAGCATCAATGTGGTGGCAGCTGTTGCTATCGGCGCTCGCGTTGGTGAGCTCGTGCGCGGCGTGGCGCGTTGAGGCCGAGGCGACGATCGAGCTGCCGCCGCCGCTGCAGTGGCATTTCTACCAGAACTCATGCCCCGACGTCGAGAGGTATGTGAGGGACCAGGTCGAGTTCTACTGGAAGCAGGACAGCACCCTCGCCGTCAAGCTCATCCAACTTCTCTACACTGACTGCTTCATCAAGGTACGTACCGTCTGCTCATTTCCCTCTCTCTCTCTCTCTCTCTCTCTCTCTCTCTCTCAAACGATCTCAAAGTCAGCATCGCTTCGATCATCGAGTTTCTGTCGCCCCCTCTGAGCATGCCATATACTTTCACCCAATGGTTTAACCTCTCGGACTCGTCTTTCTAGCATACCAATCTTTTCTGAACATATGTATGGTTTATGTGGATAAAAAAGGGATGCGATGCGTCGATTCTCTTGGACGGGCCAGACACAGAGAAAACAGCACCACAAAATGCACCGATCCTAGGTTTTCCTCTTGAGGTGATTGACAAGGTCAAGGAAGTTCTGGAACAGCACTGTCCCGGGGTCGTCTCTTGCGCCGACATTATCAACCTTGCCGCTAGAGACGCTGTCGTCTTGGTATGCAACATGGTTCTCAGTTTTTCCTTTTTGAGCTGGAAAAGAGATATGCTGTTAGCTTGAGTTTTGGAGCGTTCGATATGGACAGAAAAAAAAATCAGAATTACTGATGTGATAATGATGTTGTAATAGGCGGGAGGGGTGTCGTACCCCGTTCCGACGGGGAGGAGGGACGGAAATTCGTCCAGTGCAAAGTTGGTGGACATCGCAGTGCACGCCACCCCGTGGGAAAAAGTGATCCATTACTTCAAAGTAAGGGGCATGAATGTGTTCGACGTCACTACTCTACTTGGTACGATCTAACCCTCGAATGAAAAGTGTTTATTTGACTCCGACCTCATTACATTACCTTAAGATCTTAATTTAATTCAGGCAACTCATTTAATTCAGTGAATCAAGCTGTCCCTTTAGCTTTCTCTAGTGGAAGAATTTTATCAGATATAGAATCGTTGAGGATGTAATCCGAACCAATCCTCATAATGATCTCCTCCAAATGCACAAAAATGGCATGCTCACGTAATATATCAATCTCTCAATCATAACCAATTCCTCCTTACTTTGCCAAAAACAATTTAAATTTTGCCAGGGGGCCATACACTGGGCAGGACCAGATGCAAGTTCATCGCAGAAAGACTGTATGATTTCAACAACACTGGCAAGCCAGACCAAAGCATGGACCCATCCTTCTTGGCCGAATTGAAGGTGCAATGCCCGCCCAACTCAACGAATTCAGTGTACCTTAACCCTGACTCAGGCTCGAGTAACAGGTTCGGGAAAACCTTCTACTCCAGGGTCCTGAGCCACCGGGCCGTCCTCAGCATCGACCAGCAGATCGCCGACCGTGAGGAGAGCCTCCAGATTGCCCGGCGGTACGATGCCAATTTTGAGGACTTCCTGAAGATGTTCGGCTATGCTATGACCAAGCTGGGGAACACCTGGCTCCTGCCAGGGGATCAGGGTGAGATTCGCAAGAATTGCCGAGTCGTGAACAGGAAATAAATCCTGCGGCGTGGTGCCGGCTTGAGCCGTGAAACAACGATTTATGACTGGCGACGTAAATTTAACCATATGTACACACATGCCCAGATCAGGTAAATCTACTTTCCCTTTCGCGTGATGAACAAAAAATGCGTCTGGCAAACCATTATAGGTTTAGCGACAAAGAAAACTTGAATGGCCAAAGAATTTCACTTGCTACCATCTTTCCTGTCTAAGACTTGCAAATCTTTGCCCAAAGATGCTCCATTTTGAGTTTAAACAGTATGGTAAATGAGCTATTGACTCTTGACAAGATGGTCGGCAGGATTTTCAGCTCTATGCAAGCGTAGCATGGACTGACTTCTTGTTTCGCTAGTTTTGGATCTCGCAACAAAATATCTTTCAACAAGTATTGCGTTTTAGCTTTTATTAAAAGACTTAAGTTCTGTGCTAGTTTTGGACAAAGATGGTCAAATGCAAATAAAGCTATATAACATATAGTTCCGTATCCTATGAAATCGCTTTATATGATGTCAAAGTCAATGAAACCGATGTCAAAATCCAATCAACAGTTTAATCCAAACTCACTTTAACAATTGATGAAAGCCCATTAAATCAAAGTGAGTTGTACAATGTCGAAGCTGATTCGACAACACTGTATATTCACAAAGGCACCCAAAAACCAGCTTTCTAATGAGTTTGAGGACACAATATCGAAATCCAATCAAGGATGGAATCACACTTAGTAGTCACTACTCTTAAGTGAATACAAGGATACAACGTTAGAATTTAATTGACGACGCTAGACAATGATAACAACACCTAGTGGGTGCTGCTATTAGATGGGTATGAGGGGTGTGAGGACACATTGTCGGAATCTAATCTACAACGTTGGACAGTGTTAACAATACTTAGCAAACACTCCCCATAAATGAGTCTGAGGACACAACGTTAGAATCTAATTGACAACGCTGGACAATGATAACAACATGTACTAGATGAGTATGAGGATACAACATTGGAATCTAACCAACAACATTGGGTAATAGGTCAATACTAGAATCTAATCAGCATCACTATTGGGATATAAAACTTGTCGAAATTAAATTTACGATGGGAATCTTAAGCTACCACTAAACTAGACTAAACTAAGATAAAAAATAAAAAAGGTAAGATAAAGTAGGTATGTGTGTTGTTCAGGCGCTCTCTATTGAATTGCCCGTGGCATTTATAGGCCAATTTGATAACCATCGATGAGCTCCTGCTCAGTGCGGCACAATGTCGAGGCAGCAGCAACAATCAAACCGCCGTAGAAGCTGCAGTGGCTTTACTACCAAAATTTGTGCCCTGACGCCAAGAAGTACATGTGGGACCATGTTGAGTTTTATTGGAAGGAAGACAGGACCCTCGCTCCCAATCTCATCTAACTATTTTACTTCGATTGCTTCGTCACCGTACGTGTCATATGTTTTTTTTCCCTTTCTCAGACGATCTTGAACTCCGCATCGCTTCAATATCAGGTTTCCATCGCCTTTCTAAGCACATGATACCCTTTCACCTAACGGTTTGAACCTCTCAAACCGGGCTTTCTAATGTACCAGCTTTTGTAAAACAGGGGTGTGATGCGTTGATTCTATTCAATGGGCCAGATTCAAAGAAAACAGCATCGCAAAATGCACCGCTTCTAGGGCTTCCTATGGAGACGATTGACAAGGCCAAGGAAGTCCTGGAACACCATTGTCCCGGGGTAGTATCTTGCGCCAACATAATCAACCTTGCTGCTAGAGATGCTGTTGTCTTGGTATGCAACATGGTTTGCAGTTTTTTTTCCTTTTTGAGCTTGAAAAGAGATCGTTTAGGCTGCTGCACTGATGATTGACATGCTGTTAGCTTGAGTTTTGGAGCGTTCGATATGGAAAAAAATTAGAATTATTGATGCAATAATGATGCTGCGATATGCGGGAGGGATGTCGCACCCCTTTTCGACGGGGAGAAGGGACGAGAATTCATCCTCCGCAAAGTCAGTGGACCTCCCGTTGCAGGCTGTCCTGGGGAAAGCGGTGCTCGCTTACTTCAATCAAAGGGGTTTGAATGTGCTAGACCTCACTACTCTACTTGGTACGATCTGACCCTCACATCAAGGAATATAGAAAGTTCAGAAAATTCGCCTTCAAACCTTGATAGGCGAATTCGAGGTAATTAATATGAAAGAATCTAAATCGATTGCTGATTATTTTACAAGAGTTTTGGTGATTATCAATCAAATGAAAAGAAATAGAGAAAACGTTTCATATGTTCATATTGTTGAGAAAATTCTTCGATCCTACAAGAAGCACGACCATATTGCTGTTGCAATTGAAAAATCCAAAGACTTGGATACCATGACAATTGATGAGCTTATGGGTTCATTACAAGCCCATGAAGAAAGGTTCAGAAGAAAAACGATTGAACCGGTGGAGGAAGTTCTCCAAATGCGGCTAACCATTCGAGATGAGAAGGTGCAAAGAAGAGAATATGTACAAACTCATGGGACAAATCAAGATCGTGATCTTGGTCGAGGTCAATGTCACTTTCAAGGAAGAGGTCGTGCACGAAGCAGAGGTGATGTTGCTTGAAGTGACAGTAGATACCAATATCAAAGAGATGTTCGTAGAAGAGGAAAGAACTTAACAGGCCAATGGTATGATAAATCTAAAACTCGATGTTATCATTGTAATAAACTTGGCCATTATACTTCTAACAGCTAGAACAAGAAGAGTAGCAGAGCAAATGAAAAGGCAAACTTGGTGAATGATGTAGATCAAGTTCTATTATAGGCGTTCAAAAAAGATGAAAGAGGTCAAACCGATACGTGGTATTTGGATGCCAGTGCAAGCAATCACATGTGTGGGAAAAATGAGATGTTTATCGAGTTAGATGAGACAATTAAATGGAAAGTCTCTTTCGGTAATAACTCCAAAATTCTTATTAAAGGCAAAGATACAATTCCGATTCGCTTGAAGAATGATGCATGTCAATTTATTACTAATTTTATTATGACCTGAAAATGTCATGCAATATTTTGACTTTAGGACAACTTTTGGAGAAAGGCCATACTATTCATATGAAAGATCTTAGTCTTGTGCTAAGAGATAAGGATAATAAACGGATTGCAAATGTGAAGATGTCAAAGAACATGATGTTTACTCTCAATATAAAGAATGATATGTCTCAATGTCTAAGAGCATGCATGGATAATTCTTCATGGCTGTGGCATTTGAGATTCAGGCGTCTCAATTTGCTTTCTCGCAGGTTGATGGTTTATGGCTTACCACATATTGATCATCTCGATCAATTATGTGAAGGGTGTGTTATCGGTTTGCATTCCAGAACTAGCTTTCCGAAGGCAGTGATTTATCGAGCAAAGAAGCCACTCGAGTTGATTCATTCTAATGTGTGTGGGCTAATCACTCCTCACTCATATAGTAATCATCAATATTTTGTTATTTTTATTGATGATTTTACTCGAAAAACTTGGGTGTATTATTTGAAAGAAAAAACATAAATGTTTGATATATTCAAACAATTAAAGAACTTGGCTGAAAAGGAGAACGGCTATTTTATCAAAGCTTTGAGGACTAATCATGGTGGAAAATTCACCTCAGTCATATTCAACAAATTCTGTGAAGATCATGGTATTCAGCATTTCTTGACGGCTCCATATTCTCCTCAACAAAATGGCGTAGTTGAACGAAAAATAAAACCATTCTTGACATGGTTTGAAGCATGTTGAAAGCAAAAATTTGCCCAATGAGCTTTGGGCTGAAGCTATTTTGTGTGCAGTCTATCTTCAAAATAGATGTCCCACATTCGGACTAGAAGGCATAACTCCATAAGAAACATGGATCGGGAGAACACCAAGTGTTTCACACTTGAGAATTTTCAAGAGCATTGTGTATGCTCATGTGCTGGACCAGAAAAATATCAAAATTGGAAGACAATAGCAAAAAGCTCGTCTTTATTAGGTATGACTCCTCATCCAAAGCCTATCGATTATTTGATCCTAACACTTTGAAAGTGTATACAAGCAAAGATGTCAAGTTCGATGAAGATGGCACTTGAGAAGACAACTTGAAAAATGAAGCGAATACTCGTGGTGATACCGATCAAACGGGTTTGAAGGATCATTCAACACCTTTTTCTCTAGTATCTTCTTCAAGTTCATCATCGCCAACATCTTCAAACAGTGTCGAAGAACTATTAGTGCCAAGATCAAGGAGATTGTCTGACATTTATGAAACTACCGACAAGGTTCACCTTGTATGTCTTCTTATAGATTGTGAACCACTTGTCTATGATGATGCAGCCAAAGAAGAAAAATGGAGAAAAGCCATGAATGAGGAAATTGATGCCATTGAGAAGAATCAAACATGGGAACTTGCATATATATGGAGAAACAAAGATTAAAAAAAATAAAAATGAAATCAGCATGCCGAAATACCTTAGGAACTGGTCACATGTCATCAGAAACCGGTCACAAAGCGATCAAACTAGTCAGAAAAAAAAAATGGAACTAGTCCGATCGGTCCGGCTTGAATCGGCCAAAGGTCCGGTCAGGTCCGACCTGGTCAACGGTCAAAGGATGATGTGGCGCTTACGTGTCGGATGGCATCGGCAAAACAGAGGTGACGTGGCTAATGACGTCAACAAAGCTAAGACTTATGATGCGTGCAGGCACGTGGATCTCATGCACAAAAGCTTTCGCCGCGCATGGAGGAGCGTCCGATGGCTTTTGGCGGTGAAGGTGAAACTTCACTGCCTCAGTGAAGTATGATGAGTTGTGAGTTGGCGTTCGTTTTCTGAAAAGCTCGTCAGAAAGTGTCCAAGTCACGATGGAACAGTGGCAGGTTTCTCGGGTCCACGACCTGACGGTGCGTGGTGGCGTGCGTGGCGGAGTCCGGCAGCAGTTGGTGACAAAATTTCGATATTCCTCCTGTCTGAAGGTGACGATTCTGATAGTCATGACCTTTTTCTGAAATGAGCAGCAGAAGCATTTTGAACAGTAGCTCAAAACTTCGTTCTTAACAGAGGATCGTAATAGAGAATCAATAGAGACGCCACCGGTGTGACTGGCGTTGTGGCAGTCACTGGGCAGTAGACCCGATGGCCGCATCTCGGGTAAAAGTGGCTCTAATACCAAGTTAAGAATAATGAATGAAGAGAAATTAAATTGTGTTCATTAACTAATAAATAGTACACATGCATATTTATAGTCTTTACATAACGATTATCTAAAGTAACAAATCAGGATCAATTAAGGAGAATATATATAATTACATAATAATAATATACAGAATTATAGAATATTTTAAATATATGTCCAACAATCATTTTAGTAGTCCTCATTGCTTTTCTTACAATGAGGTAAAATGAATCTTACTCTATTGAACATTGACCCTTATAACCTTGGGGGATGTGAGTTTCCTTCTAGTAATGACTTGATATTAGGTAGATCCATCATCAGGGGAATCCATAGGCTCACAATCACATGCACTGTTAATCGAGTCCAGGGTTTCAAGCACTTGACTTCCCAAATCTATTAGGTATAAAGAAAATTATTCTTATAATGAGATATTAAATGAAAACCTTTATAGATATTGTAGTCACAGCATTTTCTTACTGAGATCACTCTAGTCATTGATCCTCGTATCCCCGTAATAAACATTCTCCAAATGTTCTCTTTCCTTGAAAGTTATTATTTTTATAATGATTTTTTACCGTCATCAATTTGTAAACATTTTTGTAAGGTTTGATTTATTTTTTTATAAACTCTTCATTATTTCATAATGGCTTTATAATTGTAATTTTTTTTAATAATTAACAATTGTTTTATAACCGTTCTTAACGGCTCTTTTCATTTGAATATAAAATTAAATTTCAAACCACAATTTTTTAAGGTATACTAGATTAAAAAAGAGAATTTTCCTTTCATTCTAAAATCTTTTCTTTTCTCTCTTTGCAGACTTATACTATGGGGTGATCGATTCCTAGCCCAATCTAAGTCCATCCAAGAATGGAGAACTAGACCAAGAGTGGTTCCCAATTTCTTGATTTGGGAACCATACCATTTGGTCCTGAGATCAAGTCAAACTGACTAGTCAGGTTCGGTTCGTTCCCAAACAATACAATAGAAGTGGTTCATTCACAGATCTTGGCTAAAAGCTTTAAAATTATTTTCTTTTTGTCGATAATCTTCTACTCTTACTCTTACTCTAACTCTCATTCTCAGAATTTTGTCCTACTTCCTCGGAGGACGTGAGAGTTAAAACCTACACCCCAAATTAAATCGTCCCTACCCTAACCCCCTGACCAATCCATATCGAAATTTGAAACTGGGATTTCGTCCAAATTTTCCGAGAGATGATGGGGCTGTGATGATAGGAACGCATTAGAAAAAAGGAGGAGGATTCGTTGGATTCTTTCTATAAACGACGAACTTACAAATTTAAGGAAGGTGTTAGTAAACAAGGAAAGTAAAATCGGTAAATGATTGCAGGAAAATAAACAAAGTAAAATAAAGATGAGGATTCGATGGATTCTTTTCTATAAACAATGGACTCACAAATTTAACGAAAGTGCAAGTAAGCAAGGAAGGTAAATTTGGTGAATCTTAAGAAAGTAAATTAAGGAGGAGGATTAAGTGGATTCTTTTCCAATAAATGATGGATTCACAAATTTAAAAAAGGTGCGAGTAAGGGCAGGAGATCAGTTTTTGTTTACATTTTACAGTGCTATCCTCTTAGGAAAAAATTATATATAAATAGGGAGACTGATTAGCTTCCCGTGCATTGCGGTGTCGTGTGGTCAGCACAGGATAAAGACGAAAGATGAGAGCATCAATGTGGTGGCAGCTGTTGCTATCGGCGCTCGCGTTGTTGCGCTCGTGCGAGGCACGGCCCATCGAGGCCAAGGCTACGATCAAGCTGCCGCCGCCGCTGCAGTGGCATTTCTACCAGAACTCGTGCCCCGACGTCGAGAAGTACGTGAGGGACCAGGTCGAGTTCTACTAGAAGCAGGACAGCACCCTCGCTCCCAAGCTCATCCAACTTCTCTACACTGACTGCTTCATCAAGGCACGTACCGTCTGTTCATTTCCTTCTTTCTGTCTCTCTCGCGATCTTGAAGTCGGCATCACTTTAATCATCGAGTTTCCGTTGCCCTATCTAAGCATGCCAAATCCTTTCACCCGTTGGTTTAACTTCTCGAACTGGGCTTTCTAATATACCACTCTTTTGTGTACGTATGTATGGTTATGTGGATAAAACAGGGATGCGATGCGTCGGTTCTCTTGGACGGGCCAGATGCAGAGAAAACAGCACCGCAAAATGCAGCGATTCTAGGGTTTCCTCTGGAGGTGATTGACAAGGTCAAGGAAGTCCTGGAACAGCATTGTCCCGGGGTCGTCTCTTGCGCTGACATTATCAACCTTGCCGCTAGAGATGCTGTCATTTTGGTATGCAGCATGGTTCTCAGTTTGTCCTTTTTGAGCTGGAAAAGAGATTGTTTGGGCTGCTGCACTGATGATAATCGACGTGCTGTTAGCTTGAGTTTTCGAGCGTTCGATATGGAAAGGAAAAAAATTAGAATTACTAATGTGATAATGATGTTGTAATAGGCTGGAGGGGTGTCGTACCCTGTTCCGACGGGGAGGAGGGACGGAAATTCGTCCAACGCGAAGTTGGTGGACCTCCCAAAGCGCGCCGTCCCGTGGGAAAAGGTGATCCCTTACTTCAAAATAAGGGGCTTGGATTTGTTCGACGTCACTACTCTACTTGGTACGGTCTAACCCTCGAATGAAAAGTGTTTATTTGACTCCGACCTCGTTACATTACCTTAAGATCTTAACCAATCCAGGCAACTCATTTAGTTCAGTGAATCACGCTGTCCCTTTTAGCTTTCATGTGATCCGAACCAATCCGAGCAATGATCTCCTCCAAGTGCACAAAAATGGCATGCTCACGTATCATGTCAAACTCTCAATCATAACCAATTCCTCCTAACTTTTCCAAAAACAACTTAAATTTTGCCAGGGGGGCATACACTGGGCAGGACCAGCTGCGAGTTCATCGCAGAAAGACTGTACGAGTTCAACAACACTGGCAAGCCAGATCCAAGCATGGACCCATCCTTCTTGGCCGAATTGAGGGTGCAATGCCCGCCAAACTCAACGAATTCAGTGTACCTAAACCCTGACTCAGGCTCGAGTAACAGGTTCAGCAAAACCTTCTACTCCAGGGTCCTGAACCACCGGGCCGTCCTCAGCATCGACCAGCAGATCGCCGCCCATAAGGAGAGCCTCCAGATTGCCCGGCGATACGATGCCAATTTTGAGGACTTCCTGAAGATGTTCGGCTATTCAATGACCAAGCTGGGGAACACCTGGCTCCTACCAGGGGATCAGGGTGAGATTCGCAAGAATTGCCGAGTCGTGAACGGGAAATAAATCCTAATTAAAGGTTGAATGATCTTGCAATTTTTAAATCGATGATGATATCTCGGATGGTTAATAACGAAATGTAAATGAGGCATGAAGAATAACGAAAGTGCTCTTATTATTATTGTCAGTAGCCCAATTGTTTCGCCTTACGAACAATCAGAGAAGCCATACATACATACATACATACATACATACATACATACATACATACATCAATTGGGCAAATGAAACAATGTCGCGTAGAGCTTTGCATACAATCCGTGGCGTCGCGCCAGCTCAAGCCATGAAACAACAATTTATGACTGGCGACGTAAATTTAATCATTTGTACACGCATTCCCGGATCAAGTAAATCTACTTTCCCACTTGCGCGATGAACAAAAAATACTTCTGGCAAGCCATTACAGGTTTAGCGACAAAGAAAACTTGAATGGCCAAAGAATTTCGCTTGCTACCGTCTTTCCTGTCCAAGACTTGCAAATCTTCGGCCAAAGATGCTCCAATTTGAGTTTAAACAATATGGTAAACGAGCTATTGATTCGTGACCAGATGGTCGGGAGGATTTTTAGCTCGATGCAGGCACAGCATGGACTGACTTGTGTAGAGGAATATCCAGATTATCTCTGCAAGGCGCTCTCGAAAGCGCTTGCCTTACTCGGTGTTGGATATTTTTAAATAAGCCGGCAAAAAATTTTGATATTAAAGTGAGTACCGTACATAACTTTTACAATTCTAATATAATTATCCCTTTTTATAGCTTTGAAATATTAAAAGTTAATAATTTTATAACGGTTTTTTACCATTAACAATTTGTATTATAACGTTATATAATAGTTTAGGAAGGGCATTTTAATGGTCATATAACAACTTTTCAACGGTTTGTAATGTTCGATTTTTTCTTTTGGGTCAAATCTAATGTTTCATTTATTTCTTCATAAATTATTTATTATTTTGTAACGGATACATAAAGTTCATCTTCTTGCTCAATAATTACCAATTTATTTATAATGATTTATTAACTGTCCTCTTTCTTTTGCCTATAAATTGTAACTATAAGCATGATTGAAAAGTGATCAATATATCAAAAGAAGAATATTCTTGTTTCTCTTTATTTCATTATTGGATTATACACATTAGGTTGTTCATGTTCCTTTTAATATTTTATGGGAATAAATAAGAAGGTTACTATAAGCATGATTGAAAAGTGATCAATATATCAAAAGAAGAATATTCTCGTTTCTCTTTATTTCATTGTTGGATTATACACATAAGGTTGTTCATGTTCCTTTTAATATTTTATGGGAATAAATAAGAAGGTCAGTTGTATCGTAGGTGGATAGTCATTAGAGCCAATCACATTGAGTTTTGCACTCCAAATGGCAGAATTATCCTTAAAAACAGGTTTGCACGCCTCATTGATTTTATTTTCTCATCTTTTCCGACAGATTTCTAACAATTCATATTTTTTTCATATATCTAATACTTATCTAATGCTTGGAACTGTCAAATGCTATGATATATCCCTTCTTAGATGGCTTTAAATGAGTGACTCATGTTTTAAAACGTGTCACACAGATTATAAGGATCCAAGCCTTATAAACTAGCTCCTGGACTCCCCTCCTAAGCAATGTGGGACAGGAGATGCGCCCTCACGCTTGAGCTGTCACAAAACCTGTTCTGAGGAACAGAGAAATAAAAAAATAGAGAAGTAGAAATTTTATCACGAGCGCCCTTAAGTGTCCCCCATGCCAAGTTTTGACACTTTAGATGTCTGGCACTCCTAACAAACATGGCATCTTGAGCCAATTGTGCTCCCTTAGTAGCACGATCTCAGCAACTCAATGGATTTTATTTTATTTTTTTGAACTTATTTGAAATGTGGCAACAAACGTCCTCTTGACCTTTGCCCATAATCCAGCAATGTTTTCCTTATACGGTGAGCAATTCAGTTCATTATTGTCCCCAATTGCCATCCTTGAAGCTTGCCGAGAGTTTCACCTTATTCAAACCCCGATGATCACTCTTCGCTTTCATAGGACTAGGTAGATTACGGGCTTTCCTCAAATCATCCATCTATTGGAGGGATACAACTCTTATACCATTTGTCATGGGGCGACATTACATTAGCCATAGAATAGCCCATTCAACGTCTAGTGAGTCAAGAATGTTAGGTCGGCCTTTCTTCTATATAGATTGCTCCTAAAAACAATATGGCGAATCACATCCTTACAATGGACTATACCATGCCTAGCTTAATTTCGCAACTAGTCTCTCTAGCAAGATATAAAGATCATTTTGACACAATAGTTCATTTCGATCTACCGTGGCCTCGTCAAGAGAATGGAATCATATTTTGATTAGTTTGTGTATGAGAGGCTAACCCTGCCTTTAGAAATCCTCAAAAATTGCATTCATTCCACTTTAGGATTCTTGGCACAAGCATAGGATTCTTGGCACAAGCACTCTTATGACTCCCACAAACCAGTTATATTATCCCATTTGCATTATTCATTCTTCACCCTGATGCCACAAAGGTTCACCCTCCAGCTTACAAGAATTCGAAAAAATTTGGTCTGCGACACGTGCATGTGATGTGACTTAAGCATGTATGTTCTTTAACTTCCGCGAGTCCACCATGGGAAGAGACTTATATAATTAAAGGGAAAGTCGAACCCTTTTCCACGCGTCTGGCTTATGTTGTTGATGAAGCACTCGCTCAGCATTAACATTTCACTAGATTGCCGATCATACGGCACTGTGAGTTATCATGTTCAGGGTTCGGCTGACCAGCAAAATAAACCTCATACCCCTCTCGAACTTTATAAGGTTTTATAAATACTATCTCAACCCTGTCTCGTAGCTCTCAGTTGCAACCCATTTAAATCTATGTAGCGTTCGCGACGGGTCAGGTACATTATTAGATCCCACCGTTTTTTGCGTTGAGTCTGCACAAGCATTCTCTACCGTGCTCGGGATGTTGGGTTCTGGTTTGACAAAAAGTCATAGACGGGAAGTCCTGAAAGTGGGGGTTGCCAGGCCATATTTGGATTGCATGTCACGCAAATTGGATTAGTTGCCATCCTCGTGTAGCATATTATCAGAAAATTTAGATTGTAAGTGAAAAAACCATTTTAGTACATCACTTTATAATATTTTATAGCTGATGTTGATCATAAACCTTTGGTAAATTCTTCCTTAATGTATAAATTATGGAAAACCACTGTGTCATACATTATGTATAGTATATTATACTATTTAAATGTCCCCACTGTTCTCCACAAAACAGCTGGTACTAACGTAAAGGGCTTCATATAGAAGTTACATTCTTGCTAACAAAAATTAAAAAATAAATAAATAAATAAATAAATAATAATAATAATAATAATAATAATAATAATAATAATAATAATAATAATAATAATAATAATAATAATAATAATAATAATAATAATAATAATAATTCAGTAGCATCAGTGAAGGCTAAGAATCCACAACGATTTGATGACAACTTGGTGCCTACTAAAATCGAAATCCTTTCTCAAAGTTGACTGTCCGAAGTCGTACAACGCCTTTTCTCGCCGACAATGTTGCTCCAACTAGTTATTTGAAAATTCTCTAAAACTATGTCCAACTAATCCCAGAAAGAAAAAGAAAAAGGGGTTATTTAGACGTGGAGTCAAGTCAACTTCCCAAATGAAATTAAAGAACCGACCTTGAATTATAAAAGATCTTAGGTGTTTTCTTTCGCGTTTGATACATAAAGTATGAGGCCGTATTAGTAGTCCCCGTTGCTTTGCTTACAATAAGTGAATCTTACTCTTTTGAACGTTGAAAAAATTGAATTTTAGTTTCGTCGTGAAAATGGTAAAAAGCCTCTATGGTGCTTTGACCCTTTATATTCTTTTGGTTGATGGGTTTGCTTCTATTATGTCTTGATATGAGGTAGGCCTATCATTCATGGAACCTATAGGCTTTGCACTTGTGAGTAACTATTACTCATATGAGTAATTCACATGGCAACCTTAGAGCTCTTCGGGTCGACAAGACTCGACCCTGTCCGATCGAGCTCCCGAGTACCACCATCGACGGTCTAGATCTCACCGTCATTGATTTCGAGTATTTCCCATGAGAGAGAGAGAGAGAGAGAGAGAGAGAGAGTGGTGCTCGTGATGGACGTAGCAATGACGGTATCGAGGTGGTAACGACGGCGAAACACGACTGAAAAGCAACGAGGCAAAAGATGTTAATGCTGCTATGCATTAAAATTTCTATCGTTATTGAATGCGTGGCATCTTTTTAAATTTTGCATCATAAGGTACAATACATTCGTTTGGACCGAGATGGCTCTACTTTTTGCATGATTCACATGCTTAGAATATTACTATGATTGGACTACGAAGAGGAAAGTACCTAAGCTGCAAGCATTATATGATGAGGGGGAAAAGTATTAAATAAATCCTAAACTTTTTCATTTGATCAATTTAATTTTAAATATTCACATTAATACCAATTTAATCCATTCGGCCAATTCAGGCCGAAATGATTGACGTGAATGTTGGTTGTCCTACGACGTGGATAGATTAATAATTTTTTTTTGAATTTTTTGAATTTTAAAATATTTATAAAAAAAATATTTTTTTCCCTCTCACTCTTCGTTGCCTTTTCTTTTTGCCAATGGCCAGCAGGCGATGGTTGGCCTCGCCGGGCCACCCCACAACGAGCGCGAGCACAAGCTCTGGTGGTCCAAGCACGGCCAAGCGAGGCCCCTTCACCAAAACTAGCGACCAACTGTCGCCCAGGCAAGGGTGAGGCTCACCCTTGCCCAAGCAAGCCTTGGCAAGGCCAACCCTCACTCAGACGAGGCACGGCGAGGCTACCTCAGCTTGGGTGATGGTCGACCTCACCATATCTGGCGAGAGGGCCTTGCCTAGCCGTGCTTGGACAACCAGCCCTCACCCTCACACTCACCCAAGGGCGGTCTAGTGAGGTCAACCATCGCCTACGGCCAATGAGGACAACTCGGGAGAGGCCAACCCTTGCCAGCCATGGCTATGGCCACAGCCACAAGCAAAAAAAAAAAAAAAAAAAATCGAAGAAGAGGGAGAGGGAAAAAATTATTTTAAAAATTCAAAATATATATTAAAATACTATTAAAATTGTCTATGTCAGTGCTAACCATGCCACTTAGAATAGTTGGTGATCAAGTTAATAATTTCCGGCCTAAATTAATCGAATAGACTGAATTAATACCAATATGAAAAAAGTTTAGGACTAAATTGATTAAATTAAAATGTTTAGAACTAAATAAGTACTAATGCAATAGGTTTAAAAAATTTTGGTACTTTTCCCTATAATTTAAACTTTTGCGAAGTGAGCCTAAATGTTATTGGATCCCCAAAAGAGAAAAGATAAACAAACAAAAAAATGGCAAGATCAAAAACAAAAATAAAATGGGAAAAGCCACGTACCAAGGTAGAAATCACATGCAAAAGCGCACATAAATGCCTTGCAAACGACGTTTGCGTAGTAATGGCGTAGAAGAATTAGGGCTTGAATATCATTCCGAGGCGCCCTTGGTGCGTGCGAACAGCTGTGTCCCCAGCTTTCAACACATCCTCACTTCACCAGAATTGAAGTAACATCTTTAATATCGCCGTAAAATACTCCTGGAGACGTCGAACTCAATCCGAAATCGTATTTATCCAAGCTGGCCATGTCGGTCAAGTCAAACGTAGATGCTGCAAGAAAATCTGTATAAAAAGAGGGAGAGGGCCTGATGAACTTCCCGTGCAGATAATAAGATAGCAACCCAAGCTTCTCAACCACCACCGGAAAAAGAAAGAGAGAACACACCACATACCTTGCCTAGTGCAATTGCTTGGTGGGATTCGAGGGGGAAAAATGTCGAGGTGGGGGTTACTGCTGTTGCTGTCGGAGCTTGCGTTGGTGAGCTTGTGCACGGTGCAGCACGTCGAGGCAGCAGAGGGGCTCGAGCCGCCGCTGACGCTGAAGTGGCACTACTACAGGAACTCATGCCGCGATGCTGAGACGTATGTGAGGCACCAGGTCGAGTACTACTGGAAGCCGGACAAGAGCCTCACTCCCAAGCTCCTCCGACTTCTCTACTCTGACTGCTTCGTCACGGTACGTATCGTCCGTTGTCATCGCTTTCATACCGAGTTTCAGTAGGCTTTCTGAGCTCTCGAAATGGGCTTTCTAACGTATAATAATGGTGGAAACCGGGCATGTACGTGCAATAACTTGTTTTTTTCTTTAATAAACAAAGCCTTGGATTGAGATACGTTTGGCTACCTGTGTAAAACAGGGCTGTGATGCGTCTATTCTGTTGGACGGGCGAAATTCAGAGAAAACAGCGCCACAAAATTCAGGGCTTGAAGGGTATGGTACGGTGGTGATAGACAAGATCAAGCAAGTCCTGGAACAACGTTGTCCTGGAGTTGTGTCTTGTGCTGACATTCTCAACCTTGCTGCCAGAGATGCCGCTCACTTGGTATGTGCCTGGTTTGCAGTTCTCTTCTTTGGCTTCAAAAGAGATTATTTTCACTGCCCTACCGATCATTGAAATGCTGCTAGCTTGAACTTGTAGTATTAGATGTGAAAAACCAGAATCGCTGACAAGATAATGTTTTTCTCACAGGCGGGAGCGCCATCTTACCCCGTCCTGACGGGGAGGAGAGACGGGATGTCGTCATCCAAGGCGTCGGTGGACCTCCCGTCGCCATCCATCTCGTGGGAAGAGGCGCTCGCTTACTTCGAATCGAGGAACTTGGATGTGCTAGACCTTGCCACTCTACTTGGTAAGATGGATCATTGTATAAAAAAAGTAAATAATTGATTTGGACCTCATCAAGTCATCGCTTTTTGAAACATTAAAATCAATTCCTAACTTTGCGCAAAAATATGAAATTGGACAGGGGCTCATTCAATGGGCAAGACTCACTGCAGCTACATCACAGACAGGCTGTACAATTACAACTCCACTGGCAAGCCAGACCCAGATATGGACCCATCCTACCTGGCCCAAATGAGGAAGCAATGCCCACCAAACTCAAAGAGCCAAGGTGACCCTCAGGTGTTCCTTGACCCCGCCTCAGGCTCCAGCTACACATTCAGCAACTCCTACTACTCCAGGCTCCTGAACCACCAGGCCACCCTTGGCATCGACCAGCAGCTCGCCCGCGGTGACGACACTTCCCAGATCGCTCAGGAGTATGATGCTGGGCTGGAGGACTTCCGGAAGGAGTTCGCTCTGTCAATGGCCCGGATGGGGAACATCAAGGTCTTGACGGGGAATCAGGGGGAGATCCGCAAGAATTGCAGAGCCGTGAACAGCAAATAACCCTGACCAAGATCGAATGATCTCCTAATTTGGAAGCATAATTTGTTCTCGAAATGTATTCGGTTATGATACTTTCGGTGGTATTTACTGAAATGAAAATAAGGAATGAAAGATATTTGAAGTACTCTGGCTATATTCATCAGTAGCCCAATTGTTTCTCCTTATAAACAATCAAAGAAGCTGTATTTCGATTTCCCAAATGAAAGAATTTCACCGAGAGCTTGGAATTCGATTCATGCCATCACGCTGGCTCTTCATTTGGGGCGTAACAATCCATGAAACAGTGATTTATGACTGCTGACAGATTTAATTATCTGTACACAATTCCCGGATCAAAGAAAATCTAGTTTCTCACTAGTTAATCGTCGCGCAACGAACGAAAAATGCTTAAGGCAAGCAATTACGATAAATGGCCAAAGATCTAGCCAAAGAATATCACTCGCTACCATCTTTCAAGCACCAGTCCTCGATCAAGTTCCTGTCCAAGACTCGCAAATTTTGCCCAAACATGCTCCAGTTTCCGAGTAAAAGCCTGCTCTCTGCCGAGGATAACCGTGGTGTGGCCAGCATTCGGAATTATTTCGACCTCCGCATGGGGGATCTTCATCTTGATGTTGCTGCTGCATTCCAACGGGACAACCTTGTCGCAATTGCCGTGAATAATCACGATTCTTGCCCTGGATTTCCTTAGACGTTCCAAGTAGTCATCCAAGAATTTCGCTCCCCCACATATCACATTATGCATGGTATGCCAGGCTGAGTGATGGGTGTGCCTCGTCAAGTCGACAGCTGCAAAATGCAGATCACTGGGACAGAGAATGCACCGAAAGGTGCGATTTAGAAACTACAGTCAATAAACTGCTTTGTTCTTCCTATTTTTTGTCATATAAGAAAGTAGCGTTCTAATTTTGAGTACCTCCTCCGGGTAACAAGCTTCAGGATTCTCTCCCATGTCCTGTGGTTGCGGCAAAGAAGGAAGCAGACACATCGACCCAGGTGCTCATACCATGACATGACCGCTGAGCCAAACAGCAAAGGAGGCCACAATCTCTTCTCAGCAAGCTTTTCAAGGGCTGTTAAGCTTGCATTTCTTTTCAAAGAGGGAAAACATGGCTGAAGGGAAAAAAAATGAAAGAGATTTGTGTGAAGACAATAGCCATATGATTTCTTCCACCTGCAAATCAATGACATGGAATTGTCTAGATGCACCTTTATTTCTGTGACATAAAGTACGTTCTAATAGCACTCACCGGCGCAGTTATGGTGATTGATTTCACAGACTTTGTATACTTTGCAGCTAAGGCCAGTGCGATTACGCATCCCATGGAGTGTGCAACTAAATGAAAAGAATTTAACCCATATGGAATAATCACGGATTTCTCAATCATGCCCAGGTGATCCTTCAACGTATAGGTGCAGTCCCTCGGCTTCGGGCTTCTCCCAAATCCCAAAAGATCCACAGCAAAGAATCTGTAGTTAGTCCTTGCCGATTCGGAAAAATTAGGGAACACTGCTTCTGTCCAAAACGATGAAGACGAGAGGAACCCATGTAAAAATATCACATTTTCAGGGGCCTTCTTCCCCTGAACACTCACTGCGGTGCAATAACACAGCCACATGAACTTTGATTAGTACTGCCAGAAAAGCAGCGACTGATTCCACTTATTGAATTGCAAAGGCAATAGAAGATCAATACAGCAAGACGCGAGAATACACTAGACCTACGACAATTCAATTGTCTTCCAAGGTAAAATCTAGTCATCCACGTGATGATGAAATGCAATACCACACGCAGCCTTATGATATGCGACCCTGGCAACACAGACCCAACAGCGAAGTTCATTGAGGGAGTGGCCAGTTAGTCTATGAACTTAACCAATTGAAAGGATCGCTCTCTCCCACCAAAAAAGTAGAAATCTCGACAGCAACGCTGCCGTACCTCTTGCTTGCTTGACTGATTAAGGTGGCTTTAAGAACCTGAGCAGAGCACACTACTAGATTCTAACTTCTCCAGAACAGAACATCAGTTCAAATGAAACCTCCCAAAAATAAGTGAGGGACCACCAAAGAACGCTCCACTCAATCAATGTAATCGTCAGTCAATTACATGCACAATTACTTTACCATCGAGATCTCGCATTTTCTGCTTCTCTCTATCCGATCGAATAGTCCCTAAAAAGGCATAGCAAGAAAATAACAACCAAATGCACGAGAACAGGGCAATTGGTGTGCATTCAAGGGGACCACACTTCCAAATCCAATGTCATCTAAAGGAGCAACCTTCAGAAGAAGACCGCAAGAAAAAAGTGCAAACTAGCTCGAACAAAATTACCTTGCAGAGGCTCCTGAACAACGACGTGAAGCTTCAGCGCATCATTGGACGCCCAAGAAACGCAAGATTCACAGCCACAATCAGACCACCTACGGCGATGATTCATCACCACCTTGCCTGCCGAACCGTGAAGATCCCACCTTTCGACCCATCGGAGCATACCCATTTCCCGGAAAACATTCCTCCTGCCGTACAGACTCTCGGAGACCTCGCTCTCTCCGTCGCCTCCGCTCGCGCCGCTCCTCCCGCCGCCGCCGCCGCTCTCGTGGCAGTAACAAGGGGAGGGCTTTCCTTCGAAGAACGCATCGAGGAAGCGGTACAGCACGCACAAGGAGGCGTCGAGGAAGTCGAGGAAGAGGAAGACGAGGGAAGTGAGGAGCGAAGTGAAGGAATTGCGGGCGCGACGGGTCTGCCCGTCCATGTCCGTTGAGGTAGACACGGAGGGAGACGCGGAGACAGAGAGAGAGAGAGATGGAGGGAGATGAGAACAGAGAGTGGTCAGCAACGAAGCAATGGAGAAGAGAAACATGGGCTGGGTTGAGCCACGTACGTTGAGCGGAATTAGCGTGCGGTCGTCGCGACTCGAGAGGAATCTCGAGGTTTGGAGTGGGAAACCGTTTTCGAGGAATCATATTATTCGGGCGGCAGTTGAACGGTCGGGACTCGAACCATTTGATGATGCTCCATTTCGTTGTCTTGTCCGTCCCTTCGACCGGTAAAGTAAGATGCTCTGTTTCTTCAGGCTCGTCGGGCTTGGCTCGAGTGGGAATTTCTAATCGAATTGGATCGAGATTCTCGCATCGCACACCTCAAGAAGCATGACATCTCAAGTTCGATTCTTATTCAAAGCGACCGACTTGGATCATGTTGAAAGAGGGTAATTCATAGTGATTGTCCTAAAAACTAGTACAAGATATGAAATGAACTCTTGAAAAAGATATTCTGATTCCTGAAAATATTATATATACTCAACATATGAGCGAGATTGATGATACTTCATGATGTTGATAATGGTAAGATTTCCAGCTTTTCTATTATTTCTGATGATCTATTTTATACTTGCTGCAATTTCATCGTTTTGAACCTGCACAAACTGGTTCAAAGTCAATGCAACAGTGGCACTTATACTGGTCCTCTTTCTTCACCAAATCAGAGATCACAACAGGGAGATTCCTTATACACACAGAAGAATCCAGCCTCTTCCTCTTGCTGATGAAGAATCTATTCACTTCCTTTCAATCGATCTTGATTAAAATGACTGAGAAAGTGTTAGAAATATGTCTCGAATTTAAGCCCGTTAAATGAAATCGAATTGATAAGAATTTGTGAACTCGATCTTATGGAAGCCCAAAAAAGCGGTGTATGTGAATTGGTCAGCGGAAATTATCAAAAGAAGAAGTTGCACGTGGATTTCAGTTATGAGCCGTGAAGAGGTTTCTTTTGTTGTCTTCAACTCATCGCTGCAGCCATGTGAACGTGAAAATGAAGGTAGTGGAAGAAGAGGAAGTCAAAAAGAAGGGGAAGACCATCATGAAGAGAAAGAGAGAGGATTTGTCAAAGTAAAAAATTGCAGGCTTTGTTTGTCGTCTTTCATTAACTTCTTTTGTTTCTTTCCATGGCTATTTTCTTCTATTGTAGCCGACAAAAGGAAAGAACGAGTGAAGCCTCACGTGCTGCATCTAACGGAGAGCTCTTGGAAAAGAAAGAACAAGAAAGTTGCAACAACACAGGATTTGTATGAACGGAGCTCTTAGTTGCAACAATGCGGGACTCGTATAAATGGAGCTCTTAGAAGCGAGAAAGGCGGAGTTTTCTAAAGCAAAACGTAGGAGCTCTCAATAGAGGGAGAAATTTTCTAATTATAATTACATCCAAGTGATTTAGCCAGCTAAATTCTCGTGAGTATAATTTATTTAATTTATTGAGTGGGGTTTCACTAGAAATTGCGAAGGATTAAACACTATGTGAGTTATTAGATGTAATTGAAGGCCAGGAAACACTAAGTTAGTGTTTGAGTGCTCGAGTAATTATAATATTCGGTATATCACTTGATTTTTATAGTGAAATTACGTGATGCTCTCTCTGTGAACATAGGTTATGATATTCAAATCAAACTACGTAAATTCGATGTCCGATTCGCTTGTCTATATTCATAACAGGAAGCCTAGCCCTCGACACCCTAAAGAAGTCAAAGAATGACCTCTTAGACTATCGAATGTTGCAAAAGGCGAATATCGGACATCATATGATTTTGGATTTCTTTCAAACCCTGTGTCTCAGATTTCCTCCTCCACTCCGATGGCCGACAACAGCTGCAGATTTAAGAAAGATGTTGCTTCCAGAATTAGCAGAGCCTTTCTCATTATCAATTTTTTGAAGTTCTAGGTTTCTTGGCAAATACACAATTGGTGAAGGTACAAATCAAAACAGAATTGTTTCCTCTAAGGAGCCCAGTTGGAGAAAGGGCAACTATCATATCAAGAATCAACAAATTTACAACCCAGAACATCATCTAATCTGTGGATGATAGGTTAATCATGTCTCTTGTTTAAAAATTAGGTGCAATTTTCATCAACATTCTCGAGAGGCGTCTTCCTCGTGCTCATAACAAATCAATTCTTTTTCTTCCTTAGTAGCATAATTCCAAGGAAATCCTCATCTGTTGATGTAAAAATTAAACTAACTTTATTATGAGTGTCACTTATCCTTTAACTGTAGGATAACGTTTGTATTTATAGAATTTATCTACTAGTTGTTATAGTAATTACGTGAGATGTAAATAATTTTGAATTAATCCACTATAGTAATAATTATAGAATTGGCCCATGCATCTCTTCCTCTTAAGTCTCGACTTTAAGATTTTAAAATTACAATTTACCTTATTAACAGGTTACCCAACAATCTCTTATATTTTCAAACACATTTCCATCAACAACTAGATTACAAATTTTTAAAAATATTTGGTTGTGTTGTTTTCCCTTTATTAAGGCCATACAATTCGCATAAGTTTTCACTATGTTCTACTCAATATGTGTTCTTAGGATATAGTCAATTGTATGTTAATTACCGTTATTTAGATTATAAAAGTGGATGCACGTATATTATAAGACATCTTATTTTATTGAAAATATTTTTCCATTCGCCACACTTGGTTCATACCCTTATGAAATACAATCACCATCACATCCTAAGTTGACAATCTCCACGGCGGGTAAGTCCTCCCACATGAACCATGGTATTAATGGTAATATCCTAACTTTTACCCCACCCTCTAACACCTCCCCACCCACTTTCGAAAAACCATCACCAACATTATCAAATACTAATTTTACTTCGACATCTAACATGTTGATTTCTAGTTTGTCTAATGTTGGTATAGGTTCTAATGAGGCTCTTTTAGACACCTTCCCATAGTAAGCTATTGTGATACCTCCACAACCGATTTATCAAAAATCAAGAACCCATTCAATATAGCTACGTCAAAACCCAAAGTCCAACACTAAGTATCCATTGCCATGTGTGAGCTTGGCTAAAATGAGCTCTTAAAAAGAGCCATGGTGCTTCATTGAAGCTAATAAACATGAAAAATGGAGGGAATACAATGCTCCAAGAATTTAATGCTTTGTTGTGTAATGGAATTAGGGTTTCGATTCCACCAAATCTGAAAGCAAATGTCATGGGATCCAAATGGGCTTATCAAATCAAGACACATCTAGATGGTTCAATAGATCAGTACAAAGGCCGCCCAATGGCCAAGGGTTGCAATCAGCAAGAGG
Organism: Eucalyptus camaldulensis; assembly: GCA_019915185.1. Taxonomy (NCBI): domain Eukaryota; kingdom Viridiplantae; phylum Streptophyta; class Magnoliopsida; order Myrtales; family Myrtaceae; genus Eucalyptus; species Eucalyptus camaldulensis. Next base: position 2,232,692 of record JAHSVA010000014.1, read on the forward strand.
GTATCGACTATACAAAAATGTTTTGTCCCATTGTTAATGCAACCACTATCTGTATAGTTATTTCATTAGCTGTGACAGAGAATTGGAAACTCCAGTAGTTAGAAGTTAGCAACGCATTTTTAAATGGTAACTTAACTAAAGAAGTCTACGTGGCCTAGCATTAAGGCTTCATTGACAAAGAAAGGCCAAACCATAGATGCAAGTAACAAAAATCCTTATATGGATTGAATCAAGCACAACCGGCTTGGTTCCACCTGCTAAGCATCTTTTTAGAATCACTGGGATTTATCGAATCAAAAATTGATACTTCCCCCTTTATACTACATCAGCCCAATTTCTTCATTTACATGCTCATCTATGTTGATGATAATGTTATTACAAGGTTCAATTTGACATTTATTCAGGACAACATCAACTACTTCAATAAGGGGTTTTCCACACAGGACTTGGGAAAACTTAATTGCGTCATAGGAATTGAGGTGCTTAAACATTCATTAGGACTCTTCTTGTCACAACAGAAATATGTTACAAATCTCCTCCACCGAATCAAAATGGACAGTGTTAAATCGGTTCACACGCTCATGGTTACAAATATCAGTTTAATCAATCAGGGTAAGCCATTTGAAGATGCCAATTTGTACATGAGCATCCTGACTCGGCCAAATATCTCTTACGCGGTAAACAAAGTTTGCCAATTTTTGGAAAAAAAACCACCACAGATCTCCATGCCACCACTGCCAATTTTTGAAATGGATCCTATGCCAATTAAAAGAAACGGTTTCACATGAATTACTCATCAGTTCCTAAGCCACCACAGAACTCCATGCATACATTAATGCGGAATGGACCGGTTGCCCTATTTATAAACGCTCAAAATGAGATTATGCAATTTTATGGGTCAAAATCTAGTTTCTTGGTTGGTCAAAGAGCAACACACCATTGCATATATGTCAACCAAATTTGAGTATCGAGCATTAGAGGTGATATGGCCGCAATCACTGTTATAGGAATTTAGGCATCTCTCAATTAAAACCTCATATCCTTTTTTTTTTTTTTTGTCAGTCCTACTCTATTCTTACTCTACACTCACTCGCAGACTTGTACCCTGCCTCTTGCAAGGCGTGGGAGTCGCAACCCACTCTCGAAACTTACGCGTCCCTTCCCCCCATCCCCCCTGAGAATGTGGGGATTTGAACCCCACACCTCCCCCTTCCATGTTGGAAGGGTGGCCACTGGGGCGAACCCCCAATGGTTAACCTCATATCCTTTAGTGTGACAATTTAAGGGAATCTACTTTTTCATTCTAGAACAAAGCATGTTGAGGTAGATTTTCACTTCATCTGTCATTTAGGAAACGTTTGGTAACGTTTCTATTACGAGGAACAATTTTTGAACAGAAATAGTTTTTTTTTTTTTTCTATTCTAGAGAACAATTTCTAAGTATAAGAATGCATTTGGTAACTGCAAAAAATTTCTACTCCAGAAATAGAAACGCATTTTGTAAACTTGCATAATTTTTTTTATTTCTTTCAATTTTTTAATACTTTTATTATATTTTCCTTTTTTCTTTTTTCTTTTTTCTTTTTCTCTTTGGCAGATCGTCGGTTATCGCCGTGGCCGGCGACCAGCTGGGCAACATCTAGTGAGCTCACCGAAGCCTTGCCAGGCCAAGGCAAGGCCCAGCGAGCTTGCCAGAGGCCAGCCTGGCCCCTACAAGCCTCGTCGAGGCCAGGCTAGCCTCCGGTGAGCTCACTAGGCCTCGCCTTGGCCTAGTGAGACTCCGACAAGCTCGCCGGAGGCCATCTTGGCCTCGCCTAAGCGGCGCAAGGTCAGCCTCACCTTGGCCTAGCGAGGCCCGACCTCGCGCCAACTGGGGAGGCCAAGCCTCACCGTAGCCACACGAGGCTCCGGCCGACGAGCCTCGCCGTGGTTCAGTGTCTTCGAGGGCCGGCAACGCTCCGACGAGGTTGCTGGCTCTCATCTGGCCGATCGTTGACGCTGGCCATGGCCAAGGCTGGTGATCGGCAAAAGGAAGAAAAAGGAAAAAAAAATGAGAAAAAATGAGAAGAAAAAAAAGTGTTTTTTGGAAGTGTTCCCGAGAATAAAAAACAAGTTTTTTTCTACTTCTTATTTTTATTTCAAATATGTTCTCACAAACAAAAAATAGATTTTTTGTTCTCAGGAACAAAAGAGTAAACAAACGCGTTTCTGTTTTTTTTTTTTTTTTTGTTCTCCGGAACAAAAGAACAAAAATTTGTGTTCCAGGGAATAGAAACAAATTTAAACAAACAACCCCTTAGTGTCACAACACAAACTTGAGGCTCGCCATGTGACCAAATAGCGGATATTTTTACCAAGCCTCTTACACGGTGGCCATGATATGCTCAAGTCCAAGTTGAAGATCATCCATGATATTTTGAATTAGTCCATTTATATCTCATGTAGTTATTGTAACAGTGAGTAGATAAATTTTATAAATACAAACGTCAAGCAAAAGCCATGCTCAAACTTAGAGTCTAATTTTTACATGCTGTTACACTGTTAATATCGTGAAACTTTGTTGAACCACCTCCGCGCCTTCTCTTCATGGCAGCTAGTCCTGTCTCTTTGTCAGCTTTATTAGCTCTATCACCAGTGCCACGACCCAAACCAAATCCACAGGGGACTTCGGATGATATCTCGTCAGCACGCTTGCATTCACATCTCAAAAAGTCTTCATGTTCCGATATAGAGGGAGGGAGAAGGAGAGGGAGAAATGAGAACGAAGAGTGGTCAGCAACGAGGGAACGGAGAAGAGAGACATGGGCTGGGTTGAGCCACGTACGTAGAGCGGAATACGGGAAGAGAGCGTGCGTTTGTCGCGACTCGAAAGGAATCTGAAGGGGTTGAGTGGGAAACCGTTTCGAGGAATCATATTATTCGGCGGCGGTTGAACGGTCGGGACTCAAACCATTTGATAATGTTCAATTTCGTTGTCTAGTATGGTCCGTTAACGGTAAAGTAAGATGCTCTGTTTCTTCGGGCTTGTCAGGCTTGGCTCGAGTGCCTTCGGACCCATTAGGGAATATCTAGTCGAAAAAGGATCGAGATCTCGCGCCTCAGAAAGCATGAAGTCTCAACTTCGATTCTTATTCGAAGCAACCAGCTAGAATCGTGCAGAAAGAGGATGACTCATAGCGATTGTCCAACAAATTTAGTCGAGGATGTGTTATGAACTCTCGAAAAAGACCTTCCAATTCCCAAAAATATTATATATACTCAACATATAAGCGAGATCAATGATAACTCGTGGTGTTGACAATGCTAGGATTTCCGGCTTTTCCCTTATTTCCGATGATTGATTTTACATTTGCTGCAATTTCATCGTTTTGAACCTGCATGATCTGGTTCAAAATGAATGAAACAGTCGCACTTATTCTCGTCCTGTTTCTTCACCAGATCAGAGATCACAACAGGGAGGTTCCTTGGCTGATGACGAACCTGTCCGGTCCCTTTCAGTTGATCTTGAATAAAATGCCCGGGGAGGCTTTATCCCCTGCACGCTGGAGAAGTCAAAAGAATGACCTCATCTACTGTCGAATATTGCAGATGGCGAATTCCGGGCATCGTATAATTCTGCATTTTCTGATATCCCATCTCTCAGATTTCTCTTCTCCTCCACTCTCGGGATAATTGGCTGGTCGGAAGGCCGACAACAGCTGCAGAGTTAACAAAGATTTTGCTTCTGGAATCAGCAGCCATTCTCTTTGTCAGTTTTCTGAAGTTCCAGGTTTCTTGGCCAATACATAAGCAGGTAAAGGTATATATGGAAGATAAACGGAATTGTTTCTTATAAGGAGTCCATATTGGAAAATAGGCACGCTATCAGATGAAGAATCAACAAATTTACACCCCAGAATGTCATATAATCTGTGGATGACAAGTGAATCACGTCTCTTGTTCGCAAATTAAGTGCAATTATCATCAGCATTCTCGAGAGGCGTCTTCCTCGTGCTCATGACAAATCAATTCGTTCTTTTCCTCAGCAGCATAATTTCAGGGAAATCTTCATCTACCGTTACACTGTTAATGTCGTGAAACTTTGTTGAACCACCTCCGTGCCTTCTCTTCATGGTAGCTAATCCTGTCTCTTTGTCAGCTTTATTAGCACAATCACCAGTGCCACGACCCAAACCGAATCCACAGGGGACTTCGGATGATATCTCTTCAGCGCGCTTGCATTCACATCTCAAAAGTCTTCATGTTCCTAGCAGAATTCATAAAACCACACCTGCTCATAAATTTCCTTGAGAGAGATTCATTGCGCACGTCGTATCAGTACATGCGCGGCACATTGGCAAATGACAGGAAGGCAATTCATTTAGGTGAAAGAGAGAATGTAACACGCTTGTCATGGGCCGTATCTTTTCCTGTCGATGGTCAGCCCACAAGGCCTCGGAGTATTTCCATACCCACCAGCAGAGTCCGACTCGCGAGTGGTACAACATGGGCTTCCCATATCCCACAGCAGATCCCACAATGATGCAATAAAGTCTTGATTACATCAGTCACTTCCCTCCGTTATCGGGAGACTGCAAAGCATAATTCGGTATAAACCTTATCCAATCGATTTTCTGCAACGAAAATAAGCAAAAGGTATGCTGAAATTACAATCTACTATTCTATGCTAGAGAATCATACCAACTTAAAACTACAGTCCATCAAAAGGGAGTGTTCTGAAGTGGGCTTCTAATGAAGAGAAACAATTGGATTGATGCGAAATCGTAACATCAACAACTTAACGCGAAAATGTATCCGAGTCTGTGAGAACTACGTGCGTTGCTGAACTGAACTACGGATGAGAAGAACGAAGATTGCAATGGGAATAGTACCTTGATCAAAGGGAAAACGGGGCTGCAGTTTAGGGCCTTTGGGTCAGTAGGGAAGGAATTACAAAAGGGGCGTGAGACATTTAAGCATAACTACACATTTTAGTTGGTCCTAAGCATAATCTTTAAATGATTCAATATCCACTTCTGAAGAAGTGACAAGGAGTCTACCTTCCCCTTGGAGGTCCCCCAAGCTCTTAGGTATATATTTGTCATTCCCACTTAAGAGGAAATACCCTCAAAATTTTATTTCCCAGAGCTAGGTTGACATGTGCTTTGCACACCGGTTGAATGCCCTCGATTATTAGAGGGCACTGAGACATCTAAGCATAACTACACATTTTAATGTACCATTAGTTGTAAGACCTACAGGAGAAATTAAACTATCAAAGTATAAAGCAACAAATGACCAAAAAAATACAAAATTCACCGATATGATAAAAAGAATATTGTATTATTTCTAAAACATGGAACTTACTTTAAATCATGGTTTTATGCTAAAACAAAAAATATATTTATCAAGTACAAATGAGTTACAAATAGAGAATATAATAATGACGAGATAGGAGAATAATGAGAGGTAATAAATGAATGTATATGTGTTTCATCACTTTTGTTGACAAACTATGAAAACATGAGAAAATATTAAGTACCCCAACTCTACTCTATATAGGTCCATTTCGCAAGTGACATGTATCGCTAGTAGGCCCTTCCCCCTTCGTTTCTCTCTCTTCTTTCCCCTTTTGTCTTCCCTCCCCCCCCCCCTCTCCCCACTTTTCCCCTTTGACCGGCACAAGTGATGGCTGGTGAGGGTGTTGTGACCCTAAGCGTCAATTTCATCATATTCAATGAGGGCTTGCGGTCAGGGCAAGAGTTGCCCTCGTCGAATTTGGCAAGGGTTTGGGAAGCAACGACATTGGTGAGGTGTCGTGGCCCTCGCCAGCGATAGGCAAGGGTTGTCAAATTTGGCGAGGGCTCAACTTTCGCGGCCAAGGCAAAGGTCGTCCTCTCCAGATTTGGCAAGGGTTTGGGAGGTGACAACATCAAAACCGTGGGGGGACCTCAAGGATGTAAGGGCTAAGGGAGGGCTTGGGGTCGCAAATGACTTGGGAGGGGGGGGGGGGGAGGGGATTGGGCTTGTTCTTGGACTGAGGGTGGAGGCAGTGATGGCGGCATGGTTTGTTGGGTGGCGAAGAGGGCGAGACAAAGCTTGTCGAGAGAGAAACAAAGAGAACACATGGTGTCATTAGGTGTGGTTACATTGAACGGCCGGGCTTGGGGTCGCAAATGACTTGGGTGGGGGGGGGGGGGGAGGGGGGGAGGGGATTGGGCTTGTTCTTGGACTGAGGGTGGAGGCAATGATGGCGGCATGGTTTGTTGGGTGGCGAAGAGGGCGAGACAGAGCTTGTCGAGAGAGAAACGAAGAGAACACATGGTGTCATTTGGTGTGGTTACATTGAACGGCGGGCTCCATCATTAGTCAAAAGAGTCGCAAGCAAGAGGGAGAAAGAGAAGTGAGAGAGAGAGAGAGAGAGAGAGAGAGAGAGAGAGAGAGAGAGCATGAAATTGAAATTAAGAGAGAGAAGGTTTTGGCTTGCAAGAGAGAGAGAGAGCATGAAATTGAAATTAAGAGAGAGAAGGTTTTGGCTTGCATGGGCTTGGGCAACACGTGTCACTTGGCAAATGGAATAGAATTTTTACACATGGCTACCCCAACTCTATCTCATATTTTCTCTGAAAACATCTCCTTAAAATGAGGGTAGTCCAATTTCAGAAAGATCCTTGGTGTCTGGTTATAGGGCAATGTCATCAAGACAGAGGTGGTTTCCACCAACAAGAGCCGTGTGCCCGCGTACACTATCATGGTGGGATGTCAGAATGTATTCTTTATTTTAACGTGGAGATGCCCGCATACATTATCTCCTTCATTGGCATGGCATCTTTATCTAGCCCCCTACCTAGTTCTACTCTCTATGTGCTTAACGTCTAAGAGATGCTAAGATTCGCATAAGATCTCAAACGAAGTAGTTTAAGGACATACTTAGGTCCAAGCGGTAATAAATGAGTGTATACATGTTTTGTTAGTTTTGTTGAGAAACTACAAAAACATCTTCTTAGAATGAACAAAGTCTAATTTCAAAAATCTACAATCTTAGGCAACACACTTAAAGACGAAACTTAGTAGGAGTGAACAGTTCTAAGGTGTGTAGATTTCAAATCTAGAACCTATCTTGCTATAGTCGATATACAATTTTTTCACCTAGAACCTACCTTATGTGTGCTAAAACTGACCCTAGAACCTTCCATGTTTATTCGTCTGATTCTAGGGTTTATCCGAGATCCAATTTTTTTCATTTTTCATTGCAAAACAATATGAGCAACAAAATAGTTAAAAGTAAAAGATGAACAAGGGAGGGCAAGCAAGCAAAGGCGAGTCGGGAACCAATGAGGGTTGCAAGGCTCGAACGAGCAAAGGAAAGGGTGAGTCATAAGCAAGACATTGAGAAAAAGTCGTAAAGTGTCTAAGTGAAGTTAGAAAGAACAGAGAAGAAGAGAAATAGAGTAAAAGACGCGAATTGAAAAATTAGGTTTTGTAAATTTTGTGAAACCGGTTTGATCCAGTCAGTCCGATGGTTCTTCACTTGGACTTGAAAACCTTAAATCAGATAGTTTTCAATGCAATTCGGTTCGGTCCTAAGTAAAACTGATCCAATTGCACAACTCTAATACTTAGTAAATATTTTGTTATAATATATTTAATTAGATATATGATATGATATGAATTTAGTGAAAAGTAAAAGATTTTCCGGCAAGAAATGAGGTTAAAAGGGCTTTTTAGCGTAATATGCTCTGTGACATTGTTTGCCATTGATAGGAGTATTAATTACTTTAGGGACTTATGGGACATGAGGGGTCTAAGATAAGGATTAATAGAGATCCAATATATATATGTTACTCCACATAATCGGCCTTCACTCGGTTGGTGAATCAAAGTGTACAAATTCGAAATACCGACCAAAAAAAAAAAAAAACTCCTGACCCTTAACAGTGGCATGTTGTATTGCGTCATCATTATCAAGCAGAGCACACCTTTTGCAACTCCTATGAATTAAATATATTCAATTGATAAAGTAGGTAGAGTTTGCGAGCAGATTAGACGACAATAATAATCAACGAATTTTTATATAAAGTTTAAATTATCTTACAGCTGCCTAATTATGGAAGGTGACGGGCCTATGGAAAATGACACCCCACGCATTTTGGAAAAAGAAATTATAATTAGTGTCAACTAAAGAAACTTTCCAACTAAAGAAAATTTCCTCCTTGTCACATCAACTCCATCGTGTGTTTAAAGTGCTCACATATGATGTTGAACTCCGTACGTCTCCCCTAACTAAGACAAAAAAATAAAAATAAAAATAAAAAGTCATGTTTAAACATAATAATTCCTATAAAAAAAAAAGTCAATTACCAATTTTCCCCCAAAAACGTCATGTTTCCTAATTTCAAAACAACACCGTGCAACATGAGGTACCGTGCAACATGAGGCTTGCAATAGTCACGCATTGGATTAGTCCTCGAGATTTGCACGCACATCATAATCTAGAGTTCCTTCTGCAATCCTTTATGAGAAAAAGGGGATCATATCCCACCTGATTGATCAAAATTTTCCTTTCGTAATTTTTCTGACGAGGGAGACTAGAGAGAGGAGAGAGAGAAAAAGAAAAAGGATATTCAAGTGGGCCCGCGCAAGATACGTGGCAACCAACAAGTGAAGAGAATACTTACCGACTAAGTAACATCAACACTAACATGTGACGTGCTATACAATATTGACACAACACACCAACATATAATTTATCATATGCGGAAAAAGGCTAGAATTGTTTTACATTTTCTTCTGAAAAGAGTTGATATAATAATATATTAACAAAAAAAAAAGAAATAAAAATCTACTCATACCTCCATCTCTCGCCCTCTTCCGGGGGTTCTTTGCCTCTCTTCGTTGTCGTCGGCTTCGTCTTCCAAACCAAGAAGCTCACGTTGAACCAACAGTCGTGGACTTTAATCGTCAAGGAGCACGACTGCGGCCCCAATTGAAAGCACGAGATGCCGTTTGTGAAGCTTGCCATGGCTGCGATGGGCAAGGTTGAGACTCTAACAATAGACTTCTAGATCTGGAGGCTCCTAGTTACGATCAGAATTTCGGACTCACATATCGGAGAGAATTAATCGCATGTCAAATTTTTCGATACTTATTAATTTCGTATTGGAGTGTGTCGGAACATTCGGACACATGTCAAAGTGTCAAACATGTATTGAAGACTTTCAAAGAATATCGATACTTCACAGTTCATTGACGAGGAAAGTTAGGGCTACTCAATATTTTCTTCTTATATCATGTAAGAAGTTTCTTTGGAATCTAACCCGCTTTACTCCTTCGTGCGCAAAGATTCCAAGATCCAGTCAACACCTTCTGCCCCAGTCATCAGCTCCCGCGTGTCCTCGTCCTGTCAACTAAGCCAACTTGACATACTTTATGGTCTGCCAGGAGCAACCTAGACGCTTCTGCCCTCGTACTTCCCCCAAATAGTACTTTGTACTGCATCGTTATACTGTTGAATAGCTTTCTTAAGGAATAAATTAGAACGTCACCCAAATCTAATTCTGATTCCAATGATAAAATAAACCGAGATTTCGTTATTGGGTACATACCAAAATCGAGATAGGACGGATTCTCTCAAGAACCATTGACATCATTGCTACACCAAGACAAACTTCGAAAAAATATTAATTAGGTACTTAATTCCTGGATTTTGCTATATATAATACTAGAGGAACTCGATCAAACAATTTATGTGCAGGTAGAATGATTTTATTAGAAAATTAGAAGTGTGGGCACATGACTAGAAAAATAGCGAAAATACGAGGACGGATATGATATATTTCCGGGAGTTATTAGTAATAAACATGGGCTAGATGGCTTTCTATCTTTATGCTTGCATAATGGAATTCATCGGTCCATATCATGGCAAGCAAAGTAGGGTTAAGGGGGACAGCAAGAATATGTTCTTTTGGTGGTTCAAATACCGTTGACATGCAATGTTTAGAGTTTTATAAGAAATCTTTTCGAGATTTGTATCTAATTGTAGAGTTATTGACATGTTCAATTGACGAACCTAGATTGGCTGTCGAATCCATAAAGTTATATCATTTTATCAAGCATCTTAATATGTTTAATATTAGGAGATGATCGGATGCAATTTGACGTGACTTCACATTATATTATGTGATTCTCCAACTATGATCGAATAATGATATGGCTTTAGTTCCTTATAAAAATCAATTGACATATTATATTGACAACAACTTTTTGAAGTGCCAAATACACTTTTTTCTAGGATTGGGATCTATTCAAACACTCATTAGATTTGGATGCAAATGTAAATTTTCGTAAATGAATACTCCTATGTTTAACTTACGAAGGCATGTGTTAATGCAAAAAGGGTATCCCGACTAAAGTAAGTACATTAGTGGGGTTGTCAACTCATATCATCATTTCATAATTATGTTGTGTCGAAGTAAGATTTCACCCAAACACAACATACTTATTAATTGTGTGTTATAATTTAAACACGGCATATTTAGTAATGACTCGTTTGCTTGGACACTTTAAAAAAGGTCAAAAGTTGTTCCACCGATATCTAAAATATTATCAAGTACTTAAAAACTGTCAAATAAGTATATATAGAAATCCAAGTGTCTATGCTAATGCAAGCACCAATATGGTCTATGTGCATTCTCATGACACTACACTAGTAATAGGTTAGTGGAAGCTTTTCGTTAGACAAAATACAAGTGAATAAACAAAAATTTAACCCTTAATAGCATTATGGACATTGTGAAAGTTTTATGTGTTCATGATTGAAAAAGACTCGAAAGGTGTGAGCCTCAGGTTTGAAAAAAGGAGGTCAAAAGTAGAATCCACTCTAAACAAAACATAGATTACTATAGAATTATGAAAAGAGATAATGCTGTTCTTAATGATGAGATATTGCCAAGAGAAACGTAGTGACTTGGCACGCTCCATGTGAGTTAAACTCTAAAAAAGAAGTTTTTAAGCATGAACCCTTCTGATGGCGATAACTCGAGGGCATGAATCTTCACTCATGAATAGCATCAAAAAGTCTCTCCAATCCAATGCAGGACGTGACTTGATGTTATCTTACACTTTAAACACTAAGACCCTCATCAATATCTCCTAGCATCAAAGACGCCAAAATCATTAACAACTCTCACAATGTTGTTAAGCACATTTCAAAAATCATCCATAAATATTAACTTCATAAATGCAAGAGTTCAGTAACACAATGTCCATTCCTTGCCAAATCAATGACCGATGATGATACAATATGTGTAACTCGTAGGGCTGTTCCACGAATTAGAAGTTAAAGAGACTCGAAAAGTAGCCGTGAACAGTAGATTCACCAACTTTCGCCCTTTTCCCTTGGTACAACGACTTGCAGTTTCTGCTTTTTGTCATCTTAGGAACGGCCTTCTTGACACTATTGGCATCTATCTCAAGCCAAAAGTGTCCCCTTAGACATTGATTTTTCTTGTTCACCCAGTTGTCGCCTCAGTTGCCTGGGAGCATCCTCTGAGGACAGGGGTTTCCAACCAAGGAATCGTCTTGGTGGGGACTAGCTTGTGGTGTTCGACCTTCCAATTCCTTCTAATCATCAACTTGTTATGTATCACTATCGTCGAATTTGGCTTGTTACTAGGATAAAAGCTGGCACGTAGACGACGTTGTTGTGATGCCCGCTAAATGACAAAAAACATGCGTTTTGCCATGTGAAATTCGGATTGACTTGCTAAGGGATCTTATCCTCTTGTGGAGAAACTAAGGCACGTCAAGACAACTATATTTGTCATCTCGCAAGACATCTATATGACATGGTTTCTTATAGGAGAAGGGTGACAAGGCCTAGAAGGGGACCACCCGGGAAATGAATCCAATATAATTTTAAATGAGATTATATTTTTATTATCACACATATGATAATTTTGAATATACTTAAATGGAATTATAGTCATATTTATAATCCCAAAGGGTAAAAATGTGTTCTAAATTTGGGTATTAGAGTAATTATGAGAATTTGTGAATAGTACCAAATGATAAATTCAATTTTGTTATAAAAAGTTTAGGGATTAGATTAAACAAATTTAAAGTTTAAAGATTATATTAAATTTTAGGAATAGTTTAAGGACTATGTTAAATTAATTTAAAGTTTAAGAATGACATTACACATTAAATCAAATTTAGCAACTATTTATGTCATTTTTTCAAGAAGAAAAGCAAACAAAAATACGAGGGGCCACATTGTAAAGGGCATTCATTCGAGAAAATATTTGGTAGCCCCTCATCGGTAGTTGATGCAATGCGCATTTATCTATTAACATTCACTTAGAATTTGTGAAAGAAATTGATGTGAAATTCAAGGCAATTGTCGTGGACGAAGGTGGTCAGTTATGGCGCGTTTGGTAACGTTTTTGTTAATAAATTGTTCTAGGGAACAGAAATAGAAAAAAGTATTTCTGTTCCGGGAAACAATTTTTGACCAGAAAAATGCGTTTGGTAAACTTGTTCCGGAAATAAAAATGAATAGAAACACGTTTGGTAAACTTAATCCGACAAGGCCAAGCATCGCCGGCCCCCCAGCCATGGTGAGGCTTAGTCTCGCCCAGATCCGGCAAGGCCGATCGTCGCCGGCTCTCGACAGCCGATCGCCGGCCATGGCCGAGGCCAGCGACCGACCAAAGAAAAAAGAAGAAGAAAAGAGAAGAGAAAGAAGAAGTGTTTCTTTAAAAGTGTTTCTAGAACAAGAAATAATTTTTTTTTTGTTTCTCATTTATGTTCTTTTTGTGTTTCGAGAACAAAAAAAAATCAGATTTTGAATAAAAACGTAAACAAACGCGTTTCTGTTCTTCTTTTGTTCTCGAGAACCAAAAAAAAAAATTTGTTCTTAAACAGAAAAAAGAAACGAAAACATGCAGCCTCTTACTAGATATGGACGATGGTGGTCGAGATCTTGACGATCGTATACTGTGAACTCAAAAAAAAAAAGACGAAGAAACCAAGTGGAGGCCAAATTTGGAGGCACAACTCTAGATTCGGATCTAGACGGGCAGCGGACGAGCCATCATAACAATGGTAAATAGATGTGAGCCTCCAAAAATCTAACCGCAAAGACGGGCGGAGACGGTGGCTTGGCTTGGCTTGGCTTGGACGCGGCGCCACCACCACCACCACCTCCATGGCGACGGCAGGGGAGCCGGTAGGTCGAGCTCAAGGGCGGCTGTAGATATAATAGAGGGGGAAAGCGAGAGGAGGATGGAGATTCTTCAGATTTTCTTTAATCCATTTCCACGTCGATATCCATACCTTAAATCTGTAATTATAATTAGGTCAGAGCGCATAAATACACGCCACGTTAGCTGCGGACGCGTCGTTCGCAAAAAACCTATAGATATTTTTCCCCTAAAATCCTTGACTATTCCGAAGTGACAGAGCCCCAGCTGTCCTCATAAAAAACGCACTTCTCATCTCTGTCGGATCCCAAACGAAAACAGCTTACCAACTTTCAATTTCGTTTTGACCAAAAAAAAAAAAAAAACTTTCAATTTCGTCATACAAAGCCTTTTTTCCTTCCTTTTTTCTTTTTCTTTTTTTGCCTTTTTTTTACGGAAAAAAAAAATTGGCCTGCTTACTCAGAGCAGAGAAGGGAGAGAAAGAGGAGGCCATTGTCGAAACTGCTTCCGGACAACCTTTTCTATTTTTGGGCATTCAATTCCCTCCTCCGTCTTCCCCACTCTCTCTCTCTCTCTCTCTCCCCTCTAGGCTCGAGCTGGTACGCGACCCCCTCCCTAGGGTTTTCCCAATTTAGCAATCGGTTCTCTCTCCTACTCTCTCTCCAGAATTCTTGCTCTGCTCTGCTCTGCGGGGAGAAGAGGCCGAATAAAAATCCGAGCTTTACAGTGCTGGCAGCAGTGTGCATAGTACCAAGCATCGGAGTTTGGAGGATTCGCTCCGCGACAGCGGGCGCGGAAAGTCTTATCCGGAGATACTTAAGTCGGTGTTTTGGATTTGTACCCACAAAACTTGCTGCTGCCAAAAGGGTTGCGGCTCTCGCCCCTGTTTCTTGATCGGTATCTGGTCAAGATTTCGGATTTCCGGCTCGCCTGACGTCTAATTGACACGGAATTTCAATTGTACTCTCTCTCTCTCTGTCTCTCTCTCTCTCTCTCTCTCTCTCTCTGGGATTTCGCGCCGCGGGTATTGAAGGTGTGGAAGTGATTGGACCGAACGTTCTTGTGCTCTGATTTTTTGTCATTTCTTGAGAGGGGGGGGGGGGGCGGATAGGAAGAGGGTGGGTGATGGGTCTTTGTTATTGTGCATAGGTAGGTGACTACTCTGGAGGTGGGTTTTGTTGATTGTGGAGTAGTTTGCTGATTAGAGATGTGCCCACTTTGTGTTGCAGCGAACCGTGCCGGCTTTCGGGTCTGGATGGGTTTTGTTTTATCTCAAAGAGGTCTGTACTAGTGTGTTCACTGTCTTCTGTTTGTGGAAAATGGTAGCAAAATGTCCGCCGTGTCTATGATTGGTGGAATGATAGGCAGCTGACTTTTGTTCTTAGTAGAGATTTGATGGTGTTATGATTGCAGCGAAATAAAACTGTTGTTGTGTTTGTGGGGCAGGGTGTTTGCTATTTGGTTGAGGAAGTTCTGGTGTTACTGTCCAATCCAGAAGGTGAACAATTTCAAGAGTCGGTTTCGAAACTTGCTGCAACGTGTGATCTCAGTTGTGGGGTAGCCATTTTTCGGAAGATGCCACGTCTGGCATGACTACTCGAGTGAACACGATCTGAGAGGACTCTAGCATTTTCTTGTGCTGCTTGGTGGCGAAAGGTTTTTCCTTTTCACTTCAAATGGAATACCCCTTTTCTTCCAAAGAGAAGGGGATGGGTTACTGGACTCCTCCAGGAGTGCAGGCAGACAGCTCTGCTTCTTTGGATAATGGCATGAGAAATTCGATCTTGGAGGATCCTTTTGTGAACTTTGCCGAGCTGATGAATTTTGAAGGTTATGCTGGATTATGCAACAGTCCATCCACAACGGAGCAGATACTTGCACCCTATGGGTTGCCGATAAGTCCATCAGCACTGTATGGATCACTGGATATGATGAATTTTGCAGAACAAAGTTCTTTTTACTATCCTGACCGTGGTGGGGTGTCAAATGCTGTAGGAAGTTCTTATCCGTTTGTCGACAGGTTGGCTTTTCAGCAAACGGATAGCCAGCTTGATTATCAGTTGGATTCCAATGACCAAAACGATTCAGGGGCTAAACAAGGCGAAAGTGCCCTTGGACGACTTGGCATTTCTGATGTGGCTAATAATACAATATGCAGGCCTCTAGCATTTTCATTAGATGAGAAGATGCTGAGAGCACTCTCCTTGTTCAAGGATTATTCTGGAGGGGGGATTCTGGCTCAGGTTTGGGTCCCCATAAAGCATGGGGATCAGTATATCTTAACCACCTGTGAGCAACCTTATTTACTTGACAAAATGCTAGAAGGATATCGAGAAGTATCCAGAAAATTTACCTTCTCTGCCGAGGGAAAACCGGGAACTTTTCTGGGCCTTCCTGGTCGTGTTTTTACATCAAAAGTTCCAGAATGGACTTCTAATGTAATTTATTACAATAATAGTGAATATTTACGGGTAAAACATGCAGTTCACCACAATATCCGTGGTTCTATTGCCGTACCAGTTTTTGACTCTTCTGATAAGTCCTGCTGTGCGGTGCTGGAACTCGTCACTACGAAAGAAAAGGCCAACTTCGACTTGGAAATGGAGAAAGTGTGCCTTGCCCTCCAGGTTAATTTTC
The DNA here is from genome assembly GCA_019915185.1 of Eucalyptus camaldulensis. Taxonomy (NCBI): domain Eukaryota; kingdom Viridiplantae; phylum Streptophyta; class Magnoliopsida; order Myrtales; family Myrtaceae; genus Eucalyptus; species Eucalyptus camaldulensis. The sequence continues at coordinate 2,248,510 of JAHSVA010000014.1, forward strand.
CTTTCTTTGTTCCTCTAGAATGAAGATGGCTGTTCTCTTCTTTGCCTTTCTTGTAAAAGTCAGGAATCCAGTCGAGCAACATGCAATATAACTACATAGTGGCTTTACTGGATACCACTATACTAGAACTGCATCTCGTACAGAGTTTCTTTTGTTACTTTTCCACCTTTTGGTTTGAGAATTCATAGATGCCCTCTACTTTTTAGAGAACTCATCTAACTAATAGATATTTTCTTTTGTTTTATATATGAAGCAAGAGTAAATTTGATCAATGACTGTTACTTCGCTTGTTATACATCGAGACGAAGATTTTTTAGAGCAGTTGATCAAACATAGTGTTTGTATTTGGTTTCAGAAGATTGTGGAATTTGCATACTGGCCTGTTTGTTTACATTTGTGAAGGTGAAGTGTCTTAACTGTTTTTCCAGAGACTTAGCATGAAATTCTGTCTGCATGAGGGTGAGAAGGGCTTAGCAGGAGTAGTGAATTGTACCTTGGTTGTAGCATACTATCCAGAATTGTCAGCAAAATTGTGACTCACTGACACTTTGCAGCACTCATTTCAAGACTACATGCATGGACTTCCCTTGAAGTCACCTTTTGTTTCTTTGCACTAATTATATCATGGATTGAGACTTTCTTGGGGGTGCTTTTTACTTCGGGCTGTCTTGTTTGCTTCTTTGGCTGTAATTATTGAACCTATGTGGGAAATCAAATTTTTGGAAAAGTTATTACATTAGCTTTATAGTGAAAGATAGTGAAAAGAAGTGTTTTAAAAGAAATTTGTATGCAGGGGAATTTCAATATTGTCTATTTTTTTTTTTTTTTTTTTTTTTGGGTCGAATGTTGTCTAGTTGATGCATGGCAAAGAAACGCGTTTTTTGAACTTAAATGTTGTGGAATTATTTAGGGGTATCCATCAAATGCTAAGGTAAAGCATCAAATTTTCCTTTTTTAAATCAGGATTCCCTTAGAATGTGGCTGGATGTTTTCATTAGTGCTACAATGAGTTTTGGTGGAGTTGCTACAGCTTTATATTGTTCACTTTCTATAGAATTTTTTGAATCATCAACTTTGAATTTCCGTTTTCAGTTTTTAGCTTGTTAGTTAGTGTGGAAATTGACAGTTAAAAACTATTGCAGGCTGTAAATTTAAGAACTACACCACCGCCACGGCTTCTTCCACAGGTAAAACATAGCTCTTCTTTTCTGTGAGGCTGTAAAGTGCTCCACGTCCTTATTGAACGATCCATCATTTTGCAGTGCCTCTCCAAGAATCAGAGAGATGCCTTGGCTGAAATAACCGATGTCTTGCGTGCTGTATGTCACGCGCATAGGTTTCCATTGGCTTTGACGTGGATCCCATGCTGTGTTTCTGAGGGAGCTGCTGATGAAATAGTAAGAGTACGCCTTAGGGATGGTAATGGAAATGCTAATGAGAAATGCATCTTATGCGTTGAGGATACTGCTTGTTATGTGAACGATAAGGAGATGGAAGGATTTGTTCGTGCATGTGCAGAGCACTATCTTGAGGAAGGGCAAGGAATAGCTGGAAAAGCACTTCAATCAAATCATCCCTTTTTCTACCCTGATGTTAAGAACTATGACATTCATGAGTATCCTCTCGTCCATCATGCTCGCAGGTTTGGCTTGAATGCTGCTGTTGCAATTAGGCTGAGAAGCACCTTTACAGGTGATGACGATTACATTTTGGAGTTTTTTCTACCTGTCAACATAAAAGGAAGTGCAGAGCAACAACTATTATTGGACAACCTCTCACGTACAATGCAGAGGATTTGTAAAACTTTGAGGACAGTATCAGATGCAGAATTATTTGGCACAGAAGGCTCTAAAGCTGAGTTACAGGAAGTGTCACTCCCAAGCATGTCACCTATTCCCACTTATGGAGGGAGCCATCAGACAGTTTTATCTGATAACAGCACGTCTTCCATAGATGGGAGGCCCTCAAATGTACCTACTTTAACAAGGACAGTCTCAGATCTTCCTCGTGAGCAGGTCCTTTTCCTGACCCTTCTTTACTGCAGTGAACATGTTGTATGCAGACTTTTCTCCATCACCTTTACATGTCATTTTTGGACTTCCTTCACTCGCCAATGCGCTCAATCTGCCTAGGATTCTTTGTTGACTGTTCGTGCTGTAATCTATAATATATTTGTCTTCAATAATCAAGTATCGTGTGAGGGAATTACAGCTGGTAGGATTGTAATCATATGTAATGAGAACTAAATATTTTCATGTTTGTTGGGCTGCCGGACAATTGGAAGTACACCTTATTACTTCCACGATTGTTGCTGCTGACATGTGAAATTTCTGTTATTTATATATTCGGCAGAAGTACCTGTTGCTAGAGCTAATGGTTTACAGAGTCTAAAAGAGTTGATGAGGGGGTTTTAGTAATCGGACCACTTCTTTTTCCCTCCAAAATCTGTTAGGCTAAGGCTATGTCATTGTAGGCCAAAAAAAGAAAACAACTTGAATATGTCCTGTTTTTTATTTCTACAGAAGAGATTATATGTTGTATTTGGGTTGAATATGGTTGTTAGAATATACGAACCAGAAAGCTTAAGCTATTAGGTGAGAAGAATAGCCTCATAGACAACTAATGTGAGATACTTTAACAATGTTGATATTGTTTAACCCAAAAATCCTAAAAAGTTGGGAACTTGCTGGAACTAACAGATTCCAGATTCTGGAGGTTCCAAGGGGTCACAAGATAGGTTTTTAGGTTAAGAAAATGCGCTAGCATCTGCATGATAGGTTCCAGGGTGGCAGAGATATAAACTATACGATCTAGAACTCCATTTCAGATTTAAAATTTAACATTATGCATGTGGCATAAATTTGGATCTTCAAAGAGCTGGAGGTAGTGTTCTGTTCTTTGCTGTGCTCTTTTTTATGATCTACACTAGATTAGATTACAGAATGGCATCATCTAGGGGAATGAGGCTGCTGTTTGGAATGCAACCACAATCAGGTGCTTGGGCACAGATACATTTTCCCGCCTTTCTTTTGACTTTTCTGCAAAAGCAATGACCAAATTATAGTAAAGTACATAGTAAGCCTTTGATAGCCAGATAAATGTTTGCATGGTAATAGGTGTACCCTTGGTATTATAGGGAATCATAAATAGTTAGATTTTGTGGAACCATAGCCAACTATTCTAAAAGCTTAAGCTATTAGATGAAGGTGTGGTTTAATATTTGAATACTAACACTCCCCCTCACACTTAGTCTAGTCTTTTGCTTAGTACTAATCGTGAAAATTTAGTTGGAGAGGCAAATGGAGGCTAAAAAAAATTTCAATCAGGACCTTCAGCTCTGATATCAAATGAGATTTTGTAAGACCACAGCTAATTGTTCTAAAAGTTTAAAATTTTAGATGAATGCTTTATTATTATTTAAATACTCCAATTGCATTTATGATATATTATCTTGTTAAATGGAAATCATGACTAAAGTGAAGTTTGTTTTGTCCATTCTCATCTAGCCCTTCCCTGGTTTCTTCTGTGCGAGCCACACTCCCATTCTTTCCTTTCTCGCTCTCCCTTTCTCCCACAGCCAATGGATAAGTCCGACCCGTGTCTGCAAATGAATGTAACTTTAGAAAGGGTTATGATAAGAAAAACCCTAGGGCGTCAACTAATTGAGCAAATTGTGCAGTTTGCAATGAAGGAATTGCTCGTGTGTGACCGTTGTTTTGAAAAGCGAACTGGTCCAAAATTGAGTGTACTTACTGAGTGCCCTGAGGCTATCTATTGACATGCCCTCACTTAAAAAGAAAAACCTGGAGATATGTCGTAATCATGCAGAGCGCAAAATTTTTAATTGGATGATATGGCTTAGGCTTGATCTTGGTGGTGTTTTTATACGGGATATACTGGTTCTCTTGCATGACTCTTGACAGATTTCTTGAATGTCTGACAGGTGACGAGCCTATCAAGAAGACAGCATGAAAAAAAGCGAAGTACAGCAGAGAAAACAGTGAGTTTGGGTGTTCTCCAGCAGTATTTCTCAGGGAGTCTGAAGGATGCTGCGAAAAGCATTGGTGGTGAGATTCTGTCACAAGGCTCTTAAAGTGCCAGATCTCAATGGCTGATTTGCATTTTTCATGCCAAATCTCCTCTTGTTTGAATCGCACTTAATCAGCATAGTTCCTCTCTTCGCTTAGATGTATCAGAGTTCTTAAGTAACCTTGGCCCATGCATCCGTCTCTCATTGATGTTGCAGTTTTAAGGTAGAAAGAGCTAGATAACAGAAAGGAAGGAGGTGAAAGAACAAAGAGCAGGAAAGAAATTTTGATAACAGGTATAAGAACAGGTATAAGAATGAAAAGGACAAAGAAGAGATGTGGGCTAGTTGAGTCTTTAAACAATTAAGCATTTGCTCATCTGGATTTTTTTCCAGGATAGAATTAGATAAGATAGGATATGAAATTCGGGAGATTTCGCTATATCCTACCAACTGTTTGGTGATTGCAGTAATAAAGTTGAATATACTCATATTATATTATATATATTGTTTAGTATAAATGGCATATCAATATGAATGAATCACAAATTTTAATTTTACAAACAGAGAGTAAAAATCTCTTGCAACACTTTTGTCTATTTTGTTTTTGTTTTATATTCCTTTCTTAATTTCTTTTCTATTTCTTTCTTTCCCTTCCATCATTCTCTAATAAAATTTTATTAAATTGAAAACTATACTAATAGACCTAAAATACTAAAACACCTAAAATATGTAATAAATATATATTTATATATTGAATTTATATTACAAGATAAAATTAAATTCAAATATATACATAAAAATAAGATAGAATTACAAAACTAAATTGTTATTTTGAATTTCTTATATTAGAATTCAAATATTATTTATATTGAAATATAATTTTAAATTTGTTAATTTAAGAAGTTTGTTATTTGAGCAAAATAACTTTTCTATTTTGGATATTAGAAATCTTATCCACATTTATTTCACCTCCTCCATGGGATAATTTTATTCTGCTTATACCTCTTTTATATCCAACTTTACCCTATCTTAACGGGCACCAAATAGGGGATATAATAAATTTTATCATATCCTAAATTTTATCCTGGCCACCAAACGTAATCTTAGGATGCATTTGTTTCAGAAGAAACTTCACGATAAAGGAAAACGCTTTCCGGAAATCATTTTCCAGGAAATTTTTTTTCCCTTTTCAAGTTAGGGAATTCATGTTCCTATCTTTAAGCATGCATATTTTCTTTGACTGAAAATGTTTTTCCGTTGACTGATAATTTTAAGTAAATTGAATACATGAAAGTTCAGAAAACTAATTGGTAGAAAATGCTTAAACTCAAACAAACACATCTTTAGATGAGGAATAAAGAACAAATCTATGGTCAAGTTAACAAAACAGCATTCCCGGCCATTAAAAAAAATTGAAAATACAGTAATATAGTTTTGTGCAAGGAGAAAATGTTCATCTTGGAGAATTATTTGGAAGTCAAATGATGAATGCCAACCATTTTATTTTCTGCAATGCAGTTTGCCCCACAACACTGAAAAGGATATGCAGACAACATGGAATTTCAAGATGGCCTTCTCGCAAGATAAACAAGGTGAACAGATCGTTGAAGAAAATACAAACCGTGCTCAATTCTGTTCAGGGAGTCGAGGGAGGGTTGAAGTTTGACCCAAACACTGGAGGATTTGTGGCAGCAGGTTCGATCCAAGAATTTGATGCGCAGAAGAACTTCATTCCTGATAAAAAACCAGCAGTGCAAGGTGAAGAAGCATCTATTGAAGAAGAGGAAAGATCAATACCCTTTGTTTGTGGTAATAATTCTGCTATTAAATTGGAAGATGAGTATTGTGTTGGTGGAGATCACTTGGGGCCCTCAACCTTGAGCTTGCTCGACATTAGTCATGAGGAAGTGAAGAAATCAAGTATTAGTCAGATCGAATATAGGGAAGATTCTAAATCAACTGCAGTTGATGATGGTATTGTTGAGCATAACAGACCTGCTTCTTCCAGCATGACAGATTCTTCAGATGGTTCTGGTTCGATCATGCATGGCAGTTCCTCAAGCTCTCAGAGCTTTGAGGAAGGAAAGCATTCTAAAGAAAGAACAAGCTCACATGATAGTGGGTCTAAAGTTACCGTGAAAGCGACCTACAAAGACGACACGATACGTTTCAAGTTTGAGCCTTCTGATGGGTGTTTCCAACTTTACGATGAAGTGTCCAAGAGATTCAAATTGCAATACGGGACATTCCAGCTCAAGTACTTGGATGATGAGGATGAATGGGTGATGCTGGTTAGCGATTCGGATTTGCAGGAATGCCTTGAGATTATGGAATATGTCGGTACACGAACTGTCAAGTTTCTAGTCCGCGATGTGCCTGCTGCAATGGGCAGCTCTGGCGGTAGCAATTGCTTCTTGTCGGGATGCTCCTGACATCTGGGTCCATCTTCTTGTCTGGGGCTTGAAATTCGTCAGCATCTAGCTTACCTATACGGTACCGGCTCTGTGATTGATCTTCAACAGTGGCACGTTTCACAGTTCTGAGCAGTCACTTGAACGATCGATTGGCACGGGCGCCAAGACGAGGAGAGGAGAGTGTAGGGAGAGAATTGTCGTAATCTTTTTAGTGAGTGTAGCATCTGTAAATGATAGAAGCAGCTGTAGAAATGGCACTTCCCCAAGGAGTGACCAGCTTGTGATCCTGTCTTTGATCTCCAATCTGTATAGACTTTTATCATAGCGTGTGGAGCAAAATGAATGAAAGGGAATATAGCAGGCTCGACTTTGTGCACTTCTAACTCTGTTGCGTCTTCCCGGAATTTTTTTTTACCGGGGCGTTCTGCCTTATTTGCAGGAACAAGTCGATACTTGAGGCCTTTTCCAAAGAAAATCTGACCAGAGTTTTTTGTTCATCTTGATTCAAGCAGGTGAGCCAAGTCCTACTTGCTACATGCTCATGTATTACATTATGGTAGCAGCAAATACATTGCTTAGAACACAATCAACAGGGTTTTGCACCCAAAGATTTTTCTTGATAAAAGAGGGTTGCCTGCCAATCTGTACTTTCATCAAAGGCTGTAGACAAATTCATGCTACGATGGGTCAACTACACAATATCCTGATTGGTAAATTTTTAAATTTTGGGTTTTCGAAATATCTCAATCAACCATGAAATAACTATGACATCATCTTCATGGGGTGACTAGGAGATTTACATATTCACATTTTTTAATCCACTAAATCATCTCGACAGTCAAAATCCCAGTTTCATATTTCTATTTTCTCATTAATAAAGTCATATAAGATGTTAATTTTTACTCGAATATAGAAAAATGTGATGATAACATGTAAATTCAACATGGACAACCGTGCTGCCGTCCTTATTCCTGTATATTACTAACCGACAGATTATGATCAACAAGCAATTGCAAAAAATTAAAAATTTAAAAAATGGGTGCCATGAAAATTGAAAATAGTGGGAGGTCACAAAATACAAAATAGGGAAATAAATACAGAGAACTTCCGGGAACAGAGGCGGACCCTTCCAGGACATTGCCCCGATCGCCCCCACCACGCACCACCACAGCGCCGCCGGCCAATTCCAAGGCGTTCAAATCTCGCTCTTCTCCTCTTCTCTTCTCTCTCTCTTATGTCGCTGCTTCTCTGCAGCTCCCATGGCGTCTAATCCTCAGCCCCCCTCTTCAGGTTCGTTCCCAAAGCTCTTCCCCCACGTTTCTTGATTCGATCGATCGGCGACGGCGTGCTTTGTCGGATTGTTCTGGAAATCCTAGGTCTTTGCCGCCGATGAATTCTGGGTTCTCTCTCTCTCGGTCCGATGAATTCTGGGTTCTCGTTCTCTCTCGGTGCTTTCGATTGTGCTTTGTGATCGGGGGGCGCGTTCCTTTTCTCGGGTTGTGGCGAAACGATTCGGGCCTCGCTAGCGCGTGTGCTGTTGAATTTTTGGGTTCGATGTCTGTTGAGCGAGTGGGGATTCGGGGGTGTCTTGTTGATGGGTTTTGGGTCGGTCGCTGTCTGATGGCTGGTGCTTTTGATGGGGGGGAGGTTGGTTGACTCCGTTTTTGAGTTTGGTTTCGAGAAAGTCGGGCGCTTGGGTTGACTTCCATTTTGCAACTGGGTATTTTTCTCATCTGGAATAGAAAGCTAGCTCGAGTTGGTTGAGGATTAGGATTGTCTTGCTTGATGAGCCCATATGCAGAACTACTTGGTAGTTGGTAGGTGATGTTGTGGAGAGAAGTTCGACGGGTTACGTTGTTCTGCTTTTTTTTTTGCATTGGTACTTTCACAGCCTGATTTCCAGGGTTACTCTAGACAAATGAAAGATTTTTGTAATTTCGAAGCAGGATCCTCTGACCTGCATGTGATGATCATGTTCTTGTAATATGTAGATGCCTGTCTTGTTACGTTCTTTGGACGTTTCTCCGCCTGCACAGAAACATTGTATACCCTCTTTGAGTTGAACGATGTTCTGCCATTGCAGCTACTCCCCCGCCAAAACCATGGGAGAGAAGCGGTGCCTCTTCTGGTCCCGCGCCTTTTAAACCGCCATCTGCTGGCAGCACCAGTGATGTGGTTGAGGCTTCAGGAACTGCAAGACCAGGAGAAATTGTTGCATCCACTGACAGGACCACCGCTCCTAATACGAATGCTCTGGGAAGGCCTGTTCCTACAAGGCCATGGGAGCAGCAGAGCTATGGGAATAATACCTATGGAGGTGACCATTGATTTTGTTGCAGAAGGTGATATCTTTTACTACAATCCCAAATTGAAGCATATTTTAAAATTGCTTCTGTCTGCAGGTTATAATTCCAGTTTGAATTACGGTTCGGGTTATGGTACTGGAATGTATGGTGGAGTAGGTGGAATGTATGGCAGTAGTATGTATGGTAACTCCATGTATAGGGGAGGCTATGGAGGCCTTAATGGATCCTCTGGACTCTATGGTGGTGGAATGTATGGTGGTGGATTTGGAGGACCAATGGATGGCTATGGAATGGGAACGGGAATGGGAATGGGAATGGGTGGTCCTTATGGAGGGCAAGATCCAAACAATCCATATGGCGAACCATCTTCTCCTCCAGGGTTTTGGATATCATTTTTACGGGTGGTAAGCAATGGTCTTGCACTTTCCTCTTCCTTATTAATTTCATCTGAGGAATGTTAATTGGGTACTACCTCCTCCTGATTGCTTTTACTGTTTCAAACTTATGCTTCTAGATGGAACTGAATAGTGGCTTTTGTGATTGATTGTTTTTGCTAGAAAAAAAGATTGATTGGTGTGATCTCTTCATTCTCATTTTCATGTCCTGCTTTTATGAAATTTATCACACTCACTTCTTTCCATCCTTGCTAATTTTCCAAATGCAGGCTTAAGAATTCTAGAGACTGTTAAAGTATCCCACTTTTCTTGTATACGGTTTTATATAGGCCTTATATACATATTGTCTCCCTCCATCTAAGGGCTTATAGAGCCAGTTTCCATCTCAATTTTTTTCACGTGTGGGACTCCTCATTTGCCAATTTCAAGTGCTGTACTCAGTCTGGTTTGCACTTCAAAGGGGGTGTGAATGTATCCCATATCATTTGTGTACATGTTAATAAAGGCCTATTGGTAGACAACATACGTACATACATACATACATACATATATATATATATATATATATATATATATATATATATATATATATATATATATATATACACACACACACTATACACACATGTACGTGTGTGTGTGTGTGTGTATTATACCTTCACCTAAGGCTTAAGTTTTTTTTGTTTGCACGTCATAGTCATATTTTTAGTTTGTTGAATTAATCAAATTCTTAAAGGCAGAATGTATGTAAATCTGTTATTTGGTGCATTATCGCGAACTTTGTTTTGTGATTCATTTAGTTGGTTAATTAGCTTTGATACATTTTAGTTCCTGGTGAAATATCAAATGTGATGTCTTAGGATCATTTTTGGTTCTAATTGTTCTGCAATTGCATGTTGTTACCTTGTTTTTAGGTGTGAGATTTTTCTTATGTTAGATTGTGTACTCAGAACGTGTTGAAGTAATTGCCTCGATCTTGATTTTTAAGGTGATGGGACATAGTTCTCTAGACCTATATTTGGAGCTATAATTTAAGGCGATGTACTACTAATTTATTTTATAAACAACTCATTTTAGCTTTTCTCTAATGCCAGATGCAGGGAGTGGTAAACTTTTTTGGCCGCATTTCAATTCTTATTGACCAAAATACTCAAGCCTTCCACCTGTTTATGACAGCACTTCTTCAGGTAGTGTTTTATGTCCTGTGGCTTATATGTTGAACGAATTTGCAGAGTGATGGATTAATTGGGTTTTTCAGACTCTATCTATTAATAGGATGACTTTATGATATTGTGATTCAGCTACATAGACAGTCTTTCACCTTAAGCACCACTTTCTCTCCGTCAAAATGGACCAGAATTAAAGTTTGTGTATCTCCCTGTGCAGAAATATGTACATGCGCATGCCCATTGCGATTGTACTGTCCTGTCCTGTCCAATTTGAGAATTCTGGAGTAAATTTGAATGAGGAAACCACATTGCTTAAACTTTGTCCAATTGCTGCGCAAGTTTTTTAATTGAAGGGGGTCGTAATGTTCATGGAAGGAAGTTAGATAGGTACTATTATATCTTTTGGTAAAAATTGGCTTGAAAGGAAAGTGCATTTGAAAAATAAATGCATGATTAGGATCAAAGCTAGTGTGAATCTGAGGGGAAAATTCATTTTTTTTTCACTTTTCAAAGATGATGGAAACTTTGAGAGATGATTGGTTTTACTGGATGTCATTATTTGTAAAAGACCTTTAGCATGGTAAGAGCAGTGATCCATTATATTTTATAACTTGCTTATGTTGGAGATATCATGGAACTAAATATGTTAAGACTGTGAAAGCTTTTATTAGGATTTAGTCTTCTTGTGATATTGTATCAAATACTGAGCTCTCAGCAATCTGGCTTGTTCTGCAGCTTTTCGATCGGTCTGGAATGCTATATGGTGAGCTTGCTAGATTTGTGTTCAGACTGCTGGGGATCAGGACAAAGCCCAGGAAAGTCCACCCACCAGGCCCTGACGGACGTCCACTTCCTGGACCGGGTAACCCTCATGCCATTCAGGGCTACACTGAGGGACCAAAAGCTGCTCCAACTGGTTCTTGGGACAATGTTTGGGAAAATGATGCCTCTAGATAATGTCGGATTAGCTAAGTTGCCTGAGTGCACACAACATAATTGCTGTGCATGCGTGCATGTGTGGATTCTCGAGCAGACTGGATCTGTGTTGTGCGTTAGTGTAATTTGTTATTGTGCAGAAAGCACATCTGATGAATAATAAAAGTTCGCTAGCTTGGTTGAGAAATCTTGAATAGTCGCAACAGCTCCCTCGAAAGTGTTGAGTAAGAACTCATCCCTGTTAATTATGTGGCACCATTGATGGTGTTGGAAACAGCGAATTGAAGGTTTGTTTTGGGAGGGTTGGACTGGGAAGAACATAAGACCATTAAAGAATGATTTTCGATGGTGGCTGTTCCCATACTTTTATTATTGAGTGGTCTCTTACAACTCGAAATTGTGTGGGGAAGAAAGATCGATGACCTATTCGACCAGGTACTTTACCTATGCCTGTTTTCAGTGTCATAAGATAGCCGCGCTTGACCTAGAGTTCCAGCTTCTTAGAACTGAGAGAAAACCAGAGACTTTGGACACAACATTCGATCGAAACCCGGAACCGGAAGCCTCATGAAGAGTTTATGTTCCGTGCTGAGTAAACTCCGAAATTTCAGAGGCTCGTGCACATCAGCTGCAAGTCAGAACAACATGGGGATTTTCTGCGCCAAATCTAGAGATTGAACTCGTTCAATTGATCTATAGCTGCTGTTAGGAAGAACACGCGGGAGTTGAAAATTGAAGACGACATTGGCAGATTCACCTGCCACGAGACTTTTAAACTGGAGTTGCCACATCAATAAGGTTGTACATACAAATCCTCCTGGGAAATTTACTATTTAGTTACTAGAGCCAACCCAACCAAATCAAAAATTGAGGAGTCAGATTAAAGTTAACATGGCAAAAATTAATTGAAGGAGATACTGTGTCAATCAAGACGACAGCCAAGAGTACCCTTCAAGCCAGAGAAGAGAGAGAAATGAAACTACAGGATACCATGGCGTTGAGAGGGATCAATTGCACTAACAAGTCAGGAAGAGGAATTTAAATCATGTATTCATTCTAACGCTATATCTAAAACATTGTTTTGCAGTCCTTTCGAGGGCAAACGTATGCTTGGCAGTCGTTAGTGCCAGGTGGGTTATAAATGATAGATACAGATTGCGGTAACATTTCCAAAATGGGGATACCATGACCATCAGGGCCAAAGAATAACAATACATCGGTGTAGAGCGATCATCATCCGAACTTCAGGAAGCACAGAGCAATCTGATTGCTAATAATAGAGTGCTCTTGTTTTCACACACTTACATTCCGTCTCTGAACAAAGAACCCTATTTGCAGAGCTCCTTTTCTCTTGGCTCTTGGATAGGAGTTGATAATTCCTTTCATCCACATCACTCATTAGAGGGAGGGGACATCATCCACAGCTCACAGTGAGGTCGGCTCGACATAGATGAATGTGTCCCATGCGGACAGGCTGACTCTTGCAATTCATTTGCCCTTAAGAGTCATATTGCCAAATAGGTCATGTGAGTGCCGACAGAGAAGTTATGTCCACAACCAGAAGACTTATACCTTCCAAACTGAGGCATATTCATCCAAATCATGGTATCAGGAAAACTAACTGCTTCATAGCATCCATTTCATCCATGAGGCATGTCAGCTTTTTGCAAGTCTTCTCATCATTCCCCAGATAATTCCCCAAGGAGGAAAAGTCTTCGACTCCCATCATATGCAGCAATTAACTATGAAGCTTAATTCAAGCAGGATTCCAGAGCTTACTTGAGGAACGAGGATATGATCCCTTTCCCATTGAGAGTAGACGTCTAAGGAATGCTTGTGAACTCCTTCAATCTTTCCATCACACTGCATAAAAAAGGAAGAGTTTCAAGATAAATGTACCAATCAGAAACAATAAACCGGACCTCACAAAATTTATCAGCATATGAATCTCAGAAATGATGGCAACATTTGCAGTGGCTTCCTATAAGATCACATCCTAAAGTATGGCACTAGCAGTATTGCCTTATGGTATGATTCATTGTTTTTTCTATTATTTGAAATCATGAGTATAGGGTGAGAAGTAAGGTAGGAATCAAACTCAGGACTGCCAAATCCTCCTTTACTGATAAAGAAAGGAACATATGAAACTATTGTTTAGGGGAAATACTAAATCTCGTAGATATCAGGAGTGATCTTTTCTTGTTAGATTTGACAAACTCTCTTGAATCTAGCTCTGATGCGATGGATATCCCCAGGTTCCCCTTTGATGAATGATATATTTAATATTCAAAAGGATAAAGAAAACGTACGAAACAAGATTTTGCCAATAAGCGGGATAAGTAAAAGTCTGTCATACCTCTTATTGAAGCACAGAGCTGGATTATCGAGTGCTCTATGGATGACAAAATCTTCGGAGCCCTTGTGATGACTAGAATCCTTCTTTTCTGCAATTGTACACAAACAGCCATTATTAGTCATTACCACAAACTTCTGCTGACACTCTAAACATGCAAAGCAGTAAATGCCACAAGTAATGATGGCCACGTTAATATTTTGATGTCATCCACCGAGTACCTTCTAAAATGATATCCATGGTTACAATGGTTTCTGTGATGATAAATCGGTCAACACAACAAGGCAACTCTACAATGGTGTAAGTTACTAATGGGCAATCAATCACTGAGTCACCATCCTTACATTGAAAAACTGATGTTTCCTCAAATATAATTTGACCAAACCCTGGGAACAACAACACTGTTTCAACAGTAAAGCATGAATCCCTTTTCTTCAATATGGTCTCTCTAAGGATAAAGCTCAGGTGGTATACCTTCATGGCCTTCTTCATTGGATTGATCACGTCCCAGATATGAACTCTCGTTCATTACTAGATTAAACCCTTCTCTTTGAGCAAATTCTTCCAATATATAACCTACCAAATTATAGGCAATTATACTCGTTTCGTCACAAGCTTCCTGGACAGCAAGGTATCGATTTATGCAAGTGCTTGGACTGTTCAAGACATCCCATTGTTGATTCTTCAGCTCATCGTCTTCAGCTTTGTGTCTCTCAAGAGACTTTGCACACCCTGCATTGGGTGACAGCAAAGCGAAGGGACCATCGGCATATGTTTTAGCAGCACTAAAGTTGCTCGATGGCTTTGAACTATCTATATCCATGCTATTCAAGCGTTCAGAACTCTTTAAGTCTTGGAATAACAAGGAAGAACTGCTATACCAAGCAGCAGTGTAGGCAATACTGGGCGAGATATCTGGCTCAGATTTAATAGCAGCAGCACCGTAAAACACTTTCCCTGGGGTGTGACTGGGGGAACCATCATCAGCCTTAATATTACTATGAGGCAGATTGGAGCTATCAGTAATAGACTCTCCAGTACCTTCCACTGGAAACAATGAATCAATGTTGTCAGAACTTCCACTATTTAATATTCTTGTATGTCTCTCATCTTCATAATCGGAGTTGGCGTCCTCATCACTTTCTTCCAACTCCTCCATATAAGCAGTAGCGAAATCTGTATGATACCCAATTTCAGGAAGCAAATCCCAGACATTCTGCTTCATATGGGCACTAACAACCAAAATGCATTCTACTTCTTCTTCGACTTCCTCCTTAAGAAAGGATGAAGGCGGTGCAGTACGAGAATTCCTGTTAATAAAAGCCAGACACTCCAATAAAGACCTTGGGATCACATCCAAATCAGAGCATTCAAATAGATATTCAGTCAAAATGCTTTTGACTGCTGTTCGTAGACGACCATTTGAGACTTTAGCACTGGGGTCCAACAGTGACTGCAAAACTTTCAGCTCCTGGAATCTAACTTTTGAGTTCAGTAGCGAAACAGCCTTCACAATGTCATCCTGCAAACTTCTAATTTCTGAAGAAAATTGGTAGAATTCTGTTCCCGCGGAACTTTGAAGGCCTGATGCTAGCTTTAAAGATAATACCGCTATAGCCATTGCTTTAGCTAGTGGTTCTGGTAGAAAATCTCTGGAACCAAGATCCAGCAACATGTTTCTACTAGTTTTCCTCACTTTACTGATCAGATCATCTCGGCTCTGTCCATTTTTTAAGGGCTCCAACCGAGGAACTCTCCCCTGTACCTGTCTTAGTTTCCTATACATTGCAATCAGAGTCGGTGTAGAAAGTTCCTCAAGTCTATCCAGAAGCTTCAAAGCTGCTGCCCTTTGAGAATGAGATGCAGGAGCTAAATGATTCAGACAGTTTCCTCGGAAATTCCGTGGATCATTAAAAAGTTGATAGAGCTTCTTTACTGTATCATTATCCCATTGAATGTTCTTTTCAACATGACATACTCTACGGGCAGTTTCCCTAATAAGTTTCTTCATCTTCCAGCGAGTTTTGTCAAACTCGACAGACCCCCTAGTAACTATCATGGCAAGATTATAAAGGCCCTTATTGGTCATATCATTGAGATGAGGTAGAATTTCCTTTAGCATATTAGGCATGTCAGACGAATTAACATTTTCTGGAACACCACTGCACCCTTCTTCCATATCATGCGATAAGATAGCTTCTTCAACATGCATCTTTGCAGTCTCATAGAATATCTGAAAATGATAGACAAGGTAATATTACAGCGTAGAACAGTACAAATATAATATTAGGCTGGCATTTGGAATTTCCTAATGTCAGGCAAATGAAGAGATGCAACTAATACAGACCAAGGGAAGTGCCAACTCAATTAAGAACCGACTGCAAGGGAAGACACCTAAATAAGGAACTTGCACTTGCTTTGGAAAAATATACGAATCCTCATGAGTACTTCTAAGAAACTGAATAGGGTAAGTACTTATACAACCCCAGGAAGCCACGTGAAAATGCAGATCATTCAAGCCAGAGACTCTTGAAGCTATAGTTAGAAGAAGAATTGAACATCAAGTAGTACCGATATCAGTAAATAAGACGAAGGAATATGTTTCGTTCTACCCGCAACTAATGATGGTTGATAACAAATAGAGTATGCTTGGCACACTCGCGAAACTTCACCAGTTAAAACCTTTTTCACTTATAGTTTCTGGTGCACAGAAGATGTTTTAATAAGTATCTCATACTCAACCAAGATTGATACGGCCTGAAATGCTTATCTGCTACTAATTATGCTGGAGAAATAGAGGAAAATAAGACCAAATACAATCTATCACAATGAATCCGGAAATGGCTTGACATTTGACATAAGAACTTACATCATCTTCTCTGAGCATCGATTCACGCAGGACCCTGAAAATCCACCAATAAATTCCTAACATTAATTTCATGATTCTATATGGAAATATGAACACAAAGAAAAAAGCACCAGTGCAGAAGTAGCCTGCCCCCCAAAAAAATAAAGAACTTACTTTTTCTTTAAAAACTCCGGCCCTTCTAAATGCTTTAACTCTGACTTGGACAGTGGTAACCCCATCAACCACCTACACGCATTGTCAAAACAATACCGTCAACTCACAAAGAGAACATCACATATCTTATCGGTTAGCCCGAGCCGATCGAATTGACCAGCAAACCTGAGCAGCACGCTGCCGTCCAATTTAAAACCCAAAAAGAAAACAGAAAATATGCAGACGGAAAAAATAAAAAAACAGAGAAATAGAAGAGAGAATTCGAGAGAGACGGCTTCAATCCATTCCGCTACTTCAATCTTGTCGCATGAAATTCAACTAAAAATCGGCCGAAAAAGAGAAAAGAATCAAACAATAGCCACAAACTCTCATCGGTCCAACAGAATTCCATCTCCAACGCATCAGAGCACTTCATCGAGAAGCCCCAAATTAATCAGACTACTCATAACACTCAAAGCTGCTCCTTTTCTCCCTGTTCTGGGGACCCAATTCGTTGTCAAACCACTCAACAGTCCTAACCCCTCCGAACTCCATCGCATTGAAGCTACGACGCGCACAACAGCCGCCCCTACCATCGATGAACGAGAAAAGAGGGACAATCAAAAGGGTAGAGGCAGAGACGACCTTCGCTTGAGCGCGAGCTGCTTCTCTTGGTGCTTGATTTCCGACAGTATCGACTCGCAGTCCGTGTGGAAAAGACCCAATCCCGCCATTGTCGATCGATCGAGAGAGAGAGGGGTTTAGGGTTTTGGTGGGGGATTGCAGCGGCTCGCTGATCAAACGGATTTTGGGGAAAAATAGGATGCCACCCGGGAAAGAAAGAAACGGGTACCAAGAGATTCGAGTTCGATTTGGGTCGGGTTGACCCGATGAGGTAAAGGAGCTCTTTTTACTTCTGTTTTGATCTTTTGTTTGTGGCTTAAATCGATGGTATCATGGAAATCATGACACTCCATCACCCTTTTTATAGATGGGACACGACCACTTATTTCCGATAAGGTACACTAATTATGCAATGCCCCCGTCTCCAAATAGGCAAAATCGAGTCAAGTTAAATTATCAGATAAAAATAATACGTACTCAAAGTTTGTTCAGTTTTTTCAAGCACATCGATTTCAATAATTCTTGAGTACCGTGAGAACGACAATTATTTTCATAATTATGATATGATCAAATTTAGAAAGGAGATCATTATTAAACGTTAGATAGCAAAAAACTAGTTAAATAGAGTCTACTAAGTTTATGTTATCGGTCACCTATTTAAACGTAGAAAAAATAAAGGAGGAGAAAAATACCTCCTGAGACTTGGATTTGTTTCTCAAAATAGATATCTTCAGAAAAGTAATTCCCTAAATAGATATTTCGTAAAACCACTTGCCAAAAATAGGCCTCTTAGCGCCACATTACTCTCAAGATAGCATTATTACCGCCTTAATCCTAGTCATCTTTCTCTCTCTCTCTCACCTCAAATTATTCAAATAACTTCTAACACTTTGCCTAATACTCATTCCCTTGCGAAATTCAATTTGTCATAAATAATGAAACCCATATCAGATTTTTTGCACGCATTACAGAACCAGGCTTTCAAGTTTTAATTCGTGATATGGATAAAAGAATGCATTTTTTTTTTTTTTTTTTTTGGTAACCCAGGGAACCCCCGCACGCCGCTTCGCGGCTGAGGTAAACCCTGGGGAGGCACGTGAGGACCCACCACCCACGTGCCCCGAGTAAGACACGGCTTGCACTGAAGCACGACGACGCCGTGGATCGAACTCAGGACCTTTGCGTTAGAGGTCCCTTGCTCAACCACCTACGCCACCACCGCGGGTGGTAAAAGAATGCATTTTCGAATAAGTAAAAGTCACTGAATTTATCTTATCACTAACTAAACCTTCTTACAGTCCTAATCATTACATTGGTTTCGTTGGACAAGTTCCCCTTGAAAGTAAAGATTAAGTTTTTTCAAGTTGACCCTGATTTAGTAGGGCTATGCCCAACAAGAGTGACTTTGCTTTTATGTGTAATGGGGTGTGGCCAATCTCTTGTGGTGAGAAAACAGAAGGGAAACAGAGAGAAAAACATGCTAACTCAAGCTCATAGATCAGGTACAACCAACCACAAAGAAAAAATATGGAGAGAGAGAGAGAGAGCAAAAAGAAGAGATGCTATACAAGAAGGCTACTCAAAAAAAATATACAGGTGAAATATGGCCACTCCGTGTTAATTTCCCACAAGCCCGGAATTGGGAACTGCTCGACCCTCAGCTGGATTTTATCAGCACAAAATTGCGCTGAAAATAAATAATGAAAAAATTGGAATCATCATTTCCAACCCGACACCACGGCATCCTGCACACATAAATAAGAGGGTAAAAGCATGTTTCAGCGGAAGTGTGAAATCGCTACAAGGACTTAAGCCAGCTATCATTAAAAGGCTACTAGTGTCCTGTAATGTCCCGTACAATTTGTAAAGATGCCTTCATACAATTGCATTAACATGCAAAAACATCTGAATGAAACCAATATGCATCAAACAATTTAAGCAAACAGGCTGAAATACATTCACGTACAAGGACGGATGAGCAACTTGTTTAAAGATGTGTGGCCTAAAAGAATAGTCGCTCGTGGGGAGGTCTTCCAAACTACATTCCTAAGCAGGCATGACAAATCATTGTCGAAGCTAATCAGGCACTACCAAGTAGCAAGGGTAATGGAAAAGAAAGAGTAGATTTTCATTCATGACACCCCCTTAACATGCAAAGCGCAGCAGCTGAATGGAAAGCGAGCCTTCTTCCAAGAATGCTCTAGCATTAGTCAGCTTTGAGGGCTCAGCTTTGTCACTGATTAATGTTTTTTAAAAGTGCAGAGAGTATATCCTAGAGATTAGGGTCTGAAGACTCGCTGGGAGCTTTGACAGATCCAGAAAGTCCTGTCTAACCTTAGACTAATTATTCATATTTCAAGATAACTGAAGCCACTTCATCCAGAAGAAAAAATGGGTAAGTCGGATCTCTCCAGATACAAATACACTGATGAACTCAGTAAACAGCATTGCCAAGCAGACTACTTTCTCATGTGAGCCACATATGTGGTTTTCACCAAGTTAGATACGTGAATCTTGTCAGGGATATGCATTTAATCAACACTGAACTTCACATATCAGATAAATCAGCAAAACTCAGATTTTCAAGGGCGAAAAATTGCACAGTTAATGGTGCATACCAGGGTTTTTCATGGTCTGAGAAGTTGGCAATGCAGGCAGTGACATTTCTGCCAGGTCGAACACAAAACCAATGCAGATATCAAAACCAAGTATGAGTAGAGCAAAGTAAGATGGCAAAAGGAAGGAAAAGATGGAGAAGAGCAAATGATCAACATGATTAGATATCACATTACCAGGAGCACATAGTGAAAGAGATGAAACTGATGACGATGAAGGCCATGGAGCTATAATGTTGTCATTCAGGTCACATGTGAAGCTGTACCCTGTCGTGTTGTCAAATATCACATCTGCAGGGAAGCTACGCAGTAGGCAACCTGCTACTAAAAGAAAGAAAGATTTTGGTTATTATCCATAGTCTTAATACATCCATTAGAAGACAATTCAGTATGAAGACAATTTATAGCAACAAAAGATGCAAACCTTTTGCCACGAAAAAATGGATTTCCAAAGCTTGAAATTTTATAGAGTGAATTACTCGGAAGGTATTTTACATATGAAAAAAATCATCAAACTAGGAAAAGCAGAGAGCTAGGAAAGGAGTTGGGAAAAGGGAACATCAATGGAGAAAAAACTAACCTTGTTGTCCATATGCTGCATCCTCTCCAATTACGATAGAAATGAAAGAAAATTAATTCAGTAATTATAAATTATCAATGACAAACAGCCTCAGAAAACATAAAAAAAGTCAGACAAAATTTTACCTTGAATACTAAAATCTTTCAAGTCAACATCACAAAGCTCATATATATTTGTCATGACCCCGCCTTTTCGAAGCATTGAACCAAACATTGTTGCACATATTATTGCCTGTTTATTCGTAATCAACATCTGTCTCTGAATGCCTGCAATATATGCATTCAGCGAACTACAGCAGGAAGGGCTAGGAGCAGCTACATTACGGCATGCAGCGATTACTTCTGAAGGCTGCTTAAATTGCAAAGGGCATACTGCAAAGAATTTTGACACAAGTGAGCCAACCATTGAACTGATACCTCATAACTAAACTGATGGTGTCTGCAGAGGGTCAGTAAGACTCAAGATCAATAGATGTCACTCAGAAACTAGCAGAAATACACAAGCAAATTAGCCCCATCGAAAATTGAGTTTAAAAAAGAAACACTGATGTCTATGCACATATCCAAGCCTTATCATCTGAGGTTCCCAAGAAAAATGGAATGTTTTTCCAATAGAAAGTCAGCATGAAACTCTTCTCTCATATCAACATCAATAAAGAGGAGAGGTACCAAAAGTTTCCCAGTACACCTGATCATCCATGCACATATCCTACCTTATGACACATACCATCACTGTTCAACTTCGTGCTTTGGAGAGATTAAACACAAAGGAAACTGATGAACCTAAGTCCCAGATAGCACCACATTGAGCCACAAACAAAGGGCCTTAACCGAAATAGTTTAATAGTAGCTGCATGTGGCAACGGGGATACCTTTGTTGACCTTGCACGCAGATAATCTTCGAAAGGCAATATTTGCAGCAACCGATGGAAGCTTTCTTGATATGTATGAGTATACAACCCCTTTACAATCACTTAGTATATCAACTCGATTAGAGCCCTGCCCTGCATCTTTATTTTCAATCATCGACGATTCTCCCCCAGAGATCTTAAGAGCGGCTTCTGCAATAGCAGGCTGGCAGATCGGTCGGCAGCATTCTTTAAGGGTATCTACTGTGGTGCACGCTTCAAGTAGGCTGCTTGAGTTCACCATTTTCTCAAAAGTCGTAACATCATTTACAGGACATGATCCCCCCGTAAGATTTGCTGATTTTATCGAGCAGATTGAAGGTATTGTGGCATTAGCTCCTTTGCTGATGAGGATACTCATGATATCAGAAAAACAGTCATTTGCAACAGCATTTGGCACCACCAACTTATCAGAGCTGATGCTGTAAAATCCCTGGAATATGTGGACAAGGCTACTGAACTGTGGACAACATATCGCGTTTCCAACAAGCATTGCCATGGGTTGAGCACAATCAGAGGCTGTCTTGCTTAGTATATCAGATAAAGCAGAGAAATTGACTGGGCATTTTCCTGATAAAACCGGCTCATACGTTGCTGGAAAAGTAGGATACATCGGTGGCAAAGTCTCATTTGGAAGTGGATATTGTGGAATAACAGCAGGAGATATTTCTATAGGGTAAAAGATGCCAGTGCTGGGGGGACTCGCTAACTCAGGCACGGATGCCATATGGGTAGATTCAAATGACATTTGCAATGCTACTACATCTCGGAAGCTGTATAAATAGATGATAAATAACAAGAACTGATGGCACATAGAGCCTGCAAAGACAAAATATCAATGTTTGAGATGTAAACTCAAGATAGAATATTTCTTTGAATAACTATGTCCACCACAATGATGATTAAATGAATATATAGAACAAAAAATCTGACAACCAACAAAATCTCACCCCTACGAAAATGATAAAATTTGAAATAGCTCATGGGTCCGCTATCCCTCTGGCAACATCAAGTTGCACAAAGATACTTCACAGATAGCTGTGAATCTTCCAAAATAAGATCCAGTCAAACAACATCACCTGCAGGCAACTAAAAGTTTAGAGCAAGATGTAATTGAGCAGCTGTAAATAAAAATGAGCAAATGTACACAAACTGTCACATTTTCAATGGAAATTTTGTATAAAAAAAAAAAAAAAAACACAAGCAGATGAAGGCAAATTAAAACTTAATCTAAACTAAATCCATGGAAAAGCTAGGATGAGTGCCGTCATAATTTTCTCCTGTCTCCTTAAGCATCGGAACCGTACACCTTCCTTTACACAATTGATTTTTTCCACAAATAATGATTCAAAATATAAAATTCAAACAATATATAGACTTTCAGAGTTATTGCAAAAAAGAAAAGAAAAACTAGCAAAACCAACACGAACTTGTTTTGCTCGTTTCGAGCTGGTGAAGGGCACGGCATCTTGTAAACGTGTCACTACACACTGCTAAATTTGCATAAATAGTTGGAAATGTACTTTAGCCGAAGAAACAAATTAACAAGAATTTTTTTTATGTCAAATACTGGACCCATTAGCAAAAACTCAGATTAAACAAATTCCAATCAGCCACGACTTATACTAGTCTGCCCCCAAATCCAACAAAATAGAGAGAGATAAACTAACCACTCTCCATTCAACTGTTTTCCATTACCCATTGCAGAATTAAGCAAAGAAATCCCAGAGCATCATTTCCCTTCAAGAATCACCCATAAAAGTCCAGAGATCAGGACTCACGACAAAAGATCTAGTCATTTTTACTTCCCTAAACCGTCTCACCTACCATATTAACTTAAATGCCTACAGCACCAACTCCAAAATTTGTTTTAAATAAAAAATGGCAATTCCTGAATGACCCCAGGCAAGGCAAGGCGAGTTAGCGACCACTTCAACTTCCGCTAACTGAAAAAAAAAAAAAAAAAAGGACCCATTCTTTGCATTTGCCTGGAAACGAGAACCGAACACAGAGAACTCAAAACCATCAAGCTAACCAATGCTCTACACCGTCCCAACTTGCCCGACCCCAGAACCACATCTCAACTGATCTTCACCGAGAAATGCTCACACCAAGCTCAAACTAAGCTCAACCATCACCAAGAACAACAACAATGTTCCCCAAAAAAAAAAAAAAAAAAAAACATAAATGTGAGCTGATTCCACCAGCTGTCGGAACAACCAGAAAGCAAGACAACCAATTTCCATCTTTTCCCACGGAATGAAAACGAGGGCGAACGTACCCGACGACGTAGGACCCATGAAGCATTTCCGGGACCAGAACCAACCGATTTTCCCGGCGACCCACCAAGATCGGAGCCGCGAAACGACCCAGAAGCCGAATTCAGCTGCTCCTTCGCGCTCGATCCACGGAGATGGAGAAGCGGAATGGGAGCAGCTCGCTCGCCGAAACCCTAACTCGGAGCTACCACCACTGAGCTCACTCGGAAGAGAGAGAAAGTGTAGAGAGAGAGAGAGAGAGAGTCAGTGAGATAGTGCGTCTGTTCCGAGACAGGAAGACAATATTATCGGACTGTCTGTCATGTTAAAAAGAGAATTATAATAACACCGCCATTATTATATCTATTATTATTGTTCCCCACCATATCACCTCAAAATAAAAATAAAATAAAATAAAACCTTAAAATATAAAATATAAAAAAAATGAAATTTTTTAAGTATACTGCATTCAGCCTTTCTGCTACGTGGAACATAGGAACGGCCCAATGGCCTGAAAAATTCTAACTTGGGTACCTTAATTTTATGATTTTTTTATTCAATTGGGAATTATAAAGGGAAAAAAAAAAAAGAAACCGCTTTTTGTTAATGAAAAAAATGTAATAGGATTGATTATTTATGGGTGTAAGGAATGGTAAAGTGGGTAGATAAAGTGGAAGCTGCAAAGCAGCGTTTAACAACTTTATTTGACCTTTCCTTTTATCTTCGTTGAAGAAAAAAATAGTAAAAGGAAGGCCTTTTTGGACCTGGGCTTCAAAAGGTTGGCTTCAGACTGCCCCTTGTTTCCACATTTGGCAGGTTTGGGACTTTAGGGTTTTGACATTAATTAAATATAAATTCAATTAATAATCTCAACTTGCAAAATTTTAATACGTGACTGCAAAATAATCAAAGATTTCAACGTGTGGTCAAAAACAAAGAAGGGTTTCAATGAAGTTTCCCCATCATGCATTTATGGCTAGTTTGGCACCGCCCTTTGAGTGGATTCGGTATAATTTGCCCTGATTATGTATAAAGTGAGACCATGCTTGGTGAGAAGATTCAATCATAAGTTTCTTCATTGGTTAGTATAGCAAGCATGGGAAAAAGCTAGGGCCTTTAGGTGCTACAACACCAATTGCGGGTTCAAAAACTATATGTTAAGCTACCTCCAGCATGGTTAGTTACTGATAAGTCAAAAGAAACTCCTCAACTACTTCTATCTGTAGTTGGCAGAAATCTATTGCCCTAGAGGAAGGTGAGCTAGGGTTTGAAAGAGTTGCTACCTTTAGTCAAAGACTCCCGTGACTAAGCTAGCATGAGATGTTCATTTGACCAAAGATTAAAAGTTATCATTAACGAGTTTAATGGACTACATATTTACAGGACTATTCATAAAGAGGAGACAGGTGGGAAAACTGTTTATTAAGTCCTACAATCATTATATGAATGTCAATTCATTCATAAGTTTTTTTCAATTTTGTTTGTTTAGTCTTATACCTTCACTCGAAATTCCAATATGATCCTTACCACCAATTTTTGCCCAAAATATGTCACATAGAATTGTCGATGATGATTGGATCGCCATGTCGGTGATTTCTAATGAAAATCGGCTTGAATGATAACACTGGAATTTCGTACAAAAATTTATGATTAAATTAACAAAATTAAAAAATTTATAACTAAATTAGTATTTATACAATAAATTTAGGATGATTGGATCATTTTCCCTAGCAATTGCCATAAAATTAGAATGGTTAGGTGGCGACATGGCAATAAGTGATGTAGCAATAGAAGTAGGAGTGATAGCCAACAAAGTAATAGGGACAATACCAACCATAGGAGGAAGATACAAAGAGAAATAGTGGTACTAGAAGTAGAAACTTTGCATTCTAAACTCCCATGTTCAAATCATAATTTTGTTTGATATATGCATGTCAAATTGACTAAATTTCTAGGTTTGATAGAAGATAACCTTTATTAAAATATTTTTATAGCCTCATCTTCTCTATTGGATTTAAGGTGAAACCTAAACAAAAAGAAAAAAGAAAAAGTGCATGAGGATCAAATGGAACAAGGAAGCTCCTTCTGCATACGGGGAAGGTGTCAAGGTGCAGAGGCAATCCTAAGAAGCCATGTCCCGTCTCATCTCTACAAAAAAAATTTAATGATTTCAAATCATCGTATCAACAACTAATGTGGAGTGTATTTATTTTTCCTTACATCCACACATAAATTGACACATGTCTACATTGCCACTCCTAACCTCTCTCTCTCTCTCTCTCTCTCTCTCTCTCTCTCTCTCTCTCTCTCTCTCTCTCTCTCTCTCTCTCTCTCTCTCTCTCCTCCATCAACAAGGTAGATAGAGTGCCAAATCTAGTAAGAAAGAAAACGTGATAATTCACTTTGTGATTCCTAAAATCCTAGTATTTCGATTCTCTAGCCACTTTTGTAAAATTTCAATGTGAACCATAGAGTTACGGAGAAAACTAAGTTTCAATTCTCTTGCCGTTTTTGTAAACTTTTGACATGAACTATAGAGCTATGGAGAAGAAAGAGCTTTGACTCTCTTGCTATTTTCGTGT
The DNA here is from genome assembly GCA_019915185.1 of Eucalyptus camaldulensis. Classification (NCBI taxonomy): domain Eukaryota; kingdom Viridiplantae; phylum Streptophyta; class Magnoliopsida; order Myrtales; family Myrtaceae; genus Eucalyptus; species Eucalyptus camaldulensis. The sequence goes on from JAHSVA010000014.1 coordinate 2,274,680, forward strand.
AGCTTTTATGTGAACCAATTAATTACGAATGAGTCATAAAACTTCAATATGAACTAAAAAGACAGAGGAGAAAGAGACGAAGAGGGTAAACTCTTTTTTTTTTTTTAAGAAATATCATTGCCTCTTATTCTTCAAGAATTAGAAAAATCTTTTTCAAATTTGATTTTGCTTATTTGAAATCTAGGTTCATCTCCTTCATTTTTATTTATTTATCTTTTCCCCTCTCATTTTTTAATTTCTTCTCTCTAATTCTTTTTTTTCCCCTCCATCCTTCCTCAATAAATTTTGTTTAATAACACATTAGCATTCAAATATTATTTGATATTTAATTATCACTGTAAATTAATTAATATAAGAATTTTATTATTCCAAAAGGTTATCTTTATACTATGAATATTAGAATTTATTTGTATCCCACCTTCTCTATGAGACACTTTTATATAGAATGTATCCCTCGTATATCCATTTTTATCCTTTTTTAACAGGGATACGGAATAGATTAGCCTAAGAATCCCAATCACGAAATAGTCCGCTCAAAAGTGGGCCATTACGGAGGAAACACTTTCCCATCTTGGGCTTGGACCTTTCTTTATTGTTAAGTTCAATGTAAGAGAGTTTAATTATATTTATCCCACATTTTCCATAGGGTATTTTTATTAAGACTATATCCCTTTTATATTAGCCTATATTCTATCTTTCCTATCTTTGGCAGGACCAAATATGGAATAGACTTTTATTCTGCCTCTTTGACAGAGACTAAATACGAAATAGACTTTTATTCTGCCTACCTTACGTGGCCTAAGAACGAACAGTCCACTGAAAAATGGGCCATCACTGAGGAAGCACTTTCCCATACTTGGGCTTGGGTCTTTCCCTGCTGTTAAGTCGAGTGCAAGAGAGATCAGCTATCAGACTTTATGTTAGTCTCGTGAAGTTTTTCGTCGACCAAAAGTTGATTATTAGAACTTACACCCGTAAGACTTACATGCAATGTCAGCAGAAATTAGCTATTGATCATTCATATAAAGAAAAGCGTCTACAGCAAGTTGTAAAATCATCAGGACACATCCCTGCTTCTTTTTCCAGCATAAATAAGAGAATCGAGTGAATGATTTGGGCCCCTAAAACAACGAAAGCCTTTTTCCTCCCTCCCTGTTCCGTAAATCCGACTTAAATTTACAAGAATTCGTGATAAAATCGACTCCATTGCCGAGCCCCCTTTCTCCTCGGTCCACAGAAACAAACGTAGGACTACTGCCAAAAGTGAACTATGGAAGAAAGGCCGTTAATGCTAGGACGATGGAGAATGAATGTTCAAGAGATGACAAAGTGCAATAAGACCTAGCTAATGTGATGCAACTCCCGCCCTGCATTAAATAATTTGTAAGTTATCTCATTCAAATATATTCGGCAGCAGTGTAATTCCATTGCTACAACAAAAAACAATTAGCATTCCTGTAACTTCGTCATTCACATAAAGAATTTTCTTGCCAGTGCCGCCTATAAATAAATTGCAAACTGCCAATTCCAATGCTAAAAGCTAAACAGTGCTGAGTTGTTCTCCAACTCGGTATTTGCACGAGCAACTAACTCCAGCAGCTGTCATTTACCCTGCTCCGGCGATGCAAGTTCCACTGCAGCAGTCCTGCAAGAGCGCTAGGCTTTTTCTGGACCCACGAGCCATGACAATGTACGATTCTCCCGAAGCCAAATTAAGCACTGCACCAACTCTCAGGGCGATCGGCAAAATATTACACCAGCAAAGCAAACCTAGTAACAAAAATTTCTGCCACGCAAAATTTTTCACAGCTGAATCCTCCCAACGCATTCAACCTCCTTTCTTCTTTACTTGCCAGCAATTCCTCGAATAAAGTTTTCTCTATCCAACTCTTCAGAGTCCCAGCTCATTTGTTAGGAGATTCTCAACTGGAGCCACTGGCTAACTTTGCTTCAGCTGCCAGAAGAAAATTGCAAAAGAAATGTGGGAGGGATCAGGCGTCCTAATTCCTTCGTGTTTTTTTCCTCTGTTTGTCTTGCACCCGATATCGCTCCCGCCTTTGCTCTCTTTGACGCTTTCTTGATACCTGCTCATCTTTGGCCTTCTCTGCTTCTAGCTCTTTTCTCTTCTGTTCTTCCTTGACCTTCCGTTTCTTCATCTGTTGAAAAGAGAAAAGAAGTCCATCTGGAAACTCAACATACTTGATGATCCAAAACAAGAACAATGAACTTTGCATTATCGATTTCTGTCAGAACAAAATGGAGAAAAACGTTTTGACATCTTTTAAACCATGATGAGAAGCAAAGGTAGGCAGATATCAAGATGATACTGATACATGCAAAATCTGGTCATCCATACCAAGCAAACCAAGGGGCTCCAGATAAAATGTGAATGTGCAGAATTTGGCAAGAGGAGAAACCAGTACAAGGGACCTCTTTTTAAAAGCTAAAAGGTATTGGCACTGTCAACCACATCATATGTCGTCTTATGCAAACTAAAGTCTCACAAATTATACCTTCTCATGCCTAATTAGTTGTAGGTGTTGAACAAGAGCATGAACTTTTCTCTCATGGGGTTCCATCACTACTGCTCTTCTGTTCTCAAGGAGCGGTCGACTCCCACGAGGAATATCTTTTGGTTTTGAAGCAAATGGAAGAGCTGCCTGTAATGACTTTGGAATCACCAATGGGTTGAACTTTCTTGCCTTCCTTTCAATTGGCTGTTGGATAAAAATCAATGAAAAGAGTTACGAATAAGAAGAAGAAGAGGAAGAAGTGAACACATAGCAATTCCAGTTTGCATTAGTCCCCTTTTGGGTGAAAGGATTTATTTCCCAGATGGGCTTTGACCATGCGCTCTAAGTTACCTTGTACAGCGAATCCTTATTAAAAGGAACTGGCAGATTGTGCTCCCTCCTCAGTTCTGCTACAGTTTTCATTCCTTGCCACGTCTGGTCACGAGGCTGCAATGCAGTGGTCAATGGGTTGTAAAAGCAAGGAACTTCAACTTGTGTCCATGCCCGCAAGAAAACAATGTCACTCATCAGTATTTTGTCCTCAAAGGTGCATCTGGCTATCCCTTCTCTAAGCTGTCCTCCTTTCTTTTTTGGTTCATTCCCTATTTCCTCCTTTGCAGCCTGCAAGACACACGTCAAACATTATCCCTGTGATATAGTGCACTCAGCATCTTGACTCTATGCATATCGTAACTGTTTTCAACCCCCCCAAAAGAAAAAAAAAAGCATCTCATGCTAGAAGAATAGTCTATTTCACAGAATCAGCCTTCAGCAGCAAATTGTCACTGCATTTTAAGGCTGCAGTTATATATCTAAGTCTGCATTCAACCTGAAAAAATGCCACTAGCCTCATTACCCTTGTTGTCCAATCAATCAAGTATCAGCCAATCAAGTATCAGCCACTAAGAATGAACATTATCAACATGGCTGAAGTCTATATTTAAAAGGATTTTCACAGAAAAATTTTCTGGTAATGCCTTATTTCACAGTTCAGCATATCTAAGAAAGAACAATGAGACTATAAAGAGAGATGTTTCCTCCGTAGGAAAAGTAAGAATACTTGATCAATGGGGTTAATCATTGGATGAGGGCAGATGTGACTAGGATTTTCAGACTAGCACTATGTGCAGGAAGAAAACCCTCAACTTTTATGATTCTCGGCATTCTTTAGCTGGTTTATATTGGATGAAAACCAAAAACACAAAGATGGATATGAAAGAATCCCAACAGATGGCTGTCATGAAATTTCTTTAACTGTTTCATTTCTGTAAGGGGAAATATTCATGAATTTTCTCAACATCTAAGAATTAGTTTAATCCTGTTTCTGCAACTTCTCCTGGAGCTGTCATACACGTTTTGTTTTAGAAGTAAGAGAGAAAAATCAGGTTGAACCAAACTTTAGACAACATTAATTTTGTACGAGTTGGACTTCAAGCTGTATTACACCTCACCTAACAAGATTTATTGAGCTTTATTTTAATGAAGTTGCAAAATTCAGCAAAAGAAAAGGTTCATTCACTTTGACTCAGTTCCTGTTCTTGCAATCTTTGCATGCCCCAAGTAGCATGACGAACCTCTACATACATGCAATTATACAGGAGACTTTGACTTCCCTTTTCTTTCTTGCAATAAGTTCATATAATTCATCGACCAGCCATTCTTCTCCACTTTTGGCCCCAAAAAAAAAAAAAATTGCTATTAATACTACTAAAAAAATACCTTCTTCACTTGACCTCGAATCCCACTAACAGTTCGAACAGCTGCACCTTCAAACCTAGCTATTTCAAGATCTGAAGTAAACATATCCTTTATGAGTGCGGTTTTCTTGAAGATTTTGCAAGGGTAACCGACCAGCTTAATTTTCTTCACTATGCGTGCCGCATGGTTGAACTCAAGGACCACAGCAGTTGCTGTTACCCTGAATGATGCCTGGATAAGCAAAATATTAAGGTAAAGATCCAGGTAATATACAGGACCGCCACGCAAAACAAAAATTATATCTAGAATAGGCCCAGCAGAAACAATTACAGCAAAGGAAAAAGGAATCCAGTTTCTCAGAATCTAAAAATTGAGCAAAATGTAGCCAATAGTTACTTCGATTTAACATTTTCCATCATGATCCACATTAACTATGTCAAGATAGAGATTGCATTACAAGCAAATTATTCACCAAGATGGATGTGCCAGAAAGACAGAGAAGTGAAAGCAACTGTGTCCCATTTTAAAGATATATGTTGAACATTAACTATAAGATGCATAATTTTGTGGACTGTGGACCTAATGGCAAAGTACGATACACCATTATCATTATGTATAACTTCCGCATGATTCTGATTTCACACATTATCCATCAAGATAAAAAATGTCAAGTCTTTCCAGCATAGGGATGATAACACCAGTTACTCATCCGATGCCAATTGATCAGAGCAACACTAAACAAAATTGAAGCCAACTTAGAGGGGACAATTACCTGATTGTTTGATAAGTACTGGACAGCAACTACCCCAGTGTTTGGAGGAGCTAGAGGACCCCAGAACATGGCAAGGCAGTGCATGTGTTCAGGGGTGTACTTTAACATTTGATGCCTTCCATTACTATCCTCTATTGCATAAATAGGTATGGTTTGGTAACGCCTCCACCCAATAGAAACGATGATGGGGTCTCTTGTCTTCAGTACTTTCTTGTGCCACCTATGCCTCTTCAACCTTGCCTGAAAATGAAAACACAATGCATGAGAAGAGCTCAACCAAAGTTTTAAGAAACAAACATGATCCATTAGCAATTAAAATGTCCACAGTTAAGCTGGTGGGCTCAATCGGCAATTCCTCTCACTTCCCTGCTATCTTCTTTTATCTATTCCTTAATCTACTTATCATCCGCATGTCTAAAAGAGTAACAATTAATGGCCTATGGAATAATCATACTCTGTGTTGACACTAAAACAATTGTGTTATTGGATGGTTAAAGGGAATTTTGGGAAATAAATGTAGGAAAATTTTTAATTTTTCACAAGAAATTTGCAGGTCATGCAACAAGACCCAGAACGAATTGAATAGTGATACATATAAACACATGGACTCATATCCAATAAAAACCTCCAGTCATACTGTTTTCAAGCTTATAGAGTCCCCAATACTAAAAGAACATTACATTTGAACTTATTAGCCACCAGGTGGCTTTGATTAGACCTGTTAGCAGAAGAAACTATATTTCCAGTATAGCAGCACTGAAGTCATTAGACTAACCTGCATGTATCCTGTATTCTCTTCACCAAGACCAACTCCACCAACCAATATAGGATGACAGGGATCAAAATGTTCAACCATCTCAAAAGGAACATCATGGACCTCCAATCTTAAGTATGTACCAGTTCGGAAACCCTCAATCTCTAATCGAGTAGACTCATCCAGGTCATTGAGTTCAGCAATATTCAGCTGCTTGCGAAGTTCAATCTCCTCCTTCAACTGATTAATTCAAAGCACCAACCATTAAAAAAAAGCACTAGTAAAAGCATTGAAGAAAAATGATCCCAACGTTTTACCTTGTCAAAATATCCACCTTCATTTGCTTGACTTCGGTTAATCTTTCCCCTATGCTCTTTATCCGCCTCTTCCTCTGGTGATTCAGATCCATTATATGTAGGGACGCTAGTTAAGGCCAACGGAATAAAAAAAGAAAAGGCACCATAACTTAGCTCATAGAGAGAGTTTTCCATAAGATTGTCCCAGAAAGTAATGACCCAAATGTCAACAGGCTAGTATATGCATAACTTCTGCTGATAATAATGGGAAAAAAGTGCAACTGGAATAATGCTCAGCCTGGCGGGGGGAGAGAAGAGGGGGGAGAGAGGGAATGGTGCCCCGGGGGGGATTTTGCTTTGCCTTTTCTTTATGAAAGAAACGAAGTACTATATCATGTATAAAAGGATATTCAGAATCAAATTTTGCACGTAGAGCAAGCTTCTTCAGCTTCCTCTCTTCAATCGCTGAATCATCTTCCTTCTGCATTGCAGTTTTGCCAGCTTCTCTTGTTGGATGACTTTCATATTTCTCTCCTGTTTCTAGATCTTCAAAGTCAGCATACACAATGTCATCTTCATCGCTGTTCGCCTCTGATATCTGGTTTCTGTTGGCTGCTTTAGACCAGTCCCCAGTCACAAAGCGGTCACGGATGCTTTCAATAACTTCACCCTCTTTCCAGCTTTTTATTGCCCCATAATTGGTGAATTTAGAACAATCTTCATCGTCAAGATCTCCATCATCTGGTCCTTCTCTCGATTTCTGCAATCCAGGAAGTTGTGCATGGGAAAGATGCATAGCACCAAGGGATAGCTCTTAAAATGGCCACAACATGGACAACAGAGGGGCGAGAAAAAAATTCAAACAGATACACAATCAAATATTTACCTTCTTTCCTTCTTTCTTTGGTGTAAAGAAATCATCTTCCTCACTCTCTTCACCTTCACTATTTTCCTGTGTTTGACTCGCAGGAGTCGACACTGAAGTAGATTTTCCATATACGACTTGCATAAGGTTAGTGCGTTGCCTTGAGACAGCCCTTTCCAACAAGGATTCTTTCCACTTTGAAACGTTGCCCATGTCATCTTCAAGAGGGACAAAGAATGAGGTTCATAGCTGAATAATGTCCCAAAACTAACACACAGAATAAAGTCCTAATATTGACACGCATCTATAAAAGGTATTTGCTTTTTCTTTTTTCAATTGACTAACAATAAATGAGATATCAATTCATCAATTTTAGCACTTCACTTGTTACTCCTTCAGGTATCTTTAATAGCTTCAAGTAACAACTTGCTTTATTGTTTCAAAAGGCCCTATAATATGAGTACAGTAATCCCAGAGTGAGAAGATTGTACCATCTGTTTCATGATCTTCTCCATCTTCATCTGAATAATCGGAATCAGAAGGTGAATCATTGTTTTCATCATGGTCATTGTTGCCATCTTCATCTCCATCACAGGAATCCTGAGGATTTGAAGGTACAAAAATTGGGCATCATGCACTGGAGATTACAAGCCAGTACATAATTCACGACCTGATTAACACCCCTCAAGTATCTGTATGCAAAACCCACGCATAGAAGAATATATAGAGATTCATATCCAGTTGATGCATAAAAGCACTGTCATTAATGTTCAAAGACATTATATCACAAAATTATTGCTGCTTTAGTAGACAAGAATGGCTAGCTTTTTCGGTAAAGAAGCGACGCCAACAGAGTTCAAATTTGGGTTTCAAGGGTTAAGCTTCAGAAGTAAGGGCTGGAAATATTGCTTTTTGGATTTACAACTTTGAAGTTTGAAAGTTGGTGTTAGGAAGTCAGTAATTGGAGTTTTGGGAATTCAAGGTCTCAAGAATTGGACTTGGATTTTGAGATTGCAAGTTACCTCCTTGAATTTTTTTTCTAGAAAAGAGATGCCATATATGCGCTTAAAACATCTGAGAGCCAGAAAAGAAGATAGCTTGACCAGCTAATGATTACAACAACAAAAAAACACATGCCATCCATAAATGCACCCAAAATTGAAAAGTCTTAACTTGAACCAGTTGCAAAAAGCGAATTATCAATTTCCAGCAATGGCATTGTAATATTCTGTATGATGAGCCAGTGTATTATGTATTCTTAAACCTGTGGCATCAGAAAGATAAAACTGTTTGCCCTAGGATGCATCATCCCCATGATACGTTCTTGAGATCAATTTCTAAGATCTGAGAAATTGTGCCTAGTTGTGGTGGCATTCACAACTGCAAATACTATAAGTAAAAGAGCATACAAGATCAAATTTCTCCATTTTGCCACATCATGCAATGACAATGAATATCATCAAACAACAATAAAATTTAATTACAATTGATTATAAGCACTTACAGCATCCATATAATCAGCTTCATTTCCAAACATGGCTTTTCTCCTCAGCCTTCCGCCATGAAACTCAACATGTTCCTTCAAATTCTCCTTAAGAGAAGCATGTCCTTCTGATGGATCACCATCCTCTTCATCAAAATCACTTCCATCATTCCCAACCCTTGTATCGTTCTGAACGGCTTCATCCTCATCAGTAGGTTCTGAAACATCAGCATCCTCACTGTCGCTATCACCAGATACAGCATTGTCTCCATTGGCAGGCTCTCTTTCAGAATGATGTTCCAAATTGTGTTGAGCTTCTGGCAAGATATTGGGTTTCCGACCAAAAAGGTTGATGAAGCTTTGTTCTAGCTTTTCATCGATTGAGTACTTTGTATTCTGGAGCGATCTTACCAAAGTCTCACCAACATCTTGGTCCCTTCCTACTTAAATTAGAAAATAAGAACTTAATGTCCCTGTGAATAGCTGAAGGGAGATGCAATACTTTCTCTACCAACTTTATGCATTACACCAAAGTCAAAAAACATCCAAACAAAGAAGAAGAATCTCCATGAATTGCAAATGCCATCCCCACTTAACCAACATCACTTTTAATCTCTCATGCCCCTCAAGTCACAATTACTATCTGATCTTTCACTATGCAGCAAATAGGAGCCCGATGATCCATAAATATGAAAATCTGATGTAACCATATATTGTTTTAAGAATGAAGGTTTGCCTTCGATTCCGTCAAATTGAGTTTGGAGGCAGTCAAATAGGATTACTTTACCCCATGTCAACACCTCTCTAGCAGTCGCTCACTATCAGAAACGGTTTCCATATTCAATCGTAATAACATCCCATGATGATACAAAATATTAAAGTGAAACATCACCCAACTACAACACACAAAAAAGATTAGTCATTATCCATCCATATAATTTGCTTAAATTTTTGTCTGGTCCTTGGAACTTTCACCTGCACAAAGATTGCATGGTGGCACTTCCTCTTTAAATATAATGAAACACTTTTGAGGGCTCGATGTAGCTGACATGTCACTGAAATCATAGAAACCTTAGTTGTAGTCTTCTGACTCAATTTTACACAAGTGAAGACAAAAAAAGAAGTTTCCCTTGTTTAATGAAGCTCTAAGGTACTTTTGCATTTTCGAAACATTTTTTTTACTGTGGGATACTAATTGTGACTACATTCAAGGATCTTGCCATGACAGGGGAGTAGGTAATTGCAAACCATAGGATATACTGCAACTTACTGCAGGGCTGACATTTGGAATCTATCAAAATCTCCTCAGTCATCAAAAACTTGATTTTTGAAGGGCATAGTGGAAACTAAGACTAAATTGGTTCAAATTCTATATTTACTTGTGTACGTGCACATTTCTATAACCAAAATAAAACTGCCAGGGAAGTGAAAAAGCTCCAAACCTTTGCGTTTGGGTTCCCCATTTTCATCATCAGCTTTTGAGAACTGAACAAAGTGATCATTAATGTTTATGTAGACCGCATCCTTGTCATATAGGAGGTCCCCAAGTCCAGACATAGGAGCATAAAACAGTTTCTCCTTATCACGGAGTCCCTTCTTCTTAGCAGCTGATGGTAAGGGACAAGGATCAAGTAAGCTTGTCACACCAGCCAAACTGTAATCTCCAACACCAGCAATATGCACCTGAGGTGTGGTAACAAATCGCATATGTAAATTAAGAATGCATGAAAATTTATGCCTACACTAGTGCATGAACCCGCGCTTTGCGCAAGAACAAAATCATATTAGATAAATGAATGAAAAACTACGGTGATCTCTGTTTAGTTTATAAAACATTCCTGATTTATACGGTGTCGGTAAAATAGTCTCACATTCCACTGGATGAATGACATTTCTTGTTACACCATGATTAGATATTTATTTAATAAGGAATTATTTTATACTTGGAAACAAACATAATTCAGTAACCCATTTTGTTAATGAATTCTTTTTCATAAGCATATATATGGCTCTATTCACCTATAATTATCTAAATCATTAGATGGAAGTCAATGCCAAACTTGACTTTTCTAGATAGTCTTATATCTAATGGCACTTTCTAAGTGATACTTCTCTAGACCCTTGCATTAACACCCCTTAATGAGGTAACGCAAGTGTTTGCATGCAAGTCCCTTCATTCGAGGTTGAAATCTAACTAAAAATTATTTAAAAATGATACAAGTCAATTTGTTGTTAGTTCATAACTCACTTCCTTGCAATAACATCTTCCCAGATTCAACCAGCAACAAAGATCTAGCAATTCTTTTGTCGGGTGGACAGAAAAAGAAAGGATGGGGGCAACCATGCATGGTTTATTCCAAACCCTCTCAATACATTGCCACAATGGATCCTCAATGTGCAAAAAAGAAAAAAATGACCATATTCTATAACCTAAGTAATCAAGTGAGAAAACCGTCAAAGAATAAATTTCTGCATATATTTAAACCCAGGCTCCAAATAACAAAAGAATCAGACATCAAAGTTCATCTCATAAATTACTAAAACTCACTTTTTGGTTGGCTTAGATGTTTCCTGCCTATTAAACATCACAAATTAACAGTCCAACATCTTTGCAGAAATTAGAGACAAATAATCATCAATTACTCCTTAGAAATATCTTGACTATTCAGTATATTCCACAATAGCTCATACCCTTCCTGCATAAGTTATAATTGCAGGAAGTAAATAAGGTGAAATCAATTACCTTGGTTCCCTTCTTTAGGTTGCAACCTCGCAAATAGCCATAAACAGTAATATTTCTGTCACACTTTTTATCGATGCGTATTCTTTCAGGAGGAGTAACATCTTCAAAACGATCAACCAATACATATGGATGAGTAGTTCTCCAAGATAAAGGGTGAAACTTCATAACAGAGATGAACCTTGCAAGATTGTGAATCTCCCGTTTAGTATACCTAACCAGATAAGCAGAAGAGAAAACAATCAGTCAACGTAGCAGAATAAGGCTCTAAGCAGAATAAGGCTCTAAACAAAGCATGTCATAACAATAGGCACTCACCTCCCATGAATAAGACCAGATAAGTAAAATAACTTTGCTCCATCATATATTTCAGTCCAGAATCGATGCTTGAGCCGTTGTTTCGTTTTCTTAAGCTTCTTCACATCCTTGAACTTATCAAGGTGCGTCAAGACTCCCATAACCTTTGGGAACCCATGTACTTGCAAAATATTAAGGAACTCAAAGGTTTCCTGAAAAACATCAACAATGAAAAAGGAGTATCAGCAATCATTGACATGGCATCTTGATAGCAAATTTTAGGATAACAAGCAGTTCCAAATTTTTTAACTCAAGACAACTTAAACTTTCAGAACATACATTGTTAACGCATACAAACATAGTTTTGTTCATAATATTTTCTGAAATTTAAATGAAATTTATTTTTTCGATTGGAAGGAAAAGGTGTGCCTTTTGCTTCAAAAGCATAAACAACGCAGATAAAATTATGTAGCAATTCAAAGTTAGCTCCCTAATAGAACCAAAAAACTATCATCAAGACAAGTTCTGGGCTGGGGCCAAGCATCATAAGGAAAAAAGCAGCGGATAAAAGGCCTAGGGCACAGCATGACTTCTAAGAGAAATACACTCTGATGCATGCAAAGTGACAGTATATATAAAATATTGAGAGGTGGCCTTTTTGTTAGCTTTTCCCTTTTGCTCATGATGAGAGTTTGTTCTAAGCAATAGATATGCTGAATAGTGCACTCACTTAAAGTCATTTTTGTAGAACAGGCCAAGAACTTATATATAAGGATCTCTGGCTTTCTTGAGTTGATCACTTAAATTGCTAAAGAGATTCATTTTCCATAATTCATTGCTGCTCACTTACATTCACTACCAACATATTCCTTGCAGCAAAATTAAAAGATAACAGCATAAAAGCTAGAACTATCGACACCCAAAAAGAATATATATATACATCACATGATAGGCATCATCATTGGCAGCTACTTCACACTTTCACTTTAAACATTTAATCATGCCAATTCACTTTTTGCCAACAATCCAGCTTATAATTCTGCTGGGATCCAAATCCTAGAACCAGATGCATTTTACTGATGTAGACATTACTACCTTCCCATAAAAATTGGCTAATTGATCATGGCACTATGCCTGCACTCGCCCACTCACTCACTCACTTTCCCTCTCCCTCCCTCCCTCCCTCTCCCTCCAACACAAAAATGCACCCACAAGTTTGGGTAGGCAGGTCTGGGCATGAATGTATGAGCAGGTCTGGATGTGATCGCATGCTTCTGTGAGTTTTGTATAATCAAATCAACAAAAGTTCTTCCAAAGGCAACAGAAAGAGACCACCTTGGTCGAAACACAATTGCTCAAGTTTGACCCGTGAAAAGTAGTTGTCATCATGACCTCCGACTTATAAATTGTTTACTTACCCTGTTACTCAACAGGATCCCATTGTAGTACACCATTAAACAATTCTATTAAATTGCAACAAAACCATCCTTATCAATTCAAATGCAAGGTCATCAGGGTTTCATGTCCTAGAAAGGCCTCCACCAAACCCAATACCACATAAAACCTAACAGGTCTGTCAATTTGCCAATACTACTGATACAATAGCAGATAAGGCTTCCATGGTGGACAAGAAAAAGGAGCTCCCTTTGAGACAAAGAAGAATTAAACTGAAGGTGCCAACATGTTTTGTGAACTAGACCAATATCTACTACTCTCATCCACACAACAGGTTTTTCTATCATAAAAAAGAATAAAGAAATCTTCAAGCAAGAATGTATAGCTCCAATATCTAACCATTTCAAAACCATAGCTTCCATCTATGAGAAGCAATGCCAGATCAGCAAATTTTGCAGCATCAATCATGCCATTGATATCATTTGGGCACTCCACAAACTGCAGCCTCCTTTGCTTACCTGATGTAGCAAACATATGGAATAATAAGTTAGATCAAAAACAAAAGGAAAGGATCTTATCACATGAAAAGGGCGATGCATGAATGGAGCAAAGTGCAGCTGAACAGAACCAATCTATGAAGCGTATCTACCAAAGCATACAAATCGTATATGGTAGCTACCAAAAAGAGTGTGATGCACTAGCATAAAAGCAAAAGATGACCTGACACGATCGTAATCGGACCACGAACGTCGGGCAAATTATGCTTAGTATAATGCTTCACCAGCGACTTTATCAAAAGAGACTTCCCAACCTGCAACAAACAGATTCAAGGAAACCAGCATCAAACCTCAAGACCACCTCCCCATCCAAACTCTCAAGCACCCAACTCCAATCCCAACCGATCACCACGCGACATCAACACGAATGCCGATTACCTTCGGCGGCCCGTGGACCAGAACCACGAACGGAGGGGGCTCGCCGTAGGAGCGGTCGATCGAGGGGACGTGGAGCCTCCGCTGCTCCTTCTCGACGGCGCGCGACTGCAGCCGCTTGGCCTTGACGGAGGAGTTGAAGGCGAAGGCCTTGGGGTTCTGCCTCTGTGGGTCGCCGCCGTCCCCGTCCCCGCCGCCGCCGCCGCCCTTGCCCTTCTTCCTCTTGTCGGCCTTGGATTTCTTCTTCGCGGTGGGCCCCGCCTGGCGGGAGCGATGCGCCTTGTGCGACTGGTCGTGGCCCGCGCCGTCCGCCGCCATGGCTGCGATCGGTGTCGGCCTGGCTTCGGACTTGCAGGAGTCGCAGTTGCAGTAGAAAGAAGAAGGAGGAGGAGGAAGAGGAAGTTGTTAAACCCTTCTTTGGTGAAGAAGACGGGCTGAGCAGTTCGTAGGTTTAAGGCATAGTCGGCACGTGAAGAAGTTGAGGAAAAATGGCGGTGAAGGAAAAAAGGGAAAAGAGGTGATGGGTCTGGGCCGGGCCGAGGACCGGGCTTATGTTGTTGTCCCAAGCCCGCTCATGACCTGGAATATGTGTTGAACTGTTTGGACCGGGATTGGGCTTGGGCCTGGATCGGGCTGGGGCCCAGTGTGGGCATGCGGGGCTTTTTAAGGGGCTTTCCCGAGCCTGTTTATTTTGCCATTCAGCACTTGGTGAAGGCTGCGTCTGGGAAAGACTTTCCCAAGGACGGACGCCGCTTAGGCTAAATTATAGGTGTTTGGGAAGTTTTTAAGAAACCCCATTCAGTAAAAGTTAGCCTTCTAAAGGCTGAAGGCCCTAGATAGATCGGCATGCAAGTAGGCTAGGGTTAGTGAAAAGAATTTTCTTCCAAAATTATCCTTGTTAACTTTTTGTTTTTCTGATTTTGATCTCGCTGAATGACTGTTCATTTTCTTCTTTGTTGAGGTTGGCCGGCGTGATTACGCAAAGCTGCCAAGGATTGGCAACAAGTGGAGAGAAGTTAGCGTGGTTGCAACAACCCACGCGAGGGGTTGCACCATCTAGGTCCCCGCAACCCATATCACATGTAGGTTACACAACCCAAGTCACCTAGGTCACGCGATTCCTCGTGAAAGTTACGGTAATCTCCGTGAGGGGTTGCAAGGGTTGTGTGACCAGGCACCCCTCTCGTAGGTCATGTGCCCTCGTTGATGGCCTCCAAGGGTTGCCTAAGGTCTTGTGACCCCAAACGACGATAGCTAGGGATAGGTTTCGATTGATAGCGATCACTTGTCCTTTGTCAATCAATTGTGATTTTTTTTTAATAACAAAAGTTCTTTGAAAATATAATTTCTTCAAACATTATTTTGCTTAAACACACTTCACAATAAAATTTTAGATTACAATTTATCAAATGCAATCATTTTTGGAAAACTCCTTTAATTTAAAGTCCTATATATTTTTTCAAACATTTTTCCCAAAAATCAAACTAAACGCACCTTAAAACTAGTTACTCGACTCTAGATTGACTTTATTTAATTGGCTCTATTGAGGAGACAGCTTATGCAACAATTATACCATGTGATTACAACACATGATGTAATGAACCGATTAAAAAGTGAGATGTGCGACCTCTATGGTGTGAATTATGATAAAATTTCTAATACACGAGCATTAGAGTTTTTGTTGTTACATTGTCATTGTTGTATGAACATCGCCTAAAATTCCATGCCCACCACTTGTAAAGTACTTATTTGGCATCATTAAATTGCACTTTCAACATAATTTTATGACTTGACCGCATTTCTTCTTATAGAGGTCGAGGATTTAATCGAATAAATTGAAATATTTAGAAGTTGATTGCACCTTTTAGCTAAAGATCTAAGATTTGATTAAATCAATTGAAAAGTTTGCAACTCAATCTCATTCCACACAAAAGCCTATAGAAAATTTCAATCATTCGCTATTAGAATGTTTGGTTTAAGGTATTAATGAAACACCAATTATTCACTAGGCGACTTGTCACTGAAGGCCCACCGAGAACAAGTAAGGACGCCAATATTGGCAATACACCCAAGCATTCCATACGTAAGATTTAAGATTTATAGTACAATTTTCCCTACATATTCACAGACACCTGAAATTACGAAAAAACTCTAGGAAATTTCAAATATTACCTAACTTTTATCAGGTCATCTTTTTTCCGCTCAATTAAAAGGGATTGGTCTAAGATGCCAAGAGGGAAATATCAACCACTCACTGGGCAAAGCCTTCGACCAAACGGAAAAAAGGAAAAAGCTAGGCAAAGGTACACCACTGCAAGCCCATCATGTGTGAGTGGAGTCGATGATATACCAAATCGAACCCGTCGACTTTAACTTACAAATTAAGTTTTGAACCGTAGAGTGTCTTTCCCCAAATAATCCAATTTAAAGAGCTCAAGATAATTTCTCATGTCAACTTTCCAAGTCTCGAATAGTTCATCTTGATTTGATTTTTAATCACACAATAAGTACACTTAAAATCCCAAAAATTGCAAAATAGAAAAATTACTTAATCAAATACTAAAATTTGTCAAATTAGTCCAATCGAATTTTTCTATTAAATCTGTTCAATTTGATTGACAAAAAGTGTTGATTGATAGAAACGATGTGATTTCTAATTTTTTTTATTACAAATTTTATTATAAATAAAAAGAAAAAAGTTAAAAGTAAAAAAAAAAAGATAATTAAGAACCCCAGTGACCACAACTTGACCACTACCGTCGGTGGTGGGACAATGGTCAATGGAGTGTGTCGAGCCTTGCTCGTCTCCTAAATCGGTGCGAGGGTTGTCGACCCTTATCCCGATCTAATTGAGGGCCACCACTAGCGTAGGCCCTTACTTGTAATTGGCAAGGGTTGTAATCCTCCCCCAAATGGGGCTAGGGTAGTCAATCCTCGACTAGCTCGATCTAAAGGAGGGCGTGTAGGCTCTCGCCTATGGGCGGTGAGCATCACCAGCCCTATCATTCCTCACCGCAATGTCTCTCTCTTTTTAATTTTTGAATTTAGCTTATGTTTATTTCATTTTAAAAAAAATTGCATTAAAAATTAAGAGATTGATCAAATAACGTCTCCCGGCAGGATACAAAATTAATAAAACAAGCTACTTAGTCAAGTTAAACGGAATTAATAAAAGATTTGATTGCATGAAGTTGATGGATTTTATGACTTTAATTGCACTTTTTGTAAGTTGGAAGACTTATAATTACACATAACTCCCATAATTTATATATGCAGAAAATGTGAGAGACAGAGCGAGAGGGAGAAGGCGAGGAAAATGGGAAAGGAGAGCGCGGATTAACATTAAAGCCCGGTCGTCTTCTTCATCGAAGAAGAGGAAGAAACAGAGCAGCCAAAAAAAACATGAGGACCAACAGCAGCACCAATAACAGCAACAGCAGCAGCAGCAGCAGCAACCACCGCCTCCGGCCAGACAAGGCCGAGAGCCCCGACTCCCGTTTCAACCAGACCCTCCGCAGCGTCCAAGGGTACGCCGCTCCCTCCTCCCTCCTCCTCCCTCCTCCTCCCTCCTCCATCGCGATCCCGCATCTCGCGTCCCCCGGCCCTCTCCTCCGATCGCGGACGGCTCGAAACGGTTCCGATTCGCGGTGGAGCGCCGGATCTCCGGAATCGGAGCCGGCAATGGCCGTGATCTGGCTGTTGTGCTCTGGAGCTCGCGCGCGCGCGCGCTCCGGAGCTTCGAGATTTCGAGAGGTGTTGTTTCTATTGGGGTTTTCGGCTTTTACGATCGCGGGAAATGAATGGGGGCCGGGGGCGGGGGGTGATGTGGGGGGAATTGAAGTGCGTCCTGCTGATTTTCGCGGCGCGCTTGTTCGAAAGTCGTGCGCTTGGATCTGTTTGGTATCGGTGCCTCGACATTGAAGTGAATGAAAGTAGGAGCTTCGGTAGCTGATTTTTAGAGTAAGGAATGGATCGGAGAGGTCTTTTAGACTTCGGCTTGTGTTGAAGGACTTGAGAGAGACAGGCTGCGTGGTCTTCTATTGCTCGATGCTGGACGTAGGACTTAAGCTTCTATTGATTTTTCTTTTAATCCGTAGTTACTTCAGTAATGGAGGATGTGGTAGTTCAAATTTGTGAATTGGTAACGAGTTCTTGCTTCTGTGCAACTTCCTTTGCTTCTATCAGTTAGCGTGTCTGTGTGCACCGTGCACGAGCAAGAATGTGTGCTTCTGCATGCCTATGGACGATAGCTGCATTTGGTGCATGTGTCTTTGCCTACCTTCTCCTTGGGAACCCGTCGCAATTTCAAGGAGTCTGGCCTACAGAAATGTGATGCCGGGTGGTTGCATCGTATTTATTTGACATATGTCTGTGCAGTATTTTTTTTATCCGCCCTTTGCTGCATAATCTGGCCATGAATTTTTCTGTGGTAAATATGACTGCTTTGCCTTAGTCACTACATCAACTTTAACATTAGAGATGCCATTGGTAGGTTGCTCAAAGGTCGCAGTATACCTGGAAAAGTATTGCTGGCCAGGAGATCCGATCCGTTGGACGATTCGAGCTGGCAAGACCGCTCTCCTAAGTATGAACGAAGTCTCTCAGAGAATGATACTGGCCCAAGTGATCGAACGGACAAGTCAATGGAGGTAGTACAGATGGTGTTAGTTGGTCTTTTGTCATCACTACTATAGATGGTCGATATTATGAAAGTTTAATAATTGGGAATCGAGTGAGAGATTTTGCTTCTGATCTAGGAAGATGACAAAGGTCCTTTTAAGCCGAGTACACACGAGAATCTCAACAAGTCTAACTCCTCATCGGATGTTCATAGTACTCCCAAAGAAGTGCAGAAGTCCGCCATTGGTGCGAGAGCTACAGATTCGGCAAGGGTCATGAAATTCACGAAGGAGCTCTCAGGAACCGTCACGTTAGGTATGATGAGGATTTCCTTGTATAACTTTTGCATCCTGATGACAGAGGGATAGTGTTCCCCTATTTTATTTAATAATGATGGACTGGGGAATGAACTCACATTAGCAATTATTCTTGCTCAGATTGGTTGGATGTGGTTAATGTTGCTTGTTAAGATGTTTGAACTGGTCGACAAAGAAGAGAAGGATCTGTATATTTGGATGACACTTCAACTTTGTGCACACTTCCTCTTTCTTCTAGTAACCTTGAGAACGATATATAGTCTCGATCTCATAAATGATTAAATGGGCTTTTCTTGTTAGTAAATTACAGGCAGGTAGTTATGTATTACACTACCAAGCTAACTCCGTGGTAATTCTTTTTTTGCTTTTTAGTCACTCACATTGCTTTTGCTTAGTCCGAAATTCGTCAAGTAAATAGGCTTAACTTACCCCTTTTAATCCGGTTTCCTGATATTACAGTCATCCATGCACCTGTGTCCAATTTTTGACCTTTTAGGGGCCTCTTTACATTGTATTTTCCTAGGCTTTGCCTTGTATGCCAGCTGCTTTTTGCTGAATTAGTAGTACTGGTAAGTTTGATGCAGAAACAAGGGTAAAAGTGACAAGGCTTGTTCTCACTTATTTTAAGCATTGGTTCAATGGAGCCTTGTGCATTTTTTTTCTTGATCTTTTCATTAATAGAGGTTCTTTTGTTATTGCATATTGAGTGCAGCAGAGGTTCCTTATCACTAAACTTGGTCCTTTAATCATATTTCTGTGATGACGACATTGTGTAGAAAGGTTGCGAGAGTTGGCATGGAGTGGAGTACCACCATATATGCGCCCTACGGTTTGGAAACTCCTCCTGGTAAGCTAAAGCTGTTACTTTGGGAAGTAGAGTTAGCACATTTATATCCCCAACTGAGCCTTCAAAAGTTAGCAATATCTCTTTTGTTGACATACAAAGTTAAAAAAAAAAAAAAGGAGCCACATTCAGTTGTTGAAAGAATTTCTTACTGGAACACGCATTTTTTTCAATTAAGGTTTCTATTGGTGGCTGCCACATTAGATTTTGATTCTATAAAGGTGTATTTATAATCATTCTCAGTGTGCTTATTGCTATATGAGGTGTAATTCGTTTATATTATTCAGTTCGTTTGTGGTCCAACCTCTATAAATATAGAGAGGCATCTGGTGGTTCAATGCAGTCCACTAGAGGCACAAATATCTTGTCCTCTGAGTCTTACGTTTTTGCCATACACTCTTTTACCATCTCAAACTGAACTTTCAGTGTCATTTATGTGGAATTGATTTTGACCTTCAACTTATCATAATGTGATTGTCCTACCTGCCTGGCATGTCGCTGTAATAATGTTTCCTTCTGCGGGCTTATTGGGTTTCATTTAAGAGTTATATTTTTGGAGTGCCTCGTTCATATTATGGTTGATAGAATATTACCGTGTAATCATAATTTGGTGGTGGCACAGAGCCACTAAAACCCTCCTTCTCTTCCTTTTCTTGCCCAAATAATAAAAATAATCTGCTAATACAATCTTCATGAGTTAGGATTCTTTTGATAGTAAATGTCCCATTTTCTCATGCCAGTACAATTTAAGCTCACAGTAGGATTTAGCTAAACAATACTAGTAGGTTTAATACTAATGGGGATGAACAACGAGATTTGGTTTTGCCCAATACCATTGTAGATGTAATGGTCTACAGGCTGAGGGCAAATAGCAACACTGTTATACTCTTTTCTGCTAACTGAGGAATTCATTAATGGCTGCCTAAGGGGTTACATCTGCTGTACAAAATTAATTACAATAAGATCTTGAAAGTTAAGAGAAGTTTGGGTACAAGAAAGGGTGCTAACTGAAAACCACTAAAAAGGCCTGACAACCATTCCTCCTTCAGAACCATTATAGGAATTTCAATATTTTCAAAAGCCTTTTGATTCATTTCCTTTAAAATCTTTCAAAGGAAAGAAGAATGAACTGGACAGCCATTTCTTTTATCTAAATGCAGACCAAGTGCTGGCACATACGTAAAGACTTAGAGAATGAGGACGGGTAGCAACAATTTTTAACCAAATGCTCTCTCCATGTCGGTTCATATTGTAGATCATGCACGAAGATCCATAAATCTGGTTTAGCAGTTCACTGGATTGGAATTCATTAATATGATTTGGTTTGACTAAGTTTATTCATAGTGTGAAAATTAAATATGGACTGACCACAGGGATATGCACCACCTAATTCAGATAGAAGGGAGGGAGTCCTGAGAAGGAAACGCCTTGAGTATCTTGACTGTGTCGCTCAGTTCTATGACATTCCAGATACTGAACGTACAGATGAAGAGATCAGCATGCTTCGCCAGGTATATTTTGTTATATATGGCCATGTCTATGATTGAACTAATTTTCTCATATTCTGCTTCTCACAACTTTTGTATACTTTGATTAGATTGCTGTGGATTGCCCAAGAACTGTACCTGATGTTTCTTTCTTTCAGCAAGCCCAAGTACAGAAGTCCATGGAGCGCATCCTGTATACATGGTCAGATAATCTTCTTTGTACATGCCGATCAACACTTTAATCACAATATATGAAAACTGAAAACCTTGCTTACCTGAAGCACAGATGAGGGTGAAATGGAATTTAGAGTAGTCTGAAGCTACCATTTGACAGAGTGCTTGAATGTGTAACTCAAAAGCTTAATCCAACAGGTGGAGGGAGAGTAGAATGTGCAACGATGACACCATTTGCTGTTCTAACATGTCATCCCCATGCTCATCGTGTTCCTCTGTTTTTCTGACATAGCACCAAGATATCTTTTGCTTCAAAGAGGAGGCTAGTATTTATGGCGTCTAGCATCCACAATTAAATGGCCGCTTGACTTCTTAGATAGGGCAAAAAGGCAGTGTTTTTGTTGGTCGTAATGACTGCTACTCATCCCATTTTTTAATATCACACTGAAGACAACAGGTTTAGGAAAAATGGAATGACTTTTATTATTTAGAAAGTTTTAGGATGTGTCACAATTTTTCCTTCTTTCATATTGATCAAAGGGCCTTCTATATATGAGCTTTGATGCTTTTTCTTGCTGGGAACATTTTTTATTGATTAACCAAAAGATTCATTGATAGGGCACTAAGGGCTGCTAATTATCTGTCTTGATATGATACCAGTATTTTCTATTCAATTATTTTGTCATAACTTCATGTGCTGCCTATATAAAAGTGTTTAATTTTACAGTTAAAGTATTGATGGAAGAAGTCTATAATATCTTCTTGTCACAGGCGAAGCTGTCTGTACCAACCTGAATCGATGGTGTCATGCATTATCTCATAGGGTCTCATGAGGATCTATAATAGCAACAAACCATACATTGCTGAAATTAGTCACAACCTAAAATGATCTTCATTAGACATTTTCCTATTGTATAAACCTTTCCCTTCACTGGGCTAAACGAAACTGTGGCCATTATGAAGTGTAAGAACTAAAACCGGGAGCTCTCTGGTTCATCAAGGAGATTTTGTACAGGGATTTAAATGATGGTTCTTATGTGGTGGGTTTTAAATATGGTTGTTAGGAAGAACCGTTGAACTATGAGGTAGTTGTGCAGTTTGTGAATGTCATTAGGACCAAGTTGAACTGTTGAAGCTGCTCGACTGAGGTTCCATCTTCACTCTCTTTGCTCCATGTCTTCCCTGAGGACATGTAGATGTTATGACACTTTTGGAAGGAACACTACTAGATGCCTTCTCCTGGTCAACTTAATCTCTCCGTAGGGATTCTGCTGGTTGATTACTAAATCCATGAAATTTTTAGCCTCTTGAATTCCTAAGTTCCGCAAGCTATGTCTCTGCCAGTTCGTTTTTATACATTTGTAATGCTCTAGTATCTGAAGAGTCTAGATGGATTTCAGTATGAGTTTGTTGATCTTTCTTCTAATGCTTAGCTGATTAAATCCAGGGCTATCCGTCATCCAGCTAGTGGGTATGTTCAAGGAATAAATGATCTAGTCACGCCATTTCTAGTCATCTTTTTGTCAGAATACTTAGAAGGAAGTGTGGATAATTGGTCACTATCTGATTTGTCTCCTGAGAAGATCTCTTACCTAGAGGCAGACTGCTATTGGTGTTTGACAAAGTTGTTAGATGGTATGCAAGACCATTATACATTTGCTCAACCAGGAATCCAACGGCTTGTCTTTAAGCTGAAGGAATTGGTCAGGCGCATTGATGGTAAGCCTTAGTCACGAGTTTTTTGAGTTGATAATGGACATGTATGCAAAATTTCAGTACCACAACATTACTGATTATAGTTTATTGGAGACGGATATGTCTACTTGTGGTTTGACTTAATTTTCTGGGAGTGTGTTGAGGGGGCCCTGACAGATGTCTTAAATCTTTCTTTAATATAATGTTTAGCAGCTTTACACAGGTCTACACGTATGTTGATTAGGGTGCTGTCAATTGGTAAATTTAGTAGCAGCAATGGACTCGAACTGAAGATACACTACAATTTCCTTTCTGAGAATACCTTGGTTTCACTTCATATACACGAAAACAACTCTTAACGACAAAATTGTCTTTTAAGAAACATGCATACTTTTAAAAACAAGAATGTCTCAGCTTCATAAGCACCTGTGACTGTGACCACCGCATGTGACATGTGAAAGCAAGATATGTGGTGCCATTCTCATTTTTCTGTACTTATGACATTCATAAATTGCTGCATACATCGTAATTTCATATCTAATGGGACAGCATGGAGCGCCTTCTGAAACTTGTACTCAGATCTACATGGCCGGCCATATTGACTGGGTTGGATTTCTGGATGCGCATAGCATAGTTGTTTGCATAAGAAGAAATGGTGCATTCAACTACCATGCCATTTTCAGATTATGCCACTCTTTCATTGATGCTCAGATGTCCGATTACCCCATTCATCCGTGTGTTAGTTTTCATTGCAATTTTGGAATTATTTGCTATTATTTAAACTTCTTGTTCTTTAAATTGGACCAGAACCTGTGTCAAGACACATGGAGGAGCAAGGCCTGGAATTTCTGCAATTTGCTTTTCGCTGGTTTAATTGTCTCTTAATACGTGAGGTCTGTTGTTACTTGAGCTTCTCTTAAGTCTTCACTTCTTTTACTTCTCTTGAACTAAAGGTGCCTGTGTAATTGTGATTTTTCTATTTTTTCCCTATAGATTCAATAATTCAGGCATGAAGCTTCTAATCTAATTCTTCTTATCAGATCCCTTTCCATCTCGTCAGTCGCTTGTGGGACACATATCTAGCAGAAGGAGATGCATTGCCAGACTTTCTTGTCTATATATTTGCTAGTTTTTTGCTGACGGTATGAGAGACTACCACTCCAACTACTTTACAGAACAATTTAGTTAACTTTTCTACATGTTCAAATTGTTTTTTGGAAAGCAGTTATGAATTTGATTCCTTTATATGTCTTTGGCCTGTGAATAAGAGTTTTTTTTTCCTTAACTACTTGATATTTGGTTAACTTCCTAGTATGTTCACTGATTTTCCTTTACATGAAGGATGCCACCTATCATATGGGATCTCAGAACAGAAAAAAACCTGAAAGATGTTGCTTCTCAGTAACATCTTGATCTGTTACGTATTTAAGTTTTGAACAATTACTCCAGCCCATTCCATCGTGACTTACCACAATATCTAGCTCAAGCCTTCCCCCATGAATATAGTCTAACATGATGTGAGAACCAAGAGCATTTTTGATAGACTGCAGGAACCTTTCTGAGGGTGATCTCACTCCCATGAGCTTTAGGTTGGAAACTGATTTGAGTTCTCCATTTGTTATGCCGATGCCCTCTTTCAGCCGGTTCAGGGGATGGATAACTGGGTATATATGTCAAGGGTAGTGATGTAGAAATATCTTTCAGGTTTCTTGTAGTTGTAGATAGTGCTGAATGCCAGCCAGTTAAAGTGGATCTTTCTCTATGAATCCCTCAATTTGCATTTGATCAACCAACATCCAACTCATTGTGGAATTGATATTTGCAGTGGTTGCTCAAATTCCATGATTGAAGCTGTCTAGGAATTTTTTTTTATCTCTTTTGAAGCTTTTCCATACGTTGAGTGATATAAATCTTCAATTCTTGTTGCGCAACTTCTGTTTTCCTATGTTTTGACAGCGTTATAAACCTTTTTATTTCTGTTATTTTTGTCTAAAGCAAGTAAAGTGAAACTGAAAAAGTTAATATTTTCATGGCTCTCAAACTTGCCTGCCGGTTGATCTCCGTATTACAGTTTTCTTCAGATATATTTCGTTGTTGAAGTCATGACATTTGGAATGATCACTATTGTATTGTTCCCTGTGCTGTGTTCAGTGGTCAGATAAACTTCAGAAGCTTGAATTCCAAGAAATGGTTATGTTTCTTCAACATCTTCCTACGGAAAACTGGACTCACTTAGAGTTGGAGATGGTGCTTTCTAGAGCATTCATGTGGCACAGTATGTTCAATAGCTCACCCAGTCACTTGGCTAGCTGAAGAGAGTACGGTTGCATTGTGCTCTTTGAAGGGATGATGATTTTTTTTCCCTCGACTTCTTTTCCTATTTCATGTGCCTTTTCCCCCCTCCAAGTTCTTGCAGTGTTTGATTATCTTACAAAGTAGTTCTTTTGCTAGCTTCTGTGTCAATTGGATGTTCTTGTTTTGTAGTGTTCATACTGATCCTTCTTATATTTGTAGACATGTAGATATAAGTGTTCATGGGAGCTACAAGAAAGGAATGCATATGTGAAGATAAATTTGTTTTACCCTCCTTTTCCGGCTTGATGAGTTTATGTGACCTTACCGTGATATAAAGTGGGTTCTTGATTCCTTTTTTGTGTTTAGGGTATGCAGAGTGATTTCCTAAAGTGCTTCCTGTTGAAGAGTGTCCTCTTTGCACTAGTTAAACATACTGCATTAGGAATAATGCGCTTTTCAAAACAGTAATTACACATGACACGAGACAATGGGTGCTTCTAAACTATGAAGTTTCCTTAGTTGCTTGACCAGGGTCCCTTGGGGTACTCGTTATCAGAATTTCATTTCTTAATATGACTAGTAATTTTACATTTAGGAAAAAACTTACGACCTATTAAGTTGAAGTAATGTTGCTATCCCTCGAATTATTACCATGCAAGAAGTAACTACCAATCCATCTGTAATATACTCTGCTCTAGCTACTCTACTCAGGTGGTAAATGTGGTCAATAATCGGGCAATGGATTGTATCTGTTTCTTGAGCAAGTAACTAGCAGAAACGCCATGTTCCACATCATCCATTACTTCTCATCAGGGAAAAAGGAAAGAGCTTTTCAAAGATACATATGCTAAATGATCTCTTTTGCCCCAAGCTAAATTCGACAAATTTCCGGCCTTTCCTTGCACTAATAGTTAGCCCTTTATGTGAGAAGAAAGGACAACAATGTAGTCTCATCACAAAATCATTCTAGTACAGAGGATCAAATGCATTGGAGCATCATTAAATGACGATAAAATTCACAATGACGGATAGACAAGTAACGCTACACTCAGGATTATCAACGATAATGCCTATCGACTGATCTATCAAGAAGAACTCAACTAGAAGCAACTTGTGACCATAACAATGAGGTCCATCCGCGAACATATATAACACCTACGCTTTCTGATTAATTAAAAAACCTGTTCCATATAACCTAAGCAACAGTGACTGCAACACTGGCGTGAGAAAAGATGCCAACAGCACCTGCTATAAACATTCGGAATCTGCTTCAACCGGCCTAAGCTCCTCTGGATTAGAGACCTACCTACGCACCAACGGGCATGAAATTTTGACAGCAATTACCCGTGTTTCTATTTCAATAAAAATTTCAAGATCCTACTGCAAACCACATGCAATGATTTTGATAGAAGTCAACAAAAGTGGTGCATCTTCTCATTGCTGGAGCAGAACTTCTGGCTGTACATGCTTGCACAGCTGTAAGTCCTTAAACAAGATCAAACGATCTCCTCTTTGGCTGTAAAAGAAGAAGAACAGAAGTTAAAAACTTCATCTTAAGAGGTCAAGTTTCAAGTGAAGAAATGTCAGAAGTAAAGTTCAAGCATCAAGAAAGCGAAAGGATAGTAAAAGCTAGAGTCGTTGCAATAATACTTCTCCCAGCCACCAGAGGTTTTCAACAGTGAATGGAACACTCGACTCAAATGACAAAATTACTTCAAAAATCCCAAGAATTTATTGTTAGCAACTATTGATTAAAAGAAGGAATGCATTCTCAGTGTATAGTAGAACATGACAGCAAAAGACAAATTGGACCACTGACCAGAAAGTACTGTGGTTAGGGGTAGCATGTCCTAAACTCCTACTTGAACAAGCCAAGAGTATAAAGCTCTAGTTCATGTCACATCAAACATTCATTTTTGAGCGATGATGACTAGCGTTAAAGAAAATTCATATCCAGATAACATCCAAGAGACACGAGCACTTCTATCAAATGATAATTCCAAAGCTACAAAAGACAGGAAGGATCAGAGCGAAGCCCATGCATAAAGAACGGCATATAGAGAACATAATGCTAGAATGAGTATGGAAGAGTGAATTCCTACATATTTTCTTTCGACTTCTTCTAGGAACTTCTTAGGAGAATCCAAATATTCAACACAATCTCTCTTCACGAACTCCACCAGATCTTTTTCTCTGGCCTTCTCTAGATTTCTTATGAGAATCATCAGGGTAAATTCGTTTGGCGTACAGCCAGCTGCTTTCATCTTCTCATAAGTCTGCATTGCCTTTTCAATCATGTCTGCGCTTAGATATGCTCCGATCATCTCGGCATAAGCCCTTGCGTCAAGTTCAACCCCTTCTTTCAGCAGTCCGGAGAAAACAACTTCAGCAAGAGCAACCATTTTGTTCTTTCCCAATAGTTGGATCACGTCGCAACGCAATGCAAAATCAGTTCCGTACCATTCCTCCTTGCACACGTACTCGAAGACCTATAGCTGGAATCTTTTTAGATGGAATGAGAACAGTAAAATGGAGATATTGAAATAGTGCATCCGGAATTCACACCACCCATAAGTATATAGCAAGGGTATTACTTTGTTTCTCTTTCTTCTCAATATACTTATGACGACAGTAGTTTGAATATGCCCAACGTTGTTTCCCTTGATGAAACATGCAAAACCTGCATGTCTGCCCAATGTTGTTGTTGTTGTTATTATTATGCTTTAATTTAAAACTAATCTGCACAGTTATATTCTCCTTCCTTTGTGAATGCCTAATGTAAAAGATTGAAAAGAATACCCAAACCCGAACTCAGAAAATCCTAAACATGGATAAAATCAATAAGGCCAGAAAAGCCTACAAGAATCATTGTTGCAAGGTAAGCCAATCTCATCAGTCAACACTCAACCCATTTTCTACAATTCACCCATGCCACTCACTAGCTCAATGCACCAGTTGAATCGCTGATAACCAATACAAAAAACGAATTCACCAAACTTCAGAGCAACACTCAATTGCCCAGATCACTTGCTCTGCTCATACCAGTTAAAGCATCCGCTACAATCAAAATGGCCTTTTGGAAAACGGACATGCAAAGAAAACAAAGACCCAAGAACCACAGACACCCAAAATGGCCTTCTAAACTTTTAATTCCTATGTCGAAGGGCAGAGATTTTTCACATCACACACCAAAGTTACCAAGAGAGAATTCGAAAACCAACAAGAAAAGCCAAGAAAACAAAGACCCAGAACCACGGGCGCGAAAAAGGCGATACCTTGAGGGCCAAATCGACTTCGTTCTGCCTCTTGAGCTCGGCGAAGGTGTTCAAGAGATCGGATTTCAAGAGCCGAGCGAGGGTCGTGCTCAGGACGTGGTTCAACCGAGGAGTGGATTTGGCCAGCTTGAGGGACTGGACGGCGCGTATGGCCTCCGTGGACAACACGTCCGACCTCCACAGCGGCCTCCTCGTACTGTTGCGCAGCCCGCAGGTGACGAAGCTCGCGGTGGCCGGAGCTCGGTGGAGGCGCGGTCGGACAGAGCGGAACGGGAGAGACAGAGAAGCCTCCATGCCTCCTCCTCCACTTTGGTTTTTGTGGAACCAGGCTGAAAAATTTGTAATAATTCTAGAATCAATTGCAAAAATGGTTTAAGAAGATTACTGGCTTTTGTTTTTTCTTAATAAAAAGCGACAAAACTTATGTATTTTGGAAGGTTTTGTGAGTATTATGTAAAATGATGTTCAAGACATAGGTACTGCAAAATATAAAAATAAGTAAAAAAAATAAAAAAGTAGAAGTCATCTCAACGCATTAAACATGAGATCAATCCTAGACATGCAACACTTTCGAGATTTGTATTACTATTCCTAGTATGGATCCTGAAATTTTCACAATTATAATTAGAGAGTATACCATTTCACCATTTCTTGATTTGTGCGTGTCATCCTTGCACAGAACCATATTAATCTTTTCTATATCATTCCCATTTTATAGGATGTCTCTTAAGAAGAAGCCTTCTGTATCCTACTTGGACAATATAAACTAAGATGCATGTATATTAGGTCGATGTGGGACTCTTCCTAATTTCAACTTATTTTAAGATTGGGCATGGGGGTTCTTGTTGCTCGACTTTTTTATTCATATAAGGCCCACATTTACTTCCAAAGTTAGGACATATGGCCAAGCAACTTGGCCATTTCAAAAAAAGAACTATAAATGTTCTGCTTTCGCCCTCTCCTGCCCACCTCGTTTTATCTAAAGTAATCTATACTATAAGCCACTTTATTTTAGTTCATAATGCAAGACTCAAGTGTTCTGCTTTTGTGACCCTTTTTCTTTCGGTACACTGGAAATAATGCAGTGTCTTATGTTCCTTGGTGTCTTTAAGGTTCATCTTAACAGAATCATGTTCTGCTGTTATCTTCCACCCTAATGTGCAGTAATACCTTCGTCAATCGCTAACATGGCGAATATTTGTAAGATGGTATATTACATAAGCTGCCAAACAAACGATAAGCAGTGATGACGTAGGATGCATTCAGAGGCCAATCTCTGCAAACTTAGAGGCCAAAATGAGTAGCAACAACGTGTTCGGAGATGATTACTGAGTGTATTTTAGCTTTAGAGGATTGGACTTTTGCCATGGATTCACTGACCACCTCTACCATGGCTTGGGTGGATGTCAGGTTCCGTGTTTTCAGAGATGACGATGAACTCCAAGTTGGCAAAAAAAAAAAAAATGAAAGACAGCTTCACTGTGCAATAGAGAAATGCATTATCTACATAGTTTCTAGTCATTGATGCCTCTGTGAGCTCATGGTCATGGTACAACAAACTTCTAAATTGAAAGGGAAGAAAGAGATTCTTTCCATTTTTTATGATTTGGAACCCGAGGATGTCAAGCTTAAAAGTCCATTCTACCGTGATGCCATATTGAAGTTGGAGCAAGAGCAGGAGTTGAGTATTGTCAATGTGGAGGCTTGTCGAAAGGCTCTTCAAGAAATCGATGAACTCAAGAGACGGAACCTAATAAAGGATGACGATAAGCTCCTCACCTTTTTCTTTTTCATGGAACATGTTCTTGATAAGAAGCTCTACCTGTCGGAAAAAAAAAATTGCAGTAATCAAGATTTCTATTGTTTAATATTTGTGAAGTTCTCTTGTTTTGCTTAGCTTTTACTTTTTTAACCTTTTTTTAATCCCTGGTCTTTTACTTGGAAAATGAATAGTAAATAAAGTGAGTATAAACATGAACGGATGTATTATGATCTTTTCCCACTAAAACTGGTTTGCAATTAATTGTGATAGCCAAGGAGGACTAATCAAACTGGTCATTAGGGTGGTTTTGAATAAGCCAAAGAAAATACACAAGTCTGTGGTTAAACATTTAGTCAAAATGGATGACAGAGTGGCAGATACAAGAAAGTTATTACATATCGAAGCAAGTGGTTTTTAACTGGCTGTAGCTCCTGGAATGGGAGGCACAAGAAAACCAACTCTTGCCAAGGTCGTCCTCAATCAACTATTATCTCACTTTGGAACATGTAATAGTTTCCTTGAAAACATCCAAGAAAAAATCATCAAGAGATGAATGAATAGTTAAGTTGCAAAAAATGTTATCATCGGATATTGTTAATTCTTCCGTGGAACATTGATGATGTTGGTTATGGAGAGTGGAGGATTGGAGAAACACTCCACAAAAAGAAATCCTCATTATTCTTGATTATGTAGAGAAGTGAAGAAGTTAGTCAGCAAGTGTACCTTGTGGTTTAGGCTCTAGAGTTATTATTACAACTAGGAATAAAAATGTTTTGCATGATAAAGAATTAATGGATGATGTTCTAGATTACAAAATTGAGAAAATAAGTTTCGATCATGGACTGCAGCTTTTCAGCAGGCATGCCTTCAAGAGAGACACTCCTCTAGATTACAAAAGAAATCCTCATTATTCTTGATTATGTAGAGAAGTGAAGAAGTTAGTCAGCAAGTGTACCTTGTGGTTTAGGCTCTAGAGTTATTATTACAACTAGGAATAAAAATGTTTTGCATGATAAAGAATTAATGGATGATGTTCTAGATTACAAAATGGAGAAAATAAGTTTCGATTATGGACTGCGGCTTTTCAGCAGGCATGCCTTCAAGAGAGACACTCCTTTAGATGACTACCTTATCCTTTCAAGAGTTGTTGCCTCCATGATTGGAAGACTTTGGCTCTTGAAGTGGTAGGTGGGTTCCTTTGTTGGAAAAGGAAGGAGATATGATAAGAGATGACAAATTTAGTAAAATTCCTCACAAGGATGTCGCAGGAAAGTTGGAGATAAGTTTTGATGCCTTAAGTACTGACTGATGACAAAATTTTCTAGATATTGCTTGCTTTTTCATTACAAGGCAATTCACATGTGGAAGGATTGTGCATTTTCTCCAAGAGTGTTAGCTATGTCCTCAAGAGCATGTCGTTGATAAAGTTTCTAATTGATGAGGTGGTACATAATGCATGATCAACTAAGAAATCTTGAAA
Organism: Eucalyptus camaldulensis; assembly: GCA_019915185.1. Taxonomy (NCBI): domain Eukaryota; kingdom Viridiplantae; phylum Streptophyta; class Magnoliopsida; order Myrtales; family Myrtaceae; genus Eucalyptus; species Eucalyptus camaldulensis. The sequence goes on from JAHSVA010000014.1 coordinate 2,306,374, forward strand.
AGAAAATTGTCCATGAAAATGCTGTAACAGATCCTGGAAATAAAGCAAAGCGACAACCATCAACCCATATTCTATTTTTTGCCTAGTATCTTTCTTTTGAGGTGTTTCTTCTCTCTGTGAAATTTGATTGTTATACAGAGAAGAGGAACTCCAACTCATTGATTAGTTTTTACTGTCATAGAGGAAATGAAATGTTCAAGCACTCCATCTAGCCTGATGTAGTTTTTAAAGATTCCACATTACCGTTGGAAAGATGGAAGAGTTTGGACAACTAAGGCTGTGTTTGTTAAAAATTGTTTCTGTTCCTTGGAACAAAAATTTATGTTTTTTTGTTCCTAGGAACAAAAAAGGAACATAAACGCGTTTGTTTGCGTTTTTGTTCCTGTTGGGAATGACTGATCCCCGAAAAACCGGATTCGACAATAAATAAATCAATGCGGAATATGAGCCCGGGAAAAACAACACGTATCACCGATCCTAAAGCACACCACGGATTCGAGCGTACCTTTTAGCCATAGATTAAACACCGATGCCGTTAGAGGAAGAGAAACTTGGTCCTGTTCGATCCGGTGAAGCAAATTTGCCTTCGTGCTTCACTGTTTTGCTTTTGGAGAAAACGACAGAGAGGGAGAGTACGTACGTCCTTTTTCTTTTAAACAAAACATTGTCATTTTCTCTCTTTCTCCTCCCTTTTATACCTCTCTCCTTCCACGGGCCCTATTCCTGTGGGCCGGGCTTTCTTGGCCCAACTTGGGCGGTCGGGCCTTTAGCCCAATACTAATAAAGCCTTCATCTCCCACTCACACATGGTGGGCCGAACATGATTCTCTTTATCTCTTTTCAACATTCATACCGGTAAATAATCCGTGCGACCAGCATACTTTGAGAGCTTGTTGCTAGACATCTGTTAGGAATATATAGCAGCTCATAATGGGCGTCACACTCTGAGTAGACTTAGTATGCAGTATCCTAGATCGATCGATAACATTTTATATCTCTCTTGATCTCTTTCAAATATGATATATATATATATATATATATATATATATATATTATATTCACAATTACAGTTATCACAAAGACAATCATAATTGGTCGACCAGTGAATACAAAAACTACAATGTGATTCTCCAAAATCGATCTTCCTCTTTCCTTCAAACTCTCAATTTCAGTTCAGCTTGCTTTTCTAGAAATGTCCCATTAGATTGAATCAACTCATGACCATTGGCAACATCCTAAGATAGCAAACACTAAATAGAAACCTTGAGAATAAGTAAAAGTCATGAGAGCACTAAAATTGAGGAACTCTTTTCCTCAAGAGTCTCACACGTCATAAAAGTTGAGATCAAACTTTTTGCCACTCTTATTGGTCGGCTCATGCATACGTAGTATGAAATACGTATTACGGTATTAACTCCCTTCCCATGGAGCGTATGTCTACACCTTTCAATACCGTACAGATGATAGTTCAGACATACCCAATGTCTAACTTGAGTTCATGTATCTACTCTTTTACAAAATTCATCAGAACTCACATCTGGCATCTTAGACAGATAAAGTAAAATATGTGGGGTATTTTACTTTCGGACATAGTAAGTATTATGTCCTCATCTTAACACTCAGTTAAGGCGACCTACGTATTTTAAGCTTGAGCTCTCGATTATCACCTAGATAATAAGCTTAAAAACGGTCTCATATCTATTTATCACACAGTAAATAGAGGCGATTACCCGTGTGAGTGGGCTAATCTTTTATCTGTCTGACATACTTTCTCAACATAAAGTAATGCACTGAGAATTAAGATGCATAAAGATTAAACAAATATTCATAGGCATTAATAATGAAACAACACTAGTTCATAAATGTGAACAACTCAGGGAAATTACAATCCAGTACATCAGACTCTACGCAATCCTAGAGATTTTACATGACTGCAAATCATATCTCTAGGTATTGGCTTTGTCATAGGATCTGCTACCATTTTATGCATAGATATGTACTGTAAGTTCACATCCTTTCGTGCAACTATATCTTTTACAAAGTTATACTTTGTATCTATATGTTTGGTCTTGCCATGATACTTTGGATCTTTGGTGTATGCTATAGCTGCTTGGCTATCGCAGTTAACCAATAATTTATTTGCAGCTTTCTCAATAACACCTAAATGATCCAAGAATCTCTTAAGCCAAACTGCTTCTTGTACTGCTGCTGATAATGCCATGAACTCAGCTTCTATCGTGGATAAGGCTATGCACGTTTGCTTCTTACTACTCCATGATATGGCGCCATTGCTCAGTAAGAAAACAAATCATGAGGTAGATTTTCTTTCATCTAAATCTCCTCCCCAATCAGCATCTGAATAGCCTTCAAGTCGCAGATCCTTTCCTTGGTAATTTAACTTGAAATCAGCAGTTCCCTTTAGATACCTCAGTACTCTCTTAACGGCTTTCCGATGTGCTGGACCAGGATTGGATTGGTATTTACTCACCATTCCAACTGCAAAACATATGTCGGGTCTTGTACACATCATAGCGTACATCAAGCTTCCAACAGCACTTGCATAAGGAACATGTTTCATTTGTTCCTTCTCTTGTGGAGTCCTTGGACACAGTCTATGGCTCAATCCTTCACCTTTTGCAATAGGAGTGTCTATGGGTTTACAATCTTGCATACGAAATCGTTCAAGAACCTTATTTATATAGGTTTCTTGTGAAAGAGACAATGATCTCTTTGAACGATCTCTTGAAATCTTAACTCCAAGAATGTATGCAGCCTCACCCGTGTCCTTCATCTCAAAGTTGGAAGACAACCAACTCTTGACAGTTTTAACAAACTCCATATTGCTTTCGGCAATTAGTATATCATCAACATATAATGATATGATCACAAATTGATCCTTGGATATTTGATGTATACACAATGATCCTCATCAATCATTGTAAAATCATATGCCATTATGGCATTATGAAAACGTATATACCATTGTCTTGATGACTGCTTAAGACCATATATCGACCTCAAAAGTCGACATACTTTTTCTTCTTGGCCTTTCACTATGAAACCAGCAGGTTGTTCCATATATATTTCTTCCTCTAATTCTCCATTGAGGAAAGCAGTCTTTACATCCATTTGATGTAACTTAAGATCCAGACTAGCCACTATTGCCAGAATAATGCGAATCGAGGTAAATCTCACTACAAGAGAAAACGTATCTTTATAATCAATTCCTTCCTGTTGATTATACCCCTTCGCCATAAGGCGAGCCTTATGCCTTTCTATCGAGCCATCAGCCTTTCGCTTTATTTTGAGAACCCATTTGTTCCCAATAGCTCTGCGTCCTTTTGGTAGATCAACCTGTTCCCAGACTTGGTTTGATTTCATTGACTCAATTTCCTCTTCCATTGCATTAATCCATTTTTCCTTACTAGGGCAATTCAGAGCCTCATTAAAATTTCTTGGCTCATCCTCATCTTGTGGAGCAACCATAAAAGTTTCCCCTTCAATGTCAAAACGTCGTCGGGGAATACTTTGGCGACTTGTTTGCCGTATGGGAGATTGTACACTTTGCACATCATTCCCCATCATGCTCCCATTTGGATTAGGTAATGATGATATCGTCTCATCATGTGGTTGTAATTGAGAATGAGTTGAATTCAATTCATCACTTCTCATATTACTCCCACTTGGACGAACTCCACGAACATCATTATCCTGATCCAAGGTCTCAAATAGGGAACGATCTTCCCCTATTTCGCCCTTCTTAGGAAATTCATCCTCTAGGAATGTGACATCTCGTGATTCAAACTCAGTTATACTCCCACTTTCCTGCTCACCTATGAACACATATCCTTTCGAGTGTTCAGAGTACCTTATGAAAATACTATTCTTTCCTCAAGGACCCAATTTCCCAAATTTGTGTTCTTTCCTCAAGGACCCAATTTCCCAAATTTGTGAGATGACTCATGTGTATAGGCAGCACAACCCCATGGCTTAAGAAAACTTAAGTTCGGTTTTCTACCTGTCCATAACTCATATGGAGTGGAAGTAACTAATTTGGAAGGCACACGGTTAAGTATATAGGCAGCAGTTAACAACGCATCACTCCAAAAGGTAATAGGTAAGTTAGCATGCACCATCATGGACCTAACCATTTCCAATAGGGTTTTGTTTCTTCTCTCTACAACACCATTTTGTTGAGGAGTATATGGAATAGACAACTGTCTTTCTATTCCTTTTTCATCACATAATTTTCTAAAGTCATCAGATAAATATTCTCGACCTCGATCGGATCTCAATGCTTTTATTTTCTTGTCTAATTGATTCTCTACCAGGTTCATAAACCTTTTAAAACAACTTATTGCTTCAGATTTATGAGAAATCAAATAGACATATCCGAATTGAGTATAATCATCAATAAAAGTGATGAAATTAACAGCCCCATGCCTTCCTTTCACATTCATTAGACCACAGACATCAGAATGGATTAAATGTAGAGGAAATTAAGCTCTTTTTCATTTTCCAAATGGTTTCCTTGTTGTTTTCCCTTCTAGGCAATGCTTACATATGGACAAATCGACTTTTTCAATATTGCCCAACAAGCCCTCTTTGGCTAGTCTATTCATACGCTGTTGGCCAATGTGACCAAATCTAGCATACTACACATTCACATCATTATCATATTTATTGGGAGACGTGAGAAGGGAATAACAAACATTAGCATTAACATAATCAATATCTAATACAATAAAACCATCCAGAAAATAACCACAACCATAGTAATTTGTATCCAAAAACAAATTCACACCTCTACTATAGAAGTTCATATTAAAACCTAATTTAACCAACACTAATACAGATACTAAATTCCGACGAATCTCCGGAGCATACAACACATCATGAAGGAATGAAGTGCGTCCACCACGCATATTCAGTTGGCATGTGCCAATTCCTTTCACTTCAGCTCTGTAGTTGTTTCCCACATAGATCCACTTGGTTCCAGTTGGTACTCGTCGGAATTCCACGAAGGATCCTCTATCCTTCGCTACATAGTTCGTCGCTCCTGAATCCACAGTTCACAAAGGATTAGACTCAGTTAAGAACACAGAACTCGACACAAAAGTAAAGTTCTGAAAAGTACAAGGGGTGCATACCTTCTTTGGCTCACGATAGTCGCGAGCATAGTGACCATTCTTGTCACAGTTGTAGCATTTCACCCTTGCAAGCTTTTTCATGCGAGGACGCTTCCCTCTTTCATGTTGGTTAAACTTGGGTTTCTTCCCTGAAGGACCTGCTTCTTCCTTGCCTTTCCCCTTATCAAACCAGTTAGGACGCTTGCGCTTGAAGCTCGAAGCTCCATTTGAGCTAGAACTTGCATGATAGAGTTCAGCATCCGGCTTAGCCGCCAAGAGGCGGTCCTCTTCCAGCTCAAGATGACGCATTGCATCCTCAAAAGTTTTGATATTTTCATTATGAGTCAGGTGCACCTTCATATGCTCCCAACTCTGAGGCAAGGAATGAATCACTGCTTGCACCTGCTGCTCATCTGTGAGGACATGGCCAGCATCTTTCAGCTCACTTATCATGTTTGACATCTTTCTAAGATGTTGCTTCATGGTCTGACCATGAGGCTTCTTATAAGAGTCAAACCTGATAGTGAGTTGCCTCAGTCTAGTCACCGAAGTATGACCAAATCTAGCTGCCAATGCCTCCCACATTTCCTTGGCATTGTCAAAACACCGAAACTCTCGCATGACGTCATTTTCCATGCTGCTCAGCAACGTGATGCGAGCTAGAGAGTTCTTTCTTTTCCACGCAGAAAAAGCTTCTTTGTCTCTTTTGTGCTGTGCAGTGGTTCCCTCTTCAGGTTCTACCATGGTCAGGTTTAGAGCCTCAAGTGCTTCTTGCTCTTCCAGCACATACTGGATTTTCATTTGCCAAATTTCATAGTTGTCACCATTGAGCTTTTCACCTTTGTTCAGCTCGGCAACTATGCTCTTTGTGGCTGAAGCCATTGATCTGAACAAATCAGACAAATATGCACGAATTATTAATGCCTATCATTTATGCATCCCTATTTACATAGACCCATCATATTAATGAATAATTTCAAATAAGGCTTCAGAATCAAAATGTCACTATGTTTCCAATCATCCTCCAAAATCCTAACTTAAAACTATCATCAATATAATTGTCTTATGCAAAATCAATTCTACGAAGCTACAAAAACTTCTAAAACTACCTACAGCTAATTACCCACAGCAACCAGCAATAACAGAAAGAAATATATAATAGACATCCAATAAAAACAATAATGCTTTCAATTAACACAATTAGGTAGTAATCATTACATAATATGTCCACAAATCACACTTAACATATATCAGCAAATACAACTAACACCAAGTCAGCACACGAATTGGGAAAGATTCTCTTTTGTTCAATTTCTTGATCTTTTCCCTTGAAACAATACAGTAATATTCATTTACAAAATCCATCACAATTTTCTTATAGGAAGCAGCTCCGTTGACATTCCATATGCGATTCAACACATCTTGCCATTCAGGTGGAAGAGTGTTTGTGAAAAATCGCACCATCTCTGACTGTGACATAGGACGACCATTCCATATGACCTGTTGAATTTTCCCGTTGACTTCAAGGACATGATCAATTAAGTCACCTCTCTCCCATCGATGATCAGTCAGCTCAGCTATCAACTTAGACAGCCTATCCTTTTGTTCATCGGTAACTGCGCGAATAGGTGTGCGCAACCTCAGGGGAGGCATTGTTCCTGCAACAAATGCAGAACAAATAAGGGATCACATTATAATCCACACAGACTTAATTGAAAAAGAAACACATTATTTTCCCTCTTTTTTTTTTTGGGTAAACGGTCAACGGTGGTTAACGGTCAACGGTCGTCGGTCGTCGGACCGGTCGGGCTGGTGGGGGCCGGCTCGGGCGAACCGACGACACGTGCCGCGCGCGTGTGCGGGCTGACGTCACGCAGACGTCAGCCGGCACGCGCCGCGCACGTGCTGGGTCTCCGTGGTCGGGTCGGGTCGGGTCGCCGGCCGGTGGCCGCCCCGGCGAAACGTCGTTGTGCTGACGTCATCGATGACGTCACCCTAGCGGTTGTTGACCGTTGGGTGACATCATGATGATGTCGGCACGCGCCGGTTCGCCGATCGACACGTGTGCCGCACGCGCTGGCGAGCCAGCACTTTCGGGCACGTGCGGCGTCGCCCGGTGGCACACGACATATCTCCAGACTCGTCTCGACGTCGCCTTTCTCCCAATGTGTTAAGAAAACGATTTCGACTTACGAAAATTCAGAAAAATGGCCGAAAAATGCTCGGGTGTCGGGATTTCTTGCCCCGATCCGTACGGCCGAATTGCTTTTGCGAAAAATCAATCAAACATCGTCAAACAAGTCGGGAAAACGTGAACTAAGGCTCTGATACCAATGTTGGGAATTACTGATCCTCGAAAAATCGGATTCGACAATAAATCGAACCCCTAAATCAATGCGAAAGACGAGCCCGGGAAAAACAACACGTATCACATATCCTAAAGCACACCACGGATTCGAGCATACCTTTTAGCCACAGATTAAATGTCGACGCCGTTAGAGGAAGAGAAACTTGGTCCTTTTCGATCCGGCGAAGCAAATTTGCCTTCGCGCTTCACTGTTTTGCTTTTGGAGAAAACGACAGAGAGGGAGAGTACGTACGTCCTTTTTCTTTTAAACAAAACGTTGTCATTTTCTCTCTTTCTCCTCCCTTTTATACCTCTCTCCTTCCACGGGCCCTATTCCCGTGGGCCGGGCTTTCTTGGCCCAACTTGGGCGGACGGGCCTTAAGCCCAATACTAATAAAGCCTTTAGTTCCAAAATTATTTTTTTGTTCCCAGAAACACATCTGAAACAGAAACAAGAAACAAAAAAAAGTTATTTCTTGTTTCTGGAACACATTTTAAGAACATTTTTTTTCTTTCTTTTTTCTTTGGCTGGTGACGCTGTCGAGGGCTGGCAACCTCACCGGAGCATCGCTGGCCCCGGTGAGGCTTAGCCTCGCGTCGGGCTGGGCGAGCTCGATCTCGCCCAGATTTGGCGAGGCCGAGCTCACCCAGCGGCCGGCGAAGCTCGGCGTCGCTGGGCCACTGCCAGGCTCGCCGAATCTGGGCGAGCTCGAGCTCGCCGAGCCAAGGTGAGGCCGAGCCTCGCCCAGCTATGGCGAGGCTCGGCCTCGCCAGGGGTCGGCGAGCCTCGCCATGGCTGGGCGAGGCCGTCGGCCCTTGTAGGCCGATCGCTAGCCGGCGACCGGCCAAAAGAAGAAAAAAGAAAAAAGGAAAAAGAAAAAAGGAAAAAGAAAAAAGAAAAAATAAATAAGAAAATAAGAAAAATAAGAAATAAAATAGAAAAAATAAAATAAAAATGTTAAAAAATTAAAAGAAATAAAAAAATTATACAAATTTACCAAACGTGTTTCTGTTCATTTTTTATTCCCGGAACAAGTTTATCAAACACGTTTTTTTGTTCAAAAATTGTTCCCCGGAACAGAAACACTTTTTTTTTATTTCTGTTTCCTGGAACAATTTTTAAACAGAAATGTTACCAAACGCGCCCTAAGTTTCCTTAAATCGGACAAAGGAACTTTTATTGGGGACTTCACCAATTGACTTTTGAAATTAAGATGGATTTCTCGGGCTTTTCCTCAACTGGATTTTAGGCTGGCCAGTATGCATTAGAGAATGAAGTATGGAGCATACTCAAGGTAAATTGTTAGGACATTAAACTTTTCTTTTGTAGTACAAAAATGATGTCATTTATGATGTAATAAGTGGATGGGGGTACTTCACAGTATCATGGAGATCTCTATGGCTAGTTTTGTGCCATCTAGATCTTGATCTCATTTTTCTTCTTGGCTACCCTTTTGAAATTTAAACGGCTGTTGCCCAATGATTCTTCCATGTCACTTGGTGTGGCCATAATAAATTTAAGGATGCTGAAGGAATTTAGAAGAGAACCAGTGCCTGGTGGAAGCATTATTTTCGTAAGTATTGTTGTATACCACTTGCTTCTTTTTGGGGAAAATTGTCAAAAAATACATAATCTTTTTGTAATTATGTCAATTTAGTCCTGAACCTTTTATATGTATCAATTTAATCTTAAACATTTTGATTTGGTGCCAATTTAGTTATTTAGGCTAATTTTGATCGGATTTTGCTGAGTGGGCACTAGTTAGCTGACTTGACATGGTCGGTATTGACGTACATACCTTTTAATAATATTTTAATATATTTTTTGAATTATTTTATTTTATTAATTTTTCTTTTTCTTTTTTCGTTCTCCTCCTTTTTCTAGCCAGTTGCTAGACCTTGGTGACCAGCTAGAGGTGATGGCCGGTGAGCTTTAGGGCCATTGGTGAGGTTGACCTCGACCTTGCCGGCCATCGCCTTTGGTTAGTCGCCAAGGTTTGGGGACTGACTAGAGGAAGGAGGAAGAGAAAGGAAAAAAGAAAAAGAAAAAGAAAAAGGAAAATAAAAAAGTAAAAAAAATTATTAAAAGTTATCAATGTCAACGTTGATTATGCCATGTTAGTCAATCGCGCCTAGAAAAATCTAGCTAATTAGCCGAAAAGAACTGAAATGACACGAAGTGAAAAGTTTTAGGATTAAATTGGTACCGATAAAAAAGTTTAGGATTAAATTGACACAAATACAAAAGATTTAGAATTTTTTTGACACATTTCCCTTCTTTTCGAAATATATGGTTCATCAACAAGCTGAAAATTTGTTTCTAAATGTAAAATCATGCATTCTTGTATATCTTAAGCAATCGTTTAAATTTAACTAACTTTTTGAAAACAATATCCTTTTCAAGATTGTTTTTTTCCCTTTTAATATAATAATATACGCATATATAATAACTTTTTTTTTTGTATTAGCCAAAATTTTCCATCGAGAACTTCCATATTAAGTTCATTAGTCATTATTCACTTAACCAAATAGCTATACTTCAAATTATAAATAACATGGAGATACATAAAATTTTTAAATAATTTTTCCATCTTAATATTTTAACTTATGTGAAATTTATTCATTTAATGGAGTAAGATCTTGCAAATTATAATCGGTCAACTTATGAATTAGATATGATATTATTGTTTTTGCTTTTCATTTTACTTTAATTATAAGTCAAATAGATGTCCTTGAGATTATTTTCATAGTCCGTCTTCGATATAAGTTACATAAGTGATCCAAAAAGAAAAAAGAAACAAGAAAAAGAAAGAAGATAAGTTAGAATTGGGAGACTTTTGAAGTTTTTTTTAAACCCTTTTAGACTCTATGAAGAGATAATACTACGGGAAGGATGAATAAGCTACAGCTTATTATTATATGTGTGCCACGCAAGTCAAGTGCGACGTTGCAAGGATAAACAAAAAATATATTTTCAATTTTGACTATATTTTTCATCTTGATAACTTTTTCGACTTTAACCGCATCACTTGATGGTAAATTGATTCTTTCTGATGGTTATAACCAGAAAGTTGAAGCTATCCTATCGACAAAACTGCAGGAAATCTTGCAACGAAGGAAATCGATTCAGTTACAATCAATTTGAAGAATTGTACTTCGACTATTCCATCATCTTCTACTTCTTGATTTTTGTTATTACATCTATTATAATCATTCTTTCCATCCTGTTCTGACGGGACAACGCTTCTTTGCTTCGCTTCGCTTCAATATCTTGATGCAATTCTTCATCCATCGTGCACCATCCACTATATTCACACAGGGATTACACGTAAACAGAAAACGGAAAATACAAAATTGCATGGTGTACTAAACCGTGGGAATATATTATTCTACAGATTTCGAAAGATAGCTTCCATCATAAAAATATAATGAAAATATACACAGATTTTATTGGTAAAAATATTAGAAATATGAATTAATTGAATTACTAATGCCTGTAACCATAATACGGGCCCCATTCAGGTCGGTAGAAACAACCGAAATGAATCATCAACAGCCAAACAAAGGCAAGAAGCTCTCCACCTCTGCTCAGCACCTGCACATGCGTCTCTCCATTGATATGAGTTGCTGCATATGATAGCATCTCAACCCACACCCCGCTCATCACCTCCCACTTCCTTTCCTTGAGATTTTCTTCTATTTGTCGGGCCCAAAAGATCCCCTTGTCAAGTAACGATTTCGTAGGTTCAGTGGTCGGTCGTTTGAAAATTTCCTTGCATAAGCTCTCCACATTCTTGGTAGAAGCAGTGATGCAGCCCTGTAGCTCCCACAACGTCCTCGCCAATGTAATTTGGGCAATGCCGGCCACGGCGGATACCAAGTTAGGTTGATTAAGTAAAAGATATAACATGTAGTCAGAGAGGATCTTGCTGAATTCCCTTTCTTCTTTTTCGGTTGTGGGGTTCTCTATGTTATACAGGATTTCGGTAGCAATATGCCACGTTATAATACTGTCCTCGTAATCAGAAAAGCCCCTCGAACTAAATTTAAAATCGGGGTCATTGATCTTCGGCAGGACAGTACTAAGAAATAGATCACCTCTAGCCGCATATATCTTCTTTGTATTAATTGCATTCTCATCCTCCGACGGATTTCTACTCGTGTCCTCAGATTTACGTCTCACCTCCTTAAAGATAAAGATCCATAACCTCATAATAAATGGATTCGTTGACACGTACTCTGTGTTCGCAATCATCAATCTTTTCCCATCCATGCTCCTTGGACCATAGCTTCTAGTGATTGTATCAACAGCTTGATGGAAACGAGAGGCAACCTTCTCGGTCATATAAAGTGCAAAACTGCAGATATTAGAAAAGGTGATGTTTCCCCAGTGCCTATCGTGCTTATACATCTTTCTTGGACTCTCCTTCAAACTCTCAGATAAAAGATTGCAAGCAGAAATTGATTCTGACCACCTTTGAAATAATAATGGTGTATTTAAGACCACATAAGTAACCTTGTCGTTAGGCTTTACTTCGCGTGTGGCAAATTGAGGCTTCCTTAGGTCATATGCGGCGGATACCAAGTTGTAGAGAAATGAATCTAGGTTGTACGATCCTATTTTGTACCACTCGACTCCAGCAATAGTCCAGTCAGAGAAAATGAGCATGAGCACAGCTATCACATCAAGAGTAATTCCTCCGAAAAGAAGGATATAAGTAATTTTCACATCAAGTTTATGAAGCTGTTGCTTCTTCAAGCGATTGAACAGGACCAAAGCCATCACAATGTTAGTGAAGGCTATGAAGCGTAAAATGTAGCTCCACTTCGTACGTATTACCAATGCTTTTGTGTGGAGCACCTCATAAATGAAATTGAGTTCAACTGATATCACCCTTAATGCATCCATAGCAGAAATTGCACGGAAATATTCTTGGCTTATTTTACGTTGTCTGCGTGTGAAGATGAGATCTGTAAGGAATACCTTAGAGATTCGAAAGAAGTAGTAAGCATGCTTCACCACAGTGCTCTCGGCAAGCTTTGCATCTTCTTCATCGTGAGAATATCCATCCAACAGATCAATGAATTCGACAATGGAGTCGTTATCTGTATCGTCAAGAGAATCTTGTTGTGAGAGCACCCATTCCTTAAACCTTGGGAGGCTCGAGAGATTAAGTGCCAGTATCTTCTCCACAGTTTTTATGACCCCAGCAAGAAAAATCAGCATTGTTGGGAATACTAGCGACTTGTTGCAGGGAATTATATGCGCGAAGACATGGATGACAGAACCGACTTGGAAGGTGAGAGTGAACAGGTGTCGTCGCCAAAGCGTATTATCCTCCAAAGAAAAGGCAGTGATGTTGTCCGAACCGCCAAGATGTAACAAGAGAAATGAGGTCCAAAATGCTCGAAATGCCATATCTACTTCAGTTGCACCAACTGCACCAACGGATGAGTTGTTTGGGTTATGAGAGATGAGCCCGATCGCAAATGTAGTTACCCAATTAGCCATTAGATAGGCCATCCACAAGAGGAAAGGGAGGTGGTTGTTCGTTATTTTCTTTCTAAGGGGTGCAAAAAAATGGAGAAAGACTTGAAGCAAGAGGCTCAGTATGACAAAACCTCGAATGTTCCATTTATTCCACAAGTACGAAATGGAGCTAAATGCCATTACTTGTTTAGTTTGAATTTTGTCAACTCTTTTAATTCCGGGTACAACTTGTATAGGATGAAAGATGACAAATGCATTGAAATGATCCCTTGCTTGTTTGTTAGAAATCAGTATCTATTTAAAAACCCAAAGAGGAAAAGAATCGTGAACCAACCATTTGGTAAATGAACCTAAGCAAGGTATCTCATGCATCAAATGGTAGAAGAAAAGCATCTCCAGCATGGATGATGATGATGATGCTCGTTGCTTTGTGATGGGTTGATGTTTTATGATCAAAGAGTCCCATCTCAATCTTATTTGCACTCATGTTGTAAGTACCGACGTTTTGAACCAGAAACTTCAAAGTTTTGAACTAGAAACTTCAATATCCATGATTGGATTGAAGTGTTTCGTGATATCACATCTAATAAGTCACTTGATATAATTGATGAGGAAGATACTATCTAACAATTCGTATGAGTATGCCTGCATAGGATGAGTAGGTTATTATCCATATCATGAAAATGAAATTCTCCTAAATCAATTTAAAATTGAGAATCTGATAGGCCAAATTTATGGGTTACGTTCAAAGAGGTAAATCACGTTAGTTGCCTCTTTTCAACCTTTTGAGTATCAAACACTCAACGATAAAGATGATTCAGATTTATAATTATAGATGAGATACTCTCTTCAATATATCCAGTGATTTACATCAATTCAAGAAAAATCATCCTAGTTGAAGAACTCGATAATTTTGCAAAGTATCAGATACACAATATAATCAAGCATTAACGAAATCATATAGCACCCAATGAATTGGCTGAACAGTTACATGTTTGGTTAAGATACGACACAGCATTATCTAGTAATGATTGTAGTTTCACAATTTTTAAAAAAATAAAATTAAATGCGTAAATGTGACATTTTCTGTATATTTGGAAGCATGATGGGAAGGAAATTATGAGGAAACATCCACTAATCTAAATTTTCAAATTTTTATAATTTTCACCTTTTTTCCTCTCCGTTTTTCCCAATCTCTCAAAGATAGAACTAATAAATTTTCCCCTCTTTCCAATAAAAAATTCAAGATCCTCTTGTAAACTTAAGTGAAACTTATTTGCGTTATGTGAAATTTGTTCATTCAATCAAGTAAGCTATATTGCAGATTATAAATGATCTAGGTATGAGTTGGATGTCATATTATTGTTTTTAATTTCCATCTTGCTTTAGTTGTAAATCAAATAGATGTCCTTGAGTTTACTAACCAAATTTGTTCTCAGTATAAGTTACATAAGTGCTTGAAAAGAAAGGTATATAACTTAGGGCTACTATTAAAGATATTTTCTTGTGTACCCATTTAAACTCCATAAGAGATAATAGTTGGGGACGATAAATAAACTAAAGCTTATTGTTGAATCTGTACAGGCAATGACATGTATGAGGTCAATTAGGAAGTGGCAAGGACAAATAAAAGTAATCTCTAAATTTCGACTTTAAATTTCGTCTTTAACTACATAACTTTGTGGTAAATTGATCCTTTTTGGTTGTTTTGGCTTAATCACCATGATAAATTGAGCAACTTTCTTGAGGGTCATAAATCATGTAACTCCTAAATAGAAGAAGCTTTAACATCGCATCCTTAAGAATAACTAATTAACTGCCTGTCCAATAGAAATCAATGAATCTGTTTGCTGATAAAACCAAGATACCTGGAAAGGAGAGGGAAGCTAGCCTTTTGGCAAACCTGAAAGAAATCTGTATTGATTTCAATGAATTTATTTGCTGATAAAACCAAGATACCTAGGAAGGAGAGGGAAGCTAGCCTTTTGGCAAACCTGAAAGAAATCTGTATTGATTTCAATGAATCTGTTTGCTGATAAAACCAAGATACCTGGAAAGGAGAGGGAAGCTAGCCTTTTGGCAAACCTGAAAGAAATCTGTATTGATTGAAATTGATTCTGTTGTAATCAATTTTAAGAGTTGTGATCTTCTTCCTTCTTCCTCTTCTTCTTCTTCTATTTAATCATCTTGTTTTGGATATCTTAACGCAATCTTCTTCCCTCGTGTAATGTCCACCATATTCTCACAACCATCCATTATTTTATTAGCACAAGGATTACACAGCCATCCATTATTTTATTAGCACAAGGATTACTTGTAAGCATAAATTACAGATTAAAACTGCATATTGTACCAAAGCGTGTATTAATTATTCTATAGTTAACAATACAATGTTCGTTATTTTCTTTTTAAGGGGTGCAAACAGAATAAGAAAAGCCTAAAGTGTAAGACTCAATATGACGAAGTCTAGGATGTTACATTTGTTCCCTAGATCCAAAATAGAGCTAAATGTCATGTTTTTGCTTAGTCTAAATTTTATCAATCCTCTCTAGTTTAATTTCTGGTACAACAAAATGTATAGGATGAATAATGGGACTGAGATTGTTCCTTGCTTAATTTTAGAGAACAATATCTATTCCAAATATATGTATGCATGTATGATGTATGTATGTGTTGAGATGGGTCCTTACTTGATTTTTGGAAAATAGTATATATTCCAAAATTAACTGGGAAAAAAAATCGTGAACCAACTATTATATATGTGTATGGTTGTGATAAGGTTGTTCCTCACTTGATTTTTAGAAAATAGTTCTATTCCAGAATCTAATTGGGAAAAAGAATCATGAACCAACTATTGTATATGTGTATGTGTGTTGAGATTGTTCCTTGCTTGATATTTAGAAAATAGTATCTATTTCTAAATCCAACTGGGAAAAAGAATTGTGAACCAACTGTTACATGTGTGTGTGATGAGATTGTTCCTTGCTTGACTTTTAGAAAATAGCAACTATTCCAAAACCCAATTAGGAAAAAAGAATTATCGACCAACTATGATATATGTATGTGTGTTGACATTGTTCCTTGTTTGATTTTTAGAAAATAGTATCTATTCCAAAACCCTACTAGAAGAAATAATCGTGAACCAACTGTTATAGATGTGTCTGCATGTGATAAAGTAATATGCGGTGAGTGTATTACTTTATTTCTGTTTTTGCTCAAAATACTAATGAGAAGAGTAGTTTGAATATGCCCAATGTTGTTTCCCTTGATGAACATGTAAAACATGCATTTCTGCTTTCTTTTAACTTAAGACTACTCTGCACGGCGATTCTGCTTTCTTTGTGAATGCCTAGTGTAGCAGATTAAAAAGAGTACCCAGACTCAAACTCAGAAAATCCTGAACATGGTTTAAATCTATAAGGCCAAAAAAGCCTACAAGAATCATTGTTGCAAGGTAAGCCAATCTCAATGGTCAACACTCAACCCGTTCTCTACAATTCACCCATGCTACTTGCTAGCTTGACGTACCGGTTGAATTGCAGATAAGCAATACGGAAAAAAATTCACTAAACTTCAGAGGAACACTTAATTGCTAGATCACTTGCTCCATTCATACAGTTAGAGAATCTACTACAATGAAAGAATGCAACTCACAGAGACGCCAAAAATTTGATTGAAATTGATGAATTTAATCTATTTTAATTCATTTTCATATGAAAAAATCATCCAAAAGCCTTCAAATTATTAAAGTTTTATCAATTCAGTTCTATTTTTTTTTTAAATTTTACCAATTAAATTTTAAATCTTTTCACGTTTTATCAATTATATCCATCCGATTAATTTAGCTGAAAAATTGCTTAAATAGACACCGAGCGCCTTATATGATATGATTAATATTAACGTAAATAATTTTTAATAATTTTTTTTAGTTTTATTGAATTTTTTTTTTCTTTTTCCTTCCTTTTTATGTTATCTTCTCTTCTTCCCCCTTTAGCTCATCACCAGCTCTCGACATCATGCCAGAGGTAAAAGTTGGCGAGGGCGCTTCACTAGAGGGCAACCAGTTCATGCCTTTGGCTAGTTGCCATTCTCAACAACTAACTAAAAGAGGAAGAAGGGAAGGAAAAAAAAAGATAAAAAATTAAAAAAAAATTATATTAGCAAATATACACACACATTATATGTGTGGAAAATTTAATATTTGCAAGAACGAAGTCATTTTATTGTGAAATATTTCAATAATTACTATTAAAAGAAATTGTTGGGAAAAAGATTTGAGGCCCCTAAAATATTAGGATGTCTTCTTTGCCTTGTATAATAGTATAGATCATATAGATACGTGTGCATACTTTATCATTTGATGTTACAAAAACATGCACAAAACGACTAATGGATTATCTTGTCGCGTCAAATAATGCGGTGCATGCCTTTTCATGTTTTTGTCTTCAAAAATTAACTTTAGCATGTGCTTGTGTTTAAAACAAAACAAGTGCTTACTTGAATTACTTGATGCTTTGATATTTCGAAAGAAAAAAATAAAGATTCTTAATTATAATCCGCTAATAGTAAAAACTTACTCGAACATAATTATGATAATCATAAGCTATTATCACTTAAATTCATGATTGCATGGAAACACTTAGGTGCACATGACAAAATTTCTGTTTTAGAAATTGAGAAACCCGTTTGATAACGACTCAAAATTTCCATTTCTAAAATGGAAATTCGTTTGATAACATAATAAAATTTCTATTTCTAGGAATAGAAATTGATTAGATAACAACATAGGAAATCTCCAAATACAAAATAATAGTCCAAATAATACTAAAACAACATAGGAAATCCTCAATCTGTTTCTTATTATAATAGACAGAACCAAACCCATGTTCCAATAAGCCAAAATAGGGGGTTCTACAAACAAACCACGCTCCAAACCCATATAAATCGAGTACAAAATCAGCTCAACCTTCCCCAATCCCAACCCCCCAGGCTATTTTTCACAGCTTAAGCAATCTAAGGTGGATGCAAAGCTCCTCATTTGCCAAGAAAGGAAATATCGAACACAAGAACACAATTACTCAGAACGCAGTAATAGAAATGGTCGCACTTGAACCAAAGCGTCCCCATCAAAACCAACCAAGGAAAACAAAACAAACAATGCGCAACCCGGAAACACTAGATAGCAGCACAGCACGCATCAATTGAGCTCGGCGCAAGAACGGCCAAGAACAACGAAACCCCAATCAAGGAAAACATAACAAACAAATCGCGCAGAGAGAGAGAGCGGGGGGGGGGGGGGGGGGGGGGGGGGAAGACCTCGAATCGGAGAGGAAGGAAGGCGCAATCCAAATCCGAACGGGGACGCGGACGGAGGAGGCGAGTTTGACGAGACGACCGGAGCAAATTGGACGGTCTGAGGACAGTGGCGACGAGATGAGCAACGAAGAAGGATGCCCAAATGGAGAAAAGGCCGTGAACAAAGAAGAATGCCCAAATGGAGAAAAGAAAAAAAAAATTCTATTTCTATTTCAGAAACTGAGAAGTTAAAAATTTCAGTTTCTGATTTCTTCGATTTCTCTAATTTTGGAATAGAAATCTGTTTCAGAAATAGAGAAATCAAATTACGTTACCAAACGATTTTCTGTTCCAAACCTATTTCAGGAAATAGAGAAATAGATAAATCGACAAACAAAAATTTTATCATGCGCACCCTTACTCTATTAAGAATGATCTTTCTTATGTTGATATGCTGACAGAAACATTATTTTTTGGTAGAAGTAAAATTATTCTTTTCCCCTCAAGAGTGCAAGTACGTGAACATAATTTAGTTAGATTGAAAAGTACTGGACCAATTATAATTAAGCTTTTACTAAAATCTAGCATAGCATACCATATGATATTAATAGAAAGAGAACTTATGTTCTTCAAGGAAAAGTTATTATAATTTATATTTAAATCAAAATGGCGTTAAGAACATGACAGTAATAATACTAGCAAAAGAAAAAAAATTAATAACCAACGCAATTGATTATTCAGTAAATACAAAATACCCGATAAAAAAAATAGTAAATACAAAATAATAAGGGCAAAGTAAGCCCTCCTCTCTCTCTCTCTCTCTCTCTCTCTCTCTCTCTCTCTCGTTCTTTCGTGTGTGAATCTTATGTTGGCTATAAACCTCAATTTGGGTTTCTTGATAGGTGAAAGATGATGCTTCTCGAGGATGTCTTCAATGTCGAGAGGCTTGACCCCCGACGGCAATAAGTTCGACAAAGGCATGCCCATGCTTTTTCTATTGCTCGTTTGCTTCTTCTCTGCTAATTTTCTCGTTATGGGTTCGTCAAAAAACTGTTCTTGTCTTTTCTTTTTCTTTTTTTCCGTTTTTCATTCATCTTCCGCGCAGACGCCAATTTACTGTTGAGCCTGTTAATGGGACCTAGCAAACAAGAGAGTTGGTTTGTTTGTATCGGTTGTGTTTGTGCTTGTTGAGAGATTCGGTGCGTCGAATGTTCTTCTTTTTTCTGCAGTTGGTTTGTGGTTTGCGAAATCTTGCTCCTGGTCTCTTGCTGTGTCGCGGTTATGGAGCTAACTATGGAGTAGTTGTCGCTCCTTTTGAGACTCCTTAATCTTGGAGTTTCATTGCCCTAGGCCTTTGTTGGCGGTCAAATGTTGGTGTGGCTCTTGTTACGGGCAAACACCTTGTGGCCAAAAAATGTGACGCCGAAGGGATATAATAAGGAAAAATGTGATGGGGGAGATATCGCTTAAAGAGCTTTCTCAATGTCCTCTTGTCACTCCAAACTTGAGAGAATGATGTTAGCATTCAGGAAGTGGGAGCATTAGGATACCCTGTACAAAGGGTGTTGTTACCTGGGGCATGTTTACATCTTGTGGGCCGATTGTCACATGCTGGGCTAACTTAAGTTGAGCTCATTGCTGCTTTAAGAGTTGACTGGGGATGTGATAGGGCGGAGAATGAGCTATATGGTACACGACATGCACCTACTGAATTCATTTATCGCTTTGGAAGAAGTTACTTCTTCCAAAGCGCTTGAGTTTTAAATTTAACCATTAGGTAAAACAATGGAAACGTATCAGAATTAAGGACCAGTGAATGGAAGAGGAATTTTACTCCTTTACCTTAGATAGGCAGTCGTGAAATTGGGTGGACATCCTTAGGATTCTCATTCTGTGAGGTGCCCTAAGATAAGAATTATCTTTGGACGTGCAAACAATCTTTTAATTTTTTGTTTGTGAGCTCATGGATTATGGTGTCTTTAGTAACTTGGACTGAATCACAAAGCGGTTTGACATGTTCATGCATCTAGATGTGAATACTAAATTATCACTACAACTAGGAGCAGAGCTTCTAGCTGCCCAATGCTCGCACGGCTGTAAGTCCTCAAACAAGATCAAACGATCTCCTCTTTGGCTGTAAAAGAAGAAGAACAGAAGTTAAGAACTTCATCTTCAAGAGGCCAAGTTTCAAATGAAGATATGTCAACAGTAAAGTTCAAGCATTGAGAAAGCGAAAGGATAATAAAAGCTAGAGTCGTTGCAATAATACTTCTCTCAGCCACCTGAAGTTTTCATTAGTGAATGCAACATTGGACTCAAACAACAAAATTACGTCATACATCCCAATAATTTGTTATAAGTGACCATTGATGAAAAGAAGGAATGCATTCTTAGTATAAATGTAGAACATGCATGGAAGCAAAACATCTCTCAAAGAAAGCGAAAAACGAATTGGACCACCGACCAGAAAGTACTGCGGTTAGGGGTAGTATGTCCAAAACTCCTACTTAAACAAGCCAAGAGTATAAAGCTCTAGTTCATGTTGCATCAAACATTCATTTTTGAGCAATGATGACAGGCGTTAAGGAAAATTCATCTCCAGACAACATCCAAGAGACATTAGCACTTACATCAAAAGATAATCCCAGAGCTGCTGAAGACAGGAAGGATCAGAGAGAAGCCCATGCAGAAAGAAAGGCATACAGAGAACATAATGCTAGAATAAGCATGGAAGAGTGAAATCCTACGTATTTCTTTCGACTTCTAGGAACTTCTCAGGAGAATCCAAATATTCAACACAGTCTCTCTTCACAAACTCCACCAGATCTTTTTCTCCGGCCTTCTCTAAATTTCTTATGAGAATCATTGGGGTAAATTCGTTTGAGGTACAACCAGCTGCTTTCATCTTCTCATAAGTCTGCATTCCCCTTTCAATCATGTCCACCCTTAGATATGTTCCAATCCTCTCGGCATAAGCCCTCGAGTCAGGTTCAACCCCTTCTTTCAGAAGTCCTGAGAAAACAACTTCAGCAAGAGCAATCATTTTGTTCTTTCCCAATAGTTGGATCATGTCGCAACACAATGCAAGATCCATCCGTACCATTCCTTCTTGCACACGTACTCTAAGACCTATAGCTGGAATCTTTTTAGATGGAATGAGAACAGTAAAATGGAGATATTGAAATAGTGCATCCAGAATTCACACCACCTGTATATATACATCGAGGGTATTACTTTGTTTCTCTTTCTTCTCAATATACTAATGAGGACAGTAGTTTGAATATGCCCAACGTTGTTTTTTTTTTTTTGGTAAGAGGTAAGAATAATATAGCTAGAAAAACAAGGAGTTACAAAGAGGCAAAACAGACAGGCGACTCCAATCATGCACTCAAAATGACACAGGTGTCAGACTGAGTGGATGGGAGGCGGGGACTGAAAAGCCACAAAGAAACAACAGCAGTAAAGGCTGCAAAAGGCCAAACATGACGGCCAACATAAAAGGATCAGGCAAACGCCAAGAACCCGGGAACCACAGACTACCAAGCCGAGGAGCCTGCGGAGGGGAATATCTCGGCGAGAACTGAAACAGAGGCAGACCAGCCTTGCGAAGGGAGAGCAGGATGCATATTCAACAGCAGCATCATCTCACAGTGCAAGGAAGACAGGCCAGTATGGAGACCTTACTCAAAGATTGCAGGGTGGATTCCCCAGCACATTTGGAGTCTTCGGTTACGCGGGTTATCCGGAACTCTTGAGAATGTGGAGGCTCTATCTTTGATAGCTTTCCGAAGACGATCTTTGAGAGCGGGCAGGCTTTGATTCCGAAAGATGATGTTATTTCGTTCCTTCCATATACGGTAGCACAGGGCAGCAAATGCAAAGCGAGCAATGGAATGGTGGAAGCACGAGTCCGAGAGATGGCTGACCATCCACTGTAGATTCTCTTTCTAAGGACCATTTCGCCAACTCAAATTACATTTAGAAGCCTAAAAAGAGGCCAATCTACTCGTAACTGAGCAACCAAAGTATAAGTGGTCGATTGAATCTGGCCTACTTGAGCAGAAGGCATAGGAAACATCCGGGATCCTCCCATACAACAGAAGCAATACTTGGGTTGGTAATCTATTCCGAGTGATCATCCATAGATGGGTCTGATAACGCGGGGGAAGAGTGGAGCTCCAGACAAATCGAGACCAGTTAACCAAGGGGCCTTTAGCTTGAAGCATAGTCTATGCAGAAGCAGTAGAGAAATGACCTGAAGAGTGGCCAAGCCACACCAGACGGTCATCCTGGCTGTTGAGGCTGGGGAGAGGATCAACCCAAGTATGGATAGCAACAGCTACATTAGACGGGATAGACATGGCAGTAATACCTGTAGCAACAGAAGCATTCTGAGGGATACGAGAGCAATATATGTCACGATCCGAGAATAACTTGTTGAATGGGCCACGAGGGTGCCAGGTATCAAACCAGAAAGAAGTCGATAACCCATTACCAATGTTCTAGGCAAAATACCTCTAAATCAATTCACGCAGGCCAAAGAGTTTCTTCCAAGACCAAGAACAAACGGTCGGCCTAGGCGCAATCCAGAAGTTCTTGTGTTTTAAGAAGACTGAATGTATCCATTTAGTCTAGAGCGATTCCTTATCAGAGAAAAGCAGCCATATATGCTTAGTCATGGCAGCAATATTACTAACTCGAAGTGAGCGAATACCTAGTCCTCCTTCCGCTTTAGGAAGACAGACTTCTTCCCAACAAACTCTAGCACCACCAGATCCAAGGTTTGGGCCACGCCAAAGAAATTGGCGGAAGATCTGCTCAATTCGATTATAACTGAGGAGGGGAGGATAAAAACCGAAGACCAGTACACCTGAATGGAATGGAGAACAGATCTAATAAGTTGGAGTCTACCAGCAGTTGAAAGGAAGCGGTTAGTCCATGACTGAACTCTCTTCATTATAGCATCCACCAGAGATACACACTCTTCCTTGCCTAATCTTGAGGAAATTACGGGGACGCCAAGGTATCGAAAGGGCAAGGATCCAAGGTTGAACCCCGATGCATTAATCATTGCACTCTTCAAAGACTCATGCCCCCCAGAGATAAAGATTTCACTCTTATTAAGATTGGGGATGAGACCAGACCAGGCAGCAAAAGTGTTTACTCCATCCATTAGAAGGCTTAGAGACGGCATGTTTGCTTCGAAGAAGAGCAGCACATCGTCAGCGAAGAATAGATGAGACAACTTGGAGAGTTTACATCGCCAAAAGAACTGAAATCCAGGTTTGCAGGTGCGGGCATTAATAATGCTAGTAAAGACTTCCATTACAAGAGTAAAGATATATGGGGATAGAGGGTCCCCCTGTCGAATACCTCTCCCACTAGGGAAAAAACCATGCAACTCACCGTTTAAAACTATAGAGAATTTGGGGGTTCTGATGCATGTCATAATTCGATCAATAAATGTGGGTGGGAAGCCAAATGCTTGGAGAGTCGACTCAATAAAGTTCCAGTCAACTGAGTCATAAGCTTTGGAGAAATCAACCTTAATAATGTTCTTTGGAAAGTACGGCTCATGGTGGAAGTGAGCAAATAATTCTTGAGTAAGCATGATATTGTCACTTATCCTCCTCCCTTTAACAAAAGCGTTCTGGGGGGGACTAATTATAGATGGGAGCATAGAAGCTAACTTGTTGGCTAACAGCTTCGTGATACACTTGTATATAGTGTTGCAACAAGCAATAGGACGGAAGTCATTTACCGTGGAAGCATTGGGGGACTTCGGGACCAAGGTCAGAATAGTGGTGTTGATCTCACGAAGCAGCTGACCCGTAGATAAGAAGTCCCGAATTGCCAATAGAACGGAAGGGCCTACAATATCCCACGATTGCTTAAAGAAATCAACATTAAATCCATCTGGGCCAGGGGCTTTTCCGGTGGCCAATGAAAACAAAGTAGTTCAGATTTCTTCTTCAGTGAATGGCTGAGAGATGGCTTGGATCTGATTATCATCGAGCGTAGAAGCCAGATTCGCACGAATCTCATCAACAGACGGAACGGCGGAGGGGGTAACGTTTGACAGCAGATTTTGAAAGTGATCAACAAAGAGTTGCTGCACTTCAGCCTCATCAGCAATTACATTGCTACCATCAGAAATCGAGAGAATTCTATTCTGGAGATGGCCTCGCTTCACCGAATGGTGGAAGAACTTGGTGTTTAAGTCACCTTCTTTAAGCCATCTGACCATTGATTTTTGTCTGTAGAAAGATTCTTCCTTGAGGCGAAGGTTAGAAAAGACACGGAGGTGGTCTTTTTCTGCATCAGCTAGAGCTTGATTATGAGGGTCAAACTGAATAGCGATTTGAGCTTCCACGAGAAGGCGTCTGGCGTCAGAAGTTCTATCCGAAATATCAGAGTAAGCCTCCCTGTTTAATAATTTGAGTCTGCGTTTAAGGGACCTAAGCTTACTACAAAGGACAAACATAGGCGTACCAGAGATATGCAGCTCCCAGATTTGTCGAACCAACTCAAAGAAGTTGGGGTGTGACATCCAGAAATTGAAGAACTTGAAGGGTTTACGCGAGCTAGGAACAGGGAGAATCCTGACCACCATAGGAGAGTGATCAGACACTTCAGGGGCAAGAAAGTTGGCTTCCGAATAGGAGAAGGCCGAGATCCAAGCTGCATTAGTAAGAACTCTGTCTATCTTTCTTTGCCTTCGGTTAGGACCAGACGAAGTAGACCAAGTAAACCTGTTACCCACAAAGCGGAGATCATCTAGACCAGATTGGATGAGGCAATCTCCGAAGTCTTCAAAGGCTGGGATCCAGTAATTGGATCTATCTGCTCTGTCAGAAGCATACCGAATGGCATTGAAGTCACCAGCAACAATCCAGGGGATGTCCAGACAACTGGAACTAGTGGAGATCAGATCATTCCAAAGCGGTCTTCTCAGGACAAAAGAATGCTCCGCATAGACTACCGAAAGATTAAAGGCAACACCAGAAATAAAACACTCCAACCGGCCATGAATGGCCTGAGCAGAACAAGCTGAGATGCAAAAAGAAGCGGCCAAGGGGTTCCAACCCACCCAAATACGACCCCTGATGGAATAAGAGTAATTTGTAGACCAAGACCACCTAGGAAGAAGAGATGCCGAAACATGGGAATGGGCAGCAGGGGATATTTTAGTCTCCAAAATACCAATACAGCAGAGGCGGTTAGTCCTCACAAAATTCCTAATCTCAGCTTGTTTGAGGGCTTGTCCAAGACCCCTAATATTCCAAACACCAAAAAACATAGGAATGAGATAAAATGATTACCTTCTCTTGCCACCTCGTTTCCTTGCCGAGTGTGGCATAAGCTTCAGGTCAGCAGGAATACTCGCCTCAGCAGATTTAGAGCGGAGGACTCCTTTTTGACGAACATAGGCCTCCTGATTGACCTTCGAAGGGGGAAATTTATCGCGTTCCTCCGGTATGGACGAGGGCACCTTACATGGTGATACAGATTCACCGTCATTGGAGCTGATATCTTCATGATTTTCATCTGAAGGTGCAGACTTATTCGAAACAGGGGAACCCTGTCTTTGCATCACAGCAGTGGAATCCGGGTCAATAGAGGTGGCATGGAGCAGATCAAAGGAAGGATGATGATCCTCCTGCCTGGTTAACTTTGGTTGCCTATGAAGGGCCATTGAAGTCTAAGGCATCGGATCTCCAATCTGGTTTACTTCAGAACGGGGGGACTTGGGATGATTCGGGACCGGATCATACATCAGGCCAACATTTACAGGCATCGGGGTGTGCTTATTGCTTTTACCACGCACTTCACGCCATTCGTTTGGACGAGGGACAGGTGCCTTCGGGACTGAGGGACTAGGTTTAGAAGGACCTGAGGAATTGGGGACAGGACATCTATGGCCAAATGAAGAACAGGTTGGACAAAGTGTCGGGATCCACTCATATTGGACCGTCACTGATCTAAGCTCACCCTTCATCATAAACTCTATAACTTCAGGGAAAGAGTTAGACGTATCAACTTCTATACAGACTCGAGCAAAAGCTACCATTGTCATCTGTTCTGTTCGATTATTAACAAATAAGGGCTTACCAATACCACTTGCCAGAAAACTGATGCCAGCAGTAGACCATAGAGCCACAGGGACGTTCCTGAGTCGAATCCAAATGGGGACAGTATTATGAGTTAATTTCTTGAGCTCCAACATAGGGTGCCATTGTTGCAGGATCAAGGGGATTTTGGCTACTATAATCGGGACTCCATCCAAGACTTTCTTCCTGAATTCACTGTCCGGAATGTGAAAGAAGTAAAAACCAAGGTCAGCAGCAATGACTTCGACCAAGTGATGGCCCCAGGCGTTCTTGAGGGCGTCCTCTGTGAGGTGGAAGGGTAGGCGCTTCCCAATGTAGTAGCCAACCAGACATTCCTCCCATTTTGGGTGAGTAGATTCGAGGATCTCCTCCGGCATCTGCAGAATCTTAGAGTTCTCAATTGTGGCCGGAGGAACAAAGGATAACCATAGCCTTTGGTTGCCGAACGGGTTACAGTAGCCCAGGAGCGAGCAGGAGGGGGAGTTTCCTTCACAGGGGGAATCTGTACATTCGGAAATGGCTTCTCCGGCGCCTTATTCGGGGCATTCGGACACCCTTTGGCCTCACAACCGTGAAAAACAGGGATAGATGCAGTATCACGGCTAAAGGAGATCTTCCTATCCTTTCGATTTAGACCAGCGGAGGCGTTATCACGCCCAACAGCATTTAGCCGAGCAGGAATACCCAGCAGAGGACGAGCCCTACGAGCCCTGCTTCGTCCCCTGCTTCGCGAACGTCCAGGGTGGGCGCGAGGTCCTCTCAGAGCCGAGGAATATCGCATAACAGGGTTACGAGTGGGTGTGGGGGAGTGAGGGTGCTCAACCGGAGCAACAACATGGGCTTTACCCCGGTTATCTTCCACTACCTCAGAGGAAGACGCCATTCGGAGACGGCGAATTCGGAATTTCAAACCCTAAGAACTCAGATCCGAGATTCCAGTTGAGGAAGACATACCAGGGAAAATCGCTCGGTAGAAGACAAGATCAGATGTAGAGGAATGTTGTCTCCAAGAGTGGGCGCATTTGGCCGGCCAGAACGGCCGGAAATGGGATACGCGCAGGCGATGAACAGTACTCGCGCAAACCCAGTCGAGAGCTTCAGCATGAACGGCCGGAATATGCCCAACGTTGTTTCCCTTGACGAGACATGCAAAACCTGCATTTCTGCCCAATGTTGCTGTCGTCGTCGTCGTTATTATTATTATTATTATTATTATTATTATTATTATTATTATTATTACTATGTTTTAATATAAAACTAATCTGCACAGTTATATTCTCCTTTCTTTGTGAATGCCTAATGTTGAAGATTAAAGAGAGTACCCAAACCCGAACTCAGAAAATCCTAAACATGGATAAAATCAAGAAGGCCAGAAAAAGCCTACAAGAATCATTGTTGCAAGGTAAGCCAATCTCATCAATCAACACTCAACCCGTTTTCTACGGATCATCCATGCCACTCACTAGCTCCATGTACCAGTTGAATCGCCGATAACCAATATGAAAAACGAATTCACCAAACCTCAGAGCAACACTCAATTGCCAGATCACTTGCTCTGCTCATACCAGTTGGAGCATCCGCTACAATCAAAATGGCCATGTAGAAAACGGACATGCAAAGAAAACAAAGACCCAAGAACCACAGACTCCCAAAATAGCCTTCTAAATTTTCAATATCTATTTGGAAGGGCAGAGATTTTTCACATCATTCACCAAAGTTACAAAGAGAGAATCCGAAAAGCAACAAGAAAAGCAAAGAAAACAAAGACCCATAACCACGGCCTCGAAAAAGGCGATATCTTGAGGACCAAATCGACCTCGTTTTGTCTCTTGAGCTTGGCAAAGGCGTTCACGAGATCGGATTTCAAGAGCCGAGCGAGGACAACACGTCCGTGGACAACATGTCCGACCTCCACAGCGGCCTCCTCGTACTGTTGCGAAGCCCGCAGGTGACGAGGCTCGCGGTGGCCGGAGGTCGGTGAAGGCGCGGTCGGACCGAGCGGAACGGGAGAGGCAGAGAATCCTCCATGCCTCCTCCTCCACTTTGGGTTTTGGGCTCTGTCTGTCAATTCGTAATAATTCTAGAATCAAATGCAAAACACTCATATATTTTTGAAAGGTTTTGTGAGTATTGTGTAATTTGAAGTTCTAGACATATGTATTGCAAAATATAAAAATAAGTAAAAAATAACAAAATAGAAGTCATTTCAATGCATTAAACAAGAGATCACTCCTAGATATAAAACACTCTGGAGATTTGTATTGTAGTATGAATTCTAGGATTTTCACAATTATAATAAAGAAAGTATGTTAGGATTTATCAAGAAAAAGGTGAATGTAATAAAATTTAAAGAAATATGCTAAAAACATTTCGGATTATTCAAAAAAGAAATATACTAAAAAAGTACAAAAAAATTTCAATCAATTCTTGATTTATGCGTGTCAATTTTGCGCAGGGCCATGCTAATCTTTGTGTAGTTTCAGTTTCATCGGATTGTCTCTCTTACCATCCCCTTCATCCCACTTGGGACAATATAAACTAAGGTGCAGTGTGTTGAAGGTCGATGTGGTACTCTTCTTGATTTCGACTTATTTTAAGGCCGGCCATGGGGATTCTCGTTGCTTGAATCTTTCTATTCATATGAGGCCCATATTACTTCCAAAGTTAGGACATGTGGTCCAAGCAACTTGGCCACTTGAAAAAGAACTATAAATGATCTGCTTTCTCCCTCTCCTGCCTACCTTTTCAAAAGTTGTTTTATCTGGAGAAATATAATATTATATGCCCCTTTTAATTTTAAGTATATGATGCAAGACTTAAGTGTTCTGCTTTTGTGACCTTTTTCTTTCATTGTAATGTGAATAATGTAGTGTCTTATGTACCTAGTTGTCTTTGGGGTTTATCTTGATAGAATCATGTCCTGCTGTTATCTCCAACCTTAGTGTGCAGCAGTATCTGCAATGTCGACGGGCTTTGTTGAGCAGAAGTTGAGTATTGTTGAAGTTGAGGCTTGTCGAAAGGCTCTTCAAGAAGTTGATGAACTAGAGAGATGGAACCTGATAAAGGATGACGGCTAAGCTCTTCTCACTTTTTTCTTATTTATAGAAAATGTTCTCGAAAGAAGCTTTACCTAACTGTAGGAAATAAATTGTAGTGATCAGGGTTTCTATTGTGTGGTATCTGTGAAGTATTCGTGTTTTGCTTAGTTTCTGCTGTTTTAACATTTTTTTTCCGTGGTCTTTTACTTGGAAAAGGAATAGTAAAAAGAGTGAGTACAAACATGAACGGATGTATTATGATCTTTTCCCACTAAAACTGGTTTGCAATTAATTGTGACGGCCAAGAGGATTGATCAAACTGGTCGTTGGGTGGTTTTGAATAAGCCGAAGACAATGCACTAGTCTGTGACTGAACATTCAGTCGGAATGGATGATGGAGTGGCGAATATGAGAAAGTTATTAGATAATGAAGCAAGTGGCTTCTGGCTAGCTGTAGCTCGTGGAATGGGAGGCATAGGAAAAATAACTCCCGTCAACCTCATCTTCAATCAACTATCGTCTCACTTTGGAATGTGCAGCAGTTTCTCGGATGATATCCAAGAAAAAGTCATCAAGAGAAGAAGGAATAGTCAAATTGCTGAAAATGTTATCGTTGGATATTGTAAATCTTCTGCAGTGACAAACATTGATAACGTTGATTATGGAGAGCAGAGGATTGGGGAAACACTCCTCAAAAGGAAGGTCCCCATTGTCCTTGATGATGTAGACGAGAGTGAACAAGTCTAGAAGATAGATAGCGAGTGTACCATGTGGTTCAGGTTCTAGAGTTATTATCACTAGGAAAAATGTTTTGCATAATAAAGAATTAATGTATGATGTTCTAGGTTATGAAATGGACAAATGAATTTCCATCATGGACTGCGGCTTTTCAGCAGGCATGCCTTTAAGAGGGACACTCCCTTAGATGACTACTACATCCTTTCAAGAGAGTCGTCTCCACAACTTGACGACTTCCTTTGCTCTTGAAGTGTTAGGTTTGTTCCCTCATCAGAAAAGGAAAGAGGTATGAAAAGAGACAAAAAAAAAAATTATTAAGTCCCCTCACAAGGATGCCGCAAGAAAGATGAAGATTAGTTATGCCTTAAGTACTGACTGATGACAAATTTGTTCAGATATTGCTGGCTTTGTCATCGATGAGAACCAGAATAAGGCAATTCACGTGGAAGAATTGTGCATTTTCTCCAAGAAAGGGTTATCAATGTTCTTGAGACCCTGTCCTTGATAAAGATTCGAAATGACGAGGTGGTCCAGATGCATGATCAAC
The DNA here is from genome assembly GCA_019915185.1 of Eucalyptus camaldulensis. Taxonomy (NCBI): domain Eukaryota; kingdom Viridiplantae; phylum Streptophyta; class Magnoliopsida; order Myrtales; family Myrtaceae; genus Eucalyptus; species Eucalyptus camaldulensis. Next base: position 2,337,070 of record JAHSVA010000014.1, read on the forward strand.
TAAGTGATCTTGGAAGGGAAATCGTCCATAAAAAAGCTTTAACAGATCCTGGAAATAAAGCAAAGCGACAACTATCAACACATATTCTTGTTTTTACCGAGTACCTTTCTTCTGAGGTGTTTCTTCTTCCCTGTAACATGTGATTGTTATACAGAGAAGAGGAATTCCAACTCACCGTTTAGTTTTTACCGCCACATAGGAAACGAAAATGTTCAAGCACTCCATCTAGCCTGGCATAGTTTTACAAGATTCCATATTACTATTGGAAAGATGGAAGAATTTGGACAACTAAAAGGTTCCCTAAATCGGACAGCAGAACTTGTGTTGGGGACTTCACCAATTGACTTTCGAACTTAAGTTGAATTTTTCGGGCTTTTCCTCAATCGGATTTTAGGTGGTCAGTAAGCATTAAAGAATGCAGTCGTTTTTGAACTTTGTTACAGTGACTTCACAGATGAAGTATGAAGCAGACACGAGGTATGTTATGTGTTTACTTGAAAGCCTAATTGTCTCATATTGCGGAACCTTTTTTTTTCCTTTTTTGAGTTTTGTCTCATCTTCTAGTATGTTCTTATATTTTTTTCCTTTAGTTATATGATCCTCTAATACATGATATTTCACTTCTGCAATACTTTGTTCTGTTTTTGCAGATGGCAAGTTCTGATGCAGAAAAACTGTTCTGGCATAGCTAAAATTCCTGAATGGAGTACTGAAAGTTGCGCTCAAGTTTGATGGGAACTGACTTTGGAAAACCAAAGTGCTTGACTGACTTGAGTATTGAAAGTTGCAGGCGTCTTAAAGAGTTGCATGAAGAAATTTGAGGGCTCGTGAATCTTAATTACTTCTCTTTATAGGGATGTTTTATGGAGAAGAAACTCCTCGACTAATTTTATAAGTTAGCATCATTGAAAAATGTTTTATGTGTGCAACACGGTGATTCGTTGCTTATCAGATTCTATTAGTGGACTAAACTGTTTTTTCAACACTCAGCATAGCACACGCCAATCACCAAACTTCTGAACTCTATTGAAGGGCTGGTGAAGCTGGAGTTCTAGTCTCTCTTTCTTTCACTAACTTTAGGATACTTTCTAGTTCCATCGGAAGTCAAAATCATTCCGCATGTTGAAACTGTCCATACTTGGAAACCGATGGGAGTTTCCTGGTAATATTGGAATATTGGAATATTTGGAAGAGCTACATGTCGATAGTTGTCCTGTGTTAGAGGTCGAAATCCCTGCCGAACTCGGGACATGCTCCTTGTTGAGAACCCTAAATTTATCGCATACAGGAACTGTCAATTTGCCAGGTACAATGAATCTGCTTCCTCGCCTGGAAAAAATGAACTTAGACTAGCGTAAGATTGAAGAGTTGCCAGAGCTTCCCAGAGTTTGATGTACTTACAATTCGAATCTACTTCATAGCAGTTGGTTCCTAATCTCTCGAATATGACAAATTTGGCGGAATTGATTCAACATGCTAGCACTGGTGATACAGTAAGGATCAAAGTGAGCGCAGACTTGTGACCTATGGAGGATGGGGAGATTGTCTAAACTGAAAGAAATTGAGTTGTGCCTAGGGAAAATCACCGTGCCCCCATTTAGGCTCGCTTTCTCTTCTAGACGCTAACTTTGTACTAGACCTTCAATCCTGCACGCAACTTCCATCTTTTCTGGTGGATTCAAACCTTGATAAAGTCAACCCGCCAAGATCACCCTTGTCCAACTTGAAATTTTTTGAAAATATGTCGGCTTTAGAGCTCTCTCCTTCTGGAATGAAAGCGATACAACTGGAGGGACTGCCAAGTTGGAGAAGTTTGGTCATGAGGTGTGAACTGGAGAGATCACCCATTTGATCAAGCCTAAACAAACTGGAAGTATTGGAGGTGAGCTGGTGCTCAAAGCTGGTTGAGATTCAATTTACTGACAGCGTGCTGGAATCACTGAAGAGATTAGCTATCTATGGCGGTGAGGAGAAAATATTGGCTGGGTTTTACATTCCACGTCAGCGAGATGTAAGACCATTCAGAATTCAACACGTGGCTCCACGTGGAAATGGCGTCAGAAGTTCAAAATTTGCTCGGCGCGCTCTCTGCTGCGGACCTGGCCTACCACTCTGACGCTCTCTCTCCTCTGCTCTCCTCTGCGACCTGTCGACTCGTCCTCTCTCTCCTTTCTCTCTCCCCGTTCTCCGTTCCGTTACGGGGGGAGAACAAAAACCGCAGGTGTGCATCCATTTGCTCTTCCCCTCCTCTGCTCTCTCTCCTCCGCTGGTTGCTTCCATCTCCCCCACCCTAACGCCGACGCCGCTGCCGACGCTCCTCCGCACGACGCCGACGCCCCCTCCACCTCCGCCTCCGCCTCCGCCTCCACAGGTTGCCGGCGACGCCCTTTCCAGTGAACCACGACCCCGACGCCGACGCTGACGCCGATGCCGACGCGGACGCAACCTCCGCCTCCGTCCCTGAACCCGACTCTGACGCCGACGCCCCTCCGCCGGTTGCCTCCGTCGCCCCCGACTCCGACGTCCCTCAAGTCGGTTGCCTCCGTCACCCTAGACTCCGACGCCGACGCCCCTCCGCCTCCGCCGCCGACGCTTCTGCCTCCGCCTTCGCCCCCGACGCCGACGCCCCTTCGCCTCCCTCTTGCGACCTCCGCCTTCGTCTGTGTCTGTTCTGACAGTATTATTGCTTACTGATGTGGAGGGAGGAGCATTGTGGGGTGAAATTTTGAAGATTTTGTTGCTTTCTTTTCATTTTGAGAAGAATATAGTTTTTACAACTACATGAGAGGCACCGTTCATACTATTTCAAGTGTTGCAGATTCATTATGCATCTTGATTGCTATTTCACACTTTTTAATGGATTGGATGTTCACTAGCAAATGGTTGTCAACTATTGCTTTGTTCCATCGATGCAGAGTGATTAAGGCTGCAAAGAATGTCTCGGGACCAACATTATCTAACCTCCAGCTTGCTGAAGAAGAGATTATTCTTGATATAGATGGCACTCTTCCTCTGCAACCTGTATTGCAGCACATTGGTATCTCAGCTTGGCCTGGTGAGTTCTATCCTGACAATCGAGTTGTGGGAATTTATCTTAGGTTGGGTTCCCTGGTTGATTGTGTGGATCATCATCTGTTAGCTGCTGGGAAATCAATTCCTGGAATGATGATGTGACTGTATCGTAGCTGCTGGAGTTTGATAATCATGGACCTTTTATGTGCAAGATTACTTCTGACTGAAGATTGAATTCTTCAGCCTTGGAAACTTTTGTTTCTCATCCGTAGCTTCCATTTGTTATGGGCAGAGCAAATTGAATTTGAATTTGCCAAATGAAATATATGTCCCACACACTTCAGCTTTAAGATGATTTCATCCAAATATCTTCTAATTTGCAGCAAAGTCAGGATTTAGGAAATGACAGAGGTAATAAGTGGGCAATTTTTATTTATTTATTTAATTTGGTGATTTTGTTCCCATATAGTAGTTATAGATTTTGAAACACAGGTTAAGGTGCAGCTCTACTGGCAATGTTGCTTCAAACTTCATATGGTGAATTCAAGATGGGGGCCTAGATTTTAGGGCTGGTTTGCCTTAACTACCACAAACTCTGGCTAAACATCTCATGCATTGTTAGGACAGACACTAGCTTGTCAGTTTTAGAGACATGTCCAAGATTACTGCTCTTAGAAGAATATAATAAAATTCTGATGATAGTTTCGCTTGTTAACATTCAATTTTCAAAGCCATATGTGGATTGCCAATATTTGTGTTATGTGTGATTATCTAGGCTGCTTCAAGACTTCTCCACCATGAGTATCAGTTGCTGCATAACCAGCCTGCAAGATACCATACCCATGGACGGATTGCCCAAACTCACTATCTTGATGTCCTGGTGGATGGGTGAACTACCAGAGTGTCATCTATTCATGGAAGTAAGAAGCTGCCTAGTGTTGATGGTGTTCGAGGTCACCGACTGCAAGTATGCCGTGTCTTGCAAGAACATAGAGAGCGAAACAGTGTTTTATCCCCTATGAGAGATGATCATTCCCTTCAGCCAAGAGTCTTTTGTTAACATTCAAATGGATGCTCACCAAGGAAGCCATCCATTTATCGGTCAAGAAGATTCTTCTACCTTGCCTGACAGGACAATTTTGCATAATACTTCTGACCTGCGTGTCAAGAGAAAACGCAAGGTAATTTTGATGCTTCTGAGAGCAGAGTATTGTCATCACTTTTTGATATAGCTTTAGGGTGACCAAAAATGTCATTTTGTTGCAGATTGAAGAAGCCCAGATCGCTAGGGAAGTTGAAGCTAATGAAAACCGAATTCTTAAAGCCAATCAAGAAAGAAAATATTTTAGGAGAAAGGTTTTCATTTATCACTTAAGGATATGTGAGCTTTGTGGAGAAAACTTTGGCATGTACTGATATCCTGTATTTTTCTATTGCAGGCTGAGGAACGAATGAGGAAAGAGATGGAAATATTTGATCGTGAAAGAAGGAAGGAAGAAGAAAGGTTGATGCGTGAACAGCAGAGAGAGGATGAGAGATTGCTACGTGAGCGAAGGCGAGAATCAGAGCGACGGGAGAAGTATTTACAGAAAGAATCTATTAAGGTAAGTATTTGAGCTTGATATTGCATTTTCACTAGTTAGTTTCTTTTGCTTTATTTGATTGGTTAAGCAGCATCTCTTCTTTTCTCTTTTCTTTACCAACTTCTCTGGTTTTTTGTTTGGAAGGCGGAGAAAAAGAGACAAAAAGAAGAGCTTCGTCGAGAAAAAGAAGCAGAGAGACGAAAAGCTGCAGTGGAGAAGGCCGCTGCTCGCAGAATTGCCAAGGAATCCATGGAGCTTATGGAGGATGAACAGCTGGAGCTGATGGAATTGGCCGCTGCAAGCAAGGGGGGTTGCCTCCAATTGTTAATCTCGATCATGCCACTATGCAGAGCCTTGAGTTGTTCGGAGGTAGCTTTTTTATAGCGATTACTGTTAAGACCAGTTTCACTCCATTGATTCATTGATTGTGTGATATTGTTGTTTTAACTAGGATTCTATGGTAGCTAAGACAAGCTTTTAAATTCCTATGCTCTGTTTTTATCGTGTACCTTAAATTCAGTAGAAAGGAAATAGGGGCCGATCCTTTCTAGAAAATTTACTGGTGTTCCATTGTTGTCAAGAATAATTCTAGATATACTAAAGTTATACAATTACCATCATACTAAATGATGTTAACATTGGATATATGAATAAGTCACCATCTTGTGATTTGAATCTACTCCTGTCATGACCAATTTAATTCATGTCACATAATTTAGTGTGAATGAAGTGCACTCACCAGAAATGGGACAAAAAACACTACAAATCTTGGTTTACACATTCCTGTTTTAGTTAGTTTAATGTTGATTAATAATTTGTTTCAATCCAATTTTATCTACTCTGAGCTATTTCAAAATTTATTTAACAGGCCTACCTGCAGAAGTTGATGGTTTTAGAAAAAGTCTCCTTGTATCAACATGCGGTGGTTCGCTGCATCTGTACTTTGCTAGATGCTGTTCCTCATTTCAATTATTGCGAGAGCTTGGTTGAAGTTGTTGTCAGAAACATAAGTTCCTCGGATGAAGTCATAAGGTTTAGCCATATATTTTGAACTTCTCATTATTCTTCTTATGTTAAGAGTTTGCAATAAAAATAAGACCTTTGGTTGACTAGATGAGGAGAATGGTTGAATAATTGAGAACTTTGAAGAATAGTCTTTTGTTAATGTGGTCATTTGGGTGCAGAATTCTATTCTCATTTTGTGAATGGCTTGGGTGTTTCTGTGGCAGATGAACTCATAAGATCACCAATGTTGTTTTATCTATGAATATAAGTTGTTGCTTGCTTTTGGTTTAAGTTCCCTGCCCAAACAAAAGGGAAATAGATGAAGCATCGCTTAGCAATCATTTAGAGATGCAATGGCTTATGTTTGTGGTTATGTAAATCTGTGAGCATGTGTGCATGTGCCCTTGTATGAAGTCACGCATGCAATGTAGTATGATCTTTTTTATGTTAAAGTCTGAAAAATAGTAGATAACATTCTATTTATTGTACCTTTTTACTTTTTGGTACGGAGTTGGGACTACAAGAAAAGAGCTAGTCCCTAAAGAGTCAAGTGCTATGATGACACGTGATAGACAATTCTACTTCTAGTTTTCTGGTCATATTCCTTGAGCATTTCTTCGCATGTATATTTTTCCCTTTTCCTCTCTACTCTTCTCTTGAATAAAAGATGTGAATGTTTATCATCAGGAAACTTTGTTGTGACACTATTAAGTCACTCTTTACAAATGAGGGTAAACACAGTGGTGAAGTGACTGGAGCAGCTGTTCGATTGATTGCAAATTATGTGAAAGCTCATAATTGTCAGATGCATCCTGACTCGATTCAATTATGTTCTCTCTTTGGTCAAATATCCACGTATGTTTAATAGGTCACTATTTTAAACTTTTGCGTTTCAATTACTTTGTTATTTTGTTTAACCCCTCCCATCCTCTCTCTCTCTCTCTCTCTCTCTCTGTCGTAACTATCAAAATGCTTTTTCAGGTACTTATATCTCTGTCATTTGACGAGGACCTTCATAGATCTGAAGCACCAGATAAGGATAAAAAAGTTAAAAGAAGAATTATAAGAAAGGAAACCGACCAGAGGAATCAAGCCATCCACAACTGAATGATAGAAAGAAATCTAGGCAAGAAATGATGTCGAAAATGAGGGAAGAGGTAGGGATTCTTATGCAACAACTGCCTACTTTCTCTCATTTTCTAATTTCATATCATAAAATTGAGGTGCTTGGTGATGTAAACAGGTTGCTGCTGATTATAAAGCAGCTAGCTTCGATCCAGATATTATGGAGCACTGAAGGATGCAGTCAGAGACACTTTCTGCCGTATTTGAGATATATTTTCGTATTCTGAAGCATACTATGCAGTCAATTGTGCCCAGGTGATTTCATGTTTGTATGGTTTTGACCCTATAGTGAAATATTCGAACATGGTAGGGCATATTGGTCTTGCTGCGTAGTACCGTGTCAAAGCAAATGTTTTATCAGACACTGAAAGTGGGGTTTCAATATTGGTTAGGTCTTCAGATTGACATGAAAAAATTCATAGGACGAATTTAAGGTGTGGTTCTTAATTATAAGTGATGCTGTCCATTTGCTGTGTTGATTTAATCTTTCTCTATAATCAACCTAAAATATGTGCATAAAGTTGAGTTAGAAATTGTCTTTGTGAATGGTATCTAACGGGATACTGTGATCACTTCATTCTTTCGTTTGTTTTACAGACCTAATGGAGATACTGGTACAACTCATGTGACTGAGGCTCACCCACTCCTTGGACCATGTTTGGATGGTCTAGGAAAATTTTCTCACCTGATTGACTTGGATTATATTGGAGATCTCATGAATTACCTTAAAAAGCTTGCATGTTCTGGTGGAAAATCGGACAGTTCAGGAAAATGCGCGACCGTCTCGGAAAGACTTCGCTGTTGCATCATTGCTTTTAAACTAATGAGGAACAATCTCGATGCTTTGAACGTTGATTTGCAAGATTTTTTTGTTTAGCTATACAACCTCATACTTGAATACAGGCCTGGAAGGTTAGCACTTCTATATTGGGTGCTCAGTACCTTGCTGTCAAGTTTGTTTTTTGGTTACTCATTGATATCTGATGTCTCAAGCAGAGATTGGGGTGAGGGCGGGTTTGGGTCGACCAGGTGTGATGCCCATGTGCTAGGCTTCGGTTGCAACTTTGTTCTCTGTAAGTTTGTTTTCATTGGGGAGATGTTGTGCCTGGGATGCACGCAGGTCTGGTAGGAGCATTTTCTTGGTGAGAAATTTTGTCAAACAATTGGTGGGTAAATATTTGCTAATTGCTATGTGTTCAGGCACGCTTTTGAAGTATCTCCTTGTGCTCAGCCTGTCTCTTTATACTTATGATGGGAATATGGCGAAAGCAGTTCAAGGCCATAGGCGGTTCGAGAATTTCAAGAAGACAATTAATCCAGACAAGTAACTATTATCCTGTTCCTACTCTTTTCAGTTTGTCTGATTTGTTTTATTTTTCTCCCCATTTTGATATTTGGTTTTGTTTCTGTCCTGATATGGATCATCGACAGGCATCTCGCTTCATCTCCTCTTTGTGCATGCAGGATGAATTTTGTTAAACTGGTTAATGAACTAGATGAAGGGAAAGATTTCTTGGAAGAAATTCAGTTCCAAAGTGAAGAAACTTCACAGAGATCGAACAGGAGCTCCGTCTTTGAGGGAGTCCGGGGAATTCCCAAAACTAGAGGAAAGTTTTTATGCAAATCCGCTCCCTGGGTGCATTTGCGAATCAACAAAGAGAAGGAAGTAAGGGTAGAAGGAGAAGTGTCTCCTTTCTCCGTGATGCAATTTTGGGTGCATAAGAGAGATGAACGCATGCTGTCAAGGTTCAAGGAAATCTTGTCAGCCGAAGATGCCACGGCTAAATCAGAAAGTTCCTTGGCCTAGTGCTCAGGTTGGCCGGTTGGCCGATATTTACATTAGCGTCACTGAGCTGCTGAATTTAAGGCCGCTCAAGGGATTCTAGTGGATAATTTATTCAGAAGAAAATTTACAGAATACCATTGAAAGAAAGATTATGAGCCCATGGTGGCAAAAAAAAGAAACAAAATGTATGGAGACTTTTATGCTTAGGGGATTGGAGAAATCCCATGAAGTGAAATTATAGTGAATTCGATTGTGTGGCACAAAAGACCTTGTCATGAAAGATCTCCCTTCTTTATCTTTATCTGTAATATTTCACTTTAGGTTGTCAAAATCTGGTTTACTTACATCCCATATTCGAATGCAAGGCTGTTATTTTACTCATAGTTCTTGTACCATGCGTATCAACAATATTAGGTTTCAGGTTATATATATATATGAAGTTGGCACGGAACAGGGGAATGCCATGCATACTTTCAAGCATAGATACAATCTCAATGACCACTAGCATCAAATCTCAGAAAATTTTGGTGTTAGAACGAGATTGCGGTCAGCAAATACTTTTCGTATTCAATGCCAACTCGTGATTATGTTACTGAACATTACAAGTTTTGAGAGGGAAGATTTTCAAAGTACGGGAGTACCCGAAAAAGGAGGAACTTGAACCTCTGTAGAAATCATTCTTACTATGCTGCAAAGAATTCCCTCAAACCTTTGTAGACAAGCAAGGGCTTCTCTTGCAAGTCCCTCAAACGTCTTGAATGGACAAACTTCTTTCTACATAAGGATCACAAAATTCACTGCATGCTCTAAAACTGCACCAAATGACATCGGGAGACCAAGATTTTTCTTGTTTGATGTACAGAATTTACACCAAATCAACATAGATAAACACACTGAAGACAAGGCGATGAACTGAATCGAGATATCTCATTCACAAACAATGAAAAGAAGTTCGCCAACAAATCTCAATCTAGATATCCAAAAGAAAGGGGGGAAAGGGAAACAAGAAAACAATGGATAAACAACCCTCCCCCCAACGACAATTGAAGAATGGATTCGACAAGTTCATTAAGCGGCACAAGCTCCTCTTTGTTGATCAACCGAAATTCCTGCATCAAATTAAAGCCAATCAAGACTTGCCATCACAAGCCTTTTTTGTACTAGACTCTTGTTGTAAAGCTGATAACCTAACTAAACTACTGCTTGTGACTCATTAATATAGTAATTGAAAGTGTTTCCTTGACCCAAACTTAATAAGACTAAGAACATATCAAAGCCAATCTAAAAAGTATATGGGTAATTCATATTTGCAAAGCTCAGCAACTATGCTTACTTACCCATGTGAAGATAACCAAATGCTTGAAGCAAGTATTTAGATGAGCTTCTTCCTTGAAGTTCACGATTTTCTGAAAATGTGAACGGTACATATGGGCGTAGACACGGAACAAGCGCTTGAAAATGGTCTTGACAACATCTTTGAAATTGCTCGGAAATGGAGCCCCCTGTAAACATGTCAGCAAGGATAACTTAGTGCTTATGTAGTAAAAAGCAACTAACAAATTCATTAAATTTCTCTATGTTTGAGTATAGTATAATTCATCTACTATCTGCACACAAGACATAGATCTTCCATATACATGGCTTTATAAACCACTGGCAGCAAGAAAGGCATCCCATCATTTAAAGTTAAAAACCCATGTAAACAAGAAGTTTTGGGGGTACTGCAGACTCAATAAAGATGCTTACGGACATTAGTCGATTTCACATCCTTGTTCTTTCAAAGGCTTAATTTAAGCCATAGGAAGCCGGTCATCATACACATACACACACAGTGAGCGAGCTATAACTTATATGCTATAATGCTGGCACTTTTCTAGGTATTAGTTTGTCCACAGATTACTACATTGCACTCTATCCAAGTTCTCCGAGTACAAAAGCTCTGCACATTCAATTTAATGATCTCAACAAATAACTAACCAGATTGCCATTTGAAAATACCATCACTTAATTTAATCCATGCAGACAAATCATCACTATCAGAGAGCCTACCGTATCCACATATTACACCAGACGCTAATGCTGATTATTTCCCTGAAGCACTTCAATTGCAAAGCTAGATCACTTGAGGATGCAAATAATCTTTAGCTAGGTGATTCGGGATATGGGACATTGAAGTTTGACAACTTTAACCCGTAAGCTCGAGTTCATGACTACATCCGCTACTAACCTTTCACGACGGCGAGATACCAAAGCTGAATCAAGAGTAGTTTGCATCAAATTAGCAGATCCTCTTCCCTTGTCCCTTCCTCTTGTAGAAGTTTTCCCTCTTCCTAGATCTGAAGTAGCACGGGAGGATCTAGAAACTCCCAATGATCCTTTCTGGCCTCTGGTGGCAGATCAGGAAGACGAACAATTTCAATGACAAGTCATTTCTTTATTCAAAGGCAATAAGAAAGGCATACAAATATTGACTTGGAAAAAGAAGGACAAATAGTGCCAAAAACATAGCCTACTAAATTCCAACTCTTTGACCCAAAAAAGAAAAATCATCAAACTCCACTTGTCAAAAGATCTGTACCACTTTCACTCTGACCCTTTCTTGAAGCCTTAGAGAAGATTAAAATATCTTGAGGATTAGCAACCTACAAAAAGAAAAATCATTACTCCTTTTTTGGTAGCGCTGTCAAAGACTACACCGTGTGCACCTTCTAATATGCATTTACCTTTCCAACATACTTTTGTCCAAACCTTTGAGGATTTATTGTCATAAATCCGGAGTAATCCACCTGCCACATGAATGAGGAGTTTAAAATTCACTCCGAGAATGCAGACACTAGTGGCAGATATCAATTCCTATCATCAAGTAAATAGAATTGTGAGAGTGTTTCAAAATAGAAATAATTCTTCAAGAGTTCCCTTCTAATAAAATGCAAAACAAACAGAAAGAGCAACAGCGTTGATGTAGAAGTCAATTAGCGTCGCTGTCATCCACCTGCAAATTGATAGCACCATTCAGTACATTCATAGGACATCAAGTACCATGTTTTGGTTTTTCTTATTCCTAGAAGCTTGTCAATGCGACATGAAACACCATATAAGAAAGTTGCGAGTGTTTTATTACATAACGACATATATAATTTCCTACATGAATTGAATCATTGAAATCTGTCACCTCCAAGTACATGGTTCTCCCACACAATTAACTACAAATACATATAACATAATTTTCTAGCAATGACTGTGATTTCAGGTGCTAGCTATCCTATTCCAGATGAACTCCTAAAGGATAAGACTAAAAAGAAAAATCCACACCTTCCAGTGCATCCAGCAAATGTCAATTCTGGGCATTTGAATAATGATGCAAGAATTCTACTCTATAGGCAAAATAGTACATGACCAAAGGCACGAATGAAGCTTCAAGAACAATAAGCAGCAAAATTTTCATATACCTCGACAGGCCGCAATAGATTACCCAACTTTCCGTGGGCATTCAGAACCTTCAGTGCAGATATTGCTGAGATAACACCCAATGATCCATCGAATATTCCAGCATCAACAACAGTACCCTTTGTCAAACAAAGAACTATCGAATATTAGAACAAATGATTGAGACACGTGTCGGCGGAGGCGGAGGCGGAGGCGGAGGCCGGCGCCGGCGTCGGTGTCGGCGTCGACGTCGGCGTCGGCGTCGCGGGCAACCAGCAGAGGAGAGAGTGCGTTGGCGTCGGCGGATGCGGAGGCGGAGGCGGAGGTGGGCGTCAACGTCGGCGTCGTGAGCAACCAGCGGAGGAGAGAGAGCGTTCTTCTCAGTTAGAGTATGCTATTCGCTAATTGCACGATGGAGAGAAATGTAGTGCTGCATCTTACATCGGAGGAGGTCAAAAGGAAGAACACGACAGTAACGAAAACGCTAATCCACGGTATCAGTCAATTAAATTCACAGAGAAAGAACGAGTATCGACCTAGCATGAGGGCGTTTTCTGAAATGTAGGTGTTCTTGGCGAGAATCGGCAGCAAAAGCAGAGCCAGAACCCCCGCAACGCAGCGGATGACACTGCGAAGAAGTCCACAAGGTCGAAGAAGTGCGTGAGCTCGCGCTCGAGTCACCGGAACAGATTCGCCCGAATAACAACGAGCAGAGATAATCAAAGACCGAGAAGCTACTGCGGTACCTGGCGAGGACGCTGTGAGATATGAGCAGAGTCCCCAGCCGAACGATCGGTCGAGGCTTCGGCGGAGGTGGAAAGGGCGTCGGCGGAGGCGTTGCGGGGAGGAGAGAGAGCAGAGGCGTCGGCGTCGGCGTCGCGGGCAACCAGCGGAGAAGAGCAGAGGCGTCGGCGGAGGTGGAAAGGACGTCGGCGTCGCAGGCAACCAGCGGAGGAGGCGTCGCGGGCAACTAGCGGAGGAGAGAGAGTAGAGGAGCAGAAGAGCATTTGGAGAGAAGCACCTGCGACTTTTGTTCTCTCGCAAAACGGAACGGAGAACGGGGAGAATGGGGAGAGAGAGAGGAGAGAGAGGACGAGTGGACGGGAGAGCAGAGGTCGCAGAGGAGAGAGAGCGTCAGTGGTGGGCCCCAGGAGCGGCGCGCACAAATTTTAAACCTCTGACGCCTCTGCCTACGTGGCGACACGTGTCGATCGCTGAGTGGTTTAACCCACCGCCTACGTGGAGGGTAAAACCCACCCAATATTTTTTCGGCGGTGAGTCTTTAGAATGGTTAGGTTCTCTCTTGGAACTGCAGCCATCGAGTGAGTCAACTGCTTGCGGGCTGAGAATATTCCATCTATCGACTGTCTTGAAGAATCCAAAAGAGAAGTTTTCCGAGTGCCAAAGGCTACCCAGCAACCAAGTCATCTGCAAGTTGGAATCATTGGAAAAGTTCTCTCTCTACAGGTGCCACTCTGTTGAACGATCAGTTGATAATTGTCAAAAATTGAAGAGCCTGAGGCATATCAAAATCAACCAGTGCCATAGGGCCTTGATCAGTTAGAGGTTTTGGACAGGATGGAATTTGATTAGTGTAGATCATTGGAAAGGTTGATGGATATCCCGAGCACAAAAAGTTACCAGATGGGTGCCTAATATGTATTTTCAGGTCATATTCGGATTATCAGTTCAGGTCAGAACGAGCCCAATCCTTCATGTTTCAGTTCGGGTCAGGAATCATGGAAACCCGACCCGACCTGTTGACACCACAGTGCGCACAAAGCAAACGCATTCTACAGAGAGATATGCAGTGAGAGATTGGTGAGACCAGTGAGAGGAGTGATATTCGACGAGTTGAGAAGGTAATTTTGTCGTTCCTCTTTGTTCTTTTCGATCCAAATCACTGGGGAAAAATTGAAATTGGGAAGCTAATCTTTTTCACTTTGGCCTTGATGTGAATCTAGGTTTCAGACGGATTTTTCGTGCAGCTTATTGAGTAATCTGATTTTTGTTCATTGTATTGCATCTGGGAAAGTGTACGTTGGAAGTGCATGGAATATCACTGCAGCAAGTGACTTAGGGCCTGAATGTTAACTTCTGCTATCCCTTTTGCTTTAGTCCCTGTGCATCCCTTATCTTTATTTTAAAGCTTTTTTTTTTTTTGAATTTCTGTTCCTATCTTTGCATTCATATTGTATAAGTGCGAACGTTGCAAGGATAAACAAAAAATACATTTTTTTTTTCAATTTCGACATTATTTTTCCATCTCGAACTACATAATTTTTTCTGACTTTGACTGCATAGCTTTGTGGTAAATCGATCCTTCCCGGTAGTTTTAGCTTTACCGTGGTGAATTGAGCAACTTTCTCAAGGGCTAGAATATAATCATGTAACTCGCTAAATAAAATTAAGAATAATTAATCAGACTGGTTGTCTGATAAAAATTTATTGAATCTAGTTGCTTGTAAAACATGATAATTGGAGAGGAAAGTGAAGCCGGAAGAAATTTGTAATGATGGAAATTGATTTTTATTTGTCTTGTTTTGACCGGACACCGCTTCTTTGCTTTGCTTTTATGTCTTTGACGCAGTCTTCATCCATTGTGTATATTATTCAGTATTCATTATATTCGTACAGGCCATCTATTATTTTATTAGCACGGGGATTGCATGTCAACAGAAATCACCAGATCTAAAATTGCACGTCGAACTAAATCATGCATTGATTATTCTGTCGCTGTTGAAAGATAGCTTCCGTCATAAAATATGATAAAAAATATACACCGATTTTATTCGTAAAAGATATAAGAAATACGAATTGAGGGAATTAATAATATCGCACGGAATGATAAAATTCACTAGTGAAGGCTTGGGATTTAAAAGATTAATGATTCACCATCTTGATAGTGAATCATCGCCCTCGGTGAATATAAGATGGGGCCCATTCAGGTCTGTGAAACAAACCGAAATGAATCATTAACCACCAAACAAAGGTTAGAAGCTCTCCACCTTTGCTCAGCACCTGCGCATGTGCCTCTCCCTTAATATGACCAGCTGCATATGACAGCATCTCAACCCACACTCCACTCATCACCTCCCACTTCCTTTCCCCGAAC
The DNA here is from genome assembly GCA_019915185.1 of Eucalyptus camaldulensis. NCBI lineage: Eukaryota > Viridiplantae > Streptophyta > Magnoliopsida > Myrtales > Myrtaceae > Eucalyptus > Eucalyptus camaldulensis. The sequence goes on from JAHSVA010000014.1 coordinate 2,352,122, forward strand.
TTTTCTAATTCTTTGGCCAATTTGATCCCCCCGGAGATCAAGTGACCCCCATTTTCGTAAGCTAACCAATCTGGGTCAGATGAAAAAATTTTCTCGCATGAGCACTTCACATTCTTGGTAAGGTAGTTACTACCCCGTAGAATCAACAATATAACCGCCAATCTAATTTGGGCAATGCCGGCTACAGCGGACACCAAATTAGGCTGATTAAATAAAAGATAAAACATATAATCAGAGAGAATCTTGCTGAATTCCCTTTTCTCATTTCTTTCGTCATTTTCGGGTGTGGGATCCTCTCTGTTATACCAGATTTCGGTAGCAAGATGCCACAATATAACACTCTCGTAGTAATTAACATCGGTGACACTAGGCATAGTTATACTCGGTTCGATCCTCCCCTGGATATTCTGGTTACAAAGACGGGCCTCACTCGGGAGAATCCTGAGAAACCAATTACCTCTAGCCTCATATATCTCCTTCGTCCTTTCTATCTCGTCCAGCAAATCAGCTGTGTCAGTCCACTCAAATATCTCCATCGTCCTTTCTCTCTCCTCACTCCTTTCTCTCTCTCTCTTCTCTCTCCTTTTTCTCTTCTCACTCAGATCCGGATCAAGTGCGTAGATGGATTTACGTCTCAGCTCCTCAAAGATAAAAATCCATAACTTCAAAATAAATGGATTCGTTGACACGTACCTCATATTCGCAATCACCGGTCTTTTTCCATCCATTTTCATCAGACCACAGCCTCCAGCGATTGAAATAACAGCTTGATGGAAACAAGAGATGGTTTTATCAGCCATATAAAATGGAAAGCTGCAGATATTAGAAAAGGCGATGTTTCCCCATTGCCGGTCGTGCTTATACATCTTTCGCGGACTCTCCTTTAAACTCTCAGATAAAATGTTGCAAGCATAAATAGATTCTGACCACCTTCGAAATGATAATGGAGTATCTAAGACCGCATAAGTAACCTTGTTGTTAGACTCTGCTTCACATTTGGCGAATTGGGGCTTCCGTAGGTCATCAGCAGTGGATAGCAGGCAGTAGAGAAATGAATTTAGTTTAGATGATCCTGTTTTGTGCCACTGGATTTTGGCAATAGTCCAGTCAGAGAAAACGAGCATGAGCACAGCTATCACATCAAGAGCAATTCCTCCAAAAAGAAGTAAATACGTAATTTTCACATCGAGTTTAGGGAGCTGATGCTTTTTCAAGCGATTGAACAAGACGAAAGCCATCACAACGTCAATGAAGGCTATGAAGCGGAAAACGTAGCTCCACTTGGAACGTATTGTCAATGCTTTTGTGTGGAGCACCTCATAAATGAAATGGAGTTCGACTGATATTACCCTCAACGCATCCACCGCAGACACTTGGTAGAAATATCTTCGGCTTATATTACGTTCTCTATCTGTGAAGATGAGATCTGTGAGGAAGAATTTAGAGATTTGAAAGAAGTAATAAGCATGTTTCACTACAATGCTCTCGGGAAGCTTTGCTTCTTCTTCACCATGAGAATATCCATCCAATGAACTAATGAGTTTGTTGGCAACCTTGTAATCTCCATCCTCAAGAGACTCTTGCTGTGAGAGCACCCGTTCCCTAAGCCTTGGGAGGCTTGAGAGATTAAGTGCTAGTGTCCTCTCCACATTTTTTATGACCCCATCAAGAAAAATCAGCATTGTTGGGAGCACCAGGGACTTGTCGCTGGGAAATATTTGTGCAAAGACATAGATGGCGGCACCGACTTGGAAGGTGAGATTGAGCAAGTGCCGTCGCCAAAGCGAACTGTCCTCCAGAGAAAAGGCAGTGATGGTGTCTGGAACGCCAAGATGTAGCAAGAGAAATGAGGCCCAAAATGCCCGAAGTGCGCTATCTACTTCAGCTACATGAGCGCATGAGCTGCCTTCATTGTGAGAGATAAGCCCGATCCCAAATGCAGCTACCGAATCAGCTATCAAATAGGCTAACCACAAGAGGAAAACAATATGATTGTTTTTTGTTTTCTTTCTAAGGGGTGCAAATAGAACGAGAATGATCTGAAGCAAGAGACTCAATAGAACGAAACCTCGGATGTTCCATTTGTTCCATAGATACAAAATGGAGCTAAATGCCATATTTTTGTTGAGGTTGAATTTTATCAATTATCTCTAATATAACTCTGAGTACAACATGTTTAGGACGAATAATGACAAATATATAGAGATGGTCCCTTGCTTGTTTGTTAGAAATAAGTATATATTCAAAAACCCAACGGGGAAAAAGAATTGTGAACCCATTTGGCGAATAAACACAAGTAAGGTATCTCATGCATTAAATTATAGAAGAAAAGCATCTCTTGCATGAACAGATGATGCTTGCTGCTTTGTGTTGGGTTGATGTTTTATCGTCCAAACGGTCCTATCTCAATTTCATTTGCACATCCACTTCTGGCTTTCGAATTATGAAACTTCGATATCCATGATTAGTTTATTGGATTCTTTAGTGATACTACATCTAACAAGACAATTGATGTTATTGATCCATAAGATACTATCTAACATGACTAAGTCATAGGAGTGTGCTTGTATGGGATGAGTAGGTTATCCTCCTGTTAGGAAAATAAAATCCTCTTAAATTAACTTAAAATTGAGAACCCATCCGGCTGAATTTATAATTATATTTGGGTTACGTTGAATGGAGGTAATCGTGGTAGTTGCATCCCCTCACCCTTTCGAGTGTCAAAAGGTTAAAGAATAAGATGGTTCAAATTTATAATATTATACATGCTACTCTCTTCCACATGTCCAGTAATCAAGAACTAACAAAACCACATCCCACCCAAGAAATTGACTGCAGTACTATACGTTTAATTAAGATACGATAGAGCCATATCCAGTAATGATTGTGATTTCACAGATTAAAAATTTTGAATTAGTGCACATGATATTTTCCCTATATTTGGAACGGGGGAGGAAAATACAAAGGAAATATGCACTAATTTATATTTTATAGTCTTAAAATTTTCCCCTTTTCTCCCCCTCCGTTTTCCTAATCTCTCAAAGATAGAACTGATTAATTTCACTGTCTATAAATAATTAAAAATTCAAGATCCTGCTACAAATCATGGGCAATGATTTCGATAGAAGTGGGCAAAAGTGGTGCGTCGTTTCATGGCTGGACAGAACTTCGAGCTGCCCGTGCCTGCATAGCTGAAAGTCCTCAAACAGGATCACTCGATCTCCCTTTCGGCTGGAAAAGAATAAGTATAGAGGTTAAGAAGTTCGTCTTCAAGATGCCAAGTTTAAAGTGAAGATATGTCAAAAGTAAAGTTTAGGCATAAACAAAGGGAAGGACAATAAAAGCTAGACCCGTCACAATAATATTTCTCTCAGCCTCCATAAGTTTTCATGATAAGCAACTGGTAGTGAAAAGAAGGAATACGTTCTTAGTATAAACGCAGAACACGCATGGAAGCAAAACAATTCTTAGTATGAAGGCTAGGCCGCCATGGCCTCAATAACCACGGCTGAAGATCGCCATGGCCTTGCCAGTCGCCGGCGAGGCCACCTTTGCCTGCAGCAAGGCCGTGGTCAAGGTCGGTGAGGTTTGACGAGGCCAGTGATCCTTGCTAGAGCCTTGCCAGTAGTAAGCCAAAGTGGAAGAAGCGGAAAAAAGAAAAGAAAAAAATAATAAAATAATTTGAAGAATAAAATATTATTAAAAAATTGTCACGTGAATGCAGGTAGGTTAAATTTGGCCTAATGGATTGAATTGACACAATTGTAAAAGGTTTATGATTGAATTAGCTAAAAAAAGTTTAAGATTAAATAGGCACAATTATAATAGGTTTAGAATTTTTTTGGTAAATTTCTTGCGAAACAACTCTCGAAAGAAAGTGAAGAATAAAGTGAAAGAAAGTGAAGAATAAAGTGGATGATTGACAGAACGTGCTGCAGTTAGGGGGTTAGCATGTTCAGAACTCCTACTTGAACAATACGAGGGTATAAAGCTCTAGTTCGCGCCGCGTCGCGTCTAACGCTCAATTTTTGAGCAATGACTACAAGCTTTAAGGAAAATTCAATTCCAGATAACATCAAAGAGACACGAGCAATTCATGTCTGATCATAAAGCTGCTAAATACAGGAAGGATCAGAGAGAGGGCCATGCAGAAACAAAGATGTAAGAAAAAATAACACTAGAGTGAGTGAAGTATGTTAATCGTAATATTTGAACTTAAGTGATATTCATTTGTGTTAAGTGAAATTTGTTCATTCAATCAAGTAAGCTCTGTAGCAACTTATAAATGATCTATGTAAATATTATAGGATCTTCAAGAGAGAAGGGAGAAAAATCAGTAAAGACTATATCTTTACTCAATTGGCTATTTTTTTTTTAATTCACTAAATATTAAATAATATCCATAATATTTAACAATATCTCTAACAATATTCTACAACAAGGAAATCTCTAATCTCCATAAATATACTTCATCACTCCCCCCTCAAGTTAAGCATGCAGCTTGCATATGATTGGTGCAACTTTCTTTGAAAGTCTGTGATTAGACATCCCTTGTGTAATTTCCACCGTATTCTCATAGCCATCCATTATTTTATTGGCATAACGATTAAAATTGCATAATGTACCAAAGCATGTATTAATTATTATAGTTAACAATGCGATGTTCGTTGTTTTGTTTTGTTTTTTTTTTTTAAGTGGTGCAAAAATAATAAGAAAGACTTGAAGCATGAGACTCAATATGATGAAGTCTAGGATGTTCCATTTGTTCCCCAAATCCAAAATAGAGCTAAATGCCATGTTTTTGCTTAGTTTAAATTTTTTCAATCCTCTCTAATATAATTTCTAGTACAACAAAATGTATAGGATGAATAATGGGACTAAGTTGGTCCTTGCTTAATTTTAGAGAACAGTCTATTCCAAAACCCAACTGGGAAAAGCAGCCGCAAGCCAACTATTATATATATATTGTTCTTTACTTGATTTTTAGAAAATAGTATCTATTCCAAAACCTAACTAGGAAAAAGAATTGTGAACCAACTATTATATGTGCGTGTGATAAGATTGTTCCTTGCTTGATTTTTAGAAAATAGTATCTATTCCAAAACCAATTTGGGAAAAAGAATCATGAACCAACTATTATTTATGTGTGCTTGTGTGTTGAGATTGTTCCTTTCTTGAATTTTAGAAAATAGTATCTATTCCTAAACCCTGGGAAAAAGAATGGTGAACCATCTGTTATATATGTGTAGGCATGTGATGAGATTGTTCCTTGCTTGACCTTCAGAAAAAAAAAAAAGTATATATTCCAAAACCCAATTGGGAAATAGAATCATGAACCAACTATGATATATGTGTGTGTTGAGATTGTTCCTTGTTTGATTTTTAGAAAATAGTATATATTCCAAAACCCTACTCGAAGAAAGAATCGTGAACCAACTGTTATAGATGTTTGTGCGAGTGATGAGAATGTTTTTTTTTTGGTAAGGGTGTGATGAGAATGTTCCTTACTTGATTATTAGAAAATACTATTTATTCCAAAACCCAATTGGGAAAAAGAATCGTGAGCCAACTATTATATATGCGTCTTGTGAGATTGTTCCTTGATTTTTTAGAAAGTAGTATCAATTTCAAAACCTAACTGGGAAAAAGAATTGTTGACCAACCATTCGGTGAATGAACACAAGTAAAGCATCTCATGCATTAAATGACAAAAGAAAAGTATCTTATGCACGGATGATGTTTATTGCTTTGTGTTGAGTTGATGTTTTATCGTCAAATCGATCATATCTCAATTTGATTTGCACATTCACCTGTAGGTAACTACTGGGTTTCAAGCTAGGGAACTTCAATATTCATGATTAGTTTATTTAAGTGTTTAGAGATTCCACATCTAAAAAGACACTAGATATTATTATTCAGTGAGGTACTATTTAATAAGTCATGTGTGCGCGCTTAGACAGGATGAGTAGTTATCCTCCATTAGGAAAATAAGATCCTCTTAAACCACTTTAAAATGGGGGTTACATTCAAAGGAGGTAATCACGCTAGTTGTCTCTCCTCACCCTTTAGCGTGTCAAAAGCTTAACGAATAAGGCTGCTCAAATTAATAATATCATACAAGTTACTCTCTTCAACATATCTAATGATTATACATTAATCCAAGAAGAATCAACCTAGTTGAAGAACTCAATAAATTTGCAATATACCTGATGAACATTCAAATTGAGAATTAACAAAATCACATAGCACCCAACGAATTGATTGAATAGTTACACGTTTGGTTAAGGTAGGACGGAGTTATATCTAGTAATCATTGTACTTTCACAATTTAAATAATTTGAATGCCCATCTATATCACAACAAAATAAAATATTCAAGATCCTGCTGTGAACCATGGGCAACGATTTTGACAGAAGTCGTTCAAAAGTGGCGCCTGTTTTCATTGCTGGAGCAGCACTTGTAGCTGCCCATGCTTGCATAGCTTTGAGTCCTAAATCAACCGATCTACGCTTCGACTGTAAAAGAACAAAAGAGAAGTTGAGAACCTCATCTTCAAGAGGCCAAGTTTCCCATGAAGATATGTCAAAAGTAAAGTTCACGCATCTAGATAGCTAAAGGATAGTAAAAGCTAGAGCCGTTACAATATTACTTCTCTCAGCCTCAAGAAATTTTTGTTAGTGAATGGAAAACTGGACTCAAACAACAGAATTATGTTGTAAATCCCAAGAATTTATTACAAGCGACTATTAATGCAAAGAAGGAATGCATTCTTATTTCCTTCATTCTTATTATAAATGCAGGATATGCATGGAAGCAAGATAACTCTCGAAAGAAAGCGAAGAACAAATTGAACCACTGACCAGAAAATACTGTGTTTAGGGTAGCATGTGCAAAACTCCTACTTGGACAAGCCAAGAATATAAAGATTTAGTTAATGTTGCGTCAAACGTTCTTTTATTGAGCAATGATGACTGCCCTTAAAAAGAATTCATCTCCAGATATCATCCAAGAGACATGACCATTTGTATTAAAAGATAATCCCAAAGCTGCTTAGAACAGGAAGGATCAAAGAGAAGCCCATGCAGAAAGATAGGCATATAGAGAACAAAATGCTAGGATGATTATGGAAGAGTGAATTCCTACAAATTTTCCGTTGACATGTTCTAGGAACTTTTTAGCAGAATCCAAATATTCAAGGCAATCTCTCTTCACAAACTCTACCAGATCTCTTTCTCCAGCCTTCTCTAGAATTCTTATGAGAATCATCAGGGTAAATTCATTTGGGGTACGGCCAGCCGCTTTCATCTTCTCATAAGTCTGCATTGCCTTTTCAATCATGTCCGCTCTAAGATATGCTCCAATCATCTCCGCATAAGGCCTTGTGTCAGGTTCAGTCCCTTCTTTCAGAAGTCCAGAGAAAACAACTTCAGTAAGAGCAACCCTTTGTTCTTTCCCAACAGTCGGATCATTTCGCAATGTAACGCAAGATCAGTTTCATACCATTCCTCCTTGCACATGTACTCGAAGACCTATAGCTGGAATCCTTTTAGATAGAATGAGAACAGTAAAAAGGAAATATTGAAACAGTGCATCCAGAATTTACACCACGGTGAGTGTATTACTTTATTTTTCTTTTTGCTCAAAATACCAATGAGAACAGTAATTTGAATATGCCCAATGTTGTTTCCCTTGATGAACAAGTAAAACTTGCATTTCTACTTTCTTTTAATTTAAGACTAATCTGCACAGTGGTTCTGCTTTCTTTATGAATGCCTAGTGTAGAAGATTAAAAGGAGTACCCAAACCCAAACTAAGAAAATCCTAAACATGGTTAAAATCTATAAGGCCAAAAAGGCCTACAAGAATCATTATTACAAGGTAACCCAATCTCATTGATCAACACTCAACCCGTTCTCTACAATTCACCCATGCCACTCACTAGCTTGATGTACCGGTTGAATCACCAATAACCAATACGGAAAACGAATTGACCGAACTTCAGAGCAACACTCAATTGCCAGATCACTTGCTCTGCTCATACCATTTAAAGCATCCGCTACAATCAAAGAATGTAACTCACAGAGACACCAAAAATGGCCTTCTAAACTTCCAACTCCTATTTTCACGGGCAGATATTGTTCACACACCACACGCCAAAGTTACAAAGAGAGAATTCGAAAACCAACGAGAAAAGCAAAGAATATAAAGACCCAGAACCACAAACTCCAACAAGGGAAGACCCCCGGGCGAAAAAGGCGATACCTTGAGGGCCAAGTCGACCTCGTTCAGTCTCTTGAGCTCAGCGAAGGCGTTCGAGAGATGGGATTACAAGAGCCGAGCGAGGATTGTGCCGAGGACGTGGTTCAACCGAAGAGTGGATTTGGGCAGCTTGAGGGACTGGACGGCTCGTGTGGCCTCCGTCGACAAGACGTTCGACCTCCACAGTAGCCTTCTCGTACTGTTGCGAAGGCCGCAGGTGACGATGCTCGTGGCGGGCGCTTGGTGGAGACGCCGTCGTACAGAGCGAAACGGAGACAGAGAAGCCTCCATGCCTCCACTTCGGATTTTGGGTTCGGTATGTCCTAAATGGTGAATAGGCGTATGAAACGAGTGGGTATTATTGGATTGGATCGGATCGAAAAAGATCGCACACAACTTGATGAATTTTAATCCATTTTCATTTGGAGAAGTTATCTAAAAATTCCTAATCTTATTCTAATTTTAATCAATTTAATCTCTAACATTTTAATTTTATTAATTAAATCATAATTTTTTTTTCACTTTTTGTCAATTTAGTTTGTCTAAGAAATTTTAGACGGAAATCACCGACGAGGACATCAAGCATTTTACCTGATAAGATTAGTGATGACATTGATAATTTTTAACAATATTTAAATACTTTTTATTTTATTTTTATTATGTTTTCCTTCATTTCTTCCTCCTTTAATCAATTGTTGGGCATCTGTGGATAACTAGAGACGTGACCATGCCAGCCTTTAGCAAAGCTTGCCCTCACTTGCCATTAGCAAGGATGAGTGTCCCTATTGCAAGGGGAGATTAGCTTTGCCCTGCTATAGTGAGCCCAATCTTGCCTAATGACGACGAGATCAAGTCTCACTAGTGGTTGGTGAGGTTGGGCTTCACTAGAAGTCAGTGAGGTCCTTTTGTTGGTTCTTGCTTTAACTTGTCATCGAGGCTTAGCGACCGGTTAGAGGAAAAAGAAAAGAAGAAAAAAAAATTAAAAAAATGATAATTTTATTAAAAATTGCTTAGATTAACACCAATCATACCATATAAAATGCTGAGTATCTATCTTAGTGAAATTAACTACTCAGTTGACATAACATAAAAAAAATTAGTACTGAATTGATAAATTAAAATGTTCATAATTGAATTAGGAAAAATGTGAAGAGTCACCTTGTAATATATTCCAACAGTAGAAGGTGATTCTTTTATAATCATAGTAGAATTAGTTCCTTCTCCTTGTCCCTTCCTTCACGCCAGTCGAAACGTCTCCTTATGTCTGCTCTGGTATGGCTCTCTCTCTCTCTCTCTCCGTCTCGTTCGTTCTTTCGGGTGTGAATCTCATATAACCTCAATTGGGGTTCTTGATAGGTGAAAGATGATGCTTCTCGAGGATGTCTTCAATGTCGAGAGGCTCGATCCCCGACGGCAATAAGTTCGACAAAGGTATGCCCATGCTTTTTCTATTGCTCGTTTGCTTCTTCTCTGCTAATTTTCTTGTTATGGGTTCGTCAAAAAACTGTTCTTTTTTCTTTTTTTTCCGTTTTTCCTTCATCTTTCGCGCAGACGCCCATTTACTATTGAGCCTGTTAATAGGACCTAGCAAACGAGAGAGTTTGTTTGTTTGTATCGGTTGTGTTTGTGCTTGTTGAGAGATTCGGTGCGTGGAATGTGCTTCTTTTTTCTCCAGTTGGTTTGGGGTTGTGAAATCTTGCTCCTGGTTTCTTGCTGTGTCGCGGTTATGGAGCTAACTACGGAGTAGTTTTCGCTTCTTTTGAGACTGCTTAATCTTGAAGTTTCATTGCCCTAGGACTTTGTTGACGGTCAAATGTTGGTGTGACCAAAAAATGTGACGCCGGAAGGGATAAAAACAAGGAAAAATGTGAAGGGGAGAGATCGCTTAAAGAGCTTTTGCAACGTCCTCCGGTCACTTTAAACTTGAGAGAATGATGTTAGCATTCGGGAAGGGGAGTGTTAGAATACCCTATACAAAGGGTGTTGTTACGTGGGGCATGTTTACTTTCTTGTGTGCCGATTGTTATATGCTGGACTAACTTAAGTTGAGCTCGTTGCTGCTTTAAGAATTGACTGGGGATGTATTAGGCCGGAGAATGAGCTATATGGCACATGACATGCACCTACTGAATCCATTTATTGCTTTGGAAGAAGTTTCTAGTTGTTTGAAATGGCTTGAGTTTTAAATTTAACCATTTGATAAAACAATGGAAACGTATCAGAATTAGGGACCAGTGAATGGAAGAGGAATTTTACTCCTTTCCTCAGATAGGCAATCGTGAAATTGGGCAGACGTCCTTAGGATTCTCATTCTGTGAGGTGCCCTAAGATAAGAATTATCTTCTGACGTGCAAACAATCTTTTAATTTTTTGTTTGTGAGCTCATGGATTACGGTGTCAAGTGTGCCTAAATGAAGTTAAGTAGTCGAATTATGTGGTTCCTGCTGTCTTCAGCTACATTATTTCGTGGATATTTCTAACTCGCAGTTTACTTTCTTTCTTTAGTAACTTGGACTGAAGCACAAAGCAAAAGATTTGACATGTTCATGCATCTAGATGTGAATACTGAAATATACCCTGTGAAAGGGCGGAAGTTTACCATGGCAATACCTACTACATTAAATTTGGATGGAACTCCTGATACAGGATATCATACCCTGGTATGATCTTCCTGTTTTTGTTCACAATCTACTGCCGTTAATAATCTCTTGCCTATTTTAATGGCAGTAGATTTTTGTTCTCTAGTCTCTCCATAACTTGATGCTTTTCTATATCATTCGTCACCTTTTCTCCATGGTCTCTCCATTGTAAGCCTGAGCTGTCTTGAGTAGAATCAGCAATCCACTTGGAGGTCTGGATGCTTCAAGGTTTTTGTAGATAACAAAGAGGAAAATTTTCTCTTTTCTGAACCCATCAAGTTGGTTTTGCCATAACCAGTGATTAGCATTTTGAACTATAGAGATATATATCTCTTGCTGTCTTTGGATTCTCCAATCTAGTGTTATTAGTGCTTAAATGTCATTTGCTAGAAAGCCAGCAATTTACTCCTTTGAACTTTGGGTCTTTTCTGGAGGACTAATTTTTAGCTGGATAATATCCTTTCAACTCAGAATCTCTCTTTTTGCTTTTTTCCCTAGTTTTTCATACTTTTTTTTTTTTTTTTTTGGCATTTCATACTCTTATAATAGCTTTGAGTCTCTGACCAGTGATTACCATTGTCAGGGTAATAGGAAATCCATTGTTGACAAGTATGAATACATCATGCAGGGGAAACTATGCAAGATATCTGAGGATGACCCTGGAAGGGCTTATAAAGGATCAGTAAAAGGAGTCAAAGCGTAAGTTCTGCTTAATTTTACTTGCAATTTTTTTAGTCATGCTTGTTACGTCTCTCTTACGATTCTTTGGTAAGCCACAGTTAACATTAACTTTTAGCTTCATATAGAAGAATCTTTGAAACTTAATCTTTTCTTTGTCTAAACCTTATAACTTTTATGGACATTTGTGTTATGGAAGGATTCTCTTTTTAACTCTATAAATAACTCCATTGATGCAGTGTCATGGTTTTTCTTATTAATGTCATGTCTTCAACAAGCAAGATGTCTATCTACTTTATGTCATGTCATTTGCTTCCAACAGGAACTGGAGCCTATTTCTTACCAGCTTAGAGCTTGGGGAGTAAATTAGCAAGTGAAAGCATGTTTTTTCAAAACAACCTCCAGTTTCATTTGTACCTCTTATCTTCATCTGTTGCTTCTACTTTCCCTCTATGTGCCAATATAACTTATCCATGTGCTGATCACTATCCAGAGTCTCGACTCTTGGTAATGATTTGAATCCTCGCCTCAAATTACTCAAAATCTTCAAATGAAGGCAATACTTTTTTCTGTATTAACAAGTTAATTTAAAGACCTTTAGCTGTAGGGCCATCTAGTCATACACGAGAGCCAAGTTTTTAAAACTACTGATGCAGTGGATATATTAACCTACTACTACATCGGGACCTCATGTTTACATGTCTAGTCTTGTGGTTTTCTCATTTTCTATTCAAATATGAACGGATGTATTATGATCTTTTTCTTACTAAAATCGGTTTGCAATTAACTGTGACAGCCGAGGAGGGCTAATCAAACTGGTTATTGGGGTGGTAATGAATAAGCCGACGATAATACATAAGTCCGTGACTGAACATTTGGTCAGAATGGATAATGGAGTGGCAGATCTGAGAAAGTTATCAGCTATTGAAACAACTGGTGTGTGGCTGGTTATAATTCATGGAATGGGGGGCATAGGAAAGATAACTCTTGCCAAGTTCATCTTCAATCAACTATCACCTCGCTTTTGAGAGTGTGGCAGTTTCCTTGAAGACATCCAAGAAAAAGTTATCAAGAGATGAAGGAATTGGGGGCGTAGGCAAGACAACTCTTGCTAAGGTCGTCTTGAATCAACTATCGCCTCACTTTGGAATGTGCAGTAGTTTCCTTGAAGACATCCAAGAAAAAATTATCAAGAGATGAAAAGATATAAATTCTTCTTTGGCAAACAACATTGATGACATTGATTATGGAGAGCAGAAGATTGAAGAAACACTCTGCAAAAAGGTCTTCGATGATGTGGAAAAGAGTGAGCAACTCCAGAAGTTTTTCAACAAGTGAACCTTGTGGTTCAGGTTCTAGAGTTATTACTACATCTAGGAATATAATTTTTTTGCATAATAAATAATTAATGTATGACGTTTTGGATTATGAACTAAAAGAAATGAGTTTGATCATGGACCCTGGCTTTTCAGCAGGCACGCCTTCAAGAGAGATACTTCTTTAGATGACTATGACATCCTTTCAAAAGTACGCTGTCTCCACAACTGGACAACTTCATTTGGTTCTTGAAGCATTATATTCTTTGCTTTATCTGAAAAGGAAGGAGATATGAAAAGAGACAAGACAAATTCAGTAAAGTTCCTCATGATGATGTCTTAGGAAAGTTGAAGATCAGTTATATGATGCCTCAAGTACTGATTGATGACCATTTTTCCAGATATTGCTTGCTTTTTCATTGATGAGAACAAGAATAAGGCAATTCACATGTGCAAGGATTGTGCATTTTCTCCGAGAATGGGTGATCGGCATCCTCAGGAGCATGTCCTTGGTGCGTGATCAACTAAGAGATCTTGGGAGGGAAATCGTCCATCAAAGTGGTGTGACAGATCCTAGAAATAAAGCAAAGTAACAACTACCAATACATATTATCTTCTTCAACAAGTACCTTTCTCTTTCTGTGAAATGCGGTTATTGAACAGAGAAGAGGAACTTCAACTTACTGGCTATTTTTTACTGCCACAGAGGAAACAAAACGTTCAAGCATGCAATCTGGCCCGGCATTGTTTTCCAAGATTCCATATTACTATTGAAGAGATGGAAAGGTTTGGACATCTAAGGTTCCATAAATTGGATGGAGGAACTCTTAATGGGCAACTTCACCAATTCTCTTTTGAACTTAAGATTGATTTCTTGGGCTTTTCCTCGACTAGATTTTAGGGCTGCAAATATTCATATAAAGAATGCAGTCGGTTTTGAACTTTGTTACAATGGCTTCTCAGGTGAAGTATGGATCATAATCAAATTGTGTTATATGTCTTGTAGTATGCTTTTTTGTCCTCTGGTTATGTCATCCTCTAATACTTGATGTTTCATTCTGCAATGGATTGTCGTGCTTTGCAGATGGCCAGCAAACTAAAAGTTCTGACGCTGAAAAAACTGTCCTGGCATAACTAAAACGCCAGTCTTTTTCTAGTTGCTTGACGCTAGAGAGAATGGCTCTTATAGAATGCTCAAGTTTGATGGAAATTGACAGCTTCATTGGAAAACTGAAATGTTTTTGATTGAATTGAGTTTTAAACGATGCGGGCATCTGAAGAAAATTGAGGGCTGGTGAATCTTAAGCACTTGAAAGGCATGTTTTGTGGTCGGGAAACTCCCCGGCTCATTTGGAAAGTTAGCATCATCGACAAAGTTTTATGTATGGAACACGGCAATCGGGTGCTTACCGGATTCGATTGGTAAACTAATCTGTTTACTTACGGGATTCGATGGGCTGGTGAAGCGGGAGTACTCTTTATCTTTCTTTCACTAGTTTACTTCTTCCATGTTTTGATGAGATAAAAGTATTTTGGTCCTAAGATATGTGGACACCAAATTTGAAACTTGGTTTTTTATGTACCAGCAAATTTGCACACTCATGGCATGTGGGTTATTATTATTATTATTATTTGGCATTCTAGTTTAGTAAAATCCATTTACTAGGAAATAATTAAATAAATAATAAGGAGACATGTTATTGGTAATCTACACAATCTAAAGAAATTGTATATACAGTTGCCCATGGATACGACATCTATGAAATAAAACACTCTGAAGATATTCGAGGAAAAACAAAGAAAAAAATATTTAAGATCCCAAAAATTACGAAGTATCATTCGTACTTTATCATTTGATGTTAAAAAAAAAACATGCATAAAACGACCAATGAATTATTCTGTAGCGTCAAATAATGTGGCGCGTGCTTTTACATCGTTGTCTTCGACACTTAAATTTAGCATGTACCTTACTTCAAAATAGAACAGGTAAATTATGTTAACTCGGATAGCTCGACGTCTCAATCTTTTGAAATAAATAAATTATGGTACTCGACTTTTATATTTAAAATAAAGAAAAATCAAATGTTAAAAAGTTCCTCGAACATATTCTTTTGATAACCGTCAGCTATTACCTCCTAAATTTATGATTGCATGGAAGTAACTCCATTGATGGCGATCTTTCTTGTATTGATCAATTGTTAAAAATGTAAATTTTCAATTGAAAGAAAATTATTGATTTACGACATAACTTAAAAATCTTTTCTTTTTTTTTCACCTTAAAAGTGCACATGGCGACTACCATGGACATAATTTAGTTAGATTGGAAAGTGAAAAACCAACTATATCTAAGCTTTGCTATAATCAAGCATAGAATATTTTTTTTAATATTAATAGAACTTATAATCCCCGAGAGAAAATATATTATAGTTGATTTTTTTAAAAGAAAAATGACCACAAGAATATGACATCAATTATATTCAACAAAAAAGAAAAGAAAAAAAAACCAACCTGCACAGTTGATTCTCCATTAAATAGAAAACAAAAGGCAAAACAAATAAGCCCTCGTCTCCTCCAGCTGCCGACCTCTCTGTCTCGCCTTCCTTCACACCAGTCGACAACCTCTTCGCCTGTCTGCTCTGGTATGGCGTTCTCTCTCTCTCTCTCTCTCTCTCTCGTTCGTTCGTTCGTTCTTTCGTGGGTGAATCTGATGTGGGCTATCGACCTCAATTGGGGTTCTTGATAGGTGAAAGATGATAATTCTCGAGGATGTCTTCAAGGTCGAGAGGCTCGACCCCGACGGCAAGAAGTTCGACAAAGGTACGCCCTTGCCTCCTCTTCGATTGCTCGCTTGCTTCTTCTCCGCTAATTTTCTCGTTTCGAGTTCAGTCCCCTTTGACCCGATGATCTCGTCTTGACGACACCAGGGTGGTCGGCCTCGGTTCGTGCCATCTCGAACCTGCTTGTAGGCCGCCGCCGTCGAGCCGAGTAGGGCCCCGTCACCCGAGCGCCTCCTTTTATTCGAATCTTTTTTTAGTTCACCGGACCGGAGCTCGCGGTTCTCTGGCCCGCTCGAGTCTCCGATCCCGGTGAGCTGCGATTTTGTTGTCTTAGACTTTGCTTGGGTGTTGCTTCTGCCTTGACTGTTGATTCATCTCCCAGTTGAGTCTTCGTTAGCTTTTCAGTCGGCGCACCCCAGGTGGTGTTCGACATTTTGTCTAGGCTAGGTCTACATATATTTTCTTTCTTCTTTTTGTGGGTTGGTCGTGGATGGTGCCAGGAAAGGGAAGGTGACCGGTGATGGCACTGGTAGGTGTTGGGAGGATGTCGGTATCAGGGCTATCTCGAATGGTACCCGGTCGTTTAGGCCGAGTTTTGTCCCTCGGTTAACCTCAGTTGGGGCCGAGCCATGTCTCGGCCAACGACCATGGCCAGCATCGGTCGGACTGAACGACCGATGCCGGGTGGTGGTTTGGCGGCGATCTCAAACGTTGTGAAGTTTTTCTCATGGTTTCTTGCTGTTTCGCTGTAATTAAGCTAACTATGGTGTGGGTTTCACTGCTACTGAGGCCCCTTAATCTTGGGTTTTCGTTGCCCTAGGTCTTTGTTGGCAGTCAACGTGTAAATGTTGTGCTGGTTGCCCTGTGAACGCCTTGTGATCAGGAAATATGATGCCGGAAGGGACAGAGATTAGTAAAATTGTGATGGGGAGATATTGCTTAAAGATCTTTTCCATTGTCGTCTTGTTGCTCCAAACTTTGAGTTGTGCACCGATTGCTATATGCTGGGGTAACTTAAGTTGAGCTAGTTGCTGCTTTAAAAGAATTGATTGGGGATGTGATAAGCCGGATAATGAGCTATACTGTGCATGACATGTGCCTATTGATTTTATTTATTGGTGCAAAAAGTTTCTAGTTGTTCAAAATAGCTTGATTTTTAATTTAACCATTTGGTAAAACAATGGAATGCATTGGAATTGGGGAGCAGTGAGTGGAAGTGGACTCTTTTCTTACATAGGCAATGGTGAAATTGGGCGGACATCCTTCTTGCTGCTCGGATGCTTTCTCTGTGAGGTGCCCTAAGATAAGAATTATATTTCGACTCGCAAATGAAGCTTTTAGTTTGTTGTTTAATTGAATAAGGAGCTATTTGTTGGAGTTGTGAACTCATGGTTTATGGTGTCTGGTGTGCCCTAATGATGTTAAGTAGTCAAACTATATGGTTCATGCCTCAGAGTTTTTTTACAGTATTTTGTGGATATTTCTTACTCACGGTTTGCTTTCTTTCTTTAGTAACTCGGATTGAAGCACGGAGTGAAAGATTCGACATGTTCATGCATCTAGATGTGAATACTGAAATATACCCAATGAAAGAAGGACAAAAGTTCACCATGGCATTGGCTAGTACATTAAATCCAGATGGAACACCTGATACAGGATATTATACTCCGGTATGATCTTCCTGCTTTTGTTCACTATCTCTTGCCTATTTTGTTAGTCAGTGGATTGTTGCTTCTTTTACTCCATAACTTGATGCTTGTCTATCTCACTCGTTACCTTTGGTGATGCCAATAATGTAAATAATTGGGCTGCTGTTCTAGGGTTTTCCAAACTCTCTCAATCATAATCCTGAGCTGTTTTTGAGTAGAATCAGCAATTCGTTTGGTGGTCTGGAGGCTCCAGCATTGTTGTAGATAACAAAAAGGAAAATTCTCTCTTTTCTGAACTCATCCAGTTGATTTTGCCGTTACCAGTATATATATCTCTTGGTGGTCTCTGTGTTCTCCAATTTATTATTGATGTTATTGGGTGCCATTTGCTCAAGAAAGCCAGCAATTTACTTCAAACCTTGGGATAATTTGCTTTGAACTCATAAACCTTTCTTTTTCCTTAGGATTTCATACTTTTCTTGGTTCATACTCTTATAATAGCTTTGAGTCTCTGACTAGTGATAACTATTGTCAGGGTAATAGAAAATCCCTTGCTGACAAGTACGAATATGTTATGCATGGGAAGCTATACAAGATATCTGAGGATGACCCTGGAAGAGCTTCTAAAGGTTCAGGAAAAGGAGTCAAAGCGTAAGTTCTGATTAATTATACTTGCATTTTTTTTTTAGTCATGCTTGTTCCATCTCTGTTTCATTACTTTGGTATGTGACAGTTAGAATTTAACTTTTGGCTTCATATAGAAGTCTTTGAACCTTTTATCTTTTCTTTCAACCTTGAACGTTGATGGAACATTTATGCTATGGGAGGCTTTTTGTTCTTAACTCTATAAAGAACTCTGTTGATATAATGTCATGGTTTTTTGTGACAATGTTGTGTCTTCAATTTGTCGATCTACTTTATGTTATGTCATTTGCTTCCTACTGGACCTTGAGCCTATTTCTTACCAGCTTAGAGCTTGGAGAGTAAATTAGCAAGTGAAAG
Organism: Eucalyptus camaldulensis; assembly: GCA_019915185.1. NCBI lineage: Eukaryota > Viridiplantae > Streptophyta > Magnoliopsida > Myrtales > Myrtaceae > Eucalyptus > Eucalyptus camaldulensis. The sequence goes on from JAHSVA010000014.1 coordinate 2,370,442, forward strand.
CTTTTTTTTTTTTTTTTTTCATGACAACTTCCATTTTCATTTTTACCTCATATCTTAGTCTGGTGTTCTGCTTTCCTTTTACATGCCCTCACCTCAAGTTATTCAAAATCTTCAATTGACGGCAACAATTTTTTTTCTGCATTAACAGGTTAACTTAACAACCTGTAATCTTAGGGCCATCTAATCATACACGAGAGCTAAGCTTTCGAAACTACTGATGCAGTGGATATTTTGATGTGCCACTGCATCAGGACCTCATGTGTACATTGGGATACTAATGCGGGAGATTTCGCATTGGGACCTCATGTCTAGTCTCGTGGTTGTCTGCTGACCATGTGGGATGCTAATGCACGAAATTGTGCATTTAGGAATCTTCAATTGATCTGGTTAGCAAATAAGTAGGTGTTTTTCGGATTTGCTGATGCTGAAGTTTTCTTGGCTTCAGGGAGATATATGTTTCATTTGGAGGGCTTCTCATGATGCTGAAAGGCGACCCTTCTAATCTCCATCAGTTCGATCTCGACCAAAGGCTGTTCCTTTGTATCAGGAAGCTCTGAGATTTTAGATGCCTGTATCATCTGATTTCTCTTGTTAACTATATCGAGTCGTAACTAATTTAGCAGGCCCTGAAGGGATGACGTTCTCCTCTGTATTTCGTGTCGACTGTTGCTTCGTGCTTTCACCGGGGCAAAGGCACTTGATCCTGTTGGTACTTTTGCTGAGGACTGTACTCATAAAAACATTTGTTAGTGTCCAATTTGTTGCCATCGTTTAGTCCCAACGGTTTAGTTTGATCGAATCGTGATACTCGATTGCAATTTTCTTCATGAACTCGCAAGCCCTCATTTTCTTTGCACTTTTGCCTCCAAAATCCGTTGAAGAATTATATGATTGAAGGGATAATATGGTGAAAATTAATAGTGTTGCCACTTCATTCAGCAATTTTAGTTCACGATATCTCAGTCTGAAAGTCACAACTATCTATTTCTCATCTGTTGTGCGCATTATTGTCATAATGAATCCACCTGAAAACTACTTGCCGGTTCATCGGCGTTCCACACGCTACTTGCTTTCGCTTAATGGTCTACTCCGGCTAGCAAGTGAGATTATCTCCTGGAGCGACCCCGATTGGTTACAGTATTCGGTGTAATACTGAACCCGAGCCTGAACGGAGGCTGTGTTCTTGCCACCGCACTCGAGCGCGCTGTTCATCGCTCTGATGGTGGCTCCATCGCTCTGATGGTGGCTCCGAACCCTTGGTCCATGACTGGCTGGACGAAGTTATCCAGTACCACAAAGAAGCCTTGAAGGAGATCAGCGGGTCGGTGGCCATGGTCTCGGGGGAGTTGAGCCCGTCGGACCCGATGCTCTCTCCGGCCAGGCCATAGTTGAAGTTTCAAGAGAGCTGGAGGGGGCCGCAGCCGTAGTACCCCTTGTTCGGGTTGCATGGGTACTAGGTGGCTGTCTCAAGGCAGAAGTCTATGGATGCTCCCTCTATCTCGTTTATGCAGCACACATCTGCACGACCGCAAGCAGCAATTTTTTCGCTTTAGATCAGTCGGAAATTAGTCTTGCATTCGATTTTGCATTCAATCACGTTCTACAAGAGAGGCAACTTACATCCAGTCTCAAAAGTGACAAGACCGAAAAATGTGGCGATCTCGTGTATCGAATCGTTGACGCTCTCGACTCTGCCGAACAGAGGATAGCTCCCCACGGCCTCCAGAAACGTTCCTCTCGAGTAGAAGCCCTTCCCTTCGCAGCTCTCCGCGGCCTGCCCGATTATCCTGTCGAAGAAGGCCTCCGTCACCACGTCCACCACCGACACATTGCTTTCCAGTGGCGGCGTGCTGCATGGGCCCGCCTAGCAGCGTGTCCCCCATGCAGCAGTAGCCCCACCGGCTGCAGCACAGGTCGCGCGGACCGGCAGTGTTGGGCCGAGGTGGTGTCAGGCAGAGCGGAGACAATGATCACAGCGAGCACGGCGGGCAGGCAGGAGGTGCTTATTGAGTTGGAAGGTTGTCATCTTGTTGTTGAAGGGAGAAATGACAGATTGAATTGTGGTTTTGATGAGGTGAGGCTTGGATATTTATAGTGATGAACGAGAGGAACAATGTTGATGGAACATTGCAAGAGCTCCAAAGCCGGCAAATTTGGAACATGCAAATTGGGTAGAGGATAAAAATAAAGACAGTTTGAAAACGATGACTGCGATGATGGTGTTGACGTGGGGTTTTGGACCGGAGGGCATTAATCTAGAGATAAAAAAGTGACCACACACAAATCACCATGCACATTGCACCCCGACTTAAATTACGACGGCCAAATTAATTATAGACCTTTTATGATGTCAATTTGATCATAAATCTATTGTACGATAGTTAGTTTAGTTCTAAACATTTCCATTGTACCAAGTTAGTCTTAAACCTTTTAATAATTTACCAAGTTAGTCATTTTGCATAATTTTGGCCGGAAATTGCCGAAGGACCACATTGGCAAATCCTTAAAAATTTGAGGACTAATTTGACAAGTTACTAAAAAGTTTACAACTAAATTGATACAATTAAAAGATTTAGAACTGACTTGACCGTCGTAAAATAAATTTAAAATTTTTTGAACAATTGTCCCATTTTAACTATCATCCCTCTAATCAGCCAAAGAGGGTTACATTGCTTTTGCAGAATTTGATATCTGAGCAAGTGCGTTTCACCAATCACACCATGTGGAATTACTACTCGGTTCTTTGCTCTTGAGTTGGCTATGAAGGGATCAATCACCCACAGGAATAATCAAATGGGATTTCCGGCTTCTATTCCGATGATACAAGGGAATTACAATTATAAGGATTGAAAGTTCGTGTCTCTTTATAAGGTGCTCCGAAGTGGCGGACCTATGGTGGCGGGTGGTGGTCGCCGGCCCCCTAGGTCCAATAATAATTCCATGTATAGGTAAGAAAAGATTTACATTATAAGGGTTCGAGTGAACCGGTCAGCTCTAACCCTAAATTTTCGGTCCGAAGTAATGTTATGCGCTTGAGAGTAACGTCTACTTGTGAACCGCATTCTTTTTTGTTTTGCTCTTGACATGGGCATCTGAGCATAGTTCCTCTTTGCTCTTAACCATAAATTTTTTCACTATATTTGTCCTTTTATTCTGGATTGCTTCTTTGCTCCCAGTTGGATTTTCTCCCCTCTCTCATGTAGATCTAACAAGGTTAGCGTCAATTACTTCGACCGCTTGTACATAGTCGAATGAACGTGAAATGCATGCAAGTGACATTTCATTTTGCTAGTTAAGTTTATAAGCTGATGTGTTTATTTAATGATAATGATCAATTCGGCAAGCATATAATGAGATGTCGATTTTGATTCCGTAGACAATTTCAAAGTTGCAAAATGCATTAGAAGTCAAAACCCTCTTGCTCAGAAGGAGATTTCTATTTGGACTCGAGTTTGTATGAACATAATTTGTTGTAATTATTGATCGTGTGGGTACCACGTGACCAAATTGTGAAGTGAATCCAGACAAGTCTTTTCTACCAAAGCGTAAAGCGTATTTCACAATTTTTTTTTTTTTTAAATATGTAGAGTATTAGACTTGAACCTATCACCAAACTTGTAATTAAGGGCATACTTCAAATAAGGCCATGAATTGGGACAATTTTCTCAAAAGAAGATTCATAGTAGATCTCGTCTGGAGTAGGACCTTAGGATGGTTAATTTAGTCTCAAATAAGACTAAGAGCTCGTTAAACAATGCCCTGAGCTCACTAGATAAAATCAGAAGAAGAAGGAAAAAAAAAAATGAACTTTTACCAATTTCTAAATTTCAATACTCATAGGTCTTTCTAGGGATTTGATTGATTGATGAGTCTTTACCATTTTAGTTTTAGGATAATTACAGAAAAGGTCCTTATATCGTCTCTAAATTATTAATTTGTTCAATATGATTCATAAATTTAAGCTCAATAAGTAATGTCATTCTTGAATTTTTAATTTATTTAATAGGATTCACATTCAAGTTAGTCATGAGTCAGCTGATTTGCCTTTTAACCCGAGAAGTTTAAATTTGAACAAAATATATATACATAACATCGTACGTGAACTATTTATGTAAGATATTAAACTCAAATTGCGGTAGAGAAATCGAAAAGATACTTATCCTTGTATGTGATTGTTGTAGCCATTGCTAGTCTTCGATGTCTCTCTCTCTCTCTATGAAAATAAAGGGAGCTCAGGCAGGGGTCTCGACAGTCGACAAAAGAGTGACAATGACTAAGGAGAGGTTCAGGCTGTGCACAACGGAATCGGAGGAGGATTCCAACCTCACACACTCAATATCAGCACTTACTATCAACCTATGGAGAAATGCAAATCTAGTTTTTCCATCATCGGACCAAAACGAAGATCATGGACAGCAATAGCCGCGACCAAGTGTTGGCGGGACATTCGTACAACAATTCACACGGCTAGTTCACATCGGTCGGCATGTGTAAGAATGAAAATTTCACTTAACGATCATGCCCATTTTAGGAAACCCGCCTCTGAGTAATCCCAAGTAATCCATCAAAAGGATAGCACTCAGTGCAAAACGGCCGCGACAACAAGGATCAATCATCCTCGGCTCCACGAGGGCTAGCCCGGTGCGTGACCGGTAAAGCTACAAACACCAAGGCGATGTAGTCGGGGCTCAATTCGAATAAACAGCGGAACATATGTGTTCCGGACGGTTCGTGAATGAAGTGACGGGTCGCCAACATTCTGGCCCCTAGGACGGACGGTCCATCCTCCGATTGCAGTCGCCCGAAGCGCCGACCCAGCATGCCCAAGAGATCATGGCTAGAACTTCGGTGACGGCGACCGTCGAGAAATGAGGTCCAATTAGAAAAGTGAAAAAAGGAATAAAAAGAAAAAGATGACATCGATTGGCACGAGTACGAAAATCTTAAAAACAAAGACTGGAGCGACAGTCCAATTAGAAAATGCACAGTGGATACCACTTGTCATTAAAAAAATAGAACTCACATGCATCGACTCGCATAAAATGAGACAAAATGCGTCTGCAAATTCAACCAATCAATCCAAAGCAACGCTAGAAAAAAGACTTTCCTCCTATCATCACCGTCGTCGCTACCATCGGTGTGGTATGCCATGATTATATGCCCACACCTTGTCAAGGTATTAGTTTCAACAGGCTGCAATCGCCTCCTCTTGGGAGAGCGAAAGATCAGTCGCGTCAATTTAGGAAACTCACCTCGGTCGAAATGATGGAAATCGGAGGGACGTTGAAATTTACATGGAATATACACTTCTCTGGCCAAGTTCGGACTTTTACTCAAGATTAACTTTCATTTCATACCCTTATTTTAAATAAGATTTACTCTCGACTCTCTTTTCATAAAACGACTCCACCTCACATGCTCTTATTCGAAACTTCCCTTTTAATTAATTGCGATTCCCTTAAGCTTAGACGGGTCCATGTCATCACCGAACAAAATACTTAATACCTAAATAAGCAGATGATATATGAATGTCTTGTGAATTGAAAAAAATCTGGAACTTACTATTTTATTTCCATTTTTCTCCATGAAGTCCTCATCTTCTCTCCATTTTTCAAGTGCTGTGCGCATTATTGATAGAATGAATACACATGAAAACTACTTCTAATTGGCGTTCCGCATGAACAACTTGATTTCACGTACAGCCTACTCTGGCTAGCAAGTGAGATTATCTCCGGGAGCGACCCCGAGTTGGTTGCAGTACTCGGTGTAGTACTGAACCCGAGCCTGGACGGTGGTGGGGTTCTTGCCGTCGCACTCGATGGCGCCGTTGATGGCTCTGATGGTGGCTCCGAACCCCTGGTTTATGACCGGTCGGACGAAGTTCATCCAGTACCACAGAGCGGTCTTGAAGGAGATCAGCGGGTCGGTGGCCACGGTCTCGGGGGAGCTGAGCCCATCGAACCCGTTGCTCTCCCCGGCCGGGCCGTAGTTGAAGTTCCAGGTGAGCTGGATCGGGCCGCGGCCGTAGTAGCCCTTGTTCGGGTTGCATGGGTATTGAGTGTACATCTCATCGCAGTAGTCCTCTGAAGCTCCATCTATCTCATTTATGTAGCAAAAATCTGCATATCCACAAGCAACAACTCTCTGATCACGTTCTACTCGTAATTTGATTCATTAAGTGATTAAGAGAGGTAACTTACGTCCAGTTTCATGAGTGACGTGAGCGAAAAATGCGGCAATCTCCCGTTTCGAATCGTCGACGCTCCCGACCCTGCCAAATTGAGGATAACTCCCCGCGGCCTCAAGGAACGTTCCTCGCGAGTAGAAGCCCTTCCCTTCGCAGCTTTCGGCGGCCTGCCCGATTATCCCATTGAAGAAGGCCTCTGTCACCACATCCGCCACCACTACGTCGTTCGTCGGCGGCGGAGTGTTGCACGGGCCTTCTCGGCAACCCATCCCGCAGAAGTCATCCCCCAGGCCGCAGTAGCCCCACTGGCTGCAGCACTGGTCGGCCGCGCACCCACAGTTCTGGGCCGAGGTCGTGTCAGGCAGGGCAGAGACGATGATCACAGCGACCGCGATGGCGGTCAGGAGGAGCTTCCTGAGCTTGAGGGTTGTCATCTTTTTGGAAGGGAGGAATGATGATGGCTCGAAAGTGTAGTTTTGATAAGGTGAGGCTGGGATATTTATAGTGACGGATAAGGACAATTTGCAATTTGCATGAGCTTCAAATTAAGCAATTTTCGACCATGCAATACAAAAAGAGAATAAAAATCTAGATATTTGGAAAATTAGGACTTTGAAAGTGGCGTTGACTTTTTGAGTGTTTGACCGGGGGCATCATTCCAGATGTAAATGAGTGGCGGGCCTGGACTTGAACCAGTCAAACTTGTGTTTTTGTTTTTCAAAATGCTTAACTCGCTAAAACCAGTTCAATTATTAAACCTTTAATCAGCCAAAGAGGCTTAGATTGCTTTGGCAGAACTTAATATCTGAGCAAGTGCATTTCGCTAATCGCACCTTCTGGGATCACTGCTTCAGTTCCTGTTCTCAAGTCGGATTTCAAGGGATCGATCGCCCCGTTGCCACTAGGCTGAATGCGCGGTAGCTGGTCAGATGGGATCGTTATCTCGGCCTTTACACGGCGATCGTGCCACTGAAATTAGACTGTGAGAAAGAAGGATCATTAAGCTAATCAGATAGGAATGCTTCAAGGGTTCCAGAAGGTCAAACCGCAATATTTGATGAGCTCTACTCATTTTCAAACGTGGGCATTCGAATTCTCGAGAGTCCGTTTCATGGATGAAGCTTCCCACATTATCGTCCCAGACACAAGTTCTGGGAAACATCCTCACTGCAAAAATCTCAAAGTTGACCACAATGCCATTCGTCCCTTTGTTTCTAGATTCATTCTGACCGATTCTCAGAGCCATCACTCTCGGAACGAAGCGGTCGTTGACTTGTGTTCCGTCTTTCCCCGTCGTTGAAAGTGATCTACAACCATGTTTTTCCCATGAAAAGAAGTCAAAAGTTATAATCCAAAATGCCGTACGGGTAGCTGTGATTGCGCATGCTTGCTGTGTTTTCTTTGGCGAAAGGAACAACCACAGCACGGTATCAAAAAGTGGCTATGGAACCGTAAATGTAATTTATAGAAGACAGTAAAGCTAAAGCCATGACACAGCAAGAACTAAAGCCCGAAAGCCACTTTGTAAAAGAAGAAAGAGGAAGAGAAAACACGAACCCAAAGCATAAGCTCTCACTAACATTGAATTACAACAGAATTTTCTACAGTACTTTACGGCAATCCCCCTAAAACTAGAGACCAATCATTATGTGTCACATTCCATGTTCGCCATTTTATGAGCTCGGGATAATGAACAGAGGCACCCTTCAGTCCCAAGCGACGCACCCGGTGTCACCGCCTCCTGCTTCCCGGCCACATGAAAGGTATTGAGACTTGATCAAAAATGATGAGAAGAGAACCAAATGAGGGGCCACTTGAATTTGCCCATCAACTGAACCACACCAACTTGATCGATCGGGATGGTCAGTAACTTGCATCCAGGAATTCCAATGCGGCCAAACTTTTATCAGATCCATCCAAGCCTTCTCACAGCCTTTCTCATCCTCGTACCCCGACGCTTTGCCACTCCTGCCAACTATAAACGGCTCTGGGGTAGAACTGTAGCTATCTATGTCAAGACAGTGATAAGTTAAATGAAAATTTCATTTGACGATCATGCCCATTTTAGGAAACCCGCCTCTGATTAATCCTAAGTAATCCATCAAAAGGATAGCACTCAGTGCAAAACGGCCGCGACAACAAGGATCGATCATCCCCGGCTCCACGAGGGCGAGCCCGGCGCGTGACCAGTAAAGCTACAAACACCAAAGCGATGTGGTCGGGGTTCGATTCAGAAGATAAACAGTGGAACATATGTGTTCAGGACGGTCGATGAACGAAGTGACCGGTCGCCAACGTTCCGGCCCCTAGGACTGATAGTCCAACCTCCGGTTGCGATCCTCCGGAGCGCCGAACCAGCATGCCCAAGAGTTCATGGCTAGTACTTTGGCGAAGGCGACCATCGAGAAACGAGGTCCAATTAGAAAAGTAATAATAATAATAATAATAAAAGATTTCATCCATTGGCACGAAAATGAAAATCTTAAAAGCAAGGATCAGAGCAACAGTCCAATTAGAAAATGCACAGTGTATACCACTTGTCATTAAAAAAAATGCAACTCACATGCATCGACTTACACAAAATGAGACAAAATGCATATGCAAATTCAACCAAACAATCCAAAGCAACGCTAGAAAAAAACTTTCCTCCTACCATCACCGTCGTCTCTACCGTCGGTGTGGTATTCCACGATTATATGCCCACACCTTGTCAGTGTGTTAGTTTCAACAGGCTGCAATCGCCTTCTCTTGGGCGAGCGAAAGATCAGTCGCGTCAATTTAGGAAACTCACCCTGGTCGAAATGAAAGACATTAGAGGGATGCTAAAATTTAGATGGAATCGATAGTCCTCTAGTTGAGTTTGAGCTCTTACTGGAGAGTAACTTATTCATTTTACACCCTTATTTAAAATAAGATTCACTCTCGGCCCTCTTTTCGTAAAACAACTCCACTTTATATCCTTATTTCAATTTACTTAATTACGTTTCCCTTAAGCTTAGTGTATGTCTATGTCATAATCGAACAAAATATAGAATAACTAAATAAACAGACAATATATGAATGTCTGATGAATTGAAAAATATATTGAACTTGCTACTTTATTTCCAATTTTCTCCATGAAGTCCTCATCTTCTTTCCATTTTTCATGTGTTGTGCGCATTATTGATAGAAACAATACACCCGAAAGCTACTTCTAATTGGCGTTCCACGTGCACAACTTGATTTTACGTACAGTCTACTCCGGCTAGCAAGTAAGATTATCTCCGGGAGCGACCCCAAGTTGGCTGCAGTACTCGGTGTAGTACTGGACCCGGGCCTGGACGGTGGCAGGGTTCCCGCCGTCGCATTCGAGCGCGCCGTTGATGGCTCTGATGGTGGCTCCGAACCCTTGGTCTATGACTGGTCGGACGAAGTTCATCCAGTACCACAGAGCGGTCTTGAAGGAGATCAGCGGGTCGGTGGCCACAGTGTCGGGGGAGTTGAGCCCGTCGAACCCGATGCTCTCTCCGGCCGGTCCATAATTGAAGTTCCAGGAGAGCTGGATCGGGCCGCGGCCGTAGTAACCCTTGTTCGGGTTGCATGGGTACTGGGTGTTCGTTTCATCACAGTAGTCCTTTGAAGCTCCATCTATCTCGTTTATGTAGCAAAAATCTGCACAACCACAAGCAGCAATTTTCTGATCACGTTCTGCTTGTAATTTGATTCATTAAGTGATTAAGAGAGATAACTTACGTCCAGTTTCATGAGTGACATGAGCGAAAAAAGCAGCAATCTCCCGCTTCGAATCGTCGACACTCCCGACCCTGCCGAACTGAGGGTAACTCCCGGCAGCCTCAAGGAACGTTCCTCGCGAGTAGAAGCCCTTCCCTTCGCAGCTCTCGGCGGCCTGCCCGATTATCCCGTCGAAGAAGGCCTCCGTCACCACATCCGCCACGACCACGTCGTTCGGCGGCGGCGGCGCGTAGCATGGGCCTTCCTGGCATCCCGTCCCACAGTAGTCATCCCCCGTGCCGCAGTAGCCCCACCGGCTGCAGCACTGGTCGGCTGCGCACCCGCAGTTCTGGGCCGAGGTGGTGTCGGGCAGGGCAGAAATGATGATCCCAGCAACCGCGACGGCGGTCAGGAGGAGCTTCCTGAGCTTGAGAGTTGTCATCTTTTCTGAAGGAAGGAATGATGGTGGCTTGAAAGTGTAGTTTTGATAAGGTGGGGCTGGAATATTTATAGTGATGGATGAGGGCAATTTGCAACTTGCATGAGCTTCAAATTCAGCCAATTTGGACCGTGCAACACAGAAAGAGAATAAAAATCTTTTTTATTTTTTTGAACGGAAAATCTAAATATTTGAAAATGTGGACTTTAATAGTGGCGTTCACTTTTTGAGTGTTTGACTGCGGCGCATCATTCTAGATATAAATGAGTGGCGGGTCTAGACTTGAACCGGTCAAAATTGTGTTTTTGTTCTTCAAAATGCTTGACTTGCTTAAACTAGTTCATGAACCTTTAATCAGCCAGAGAGGCTTAGATTGCTTTGGCAGAATTCAATATCTGACCAAGTGCATTTCGCTAATCGCACCTTGTAGAATCACTATTTCGGCTCCTGTTCTCGAATCGGGTTCAAAGGGATCAATTGCCCAGATCGCCGCTAGGGTGAACATGCAGTAGCTGGTCAGGTGGAATCGCTATCTCGTCCTTTACACGGCAATCGTGCTGCTGAAATTAGACAGAGAGAAAGGAGGATCGTTAAGCAATCAGATGGGAATGGTTCGGGGGTTTCATAAAGTCAAAACCGCAATCTTTGTTGAGCTATACTCATTTTCAAACGTGGGCATTCGAATTCAAGAGAGACCGTTTCATAAAAGAAGCTTCCCACATTATCGCCCAGGCTAAAGTCCAAGGAGACATCCTCACTGCAAAAATCCAAAGTTGACCACCACTTTGTTTCTGGATTCATTCTGACCAATTCTCAGAGCCACACTCATTACCTTTCGCGATGAAGAAGTTGTTGACCTGTGTGTTCCGTCTTTCCCCGTCGTTGAAAATGATCTACAACCGTGTATGAACGTCAAAGAGCGTTCACACGTTTTACTTATTCCATGAAAAGAAGTCAAAAGTTATAATCCAAAATGGTGCACATGTAGCTTTGATTGCGCATGCTTGCAGTTTCTTTGGTGAAAGGAACAACCACAACACATTATCAAAAAGTCGCTATGAAACCGTAAATGTAATTTACAGAACACAGTAAAGCTAAAGCCATCACACGGCAAGAACTAAAACCCGAAAGCCACTTTGGGGGGAAAAAAAAAGGAAAGAGGAAACAAGAACCCAAACAAAGCATAAGCCCTCACTACCATGTAATTACGACAGAATTTTCTCCAGTACTTCATGACACTCCTCCCAAAACTAGAGACCAATCATCATATGTTACATTCCATGTTCACCATTTTCTGACCTCCGGATGATTAACAGATGCACCCTTCAATCCCAAGCGACGCACCCGGTGTCACTGCCTCCTGCTTCCCAGCCACATGAAAGGTATTGAGACTCGATCAAAAATGACAAGAAGAGAATCAAATGAGGGGCCACTTGAATTTGCCCATCAACTGAACCACACCAACTTGATTGATCAATGGTCAGTAACTTGCATCCAGGAATTCCAATGTGGCTGTACTTTTATCAGACCCATCTAATCCTTATCACAGCTTTTCTCATCCTCATACCCCGATGCCTTGCCACTCCTGCCAACTATAAACGGCTCTGGGGTAGAACTGTAGCTATCCATGTCAAGACCGTGATAAGTTCTAGCTGCGAGAAACTCAGCCCCAGATTTAGCCGTTCCTTTGACAACAGAATCAGGATGCCTGTCGAGCAGTGAAAGAGCCTTCTCTGTAGCATGAGCCAATGCGAGATATTCATTATCTTCCTCGTCAATCCCTAGTGGAGCAAAAAATTGAGCAGAAGAAGTAAGTAGCTAACGATCATAACCAGGGGACATTTCTCTGCATGTCAAACATAAATATGTTGAGAAAGAAAAAATACCATCCAGATTTTGGTCTTCTACATATCCACCCTTAAGGAAGGAAAAACGAGCTTCTTCTGATGGTTTCCTGACTTCTTCTGGGGATGATGTAACCAAATCCCGAAATTCCATAACATACTCTCCTGTCCACTGACTTCCACTAGCGCAGTGAAATAAAGATGCATTAGCAAGCATATTTAGCATATATGCTGAGGGATAATGACAGAGCCACACATAACTGATACTTTAGTGAATAATCACTTCGATTTACGTATACTTGGCTCATGTGAAGACAGGAACTCTTTTCGTTTTCTCTTTTTTGGGCTGACCAGAAGGAGCAGACACATAGGTTGATAACTCAACATTCGTACTATAAAGCACTTTTTGGCCGTTTATCACATTCTTTCAATCTCATGGCCAGAACCTAGGTAGAAGGCAATGTCAAGAAATGAGCAGAAAAAGGATAACTCAAAAACAGTAAAACTGAGTGGGGGTAGACACACTTCGCAAAAAAACAGAGGTGAGACATGTCAAAGAGCCTTCTAAAGTTATCAAAGCCTCTTGATTATGTCAAATTTGACATGTTTGGATTTTCAGAAAATAAAGTGGAAATGCCTGTGCAAGACACAATGGTAGCACTGTGATTTCACCAACATAAACTTGGATGTTTTTCTATGTATCAGATTCAGAGATTCCCGCTTAGCTTGTTATGATTTGCATGGTTCCTTCTCCTACTTATAACTGACCATGGCTATAGCAAAGCCTTTCCACTATACAATCTCATGATAGAGACCAGGAATTTCGGTCTTCAATGCTCACCTCCTATACAATTTAATTGTCAAAGTTTATGGGTAATTTACCATGTCAAATTTTCATAAGGATTTAATTTGTTTCTTATAGTGGCAACTAACAATGCTCTTCTTCATTTCCTGTAATTCAATTGCAACAAGAAAACTCAACCATGAACATGCTGATATAAAACCATTCCCTATCATCAGCCAGAGTAAACATGCTGACAAGAAAGATGCTGTCTGGAAACTGTTCCTCAAATCCTGAGACCAATTGTCATCATAACACTGTAACTACTTGAACACACCAACCAGGGGACGTCAAAGATGGAAAGAACATAATGAAGGGAGGGCAGAGAGATTGAGAATCTTGGAAGTCTAAAAGCTAGACATAACTAGACAATGACAGCATTTAGATGTCAATCAATTGATACCTCTTGAAAGCTATCATGGCTTCAAACGGTGTGATTACAGGAGCCAAAAACTCTTTGCTGTCCAGCAGAGCCGTCTGGGGACAGGAGACATAGATGAAAACATCGCACTGCAGCAAGAATAAAATAGCCATCAGAGATTCTGAGCTAGTCTTGCCCATGGGGTCAAGAAAAATAATATTTCACGCATCGGAGTGTACCTCAGGGAAGTTAGCAAGCTTTGCAGGATTTGGTCTCCCCATGGCAAGAGTATATGCCTTTTTTCCAGCTCCAGTGACCAGCTCTTTCATTTGATGTATCATATGAAGGTAGCCGGCTTCAACACAATTTGAGAGTAAGAGAAATGTCCCAACAAAAGCACAAGCATAATCATCGCGAAGCTTTTCTCCTAGCGGCAGATGTAAGATATGAAACTTTGAAACATAGTGCGAGACAACCAGAGATTAACAACATGTCAAGATAACATCTGAATCTGTCGCATCTTTCTTTCCAGCCACAAATTGATCACATCTTCATGAGCTCTCTTTTATTAGCCCCCTCACATTCAGCAATTCTATCCAAGTATATTTATATTTCTCTTAGATCATCTTGAAAATATACATTGACAACATCTGATTACAGAATATAATATGGTTATTTCGAATCATCAATAATGTAAACAATGTACATAGCTTATATTAGACCACCCTACCCCCAAAATGAATGCAACTTATAAATTATGAAATACTGGAAAGTGTTAGATTGGGCAGAGATATGCGTTTTAAGACTAGTTCAAAGCTGCACAGGACTAACATATTGTGAGCACTTATAAACCTTTCAGAAAGCAAATAATCCTTCTGCCCGAAGGACAAATTTAGTATTCCCAGAAAAAGAAAGACTGGCTACTTAAACACAAGCACTCTACCAGAAATTATGAGCACAACATACCAACACCGAGGGTCCCCACCAAAATCCCAACAATATTAGCATCTTTTGCTTTCTCCACCAGGAAGTATCTGCATGATATTAGAGTGAATTTAATGCTGTGCCGATTCCAGAAACAAATTACAAACTTTCATCGTTTCTATCAAGAAGATTAGAAGTAGTAGGGCCCCAGGGGTGAGACAGAAGCCACAATTTCGTTGAAATAATACCTACGCTTAAGTATCCTTCTCTGTTGTGATAAATCTGTCAACAAGCGATCTTCTGTCGCATCATATCTGACTGAAATCAATCATCATCAGTCTAAAATGAAGTTTGCTAAATGGAAAAGCAAAACAATGATAAGACTTGTCTAAGATGAAACATCTAATTATACACATCTCATCTATCCTTGTTTTTTTGAGGTAAATGGAAGAGTAAATGCAAAACTTCTTTGATCCAGCAGATGTTAACTTTATCCATACTTTCTTTAAAACCTGTACGTAGCTCACTCCAGCTCAGGCAACAAGTACTTATTAGGATGATTAGACCAATAAAAACATAGATATGATAAGATCGATCAGACAATAAGCCCAGACAGAAGTACTCAGTAAGATGATTAGACCTATATGACTGAAGGTCAACTAAAAGGGCTGAAGTTTAGACAAAATCATGGATATTGATTGTATAGCAAAATGTCCAACATCAGGCATGTGCAATTTTACACCAAGGCACTGGAGTAAGGGATAGAGGACTTTATTGAGGAGGAATGTCAGCAGGAATGAGAAATTTTCAGCACTTGACTGTGGTCATCACAAATTGCCACAGAACATCCTATGCCACAATACTATTGCCATCATAACCAGATATTGAAACCATAATTACAGCCACCCTTGATCCAGCCCCTGTCATCTTCTTGACTTTGCAACAACCACGAGCAAGATAACAAAGAATAATACAACACAGAATACGATCTCTGCATCAGAAATCGTGGGTCTATACAAGGTTGAAGCTGCAAGTATCAGAGAAAAAGCATTCCATAACATAGATTCTAGGTTTAATTTCACAAAAAAAATAGATGCCCACAGCTATTAAGTTTTGGCGTTCAGACAATATCATAGAATCACACTCAAGACTCATATAGATTTGATATATTCTGTCTCATGAATGTAGTTTTATACATGGAAGGCACTCACTTGGTTAATGAGTTTTCTCATTAGTGAAAGAATTATGGACACATTACACTTTCACTTATTTCACACGCACAAAAATATATAGGCTATCATCATATTTATCAGAATCAACAACATGCTGATAAATGGTACATCTAGAGAACTTTCTGAGAAGAAAGGCAATAAGCACCACAAATCTAACCTATGAGATGAGTTCAATGGATCCCACTCGCATGGAATCTATCAAAATTTAAGAACTTGAAATTGGATCACATTTGCATAGTTGCAATAGTTAAGAAGACCTATTAACGCACAGTCATACCTCCGGATGACACTTTACATGGACCAGACTCTTAGTAATGCTATAGTTGCAAGAGCTTGCATAGTTTCTACATGGTCTACTGATGTATGATGGAGATTATTGAGGTGTTCAATGAACCAATGGCAAGCATTGGATACAGAATGTTTGCTGACTCAGGAAGTTCTTTCCTCCTTAATCTTCTAATTAGAGGTTGGACCCTGTTTGACGTTGACACTGCCCCTCACCCTTGCCCTCACCCTTATCCTCACTGTCATGCTCCCCCAACCCTGGTACCATCCCAACCACAACAAATATAAAGTTCCCACTCCACACACAAGAAATGCATGAGAGAGATGGGGCAGAATGTAAGAAAAGTACAGTGGCATTAAAGAATTTGTGTTAAGTACGATCCCACTTAGCTAGACTGTACAAAGAGCAGGTCATTGTCAACAGCTGTATTTGTAAAAGAGTATTATTATCAATTCAATTTTGTAGAAAGTGGCAAAATAATCACAAACTTATGCAAATTGGATTCAAACGCAGCAAGTAGAGATTCAGGGAATATTCTATTGAGCAAGGACAGAGTTCATATCAAGCCACATAAAAATAGATTTAAGGAAGGCCTAGCCTCTTCTCCTTGCCAGCTTGAGGACCTTTACAACAAACACTTAAAAGAACACAATATATCTCAAATTTACATACCTATTTCACACCCATTGAATGTCAAAACCAAATTTGCAAATGCAGCATTTTCTGATCCTATCCAAAACATTGAGTATTCCTCCACTTTGCGCCCTTGAGGCACATTCCAGACTAGACCTCCGGTGCTGTGCCTAGTGCCAGTTTTTACACCAGCAGCATCATTGGCATGAGATACACCAACCAATTCCATGATTCCGCCAGAGTCACCAGACTTCCCAGATGGATCTAGCACTGAACAGACAACATCAGAAAATTGGATTTCCAGTTCAGCTTGGGATTCATAGGATACTAATGCTTCCAACATTGCCTTTTTCAAATCCAGCATAGCATAGGCATATTCCAGCCCAAAAAGAACCTGCAGATGAGAATGAACCATGTGACACCACAAATTCTTGCAAATAGCTAAGCCCCTTCTTTCTTTTTAGGGGGAGGGCAGGATGCACTTACTCAATATTTTTAAAAATTTCAGGAGTTAATCATCAATATAAAAATTGAGCATCCAATTCCTAAATCTCAAGGTTTAAAAAAAAAAAAAAAAGGCTAAAAGCCAAACCCCTCCCCCCAATTTTAAGCAAGTCAAACAAACACCAACCTTAAAATAGCCATAGTTTCAACTCTTGAAACCTTTATATCTAATATATAATTGAGGGGCTGTCTGTGTACACTTAAGCAAAGGCTAAAGGTACTTTTTCGCTTTGCCGCCAAAAATTATGAGAAAATTGTATGGGAATCTACATGTCAACATTTTAGTGTTTTAAAAGTTTCTGGGGTTTTGGATTTAAAAAAGTCAAAGGTGAGTTGTAAATTTAGATTAAGCAAAAAAAAAAAAAAAAAAAAAGGCTAAAGGGCAACATAAATCAAGTAAATGGAGGCTTCTTTAGTAATGTCCTTATTTCATCAAGCCATATATGGATATATATTTACAAATCACAGTTGTGCCTAGGCACAGAGAACTATCAGAATGTCCCAATGGAATCATTAGTCAGGCTGTAATGAAAAGCACATGGGCAGGTATCAAATTACTTATCAAAATCTTGCGGGCAAATAAGTTGTAACATAGAAAAGGTGGGAACTGTCCGTAATTTTCCCAAGTTTTAAAATTACAAAAGGATAGACTATGTCATTCCGTAATCCAACAGTAGCAGTTAAAAAAAATCTCTTACCATAACAGGTTTACCAGCTGTACTAGCAGTGTGCAATAGGTTGTTCACACAATTTGATACATTTATAGGAGCCTTTCCAAAAACAAAGAATGCTGGAAGGGTTGATGTGCTGCAGAGGAAGCAAGAACGAAATCAACATCCAAGGCGATATAGACACATGTTAATTGATATCTTCTTTGGCTTTCTAAAAAATAGGAATTAGGCAAACCAACACAGATGAAACGATATTGCAACCGATCAAATCCATAAACAACTCCAAATGAACCAACAATGTCAGATGAGCGACAACTCAATTAGAATACTCACGGAGTAAGACAAGTATGCCCATAATGTATGACGCAGTCAGCATTAATATGTGAAGCCCCGACCTCGTCCACGCAACAGCTACCAAAGGTGGTGTCTGCCATCACAAATAGTCCGATGTCACCATCTCCTCTGATTTCCTCACCAGAAGATGCTCTCAGAGAAGCAAGTTTCGTATGTAAAGCTCTCACCACCTTTGTTGCATCCTTTAACAGGTCATCTGGAAACTGTCCGAGAAAACAAGCAAAATCGGACCTTGCAAGAACTACATTCCCTCAATTCATCATATCTTAAACTTAAAATATATTCTTACACAAAAAAGGAATAAATGGATCGACATGGACAACAGAATTGACCATAAGCTCATTAAACCATCAACACGAAAACAACACCCTGTCAACACGGAAACAGCGCCGATGCATACTCGACACGCCGCCATCACCTTCGGAACTTCCGCGATCAGGATTTAGTCAAGATCATAACTTTAAATCCCTTTTCTCCCTACTTTTAAGCAGTCACTAAAGAGAAGTGAGCTATTCATATCATCCGGCCATACGCGAGCTCAAAAGCGTCAGTTCCTGCTTCGCCTTCGAATACAGGCGACAAAACGAAACGAAACGAAACGAGAGCAACTTCAGCTCCGAATCCAGTCTCGTTCGCGGGCTCACGAGCTAGCAGAGCGATCGACGGAATCGACGGAAGAGGCAGAGGTGGATTCTCACCTGCAAAGCGACTCTGGCGAAGTTCCGGCTCAGGATGAACTCCGCCGTGCGATCGATCTCGTAATACGATTCCAAATCCATGCCGCCGAAGACGCCTTTATAAAGAAGCTCCCCCGGGGGAAGGAGAGGCGGCGACGGCGGCGAAGATGAGGGGAGAAGGAAGCTCTCGTTTCGGCGCCGGCGGCGAATGGTGGTGGCTGTCAACCTCAGTCGTTATATGATCAATGGGCGGGGCCCGCACAAAGCGGGTCGGGCATCGGATCCGAAGGCCGTTGGCGGATTGGGTGATGTTTAATTATTATTCCCTGGAAAATGGCAAATGATTCATGTATTTTAATTTATTCCTTGAATTATAAGCTATCAATTTGTTTAACGTGATTCCTTGACTTATACCTAACGTGTGATACCATCATTAGAACTTTAATTTATTCCTTGAATTTTTAGTATATTTTCAACTTAATCCATAAATTATATTAAAATGTTTAATATTATCATTCTAATAGTTTACATTTAGGGACATCCAATGACTAGAATTTGGAATGATTGTTTTTTGATCTGATTTGATCCCCAACTAGGGACCAAATTGGTTGGGTTTCCAATCTAGTCCAATGAAATTGATCATATTTAGCTCTAAAGTTATCAATCTTTTGAAAAAATAATAAATATATATGATTCTTGTTGCCTAGATAATCGAATTGATACTCTTCGAAATCAGACACAATCAATTGATTTGGTCCAATTTAGATGGTTCCCGATATTTGATTCAGTTCAATTTAAGCGATTCAGCACACTTCTAACAAGAATGAACATATATAAAAAAAATTAAGGGACTATATTAAATTAATTAAAAATTTATAGATCAAATTATATATTGATTTAAATTTATAAACCATCTATATAATTATGCCATTATTTTTCTCATAATTTGTGACGGGCACTTTTTATTTCCTCGTTTCCTCCTTTTCCGGAAAATGAAAATTTTATCTGAAACTAATGAAAAAAATTAAATATTATCTCGAAAGAGAACGCATTCGTCCGACGCTCCTCCGCCTCCTCCTCCTCCTCCGCTCCATGTTCTTCTACTCCTGCAACATTCGAACTTCGGAGAGCGCTCAGTCCGAGACCGAACTCCCTCGATGGCCGCCAAGCTGCAAACTTTCGCCGGTCTTCCTCCGCCCGCGTTGCCGCCCGCCTCCTCCTCCTCCGGCTCCGGCGACGGCCTCTGCGTCGTCAAGAGGCCGCCGCTCGCGACCTCCTTCTTCAACGGCGGAGGTGCGTCTTCTCTTCTCCTCGCGCTATGATTTCTTACCGCGTTTTCTCCGAGCCGGAGTGCTTGATTGTAGCGAACTTCGATGTTCCCTGGGCGAATGCGAATGAATGGGCGGCGGGCCTGGAGTGATTGCAGTGTTAGTTATTGGAGATTCCTGGTCGGTAGTGCGGAATGCGATTGAGGGGAAAAGGGAGAGGAAATCGAAGTGCGGTGCCTATTAGGACTGTGTTCGAGCGGAATGATGTTGCTGGTGAGTACAGCGATGAGAAAATCGGAGGCGGAGATTGGTTCGCTCGGCGCGTTTCGCGAAGACAGGATGAATTGCTGGTGGATTTTTTTTTTGGAGAAGAAAGTAAAGGGATGGGGAAAAAGAGAGGCTTTGATAGCACCGTGAGAACACTGTGAGGGGGGATAAGTGAACCGTCTACTTTATACTCAGGGAGAGAATATAGCTAGGAGTTGAGCATTGCCAGAGACATTGGAAGATATCTAAGATGGCTCTATGTGTGTGGTGATAGATGCGAGAGACAGTTTATTTACCTTATGCTTCCATGTCTGCAGTAAATCATAGAATTGCTGGACTTTCAATGAAAAAGGATGTGCATTTCCTTGCGAAGATCTATGGAAGAGGTTCTTACCATGGGGCAACGTGTTTGGCCAAGTTTAAGTGGTCTTTCGCATGTTGTTAGATGTTCTCCCTTACAGTTTGTCAATGCACAACCCTCTGTTCGACATCAGCCAAATCTTAGATGCTTAAAACTAAAAGGTCTAGATGTTGTACCTTTACTATGCCCATACCAGTGCTGAAAGCGTAATTGTTCATTTGCAATACATATTAGAAAGGGGATACAGGCATGAAAGTCCTAAAACTTATGTATATAGTGCAATTCCACCCTATATCTTTTTGATTGAACAGTTACATACACAGCATAAATGTTCATGCAGTTGGGAGTTTAAGAGTTACGGAACTCAGAATTGCTCGTTGCAAAGGATTGGATTGTCAAAGAAGAGGTGGTGGTGCTCTTGGTGCTCGTATGAATCTTTTTGATCGGTTTGCTCGAGTGGTCAAGGTTGAGTTCATGGAACTGTTTACATGTGCACACCGCAGTATCTTATTTTACTTTCGAATACAGTATATATCCTGATTCACTTCTTCCCAAATGCAGTCTTATGCCAATGCAGTCATAACTTCTTTTGAAGATCCAGAGAAAATTTTAGAACAGACAGTGCTTGAAATGAATGACGACTTGATAAAAATGAGGCAAGCAACAGCTCAAGTAAGCTTTCCAATTCTTGCTGCATGTTTTCCTTCTCTTTCAGTCGTGTCTTTTTTTTGCTTCCGCTTATTCACTTCGCTTCTTCAGGATATAATTCTGTCTTCTTAAATGTGGAAAGGTGAGCAACAAGTGATTTGAGCTCGATGAAGAGTAGTATAGTTTGAAAATTCCTACTCCTAGAAGCTTCAAAATGATCTTCGTTATGAAGTTGCCTGGTTTACTAACCATAGTTTGTCTCTTATTACCTCAAAATGTTGCTCTAAATAGATCCCCTTTGTTCCTTACAGGTAATTGCATCTCAAAAGCGGTTGGAGAACAAATATAAAGCTGCAGAGCAGGCCTCAGAGGAGTGGTATACGAGATTAGAACCTTTCCTGCTAATTTTCATGATGTTATTGTTGTACATTACTCATTCTTTCTCTTAGGTATCGCAAGGCTCAACTGGCTCTACAGAAGGGTGAGGAAGATCTTGCTCGCGAGGCTCTTAAAAGAAGAAAATCTTATGCTGTAAGTTGTATTTTCATTTTGCAATGTTTTCTTCTTTGGAGTGGTGGACGATTACTTAACTAATACCGGTGTTCTCTTATCTTGCTCTTCTTTTATTTTCTTCTGATTATGATGAGATTTCTGGCAAGATTTTCATTTTACTGGAATATAGGGGTATTGACATGTGTGGCCTTTGAACTTTTCTTCATATTAAATGTGTTCCCCAAACTTCTTTTCTTTTTTCAATCTAATATCTAAACTTTCAAAATCCGCTCAATGTAGTCCTTCAATTAAGTGTACCACCATGTCACATGCATTTTTCTAATGTGGATGGTCACATCAACATTTATTGGGCCAAAATAATGATGTGGACTACCATGTCGTTTTCCCAAGTCAGCAATTTTTTTTTCCTCCTTTCATTTTGGGCCAGAATAATGAGAGAGAGAGAGAGAGAGTCTTGAGGACCCCATTGAAAATTGAAATGTTCAGGTCAATGTCATTATCCCTTGAATATACTATGCCAGTACTGTGTTTTGTATTATTTATTCTCTATTATTCATAGTGCTTGTCATTCTAAATGTAAAGCAAGGAAATATCTGCCATTACTTTTTCTACAAGGTATCACAGTCACATTTGACTGCTTTATCCTGTGCTCTTTGAGTCTGCTCTAACACAATAGCTGGGTTAGACATCTTGACACATAGCTTGCGATAAGCCATGATCTGGCAGGTTTTTGAGTCCTTTTTAGTAAGAAAGAACAATGGATGCACATAATTTATCCTTCTTTATTTTCTTCCAAATTGCTTAAGCTTTGACTCACATGAAAGCCTTTTTTTCGCTACATATTAGGTAAAGTTCTGATCTTCTGTCTATTACATATAAGGTCTGTCATATACACACATCACTATTCATCCAAGCCAGTCTAATTTTTCATCAAATATTTCTCGTTAATTTTGTTTGGTAGCTACAGAAACCGGTAGAGTTCAATGGTTAGGTTTCTCAACATGGTCAAACATTTACCTATTGTAATCTTACCTTTTTTTTATTTTATAACTGAATTCATTACAATGTGGTATGTATGAATACATCCTTTTTCTTTAATTCTTGATAACATCATATTTATTGCCAAGTGTTATCCTTACTTTTCAATAAAAACATACATGGTCCCCTTTTTTTGGTCCTGAATACTCATATGATGCAACTTGAGATGATTTCATTTGCTTATGGCTAGAAATAGAAATGGTACTTTTGTTGGAGGTATTAGTAAGAGATCGATGGTGTCTAATTTCTTTTTCAACACAATATACTCTTTTTCAGGACAACGCCAGTGCTTTAAAAGCACAGTATGATCAACAGAAGAATGTGGTCGATAATTTGGTCTCAAATACCAGGGTATGTCAATTTCTCATCTTGTGAAGGTTACTTTACCCTAAATGAGCAGTGAATGCATATTTTGGCATTATACTTTTGTAATTCAGTCATCAATTATCTTTAGGTGAGAAATGACCTCTGGTAATCGATGGGAAGACCCCTTTGACAAAATTATGTCTCTATACTAACTTGAAACAACAGCTTAAAAGGAGGTAGGTTTGAAAAGAAAAAAGTGGAGAAAAGGTCATTTACAGCCCTTTTTAAGCAGTGCAATATGCATTATAGAAACTTGACTTCTCCCTTCAATGTTGCTTGTGATCAACCATTGCTTTCTTTCATGGTTAGCACAAGCAGTTTTTCGAAAGCATAACAAAAACAATGGGCATGGAGTAACTCGTACTGCACTTTAGCCACCAGCTACTTGATCAAAACTTCGTAATAGCTGAATGCACTCATTGAATGAGTGGTTCTAGGTGAAGGTTTGCCTTTTGTACCCTTAAAGGAATCAATGCTAGTAAAGAGTAGCTTAACATGATTGTTTAAAATTACCTAGGGTATTGTTATGTATAGGCCTCTGGATTTTAAGAGAAAATTGGCTATACTTTTTTGCTGGTTATTTTATTTCCTTGAGGAGTATATTCATATAGAGATACTGATTTTGTCACAGTTGCATTCCATGAAATCCATTTTTGTGTAGCTTTTGGAGAGCAAAATACAAGAGGCAAAGTCCAAAAAGGATACTCTGAAAGCCCGTGCTCAGTCTGCGAAGTTTGTCCCTGTCATAACTTCCCATAGCTATGTCCCTTCCTGTTTTGCTCCATCACTCATATGAGATGCTCATCTCTTTCTTTCTTTTTTTCTTTTTTTTCCCCTCTTTTAGGACTGCAACCAAAGTTAACGAAATGTTAGGAAATGTTAACACAAGCAATGCCCTTTCGGCATTTGAAAAGATGGAAGAGAAAGGTAAAATTTCTACTGGATCGAATTTTTTGTTTGCTTGCTTGATGGGCAGTCTGCATATATTCTTTTTGTGTCAGACTGTAGCTGTTATTCACTTCCATTAGAGTTCTGGACATATATAGATACAGATTTTTCATCTTGTCTGAATTTAAAATTAACCAGAATGACAAACTCAAAATTGTTACTTTCTATATTTAGTGTACAGATTTTTTTTTTTTTTTTGGAGTGTTTCCTGTACAGATTTTATTAATGAGTATATTATGGAAAAGGAGATAAGGATTTGAATTAAGCTTGTTTTCTTCCTACTAGTGCTCTACATTTCCTGGGTGATCAGTTTCTTTGTACATGTGCATTCATCCTTTGAAGAAGAATGCCATGGTCTAGAGGTGTCTGAAAAGGAAAAGAAAAGGAAAGGAAGCTATCAGTATGAAAATAGACTCAAACTGAGCAAAACCATAGCAAATTCTCTTTTTATTTTTAATTGGGAAGAAAGTGAAAGAGGATTGTGTTTTGTTTAGGTTTCATATTTTCCCTACACTGAAACGAAATTGGTAAATGGGTCCTGCTTTATCATCTAGGCTGTATTATGTATTAGTCTGTGGGACAGCAATCTTCACATAAAGCTATCAATGTCTTCTCTTTAGGTTTGGGAACATTAGTCCTAATTGGTAAAGATAGAACATGCATACTGAATGTTAAACACTTTAACTGTCCATTTAAAAGTAGAACCTGTATTGTGCTTAAGTGGTTCAAACTGGAACAATTGGACTGCCACCTTACATCATTCGGGCTATTTTTCATTGGGTGCATGCTAGAGTATGTTTAAGGTCATGTAGTTTAACATAGTTGTTGCAAGGCAAAAATTGCTATGCAACTTAACCAGTTGCAATTTGCTCCAACTTTCTTGGACCTTTGAACCAAAAGTTAGATGAAAGTTAGGTGGCCAATTTCTTATATTCAAAGAAAATTTAATTTGAAATTAAGCATTTAAGTTAAAAGAAAAAGAAACTGGAGGCACTAAGGTTTTGCAAGTGATGGATTCATTTATGATGTATTGTATTTTAATTGAAGAACAATAAAAGCAGATAATCTGATGATAACTTGAGATGGGTTTTTATTATGACAATTCTGAAATTTTCTAAAATTATGTTTTGCCGCCCGTTGAAATGCCACGTCTACTAGGGCAATAAAGTAGAATAGCTCAAATTTCTGCGTTAACATAGTGTTAGTGAAGTTGTCAGATGAAACTAGCATCTCAAACTTTCCATTTGTTCATTTGATAGTGATGGCAATGGAATCTCAAGCAGAGGCCATAGGCCAGTTGACAACCGATGATCTTGAAGGAAAGGTAACTGGTTTATCCCTGCATTCTCGATACCTTAGGTTTATTTTTACATTTAATCCTCCTCATTAGTACAATGGTTCCATTTCTTCCCCCATTTAGTTATCTTTGATATTTTGCTCCTTAGAAACTACTAGAGTGAAGCAATTGTCCTTGAGAATAGATCTTGTTAAAACTATGACAGAAGGACAATTATAGTCAAACTGACTAAAAATTTGTGAAGCCTCCCTGTAAACTTTGGTATCCTGTGCCAAAAGTTCAAACTGTAACCTGTGGCTGAAAGCCTGAAGTTTATTTTCACTTCTTACCAGTTGGTACAAGGAGTCCTTTTTGGGCATTTTTAGGTTTCCTTTCCTCATTAAACCTTTTTCATATTAAATGTTCTTTTGCATTCAGTCTTGTTATAGCATGTTACTGTGTTTCTCAATTTCCTTGAGAAAAAGCAAAGAACTCATGGCCTGGGGCTTTTCCATTCAAATACAGCAGCTTCAGCTTATTTGAGGTCAACCATGCACATGTTTCAGCTGCCATGCAACCATTTTGCGTCTAAACATTTCAGGTTCATTATTAAAATGGGGGGCGCAAGTAGCACTTCTGATCCCAACAGCATCATCTGACAACATTTGACAACATGTCAACCATTTGTGTTTAGACTTGTAAGAAGGTCCAACCTAAAAGTTTAAGCCATTCAGTGGAGGGAGGCTACATGAATATAAGGCCGTGATGAACCCCATAGCCAAGTGATGTCGGATACTTCATCATGTTACATGCAAAGCAAATGAATAATAAAACATGGGATTGAAGAACAAGGATATGACAAAACAAGAACCATGCACGAGCAAACCATACCATCTGGGGTATGAATGACTGAAATATGGCTCTAACCTATGTTAAAAAGTCCATCTTAAAAGCTTTAGCCGTTAACAGGAAATAGAGTGTATGTCATAAGACCCATATAAACCATGTAAAGTAAGAGATATGGGATACTTTAACAAGACAATGATGCTTATAAAAAATGATATTGCCTCCAGATTATAACTCAGTATTTTTTCTCTTGGCAGTTTGCATTGCTAGAGGGCTCATCAGTTGATGATGATCTTGAGAACTTGAAGAAGGAACTCTCTGGTAGCTCAAAGGTAGGTCTTTTAGCCCCTAAGAAGATAGTATTGATCTGGTTTATTATTTCTCCTTGATGTTAAAGTGTGAGATTGTTGCAGTAAATGTCTTTCTCACTTATTTTCCTGCTGGAGGAATAAAGAGATATTGCTTTAATAATTATGATCTGGTTAACATACATAACAAACTTACTGGGCTATGAGAATTAAATACTGATATTGCGAAGAGCTGGGAGAAAAGAAAAAGAGAATAAAGAAGAAAAAAATGTCGGGCTGTTGGTTGTCTGGACTGAAGCTTTAGAAGTCTTATGGACATAAAAGCTTCCTTTCAATATGCTTGGTGTTATGTCAAAATGCTATATTTTGTAACTCCCAGTCAGCATGTCTCTTGATTTTTCAACCAGCTTTCTTTTAGGACAAGAAACTAAGCACTATATTGTCATGATGGCACATACAGCTACTCAATAGCTCAAGTGATCCGTGACACTTATGATAAAACTATTGGAAGTTTAGATGATGAATTGGCATAACCAATTCGTGGTTTAAAAGGTAAATTTTTCGTTCCCGATTTCTCTTAATAGTTTTATGTTTAGGACTCCATAGTTTTATGTTTAGGACCTTTGAATACTCCCAAAAAACTGATAGTTTCATGTTTAAATACCGATGAAAGTTCTGCCTTTTCTACCTGTTTCTCTTTGCCAAGGAAGTGGGGAAAGAAAGGAAAATCGGCTATCCATCTTTGGAATATCTCATGAAATGTCTATCTTCAATATGGACGTCTTTAAGTGTTGTGTTTTTCACTCTTTTCCATCAGAAAGGAGAGCTCCCACCAGGCAGAACGGTTCCTGCCAGCGGAAGTAGGTCTCTTCAAGATTCGGACATAGAGAGGGAGCTGAACGAACTAAGACAAAAAGCTAAGGAATTTTGACATTCCTTGTTGAAACTTCAGAAATTCTTTTGCAACCATTGTTCGATATGCTTTCTCCGAATGTAATTTTGTACAGGTAAATTCGAAAAGAAGATCAACAATATTGGCGAAATGCCAAAACTCAAACAGAAATTACTAGAATCAATTTTAGTATGTACACGGATGTTGCACACTAACGTATGATAACTAAAGCTCTCTTTATCAGTGCTGCTGCTACTGCTGCAGGCTTAGCTTTTAAGGCTAAATTGCAAGTATCTGTTTTTCAAAGTATGAATATGTGAAATAGTAGAGAAGAAGATGAAACAACTGATCCATAATGACGGAAGTTGTTTCTTGTATCTGACTAACGACTATTATTACTTTTCATATATACTGTCCGACTAAGGAAAATTATCACTGAGTCGATGCTGGCTGAAGCTCAATCATCTGGAAATATGAAAAGATTGAAAGAGATTGCAAGCCATAAATCTTTTTGCAAGTGTCAAAAGCGATAAATGAGGCCATCTGATCGTTCGATTTCCAGAAACACGTGAATAAAATGGGAAAGAGTAGAAAACAGAGAGACGTTAACAAGAGTAAACAATGGATTGCCATCTAGGGGTTGGGAAGTCAGGAGGGAGCTCAAAACCGAACGGAATAGCCACAGACACGGGCATGCAAGAAAAAAAGGACCTGCACAACAATCACTTCAGCGAAGAGAGACAACTCAGACAGCCTACTTCAAAAGATGAAGCTGATTGTAAAACGTCGCAGAAGCAATCAAAATGCGCGATGTACAATTTCCTGAGCCCAAGAAAGATGCATCAAAAAGCCGTAAGCAGTCACTCGGAAGATGAGATGTTCAAAAACTCCAGCTATTGAAATATTGTAATCAAAGGCCGCCCAACTGAAAAATCCCAGAGGCTTCAAGCATTTGAATCTCAATGGTTAATGTACTTGTATTGACAAAACTTGATGAAAAAGCGGCTTTCGCGACCCTTGTGACATCTTCTTCGACCATCCTATACTTCTTCAACCATCCTATACTTCTGCAGCTTTTGTCTTCTCCTTTAGGGAGCAGTCCTGCGTACCTTAATGAAAAAATGGCTTTCACGACCCTTGGCGTGCCTTCTTTGACCCCGCTCCTTCAGCAGCTTTTTTCTTGTCCTTCCTCTCCCTCTTCTTTAAAGCAGTCATGTGTGCCTTGAGAATCGTGGCATAAGAAGCTTGAAAGCGCTGATGATCTTTAGCTCCTACCTATTTATACATTATAATAGCAACAATAACGGCAATATCAGTCATCAACTCCTCACTAGAGATAGAAAGGATAACATAACTCGAACTACTAACTACTCTTTGGAGAACCAAAAGTGTCATCCAAAATCACATACAACTCAAGGAATACTGGTTTTCGATCCCCCAAAAAGAGTTGACGGATGGAAATTGAAAGTACTCTTCTAAGAGATCATTGTAAACCATCAAGCATTTACTGCTCTCAACACTCTTTATTGTGTTTATGATATGATCCTCAGACAGAATTTTGCTCCTATTTCAAGAGGATTAATCACATCCAAAGAATCTTCTAATAGCATTTGGATCTTGAAATAGTTTTGCTGTGTTGTGTTTTGTTTCTTTCCAATTCAGGGGTATTCCCAACAATTTATGACAACTTGCTAACCAGATTTGGTGATCTGAAAAGAAGCATACAAGATAGGACAAACTAAATAGTATTTGCTTCTTCTGAGTAATCACACTGAGAGGAACAAACAATTGTTATCCCAGGACAAAGGCTTGAAACCACATTACATGCCTAGAAAAGTCCTCCAATCCAATGTAACTTAGTTATTAAGCAGTTCTAAACCAGATGGTCAAAACAGAGCAGGTGTAGACGCAGATGTCATGCCTATGTATATCTGTATAAATATAATTAGTAGCACATTCCAAGCATGATGCAGCCTACAGCCTATCTTTTCTGACCAAGAGAAATGACAGATTGCATTTGGTTGAACTTACAGATTGCACCAAGGAAACAATCATAGAAAGGATCAAATCACATGCACGTGTACACACGCATCTCTGTGTGCATGCGCACATATGTGAGAGAGAGAGAGGGAGAACATACCGAGGTAGATATAGTCTTTTTGCC